>CM053151.1:127381309-128634219 GCA_028571685.1 Heterohyrax brucei | reverse complement strand
CCTAACCCTAACCCTAACCCTAACCCTAACCCTAACCCTAACCCTAACCCTAACCCTAACCCTAACCCTAACCCTAACCCTAACCCTAACCCTAACCCTAACCCTAACCCTAACCCTAACCCTAACCCTAACCCTAACCCTAACCCTAACCCTAACCCTAACCCTAACCCTAACCCTAACCCTAACCCTAACCCTAACCCTAACCCTAACCCTAACCCTAACCCTAACCCTAACCCTAACCCTAACCCTAACCCTAACCCTAACCCTAACCCTAACCCTAACCCTAACCCTAACCCTAACCCTAACCCTAACCCTAACCCTAACCCTAACCCTAACCCTAACCCTAACCCTAACCCTAACCCTAACCCTAACCCTAACCCTAACCCTAACCCTAACCCTAACCCTAACCCTAACCCTAACCCTAACCCTAACCCTAACCCTAACCCTAACCCTAACCCTAACCCTAACCCTAACCCTAACCCTAACCCTAACCCTAACCCTAACCCTAACCCTAACCCTAACCCTAACCCTAACCCTAACCCTAACCCTAACCCTAACCCTAACCCTAACCCTAACCCTAACCCTAACCCTAACCCTAACCCTAACCCTAACCCTAACCCTAACCCTAACCCTAACCCTAACCCTAACCCTAACCCTAACCCTAACCCTAACCCTAACCCTAACCCTAACCCTAACCCTAACCCTAACCCTAACCCTAACCCTAACCCTAACCCTAACCCTAACCCTAACCCTAACCCTAACCCTAACCCTAACCCTAACCCTAACCCTAACCCTAACCCTAACCCTAACCCTAACCCTAACCCTAACCCTAACCCTAACCCTAACCCTAACCCTAACCCTAACCCTAACCCTAACCCTAACCCTAACCCTAACCCTAACCCTAACCCTAACCCTAACCCTAACCCTAACCCTAACCCTAACCCTAACCCTAACCCTAACCCTAACCCTAACCCTAACCCTAACCCTAACCCTAACCCTAACCCTAACCCTAACCCTAACCCTAACCCTAACCCTAACCCTAACCCTAACCCTAACCCTAACCCTAACCCTAACCCTAACCCTAACCCTAACCCTAACCCTAACCCTAACCCTAACCCTAACCCTAACCCTAACCCTAACCCTAACCCTAACCCTAACCCTAACCCTAACCCTAACCCTAACCCTAACCCTAACCCTAACCCTAACCCTAACCCTAACCCTAACCCTAACCCTAACCCTAACCCTAACCCTAACCCTAACCCTAACCCTAACCCTAACCCTAACCCTAACCCTAACCCTAACCCTAACCCTAACCCTAACCCTAACCCTAACCCTAACCCTAACCCTAACCCTAACCCTAACCCTAACCCTAACCCTAACCCTAACCCTAACCCTAACCCTAACCCTAACCCTAACCCTAACCCTAACCCTAACCCTAACCCTAACCCTAACCCTAACCCTAACCCTAACCCTAACCCTAACCCTAACCCTAACCCTAACCCTAACCCTAACCCTAACCCTAACCCTAACCCTAACCCTAACCCTAACCCTAACCCTAACCCTAACCCTAACCCTAACCCTAACCCTAACCCTAACCCTAACCCTAACCCTAACCCTAACCCTAACCCTAACCCTAACCCTAACCCTAACCCTAACCCTAACCCTAACCCTAACCCTAACCCTAACCCTAACCCTAACCCTAACCCTAACCCTAACCCTAACCCTAACCCTAACCCTAACCCTAACCCTAACCCTAACCCTAACCCTAACCCTAACCCTAACCCTAACCCTAACCCTAACCCTAACCCTAACCCTAACCCTAACCCTAACCCTAACCCTAACCCTAACCCTAACCCTAACCCTAACCCTAACCCTAACCCTAACCCTAACCCTAACCCTAACCCTAACCCTAACCCTAACCCTAACCCTAACCCTAACCCTAACCCTAACCCTAACCCTAACCCTAACCCTAACCCTAACCCTAACCCTAACCCTAACCCTAACCCTAACCCTAACCCTAACCCTAACCCTAACCCTAACCCTAACCCTAACCCTAACCCTAACCCTAACCCTAACCCTAACCCTAACCCTAACCCTAACCCTAACCCTAACCCTAACCCTAACCCTAACCCTAACCCTAACCCTAACCCTAACCCTAACCCTAACCCTAACCCTAACCCTAACCCTAACCCTAACCCTAACCCTAACCCTAACCCTAACCCTAACCCTAACCCTAACCCTAACCCTAACCCTAACCCTAACCCTAACCCTAACCCTAACCCTAACCCTAACCCTAACCCTAACCCTAACCCTAACCCTAACCCTAACCCTAACCCTAACCCTAACCCTAACCCTAACCCTAACCCTAACCCTAACCCTAACCCTAACCCTAACCCTAACCCTAACCCTAACCCTAACCCTAACCCTAACCCTAACCCTAACCCTAACCCTAACCCTAACCCTAACCCTAACCCTAACCCTAACCCTAACCCTAACCCTAACCCTAACCCTAACCCTAACCCTAACCCTAACCCTAACCCTAACCCTAACCCTAACCCTAACCCTAACCCTAACCCTAACCCTAACCCTAACCCTAACCCTAACCCTAACCCTAACCCTAACCCTAACCCTAACCCTAACCCTAACCCTAACCCTAACCCTAACCCTAACCCTAACCCTAACCCTAACCCTAACCCTAACCCTAACCCTAACCCTAACCCTAACCCTAACCCTAACCCTAACCCTAACCCTAACCCTAACCCTAACCCTAACCCTAACCCTAACCCTAACCCTAACCCTAACCCTAACCCTAACCCTAACCCTAACCCTAACCCTAACCCTAACCCTAACCCTAACCCTAACCCTAACCCTAACCCTAACCCTAACCCTAACCCTAACCCTAACCCTAACCCTAACCCTAACCCTAACCCTAACCCTAACCCTAACCCTAACCCTAACCCTAACCCTAACCCTAACCCTAACCCTAACCCTAACCCTAACCCTAACCCTAACCCTAACCCTAACCCTAACCCTAACCCTAACCCTAACCCTAACCCTAACCCTAACCCTAACCCTAACCCTAACCCTAACCCTAACCCTAACCCTAACCCTAACCCTAACCCTAACCCTAACCCTAACCCTAACCCTAACCCTAACCCTAACCCTAACCCTAACCCTAACCCTAACCCTAACCCTAACCCTAACCCTAACCCTAACCCTAACCCTAACCCTAACCCTAACCCTAACCCTAACCCTAACCCTAACCCTAACCCTAACCCTAACCCTAACCCTAACCCTAACCCTAACCCTAACCCTAACCCTAACCCTAACCCTAACCCTAACCCTAACCCTAACCCTAACCCTAACCCTAACCCTAACCCTAACCCTAACCCTAACCCTAACCCTAACCCTAACCCTAACCCTAACCCTAACCCTAACCCTAACCCTAACCCTAACCCTAACCCTAACCCTAACCCTAACCCTAACCCTAACCCTAACCCTAACCCTAACCCTAACCCTAACCCTAACCCTAACCCTAACCCTAACCCTAACCCTAACCCTAACCCTAACCCTAACCCTAACCCTAACCCTAACCCTAACCCTAACCCTAACCCTAACCCTAACCCTAACCCTAACCCTAACCCTAACCCTAACCCTAACCCTAACCCTAACCCTAACCCTAACCCTAACCCTAACCCTAACCCTAACCCTAACCCTAACCCTAACCCTAACCCTAACCCTAACCCTAACCCTAACCCTAACCCTAACCCTAACCCTAACCCTAACCCTAACCCTAACCCTAACCCTAACCCTAACCCTAACCCTAACCCTAACCCTAACCCTAACCCTAACCCTAACCCTAACCCTAACCCTAACCCTAACCCTAACCCTAACCCTAACCCTAACCCTAACCCTAACCCTAACCCTAACCCTAACCCTAACCCTAACCCTAACCCTAACCCTAACCCTAACCCTAACCCTAACCCTAACCCTAACCCTAACCCTAACCCTAACCCTAACCCTAACCCTAACCCTAACCCTAACCCTAACCCTAACCCTAACCCTAACCCTAACCCTAACCCTAACCCTAACCCTAACCCTAACCCTAACCCTAACCCTAACCCTAACCCTAACCCTAACCCTAACCCTAACCCTAACCCTAACCCTAACCCTAACCCTAACCCTAACCCTAACCCTAACCCTAACCCTAACCCTAACCCTAACCCTAACCCTAACCCTAACCCTAACCCTAACCCTAACCCTAACCCTAACCCTAACCCTAACCCTAACCCTAACCCTAACCCTAACCCTAACCCTAACCCTAACCCTAACCCTAACCCTAACCCTAACCCTAACCCTAACCCTAACCCTAACCCTAACCCTAACCCTAACCCTAACCCTAACCCTAACCCTAACCCTAACCCTAACCCTAACCCTAACCCTAACCCTAACCCTAACCCTAACCCTAACCCTAACCCTAACCCTAACCCTAACCCTAACCCTAACCCTAACCCTAACCCTAACCCTAACCCTAACCCTAACCCTAACCCTAACCCTAACCCTAACCCTAACCCTAACCCTAACCCTAACCCTAACCCTAACCCTAACCCTAACCCTAACCCTAACCCTAACCCTAACCCTAACCCTAACCCTAACCCTAACCCTAACCCTAACCCTAACCCTAACCCTAACCCTAACCCTAACCCTAACCCTAACCCTAACCCTAACCCTAACCCTAACCCTAACCCTAACCCTAACCCTAACCCTAACCCTAACCCTAACCCTAACCCTAACCCTAACCCTAACCCTAACCCTAACCCTAACCCTAACCCTAACCCTAACCCTAACCCTAACCCTAACCCTAACCCTAACCCTAACCCTAACCCTAACCCTAACCCTAACCCTAACCCTAACCCTAACCCTAACCCTAACCCTAACCCTAACCCTAACCCTAACCCTAACCCTAACCCTAACCCTAACCCTAACCCTAACCCTAACCCTAACCCTAACCCTAACCCTAACCCTAACCCTAACCCTAACCCTAACCCTAACCCTAACCCTAACCCTAACCCTAACCCTAACCCTAACCCTAACCCTAACCCTAACCCTAACCCTAACCCTAACCCTAACCCTAACCCTAACCCTAACCCTAACCCTAACCCTAACCCTAACCCTAACCCTAACCCTAACCCTAACCCTAACCCTAACCCTAACCCTAACCCTAACCCTAACCCTAACCCTAACCCTAACCCTAACCCTAACCCTAACCCTAACCCTAACCCTAACCCTAACCCTAACCCTAACCCTAACCCTAACCCTAACCCTAACCCTAACCCTAACCCTAACCCTAACCCTAACCCTAACCCTAACCCTAACCCTAACCCTAACCCTAACCCTAACCCTAACCCTAACCCTAACCCTAACCCTAACCCTAACCCTAACCCTAACCCTAACCCTAACCCTAACCCTAACCCTAACCCTAACCCTAACCCTAACCCTAACCCTAACCCTAACCCTAACCCTAACCCTAACCCTAACCCTAACCCTAACCCTAACCCTAACCCTAACCCTAACCCTAACCCTAACCCTAACCCTAACCCTAACCCTAACCCTAACCCTAACCCTAACCCTAACCCTAACCCTAACCCTAACCCTAACCCTAACCCTAACCCTAACCCTAACCCTAACCCTAACCCTAACCCTAACCCTAACCCTAACCCTAACCCTAACCCTAACCCTAACCCTAACCCTAACCCTAACCCTAACCCTAACCCTAACCCTAACCCTAACCCTAACCCTAACCCTAACCCTAACCCTAACCCTAACCCTAACCCTAACCCTAACCCTAACCCTAACCCTAACCCTAACCCTAACCCTAACCCTAACCCTAACCCTAACCCTAACCCTAACCCTAACCCTAACCCTAACCCTAACCCTAACCCTAACCCTAACCCTAACCCTAACCCTAACCCTAACCCTAACCCTAACCCTAACCCTAACCCTAACCCTAACCCTAACCCTAACCCTAACCCTAACCCTAACCCTAACCCTAACCCTAACCCTAACCCTAACCCTAACCCTAACCCTAACCCTAACCCTAACCCTAACCCTAACCCTAACCCTAACCCTAACCCTAACCCTAACCCTAACCCTAACCCTAACCCTAACCCTAACCCTAACCCTAACCCTAACCCTAACCCTAACCCTAACCCTAACCCTAACCCTAACCCTAACCCTAACCCTAACCCTAACCCTAACCCTAACCCTAACCCTAACCCTAACCCTAACCCTAACCCTAACCCTAACCCTAACCCTAACCCTAACCCTAACCCTAACCCTAACCCTAACCCTAACCCTAACCCTAACCCTAACCCTAACCCTAACCCTAACCCTAACCCTAACCCTAACCCTAACCCTAACCCTAACCCTAACCCTAACCCTAACCCTAACCCTAACCCTAACCCTAACCCTAACCCTAACCCTAACCCTAACCCTAACCCTAACCCTAACCCTAACCCTAACCCTAACCCTAACCCTAACCCTAACCCTAACCCTAACCCTAACCCTAACCCTAACCCTAACCCTAACCCTAACCCTAACCCTAACCCTAACCCTAACCCTAACCCTAACCCTAACCCTAACCCTAACCCTAACCCTAACCCTAACCCTAACCCTAACCCTAACCCTAACCCTAACCCTAACCCTAACCCTAACCCTAACCCTAACCCTAACCCTAACCCTAACCCTAACCCTAACCCTAACCCTAACCCTAACCCTAACCCTAACCCTAACCCTAACCCTAACCCTAACCCTAACCCTAACCCTAACCCTAACCCTAACCCTAACCCTAACCCTAACCCTAACCCTAACCCTAACCCTAACCCTAACCCTAACCCTAACCCTAACCCTAACCCTAACCCTAACCCTAACCCTAACCCTAACCCTAACCCTAACCCTAACCCTAACCCTAACCCTAACCCTAACCCTAACCCTAACCCTAACCCTAACCCTAACCCTAACCCTAACCCTAACCCTAACCCTAACCCTAACCCTAACCCTAACCCTAACCCTAACCCTAACCCTAACCCTAACCCTAACCCTAACCCTAACCCTAACCCTAACCCTAACCCTAACCCTAACCCTAACCCTAACCCTAACCCTAACCCTAACCCTAACCCTAACCCTAACCCTAACCCTAACCCTAACCCTAACCCTAACCCTAACCCTAACCCTAACCCTAACCCTAACCCTAACCCTAACCCTAACCCTAACCCTAACCCTAACCCTAACCCTAACCCTAACCCTAACCCTAACCCTAACCCTAACCCTAACCCTAACCCTAACCCTAACCCTAACCCTAACCCTAACCCTAACCCTAACCCTAACCCTAACCCTAACCCTAACCCTAACCCTAACCCTAACCCTAACCCTAACCCTAACCCTAACCCTAACCCTAACCCTAACCCTAACCCTAACCCTAACCCTAACCCTAACCCTAACCCTAACCCTAACCCTAACCCTAACCCTAACCCTAACCCTAACCCTAACCCTAACCCTAACCCTAACCCTAACCCTAACCCTAACCCTAACCCTAACCCTAACCCTAACCCTAACCCTAACCCTAACCCTAACCCTAACCCTAACCCTAACCCTAACCCTAACCCTAACCCTAACCCTAACCCTAACCCTAACCCTAACCCTAACCCTAACCCTAACCCTAACCCTAACCCTAACCCTAACCCTAACCCTAACCCTAACCCTAACCCTAACCCTAACCCTAACCCTAACCCTAACCCTAACCCTAACCCTAACCCTAACCCTAACCCTAACCCTAACCCTAACCCTAACCCTAACCCTAACCCTAACCCTAACCCTAACCCTAACCCTAACCCTAACCCTAACCCTAACCCTAACCCTAACCCTAACCCTAACCCTAACCCTAACCCTAACCCTAACCCTAACCCTAACCCTAACCCTAACCCTAACCCTAACCCTAACCCTAACCCTAACCCTAACCCTAACCCTAACCCTAACCCTAACCCTAACCCTAACCCTAACCCTAACCCTAACCCTAACCCTAACCCTAACCCTAACCCTAACCCTAACCCTAACCCTAACCCTAACCCTAACCCTAACCCTAACCCTAACCCTAACCCTAACCCTAACCCTAACCCTAACCCTAACCCTAACCCTAACCCTAACCCTAACCCTAACCCTAACCCTAACCCTAACCCTAACCCTAACCCTAACCCTAACCCTAACCCTAACCCTAACCCTAACCCTAACCCTAACCCTAACCCTAACCCTAACCCTAACCCTAACCCTAACCCTAACCCTAACCCTAACCCTAACCCTAACCCTAACCCTAACCCTAACCCTAACCCTAACCCTAACCCTAACCCTAACCCTAACCCTAACCCTAACCCTAACCCTAACCCTAACCCTAACCCTAACCCTAACCCTAACCCTAACCCTAACCCTAACCCTAACCCTAACCCTAACCCTAACCCTAACCCTAACCCTAACCCTAACCCTAACCCTAACCCTAACCCTAACCCTAACCCTAACCCTAACCCTAACCCTAACCCTAACCCTAACCCTAACCCTAACCCTAACCCTAACCCTAACCCTAACCCTAACCCTAACCCTAACCCTAACCCTAACCCTAACCCTAACCCTAACCCTAACCCTAACCCTAACCCTAACCCTAACCCTAACCCTAACCCTAACCCTAACCCTAACCCTAACCCTAACCCTAACCCTAACCCTAACCCTAACCCTAACCCTAACCCTAACCCTAACCCTAACCCTAACCCTAACCCTAACCCTAACCCTAACCCTAACCCTAACCCTAACCCTAACCCTAACCCTAACCCTAACCCTAACCCTAACCCTAACCCTAACCCTAACCCTAACCCTAACCCTAACCCTAACCCTAACCCTAACCCTAACCCTAACCCTAACCCTAACCCTAACCCTAACCCTAACCCTAACCCTAACCCTAACCCTAACCCTAACCCTAACCCTAACCCTAACCCTAACCCTAACCCTAACCCAACCCTAACCCTAACCCAACCCTAACCCTAACCCTAACCCTAACCCTAACCCTAACCCTAACCCTAACCCTAACCCTAACCCTAACCCTAACCCTAACCCTAACCCTAACCCTAACCCTAACCCTAACCCTAACCCTAACCCTAACCCTAACCCTAACCCTAACCCTAACCCTAACCCTAACCCTAACCCTAACCCTAACCCTAACCCTAACCCTAACCCTAACCCTAACCCTAACCCTAACCCTAACCCTAACCCTAACCCTAACCCTAACCCTAACCCTAACCCTAACCCTAACCCTAACCCTAACCCTAACCCTAACCCTAACCCTAACCCTAACCCTAACCCTAACCCTAACCCTAACCCTAACCCTAACCCTAACCCTAACCCTAACCCTAACCCTAACCCTAACCCTAACCCTAACCCTAACCCTAACCCTAACCCTAACCCTAACCCTAACCCTAACCCTAACCCTAACCCTAACCCTAACCCTAACCCTAACCCTAACCCTAACCCTAACCCTAACCCTAACCCTAACCCTAACCCTAACCCTAACCCTAACCCTAACCCTAACCCTAACCCTAACCCTAACCCTAACCCTAACCCTAACCCTAACCCTAACCCTAACCCTAACCCTAACCCTAACCCTAACCCTAACCCTAACCCTAACCCTAACCCTAACCCTAACCCTAACCCTAACCCTAACCCTAACCCTAACCCTAACCCTAACCCTAACCCTAACCCTAACCCTAACCCTAACCCTAACCCTAACCCTAACCCTAACCCTAACCCTAACCCTAACCCTAACCCTAACCCTAACCCTAACCCTAACCCTAACCCTAACCCTAACCCTAACCCTAACCCTAACCCTAACCCTAACCCTAACCCTAACCCTAACCCTAACCCTAACCCTAACCCTAACCCTAACCCTAACCCTAACCCTAACCCTAACCCTAACCCTAACCCTAACCCTAACCCTAACCCTAACCCTAACCCTAACCCTAACCCTAACCCTAACCCTAACCCTAACCCTAACCCTAACCCTAACCCTAACCCTAACCCTAACCCTAACCCTAACCCTAACCCTAACCCTAACCCTAACCCTAACCCTAACCCTAACCCTAACCCTAACCCTAACCCTAACCCTAACCCTAACCCTAACCCTAACCCTAACCCTAACCCTAACCCTAACCCTAACCCTAACCCTAACCCTAACCCTAACCCTAACCCTAACCCTAACCCTAACCCTAACCCTAACCCTAACCCTAACCCTAACCCTAACCCTAACCCTAACCCTAACCCTAACCCTAACCCTAACCCTAACCCTAACCCTAACCCTAACCCTAACCCTAACCCTAACCCTAACCCTAACCCTAACCCTAACCCTAACCCTAACCCTAACCCTAACCCTAACCCTAACCCTAACCCTAACCCTAACCCTAACCCTAACCCTAACCCTAACCCTAACCCTAACCCTAACCCTAACCCTAACCCTAACCCTAACCCTAACCCTAACCCTAACCCTAACCCTAACCCTAACCCTAACCCTAACCCTAACCCTAACCCTAACCCTAACCCTAACCCTAACCCTAACCCTAACCCTAACCCTAACCCTAACCCTAACCCTAACCCTAACCCTAACCCTAACCCTAACCCTAACCCTAACCCTAACCCTAACCCTAACCCTAACCCTAACCCTAACCCTAACCCTAACCCTAACCCTAACCCTAACCCTAACCCTAACCCTAACCCTAACCCTAACCCTAACCCTAACCCTAACCCTAACCCTAACCCTAACCCTAACCCTAACCCTAACCCTAACCCTAACCCTAACCCTAACCCTAACCCTAACCCTAACCCTAACCCTAACCCTAACCCTAACCCTAACCCTAACCCTAACCCTAACCCTAACCCTAACCCTAACCCTAACCCTAACCCTAACCCTAACCCTAACCCTAACCCTAACCCTAACCCTAACCCTAACCCTAACCCTAACCCTAACCCTAACCCTAACCCTAACCCTAACCCTAACCCTAACCCTAACCCTAACCCTAACCCTAACCCTAACCCTAACCCTAACCCTAACCCTAACCCTAACCCTAACCCTAACCCTAACCCTAACCCTAACCCTAACCCTAACCCTAACCCTAACCCTAACCCTAACCCTAACCCTAACCCTAACCCTAACCCTAACCCTAACCCTAACCCTAACCCTAACCCTAACCCTAACCCTAACCCTAACCCTAACCCTAACCCTAACCCTAACCCTAACCCTAACCCTAACCCTAACCCTAACCCTAACCCTAACCCTAACCCTAACCCTAACCCTAACCCTAACCCTAACCCTAACCCTAACCCTAACCCTAACCCTAACCCTAACCCTAACCCTAACCCTAACCCTAACCCTAACCCTAACCCTAACCCTAACCCTAACCCTAACCCTAACCCTAACCCTAACCCTAACCCTAACCCTAACCCTAACCCTAACCCTAACCCTAACCCTAACCCTAACCCTAACCCTAACCCTAACCCTAACCCTAACCCTAACCCTAACCCTAACCCTAACCCTAACCCTAACCCTAACCCTAACCCTAACCCTAACCCTAACCCTAACCCTAACCCTAACCCTAACCCTAACCCTAACCCTAACCCTAACCCTAACCCTAACCCTAACCCTAACCCTAACCCTAACCCTAACCCTAACCCTAACCCTAACCCTAACCCTAACCCTAACCCTAACCCTAACCCTAACCCTAACCCTAACCCTAACCCTAACCCTAACCCTAACCCTAACCCTAACCCTAACCCTAACCCTAACCCTAACCCTAACCCTAACCCTAACCCTAACCCTAACCCTAACCCTAACCCTAACCCTAACCCTAACCCTAACCCTAACCCTAACCCTAACCCTAACCCTAACCCTAACCCTAACCCTAACCCTAACCCTAACCCTAACCCTAACCCTAACCCTAACCCTAACCCTAACCCTAACCCTAACCCTAACCCTAACCCTAACCCTAACCCTAACCCTAACCCTAACCCTAACCCTAACCCTAACCCTAACCCTAACCCTAACCCTAACCCTAACCCTAACCCTAACCCTAACCCTAACCCTAACCCTAACCCTAACCCTAACCCTAACCCTAACCCTAACCCTAACCCTAACCCTAACCCTAACCCTAACCCTAACCCTAACCCTAACCCTAACCCTAACCCTAACCCTAACCCTAACCCTAACCCTAACCCTAACCCCCTAACCCTAACCCTAACCCTAACCCTAACCCTAACCCTAACCCTAACCCTAACCCTAACCCTAACCCTAACCCTAACCCTAACCCTAACCCTAACCCTAACCCTAACCCTAACCCTAACCCTAACCCTAACCCTAACCCTAACCCTAACCCTAACCCTAACCCTAACCCTAACCCTAACCCTAACCCTAACCCTAACCCTAACCCTAACCCTAACCCTAACCCTAACCCTAACCCTAACCCTAACCCTAACCCTAACCCTAACCCTAACCCTAACCCTAACCCTAACCCTAACCCTAACCCTAACCCTAACCCTAACCCTAACCCTAACCCTAACCCTAACCCTAACCCTAACCCTAACCCTAACCCTAACCCTAACCCTAACCCTAACCCTAACCCTAACCCTAACCCTAACCCTAACCCTAACCCTAACCCTAACCCTAACCCTAACCCTAACCCTAACCCTAACCCTAACCCTAACCCTAACCCTAACCCTAACCCTAACCCTAACCCTAACCCTAACCCTAACCCTAACCCTAACCCTAACCCTAACCCTAACCCTAACCCTAACCCTAACCCTAACCCTAACCCTAACCCTAACCCTAACCCTAACCCTAACCCTAACCCTAACCCTAACCCTAACCCTAACCCTAACCCTAACCCTAACCCTAACCCTAACCCTAACCCTAACCCTAACCCTAACCCTAACCCTAACCCTAACCCTAACCCTAACCCTAACCCTAACCCTAACCCTAACCCTAACCCTAACCCTAACCCTAACCCTAACCCTAACCCTAACCCTAACCCTAACCCTAACCCTAACCCTAACCCTAACCCTAACCCTAACCCTAACCCTAACCCTAACCCTAACCCTAACCCTAACCCTAACCCTAACCCTAACCCTAACCCTAACCCTAACCCTAACCCTAACCCTAACCCTAACCCTAACCCTAACCCTAACCCTAACCCTAACCCTAACCCTAACCCTAACCCTAACCCTAACCCTAACCCTAACCCTAACCCTAACCCTAACCCTAACCCTAACCCTAACCCTAACCCTAACCCTAACCCTAACCCTAACCCTAACCCTAACCCTAACCCTAACCCTAACCCTAACCCTAACCCTAACCCTAACCCTAACCCTAACCCTAACCCTAACCCTAACCCTAACCCTAACCCTAACCCTAACCCTAACCCTAACCCTAACCCTAACCCTAACCCTAACCCTAACCCTAACCCTAACCCTAACCCTAACCCTAACCCTAACCCTAACCCTAACCCTAACCCTAACCCTAACCCTAACCCTAACCCTAACCCTAACCCTAACCCTAACCCTAACCCTAACCCTAACCCTAACCCTAACCCTAACCCTAACCCTAACCCTAACCCTAACCCTAACCCTAACCCTAACCCTAACCCTAACCCTAACCCTAACCCTAACCCTAACCCTAACCCTAACCCTAACCCTAACCCTAACCCTAACCCTAACCCTAACCCTAACCCTAACCCTAACCCTAACCCTAACCCTAACCCTAACCCTAACCCTAACCCTAACCCTAACCCTAACCCTAACCCTAACCCTAACCCTAACCCTAACCCTAACCCTAACCCTAACCCTAACCCTAACCCTAACCCTAACCCTAACCCTAACCCTAACCCTAACCCTAACCCTAACCCTAACCCTAACCCTAACCCTAACCCTAACCCTAACCCTAACCCTAACCCTAACCCTAACCCTAACCCTAACCCTAACCCTAACCCTAACCCTAACCCTAACCCTAACCCTAACCCTAACCCTAACCCTAACCCTAACCCTAACCCTAACCCTAACCCTAACCCTAACCCTAACCCTAACCCTAACCCTAACCCTAACCCTAACCCTAACCCTAACCCTAACCCTAACCCTAACCCTAACCCTAACCCTAACCCTAACCCTAACCCTAACCCTAACCCTAACCCTAACCCTAACCCTAACCCTAACCCTAACCCTAACCCTAACCCTAACCCTAACCCTAACCCTAACCCTAACCCTAACCCTAACCCTAACCCTAACCCTAACCCTAACCCTAACCCTAACCCTAACCCTAACCCTAACCCTAACCCTAACCCTAACCCTAACCCTAACCCTAACCCTAACCCTAACCCTAACCCTAACCCTAACCCTAACCCTAACCCTAACCCTAACCCTAACCCTAACCCTAACCCTAACCCTAACCCTAACCCTAACCCTAACCCTAACCCTAACCCTAACCCTAACCCTAACCCTAACCCTAACCCTAACCCTAACCCTAACCCTAACCCTAACCCTAACCCTAACCCTAACCCTAACCCTAACCCTAACCCTAACCCTAACCCTAACCCTAACCCTAACCCTAACCCTAACCCTAACCCTAACCCTAACCCTAACCCTAACCCTAACCCTAACCCTAACCCTAACCCTAACCCTAACCCTAACCCTAACCCTAACCCTAACCCTAACCCTAACCCTAACCCTAACCCTAACCCTAACCCTAACCCTAACCCTAACCCTAACCCTAACCCTAACCCTAACCCTAACCCTAACCCTAACCCTAACCCTAACCCTAACCCTAACCCTAACCCTAACCCTAACCCTAACCCTAACCCTAACCCTAACCCTAACCCTAACCCTAACCCTAACCCTAACCCTAACCCTAACCCTAACCCTAACCCTAACCCTAACCCTAACCCTAACCCTAACCCTAACCCTAACCCTAACCCTAACCCTAACCCTAACCCTAACCCTAACCCTAACCCTAACCCTAACCCTAACCCTAACCCTAACCCTAACCCTAACCCTAACCCTAACCCTAACCCTAACCCTAACCCTAACCCTAACCCTAACCCTAACCCTAACCCTAACCCTAACCCTAACCCTAACCCTAACCCTAACCCTAACCCTAACCCTAACCCTAACCCTAACCCTAACCCTAACCCTAACCCTAACCCTAACCCTAACCCTAACCCTAACCCTAACCCTAACCCTAACCCTAACCCTAACCCTAACCCTAACCCTAACCCTAACCCTAACCCTAACCCTAACCCTAACCCTAACCCTAACCCTAACCCTAACCCTAACCCTAACCCTAACCCTAACCCTAACCCTAACCCTAACCCTAACCCTAACCCTAACCCTAACCCTAACCCTAACCCTAACCCTAACCCTAACCCTAACCCTAACCCTAACCCTAACCCTAACCCTAACCCTAACCCTAACCCTAACCCTAACCCTAACCCTAACCCTAACCCTAACCCTAACCCTAACCCTAACCCTAACCCTAACCCTAACCCTAACCCTAACCCTAACCCTAACCCTAACCCTAACCCTAACCCTAACCCTAACCCTAACCCTAACCCTAACCCTAACCCTAACCCTAACCCTAACCCTAACCCTAACCCTAACCCTAACCCTAACCCTAACCCTAACCCTAACCCTAACCCTAACCCTAACCCTAACCCTAACCCTAACCCTAACCCTAACCCTAACCCTAACCCTAACCCTAACCCTAACCCTAACCCTAACCCTAACCCTAACCCTAACCCTAACCCTAACCCTAACCCTAACCCTAACCCTAACCCTAACCCTAACCCTAACCCTAACCCTAACCCTAACCCTAACCCTAACCCTAACCCTAACCCTAACCCTAACCCTAACCCTAACCCTAACCCTAACCCTAACCCTAACCCTAACCCTAACCCTAACCCTAACCCTAACCCTAACCCTAACCCTAACCCTAACCCTAACCCTAACCCTAACCCTAACCCTAACCCTAACCCTAACCCTAACCCTAACCCTAACCCTAACCCTAACCCTAACCCTAACCCTAACCCTAACCCTAACCCTAACCCTAACCCTAACCCTAACCCTAACCCTAACCCTAACCCTAACCCTAACCCTAACCCTAACCCTAACCCTAACCCTAACCCTAACCCTAACCCTAACCCTAACCCTAACCCTAACCCTAACCCTAACCCTAACCCTAACCCTAACCCTAACCCTAACCCTAACCCTAACCCTAACCCTAACCCTAACCCTAACCCTAACCCTAACCCTAACCCTAACCCTAACCCTAACCCTAACCCTAACCCTAACCCTAACCCTAACCCTAACCCTAACCCTAACCCTAACCCTAACCCTAACCCTAACCCTAACCCTAACCCTAACCCTAACCCTAACCCTAACCCTAACCCTAACCCTAACCCTAACCCTAACCCTAACCCTAACCCTAACCCTAACCCTAACCCTAACCCTAACCCTAACCCTAACCCTAACCCTAACCCTAACCCTAACCCTAACCCTAACCCTAACCCTAACCCTAACCCTAACCCTAACCCTAACCCTAACCCTAACCCTAACCCTAACCCTAACCCTAACCCTAACCCTAACCCTAACCCTAACCCTAACCCTAACCCTAACCCTAACCCTAACCCTAACCCTAACCCTAACCCTAACCCTAACCCTAACCCTAACCCTAACCCTAACCCTAACCCTAACCCTAACCCTAACCCTAACCCTAACCCTAACCCTAACCCTAACCCTAACCCTAACCCTAACCCTAACCCTAACCCTAACCCTAACCCTAACCCTAACCCTAACCCTAACCCTAACCCTAACCCTAACCCTAACCCTAACCCTAACCCTAACCCTAACCCTAACCCTAACCCTAACCCTAACCCTAACCCTAACCCTAACCCTAACCCTAACCCTAACCCTAACCCTAACCCTAACCCTAACCCTAACCCTAACCCTAACCCTAACCCTAACCCTAACCCTAACCCTAACCCTAACCCTAACCCTAACCCTAACCCTAACCCTAACCCTAACCCTAACCCTAACCCTAACCCTAACCCTAACCCTAACCCTAACCCTAACCCTAACCCTAACCCTAACCCTAACCCTAACCCTAACCCTAACCCTAACCCTAACCCTAACCCTAACCCTAACCCTAACCCTAACCCTAACCCTAACCCTAACCCTAACCCTAACCCTAACCCTAACCCTAACCCTAACCCTAACCCTAACCCTAACCCTAACCCTAACCCTAACCCTAACCCTAACCCTAACCCTAACCCTAACCCTAACCCTAACCCTAACCCTAACCCTAACCCTAACCCTAACCCTAACCCTAACCCTAACCCTAACCCTAACCCTAACCCTAACCCTAACCCTAACCCTAACCCTAACCCTAACCCTAACCCTAACCCTAACCCTAACCCTAACCCTAACCCTAACCCTAACCCTAACCCTAACCCTAACCCTAACCCTAACCCTAACCCTAACCCTAACCCTAACCCTAACCCTAACCCTAACCCTAACCCTAACCCTAACCCTAACCCTAACCCTAACCCTAACCCTAACCCTAACCCTAACCCTAACCCTAACCCTAACCCTAACCCTAACCCTAACCCTAACCCTAACCCTAACCCTAACCCTAACCCTAACCCTAACCCTAACCCTAACCCTAACCCTAACCCTAACCCTAACCCTAACCCTAACCCTAACCCTAACCCTAACCCTAACCCTAACCCTAACCCTAACCCTAACCCTAACCCTAACCCTAACCCTAACCCTAACCCTAACCCTAACCCTAACCCTAACCCTAACCCTAACCCTAACCCTAACCCTAACCCTAACCCTAACCCTAACCCTAACCCTAACCCTAACCCTAACCCTAACCCTAACCCTAACCCTAACCCTAACCCTAACCCTAACCCTAACCCTAACCCTAACCCTAACCCTAACCCTAACCCTAACCCTAACCCTAACCCTAACCCTAACCCTAACCCTAACCCTAACCCTAACCCTAACCCTAACCCTAACCCTAACCCTAACCCTAACCCTAACCCTAACCCTAACCCTAACCCTAACCCTAACCCTAACCCTAACCCTAACCCTAACCCTAACCCTAACCCTAACCCTAACCCTAACCCTAACCCTAACCCTAACCCTAACCCTAACCCTAACCCTAACCCTAACCCTAACCCTAACCCTAACCCTAACCCTAACCCTAACCCTAACCCTAACCCTAACCCTAACCCTAACCCTAACCCTAACCCTAACCCTAACCCTAACCCTAACCCTAACCCTAACCCTAACCCTAACCCTAACCCTAACCCTAACCCTAACCCTAACCCTAACCCTAACCCTAACCCTAACCCTAACCCTAACCCTAACCCTAACCCTAACCCTAACCCTAACCCTAACCCTAACCCTAACCCTAACCCTAACCCTAACCCTAACCCTAACCCTAACCCTAACCCTAACCCTAACCCTAACCCTAACCCTAACCCTAACCCTAACCCTAACCCTAACCCTAACCCTAACCCTAACCCTAACCCTAACCCTAACCCTAACCCTAACCCTAACCCTAACCCTAACCCTAACCCTAACCCTAACCCTAACCCTAACCCTAACCCTAACCCTAACCCTAACCCTAACCCTAACCCTAACCCTAACCCTAACCCTAACCCTAACCCTAACCCTAACCCTAACCCTAACCCTAACCCTAACCCTAACCCTAACCCTAACCCTAACCCTAACCCTAACCCTAACCCTAACCCTAACCCTAACCCTAACCCTAACCCTAACCCTAACCCTAACCCTAACCCTAACCCTAACCCTAACCCTAACCCTAACCCTAACCCTAACCCTAACCCTAACCCTAACCCTAACCCTAACCCTAACCCTAACCCTAACCCTAACCCTAACCCTAACCCTAACCCTAACCCTAACCCTAACCCTAACCCTAACCCTAACCCTAACCCTAACCCTAACCCTAACCCTAACCCTAACCCTAACCCTAACCCTAACCCTAACCCTAACCCTAACCCTAACCCTAACCCTAACCCTAACCCTAACCCTAACCCTAACCCTAACCCTAACCCTAACCCTAACCCTAACCCTAACCCTAACCCTAACCCTAACCCTAACCCTAACCCTAACCCTAACCCTAACCCTAACCCTAACCCTAACCCTAACCCTAACCCTAACCCTAACCCTAACCCTAACCCTAACCCTAACCCTAACCCTAACCCTAACCCTAACCCTAACCCTAACCCTAACCCTAACCCTAACCCTAACCCTAACCCTAACCCTAACCCTAACCCTAACCCTAACCCTAACCCTAACCCTAACCCTAACCCTAACCCTAACCCTAACCCTAACCCTAACCCTAACCCTAACCCTAACCCTAACCCTAACCCTAACCCTAACCCTAACCCTAACCCTAACCCTAACCCTAACCCTAACCCTAACCCTAACCCTAACCCTAACCCTAACCCTAACCCTAACCCTAACCCTAACCCTAACCCTAACCCTAACCCTAACCCTAACCCTAACCCTAACCCTAACCCTAACCCTAACCCTAACCCTAACCCTAACCCTAACCCTAACCCTAACCCTAACCCTAACCCTAACCCTAACCCTAACCCTAACCCTAACCCTAACCCTAACCCTAACCCTAACCCTAACCCTAACCCTAACCCTAACCCTAACCCTAACCCTAACCCTAACCCTAACCCTAACCCTAACCCTAACCCTAACCCTAACCCTAACCCTAACCCTAACCCTAACCCTAACCCTAACCCTAACCCTAACCCTAACCCTAACCCTAACCCTAACCCTAACCCTAACCCTAACCCTAACCCTAACCCTAACCCTAACCCTAACCCTAACCCTAACCCTAACCCTAACCCTAACCCTAACCCTAACCCTAACCCTAACCCTAACCCTAACCCTAACCCTAACCCTAACCCTAACCCTAACCCTAACCCTAACCCTAACCCTAACCCTAACCCTAACCCTAACCCTAACCCTAACCCTAACCCTAACCCTAACCCTAACCCTAACCCTAACCCTAACCCTAACCCTAACCCTAACCCTAACCCTAACCCTAACCCTAACCCTAACCCTAACCCTAACCCTAACCCTAACCCTAACCCTAACCCTAACCCTAACCCTAACCCTAACCCTAACCCTAACCCTAACCCTAACCCTAACCCTAACCCTAACCCTAACCCTAACCCTAACCCTAACCCTAACCCTAACCCTAACCCTAACCCTAACCCTAACCCTAACCCTAACCCTAACCCTAACCCTAACCCTAACCCTAACCCTAACCCTAACCCTAACCCTAACCCTAACCCTAACCCTAACCCTAACCCTAACCCTAACCCTAACCCTAACCCTAACCCTAACCCTAACCCTAACCCTAACCCTAACCCTAACCCTAACCCTAACCCTAACCCTAACCCTAACCCTAACCCTAACCCTAACCCTAACCCTAACCCTAACCCTAACCCTAACCCTAACCCTAACCCTAACCCTAACCCTAACCCTAACCCTAACCCTAACCCTAACCCTAACCCTAACCCTAACCCTAACCCTAACCCTAACCCTAACCCTAACCCTAACCCTAACCCTAACCCTAACCCTAACCCTAACCCTAACCCTAACCCTAACCCTAACCCTAACCCTAACCCTAACCCTAACCCTAACCCTAACCCTAACCCTAACCCTAACCCTAACCCTAACCCTAACCCTAACCCTAACCCTAACCCTAACCCTAACCCTAACCCTAACCCTAGACACCCTAACCAGACACCCTAACCCTAACCCTAACCAGACACCCTAACCCTAACCCTAACCCTAACCAGACACCCTAACCCTAACCCTAACCCTAACCAGACACCCTAACCCTAACCCTAACCAGACACCCTAACCCTAACCCTAACCAGACACCCTAACCCTAACCCTAACCCTAACCAGACACCCTAACCCTAACCAGACACCCTAACCCTAACCCTAACCAGACACCCTAACCCTAACCCTAACCAGACACCCTAACCCTAACCCTAACCAGACACCCTAACCCTAACCCTAACCCTAACCAGACACCCTAACCAGACACCCTAACCCTAACCCTAACCAGACACCCTAACCCTAACCAGACACCCTAACCCTAACCCTAACCCTAACCCTAACCAGACACCCTAACCCTAACCCTAACCAGACACCCTAACCCTAACCCTAACCCTAACCCTAACCAGACACCCTAACCCTAACCCTAACCCTAACCCTAACCCTAACCCTAACCCTAACCCTAACCCTAACCCTAACCAGACACCCTAACCCTAACCCTAACCAGACACCCTAACCCCTAACCCTAACCCTAACCCTAACCCTAACCAGACACCCTAACCCTAACCCTAACCAGACACCCTAACCCTAACCCTAACCCTAACCCTAACCCTAACCCTAACCCTAACCAGACACCCTAACCCTAACCCTAACCCTAACCCTAACCAGACACCCTAACCCTAACCCTAACCAGACACCCTAACCCTAACCCTAACCCTAACCCTAACCAGACACCCTAACCCTAACCCTAACCAGACACCCTAACCCTAACCCTAACCCTAACCCTAACCAGACACCCTAACCCTAACCCTAACCCTAACCCTAACCCTAACCCTAACCCTAACCCTAACCCTAACCCTAACCCTAACCCTAACCCTAACCCTAACCCTAACCCTAACCCTAACCCTAACCCTAACCCTAACCCTAACCCTAACCCTAACCCTAACCCTAACCCTAACCCTAACCCTAACCCTAACCCTAACCCTAACCCTAACCCTAACCCTAACCCTAACCCTAACCCTAACCCTAACCCTAACCCTAACCCTAACCCTAACCCTAACCCTAACCCTAACCCTAACCCTAACCCTAACCCTAACCCTAACCCTAACCCTAACCCTAACCCTAACCCTAACCCTAACCCTAACCCTAACCCTAACCCTAACCCTAACCCTAACCCTAACCCCTAACCCCTAACCCTAACCCCTAACCCTAACCCCTAACCCTAACCCTAACCCTAACCCTAACCCTAACCCTAACCAGACACCCTAACCCTAACCAGACACCCTAACCCTAACCAGACACCCTAACCCTAACCCTAACCAGACACCCTAACCCTAACCCTAACCCTAACCCTAACCCTAACCCTAACCAGACACCCTAACCCTAACCCTAACCCTAACCCTAACCCTAACCCTAACCAGACACCCTAACCCTAACCAGACACCCTAACCCTAACCCTAACCAGACACCCTAACCCTAACCAGACACCCTAACCCTAACCAGACACCCTAACCCTAACCCTAACCCTAACCCTAACCCTAACCCTAACCAGACACCCTAACCCTAACCCTAACCAGACACCCTAACCCTAACCCTAACCCTAACCCTAACCCTAACCCTAACCCTAACCCTAACCAGACACCCTAACCCTAACCCTAACCAGACACCCTAACCCTAACCCTAACCCTAACCCTAACCCTAACCAGACACCCTAACCCTAACCCTAACCCTAACCCTAACCAGACACCCTAACCCTAACCAGACACCCTAACCCTAACCCTAACCCTAACCCTAACCAGACACCCTAACCCTAACCAGACACCCTAACCCTAACCCTAACCCTAACCCTAACCCTAACCCTAACCCTAACCAGACACCCTAACCCTAACCAGACACCCTAACCCTAACCCTAACCCTAACCCTAACCAGACACCCTAACCCTAACCCTAACCCTAACCCTAACCCTAACCCTAACCCTAACCCTAACCCTAACCCTAACCCTAACCAGACACCCTAACCCTAACCCTAACCCTAACCCTAACCCTAACCCTAACCCTAACCAGACACCCTAACCCTAACCCTAACCCTAACCCTAACCAGACACCCTAACCCTAACCCTAACCCTAACCAGACACCCTAACCCTAACCCTAACCCTAACCAGACACCCTAACCCTAACCCTAACCAGACACCCTAACCCTAACCCTAACCAGACACCCTAACCCTAACCCTAACCAGACACCCTAACCCTAACCCTAACCAGACACCCTAACCCTAACCAGACACCCTAACCCTAAACCTAACCAGACACCCTAACCCTAACCAGACACCCTAACCAGACACCCTAACCCTAACCCTAACCAGACACCCTAACCCGAACCCTAACCAGACACCCTAACCAGACACCCTATTCAGACACCCTACCCAGACACCCTACCCAGGCACCCTAACCAGACACCCTAACCAGACACCCTAACCCTAACCAGACACCCTAACCCTAACCCTAACACCCTAATCCTAACACCCTAACCCTAACCAGACACCCTAACCAGATACCCTAACCAGACACCCTAACCCTAACCAGACACCCTAACCCTAACCAAACACCCTAACCAGACACCCTAACCAGACACCCTAACCCTAACCCCTAACCCTATCCCTAACCAGACACCCTAACCCTAACCAGACACCCTAACCCTAACCAGACACCCTAACCCTAACCCTAACCCAACACGCTAACCTGACCCTCAACACCCTAACCTTACCCCAACATGCTCTCCCAATACCCTAATGGTAACCTGACACCCTAAAACCGCCAAACCCCCCATCGTCCCAAAACTTACCTTCTTGATGCAAGCCAGGCGGAGTGAAGAACACATACACACCACTTTTGAATCAACTTTTAATGACTTACAAGTTCCATGTGACCCGGCACACAGCACCGAAAACACTCCACTCAAAACGAAGGCCCCCCCCCCAAATAAAGCACTCACTTCGCTACTTCACTATGACTCACAGCAATCCCACAGGATAGATTACAACTGTCCCGTAAGGTCTCTGACAAGGTAATTCTATGGAAGAGACTGCCACACCTTTGTCCCACACAGTGGCTGCTTTGTTAGCAGGAGACTGTGAACACCCCACCACTCCTCACAGAAACAGCCCAACATGGGCTCCCAGGGTTCCCAGTCGTCTGTGGGGTCCTTCACAGCTTCCACCCAGTCCTCCCCACTCGGGGTCTCCTGCACCATCCGAGGGGCTAGCCCCTCAGGGGCTCATCAGGGGACAGGCAGCAAACTAGGGGCAGCTGCTCCTCCCCAGGGGCTTCCATGGAAGCCACAGTCTGCACAGCCCTGGTCCGGGCTCCAAACCCTAGCAGATGGGCCCCGAGGGGCCTCAGGCCACGCGTTCCCCTGCCTGGCCCACACATCTGCGGGACAGGTTGAAGCCCTTGGCCCCCCACGAGCTCTGTGGGCCCACGACAGGGCGCGGGGCCTTTTGGCCACAGCTCTTCGAACTCTGAGATGTAGGGAAATCCGTGGCTTCGTTTTCCCCCACAGGTGGGAGGGTGAATTCCCACCAAGTCACTGGGTAACCAGGGGCTCCCTCTTGGAGCCCACCAAGTATGCTATTTCCTGGGGGAGCAGGGTCTTTGGGTCAGGTCACCCATGGGCTCCAGACCATAGGCCTCCGCCCTCGGGAATCTCTGCAGCCACAAGTGGGGTGTTGCTGCTTCCTTGGGTCACGGAGGATGACCTGGAACCCCAGGCCCTTTACAGCCTGGTCAGGTACCTGGAACGCCCCGAGGCCCGGGGGCACCATCGGGGACCCGGAGGCCAGCAGGTGGGGTTACAGCAATGGACAGAGGGTGCGGAGGCGTCCCTCCAGGGCTCCCACCTCCCGGGCTCACAGGAGCGGGAGCCCTGCACCTCCCTCCAACGGCCCAACAACTTGAAAGTGCCCTCGCGTCCCACCGGGAAGCGGGGTCCCCCGCTGGGGTCCCGTGTCTCCTACCTTTCAGAAAGCACAGCAAGGAGAACGGAAAGAAACCCCAACTCCGCTCTGCACTCGCACCTTCGTGGCCTTCGGAGGCGTCAGGGCCCTGAGCCGGGTCACCTGGTTGCTGCTCCGCCCACTGGCACAGGTGAGGGGGCCAATGAGGGAGCAGGATGGGGGGAGACGGGGGAGGAGCCAGGCGAAAGCTCAGGTGTGGGAAGTCAGATGAGCAGGGGGGTGGGGTCAGCATCAGGGCCGTGGGCAGGGTCACCCGTGCACTGTCCCACCCGCTGGCCCAGGTGAGGGGGCTAACGAGTGAATATGAATGGAGGAGGAGGGGTGGAGGGGCCAGGAGAAGGGTCACTGTAGGAAGGGAGGTGAGGAGGCCCAGGTGGGGAGAGGGAGGTGGGGTGAGAGGAGGGGGGCTTCTGTGGACAGTGAGGACATGGGAGGGGTCAGGAGAAGGCCCAAGGTAAGCAGTGAAGCCAGGCCGCTCAAGTCTTCAAGGTAACTAACAATAGGAATCACAATACAATGAAATGTCCTACAGTGCTATGTTAACAAACAATGCAAAAAGAAACACACGGACTTCATGGTGTTTGCAACGAATCTCACCATCACACTACAGAAGGAACAAAAACTCAGCCAAAGCAAAGGAAAATACAAAACCTGGAACAGACAATTTTCAAGCGACAGATGAAAACAGCCACACAGAATTTTTAACCGCACAAAGGTATGGGTGTAGCAATTCTGGAATTCTCTCTCTGCATGTTAGGTAACAGAAGAGACCTAGTGGAGAAGTGGTTAAGAGCTTAGCTGCTGACCGAAACGTCAGTGAGTCGAAGGCACTGTCGACGGTACAAAGATGGAGCCATGGGCTTCTCTAAAGATGACAGCCATGGAAACCCTGTGGGGTGGCTCTGCTGTGTCCTATAGGGTTGCTAGGAGTTAGAACCCACTCAAGGTAACAGACTAGGTTTTGGGGGTTCGGGTTATGACAATGAGACCAATGATTCAATCTACAGACACAGCTGAAACCTCGGGCTTCCCACACCGGACAAAGGGGCTCAGATGCTCCAGGAGGAAAGAGGACAGCTCTCAGGTTGTTAGATTAGAATTTAAATTAGGAGCATGAGTTGGTAATGGGCACATATGTTGGAGGAAAAAAAAAACTCTCACGACTGGGCCCACAAGCAACACGATGAAAAATGGGGAAGAAAGAAGTTTTCATACTAGCATAGTAGCAAACTTTTTAGGATAGATTTAAAAAATAATTAGTTTAAATAGAGTTCTTTCTACAGCAGGTTTGGGGAAGTTAATGACTAGCAGAATGGCCTTCGGGTCACGGTCTTCTTAGAGACACCAAATGACTGGATGATATTACACAAAGAAGGTGCTTCTGTCCCACCAAGGACACTGGACAGCCTCGGAGAATGCAAATGAGGTGCATGGAACCCTGGGGCGGTGACCACGCACCTCGGGAGAGGAATAGTAAGTTCTGCCATCCCACTAGGCTTCAAAGGAGCCAATCCCAGAGGGGAGAGGGAGACCCAACACCATCCAGAAGAGCCCGGAATGGAGCACGTCCTTGAGAACCAGTGAAAGGTTCCCGGGAGGGGGGGGACCCCTCCTCGAGTCACAGGCGACGATGTAAACCCCAATCAGTCACGAAGCCTCCAGCTTGATGCAAACAGCAAGAGGCTTTATTGAAAGAACCAGCGCGCTGGGGCCCAGCTTCTGAGAGCTGGCACCCCGAGCAGCCGGCGGGGTTGGGTATTTAAGGGCTAAATTTGTAGGCGGGACCTTCGCTCAGTAGCCTGTAACATCGGTGGGACTTTCACTCAGTAGCCTGTAACATCTTTGAGAACTCAGGACGTTGGGGGGAAGGGTTGTTCTCTGTGGCGGGAAAAGGTTGCTCTCTGAAACAAAGACCAGTTCGGTGGGAAAGGGTTACTCTCTGAAACAAAGACCAGTTCGGGCTTGTTAGAATTTTCCATTACACCAGCATCCCTGAGCGGAGCAGCTCCAAAGTCCTGAAGACAGAGAAAGCGGTCACTCGGGAGATGGCACGAGAAGACAAGAAGTGTAGCTGAGAAAGGGCAGCAGCAGAACCAGAAGACAGGTGTGACCCTGGCCCTATAAGCCTGATGCTCATTCTGAAATCCTAACCCGGAACGGGCCCTCATCCTGATAGGACCTGACCCTGACACTGATCTGAGCCCTAACACGAACCCTCTGGGCATCCTCCACCCTCCTGCTCTCAGAGGATTTATGCTCTGCTGGGTCCAGCTTCAAAAATGGCACCTTCCCCTTCCAGACCCTGCCTCCTGGCTGGCTCCACTCACTGGAAACGGAGATGGTGAAGTCACATCTGAAAGGATGGGAGTGCCTTCCGGTGAGTGCCCTGACACCCTTCCTGGGAACACGGTGGACAGCACATTCCCGCTAAGGGGCTCCAGCTCTGAACCCATTAGACATTCCATCCTTCCTAATGACCTTCCCACACAAGTACAGGGACTGCTGGTCTCAGAGCAGATATTCCCTCCCTCGGGCTCACGGCCCTCCAAACCAGGGGCCGTGGAGTCTGCTCAATCTCGCAGTGACACCACGGGTGTCACAGCAGGACTGTGCTCCACAGGGTTTTCAGTGAATGATTTCTCAAAAGCAGGGCACCACATCTTTCTTCCAAGGCACCTCTGGGTGGATGCAGACTCATCTTCTAGTGGGTAGCTGAGCACTCCACTGTGGGCACTGTTGAAATGAGACATAAGTAACTCCATTTAGAGGAAGAGTGCAGTCAAAATTCAGATAATAAGCTCCAGGAACTAACTTAGCAGGAAATAACAAGAGATACTATAGGGTAATTCCACCGAAACAAATAGGGCCGGGGGAGATAGCCTCTGGAGCCAGCCTAGTAAAACATCCACTCCCAGTTATATTTTACAACCTAAACATTCATCAAAGTGGTTAACACATTCACCTACATCTAAATTTTGCAACTTGCAGAAATTCTATACGGCCTTAGCCAACCTCAGCCAATCAATGCAAAGTTCAGCTCCCCCTCCCTACCTTGCGATTTTATGGGTTAAATACAGAGTACTAAGAAAACTTGGGGTCGCCTCCTTGCTCTGCACAGTTTGGAGTACATCCCTGGTGCACCAGTCTTTTTCCTATTGGGCAGTTTTAATAAAACTTAACCTTTAAAGAGACTGCGTCGCTTCTTGAATCCCGAACCTCTAACAGGCACCACCCAAGGGCTCCCCACTTCCCCCTGGGGTCCACATAAAGCTCTGCCAGACCATGTCTGTTTCTGTCTCTCCTCCTAAAACTGAACGTGTCAGTCTTCCCCAAAGGCTTTACCAATCGAGGCCCAAATCACAAGAACCAATGAGTGTAGTTATAGACGAGACCCTGTCCAGAGAGGCAGGAGGGGGCATGTTAAGACCAATACCCACGTCTTACGTAGTATAGTGTCACCCTTCCCATTCCTGTCGTCCTCCTCTGTCCAAGTCGACGTCTCTGGCACAGGTGGCTGCAGTAGGGTTCCGGGCTCAAATCGGACATAGGAAGAGAAGGAAAACACAAGCCCGAGTGGTCTCCCCACCTGTCACTGCCAAGATATCGAATGGTCTTTAACACTCCGTTGCCTCCCTCCAGAGGGTTCTAACCCTCAGTGGACTGCTGAAGATGAAGCTCGGGCCTTCCTTCCTGTCTCCACTGCTCCCAACCAGGCACGGAGGATGTGTGCCACTTTTGTTCCCAAATCCAGGGCAGACAATCCCGATCCTGAGCGTCAGCGATTCCGCATGTCTGCCTATGGGCAGCTCCTACTTGCCTGCTGACAGCACACTCCTCCTTTCTGTTCTATACAAGTCATATCCTCTTAACAAACCCCTGTCCCCTCTTCTCCACCCTCTCCACTCCCCTCTAATAGGAGACCAGTTGGGCGACATCCTATAGATATATAGAACCATACATTGCACACACGATAGGGTCGCTCTGTGTCGCCGAGTCCAATCCATTCCTATCTGAGGAGTTGACCTGAGTAATGATTTATAATGAGGGGCCATTTCAGATCTAGGGGCCATCCTCCCAGGGGAACCCGTAGGCTTTCGGACCATCGATGTTGGTCTTTGAGTGGAGTTCTCAGGACGCACCCCTTCTTATTCTCGTGTTGCCACTGAAACTCAAGTTTGTGAGCCCCATCATGGCCGTCACTGGAGGTGGCCAGGCACCATCGGGTTCTTTTGGTCACGTGTTGATGTAGTCACCCATTCACATGGATCTTTCCGTCTTCTGAGTTCTCTTTCTCCGGTGCCATTTTTGTCGGTGGTGATCATCTGTTCTGGATGAGTTAGGACTATTTAATGGACCTCAGATGACAGCTTGCTAGCTTTTAAGAACCCAGATGACAATCACCAATAGGAGGTGGAGAGGACTCCCATAGCAATAGGCTAGCTATACCAATTGGCCTCGATGTCCTCTGAGAGCATGGTCCCCAGACCCCCACCCCTGCTACTGTCCTTACCTATTGGGTTAAGATGGGAAGAGTTTTCAGGTTATGTCGAAGTCCAGGTAAACTGATCTTCTTTCTAATGCATGCTGTCACTGACTTCACCCAACCAAGTTTCTATCAGCTGTCTAATCTATACCCAACCCTCTCTCTCCCTCCCTCCCCTGCATTCATCACGAGTCTTTTCTTCGGTGCACGACTCAGTTTTCAAGTCCTTAAAGTAGGGGTCTCATACCATATCTGTCCTGGTGTTGCTGCCTAGTTTCAGTCAACGTGATGGATAGAAAGTTCTGTAGAGGTCGATGAGGTCTAGCTGGTTAATAGTCACAATGAGGTCTTCTGTGTCTTTATAGAGCTTTTTTTTTACAGTATAATCTATATAATCTATTTTATCTGAGATTATTATTGCCACATCTGCTCTTTTTTTATATATTGTTAGCTTGGTATATGTTATTCCATCTTTTAATTTTCATTTGCTTCATACCTTTAAGTCTACGGTCTGTTTCTTGTAAGCAGCATATAGATGGGTCATGTCTTTTGCTCCAAGATGTCACTCATTGCCTCTTTACTGGAGTGTTCAGTCTATTTACCTTCAATGTGATTATGGATAGGTATGTGTTTAGGGCTGTCATTTGGATGTATTTATTTTTGTGTGGATGTTTTCTCTGTCGCTCTTGTTATTCTGTTCTGGGACATTCTTCTTTCAGGGTTGATTTTTCATCCTTTTCAGTGCTGGTTTTGTGTTGGTTGAGACTCCTGTATTGCATTTCTTGTTTTGCTAGGTCGCTTCTTGGTTGTGCTTGGTGGCTACCCCAGGATCCCCCTTAATAATGTACATTTAAACCCAATTTTAACTTCTAAATATCTTATCAACTTCCTCTCTATCTGGACAGACTATACTGTAATAGATCCCTCTTTTTAACGTGTTTGTATCGTGCTTTTCACGACAGGATCTCTGGACCACTTCTTTTACTATTATAGCTTTGGTTGGGGTTTGGTGCCTTCCTCAACTGAGTAGGTTTCTGGGTGATGTGTCCTGTATTGTCTCCTAAAATACAGAGTTCATGGTTTGGTTCTTCTAAGCCAAGAGCTTCTTTCAGTATTTCTTGTAGCTTTGTTTTTTGTTTTTGTTTTTGTTTTTAACAAGTCTCTGAGTTTCTGTTTATCTGTGAAAGTCTTAATTTCATTTTCATATTTGAAACACAGTTTTGCAGGACACGTAATTCTTGGTTGGAAGTTTTTCTTCTTCGAAGGCTTTGAAGGTGCCATCCCTCTGTCTCCGTGCCAACATGGTTTCTGCTGAGAAGTCAGACAAAAGCCTGCAGGACTTCTCTCTGAAGGTTAGCTTTGCTTTGAGTCTCACTGCCTTTAAGAGTTTCTGCTTAGGTTTCATTTTGTTAAGCTTGATTACAATATATACTGGACTCTTTCTTTTGAGGTCTATACCGCACGGCGATGGACATGCATCTTGGATATCTATGTTCTCTTCTTTCACAATTTCTGGAAGTTTTCTGTCAGCAAGTCAACAACAATCCTCTCTGTGTTTTCAGGTGTCCCTTCCTGTTCAGGAACTCCAATTAATTGTAGATGGTTCCTCTTGATAGAGTCCCGCATGTTTCTTAATGCTTCTGCATTTTTCTTATGTCTTTTCTCTGATTTCTCCTCATAAATGCTGGTGTCAGCAGTTCTGTCTCCCAGTCAGAAAGTCTGTTTTCCATTTGTTCAATTCTGTTCTCTTGGCTTTGAATGGAGTTTTCTGGTTCTTTAATTTGGTTGTTGATCTGTTGGACTTCAGAATGCTGGAGTTCCATCAGTTCAAACAGCTTGCTTAATTTTTCATTTGCCAGCCAAGCCAAGTGCCATCAAGTCGGATTTTGTATAATGTCTAGGAAGGCTCTCTATATAATTCTTCTGTACTCTGACCTCCGAAAGTTTCAGAAAGGCTTCTTCACTCGGGAAGTTCTTTGGTTCGTTCTTTTGGGAGCTTTCTGGAGCCATGGTTGGATTTTTCCTCAAGTGTCGAGCCAAGGTCTCTTGCTTTGGGGGCATCTAGAGGTTGTTTAGTTTCTCCAGTGTTGCCTTAATAGGAGCTGAAGTAGAAGTTGACCACCAGTGACCTCTATGAACTGCTGTGACTCAGCCCAGTGGAATCTCGGTGAGAGCCGACCCCACCTCCTACCTGGCAAAGACACAGCCCTACTTATGGAGTCACTGGGAGGCCTTCCACTGACCCTACATTGTGGATCAGTCAAGATTACTAGAGACGTAGTTCAGGCTGCACCTCAGTTATTTCCCTAGCCAAGTCATTTCCCTAGGTAGTCTTATTTTGAAAGGTAAAAGCTATCTGACAGCTTCCAAAAACAATCAGGCTGTCAGGTGTGCAAGCTCCTCTTTCCAGCTGGCAATGGAGGCACCTCTGCATCTGTCCCTAGATGCTGTGGTCTGGTTCAGAGTATAGACAGGCTACTGCCCTGCTGTCATCAGTGCTGGGTCCTACCCAAGGGGTAAACTGTGTGAAACACAGCTTTTCTTCTGGGAAAGCACTCCCCAAGCTGGCACTACCTCCTAGCCTGGGAATTAGCCCCCTCTGAGGCCTCTGTTTCGGTAGCTCCATCTCCCGGTTGGACAAGATGGCATCCTGCGGAGGCTCTCCCGCCCGCTGGGAAATAGCCCAATCAATGGTGGAGGTTCAGAAAATGGGGTGGAGGGGCCATGGTGCTCAGACTCCAGATCCAGGCTCTCAAAGTGTGGTTATTCCACCCACTGGTCATGTCGGCAGTGCGGCAGAACTTTGCTGCCAGTTAAGCCTAATCTCTGCCACAGGCTAACAAAAAGGAAAGAAGTTAAAGCCAGTAGTTACCTTCAGACAGTGAGAGCCAGCCATTCAACAAGGGCTGGGGTCAGTGAAAGAGTAGAAGTTTCCCATTCAGTGGCATGTAGTCCAAAACGACAGTCCTATGCCGTGTCTTAGGGCTCACTGGGTGTCCAGAAGGCTCCGTTGAATTATCAATCCTGGCCTTAGTTTTTGGAGTGAGTTAAGGAGACATGTTTCTAGTCATCTCTCTTGACTTGACCCCCCCCAAAGTTGAAAATTTTATAAGTAAACGTATTGAAAGAAACATTACTTTAAATTTGTAAATTACAAAAATAAAGATTATGTAACAATAACTCTTGTTTTGTTCCAAATCAATACTCTAAACTCACTGCTATCGAGTCAATTCTGACTCATAGCAATCCTACAGGACAGAGTAGAACTGCCTCACAGAGTTTCCAAGGAGCACCTGGCAGATGAGAATGGGTGACCTTTTGGTTAGCAGACATAGAATGCTTAACCACTGTGCCACCAAGGGTTTCCATTTTGTTCTAAAGCCATCATTGATCGTAATGGGACTTCTCTGGCTTTGTTGTCATTAGTGGCTTGTAAGTATATTTCTGGGCATGTTGTCAGATGCCATCGAGTCAGTTCTGACTCACAGTGACCCTGTATAAAGCAGAGCAAAGCACAACCCAGTTCTGCGCCATCTTCACAGTCGTTAAGCAGAACTCGTGGTTGCAACCTCTATGCCAATCCATCTCATGGAGGATCGTCCTCTTTTTCATAGACTATCAAGCATGATGTCCTTGTCCAAAGACGCCGCCCTTCTGATGACATGTCCAAAGTATGTGAGACACGGTCTTGCCATCTTTACTTCCAAGGAACACTCTGCTCACATTTCTTCCAAGACAGATTTGTTCATTCTCTTCACAGTTCATGTATGCTATTCAAAGTTCTCCAACACCACACTTCAAAGGTGTCAGTTCTCCTCCACTCTTCCTTATTCCCCATCCAGCTTTCACACGAATAGGAGGTGACTGAAGACACCATGGTTTGGGTTTGCCACCTTAGCCTTCAAGGCGACAGCTTTACTTTTCAACACTTTGCGCAGCTGATTGGCCTGATGCTGTGCCATTTCGATTTTTCGACTGCTGCTTCCATGGGCATCGATGGTGGATCCAAGTAAAATAAATTTCTTGACAACTTCATCTTTTCTCTGTTGATCAGGATGCTGTTTATAGGTCCAGTTATGAGGATTTGGGTTTTCTGGATGTGGAGGTGTAATCCATACTGAAGCCTGTAATCTCTGATGTTCATCAATATGTCTTTCAAGTCCTCTTCACTTTCAGCAAGCAAAGTTGAGTCATCTGCATCATACAGGTTGTTAAGGACACCTCCTCCGGTCCTGATGCCCTGTTCTTCTTCTTTAGAGTCCAGCTTCTTGGATCATTTGCTCAGCCTACAGATTGAACAGATATGATGAAAACATACACTCCTGGCTCACAACTTTCTTGACTTTAAACCACTTGGTATCCCCTTGTTTTAGTCAAATAACTGCCTCCTGATCTCTGTGCAGGTTCCTCATAAGCAGAATTAAGTGTTATCCATAATTTTTATGATCTACACAGTCAGACGCCTCAGCCATAACATCCCTGGTTCCTCATCCTCTTTGGAATCTGGCAGTTCCCTGTCTATAGACTACTACAGCTGCTTTGGAATGCTCTTTGGCAAAATGCGGCTTGGGTGTGATGTGGATGATATTTGTAGATGAGTTCCACACTGGATGAAATATTCTTTCTTGGAACTATACAGAACTAGGGATCTCTTCCATTGGGTTGGCAAGGTAGCTGTCTTTCACATTTCTTGGCACAAATGAGTGAACACTTTCAGCCCTGCATCCATTTGTTGGAAGATCTCAGTTGGTAGTTTGTGAGCTCCTGGAGTCTTGCTTTGGGCCACTGCCTTCCATGCAGCTTGGACTTCTTCTTTCAGTGCCATTGGTTCCTGCTCAGGTGGTACCTCTGGAAACAGTTCAACGTCCACCAATTGCTTTCGGGTACAGTGACTCGCTTCTGCTCCCAGCAGCTCCACTGATGCAGAGCAGAACTGCTCCATAGCGTTTTCAAGGCTGTGACCTCCCAGAAGCAGACCTCCAAGCCTGTCTTCTAAGGAACCTGTGAGTGGGTTTGAACCACCAATCCCTCAGCTCGTGGTCAAGGACTCAGCCATCGGCACTACCCACGGTCTCCTAGGAAGCTGACTCATCAATAATATTTTATAAAGAGGCCTTCAAAATGGTGACTGAAACTCTAAACTTTCAGGTCTGTTCCCATGTGGCTTCCTCAGTCACGATGGAACCAGGAAGAACCGGCTGGAAGCCCTGTCTATAAATAGACTTCTTAGCTTATCTCGTTTTCAGATGAGAGCATTGTCATGCTTAGACATTTTCTCATGACACAGTAATGATATGCAATAATTTTTAAATAACTTCTGATGGTTGAAATGCCTTCTACAGGACCCCACTGTGACTGGTACTGTCAAATAAATAACAATAAAGGCTACTTCCAAACTTTTTAACATACTGTACGAAAATTTCTAAGTCATGAAGATAGTGATTTTTTAATACTAGCTATTAAATAATAAGCTGAGGAGTTCGAATCGACTCAACGGCGAAGTGTTTTTGGTTTTTTTTTTGTGGCCCACTTGCTATAGAACAAAATGCCTAATATGGCCCTTTGTAGCCCAAGTCTTTGTGAGTCACACACACGAGGACGGAGTGAGACTCTACAGACAAGGTGTGTAGAAGCGGTGATGGTTGGGGTTCTGTGTCAGCTCTACTAGGCCATGATTCACACTATGGTATGGTCATCCATAATGAAGTGGAAATTCTTTCCACAATAACAAGCTGTTGGGGAAATGCAGGGAAGCACCCCCCACATCCATGAGCAGGTAGCCTCTTTTCCCATAGGTGCGATCCTGGAACCACCTGAGAAGGGGCCGGAGCCCATGGCTGCATGGGTGGTTCCCTGTGAACACCTCTGTGGACCCCCAGAAGGTTGCTAGGTTCATGGATGGTAGTTCCAGGGGACATGGACAACAGGTGACTGGGAAAGCAGTTGCAGACAGAATCTGATGGAACAAGGTAAGCAGAGGTCACCTCAGCAGGCTGACACGCCATTTTCATGCTGTGAAAGAAATATACAATGGTGAGAGTCCGTAAGTTTGTATTTTTAAGGATCCCTGGCCAGCGGCCAACAGCCTGGCTAGATGGTCAGGCAAATGGGCGGTGGAAAGCTGGACGATGAAAGTGATACCTGTGTGGAGCACAGACCTGGGGAAAGCACTCTAGGAATTCAGAAGAAGCATTTGAATATGACACGTAGGTGACCAGCTGAAGAACCCTCTTCCTGGATCAGAAGGGGACTGTAATCAGCAAGTGCATCTGCTGGTCTGCTCACATGAAGTGGCCAATAGTGTCCATGCACTGAGCAGACACAGAGATGCTACAGCAATGCATAGATGGCCTGAAGTGAGACGTATCCCTCTTGCATCCCCTGGCAAAAAATACCCATAAGGACTCCGCTGTCTGCCAGCAGAAAGACAGAGGTTGCAGATGGCAACACACAGACAGCTTCCCTGCAGAGAAGCCTCTACACACAACAGGCAAGTTCATGATACCGTACCACTGATACTGGTGGCACCGGATGGCTACAGATGGGTCCCAACAGGAAGAGACACTTACTCTAGACTGGGCTTTCATATCCTGTGACAGAGGCACATGTCAAAAACAGCACTAATGGATCAGAACAAAGATACTGTACCCATTGGTTCCACTGAATTGTTGTTCAGCAAACCAAGGAACACATTTTACAGCCCAAAAGTGCAGCAATGGGGCAAGAAACGTCTATTAAAAGGCCATACCACACTGCATACTACCTTCAGAGGAATGCTTTTATAGAGACCTGAAATGGGCAGTTTGAACATTCTTTGTAGGGGGGAGATAAGGGCTGCCTCACACACCTTCATGAGTGTGCTCTCACTCGACATGAGGGGGACAAACGGACGATCACCTGAACAGGTTCCTTCACTTTTCTAGGGAATAGGAGGGGGCTGGGGAGGACACTGGTACCACTGCACAGTTCTTCCTCCCATCACCAACAATTGCTTTTCTCCTGCTGGGTGGTGCAGTGTCAGGACCAGGGCTGCAGCTGTGGACAGAGGAAATAGGGTTGGTGTTTTAGTCAGCTAGGGCTGCTCTAACAGAAATACCATAGAATGGATGGCTTTAACAAAGGAAGGTTTATTCTTACACAGTCTGGCAGGGTGCAAGTCCATATTCAGGGTGTCCACTCCAAGGGAAGGCTTTCCCCTTGTCGGCTCTGGAGGAAAGTGTGGTATTGCATCAGTCTTTGTCCAGGGAGCGTCCTGACGCAGGAACCTCAGGTCTGAAAGACGTGCTCTTCTCCCGGTGCAGATTTCTTGATGGTGAGAGGTTCCCAATTCTCCTTGTTTCTCTTTCCTTTTATCTCTTGCAGGCTGAAAGGATTAAGGGTGGGGCAAGCCACACTCCAGGGAAACTCCCCTCACAGCAGAGCAGGGAAGTAATCCCATGCAGGAATTCACAGCCCTACTCCAATCCTTTAACATGCAGTTTAGCAAAACCACAAAACGGAGGACAGTCCCAAGACACCGGGAATCATATCCCAGCTACATGCCACACACATTTTTGGGGGGACACAATTCAACCCATGACAGGTGGTGACTGAACAGGAGGCTGTAACTAAATGTGTACAACAGCGGTGATCACTCAACAAGACACTGTAACACGTACACCAAGGGTAATCACTCAACAAGAGACTGTAACTAAACATGTACACCAGGAGTGATCACTCAACGAGAGCCTAGAACAGAACCTGTACAACAGCAGTGATCACCAAACAAGAGACCATAACTAAACATATACACCAAGGGTGACCACTCAACAAGAGATCGTAACTGAACAGGTACACCAGGGGTGATCTTTCAACAAGAGGCTGTAACTGAACATGTACACCAGAGGTGTACACTTGTGATCACTCAACAAGAGACTGTAAACCTGTACACCGGGGGTGATCACTCAACAAGACTCTGTTGCTAAATATGTACACCAGAATTCCCAAGGGCCTGATGGGGTGGACTGTACCTTACCCCCCATGGCAGAATGGACACGGACAATAAATACTGCCCCATTACCTAGAGGCTGAGATACTGTTTTACCTATGTAACCCTCTGCATGAATGGCAGTGGACTGAGGATAAAGCACTGGCTAGATGGGTCCTGCTACCAGCCATCTGGACTACCACAGAAGCAGAACCTGATGTCCCTTCCCACGGGGGAAAACTGGGAGTCCATGACAGGTGGAAGGAAGGAAAAACAGCTGAAGATAAAGAAATGAATAAATGGAAATCAAACAATAGGATGCTACCTTGAAAAAGACTCCGTGCAAGGGAAGAATCTCTCAGCTACAGTATACCCGAGGCCAGGAAGGGTGCAGACCAGACAAGTGGCTGGAGAACCTGATCACATCAGATGGACACCTGAGGCAGACCTGAACGGCTGGTACCTGAGTGAGCCTACCCTTAGGACTCTGTGGCTCTACTGAAGGACTCATTGTGGATGACTGTGTGGGGCCTAGTAAAGGGATCAGGAGGGGAAGTAAATCCTTCAGGTAGGAAAAGGTCAGTGCCTACAAGAGCCAGGGGGTGGCCTGTGGTACAAAGACTCAGTTCAGAGGCCCTTTCAAACCAGGGTCTCTGTGACTCACACACAGTGACTGAGAGGGACCATGTAAATAAGGTCGATGGAACCTGTGACAGACAGATCTACTTGGCTAGTCCACAACTCCTGGGCGTGTAGGGTTGTCCTCCACTTTGTAACTCGATGTAGTTAGCATCATCAGCCTCCAATGTATGTGTTGTAAACCCTAACCCTGACAGGTTAATGGGAAACCCTGGTGGCTGAGTGGTGAAGTGCTACAGCTGCTAACCAAGGGGTCTGCAAGTCAAATCTGCCGGGCACTCCTTGGAAACTCTATGGGGCATTTCTGTTTTGACCTCTAGGGTCCCTGTGTCATCGAAATCGACTTGAGGGCACCTGACAACCAATGTGAAGGAGGCAGGAGGAGCACGGAGCGTCTCCCGAGTCACAGCCTTGCAGGAGAGCTGACTCTGGACCCACCCTGACTCCAGCTACACACCACCTGGGTTGTGGGATGCATGGAGTGTATATAGGTAGGTGATCTGTAAGGGATCTGCCTCTCACTTTAGATCTCACATCTGGTTCAAGATCATCTGCCCTCCACCTCTTAGAACTTGAGCCAGCGGCCATCCACCTGACCTGCTGACTCTGGATTTTCTGACTTCCATGGCCCCATGAGCCAGCAGCCTACCCTTCAACCTGCTGGTTTGGTTTCGACACTGGGGACATCTTGGACCTCCACCTCTCGGGAACCAGCTCTCTGCGGATCCTTTACGCCATGAACAACACGATAGATGGTTAAAGAAAATGTTATCGATGATGTCCTCCTTCCTGAAGCAACAATCAACAACCACGGAAACAGCAGTCGAGACACCCAATAACATCTTGCACTGAGGCAAATCTGCTGCACAAGACCTCTTCAGAACCTTCAAAAGGCCAGGAGATCACTTGAGTGACTATGGACACCTGAAGCAAACCACAGTATTCTTAACTACCTAGGCAGGCAAAACCTGGACACGGAAAAAGGGAAGACAGAAGAAGACTTCACACATTCAAACGGTTGTGTTGGTGAAGAAGAATGAATACACTGTGGACTGTCAAAAGAATAAAACAGTCAGTCTGGGGGAAGTTCAGCCTGAGCATCTTACAGAAGTGAGGATGGAGGGAATTCACTGGGCTTACTTAGGATGTGTCACCGGGAGAGACCAGTCACTGCAAAAACACTTCGTGCTTGGTAAAGAAAAGGCTCCACGAGGAAAAGGGAAATGCTTGATGAGATGAATGAACAACGTGAAGGCAAAGTCGAACCTGACTCACGGACTCATAGCAACCCTGTGCCCAACAGAAGGAACCACTGCCCAGTCCTGCGCCAGGACTGCCATCACTGGTAGGCACGAGCCCATTGTGACATCCACTGTGTCAATCCATCTTGTTGAGGGTCTTTCTCTTTTCCCAGATCCTCCACTTTACCAAGTAGGATGTCCTTCAGGGACTGACCCTTCCTGATGGCATGTCCAAAGCATGTAAACCATAGTCTCACCATCCTCGCTTCTAAGGAGCACTCTGTCTACGCCTCTTTGAAGACATCGGCTTGTTCTTTCGGCAGCACATGGTATATACAAAATTCTCCAAAATTTAAAGGCATCAATTCTCCTTATGTTTTCCTTATTCATTCATTCCTTTTACATGTGTATGATGCAATGGAAAATACCATGCTGTGGGTCAGGCACACCTTAGTTTTCAAGGTGACGTCTCTGCTTTTCTACCCTTTAAAAACATCTTTTGCACAGATATGCCCAAAGCAATGTGTCTTCTGATTTCTGGATGGCAGGTTCCATGGATGTTGATGGTAGATCCAAGTAAAATGCAATCTTTGAAAACCTCGGTCTTTTCCCTGTTTATCATGAGGCTGCTTATGGATTTTTGTTTTCTTCCTGTTGAGGTGTAATCCATACTGAAGGCTGTGCTCTTTGAGTTTCATCAGGAAGTGTTTCAGACCATCTTAACTTTGAGCAGGAAAAGTTTTGTCATTTGCATAAGGCAGATTGTGTCTGAGTCTTCTTGTGATCCTGATGCCCTGTTCTTCCTCATACACTCCAGCTTCTTGGATTATATAGTCAGCATACAGGTTGAATAGATAGGGTGCAAAGATACAGCGTCGACACATATCTTTCATGACTTTAAAACATGCAGTGTCCGTTGTTCTGTCTGAATAACTGCCTCTTGATCAGTGGACAGACTCCTCATGAGTGCAATGAAGTGTTCTGGAATTCCCATTCCCCACAATGTAATCCATAATTGGTTAGGATCCACACAGTCCAATGCCTTTGCATAGTCAAAGAAACACAAGGAAACATCTTTCTGCTATTCTCTGCTTTCCGCTAGGATCCATCTGACATCAGCAAGGATAACCCTGGTTCCGTGTCCTGTTCTGAATCTAACCTGAACTTCCGGAAGCTTTTGGTCAATATATGGATACAGCCACTTTGGAAAGATCTTCACCAAAATTTTACTTTTATGAGATACGAATGATACGGTTTGACAACTTCCAAATTGGGTTAGATCACTTTTGTTATGGATTGAAGTAGGTCTCTCCCAAAATGGGTGTTGCCTTTTCTCTGGGCCATGATTCCCAACAGTTTAGGATAGCTTCCATTTTGTGATTTTCCTATGTTGTGTGTTAAAGAGGATTGGGGTGGGACTGTAAATTCCTTCCTAAGGTTCCCTCCCTGCTCTATTAGAAATCGAGTTTTTCTGGAGTGTGGCTTGCACCACCTTTCATACTTTCATTCTACGAGAGATAAAAGGAAAGGGAAGTAAGTAAAGCTGGAGAACTCACACCATCAAGAAAACAAAACCAAGAGTAGAGCATATCCTTCAGACCAGAGGTTCCTGAGCCAAGATGCTCCCTGACCAAAGACCAACGCATTCCAAGGGCTTTCCTCCAAAGCCAACAAGAGGGAAAGCCTTTCCCTGGAGTGGACATCCTGAATTGGGAATGGTAACCTACTGAACTGTGTAAGAATAACCTTTCCTTTGTTAAAGCCATCCACTTTCAGGTATTTCTAGTGCTGCTCTAACATCAACATTAGAAACAGCTACATGTCCGCCAACTCCAAAAAAACCCACCACCGTTGAGTCAGTTCTGACCCACAGTGATCCTAGAGGTCAGGATAGAGCTGCCCCATAGAGTTTCCAAGGAGTACCTGGCAGATTTGAACTGCCAACTTTTCTGTTAGCTGACACAGCAGTTAACCCACTATGCTACCAGGGTTTAGGTGCCAGCCAACTAATGAAGCAATAAGCAAGTTACGGTGCGCACACACAATGGGGTACTACACAACAAGAAAGAACAACAATGAATCTACAAAGCATCTCACAGCATGGATACACCTGGAAGGCATTCTGTTGAGTGAAATTAGTCACAAAAGGACAAATACCATATGAGATCATCATTATAAGGACTCAAGAAAACCTTTAAGCCTAGAAGAAGATATTCTTTGTCTGTTACAAGGGTGGGGAGGAACAGAGAGGAGTTCACTAACCAAATAGCAGATGAGAATGATTTCAGATGAAGGAAAGAACAGCACAAAATACAGGGGAGGTCAGCACAACTGGACTAAACTAAAAGCTAAATACAACCAAACACTTTAAAAGACAGAGTGGGAGAGGTGGGGGTCTGGGAATAGCTAGGTCAACTGATGTAACAAAGTTTATTATAAAAAACATTCTCGGATGGTGCCCGGCCACCACCAGTGATAGCCACAATGGAGCTCACTAGGTTGAGTCTCACTGGCAACACAAGAATAAAAAGGGGTGCATCCTGAGATCTCCACTAAAAGACCTCAATGGATGGTCCAATGGTTTCGGGGTTCCCCTGAGAGCATGGCCCCCGGCCCTGATGCTGCCCTTACCCATAAGTTATAATGAACGTCCATTCTTTGGACAGGAATGGATTGGACTGGCAATGCAGAGTTACCATATGTTGGTTGCACTTTATGGTCCTATACATCTATAGGATATCATCCTGCTGAACTCTGGCTGGAGGAAAGAGAGTAGGTGGAGAGGAGTGGAAAGGAAGCTGTTGGGAGGATGAGACATGTATGGAGCAGAGAGGAATAGTGTGCTGTCACCGGACAGGGAGAGCAGTGGAAGCTGCATATAAGTGGGCATGTAAATTTATACCGGAATGTACATTTTCACTCAGTCATGTTAAATAAAAAATTAAAAAAAAAAAAAAAAAACGTGCTGCATCCCATTTTGGTGAGGGGTACCTGGAGTCTTAAAAGCTTATCAGCAACCATCTAAGATGCCTCAATTGGTCCCAAGCCATCTGGAGCAAAGAAGAATAATGAACACCAAAGACACGAGGAAAATAATAGCCCAAGAGACAAAAGAGGCACACAAGTCAGAGACTTCATCAGCCTGAGACCAGTACTAAATGGTCCCCATATACCACCAATGACCACCCAGACAGGGTACACAACATCACAGAGTTCCTGACAGAGAAGGAGAACAGTGTTGGGCAGAACTCAAGTTCACATAAGAAGACCAGGCTCAGTAGTCAGACTGAATCTAGAGAAGCCTTTGGAGCCATGACCCCAGACAGTCTTTTAACCTGGAACTAAAACCATTCCCAAAGCCCACTCTTCAAAGTTAGATTGAACTGTAAAACATAAAATAATACTCAGGAAGTGTATATTTCTTGGTTCAAACAGATGTTGTTGTTTTTAGGTGCTATCGAGTCAGTTCCAACTCATAATCACCCCATACACAACAGAATGAAACACTGCCCGGTCCCACACTATGCCCACAATTGTTTTTGTGCTTAAGCCCATTGTTGCAGGCATCGTGTCACTCCATCTCCTTGAGGGTCTTCCTCTTTTTCGCTGACCTTCTACTTTAACAAGCATGAGGATTGATCCCTGGAGAATGTAGCCTTGCTGCCTTTGCTTCCAAGGAGTACTCTGGTTCTGTTTCTTCCAGTACAGATCTGCTTCTTCTTTTGGCAGTTCATGGTAGCATTCAATATACTTCTCCAGTGCCATGATTGAAAGGCATCAATTCTTCTGTCTTTCTTATTCATTGTTCAGCTTTGGCATGTATATGATGTAATTGAAAGTACCATGGCTTGGGTCAGCTGCACCTTAGTGTTCACAGTGACATCTCTACTTTTCAACACTTTAAAGAGGTCCTTAGCAGCAGACTTGGCCAATGCAATGTGTCTTGATTTCTTGACTGCTACTTCCATGGATGTTGATTGTAGGACCAAGTAAAATGAAATCCTTGCCATGGCTTCCAGCATCACAGCACCACACAAGCCTCCACAGTAGGGCACACTGACAGACAAATGGGGGAGTGGTTCAAGCAGATACACAAGACTAAAGATCTGTCTGGAGGCAGGATGAGAAGGCAAAGAATAGGAGCTGGTTGCATGGACACAGGAAACCCAGATTGCAAAGGAGGAATGGGCTGTCACCATACAGGAATTGCAGCTGGTGTCACATGACAATAGGTGAACAATTTTTTATATGAGAAATTAACTTGAGCTGTAAACTTTCACCTAAAGCAAAATGAAAAAAATTAATAATTTCAAAAATAGAAAAGAAAGATGTGCCTCAGGGTTGTATCATTTCACCATATTTTTTCAGTCTGCGTGCTGAGTAAATAATATGAGAAGCTGTGTCCAAATTCAGGGTGTCAGCTCTAGGGAAAGGCTTTCTCTCACTGTCACCATTGGAGGAAGGTCTTTGCGTTGCATCATTCTTTCATCAGGGAACATCTTGGCACAGGAACCTCAGGTCTGAAGGACACACTGTGCTCCGGGTGCTGCTTTCTTGATGGTGTGGGGTTCCCAGGTGTCTCTGCTCGCTTCTCTCCTTTATATCTCAGGAGACCGACTCAGGGCACAAAACGAACCCACACACTGAACCTTGCTCTACCAACACGACTGCCACCCATCCACCCTCATTAATGTCATAGAGGCAAGAACTTCAACATGGAGGAACATCACACAATATCAGGAATTATGGCCCAGCCAAACTACTACAGATTTTTTAGGGAACACAATTCAATCTATGACAACCCTCAACAAGATGGATTGACACAGTGGCTACAGCAATGGACGCAAGCATAGCAACAATAGTAAGGACAGCACAGGAACCAACAGTGCTTCCTTTCTGTGGTGTATGGGGTCACTAGGAGTCGAAGCCCACTCATTGGCACCTGACCACAGCAGCAGCGACACCTTCTTATCAGGATGCTCCACAGTCACCTTGTCTTACACCATCTGCAATCTTCATTTTTTTCCCACACAGGCGGACCCAAGGCCAAGAGCTACAGGAGCCTTGCTTGCTCTAGAAGAGCCGATTAACTCTCCTTTAGTCAAAATAGCTTCATCTGATAGTTGTTCACTTTGCTGTTTGATGCTCTGCTCATGGCTGCTGTCAGTCTTTTTTTTTTTTTTTAATTTAATATAACTGAGTGAAAGTGTACATTCCCGTATAAAATCACATGCCCACCTATATGCAGCTTCCACTGCTGTCCCTGTCTGGTGACAGCACATTATTCCTCTCTGCTCCATACATATCTCATCCTCCCAACAGCCTTCTTCCCCCTCCTCTCCACCCACTCTCCTTCCTCCAGGCAGAGGTCAGCAGGATGTTATCCTATAGATGTATAGAACCATAAAATGCATCCAATATATGGTTACTCTGCATTGCCAAGTCCAATCCATTCCTGTCCAAAGAGTGGAACTTCATTATGATTTATGGACAAGGGCAGCATCAGGGCCGGGGGTCATGCTCTCAGGGGAACCCCAAAACTGCTGGACCATCCGTTGAGGTCTTTTAGTGGAGATCTCAGGATGTACCCCTTTTTATTCTTGTGTTGCCAGTGAGACTCAACCTAGTGAGCTCCATCGCGGCTATCACTGGTGGTGACCGGGCACCATCCGGTTCTTCCGGTCCAAAGTCGATGTAGGCATCCACTCATGTGGGTCTCTTTATCTTCTAGGTTGTCTTTACCCCATGTCGTTTTGGTCCTCGGTGAGCATCCGTTCCTGCTGAGTTGGGATGACTTGCTGTGTCCTTGGATGGCAGCTTGGCAGCTTTTAAGACCCCAGACACCACTCACCAATGTGGGGTTCAGAGAGCCCTTTTAGCAAAACACTAGTTGTGCCAGTTGTCCTCGATTTCGCCTAAGAGCATGGTCCCCTGCCCCCCGCCCCAGCTACTCTATCCTTGCAATATTGGGTTAAGATGGAAGGAGTACTCAAGTTATGCTGAAGTCCACTTAATGCTGTTCTTGTTTCTAATGTGTGCTATCACTGATTTCTCCCAACCAGATTTCTACCAACTATCTAATCTAAACCCTCCCCCATCCCTCCCTCCCTCCCTTCCCTTGTAGCTGTCAAAGAGTCTTGTCTTCTGTACACAAGTCTGTTTTTGAGATCTTATCATAGAGGTCTCATACAATATTTGTCCTTTTGTCGCTGACTACTTTCACTCAGCATAATGTCTTCTAGTTGAAACCAGGTTAGGAGATGTTTCCTGGAATCACCATTATTCTTTATCATTGCGTAGTGCTACATTGAGTATATGTACCGTAGTTTACCTATCCATTCTTCTGTTGTTGGACATCTGGGTTGATTCCATCTTTTTGCTATTGTGGACTGTGCTGCGATAACCATTCTGGTGCATGTGTCTGTTGCTGTGAAAGGCCTTGATTCTGTAGGATGTATTTCAAGTAGTGGAGTTACTGGGTCAAATGGTATAACAATATCCCTTTTTTTAAGGAAGTTCCATATTGCTTTCCAAAGAGGCTGGATCATTTTGCAACCCCACCAACAGTGTAGGAGGGTTCCACTTTCTCCACAGCCTCTCCAGCATTTGTTGTTTTGTGTTTTTTGGATCATGGCCAATCTTCTTGAGGTGAGATGGTATCTCATTGTTGTCTTGATTTGAATTTCTTTAATAACTAAAGATCGTGAACATGTCCATATGTTCGGCTCCCTGGATCTCCTCTTTAGTGAAATGTCTGTCCATCTCCCTTGCTCATCGCTTAACTGGATGATTTATCTTCTTTTTATTGATATTTTGTAGTATCTTATAGATTATGGAGATCAGGCGTCGGTCTGACATAGAGTTGTCAAATATTTTTTACCATTCTGTGGGTGTTCTTTTAATTCTATTAGTAAAGTCTTTGGATGAGCAAAAGTGTTTGATTCTTAATAGTTCCCATTTATCTATTTTCTCTTCTGTTGACTGTGGTTTCTTTGACAGATTTTGGAGTCTGTCCTCATTGTGTATTAAAACTTCCATTGTTGTTCCTACCTTTTCTTGGATGAGCTTTATCGTTTTAGGGTTGATATTTAGGTCTTTTACCCAGTTGGAGTTGGTTTTTGTATAAGGTGTAAGATACGGATCTTGATTCAGTTTATTGCAGATGGATATCCAATTTTGCCAGCACCATTTGCTGAAGATACTGTTTTTACCCCAGTTTCATGTCTTAGGGCCTTTGTCGAACATCAGCTGTTCATAGGCAGAGGTTGTCATCTCTGGGGTCTCAATTCTGTTCCATTGATCGATCTATCTGTTCTTGTACCAGTACCAGGCTGTTTTGACCACTGTGGCAGTGTAGTATGTTCTAAGGTCAGGTAATGAGAGGCCTCCCAGTGTGTTCTTCTTCTTTAGTAGTATCTTACTTATCCGGGGCTTCTTCCCTTTCCAAACAAAATTGGTGATTTGTTTCTCCATCTCATTAAAAAATGTCGCTGGAACTTGTATTGGGATTGCATTATATAAATAGATTGCTTTGGGTAAAATAGACATTTTCACAATGTTAAGTCTTCCTATCCATGAGCAGGGTAGGTTTTTCCATTTATCTAAGTCTCTCTTAGTTTCTTGTAGTAAGGGCTTGTAGTTCTCTTTGTAAAAGTCTGTTATTTCTCTGATTAGATTAATTCCTAGGTACTTTATCTTCTTAGGGGCTATCGCAAATGGTATTGATTTGATAACTTCTTCCTTAACAGTCTCGTTGGTGGTATAAAGGAATCCTACTGATTTACTTATGTTTGTCTTGTATCCTGAGACTTTGCTGAACTCCTCTATCAGTTAGAGTAGTTTACTTATAGATTCCTTGGAATTCTCTGCATATACAATCATATCATCTGCAAACAGGGAGATTTTAACTTCCTCTTTGCTGATGCAGATGCCCTTTATTTCTTGGTCTTGTCTAATTGCTCTGGCTAAAACTTCTAGCACAATGTTGAATAGAAGAGGTGAGAGTGGGCATCCTTGTCTAGTTCCTGATCTCAAGGGAAAGTCTTTCAGTCTCTCTCCATTCAGGATGACGTGGGCAATTGGCTTTGTATAAATGGCCCTTATTGTGCTGAGGATTTGCCGTCTATGCCCATTTTGCTAAGAGTTTTTAGCATGAATGGGTGTTGGACTTTATCAAATGCCTTTTCAGCATCAATGGACAAAATCAGGTGATCCTTGTCTTTTGTGTTATTTATGTGGTTAATCACATTAATTGTTTTTCTGATGTTGAACCAGCCTTGCATCCCTGGTATGAATCCCACTTGGTCATGATGGATTATTTTCTTGATATGTTGTTGTATTCTGTTGGCAAGAATTTTGTTGAAGATTTTTGCATCTAGATTCATGAGTGATATCGGTCTGTAGTTCTCTTTTTTTGTTGGCTCTTTCCTGGCTTAGGTATCAGGGTCATGCTGGCTTCATAGAATGAGTTTGGGAGTACTCCATCCCTTTCTATACTGTGAAATAGTCTCAGTACTATTGGAGATAACTCTTCTCTAAATGCTTGTTAGAGTTCTGCAGTAAAGCCATCTGGGCCCGGACTTTTTTTGGTTGGCAGTGTTTTGATGACGTTTTCAATCTCTTCCTTTGTGACAGATTTATTAAGTTGTTCTGCTTCAAGTTGTGATAATTTAGGTAGGTGGTATGAGTCAAAGAATTGGTCCATTTCCCCTAGGTTTTCAAACTTGTTAGAGTACAGTCTTTCATAGTGTTCTGTTATGACATTTTTGATTTCTGTTGCATCTGTGGTGACAACTCCCCTCTCATTTTTAATTTGGGTTATTTGTTTCCTTTCCTGCTTTTCTTTAGTAAGTTTAGCCAGTGGTTTGTCAATTTTGTTGATCTTTTCAAAAAACCAGCTTTTGGACTTTTCAATTTTTTCAATTGTTTTCCTGTTCTCTAATTCATTTAGCTCTACTCTAATCTTTATGATCTGGTTTCTTCTGGTGCCTGAGGGGTTCCTCTGTTGTTCTCTTTCTATTTGTTCAAGCTGTAGGGTTAGTTCCTTGATTAGGTTTCTTTCTTCCTTCCAGATGTGTGCATTTATGGAGATAAACAGATCTCTGAGCACTGCTTTGGCTGTATCCCATAGGTTTTGGTAGGAAGTGTTTTCGTTCTCATTGGAATCCATGAATTTCTTTATTTCATCCTTGATTTCTTCTATAACTCATGTTTTTTTGAGAAAGATGTTGTTCAGTTTCCAAGAGTTCTACTTTCTATGTTTTTTTCTGCTATTGATTTTAACTTTTATGGCTTTATGATCTGAGAAGATGCTTTAGAGTAATTCAATGATATGGATTTTGTTGAACATTGCATTATGGCCTATCACATGGTCAATTCTGGAGAATGTTCCATGTGCACTGGAGAAGAAGTTGTAGTTGTCTGCTGATGGGTGGAAAGTTCTGTATATATCAGTGAGGTTTAGTTGGTTAATTGTGGCAATGAGGTCTTCTGTATCTTTACTGAGCTTTTTTCCAGATGATCTGTCTAGTATTAAGAGTGGAGTGTTCAAGTCTCCCTCTATCATTGTGGAGTCATCTAACTCTCTTTTGAGTGTAATCAGTGTTTCTTCAACATATTTAGGTGCTCTGATATTAGATGCATAAATATTTAATATAGTTAAGTCTTGCTTGTGTACTGAACCTTTCAGCAATAAAGTGTCCTTCTTTGTCCACGATGGTGGATTTGACTTTAAAATTGATTTTGTCTGTAATTAGAATTGCCACCCCTGCTCTTCTTTGTTCATTGTTAGCTTGATATATATTCCTCCATCCTTTAATTTTCAGTTTGTTCCTATCTTTAGGTCTCAAGTGGGTTTCTTGTAGACAACATATGGATGGGTCATGTCTTTTGATACAAGATGTCACTCGATGTCTCTTTACTGGAGCATTCAGTCCATTCACATTCAATGTAATTACTGATAGGTATGTGTTCAGTGCTGCCGTTGTGATATGTTTATTTTTATGTTGATGTTTTCTCTGTTGTTCTTATTAGTCTGTTCTGGGACGTTCTTTCTTTGTGAGTTGATTTTTCACCTTTTTCAGAGCTGGTTTTGTAGTTGTTCAGACTCCTGTGTTACATTTCTTGAAATGGTATGATACCTCTTTGTTGTGCTTTACAGCTGCCCCTATGATGCCCCTTAATAAACTATATATAAACCCAATTTTAATTACTACCAGTCTTGTCATCTTCCTCTCCATCTGGAAGGACTTTAACAACTGTAGTATATCCCTCTTTTTAATATGATGACACTGTAGTTTTCATGATGATCAATAGATTGTTTCTTTCCGTATCAAAGCTGTCATTGGCTTTGGAGCCTTCCCTAACTGAGTAGAGTTTTGAGTAGTGTGTTGTTCTAAAATATAAAGTTAGTGGTTTTGTTCTTCTAAGCCAGAGCCAAGAACTTCTTTCAGTATTTCTTGTAGTTTTGGTTTGGTTTTTACAAAGTCTCTGAGTTTCTGTTTATATGGGAATGTCTTAATTTCATTTTCATATTTGAAAGATAGTTTTGCAGGATATATAATTCTTGGTTAGAAGTTCTTCTCCTTCAAGGCTTTAAATGTGTCATGCCACTGTCTCTGTGCCAGCATGGTTTCTACTGAGAAATCTCAAGAGAGCCTACAGGGTTTCCCTCTGAATGTTAGCTTTGCTTTCAGTCTTGCTGCCTTTAAGAGTTGCTGCTTATGTTTCATTTTGTTAAGCTTGATTATAATATGTCTTGGAGTCTTTCTTTTGAGATCTATATTGGGTGGTGTATGATATGCATCTGAGATGTCTATATTCTCTTCCTTCATGATTTCTGGGATGTTTTCTTTCAGCAGCTCAGCGATGATACTCTGTGTTCTCAGATGTCTCACCCTGTTCAGGGACTCCAATTAATCAAAGGTTGTTCCTCTTAACAGAGTCCCACATGCTTCTTAATGCTTCTTCATTTTTCTTGTTTCTTTGTTCTGATTTCTGCTCATAAGATGCTGGTGTCAGTAGCTCTGTCTTCCAAGTCAGAAATTCTTTTTTCCATTTCTTCCATTCTGTTTTCTTGGCTTTCATGGAAGTTTCTATGTCTTTGATTTTGTTCTTGATCTGTTGGATTTCAGAGTACTAGTGTTCCATCAGACCAAACAGCTTGTTTAAATTTTTGTTTTGTTGTGCTGCATTTTGTATAAAGTCTAGAAGGGCTCTGTATATAATCATTTTGTATTCACTTTCTGATGCTTTCATAAAAGTTTCTTCATCTGGAAAACTCCTTGGTTGCTTTGTTCGGGAGCCTTCTGAAGCCATGGGTGATTTCTTGTATGCCACAAGTGTCTATTGCTTTTTGGGTCCCATGTGAGTATGTAGAGGCTGGAAGAAGTACTGTGAGGATGGACTGCAGATGTTTCTCTAGGCTGTGTTAAAATGTAAAGCAAAAGGTATCTGACCACTTCACAAGTCAGTTAGGTTTTCAGGTGTAGAGGTCCCTCTTCTCAACTGGCAAAGTTAGCACCACTATATCCAACCCCAGATGCTACAAACTAGTTCAGAATACAGCAATGCTACTGCCCTGTTGGCCTCTGATGACAGGGCCTAGACTTAGGCAACACTGTGTAAAGTACCGCTTTTCTGGTAGAAAAGCGCTCTCCTGTGGGCAGGTTCTGGCTCCCATGCTAAGAAGTAGGTCCAGCTGCGGCCACTGTATCAAAGATGGCGCCCTCCACACAGGCAACAGATAGAGGGGCTAGAGGTGCCCAGAGGTAGTGATTCCTCTGCTTCTGTTGCAGGGCCCCCAACGTAGGTGGCACTGGGTAAATTACTGCTTTTCTGTCAGAGAAGCGCTGTCCTGTTTGCAGGCGCTGGCTCCCAGGCTAAGAATGAGGTCGCGCTAGAATCTCCGTATCCAACATGGTGTCCTGCACACTGACTGCAAAATTCCGTACAAACACCACTGAGACAGATATAAAACGACAGGCTCAAAGTAGCTAGATAAAAAGAGTCCTAAGCCTGGCTCTCAAAATATGGGAATTTCACCTGCCTATCCCCCCAGCAGCATGTCTGAGTCTAGCTGCTAGGCAAGACCCAGCTCCGCCCGTCAGCCAAGACAGAGGAAAAAAAAAGTCAAAATGGTGCATTTACCTTCAGTTCATGAGAGCCAGGGCTAGCCAGGCATGCGAGCCAGTGAAAGAGAGGAGGTTTTTCGCTCAAATTAACAGCCCTGTGCCGTGACCTGGGGTTAATTAGGTAACCAGAAGGCTCCATTTGATTATCAATTTAGGTCTTGCTTTCCAGAGGGATATAAGGAGATGTGGGCTTAGTCCGCCATCTTGACTCTGCCCCCTGCTGTCAGTCTTAATGTCTCTCACGATTCTAATTCTCCCTGAGAGTTTGAACAAAGTGAATATGAGGCAGTCTGTAAGCCAAGTAACAAGTTCCAACCCAATTTGGTGGCAGTAATTGATATGCTCAGTGACCACACAAAAAAATAATATCTTTTTAATACTACTTACACGTCAGTAGTTAGTGGACCAAGAGGAGGAACAGACAAGTATATGCTAAAAGGAAAAGAGTGACCCTCAAAGTCAGGAGAATAGTCAGCCTTCCTAGTTCTACTGAAATGAGAGGATCGACCAGTCAGCAGGGAGGGACAGGTGAATTGTGTTCTATTGTAAACGTGATGCTGTGTCATACATCCCTTAACTTCAGGAGTTGTATTGGCTGATTCTTGTGAGGCAGAGGTCAGATGTATCTCCTCTCCAACCTTTTTACCAGTCCAGACACCACCCATCACTCCCACAGCACTTTCTCCTTCTTTGCTGGTTTTGATAATTTGCTGCAGTGGCCACACAGAACTCACAAACCTTATTCACAGTTATGAGGTTTGTTAGTGAAGTAACAGGCTATAACTCAAGATCAGGATCAACTCAGGAATAACTAGAACAACTCAGGATACAGCTCTGCTGACACTGGAACTGCACTCTCAGCCCAGGTCCCTGGTCTGGTCTGGCTTCTGCCGTGCTCAGGCAAGTGTTAACAGAGCTCTTTAGCATCGCTGATCGTCGTCTAGAGGCATCCCTCTCCACCCGGAACCCTCCTGCCCACAAATGCTCAGCTTCCTTGAACTGTGGGGCACCACACTCACTGTAACCACCTCACTCTCTCCACCAGGAAACCCACCTGCGATGTCAGACCAGTCTCCTGGCCCTGCTGCTGCTGACCTCTCATATGTTTGCCACTGCTTCTCACAGTCACCCACCATCTCTAGCGTTACGGCTTTCTCTCTGTCTCCTGGGTTGAGGAGGCTCTCAGTGCAGGACCCAGAGTGTAAAAGATGTACTCTGCTTCTGGCTCTTCTTCTTGATGGCACTGAGGTATCCCTCACTCTCTTACAAATTGGCACTTCTTAACCTAGTGGGATGACAAAATTGAGCAAGCCCCTAAGAGGGTTCTGCACGGCTTATTTGTATGGTCCTACCCTGCCGAGGGTTCCATTCACCTTATTTGCATTATTAGCAAAGTCCCTTAGTCCCTTGGTGGGCCTCAAGCACCTTCTTTGCTGTAGTCCTACTCAGTCATTTGGTGGGAACTACTGCAGCTAGACCATGGCTAGCATGGCTATATATAGTCATCCACCACACTACGCCTTGAAAGGAAATAAACCTGAGCAGAAATTTAGCATCTGAAAAATAGTATCAGTCAACATAAATATAATTACATCTTGACTAATACCTACAAACTGATCTGGAGAGCTGGAAAAATTCTGAGAAAAACACTACATGCTTTTAGTATTTGTGGCTACTTCCCAAACCCTATCTGTATACTAACTATCTCAGAGTCATTCAAATAAGGGGCTGGATGGCCAAAAGGAGCACCTAGAGGATTTGACTGCTGCCCTTTTGGCTACCAGCCATAGTACTTAACCACTCTGCTACCAGGATCTCATAAGCGTCACGCCAAACCAAACCTGCTGCCGTTGAGTCAATTCCAACTCATAGCAACCCTATAGGACAGAGTAGAACTGCCCTTATAGCGTTCCCAAGGAGTGCCTGGTGGATTTGAACTGTGAGCCTCTTGGTTAGCAGCTGTAGCTCTTAACCACTATACCACCAAGGTTTCCCACAGGTATCATAGGAGTTACAAACTTTTTCTACTAAACTCAAAGGGACTACTATTTTTAGGATTCCCATCTGAGGGCTTAAGAGTGCACAGAGACAGGACCAGGAATTAATTTAGTAAGTTATAACAGTGACTTATTTGGTTAACATAATAGAAAAGTTATGCTCTTAATTAAGTATCTTAGGCTGGGTTCTCTAGAGAAGCAAAACCAGTAAAACATACAAGTACATGCAGAGAGAGATTTATATTACGGAACTGTCTCCTGTGGTTATAGAAGCTGGAATGGGCCAAGTCCATGTGTCAGGATAGAAGTTTCACTGGATCCACATAGCCGCAGGGGCCAATGAACCCAAGATGGGCAGGTCAGACAACAGACAGCTTTTCCACAGGCTGCAAGGATCAGTGAATCACAAGATCAGCAGGCAAGATGGCAGGTAAGGTGCTAGCTCGAGTCCCAAGAACTGGAGGTCAGACAAACAGCAGCCAGCTGCAAGATCCAGAGAGAGCAAGACCCAGAAGACTTGTCAGAATGTCCACTAATATTTGATCCAAATCACATGCCCAAGGAAACTCCCTTTCAACTGACTGGCTACTCACAGCAGATCACATCACAGAGGTGATCACATCACATCAAATTTCATTATGGAAGTGGTCAAGGCATCACACAACTGTCAGAATGCATCATAACTGCCAAACTGCTGAGAATCATGGCCCAGCCAAGTTGACACACAAACTGAACCATCACAGTCCACCAACTGTCAACTTGATGCCTGTACACATCTCCTTACACCACACATTATCTCTGAATAAAGACAATGCTAAAGTCACACTTGTGTCTACCATGAAACAATGAACATATATACTACTGAAAACATACTAACCCTGTTTACATCTTATATGACTTACATCTTACATGAATTGGGTTTTCCAATGATTTTAATCACAGGGCATGGTAATACTAAGAGACACCCTAAGGCATCACCTGCATTCCAGAATCACTCTGCTTTACCTCCATTATGTAGAATCAATCAAGACCAATCACTCTAACCAGTATGGCAACTCTCTTCTTCACCATTGATCCAGAAGCATAAGAAGCGCAAAATGCCCAGGCATCGGTGCAGTGGAATCATATGTCTCCAGGTGGGAGCATTCTTCTCTTTGGAAGTAAGGCCTCTAGACCCACAGAGCAAAAGGCTGCAGGTACAGGAAGCAAAAATTTTAGCAAGTGGATCACTAGGGGGAATAGTGAGTGGTGCCACTCCCATCTCCACTCCTTGATTCCTGGATCCATGAGCCCTGGCTGTGGGAGAATCGGCACCGTGCACTAGACACTGTTAGAGCATATACAGCCTCCTGGAGAACATTGCCTCGACCCTGCGAGGTATTGCCATCTTGCTGGTGCCATTATTGTGTCTTTAGAAGGCCATTCCACCATTCTATGAAGCTAGCTGCTTCAGGATGATGGGGCCATGCCAAGACCAGTGGATTTCATGAGCATGTGTCCATTGCTGTACTTCATTTGTTGTAACATGAGTCCTTTGATTGGAGGCAATGCTGTGTAGGATACATGATGGCAGGCAAGGCATTCTATAAGTCCACAGATGGTGGCTTTGACACAAGTACTGTGTGCAGGGAACCCAAATTCATATCCAAAGTGTCTACTGTATCCTGTAGTCACTATGAGTCAGAACTGACTCGATAACAGCACGTTTTTGAGTATATCTCTTCTAATCATGCATTCGTGAACTGAGGAAATCACTACAAGGTATCTTCAGGAACCCCACTGGAATTGCTGTGAGATGCACATGAGCTAAGACTGCACTAATAACCTGACCTCCATGTGGTCCCGCTCTGACTGGTGGGTCACAGTGTTGTTTGGGGTCTCTTGGGATCAGTGCCAGTTTACAGCCAGTATCCCTAAAAAGTCAGGTATTTCCTTTTCCCCAGTGAACAATCACTGCATTGAAGGCACTGGTGAGAAAAAAGGCCCCAGGATTGACAGAATATGGATTTAGATATTTCAACAAATAGATTCAGTGCTGGAAGTGTTCACTTGTCTCTGCCAAAAACTTAGAGGATAGCTACTTTTGGCCAACCAAGTGGAAGTCATACATTTACACCTGTTCACAAGAAAGGTGATACAACTGAATGTAGAAAATTTCAAACAATATCATTTACCTTGCATGCAAGTAAAATTTTGCTGAAGATGTTTCAAAAGTGGCAGCAGCAATATGTTGCATTCTCAGCAATATCTTGACAAGGAACTGCCAGAAATTCAAGCAAGATTCAGAAGAGGGCATGGAACTAGGTGAACATTCAGCCAATTATGGATAACACTGCAAAGAATAGAGATTCTTAACCATTGAATTGTGCTCATGAGGAACCTTGACATAGATACAAAGGTAGTCATTCCAACAGAACACGGAGACACCACATGGCTGACAGTTAGGAAAGGTGTGCCTCAGGGTCACATCCTCTCACCATACCTATTCAAGCTGTATGCTGAGCAAATAATCTGAAAGCTGGACAATATATAGAAGAAGACCAAGGCACCAGGATTGGAGGAAAAGTCTAACAACCTGTTTTATGAAGATGACACAGCTTTGCTTAATGAAAGTGAGCTTGACTCACCTATTGATGAGGATCAAAAACCACAGCCATTACAAAAACCATTACACCTCAATACAAAGAAAAAAAATTCTCCCATCCAGATCAATAAACAACGTCATTATAAATGAAGAGAAGATTGAGGTTTGCCGGGAGCCGGTCCCAACACTTTGTAGGGTCCCGCACGGAGGGAGGGAAGACGTCGGCGGGAAATGAACAAAGAAGACAGGAAAGAATTTTCTGGTTTAAGGCAGCCCGACCCAGAGGGCAAGAGATCTTCTTCTGTTGCTGGTGGTGTCGAGAGCTGTCGTCTTTATTTTTTATAGGTGAGGTGATGTAGTTGGTCACCGTATTCTCTTTATTATACAAACTATTGGTTAACAAGAAACTGACCCATCATTATTGGCTAACAAGAAAATGACCCCTCGTGGTCTTCTACTTCTAATTAATTGTCAAGGCCTTTTTTGAATAATTGTCTAAGCCAGGTGTCCAGTGGTGATAAATGTCAGGAACACAATTAATGGTTTTATTCGTACCTCAAAGTGGAAGGCACAGAGGAGTAAACTTCTCAAGGCCTAACCATTTGGCTGTCTTCCTTTGTTTCTCTAAGTTCTTATTTATATCTTCCTGTGCAGAGAGTAAGCACCTGCCATTCTCTAATTAAGCCAGCTGCACTAAGAAAGATGTTTCTTTAGTGTTTATCAGTTTTGCCATATCAACTATAGAGAACCTAGAAGTTTATTTATTCTTGTGTAGTTTTAATGGCTATGTGGAGAATTGTCCTTGAGAGCTTCCTAAGGGTTAGCTTGCAAACCTGTGTATGTGAAGAAAAGGGAGGGGGGAATGCAATTAGGGGGAAGCCAGTGAAGCTGGGCAGGCCTCAGTGCTGTCAGGCATGCTGCATTGAAATCCATTCCTCTGATCTCTATTTCTCAGAAGTTCTTGGTCAGATTGTCCCAATATAGTCTCATAAACCGAGGGGTAGAAGCCCCTCTTAGGAGGCACCTCCTTGGTCCTCATGTCGGGAGAGGATATCTTTTTAGGAGAATTTAATTAAGAAGCAAACCACCATCAGGGGTAATAGGCCAAACAACATATTACAGGTGAGATGTCTCGGCCTGTCACCTACAGAAGCCTGTGACTTTGTCTACAATGACCTATGCGGAATGGTGGGCCTCCGCAGAGGTTGTCAAGGATTTCATTTTACCTGGCTCCACAATCAAGACCTACGGCAGTAGCAGTCAAGAAATCAAACGATTGATTACTGTAGCCAAATCGGCCACAAAAGACCTCTTTAAAGTGTTCTAAAACAAAGATGTTACCTTGAAGACTCAGGTGTGCCTCACCCAAGTCGTGGTGTTTTCAGTGTCCTCATATGCATGTGAAAGCTAGACAATGAATAAGGAAGACTGAAGAAGAATTGATGTCTCTGAATTGTGGTGTTGGTCAAAAATACTGAATACACCATGGGCTGCCAAAAGAAAGAACAAATCTGCCTTGGAAGAAGCACAACCAGAATGCTCCTCAGAAGCAAAGATGGGGAGACTCCATCTCACACACTATGGACATGTTGTCAGGAGGAATCAGTCCCTAGAGAAGGACATCAAGCTTGGTAAAGTAGTGGGTCAGTGAAAAAGAGGAAGACTGTCAATGAAATGGATTGGCACAGTGGCTGCAAAAATGGGCTCATACAAAACGAGGTGCTTAGGGTGATGGTGGACCTGGTCATGTTTCATTCTGTTGCATGAAGGGCTGCAGTGAGTCAGAACTGATTCAGTAGAAGCTAACAACAAAGGAGAAAATGTTGAATGACACAAGAAGCATCAAAAGAAGATGGAAGGAATACAGAGTCACTATACCGAAAAGAACTGGTGGACATAGAGCCATTTCAGGAGGAAGCGTAAGATCAAGAACTGATGGTTTGGTGTACAGGGTGGCTATGAGTGAGCACTGACTTGATGGCACCTAACAACAACTACATGACCCACTTTCCAAGCAGGCTCAGAGAAAACTGCAGAAGAGGGAGGCGAGTGAGACTGTAAGAGCTGGCAGAAAGGGGTAGGTTGGGAGAGCCATGAACATACAAGGATGGGTCTTGCCTGCATGGGACTCTGGAGAAGAACCAGAGTACCTGACTGAGCAGTCACCTGGGGCAGTAAAGCTCACACCAAACATCTGACTTCACAATAACATTAACTGGAATCCATTAACTAGTACAAAAATAACCCCATCCATCATAAATTGGACATGCTTTTTCCTGGCCGCCAGATGTGTGTACCCTTGTATCTGAGCACTAGGTATGTGCACAGACCTGGGTGACTTGGCTTTGCTGTCTGTGGCACATAGCTTTCCTTTACCAGAATCTTGGTGCTGACCTCTAAGTTCCCCAGTAAAAACTAGATGTGATCCGCTGGGCTTTTTCCACCTCTTTTTTTGGAATCCGACCTGTGCCCTCAGGACCATCTGTGCCACTGGTGCAGTGGGGTGCGATGCAGATGGGCTACTGAAGCCCTGAAGACAGGGTGGGGCCAGAGTCTGCCTCTGGCAAAAGAGGGAAGCCAGGACTTTGGAAAGCATCAAGAAACTTGCAGGAGGGTGAGGAAGAACAGAGTGAGGAGGAGTGGGCCGCAGCTCTGAGGTGAGGCTTCCCAGCATGCAAAGCCCTGAGCAAGAGCTGGCTGGGGTGCATATGCAGGCATGAGGGTATTTTGAATGACAGCCTTTCTCTTTCTCTCAGAAGGAAGCTACACTTGGGACGCCTGTTGGGAATAGAATGGTGCGAAACAGGTGCAGGGACACACCGGTGTGAGAGTCTAGCGAAGTTTATTTGAGGAAAAAGTGGAATCTCAGTGGAGATGTGGCTCAGCCCAGCCAATGGCAGAGACAGTCTTTTTAGTTTTAAAGTTCCAATGAAGAAATGAGGGACGACTTGATGCCAAAGTCATTTATGGTTTTATAGCAGAAAGATCAAGTACAAGATTTATGGCTATATAGTGGAAAGCTCTGACAAGGAGGAGGGGGTGGCTGGCCCAAAAGTTATTTATGGTTTTCTAGTTCAGTGCCTGTGGGGCATACATACCAGGCTATTTTCAACTAACTGTGGGACCTGATCGCTGGCTAAGATCACCTCCCTGAATTCCAGGGACAGAGTTCCCTCAACACCCTTCTTTTGGTTAAAGGACAGAGGGGCATTATTATTTTTTCCAGCTGCTTCTTCCTGATAAGGTCATTGATTTGTCCTAAGGTATGTGTCATGGATTGAACTGTGTCCACCCAAAAACATGTGGAGCCATTTGCCTGGGCCGTGATTCCCTGTATTCTAAGATTGTCCTTCATTTTGTGATTTTGCTGTGCTGTGTGTTAAAGGATTAGGGTGGGACTGTAAATCCCTTTATAAGATCACCTCCCTGCTCCACTGTAAAGGGAGTTTCCCTGGAGTATGGCTTGCCCTACCCTTAATCTTGTCATCCTAGGACAGATAAAAGGAAAGGGAAGCAGGCAGAGAATTAGGAACCTCACACCATTGAGAAAGCAGCACTGGGAGAAGAGTACGTCCTTCAGACTTGAGGTTCCTGAGCCAAGATGCTCCCTGGACAAAGACTGACACAATACCGGACTTTCCTCCAGAGCCAACAAGGGAGAAAGCCTTCCCCTGGAGCGGACACCCTGAATATGGACTTGTAGCCTACCAGACTGTAAGAATAAACCTTCCTTTGTTAAAGCCATCCACTCTGTGGTAATTGTGCTAGAGCAGCCCTAGGTGACTAAAATAGGAGGTGATCCTATGAAGGGATTTACAGTCCCACCCTAATCCTTTATTATACAGCACAGGAAAATCACAAAATGGAGGACGATAATAAAATATTGGGAATCCTGGCCTAGCCACGTGGCTACACATATTTTGGGGGGACACAGTTGAATCCCAAAAATCACACCTTTGAAACATGTAACACATTCATCCCGTCACAGCAAAATCATGTCCATCCCATATGATACAAGTCTTAAATCAGTTCCAAGTCCAAAATTCAAGAATTCCTTTACATCTATGAATCCTAGAACACAAGCTCTCTGCTTCTAACAGTACAATGACAGAACAGGCACAAATTAGACACTCCATTACAAACAGGAGAAATTTCAGGGAAAGAAGACATAACAGGCAGTAAGTGAGTAGCAGAACACATTACATTAGCCCTCAAAGCTTTGAAAATAATCATCCACTTTCTGAGACATTTTACACAACGGCCCTGACCTCCAGACTCTAGGTATTGGCCAAATTCTCTGGATTGTGAGTTGAGACCCCCGGCCTTGTGCTACAACTGTGCCTAGAAAGGCCCACTTGGACAGAAGCTCTGCCCCATCACCTTTAGGTGCACCCTAAGCCCAACTGAGTGGCAATTCCACCCTTACAAACACAGGACACCACGGTTCCACCATTTCAAACCCCTGAGGTCATGGCCACACTTTTTGAGACTGAGGCCGCTCAGCTTGTCATACTCTTTGTCTCTTCAGCTTCTGCTTCCTAAGGCCTCATGGCCCGGGCCTCAGGCCTGCATTTGCCCTTCAGGGGCAAGTGTTCCAAGGCTCTGTAGCTCCACTGATTCAAGTGCCTGGTGGTACCCCACTCTACTAGGAAGCCTCCTGCACAAAGGCATCCAGCTCTCTCACCCGTGGGTCAGCAAAGCTAGCTCCAGTGATTCAAGTGCCCAGAGGCACCCTGCTCCACCAGGAAAACTGTGCACAAGCACTTAGCACTTTTGCTCCATGGGTCAGCTCCAGCACTGTCTCTGGTTCTGCTGCTGCCACCAGTGCTCTGCTGCTAGTTTCTCACCATCTGTGCCTTCTTTGGTTCCTTCTGAATCTTCTACCCATTCACAGCTTCAAAATGGCTGCCACATTTTAGCTATTTGCTACAGCAGCACCCCACTCTCTCTGTACCAAATTCTATTGTAGTCAGCTAGTGCTGCTCTAACACAAATACCACAGAGTGGATGGCTGTAACAAAGCAAAGTTTATTTTTACACAGTCCAGTAGGCTACAAGTCCAAATTCAGGATGTCTGCTGCAGGGGAAGACTTTCCCCTTTGTCAGCTCTGAAGGAAAGTCTGGTAGTGCATCAGTCTTTGTCCAGGGAGCATCTTGGTGCAGGTACCTCAGGTCTGGAGGACATGCCCTTCTCATGGTGCTGCTTTCTTGATGGTGTGAGGTTCCCAACTCTCTCTGCTCACCTGTCTCCCTTATATTCCACAACTGGTAGCTTGAGTCTTGCCTCACCAGCACAACTGCTACCCATTCTCTATCATCAATATCACAGAGGCAGGATTTACAACACATGGCTGGAATTGCACCATACTGGGACTAACAGCCAAGTCAAATCAACACATACATTTTTGAGGGGGGGGGACACAATTCAATCCATGACACTTTCCTTCTTTTGGGCTCTGGAGAAGTTCCTTGTGTTGCATCAGTCTTTGTTCAAGGAGCATCTTGGTGCAGGAATCTCAGGTCTGAAGGACACACTGTACTCCAGGTGCTGCTTTCTTGAGGGTGTGAGGTTCCCAATTTTTGGATTGCTTCCCTTTCCTTTTATCCCTTTGTGGTGGTTAAGACGGTGTCAACTTGGCAACTCCATGTTTGGCAGCTGTATCAAGGGGCAGGAGGGGAGCCTGTGGTGGCATCCCACCCCTCAACTTTCATCTCTCTGCCTTCTGCCACCTACTTCTTATCTGTTCTCTTTTGCATCTGGTTCCTGGACCTGAAGTAGCAGCCGTTGAATTCATCAACCCTTACAGCCAGTGAGAGTCCTGTTCCCTGACCTGCCAATCCTGGGTTCTCCAGTCCCTGCAGCTCCGTGAGTCAGTAGAGATCTTGCAGTCTTGCCCAGCACCTTGGGATCTTGCAACCTACACAGCCAGTAATCTAGAATTCTGGTCTCTGACCTGCTGACCTTGGGTTCACCAGCTCCTGTGACCATGTGAGGCTGGTGCTGGGACTTGGGATGTTCGGCCTCTACAATTTCATGAACTGTGTCCTTTATATAAATCTTTGCTTGTACAAATATGTGTTACTGGTTTTGCTTCTCTAGAAATCCAGCCTAAGACTAATTGGTACCAGGAGTGTGGTGATGCTGTAACAAATACCTAAAATGTGGAGGTGATTTTAAAACTGTGAAAGGGTACAAGACTTGGAAGGAACAGAGGAGAAATGTTAACATCAGTGGAGGAACAGATGGTGAGAAATGAGTAGCAGAGGACTGGCAGCAGCGGCAATGGTGGCAACAGAGCCAGAACAGCACGAGACAGAGCTGAAGCTAATGCACAAAGCAGGAGGGCAGGGTGTCTGTGCACAGAGGTTTCCGGGCAGAGTTGGGGCCTCTGGGCACTTGAATTGGTAGAGCTAGGCTGACTGACTCACAGAGAGAGAAAGCTGACTGCCTGTGTGTAGGAGGCTTCCTGGCAGATTTGGGGGCTTACGGGCACTTGAATCAGTGGAGCTGCAGAGCTTTGGAACACTTGCCCCTGCAGGGCAGATGGAGGTCTGAGACTCAGGCCATGAGGCCATAGGAAGCAGGAGCTGAAGAGACAAAGAGCATGACAAGCTGAGTGGCCTCAATCTCAAAAGTTATGACCATGACCTCAGGGATTTGAAATCATGGAGCCAGAACTTTCCGTGTTTGTAAGGGTGGAATTGCCACTCATTTGGGCTCACTGTGCACCTAAAGCTGAGGAACCAGAGTTGCTGTCCCAGTGGGCCTAGGAGGCAGAGCTGTAGAACAGGGCCAGAGGTCTCCACTCAGAATCCAGACAATAACTAGAGTTTGGAGGGCAGGGCTATTAACCATCTCAGAGAATAGAAGATTATTTTCAGAGCCTTGAGGGCTAATTTAATGTGTTCCACTGACTTGCTAGTTGCCTGTTAATGCCTTCTTTGCCTGTAATTTTTCCCATTTATAAATGGAAATGTATAGCTTGTGCCTGCCTATCCATTATTGTACTCTGGAGGCAGATAACTTGCATTCTTGATTTCACAGATGTAGAGGAATTTTTGTATTTTCAATGTGGAACTGATTTAAGACTTCTATCAGATGGGATGGACATGTTTTGGCTATGTCTTTTACTATCATGAGGTGAATGTGTTACATGTTTTAAAGACATAAGTTTTGGGAGGCCAAGGGATGGAATCTCATATATTGAATTGCATCCCCCAAAAAATGTGAATAGCCATTTGACTGGGTTATCATTCCCAATATTTGTGATTTTCTTGTGTTATACATTCTAAACTCTGCCTGTAGATAATAGATAGGATGACTATGCTAAAATAAGATTAGGGTGGGACTGCAACACCCATTTCCCTGGAGTGTGGCTTGCACCACCCTTTATCCTTTTGCTCTATGGGAGATAAAAAGAGAGAGAAGCAAGCAGGGAATTGGGAACCTCACACTATCAAGAAAGTGGCACTGGGAGTAGAACATGTCCACAAGACCTGAGGTTCCTGAGCCAAGATGCTCCCTGAACAAAGACTGAAGAAACACAAGGACTTTCCTCCAGAGCTGAGAAGGCAGAAACCCTTCCCCTGGAGTGGACACCCTGAATTTGGACTTGTAGCCTACCAGACTGTGTAAGAATAAACTTGCCCTTGTTAAAGCCATCCACTTTGTGGTATTTCTGTTAGACAAGCACTAGCTGACTAAAACACTCTTGTACGATAAATGGATAAAGAGTGTTGTGAGCTACACTCCAAGGAAACTCTCTTTACGTTGGAGCAGGGAGATAACCTTAGCAAGGGATTTACAGTCCCACCCTGTCTTAGGCTGGGTTTTCTAGGGAAGCAAAACCAATAACACATATATCTACAGGGAAAGATTTATATATGAGGAAACAGCTCACGCAATTGCAGAAGCTGAACTTCCCAAGTCCTGGCACCAGCCTCACGTGGCCACAGGAGCTGGTGAACCCAAGGTCAGCAGGTCAGAGACCAGAGTTCTAAATCACTGGCTGTGTAGGTCGGCAGATCCCAAGCTGGCAGTGAGATGGAGCTGCAGAAGCTGGCGAAGCTGGCTATGAAGATGTAGGTGATTATAAGGTGGGGGGACCTGTTTCTAACCACTGGGAGATTTCCTGCCATGAATAATCAATGAATTGCCCCTGTAAATACCAGTCCCAGACAAGACAAAGTTTCAGGATTTTCCAGCAGGTTGGGTGGAAGTAAGTTTAAATCAGGTCATAGAATTTTCCCAGAGAGGGTGTGGGAGTGAAGGTATGGAGCTCATCTCGTGGGTCAGAGGTCTTTCTAGGGTTAGAGGGGGATAGAAGGAGAACTGTCAGGAGCTGAATACATTCATCTAGGTTGGATAGATAAAGCATGAAGGTTGTCTGATGCTGGCTGAAAAGGTCTCTGCCCAAGAAGGGGGTGGGGCATTTGTGGATTGTTAGAAAGGTGTGGGAAAAAGTTAAGCAATCTAATTGGTAAGTTCCAGTGGGAGAGGAGTTAAGAGGGTGTGACAGGATTCCATCCACACCAACAACAGAAATGGACTAGGAGGGAAGCTTGCCTGACAATTCAGGCGGTACTGAGTAAGTGGCCCCGTATCCAGTAAGAAGGAGATCTGCTTACCGGCAACCTGAAGACCAACCCAGGGATCTGTCAGAGAGACGCTGATGGCAGGGGCCTCAAAGCCCAGGCCTTCTCAGTCCTCAGGGGCCAGCCTGAGGAGATCTGGCAGGGTGAACCCCGGCTTGGCCACTGTTTTTGAAGGGGTAGTCCCACACCCAGCAGTCTGAAGACACTCGTCCTTCCGGTGGCCTTGGACACCACAAATGAGGCATGGCTTGGGTGGAGCTTGAGGGTTTAGGCAGGAGCAGTCCCCGTGGCCAAAATTCCTCACATTTGAAACAAGGGCTTGGGTGCTATAAGGAGCTACGTTGGGGTTTCTCATAGGTTGCTGGGTGGTCCCCACTTTGTCCTTGGAGGGCTGAGGCCAGCGTTTGGTATTTTGCCTGTTTTTCCAGACAGCCTCCTCCTCTTGATTATTAAAGACCCTAAAGGCCAGTTTTAAAAGATCCCTTAGGGGAGTCTGAAGACCATCCTCAAATTTTGGGAGCTTTTTGCAGATGTCTGAGGCAGACTGGGAAGTACAGTGAGTTTTCAAGTATAGTTGTCCTGCCTCAGAAGTAGAATCAAGATTAGGATACTGGATTAAAGCTTCTCTAAGTCTATTTAGGAAGGTGGCGGGATTTTCATCTGCCTTCTGGGTGACTTCTTTCATTTTGCTGCTGTTCACCACTTTGAATGCCACCTTTTCCATCCCCTTTAGGAAGCAAGTGACAGGCCAAAGCAGGGAGGTCAGATGAATCAGACTGGTAGTTCCACATAGGGTCCATGGGGGGGTTGTCAGATTGGTACTTGCACTTAGGGTCCGTGAGGGCACAGCCGTTGCCCTGGGGGGTGCCAGATTGGTAGTTTCACTTAGGGTTCTTGGGGGGGCACCGCTGTTACCCTGTGGGTGTCAGGTTGGTAGTTCCACTTAGGTCTACATAGGGTTCCACTGTTGCCCCCGGGGGCGGTGATTAGGGTTTTGGGTATGCAGTGAATCAGCCAAAGCTGTGGCCACAGACCAGACATGAGCCTTCTCCTCCAGAGCAGTCATGGAAGTGAGTGTAACATAAAGGCCCTGCCGCATGAGGTTGTAAGACTGGGGTGAGCACTGGAATTGTCAAAATGAGAGGAGTCAGATGACAAGGACCTAAGACTCTTTTCGATTGGGATAGGTTGTCCAGATTGAAGGGAACATGTGCCCAGACAATGCCCTCAGCTCCCATGACCTCTCAAAGGGTAAGGTGGGTTTGGGGTGTTGTCCCCTAGACCTAGTGTGTGGAGGTGAAAGGGGATCGGTGGAGGGTTTGAGGAGGACCTCAAGCAGGTGGTAGGTCATGGAATGCAGAAAGGGGGGTGGGCCTGGTGTAGGAGAAGGCAGAATTCCAGGAGAGGAGCTGAAGAGGTAGGTGGGGTATAAGGGAAGGGAACATCATGGTCAGAAGGATTGGAATTGTGTTCAGAAGTGGTGGCTGAGAAGGCTGAGCTTTGTCATTAAGGAAGAGGATTTGGAAAACGGTGCAGGACTGGCAGAGAGAGGAGCGATTCTGAAGAAAAAGGAAACCCAGACACAAAGGGCCTCAAGCCACTTGCTGTTGCAGGTGATGAAGCAGTCGAAATCACAGAGAACGCTCTTAGGTTGCCTGGACTTTTTAGGAGGCACCCCAGTGGGTTGTCCTTAGGGGGTTCGCCGGACTAGTCCCCGTAGTGTAGAGTGAGTAGGAGGACGAGAGAGAGGGGGAAGATGAGCCCTACCAGGGAGAGGCAGGCGTCACTGCGTCTTACTGAGGACCAGGTGCTGATCGGCCCAACTTGCTGCCTGGGTGTCCCCAGAGGGCAAAGATGGGAGGCAAGGAACCAGTGGTCCACACTCCGAGGGAAGTCTCAACCCAGTGCTGGGCTTTGTAAAGACAAGAGAGCGGGAGACGGCAAGGCTACCCCATGAGAGAAGTCTTACCCTCTGGCTCATCGGTTTAGAAGTCTGTCAGGGTGCTGTCGCTCATCTGGAGTGCTGTGGCAAGGGCCTGAAAGAAGGGAGGACCTGGAGCGGGTGGTCTCGTTCACCCCTGTCCTAGGTTCCAGCACCAAATACATTGGGAATACACTGGCGCAAAACAGGGGCAGAGACTCATCCGCCCAGGAGCCCAGGGAAGCATGCCTGAGGAAAAGGACGGAGGAGGTCTGAACCAGGACATGGCTCACCCCGCCCAGCACTGGCAGGCACCGTTGTTTTCAGTTTTAAAGTCTCAATGAAGAAGTGAGAGGTGACTTGATGCAAAAGTTATTTGTTTTTATAGCAGAAAGCTCTGATAAGGAAGAGGGGTTGGCAGGCACAAAAGTTATTTATGGTTTTTACAGTTCATTGCCTATGGAGCACACACACCAGGCTGTTTGCAGCTACTGCTGGGGTCTGACCATTGGACATGATGACCTCCCTGAATTCCAAGAGCAGAGTGCACTCACTGGCAAGCTCTCAGTCTCCAATGCCAGATACGAAGGAAGCCAAGTCAAAATTAATGTCACAGCCACCACTCCCCATCAGTGACCCTCCCAGGGAGCAATAAGCCAGGAGGGAGATCCTCCCGGATGGGCCCCAGTGACTGGACAGGAAGGGTCCAGACAGGTGGAAACAGAAAGGATGTCCAGAAACCCCGATTCCACCTGCAGACCCGCCCTCTCCTACCTTGTGGCTGTGGTGTCCTCATCTGCTCCCACAGATTCACTGGTGAGAGGCCCCAGGCCAAGGAGGTGCCCAGGGCTTATCTTCATCAGGAATGGGAGACAGGCCAAGCTGGGGGAGACGGGCCGAGCTGGGGGAAACGGGCCAAGCTGGGGCAGGCACCTCACAAGGAACAAGCAAGAGACACGGATGGGTTCAGAACCTTCCCCTCTGCACCTTGCCCTGCTGCAGCTATTGGTTCCAGCCCCATCGCTTAGGGGTCCTCAGACCACATCTTGTCTCCCCACGGCTCCACACATTCTCCACACTCCCCACAAGATCCCCTTCTGGAGGCACTTCTCCCCAGCCGAGGACAGCCCCTCCAACTCTGCATGCCTGACGGAACCTACAGATCCCTGATCTATGCTCACCCAAACCAGATGCCCATCCAACCCTCTCTGCCCAGCACCCTGCCCAGCTGCACAGGGCACTTACAGAGGGGCTGGAAGAGTGAAGCCAGGGGCAGGCTGAGACAGTGGAACACTGGCCTCAGGCGCCCTATCAGAGCACAGCTGTGGCCACAGTGGCAGCCACTAGCTATCTGAGAAGAGTGCCCACCGAGGCCAGCTGTCTGGAATGCAGGAGGAATGCAGGAGTCTTCCAAAAGAAGTGGTCGGTGCCTGTGGAGCTGAGTGGGAGGGGAGTGGTGCCTCCGGTGCCCTGAGCTGCAGCTGCTGGAGGGAGGCACCCAGCCCAGTGTGCCCCCTGGGCATGGTCAAAGACCACACCCAAACCTTGGTCTCGGTTCCCTTGTAGAAAGGGACAGCATCTTTGTGTCACAGAAATGAGTGTTCCAAAGATGATGTCCTTGTCATGAGGACATGCACGTGACCACAGAGGTTGTATGTGCCCTGAGAGAAGATACAGGTATTGATCTTCCATTGATCAGGCCCACTGATCCCGAGACCATCATCTCAACACCCTCATCAGGCCTGAGATAAAAGACCGCGCACACACACACACACACACACACACCCATGCATGCACGTGCGCGCACACGGACAGAGACCTACTGGACACGGTGAACTTACAATCTCGTTACCTGATGCGAGACCCTGTGGAGGGGGTGGTCCTATGAACGGGCCCAATTGCCCAGCTTGTGCCCCTCCTGTCCCGACTGTGGAAGACAGATTAGCAGCCTAAAGCACCCTCCTTGCCTGGAGAGAATGCCACGCTGCTGGGGCCGGACCATCAAGGGCCAGGGCCAGGACCAGCGTGAGGAGGGGGCCAGGCTCAGTGCCCCTGCCTTGAGGCTGCAACACCCACCTGGAAGCAAAGCCTGGCCCCAGACCCCACCCAGCCAGCAAAGCCCACGGCCCACTGGAGTTCTCCCCAGGTGGGGACAGCCAGGGTCCCAGGGCACTTCAGGGCCTTGGGGTGCAGGGGCCTGAGACAAGAGACAACCCCTGGGGGTTGCTCAGGGATGGGTCAAGCGCTCTCTGGAATGCTATGTCTGGAAGCAGGAACACTGAGGGGTTAGTGGTGGTCCCCAGGTGCACCCAAGAACTTGGCAGCGGGAGGAGAGGAGGCCAAGGAAGTGGACTGACCCAGCTCCCGCTGCCTCACACACTGGCTCCCTTGCTGACATCATTCTTGTGGTTGACAGGGACACATAAAGCAGGCAGATCAGTGTGGCTTTGAATACAAAATTGTAAACGCAAGTCTTTAAAATGACAGAGGCCTCTTTGGGCCCAAAGGCTTGGACAGATGCCCCCACCGGGGTCCAGACCACGGCCCGCACGGCCCTCCCTTCCCACCCAGCTGGCTTCTGCTGAGTTCCAGAACCCACAGACTGCTCCAAACCCTGATGCAGGCGGAAGAGCAAGACAGGTCCCCAGGGGGCCACGGTCAGAGGGATTCCTGAGATGAAGCATCTACCACCGCCGAGCCCCAGCGGGGAGCCCGCACCACCTCATCCCATGCAAATCGCGAAGCCCAAGGCCCAGGTCTTTTCACCCTGGAGGCCCCCCGCGGGCCCTGTCACGTGTCCAGGGCGTCCCGCGTGGGCGAGGGCCCGTGCGGGCGGCCGGGCGGGCCATGCAGGGGCGCGGGCGGCGGCACCGAGTTGCGCTGCGGTGGCGGCTGCAGCTCCAGGGCGAGGGCAGGCGGCGGGAAGTCGCGCACCTGGCGTCGATACTCGAGGAAAGTGCAGGCCTTGGTGGCGAGCGCCACCACGTTCTTGCCGACGAAGATGGCGGAGACGCGGCTGTCGCGGAAGAGCGCCATGTTGGCGGCGCGGGCCAGCACGGCGACCACGTTGACCGTGGCGAGGCTGAGCACCGGGTAAAGCATCATCTTCTGAGGCGCGATGTGCTCGCCCTGCATGCTGACCTCGCTGAGCGCCACGCAGGGCAGCACCAGCAGCAGCATGTAGCAGTAGAAGAAGGTGAGGCCCTCGGCCCACAGCGGCAGCCCCGTGCGCGGCGGCTCCCACAGGCTGGACTGCATGTCCAGCAGGTCCAGCAGGTCCAGCGCCACCCAGAAGAGGCGGCCGCGCAGGTCCTCGCGCTTGCGGAAGGTGCGCACGTACTCCATGCGGTCCAGGGCCACGAGCAGCAGGAAGAGGCCTGGCACGCACACCGAGAGCAGCAGCGTCAGCGCCTTGCGCGCCACCGGGTCGGCCGCGCCGCGCCGCGCCGCCTTGTAGTTCTGGAAGATGAAGTAGAGCTTGATCTCCAGCACAAAGATGTAGAGGAACCAGAGGATCATGGCGTAGCCCCGCTTGGCCGTGCGCACCTCGGCGCCCACCCACACGGCCACGTAGCGCAGCACCAGCAGGAAGCACACGTCGCCCACCAGCACGATGATGCACACGCCGATCTTGCGCGGACCCTGGTTCTGCTCCACCAGGTACGCGTCCATGACTGCCATGCTGCCCATGATGACCAGAGTGGTCAGGCACACGTGGCGCCGGTCCGGGGGCGGCAGCACCATGGTCGGCCGCCCGGGCCCCGGCCTGGGCGCGCGCGGCACCCACGGGAGGCGAGGCGAGGCCCCGTGGAGGACCAGAAGCGCAGCGGCGGCGCTCGGCGGCGCTCAGCCCGCGGGCATGGCCCGGCTCGGAGCCCACACGGCTGCCCCGAGGACGCCACCGCTCCCGACCGGCGAGCTCAGCACCTGGGGAAACCAGAAGAGAGAGGGTCAGGGCGCGGCCCAGGGGCGGCCGGGGGCCGGGGCCGGGCGCCAGGCGGCCTTCCCACCCCCCGGAGGGTGGCCGGAGCTGGACCCCTCCCGGCAGCGAGTCGGGAGGCGGGACGGGGAGAGGGGACTCCAGGGGGCGCTGCAGCATCGCCCGAGGGATCTGAGACCTCGTTCCCGCCATCGTTTGGAAGGAAAGGGAACGGAAGTGGTTTCTGCCCTCCGTACACGTTCCCCGCAGGGCCCATCGCCGCCGTCCCGCCTGACTCTGACAGCTACCAGCCTGAGGCTGTGACCAGCCTGGGTTCCAGGGGCCCTCTGTCCCAGCCAGCGCCTCACTGGCCAGGAGGGCCAGCTCAGTGGACACAGGAGGATCGAAGAAAGCTCCATCCTGGAAGACGGGGCTCTGGGGAGGCTGTCTGCCCCACGACTGAGGGCCGCTCAAGTCTTGGGGTTCTGCTCGCTTCTCCCTACCCCTGCGCCACAGCCCCTATCCACTGTCTTGCTCTGGCGACTCAGTCTGGCCCCTCCTATCCAGACACATGGTGGACCGTCCTCTGCCCTGCTCCCACCAGTCTCCCCATTGCCTTTGGCGCATTCGCTTGTCCTGGCCACATCCACTGCCCGGTGCACCCCACAGCCCCCACACCGAGATACCCGCACTGCCTCGCTCCTTCTACAGGGGTGGTTTCCTGCCCACTGGCTCTCTCACCTCCTTCCAGCCAGTGCCACCTGACGACCACTCAGGCTCTCTAGGCCCCCGGAGCCCCTCACACCCCTCTCACGCCAGTCCTGTTTGTCCTTCTTCCATGTCAGAGCCCCAGTCCACACACCTAGTCCTGTCTAGGAGACCCACGCCTGCACGCACTGTCAGACTTACACCCAGCCAGGCCTTGGCACTTCCTCTGCCCTCCCCTCTGAAGCCCTCTGGCCTAGGGCCTCTATTGCCTTGTCTAGACAAGGATGTAAAATTTAATGTCACCCATGACTGTCAAGTGCCAGCTCTGGTGACACCACAGTCCCGCAAACCCGAGAAAGCACAGGCCAGACATCCAACGGTCACAGCCCGTGCCTTTCTTAAACGCAGACCCTGCCCTCACCCAGCACCTACCCCCATAAGTCCCCCAGCCACACAAAGGACCCACAACTGTTCTGAGTTCAAATCCTCATGTGGATCAGCAGTCCATGGCCCCTGTCCCCTGCCTCTGTGGTTCCACTTCTTTCCCCTCCCCACCTACACAGTCCCCAGTTCTCACGCCTGCAGGCAGACACCCCTGATCCAGGAAGCCCACCGGAGTCCACCTGGGCCTTCTCTATCTGCAGGCGCAGCCCGCGGGGCTTCCTTCCTCTCAGCCTGTCTCCGAGCCAAACAGCCCGCTACCCCACAGACCCCTCCTCCTCACTCACCCACCCGCATCCCCCCAGATCTGCCAGCCGGTCGTCAAACCGGCGCTGGGCGCTCGGTGCTGGTGATGTGGCAGGCGCCACATCCGCACCGCAAGCTCGCAGAAGGGAGCCCACCGCCCCAGAAAGCCGGCGTCTGGGCTGGCCACCCCTCCCCCACGCCCTGCCGGCCTCTCTCCTTCCGGACCCGGCCCAGGCCCACCGGGCACGGTCTCCCACGCGCGCTCGAGTGCCCCAGGCCCCGCTGCCCGAGGATTCCGGGCCTCCGGGCCCTTCACTCCCCCTCCTCTCTGCCCCTTGTGGATCACCCCGAGCGCCCCTCGCCCAAAACCCACAGAGGAGAGGGGCCAGGAAAGGGAGGGGGCTGGCAAGACTGAGACGGCGGTCACGAGGGGCCCAGCCGCTCCGAGCCTGCTCGTCTCGCCCCATCAGAGCCTGGCCGCCGCCACCCTCACGGCCCGGATCCTCACCGGCAGCACCGGCTCCTCCCCATCCCCGGCCTCGCGGGTGGGGACCGGGGTGAGTTCGCCCAGGCCCAGGCTGCTGCGCCTCCGGCCCAGCGTCCCAGCTGTGCGCCTACCCCGCCGCCGGGCGGTGCTGCGCGGACCCCGCCGCCCAGCGGAGAGTCTCCGAGACCGGCCGAGGCCGCTGGGCTTCGCTCGCCCAGGCTGCTCCCGCCCCGCCCGCAGCCGCGCCGCGCCGCGCCCCACCCCCATACCCGCCCCGCCCCTCCGCCTCGAGCCCCCAGCCGCTTCAGGGCGGCCCCTGGGACCCGGACAGGGGGCGACTACTTGGGGCTCGATCTTGGGCCCTGCGGAACGCCTGTCTCCACGGCGACAACACTGCGCAGCGGCGGCGGCGCCCGGGACTGTGATGCTAGGAGGCCGGACACCCCTAGGGTCCCCCAGCATCCCCAGGCTCCCTCTCCACGTTTTTCTCACCCACCGCCGTTAAGCCGCCCGCTGCCTCAGGCCAGCTTACTCCCTGAAATTCTGCCGCAGCCCCCAGGCTCAGTTCCAGGCGGCCCACCAGAACACACAGACCCCACTCACTGCCAGCCAGCAGGCAGCCTGGGAACCCCTTGCCAAAGCCACCCCCCAGCTGGCAAGGAGGTGGGGGCGGGGCCAGCCTCCAGGCTCACTACGGTTGGCCCCATGGGACCTCGGTGGTGACCAGACAGCGGACAAGAGAAAGGCCAAAGGGACAGCACAAGGCAGCGGGGCCTCTGTACCGCCTCGGAGAACTGCGGCCTGGGATCCGCACCCCTCTGGAGGGAGAAATCCAGGCATCGGGGCTCATTCCCGTGGCAGAGCCAGCGGAGTGAGGCAGGCGTGCATCGCGGGGCAGGCACGGGCTCGGGGACTTGGGGCCCATTTCCCCACTCCTGAGTCCTCACCCGGCCCTCCCCGAGACCCCCCTCCCACCCCTGTTTGTCCACTCCTCCTCAGTGCTGGTTAGGTGTGGTCAGCACCAGGGCTCCTCTCCCCTGCATGCTCCCACTCCCCTTTAATAAGGAAACAGAGTCACATAAGAGACACCCAGGCCCCACGGCTGTGAACCACGGAGCCAGACTCGGACTCAGGTCTGCTTAGCGGAGGTCCTGTGCAGTGCACAGGTGGTCTGGATGTGAGTAGGCAGCCTGGCTCTGAGCAGGTGCCAAGGGCATGGTTCTCCCTCCGCGCTGGAGACAGAGTGCATTAGAAACCAATGGAAAGTTGGGGAGCAGCCTCATTGGGGCACTGAAATGCTTATGGGAGCAAACCCTCAGCAAGGAAGGCCGGCCATAGCAGCTGGTGTGTAAATTTGAAGTCACGCGGGTATTCCTCAATACCCGACAGCGTTGTACTCCAGGATTGATCTTGAAATGTTCTTTATGACAGTGAATGCACCACTGTCTCTTCAAGTTGTCACTTCCGATGTCATTCCCGAGGGCTGATGATCAAGGCTGCGAACTCATCCTCAAAACAGTGCTACAGACCTCACTGCTGAGTTATCACCATGGTCCCCTTCAAAATCTTCCCCTTAGGAAGCTGTGCACCAATGCCAGAGCAATTTTGGAACTTTCTGAAATGACCATTGCACACAGTGACATGGTGACAAGTTCGTGAACTTAATTGTATAGTTGTCCCGTGACAGAGTTTTTAGCCCATAAACAAATTACTAGAGTATCCTCCCTGCTACCTGATCTGGCCCCCAATGACTTTCGTCTTTGCCGAAGATAAAGGAAATATTGAAAGGAAGACATTTTGATGACATTCAGGACATCAAGCTCTGGTGGCCATTCCAGAAAGAGTTCCAAAATTGCTCTGAAGGGTGGACTAGGCACCGGCATTGGTACATAGCTTCCTAAGGGGAGGACTTTGAAGGGGACCATCGTGATATTCAGCAGTAAGGTCTGCAGCACTTTTTTGAGGATGCGTTTGTGAACCTAACTGGCAGTCTTCGTACATATACCATTGACTGGAAAAAATAACAAGCATTGGTGAGGATGTGGAGAAACTGGAACTGTTGCACACTGCTGGTGCCAAGTGCCATCGACTCGTGGTGACCCTAGGGGGTGGGGATGCAGAATGCCTCAGTTACTGTGGGAAAGTTTAGGTCTTTAAAATGTTCAACAGTGAATTTCCAGGCTGTTGTTAGGTGCTGTCGAGTTGGTTCAGACTCATAGCGACCCCTATGTACAACAGAATGAAACACTGCCTGGTACCGCTCCACGCCTGCAATGGTTTTTATGCTTAAAGTCCACTGTTGCAGCACTGCGTCAGTCCATCTTGTTGAGGGTTGGGTTAGTCCTCTAGTGCTGCTCTAACAGACACCCCATCGGTGGATGGCTTGACAAAGTGACGCTGACTCTCCCACAGTCCAGTAGGCTGCACATCCACACTCAAGGGTCCGCTCCAAGGAAGCTTGCTCCTTCATCAGCTCTTGGACTGCATCAGTCTGTGCTCGTGGAGCATCCCCGCACAATGATACAACCTTGATGCACATCTGTTTCCTTTTTGGAACGTATTTCATTTTTTTTTTTAAATTGTGCTTTAGGTGAAAGTTTACAGCTCAAGGTAATTTCTCCTATAAAAATTTATGCACAGATTGTTAGGTGACATGCACTGCAATCCCTACACTGTGACAGCACACTCCCCCTTTGCACTGTGTCCTGTGTCAGAAGGTTCTACTAGTGCTGCTTTCTTGATGGTATGAGGTTCCCAAATCTCTCTGCCAGCTTTGTTCCTTTATACCTCAAGAGACCACCTCAAGGCACAAAACAATGTTACACATGGAGTCCTGCCCCACCAACACAACTGCCGTCCATTCTCCCTTATTAACACAGAGGCAGGGTTTACAAGGAGGTACATCACATGATACCAGGAATCACAGCCCAGCCAAATTTCTACATACCCTTTTTTGGGAAACACAATTCCATCCATAACAAGCGTCTTCCTCTGTTTTGCTGATTCTCCACTCTACCGAGCATGATGTCCGTCTCCACGGACTGATCCCTCCTGACAACACGTCCAAAGTATGTGAGCTGCAGCCTCGCTCTCTTTCCTTCTGAGGAGCACTCTGCTTGCATTTTTTCCAGAACCGATCTGTTTGTTCTTTGGGTGGTCTGTGGTACACTCAAGATTCTTCTCCAGCATTACAATTCAGAGGCATTGATTCTTCTCTCTTCCTTATTCCTTGTTCAGCTTTCGTATGCATATGATGTGACTTAAAATACCATGGCTTGGGTCCGATCCACCTCAGTCTTCAAGGTGACATCTTTACTTATCAATATTTTAAAGAGGTCCTTTGCAGCCCATTTCCCCAGTGCAATGAGTCATTTGATTTCTTGACTGCTGCTTCCATGGGCATTGATTGATAAATTGCTATATGGCCTCGCAAGTCTACTCATGGTATACTTCCAAAAGAATTAAAAGCAGGAACACAGATATTTTTTACCTCCAAGATCACTGCAGCAGTATTCACAATAGCCAAAACCAGGAAATAGTCTAAATGTCCATCAACAGATGGTGGACAGATGAACCAGTGTAGTAGGTACCAACAACGGGCTGTCACCCAGCCATAGAGAGAAGTCCCGTTGGTACAATGCGGATAAACCTGGAAAAAAACATTATGCTGAGCTAAGCAAGTCACTAACAAAAGGGTAAGTACTGTATGAGGCTATTTCTGTGACATATCTAGAATTCACAAGTGTATAGAGAGCAAAGTTTATTAGTGATTACTGGGGAGGGCCACCAGGAGGGGAAAAGAAAACTCAATGCTTAAAGGACACAATCCATCTGTCAGTTCCGCATGCTGTGGTGGCTTGTGTGCTGTGATACTTGCAGCTGTGCCACTTGTATTTCAGACACCAACAGGGTCACCCATGGTGGACAGGCCTCAGCTGAGCCTCCAGACTGAGACAGATTGGGAAGAAGGACCTGAAGTCTGCTTCTGAACAAGCGGGCAGTGAAACCCCGGTGAACTGCAGCAGAGTGTGGCATGCTGTAGGGCTGCGAGATGGGCCTCAGGCTGGGCCGCAGTCCAGAAGGGCCTGGGAAGGAGCCGCCTCCTCCGAGCACAGCTGCCCTTAGGGAACACGGGTGAAGTGAAGCTTTTGGGACTTCCATCTGATGAAGTGACGAGACTCAAAAGGCGAAAAGGGCTGCAAACATCCATTAATCATCAGAACATGGAATGTATGACATATGAATCCGGGAAGTTGAAAGGCATCAAAAATGAAACAGAATGCATACATGTTGATATCCTAGGCATCAGTGAGCTGACAGGAATTGTTATTGCCATTCTGAACCAGACACTCATACGGTCTACTATGCAGGAAACGACAACGTGAAGAGGAGTGGCATCGCACGTATCATTCAGAAGAAAATTTCAGTATCTATCCTGGAGTACAACACTGTCAGTAACACAGTAGTATTCATTCACCTTCCAGGACAACCCCTACTTGTCTGCCAGCTTGTTGCACTGTGGGGGCTTGTGCGTTGCTGTGATGCTGGAAGCTGTGCCACCTGTATTCAGATAGCAGGGTGCCCCATGATGAACAGGTTTCAGCTGAGCTTCCAGACTAAGACAGACTAGGAAGAATTTGGCAGTCTACTTATGAAATGAATTGGCCAGGGAAAACCTTGTGAATAGCAGTCAAACGTTGTCAGATACAGTGCCGGTAAATGAGTCCCCCAGGTTGGAAGGCACTTGGAAGACGACTGGGGAGGAGCTGCCTCCTCAAAGTAGAGTCGACCTTGATGTGGATGAAGCAAGGCCTTCGGGATCTTCATTTACTGATATGGCATGACTCAAAATGAGAAGAAACAGCTGCAAACATTCACTAATAACTGGAACATGGAATGTACAAAGTATGAATAAAAAAAAACACCTGTAAATCATCCAAAATGAGATGGAACACATCAACATTGATATCCTAGGCATCAGTGAGCTGAGATGGACCTCAATGCTGGGAACGAAAACTTGAAGAGGAACGGTGTTGCATCCATCATTAAAAAGAGCATTTCAAGATCTGTCCTGAAGTACAATGCTGTCAGTGACAGGATAATACCCATATGCCTCCAAGGAAAGCCAGTTAATACAACTGTCATGGATTGAATTGTGTCCCCCCAGAATAGGTGTAGCCATGTGGCTGGGCCATGATTCCCAGTATCTTGTGATTGTCCTCTGCTGTATGTTAAAGGATTAGGGTGGGACTGTAAATCCCTTCACAGGAGCACCTCCCTGCTCCACTGTAAAGGGAGTTTCCCTGGAGTGTGGCTTAGCTCACCCCTAATCCTTTCATCCCACGAGACATACAAGGAAAGAGAAGCAGGCAGAGAATTGGGAACCTCACACCACCAAGACAGCAGCACTGGGAGAAGAGCGCGTCCTTCAGACCTGAGGTTCCTGCGCCAAGATGCTCCCTGGACAAAGACTGATGCAATATCGGACTTTCCTCCAGAGCCAAGAAGGCAGAAACCCTTCCCCTGGAGTGGACACCCTGAATTTGGACTTGTAGCTGGACTGAGTAAGAATAAACTTTCCTTTGTTAAAGCCATCCACTCTGTGGTACTTCTGTTAGAGCAGCACTAGCAGACTAAAACAGCAACTATTATTCAAACTTATACACCAACCACGAAGGCCAAAGATGAAGAGACTGAAGGGTTTTACCAGCTTCTGCAGTCTGAAATTGATCAAACACACAATCAGAATGCATTGATAATTACGGGTGAATGGAATGCAAACGCCAGAAACAAAGAGGGATCAGTAGTTGGAGAACACAGCCTCAGTAACAGAAATAATGCTCGAGACCGTGCAATAGAAATTTTGCAAACTCACGACTTTTTCATTGCAAATACATTTTTTAACCAACACAAACGGTGACTGTACACATGAACCTCACCAGATGGCATACACAGGGACCAAATCGACTACATTTGTGGAAAAAGATGATGCAAAAGCTCCACATCAGCAGTCAGATGATGACCGCAGCACACATCTATTGCTCACATGCCAATTCAAATTGAAACTGAAGAAACTTAGAACAAGTCCACAAGAGCCAAAGTCTGACGTTGAGCACATCCCTCCTCAGTTTAGAGACCATCTCGAGAACAGACTTGATATGCTGACCACTAACAGCCAAAGACCAGACGAATGGTGGAATGACATCAAACACATCATCCATGAAGAAAGCTAGAGGGCATTAAAAAGATGGGAAAGAAAGAAAAGACGAAACTGGATGTCAGAAGAGACTGTGAAACTTGCTCTCGAACGTCAGGCAGCTGAAGCAAAAGGAAGAAGTGACAAAGTAAAAGATCTAAACAGAAGATTTCACAGGGCTGCTCAAGAAGACACAATAAAGGACTACGATGACACGTGAAAAGAGCTGGAAATGGAAAACCAAAAGCGAAGAACACATTCTGCATTTCTCAAGCTGAAAGAACTGAAGAAAAAATTCAAGCCTCGAGTTGCAATGGGGAAGGATTCCACACAGAAAATATTAAATGATTCAGTGAGCATCAAAAGAAGATAGAAGAAATACACAGTCACCACACCAGAAAGAAGTGGTTGATGTTCAGTCATTTGAGGAGGTAGCATGTATGTGATCAGGAACCAGTGGGAATGAAGGAAGAAGTCAAAGCTGCATTGAAAGCACTGGCAAGAAACAAGGCTCTAGGAATTGACGGAGTATCAATTGAGAGGTTTCAGCAAACAGCTGCAGCCCTGGAAGTGCTCACTCATCTAGGTCAAGAAACTTGGGGATGATCACCAAGGACCAAAACGACATGGGGGAAAGAGAACCCAGAAGACAGAGAGACCCATGTGAGTAGGTGACTATATCGACTTGTAACCGAAAGAACTGGATGGTGCCTGGCCACCACCAGTAATAGCCATGATGGAGCTCAGAAAGTTGAGTCTCACTGGCAACACAAGAATAAAAAGGGGTGCACTCTGAGAGCACCATTAAAAGACCACAAGTGATGGCCCACAAGCCTCGGGGTTCCCCTGGGAGGATGGCCCCTGGCCCTGATGCTGCCCCTGTCCATAAATCATAATGGAGGTCAACTTTCGGAAAGCAATGGATTGCACTTGGCGACAGAGTGACCGTATCATGTGTGCACTTTATGGTTCTATGCATCTATAGGATGTCATCCTGCTGATCTCTTACTGGAGGAAGAGGAGTGGGTGGAGAAGAGGGGATAGGAGACTGTTTGGGAGGATAATACATGTACGGAGCACAGAGGAAGAGTGTGCTGTCAATGGGCAGGGAGAGCAGTGGGAGCTGCATATAGGTGGGCATGTAATTTATATGGGAAAGTACACTGTCATTCAATCATAATAATAAAAAGAAATAAATAAAAGAAATTGAGAGGACAACTACCTGGCCAACTGACTGGAAGAGATCCATACTTATGCCCATTCCAAAGAAAGGTGATCCAACTGAGTGCAGAAATTACCAAACAATATCATTAGTATGACATGCAAGTAAAATTCTGCTCAAGATCATTCAAAAGCGAGTGCAACAGTGTAATAACAAGGAACTGCCAAAAATTCAAGCTGGATTCAGAAGAGGATGTGGAACCAGGGATATCACTGTGGATGTCAGAGAGATCTTGGCTGAAAGCAAAGAACACCAGAAAGATGTTTAGCTGTGCCTCATTGACTATGCAAAGGCATTCGACTGTGTGGATCATAACAAATTATGGCTAACATTGTGGAAAATGGGAATTCCAGAACACTTAATTGTGCTCTTAAGGAATGTGTATATGGATCAAGAGGCAGTCGTGCAAACAGAACAAGAGGACACTGCATGATTTAAAGTCAGGAAAGGTGTGCATCAGGGTTATATCCTTTCACCATACCTTTTCAATCTGTATGCTGAGCAAATAATCCAAGAAGCGGATTATACAAAGAAAAACTGAGCATCAGGATTAGAGGACAACTCATTAATAACCTGTGTTATGCAGATAACACCACCTTACTTGCTGGAAGTGAAGATCTGAAACACTGATGAAGATCAAGGACCACAGCCTTCGGTGTAGACTGCACCTCAACATCAAGAAAATCCTCACAACTGGACCAGTAAGCAGCATTGTCATAAAAGGAGAAAGGATTGAAGTTGTCAAGGATTTCATTTCACTTGGGTCCACAACCAAAGCCCACAGAAGCAGCAGTCAAGAAATCAATAAACACATTGCACTGGGAAAATCTGCTACAAAGGACCTCTTACATACTTTGGATGTGTTGTCACGAAGGATCAGTCCCTAGAGGACATCATGCTTGGCTGTGTGTGCAGGGTCAGTGAAAAAGAGGAAGACCCCCAACAAGGTGGACTGACACAATGGCCGCAACACTGAGCTCAAGCATAAAAATGACTGTGGACACACAGCACAAGACTGGGCAGTGTTTCCTTCTGTTGGACAGGGGGTCGCTGTGAGTTGGAACCAACTCGACAGCACCCAACAACAACAACAACACAGAGACAGACCACAGACTGATGGTTGCCGGGGACTTGGGGGATGGCAGGATGAGGTACAGAGCTTTATTTTAGAGCTGTAAAACTGTCTGGGAACTAGAGAGGAACTCAAGTACACTATGAATGCACTACAGGCCACTGACTTAATTCACTTGAAAGGAGTTTATTTTAAATTATGTGACTCTCAACTCAATAATTTCAATATTTAAAAAGCAAAAAACATTTATGCATATGGAAAGGTTGACATTTAGAGAACAGAAAAAGGTGTCATGCAAACAGAAGCTAAAACAAAGCTTCACTGCTTCCCATGTCCAAGTGGCTGGGGACAGACAGCTCCCAGACAGAGGCTCGGCAGCATAACCACCCACAGATAGTTTCAAGAGGAAACACAGGAGGCCAACATTACACACAAGGCCAGAAGGTACAACTTCATGGCCAATGTCCCCATAACTGCACCCAGGACTCAGTGCTGGAGAGGAGCTTGGGGGCTCCTAGAAAAGACAGCAATATCCTCAAGACTTCCCTATGAGTTACATCAGAATCATGCCCAGCCAGCCCAATTCCTCTCCTAAGTGTCACTTAGAAATATTCTCCTCCAGAAGTCAGCATGACTGGACTAAACCAAAAGCTAAGAAGTTTCCTAAATGTAATACAACACTGCAGAAGACACTGTGTAGCAGGGGCAGGGGTCTGGGGACCATGGTTTCAGACAGCTGGCATAACAAAATTTTTAAGAAAATGTTCCATGTCCCACTTTGGTGAGTGGCATCTGGGTCTTAAAAGTTAGCTAGCAGCCATTTAAGATGGCTCAGCTGGTCCCAACCTGGAACAGAGGAGAATCAAAGACAGAAGGAAAATATGAGACAAGAGCCACAAAACCCAGAACTAGCTTGTACCCGGCCACCAGCAATGACCACCCTGACAGGGATCACAGAAGAGTCCTTGACGCAGCAGGAGAAAAAGGAAGTGGAGAACTCATACTCTAGGAAAGAAACCAAACACGCTGACCCAATAGACAGGAGGATCCTTGGAACACATGGCTCCCTGGACTCTCTGTAAGTTCAGAACCGAAAACATTCCTGAACCCAACTCTTCAGACAGAGACTGGACTGGACTACACGACATAAAAGAATACTGGTGAAGAGTATGCATCTTACTTTGAGTAGATACATGAGACTAGCTGGGCAGCTCCTGTCCAGATGCAAGATGAGAAGGCAGAAGGGGACAGGAGCTGGTTGAATGGATGTGAGAAATGCAGCGTGGAGAGGGGTGTGTGTCACAGTGTGGGGCAGCAGCTAGAGTTATACAGCCCAGTCTGTGTATGCTTTTGTGTGACAAATTGACTTGGATTATAAACTTTGGCTTCAAGTACACTATTACAAAAAAATAATTAAAAAAGGAAAGAAATAATCTCCTCCAATCAAAGCGGGATTTTAAAAGGACATTGGAAACCCTTCCCGTGGCATCCCATGGGTACTGCCTGGAGAGGTGGGCTTCAGGAGGTCAACAGCCCAAGGTCAAGTAATGACAAGGGACAAGACCCTGAGTCGAGTGGAGGGGGTGAGGGAGAGGTGCCCAGTGGGTGACACAGTCAGGAGCCAAAAGGATCACAGAGGCTGGAACCAGACAAAACCAGACAAACACAGGAACCCAAGTGTGGGATCACATTTTATGCTTAGCTTCTGTCAGCGTAACATCTGGTAAGCCTGAGAGCCTCCAGCCTGCCCCCTCACCGGTCTCCCGTCTCCCTGGGTTAGCAGACGCAAGAAGCTCTGAAGTACCCAAGTGGCTGAGCCTGCCATCCTCCCAGTCCTCAGCAACCACCAGTCTGCTTTCTGTCTCCATGGAGTTACCTGCTACGGATACATTATATAAATGGAATCATACAATACGTGACTATGTTCACATTCTCTGACCTAGCGTAACGCTTCACAGGCTCATCCACATCAGGACTTCATGCTATAGCCTCAGAGACCAGACGTCCAGCAGCCACAGAAAGAAGGTTTAGTGCAGGTGGCAGGCTGGAGGTGGCCAGGCAGCCTTTCCCTGCTGGTGGGGGCAGGGGCACCGTAAGGAGAGGGCCATTCTGGCAGGTGGGGGACACAATCCTGGAACACAGATGATTCTTTGTCTGGGCCTAGCTGGGATCACCAAGCAGTCTCCAAGACAAAGCACCTCTGTCCCCAGGGTGGGCTTCTCTGCACCCAGAGCACCGCCCCCAGGAAGCAAGCAGAGTCCCCCAGGGCACTCATCCAGCACAGCCCCAACACACACACCAGAACACATCTCACAGCTGGGGGTGGGGACACCCAGGGTAGGGCTTTGACACATTGGGTCAAGGAGGCTTGGACTTCTGCAGAACCCCCTACGACTGTGCCCCCTGAAGCCCTCTTGGGAGGGCTGGTCCCTGACACCCACCCTGTGCTTTAGAGTTCCAGAGTGGGCGAGTCCCTCTGGCAGTGGTCTCAGTCTCTAAGGCCCAGTGTCTCTCCTTAAACCTGGCATCCACCCCTCTCTACTTTCATCACCAGACATGAGAGGACTCTAGAAAGGTGGCTGGGTCCGCAGCCCCCATGGAGGCTTCCACAAGAGACTTCTGAGTCCAGTCCAAGCCTTGATGCTCATGGCCACCACACGGGGTCTCTTATGACCCCTGGGGAGGGCACTGCTGGCCAAGGGGTTGGGATCTGGCCAAAGTCAGCAGACACCCAACCTAGTACACGCTTTGCCCAGAGGCTCTGCGTGAGTTGTTCCTGCTGTGAGAGTCAGGGCGGGCCACCCAATTTCCCACTGGGGACAGTGCCTCTAAGGTCCTCCACGGCCATGTGGCAGGATCCAGATGACTCCCGGCAGGGCTCCCGCTAGCCTGGCCAGCTCTAGCCGACACTGTTCCTGCAGCCGGCCCAGCCTGGCCTCCAGGCAGGCCTCCTTGCCCCTCAGCTCTCCAATGGCTGCAGCAGCCCGCAGGCCCTGGCTGGGCAGAGCCCCAGCCTCGCTCCTCACCAGCCAGGTGGGCCTGTGGGGCTGGGTCAGGGCCTCCTCTTGCTCCCAGGCCTGCCGCAGTGCCACCAGCTCCTGTCCCACAGCCTCCTCTGAGGCCTGCATCTCGGCGCTGCCCTCGGTGCTGTGGGCCCAGACCTGTGGGAGGTGCATGTGGCCCCTAAAGCAGGCTACCACCCTGGGACCCTCCCCTGGTGCTGCCTCAGAACTTCCCACACAAGCTGAGGGCCCAACCCTCCCCTTGGGGCCAACTCAGACAGGTCCAGCCCTATACCCCCTCACCTGGCCCCTGAGCCCCTAAGTCAGTGGACTGAGCTCAGTGATGACTCTTGGAGACACTCAGCCCCTAGTCCCACCTACCACTCTAGGCTCCCACCCAGAGCCCAAGTGCAGGCCACCATCCATCACACTGGCCTAAACCCCTTCCTGACCTCCAGCAGGAAGGACAGGTCCCATGGTGCTGGGAATGAGGACTAGCCCAAAGGGAGCTTCACAGAGCTGGCCCTGAAGGTAGTCCCCCTATCCTTGTGGACAGCTGGCCCAGACCTCACCCCTGCAGAGACGCTCTGAAAAGGCTGGCTACCATGTGGCCCACACCCCACATGCTGCAGCCAGCAGCCCACTCCGTGCACCACACCTCGTGGCCCAGTCCCAAGGGACCTCCCCAGAACCCCACAGGACTCTGCCTAAACCCCCCGCCCCAGCAGTGTCACCCAAACACTGTGGACCATGTGGAGCCACAGGGGCTAACAGGGATGATGCCTCCCCTACAGGACCTCACAGGTCTTTCCCCATTTCCCTTTATGGAGGGGCCCAAACAAGAAGGCGTGGGGAGCACCAGGAGGCACCACTAGCTGGGGTGGTTGGGGTGAGAGACCTGGTGAGCAGGGAGTGGAATGGCCTGCTCTTTCAACAGGCCAGTAAAGACTTCAGGGAAAAATAGCACCTGTGTTTCTTTAGAAAGAAAATGCTTCAGGGAAAAAAAAAACCCTGGGAAGCAGCAAATGTGGCAAAACTGACCAGGTATAAAATCCAGATGCTACAGGGGCCCCTCCTGTGCAGACTGACAGGGCTCCCTGGAGTCTACCCCTCCCCTATGTGCCGGCCACCTCTTCAGGAAAGAACCACTTGGCCCTCGCCAAGTAAAGAGATTCCGGGCAGGTGCAGGGCATGAGGCACTCTGGGTACCGAGGAAGGGGGACCAGCACTCACCAGTCCACCCACATCCACATGCTCCCCACAACAAGAGCACCAACAGCTTCAGCAGGGGGCCCCTTGGTGGCCCTGGGCAGCTGAGGATGGGACACACAGGGATGTCCACTAGAATGACTTCAGGGTCGTGTACCCGTATCACCTTCTCACAAGCTTCATCCAACTGAGGGGCAGAGCACCAGCCAGTGTGCCCCAGTGTGCCCACCCTGCCCCTAGAAGATGCCTCCTGGGGACATCCAAACTGGGAGGGGTACTGCTAAGTGGACAGGGGGTGTAGGGCCCCAGGGGCTCACCTGGGCCTCCCATGCCGCCCGCCGCGCCTCCACGGCCTCCCGCAGCTCCTCCTGCAGGGCCTGTAGCTCCTGAGCCACCAGGTCCAGCTGCCCAGCCCCTGGGGCAGCACTGCTGGGCAGAAATACGGGCTGTGAGCCAGTACTGGGAGAGCTGGGGGGGCAGGCACCCAGGACTGTGTCCTGCAGAGAGAGCCAAATGAGAGGGGGACAAGAGCACAGGCCCCCAAAGCCACACCTGCCTTCACAGCCAGCAGGGTCAAGGACACAGGGTCTAGCAGGGATGATGCCTCCCCCAGGCCCACCCAGCTGGACAGCTACAGCCACCCTGCAGATATGGCACCCATGGGGACCCAAAGCCAGACCCCCAGAAGGCCACAGCCTCGGAACCAGAGAAATCTTGGCCAGAGACGGGGCTCCCGGAGCCAGACTGCCTGAGGGGACTGCACATGGGTCTTGACCCCCAGCCCACGGAGACGTGCAGCCTAGCCACACATCCCCACCAGTCCTGGAAACACCTGTGCCCTCACTCATGGTCATCCTAGCCCAGTTGTGCAGGACCCGGAGGTGGCCCAGGACCCTGGGGCCTTCAGAGCCCCCTGAACAGACAAAATTCAGGCAAAGCAAGTGGCTACCGGCCAGTGGAAACACAGGTGGCCTGGAGGGTGTTCTTTGCAGGTCCTGAGGCAGCTGGCTCCTGGTAGGGACCCAGAGCAGATGCCCTGGCTACCACAGGAAGCCCCCTGCTCGCACTCTGACCTAGCTCTCCAGCCCCAGGCAGAAGGACCCCTCAGCCCTCATCCTTCCATGAGTCACCTCAAGCAGAAGCCTTGCTGTTCTAACAGGGCAGACAGACATGGGGGCAGGGTGGTGGGGACAGCTGTGTGAGCCATACAGGCCGGGCTCAGCATCAAGCATGCACCAGCGTGGCCCAGAGGTCAGAGCCCAGTCTCTCTGCAAGTCTGGGCTGTGGAAATGAGACCGTGAGCTTATAACTGCTACTGCCCCAGCTGTCCACTGTCAGAAAGGCAGCCCTCTGCAAGCGCATGGCGGCTGACAAGGGGGACCTGTGGCAGACATCTCTTTTGGGCACTCTGTGTGAAATGAAGCCACTAGAGGGATGGGGTAGGGCAGCAAGGGGCTTGTGTCAACTTCCTGTCCCCCAGCTCCAGCCCAGTGCATCAGGGAATCCTCTATGACCCCACCCTCGACTGCTGGGGACCAGGAAGGGGCTCCGTTACCATCCACTGCCAGAAGACCTGCTCCAGGCGCCGCCACCGAAGCGCAGCCCCCAGGCGCACGTTCTCACACTCCAGCCTCTGCAGCAGCTGCAAGCAACGCACACCAGTCAGGACCCCGGGCTCAGACCCAAAGATCCAAAGAACCACCACGAACTACCCTGTAAACTGAAATGGTTTCTAAACTCAACCCAACCTATTGAAAGATAGAGTAGCAGGGACAGGGGGTCTGGGGACTATGTTTTCAGGGGGCATCAAGGTCAGCTCGCATAACTAGTCTTTTGCTAAGAGAGTCTTCCGCACGTGATATTGGTGAGTGGCATCTGGTGTCTTAAAAGCTAGCAAGCTACCATCTGAGAACACCAAATGGTCCCAACGCATCTGGAACAGCTGACAACTGAGAACATCAAGCCAAGCCAAGAGCATCAAACACACAAGGAAAAACGAGCTCAGGAGACAGAAAGACCCATACGAATGACAGATTGCAACAGCATCAGACCAGAAGAATCGGATGGTGCCCGGCCACCACCAAAAGCAGCTGAGATGATGATGGACACAGTGCAGAGTCCCTGAGACAACAAGAAAAAGAAGTGTGTGGTTCAAGAACTCTACTAAAAGTCCAAAGCTGACGGTCTGACAGCCTGGGAACATGGCCCCGAGACCTGCTGCTGGCCCAGACTAGAAACCAGTACTGAGGTCAGCTCTTCAGACAAGAATGGGCTGGATTCAGGGACCCAGTGTGACCACGTGGTGTGTGTACTTTTTTACAGTTTTATGCATTTATAGGAGACCATCCTACTGATTTATTCTAGATGGGAGAGGAGAGAGTACAAAGGCAGAGACAAGTGTCTGTTAAGAGGACACCAGAAGTAATCAGTCAGAATGAGGAGGGTGCTGTCACAAGGTGAGAAGATGGAATTGCAGACATGTGGGCATGCAAAATTGATTTCGATTGTATAATTCCATTTAATCATAAGAAGAGAAAAAAAAGAACCACCCTGAGCTGAGGGACAGGGCAGCCCTCCCCAGAACTCCAAGGCCAATCCCATTCAGTTCCTGGGGCGCGCCCAGCAAGGATGCAGCCTGGCCAGCCCCATCCCAGGACTGCAGCTCTCCCTCTACTGCCCTCCAAGAACCACCTGAGCTCACTGAGTCCTAAGAGGGAGGCAGGGACGAGGGCAAAGGAGATGCGAAGAGAAAGCTGCAGCTCAGCCAGAAGGAAGAGTTCACCCCCATACCAAGTCACTGGTCATTCCAGAAAATTCTGAGACCCATCCCAGAGAGCAGGCCCTGCAGGCAGGCCAGGTCCAAACTAGGCCAGCTCCCTCTCCAGAAGCTCTGGAAGGACAGCAACTGTGAGACTGGTTCAGTCCTTCTGTACCAGCATGCAGCAGAGGCCCACGTCTAGCCCACACCTGTCACCCCCGGTAGAATCAGAGGGACCAAGGCAAGAAGCTGGGCCCTACTGAGTCATCCCTTATCGAGCCAAGGGAAGGCCAGGGTGCCTGACGTGGCTGCAGTGCTGGCCAGAGAGCCAAAGGCAGGTGTTCCACAGCTGGGCTCAGCGACTGCTGCCAGAACACAGGCAGAGGCCACGAGCCAGGCAGCCATCGCGGGCAGCCCTCCTGCTGGCCATACGACCTCCCAGAGGCAGGACAGGCCACAGCAGAACCACAGAAGACACCCCAGCTCTAGTCCAGGAAAGGAGATGGTGCTAACGCGCGGAGAGATAGCTGAAGGCAAGGGGCAGAAGGTGGGAGGCAAAGGGGTGGCGGGGTCAGGGGGCGCCAGGCATCCTGTGGGGAGGGGCTGGGCGGGGGGGTTCTGGTCACAGCCTCGAGCCAGGCCAGCCCCAACCCTCTTCTCACTAGTGTCGGACAGCCCTGAGGTCAAGGGAGGGCATGCGGTCAGTCCCAGGCGACATGGTCACCCAAGGGCTGAGCTGTCCAGGACCCTAATACTCTGTCACCTGAGGAGCGTCTTTTCTGGAAAGCCCAGTGCCCACAGTACTGGGGGGCCTCAGGACCAACATCTATGCCCAGCTGGACACGTCCCTCCACCGACACACACCACAGGCCTCCGATCTGCCACCAGGGGCCAAAGCTGTTTGGGCTTCAAGGCCATAAGGCTACGCAAGAGCTAGACCACAGAACTGACAAGACATGGTGATGACACACACCTCTCACCCACACCAGTGACGAAGGTGAACTTGGTAAACACAAAGAGATGCTCACAGTTCACAGCCCTCGGACAGCTCCCCCTCCTCCCCCAGCCACCACCTCTTACGGGCAGCGCTTACTCTCAGCACCCAGCCCACCCTCACCTGCTGGCCGCCCTCTGGGTCCCTGAGCAGCTCCGTCTCAGCAACAGACAGGTGGCTGCGGCTCCGGTGGCTATGGCTGCCCTCGGTGAACTCATGAATCTGAAAGAGACAGACCACAGGCCAGGCAGCAAGCAGATCCCCCTTCCCAGTACTGGGGGCCTACCCAGAGCCCGGGGATCCAATGGGAGGCCCCCCACTGAGGGGGACATCTGGGCCACCCCAGGGTCTGTGGGCAGAAAATCCCACCTGTGCTCTCCCTACCCGACCCAGCCACCCAGTGGGGTACAGTGTGCATGGAGAGGTCCCCCCACTTCTCCCTGTCGATGGCACACCAGGTGCCGCACACGCAGACCGAACAGCCTCCAGTGAGGCCCTCTGCAGGACAGGCAAGCAACTGCCTCGTGGCAGGGTCTCAGAGGTCACCCCAGGGGAGGGTGACCAAGAGGGAGGGCCAGCTCAAGCCAAGGGCTTGCAGCAAGAGAGAGCTAACAGTCCAAGAAAAGGCCAGCAGCACTACAGCCAAGGGCAGCCATCTGTCAAGGCCAGAGTGCACCCAGCAGGGGGTTTCCTGAGGGAAGAGGGAAGAGGAGCCCAGATTCTGCACAGCTAGGGGCCGCTGGCCACCCACACAGACCTGATCTCATGGCTGGGCCTGTGGGAACCTCACCAAGATAGCCATGCCCCTCAGCAACTGACTGCCCTACTAGCCTTCAGGGGCCCCCTGCCCCCATCAGCCTGCCCTAAGAGGAGAGCTGTGGGCCAGGCCCTGCGTTCCCAGGAAGCAGGCACAGCAGTAGCTCCCTCAGGCCGAGTGCCATGGGACAATGCGAGGTTTCCCTGGACCCCAAAAGAAGCCAGTGAGTCCCCAGCTTCCCTCCCAGCCAGGGGCCTCGGCCATGGCCAAAAAGACACAAACCGAAGCCGACAGTGTCAGCTCTGGGAAGTGCCACAGGAGAGCAGGGCCTCCTGAAGGAAACTCTGTGGTTCCTGCAGGCTCCACCCAAAAGGGGCAGCAGAAAAGCGCAGGACAGGACAGAGGAGACAGATCCCTGTCATGAGGACACAAGTGTCCTCTGCCCCAGGCACCTGCTCCAGGAAAGGTGAGGGCCAGGGGCACCCCCCTCCCCAGCACCCCCAGTGTCCCTCTGGCTCAATCTCCTGGCCCCTTTGTGGGTGGTCTGCATCAGCCACACTGGGCAGTGGTGCCAGCAGTGGCCAGGAACCCATCCCACAGGTGGTCCCCCCCACAAAAGACACCAACCAGGCTTAGCCAGAGTAAGGGATGCAGGCAATGCTGCCCCAAGGCCAGCACCTCCCTGGTGAGCAGGCACTCCAACAACAGGTCTCCCCCAGCAGGACCACCCCCATTCCTGAGATCTACCCAGGGCACCTCAGGGCATTCTTGCCACTCAGCCACAGAGTCTCGAAGCTTCTGAGGTACAGGCACCCCCAAACCTGGTTTCTGCCTTCAGCTGGTTCTCCTGCTGCCCAGTCTAGAACCGTTCTAAGACCGCATCCCAACCCAGGACACCCCACCAGGGCAAGAGCCCATCCCGTCACCCCTAGTTAAGAGCAGGACTCCGCTATGCGGGACTCCACAGGGAAAAGCAGCCTGAAGGAGCAGCACTACCTTACTCAGGAGGGCACAATGCTCCTGGTGACTGGAGAGGAGATTCCGCCACCGGAACCACAGCTTTCCCATCAGCCACTGCACATGGTGCACGTCCATGGGGCCCTCGGCATTTCTGTGAAGTGTAGGCGGGCCAGAGCTGGTCCTGTCACAGGCTAGGTCCTGACACTGGAGGGTGGCAAGGGTCAGGCCTTTCTCCACACCCCTAGTGACACAGGGCACAGAGGGAGAGGAAGGAGTCCCTGGGAGTGTGCGCTCTGGGATCTCAGGTGACAGCAGAGCTGGTGCTGGACCCTGCCCTGAAATACGGCCAAGGGGCTGAGGGAAGCCTGCGATCATGGCAGCCCAGGGGGCAGCCGGGTGCAGCCAGAACAAAGGTGCAGGAACAAGTCCCAGGCACCTGCCCCCTATGGTGCAGGGCCGATGCGCCCCCATGGAGTGGCACAAAGGACCACTGGCAAAACAGTCCTCAAGACTAGGGCAGTGGGTGACACAGAGCCAAAGAAAGGCTGAGGTTTTGGCCACCAGCTTCAAGATCAGAGACAGGGCCCAACAGGTGGCACTCCTAGGCCTACAAACGCCAAACAAACCTCGCACACAGGCATCTCATCCCCCAGCCGGATGTGGGTCTGGGCCAGCAGCCGCTCGAGCAGGGGTCCTCGGGCAAGCAGCCAGGACAGAGCCAACAGCAGCTCGCGGCTGCCCTGGGAGCCATCCTCCGGAAGCCGAGAGAACGCTGGACGAAGGTAGCCGTGGGCGCGCATTGCTGTCTTCACCAACTGGACCTGGGCCTCTGCGGGCGGGGGGGCGGGAGCAGTCAGCTTAGAGGCGCTCACCACGGGTAGGCTCCCCGCAGCTCCTCCAGAGAACCCTGGACAGCCCCCAAGCAGAGGCCTGGCTGACCCAGGTGGACAAGGCCACAGGCTGACTGCTCCGGGTCTAGTTGATTGGGGAGCCTTGTGGAACAGTGGTTCCGACCCGCCAGCTGTACCTTGGGGACCGTACAGGGAAGTTATGCTCTGTTCTAGGGGGTCGCGAGGAGCCAGAATCGACTTCACCTCACTGCAGTGGGTTTTCCAGCTTACTTTAGAGGAGGAGAGGCAAGCAGGGCCTGTGGGGCGGGTAAGGCAGGAGCTAACGGGGGCCTTAGAGAACAGGTGGGGTCCGCAGGTGGGCGTGGCCCAAGGTACCTGGGCGGGGCTTAAGGGTGGGTGGAGCAGGCCCAGCAGAGGGCTCACAGGGGCGGGGCCCACAGGTACAGGGGGCTCCAGAAGACCCTGGTGCTCCCGGGGTCAGGTGCTACCTACGGCTGCTAACCAAAAGGATGGCAGTTGGAATCCACCATGCGCTCCTTGGAAACACCATGGGGTAGTTGTACTCTGTCCTCTAGGGTCGCTACGAGTCGGAACCCACTAGACGGCTGTGGGGTTTTGTTTCTGTTTTTGTTTTGAACAGGCTAATCTGAAACGATTATAATGCAGGGTGGGAGGGCTGAGAGGGTCGGCACCCGAGCGGTGAGCTGAGGTTCAACAGGGCAGGGCTTTCAGGGGCAGGGCCCACAGAGGGATGTGCCCACCGGCTAATGGCTAACCGGGGGGGGGGGGGGCTGGCGGCGGTAGGCTACCCGGGGTAAGCGAGGCAGTGGTGCCATCCTCCGAGAGCAGCGACAGCACAGAGAAGAGCAGCCGCCAGAGCGCAGGGGCCTGCCGGGGGGAAAAGAGGGGGCGGTCAACCGGGCCTGCCTCCCCGCGCCCACCCGAACCCCGTTCCCGCCCAGCAGTCAGCCCCGCGGGCCTCACAGCCTCCGGGAGGTCGAACTTGGCGCGACGGAAAGTCTCGGGGCCGGGCCCCAGGGGAAGGGTCCGACTCAGAGCGGCAATGGCCTCGGGCAGGGCCGCCGGCCCGGGCCCGGCCACCGGGCCCTCGCCACGCCGCCGCCTCCGCCGCCCCATACGGTCCCCCCCAACGGCCTCCTTCGGGCTGCCCGCTGCGGTTGGCCGAACCCCGCCGTCCAAGGACCCAGCGGGCCGGGACGCGCTTCCAGTCTCGTGGCCAGCCGCGTCCCAGCACCGCCTCCGCCAGCCTCTGCCGCCCTGCACCCAATCGCCGCCGCGGCCCTGCTCCCACCTGACGTGACTCCCGTGTCCAGTCACCGCCGCCGATGTGATCCCAGCGCCCAATCAACGCTGGCCGTCGGCGCCGGCCCCGGCCCTGAAGCCAAGTATCCAATCGGCAGCCGGAGTTCCGCCCCGCCGGTGCGGAGCGCTTCCGGGCTCCGGGCGGCGGCAGTTCCGGCCGAGGACGCGGGGCTCCCGGCGCCGGTTGGTCCGCTCGGACTCCCTGACGTTGCCGTCGCTCGCCCACGGGCGCCGCCACCGCAAGCGGGGACACTGAGAAGGCGCTCGAGGCGCCTTGGCAGCCGGCCTGCCGAAACCCCTCACGCGACCCTCAACCGCAGCTAGTGGGGCGGTGGGACAAGGCGGGGTCGCCCCTCGGCCGCGCGCCGCGTCTCCAACACACCAGCCCGCCCTGCCTGGTCTCTCAGCGGGAAGAAAGCCGGCGGCTTCCCAGTCTGAAGCTCACAAGCTCGGTCCCCCTCGGCCCTCCGGTCAGCCCTGCATCCGCTGGTCCTGGCCAGCCCTCCCCAGCCCTCCCTGGACTTCTCTGGCCGCACCGCCAAGCGCCTCCATCCTATTGTCTGTAAACGGCCCGGCCATCATTTTTCAGAGCTAAACGTAGATTTGATGACGACACTCCTAGGAATTTTGGTTGTTAGTTTTGTCCACACAAAAACCTACGCGCCGACGTTCATAGTAGCTTTATTTATAATGGCCAAAAGGGAGCAACGCAAACCCAGAGCTGATGGGTGGTCAACAAACGCTCTGTCCGCACAGTGCAGTCCAGCTGGGTAAGGACAAGTGAAGACACTGCCGCTGAGACTCACAGACGTCATTCTGGGAGCAGGCAGAGACCAGAAGGGCACGAGGGGCCTCTTGGAGGCAAGGAGAATGCCCTAAAGCCTGTTGTGATGGTCGTACAAATCAGTCAATGACTTAAAACCATAGACAAGAGTGAATTTTGTGGTATGTAAATTATACCTCAGTCGGGTTGTCAGAAGAGAGATGTGGCAAGGGAAGGGAAAGAAAGAAGGAAAGAGTCAGTAAATCGTCATCCCTGGACAGCACAAGCCCCCAGCCCTCTGCAGCCAAGGGTTAGCCCGCAGGAAGTCCTTCTCGGTCTCGGCTCCACCCTTCAGCCCTCCGTACAGCCAACTTGCTTCTTCTGTCAGCCCTTCCCTGGAGGGTCCCCATGCCTCTTCACGTCCACCGTACTACTGAGCGCCTCGTGTGTGCCCCATGCCCAGCTTGGCCCCAGTGCCCTCTCCCACCTGTGTGGGAGTCCCTAATCTGTACCATCAGTCCTCCCCTCCAGAGTCCACTTTACAGCCAGGCCCTGACCTCCCTCCACTGTGCTGCCCGGGGATCTTTCTGGCTGCCCTCTCACTAGTATCTTACGTAGCTCCCTGTAGCCGTGGGGATGCAGACCACACGCCAACTTCCCTATCCTCTTCCTTTGGATCCTGATGCAGCGGGATCCTGGGAGCCCCTTCCATCTCAGAACCTTGACGTCTGCTCAGCCTTCAGTCTGGCATGGTTTCTATTCTACGTGGGATCTTGCTAGTCCACTCTTCTTTCAGGAGCCAGCTCTCTAGAGCTATCCTATGTCCCTTTTGGACCGAGCAGGGTTAAGGAGTCTGCACAGGCCGCCTCTCCCAGCCTAGTCCACAGGAGCCTCTCCCACTGTGGCTCATGTGCCCCCACCCTGCAGTTCCTGCTTTGGCCACCAGGTGTCGCCTGAACGCTACAGGTCCCTCCCCCCCCCCCCCACAGGACCCATCATCACCAAAAGCATTTCACTCCTACCTCTGGGAGTCTCACAAATCCCGCCCCTCCTTCCCCCATGCACACATGCTGACTGTCCAGCTCAGGTTCCCAGGACTGCCATCATAGCCAGAGCCAAGATAGCCCCTCAGGTACTGGAAGGGTGGGCTGCCACCACAGCAGGAGTCCCAGTGTCCTGGAAAGGGCCAGTGACATGGGTGTTTCCAGAAAACCTCAATCCTCAAGGCACAGTTGGAGTCTTCAATCCCCCACGATAAGTCTCTGGACCGGACCGAGGGCAAATGCAGATAGGACTGCATGCCTGGGTGAACAGGGCCAGAGCGCTGTAAGCAGCCAGCACCTGCCCCCGCAGAGGTGGGGGCAGGGGCCACAGGAAGTGAGAGAGGGCAGGTGGGGCACTCCCCACCCCAGCTCTCCCGAAAACATCTCAAAAAGGGAACCTGCGGGAGCTGCAGCTGAGACTAAACGACCACAGCCACAAACGGAGTCCAGCTCAACTTAGATGGCGTTGGACTCCCACCACTGACCACTCCGACAGAGGTCACAGCAGAGGGTCCTGGACAGAGTCAGGGAAGATGTGGAAGGAAACTCTAGCTCTCAAAAAAGACCAGACCTTCTGGCCTGACAAGAGACTGGAGAAACCCTGAAAGTGTGGCCTCCAGATACCCTTTTAGCTTAGTAGTGAAGTCACTCCAGAAGTTCCTCATTCAGCCAAAGAACGAACAGACAGGCCCCTAAAATGAGACTAAAGGGGCACATCGGGTCAGGGGCAAGGACCAGAAGGCGGCCGGAGGGAACAGGAAGGCTGGTGACAGGAAACCCAAAGTCAGAAGGAAGAGTGTGGGTCTGCTGTGGGGTTGTTACCTGGTGTCATAAAGCAATATGTGGCTGGACTATTTCAGGAAGAAACACGTTAGTTCAGTAACCCATTCATCCAACATGCAATAAAAAGTCACTTGAAATTTTTTCAAAAGAGCTGCAGCTCACTCATCCTCTGTCCCACCCCTACCCCCACCCCCACCCCCATCCCCAGTCAGACTTGGCCCTCCAGGCCACGCCTGCTCTTGGGTCTCCCAACTTGCGGCCCAGCCTGCAAAGCTCTGCTGCCTAAGCTCATCCCACAGCCCCAAGGCCAGCATGTCCCCGTGCAGGAGGTGAGAGGGCTTCACGCCTCCGTAGGCACTGTCCCAGAGGGCTGTCCCGTTGGCCTGGTCTGTCATCCACCTGTACCCACAGTGGGCCCCAGGGCGATGCCTGCTGCAGCAGGAAGAAGGGAGCCAGAGGGTTCGGCTCAGACCCCAGTGGAGCCCACTCCATCCGGGTACACTTGTGTGCACAGACTCACACACACGGCCACAGGCCTTCAGAGAATTAGGAGTTTATTGAAGGTGTGAGGAGCCACCGAGGAGCCATAGATCCTGGGGAGCACAGCCCGGCATGAGCCTGGAGGAGCAGCAGCGCCGTTGGCAGCTGGCCAGCAGGGTGTGGTGTCTGCACAGAGAGAAAGGGTTGAGGGCTGAGCCTACCAAGCACCCTCTAGGCCAAAGGGTGGTCAGACTCAGGAAGGGGGGCAGGACTGAGCAGGCTGGTACCTAGGGTTACTTGAAAGTGTGGCTCTCAGCTCCACCGCGCCCAAAGCCTGCAGAGAGAGGGGTGGCAGGTTAGGAGGATCCAGGGGCTGTGGGGGCTGGGTCAGAGGCCATGAGGAGCATACCTTTGGGCCCAAACATGGCTGCATAGCAGGGGTGGTTGCAATAGGGTTTGCCCTCGTGCTGTGGAGAGAAGGGTGATGAGGCAAGCCTAACCCTGTGCCCCTGCACCCCCATATCTGGGCAGCAATCCACACCTCACCTCAGCATGGCCCCCAGAAGTCAGCGTCTTTCCACATTTCTCACACTTGAGGCAGGGTCGATGCCAGTCCTTCCCCAGTGATGTCACCCGCTCGGCTGCAAAGCACAGACCCCACATGAAATACTGCACCCCTGACATCTGGCCTCCCGGCCCCTCTTGGTCACCTCCGCCCATGGCCATCCCGAACGGGGCATTCTTTCTGCCTGTTCCCCCGGCCCCCCAATCCAGCCAATCCAGATATCAACCCGAGCGCTCTGGGGTATGCCCCGGACGGCCGGGTGAGGAAGAGGAGGGAGCCGGGAAGCGATGACGGCCAGGCGGGGGTCTGAGGTCAGGCTGTCCGCGTTTTCAGCCGGTCTCAGCTCTGAGGCCGGTTTGCGAACCGGTGAGTGGTGCAGCCAGCGGCGCGAGGCACGAAGGGTCCCTTCCCGCCTCCTCCTGCCCCTCTGCGGGGCGGGTTCATGGGCGGACGTCGGCTAACCGCGCCCACGGGCCGAAGGGCCCGGCGGATGCCGAGATGGACCGCTCCGGGTTCGCGCCCCCGGGCGCTGGTTTCCGCGTCTGTTTCTACTTAGCGCTGGGCGGGGTGGCAGAGCCGGGGTCCTTGCCCCCGCGTCCCCGCCCAGGGAGCGCCCGGGGAAGAGGAGACAGAGGCGGTGGGACCCAGAAACGGAGGTGGGGAACAGAGACGGGGAGAGACAGAGGCGGAGGGGACAGTGACCAGGGAGACACATTGCACACAGCGAGCGAGACAGAGACGGAGGCCACACGGAGACAGAGGAAGAGACGACAGAGACGGAGACTGAAGGAAGCCACAGAGCCAGTGAGACCCGGACGGGAGACCCACAGAAGAGACACTGACTCGGGCGAGACGGCGACACGAGAGTGAGCCCCAGAGATAGGAGGGGACCAGGGGTCGGGGGTACAGAAAGAGACCGGAAGCGCGGCTCCGCGAGACCCGAGTCAGCAACGCAGAGGACACCCGACGCCAGGGCGCTGCTTGTGGGGGGCACAGAGCGGCTCTCGGCAGCACACCCTGGTGACCGCCGCAGGGCAGAGGTCTCCGCGACGTCCAGGGAGGGACCCCTGCCACCCTTGCGCGGCCCCCACTCCGGCGCCGCGTCGGGCTGCTCCTCGACCCGGGCGCAGCCTCACCGAAGTACACCTCCTTGTTGCACTTGGGACACTTGGGCATGGCGACTCTGGTCTAGATGCAGCCGAGCAGGTCGCGGGCGGGCGGCGGGATGGCAGGGGGCCCGGGGTGCGCGCCTTTCAGGGGCCCATGGCCCCGCCCCCAGGACCTCAGTCCCGCCCCGGCACTGGACTTAGGCCCCTGTGACCTCAGATCCAGCCCCGCCTCTGGCAAAGGCCCTCTGATCAGCCCCGCCCCAGGCCAGGACTCTAGGGTGCCCGTGGGGACTGAGGGGGGCTTCTCCGACCGGCCACTCTTCGCCCCCTCCCAGGCTCTGGAGTCGCCGGGGTCCAAGACTGGGGCGCAGAAAGCCGCTTCCCAGGAGCGGGATGGTGCAGCCCTGCCGGTCCCTCGGCATCTGCTCCAGGGCCCAGTCCAGCAGAGCGGGGAGGGGCCAGGCCACTTCTAAAGCACAAACAGATTCAGATCCGCGCCTGAGGCTTTCTGTCCCCTTTCCCGCCCCTGCACACGCTGACCTCGCCGCCCTGCAGACGCCCAGCACCCGAGAACAGGGATCTCGCCCCCGAATCTCTCCTGCCTTCCAGCCCAAAGGGGGCCAGTAAGCCCACCTCATTGCCACCCTGTGGTCCAGAAGGGGGCGATTTTAGTCAGGGGATTCTCCCTCCCTCCTGAGGCCCACGGCATGCGGAGGGGAACTGGGGAGAGGCGGGCAGCCGCGGAGATGGGAGGGAGGGGTGTTAGCTCTCTGGGAAGCGCCCATGCCCAGCGGGTGCGGTCCAAGTCCGCCCTGAGGGGGAGGTGAGGCAGCCAGGTGCCTGGCAGAGCCTGCCTGACCCAGCCCCGCGGGGTCACCCTGTCCATCCCTCTAGCCCTGGAGGGCAACCTTCCCTCTGCTGCGCTCAGTCCATTTAGGTCCTGGGCCCCTCTGCCCCATTGTTGGGTAATTCCTACCCTGTGGCGCTGCCCCCTGCCCAGCTGTCTTGCCCACCTAACCACTATCCACCAACGACACGTCTCCCTCCGGTGGGGTCGAGGGGTGTGCCTGCTCTCTTTGAAGATCTTTTACCTCTTTGCTATGTGGTGCCACCATGGCCACACTGGACACCATTCTCCAACCAGGGTCCCAGGAACTCGGCCCTGACAACCCACACCCAGGCCACTGCTGGGACCCTGCAGCCACCTATCCTGGCACAGGCTGCCCACTGCTCCACCCCCCCATCCTCTGGCTTCTGGCTTGAGAAAATCAGGCACCTGCTGTCCCATTTGGGCCAGCTGGCCCTTCTGCCTAACACCAGTCACTGCTGTGGGCTTTCTGGAGTTACAGCCACCAGCCTGACCCTCCACCGTCCCTCAGTGTCCCCTGGGCTTGGGTTTGGTGCTTTGACTTCAACCAGGCCAGAGTGGGCACTGGAGGTCATCCTGCTCCCCTCTTCTCCTGGCCCAGAACCTGGGACAGTGGACAGAGAAGGCGGCAAGGCTGAGAGACAGATAGGGCCATTTGGGACAGAAGAGTGGGCAGAAGCAGGGAAAGGCAAAGGTCCTGAGGTGGGTGGCCAGAGGCAGCCCGAAAGATACAGGCTAGGGTGATAGAGGGGACCTAGAGAAGGCCAGGGCTTGGGGTTTCCAGATGGGCCTGGTGGGGGTGGGGGTGGGGCTGGCCGCAGCCCATCATTTCATTCAGGGTGGGGGTGTGTGGGGGTTGGAGGCCCACAGGGACCAGGCTAGGATGCCTCCCACCGTAGGGTGCGTGCTGGTCCTCCTACACGTCTTCTAGAAGATGTCCATGTGCACATGTTGTGTACCACAGATAGAATGGGTATGCCTGTTGACCTCTGTGTGTGTGTCTGTGTCTGTGTGTATGCAATTGTGCCCCTGGGGTGTGTGTGCCCACAGGGTGTGCCCTGGGGTGTGTGTGAGTGTGCACCCCTGGAATGTGTGTGCTTCTGGTGAGTCCCTGGTGTGTGTATCCCTGATGTGTGTGTGTGCCTCTGGTCTGTGTGCCCCTGGTGTGTGTGTACCCCTGGGGTATGTGGACGGGGGGGTCAGTTGCTCTCAGAGCAGCTATCCACCCATGTTTCTGTCCAACCACCCCCCCTACATGGTGACTCCCAGCCTGGGTGATGTACAAGGACACTAGCTGAGGTGGTGGGCAGTGACCTGGTCCTCACCCTGACCTCCACGGCCCCGCCCCAGGGATGGAATCTAACCCTGCCCTGCCCAGTAAGGTACCCGCCCCCCCCGCCGAAAACTCGGGTGATGAGTCCCTTCCTGTCTTCTCCGCTGTTTTTCCTGTTGCCATGGTCACAGGTGGGGGCAGAGGACACCTAGGGGGACAAGCTGCTGGGCCTTGCTCTGTGGGTTGGTACAGATACACACATGCACACGCACAAGCCGTCACAGCCACGTGATCACAACACACTCATACACACTCTGGGGCGCCCCCAGACTTCACCACAGACTGGCTGCCCCTCAGCCCCCCCTTTGGCCATAGCGCCCACCCAGCCTGCCTATGCAAGCTTCAATCCTCCTCAGCTGCAGCCCCCCACTCCCCAAGGCTGTCTTGCCGAGGTGGCCCTCCTCCCATCTGGGGCTTAGCTGAGGTCTATTGAGACCCCTGCCAGGCTCCTTAGAGGCCTGGACTCCCATCCAGACGCATCAGTTCATCTGTCCCTGCTCTGGGCCCAGTGCGTCGACCTGACGCAAGGACACCTGCACCACCTGCCTTGCCCAGCCGACTCCCATCCTCAGGCTAGCTGCTGGTCTGCTGCCGAAACAAACACAGCCCCCCTGCAGGCCATATCACAACCGCATGCTGGGCCAGCCCGGGCCCACACTGACCAGGTGGGGGACAGAGTGGTCAGAACAGAGGTGCTGAGTGCTCGCCGTTTGCCCCTGGCTGTCTCTATTCTCAAAACAGTCTGCCTTTCACAGGGGCAACATGAGGGCATCCCAGGGCCTGAGGCCTGAGGAAGAGCTGTGGGGGGTTATGGAGGCACCCCACTGAGGTCTTCTCTACCTGCAACCCCCACCCCCAGCAGGCCCCCTCGAATACTGCCCACAGCCTACTCGCCCTGGAGGAGGAGTCCATAGAAGGGCAACATAGCACTTTCTGGTCAGGCACCGGGACTGCCCAGAGGGGACCTGACCTACAGTGACCAGTGAGGTTTTCCAGCCTCAGGGTAAACAGGTTTAGGGGGAAGGACACCCTTCAGGCTGCTGTGGTTGAGTTTCCATGACCCAGGCGCCCCATGAGACCAGCGCCCAGTCTGGGAAAGTGACCCAGACCTCCCAAACATACCCGCCCCTGTCCCAGGCTGGGATTCAGGGGCACTCAGACATCCCCAGGGCCTGTTTTCAGCGTCTTGCCTCCTGGGACCCCTTGTCTGCTCAGAGGGGGGGGGGTCTGCTGAGCCTGAGTGGGAGTGGGGAGGGGCGAGGGGGGAACTGGAGGCTGCTCTTTCAGAAAGACCTCCCAGCCCGGGGGCCTGAACCAGCACCAGAACCAGTGCACTGCTGTGTCCACACCCGAGCCAGACCAGAGATGCCCTCTGCATCCCTGGAGGCTGGGCCTGGTGCCAGAATCTCTGAGTCCTGAAGCCAGCGCCCTTCAGAGTGGCCTCCAGGTTCTGCCTTACTGGCCAGCAGCTGGACTAGTTACAGGCCTGGAGCCCCCTCCTTGCTGTCTCTCTGTTGTTAGCTGCTGAGTAGGTTCCAACTCACAAAAGGCCCACGTACCACACAATGAAACACTGTCCTGTCCCTCTGGGACCTGAGAAAATGCCACCCACCTCACGTGTACCCAGGTTGAGGCCACCAACACTTAGTGGTTTTTTGATATCCAGCCCCCTTCCTCCAGGCACAGATGCAGTTTGGGGGCCAGTCAGCCGGCACTGGACACCCTCCCCGGGAAGTTCTGGAAAGCTAGCTGGGGCTGGGTGTTCTTCCGGGTCTGGGAGAGCCAGGAGCTGGTGGAAGCTGAGGGGAGAGGGACCAATGCCAAAGGGGGGCGCAGCTAGGGCCTGGTCAGGTAGAGCAGGCCCTGCAGCCCCAGGTCTGCTGGGGTGCGGAGAAAGAACAGGACCCGGAGACCGCAGGGTCTGTGGGCAGCTCAGCTTAGGGAGCGGCTGGAGGCGCAGTAGGCCCGGAGGCTCACAGATAGCTTTCGGGGTTCCTTGACTTGTTTCCCACAGACTGTGGTCCGGGAGGCGGTTCCCTGCGCATCTGTCTGGAGCTGTAAGGGGCAAGGGGGACCTAGCAGCCTCGCAGGGAGGGGCGGTGAAGCCGGGGACACACGCAGGGACAAAGGCAAGCATTCGGGCCACCATTCGGTCTTGAAGAGGCGCAGGGATGGGGGGTAGGCAGGGCTGCGGAAGCCAGAAGCACCTGGCTTTCAGTCTGGAGGAGAAAGTGTGGGAGGGGTCCTGGAGCTGGCGGCAACAAGAGAGGCCTGGAACCCAGGGATCTGCACCCCGCCCCCCCCCGCCCCCCCCCCGTCTTCGCAGCCCAGCGACGCAGGGACACAAACAGTAGCGGCGCCCGGGTTTCTATGACAACCCCTTGGAAACAAACAAGGAGGCGCGTCATCGTCCGCCCTCCGGAAACGGGGCGGGGCCCTCCCCAGGCAGGCCGGGAGGCGCTGCTGTCCTTACCAGCCTAGGGGCTGGGGGCGCGTCCTTCTCGAGGGCAGACCGTCGTTCCCCAGCACCCCTGGCCGGCCACGGCGAGGTCTTGACACAGATCGTCCAGGCTTTGGGAAGGACCCACCCCCCCCACCACACCCTTGTCTCCACTGGAGGCTCCCGAGGGAGAAGCCGCTAGTAGCCCCAACATCCCCACCCCCAGTGGAGCCAGAATTTCCCACACAACTCCAGAGACTTGAGCGAGGGCTGGAGATGGGGCAGTCTGGGCGCTCGGCTAAACGACCCACAGCCAGGAAGCCTTGGCCAGTTGGTCGCCCCAGCCCCTTGGAGCGCGCTCCGTGGGCTCCAAGACCCTGCCCAGCCTTCCCTTTGCCTGGCTGGGGACCGACCGCCCCTCCGGGGTCCCTGCGGCAGCTGCCCTCGCCCGCAGACCACTCGCCCGCCCTCGGTCACCATCTCCGGCGACATTCCCAGCCACCCGGTGAGGTCGAGAGCGTGGCCGCCGCCCTAGACTCTGGGGTAGGAGATAGACGCCCCAGAGGGGCCCCGGCCAGACGCCCCTGGCAGGCCATCTGAGGGTGTGGTGCAGGCGTGGAGGGAGCCCAGAACCTGAGGAGGGGGTCCCGCATCGTGCCGTCGCTGGGCAGAAAGAGGCGCCTTTCAGAACCAAGCAAACGCGGGGGGCGGCGCCCTCTAGTGGGAGGCTCAGGGGTGGTCTAACGGAAGCCGTTAGAGGGCCCGGAGCGGTGGCCTGAGGTGCCCGGGTTGGGGGGCCCCCATCGTCACCACAGATGCAGACACTCGGCCCCCGGTCTGGAGGGAACACAGGTGAGTTAGGAATTCAGTCCCCAGGCCCTGGCTGCAGGACAGGCCTCACTACTGCCACCCACCATGACGGAGGTCCCACCTCCATGACCTCGGGTCACCCTGTGGAAGGCAGTGGGAGACCAGCAGGTCCTTCTGGTTCTGTCCTGACCACACCCTCTCTCCCTCAACAGCTCCCCTCCCCTCAGCACCTGCCCCCGCCCCTCCATGGGCACATCCTCAGCTCCCCTCCCAACAGGCTGGTACCACACTTAACACATGGTGCCTCTTGGTCTCTGATGGGCCTATGCGCACCCGTACCCCTAGTCCCTCTGCCGTTCCTGGCTGTGCTTGGTGCTGGCATTCTTGGGGTGGGAGTGCAGGCTCAGGACTGCATGCGCAAGCCCCGAGTATCTTGCACTGCCCCCATCACTAAAACCCAGGTTGCTCCCCTGCTGCTGGGCAGGATGCCCCAGGATGGTTCCCTGCCCCCTCCTACCTACCCCCCACAGCTCTGACTCCTCTGTCTGCCACCCACCCCATCTCAGCTTGGGTACCACTAGCCAAACCAGAGCCCAAGCCCCGCTCTCCCTTTCTTCTCACCAGAACGGTCTCTGGCCTCTGGCCCTCCTCCTATCACCCTTGGGTACAGGACCCTGCCCCCACCAGGAGCCAGGCACAGGGGTGTCAGGGCACTTGGGAAAGAACAAAGGGATGCTGTCCAGGACTCCTGTCAATTCCACAACCAGAGCTATAGCCACAGGGCCGACAACTCTTTATTGGCAGCCCTGGTGTCTGACCATGTGAGCGCCACAGGGCAGGGTGCCTTTGGGACTGTGTGGGTGCCAGGACAGAGCGGTCAGGGCAAGGGGGTGCTCAGCAGGAGGGAGCGATGAGGGGTGTGGCCCAAGGGGGGGCATAAAAAACACTTGTGGGCAAGCTAGAGGAAGCAGGTAGGTGAGGGAGAGCGAGACAGCCACCTCCAAGAGACCCTCAGGGACAGAGGACACGCGGGGACACAGGACACAGGCACATGCAGGGATACCCAGGAATGCATAGGGACACAAGGACACACAGGGACATGCACGAATACATAGGGACACAAGGGAACACAAGAGGGTCCAGGGGCTACCAACACAGGGGCATCAGGCAGACACGGACACGTAGGTGGCACAGAGACAGGAGACAGGTAGGTGGGCCTTGGTGGTAGACGGTGGGTGAGGGGGCTCCTCCCCCCAGCACTCACGCCCCGACTGGCAGGCATGAAACGCTGGAGCAGAACAGGTGGCCCCCCACCTGCCACGCTCCTCCAGGGAGCCAAGCAGTGGGCCCAGCAGGGGGCAGCCAGGGGCAGAGGCAGGTGCCGCAGAGAGCCAGGTGCCTAGGGCTGAACTTTGCTTTCAGGGTCCCGGTCGTAGATGTAGCTCCCCACGGCCCCGGTGTTGACACCTGCCAAGATAGGCAGGGTGAGGAGGAGGAGCAAGGAGGACACCTTAACCCCAGGGTCCCCTCGGGCACACTCACCCTTGGGTCCAAAGAGTATTCCGTAGCAGGGCTTGTGGCAGTAGGGCTGGCCATCATGCTGGGGTGGGAGGGAGAGGCTGAGGCCGGACGCTTACTCTCCCTTCCGCCCTGCACCCCAGCTGCTTCCTCTTCTGCTCAGACAATGTCGTCATTGGCTTGTTTCCCCCCACCCGTGTGCCCTCAAGCCAAGGCCAAGTCCAGGTTCACTCACCTAGGGACCCTGGGTCTCCACTGTGGACAACAGGGGCAGGCCTCACCCTCTGGCCCTCTCCAGAATCTGGCACCAGCTGGCTCCCACAGACCAGCCTCCCTGGAGCTCCTTCCTGTGTCCTCTGGTCCCAGCCGGGCCCCTTGGTCAGCACCCTGATGCCCACCCACGTGCCCTCACCTCTGCATGGCCCCCTGGTGTCAGTGTCTTCCCGCAGCGCTCGCAGCGCAGGCATGGCCGGTGCCAGTCCTTTCCCAAAGATGTCACCTTCTCGGCTGCGAAGGGGGAAGACGGTGAAGCCTAGGGAGGAGGCCGGGCTGGGCCGGGCTGGGCAGGGGCCCATCACTCACCAAAGTAGACCCTCTTGTTGCAGCGAGGACACATGTTGGCTTCCCCGGTGAAAGTCGTGACACTGGAGGCTGCGGGCGGGGGGCAGGTCAGGGCGGGTGGGGGGGTGCGGCGGCTGGCTGTCCCAACAGCCCCAGACGCCCAGCCCAGCCCACCTTTGCTGGGCCCCTTGGGGGGGCCGCTGGCCTTCCGCTCCTCAGTGCGGCACACAGGGACCTCGATGGGGCCAGTCACCTGTGGCCCCTCAGGTGGGGGCTTCTCATAGATGTAGGAGCCCGCGCCACCAATGTTCACACCTGTAGGGTGTCAGGCAGAGGTAAGGTAGAGACCCAGCCCCCACCCCAAATGTCTCAGGAACTGATGCTCAGGATGCCCCCCAGGCGGCTGGTGGGCTGGGGCCAATTTCCAGCAGGGGCCTGCGCTCAGGAGGGAAGGGATCTCCAGGAGAGGCCTGGCATGGATCAAAGCTCCAAGCAGGAGGGGGACGGCTGGCCAGCGGGCAGGCATCTGGGGGGGGGCACTGAGGTGGTGTGGAAGGGCAGTTCCGAAAGCCCCGCCAGCCCTCCCCACGGCACTGCACCTGAGCCACGGGTGGTCTCCAGTGGAGGTGGATGTAATGGATTGCACAGTCTCCCCCAAAATGTGTGTCAGCTTGATTAGGTTGTGTGTGGTTGGCCTCTATTTTCCGATTTTCCTATGGGCTATAAATCCTGATCTCTGCCTTGGTGAAGGAGGATCGGGGTGGGATCTAACACCCGTGCTCCATTAAGTCCCTGACCACTGTCAAGGGAGTTTCCCTGGGGTGGGGCTCACACCACATTTTATCTGACAGGAAATACAAGGGCAGGGACAGGAGCAGAGACGGGGGGCCTCACACCACCAAGAAAGAAGCATGTCGTTTGGGTCTGGGGTCCCTGCACAGAGAAGCGCCTAGTGTAGGGGCGGACTGACGATAGAGACCCTCCTCCGGGGCCAAGAGAGACAGAGAGCCGTCCCTGAGGATGACACCCCGAATCTGGGCTTGAAGCCTACTGGACTGTGAGAAAATGCATTTCTTCTTGTCAGCGCCACTGCGTGTGCTGTTTCTATGACAGCAGCACCAGATGACCAGGATGGTAGAGCAGCAGCTGTCACCTCTCCCGGCAGGGCTGAGTCCCCAAAGTGTGAAGGGGTAGGGGAACCCCAGCTTACCTTTGGGTCCAAACAGCGTGGCGTAGCAAGGCTTATGGCAGAAGGGCTTCCCATCATGCTAGACAGAGAGAGTGTGGCAGTGAGGGCTGTGCCTCCCTCTCAGCCCTCTCCCAAGGCTCCAGAGGGCAGAGGGAGCCATGGAGCCAGCCCACCCAGCCTCAGCCCGCACCCTGCCCGGCCCCACCCCCCAAGGAGGGTGCTCACCTCGGCATGCCCCCCCGGCGTCAGCGTCTTGCTGCAGCGCTCACACTTGAGACAGAACCTGTGCCAGTCCTTGCCCAGGGAGCTCACCTTCTCGGCTGGGGGTGAGGGGACAGTCAGGGCAAAGCCAGAACCACCCAGCGATGGCCTGCTTCTCCACAGGCAAGCCGTTAATCCTCCCAGACAGCTGCAGTGACAGTGCCTCCCTCCACACATCTGTCCCTTCCTTGCACGCCTGCCTCACACTCGCTCACACACCTGCTCCCTCCTCACACCTCTGCCACCCTCACGTCACACCCACACACCTGCGTGTCCCTTCGTGCGTGTCCCTGCCTTGCACACCCGTCCTTCCCCACCCTTGTCAGGGCCTGCTGGGGCTGGCAGAGGACCCCGTAGAGGGTCTGGGACCTGGATACCCGCCCCCCCAACCCTCTCACCTCTCCCCCGCCCCCCGCCTCCAGCATGGCCTGTGGGGAGGCCGGGCCAGGTCACGACAGAACTGGCCAATCCCTGAGCCTCAGTGGCCTCAGGCAAGACCCTGCAATCTATATTTAGCTCCCTCCCTCTAGGAAAGTCTGGCCAGCTGCTAAGGGTCTGTCGGGCACCCTCCTGGACCCTCCCCCAGGCTGCTGGGCTGCCTCCCAGTGGACGGAAGCCAAGGGCGTCCTCATGGGAGCGCAACAGGAAAAGGGAGGAGGACCGGGCAGGAAGAATGGCAGGAGCAGAGCTGGAATTTCCAAGGGAAGAGGCCAGTAGAGTGCTGGGGACAGGGAGGTCCTTAGAGCCAAACCCACCCTGCAGACCCACTGTCTGCCAGCCTCGGGGGCAGTCAGCTGGTCAGGCCCGGGTGCTAGGCTTTCCAGGCTAGTCAGAGGGGATGGGCTCTGAGGGACTGATTCCCTTGCTCTGGCGGACCTCCATGTCCTCTCGCTCCTGCCCTCCAGCCACCCTGGCGGGACCTCTTTGGTGAGAACCACTACCCAACCCACCACATCCCTGCCCAAGGCAGGTGGAGCTAGCTAAACCTTTGGGCCTGGCTCTGTTGCCAGACCTGGTGTCCCCTCCCAGCACAGTGAAAAGGTCCTCGAGGCCATGACTGCTGCAGCTCAGGGCTGCCAGGGCCTGATGTTCCAGCCAGGCTCCGCACCACAGGCTGGGCCCAGCTGGAAGCCTGGGACCAACTCGGTCCCAGCGGCTTAGACAGAAACTGGGTTCTCGAGACAGATGTGCAGGTCTTCCAGGATGTCCTGGACCGGATTCCACTTGGTTTTACTTAGGAGTATGGGCTGATGGGGTGCGGCAGGCCCAGGGAGTGCTGGGGGCAGCCTGGTTGAGAGGTGGGCCAGACCCTGGACTTCACCCCTGCCCCTGGCAGTGCCTCCCAGACAGGACAGGGGACAGCGGAAGCCAGCGGATCTGAGGAGCCTTTGTTTTTTGTTGGGTGCCAGCAGCTGCCAAGCAGGCAGAGGGCTTTTCTGGGTTATCCAGACCACTGACCAAGGCTTGAGAGAGCTCCACGCTGGTCTGGCCTGGCCTAAGGCAAAGTCATGGGCAGTTGACCAGCCAGAGGGCCCTTGAGGCTGTCCCCACAAGCCTGGGGCCTTGCAGAGGAGGAAGGGCCCCAACCACCACAGTCTCCTGGCCTAATCGGGTCCCTCCCCTCTGAGAACAGCTAATGGGCTCACTTCACTGCAGGCTCTCCACTGGCCACTGTTCCAGGAATGACCAGGGAATGATCCCCTGTCTGTCCTGGCCCTCAGCTGGCTTTAGTTCTGACACTAAGTGGCCCCTTCTCTGTGCTCTCTGTGGGAGTAGCAGCGGTAGGGTAGGTGGGCAGGATGCTCCCTGGCAAATCTAGGGGGATAGAGGGGAGCAGCAGTGTGTAAGTTGGCATGTGTGTAGCCTGTCCCAGCTTCAAAGGGTCCAGGAGAGAGGGATCTAGCCCAGGGGGCATCCAGGCAGAAAAATCACCAGCCCATTAACCCTCCCGTTGGAGCTGCTCTGACCTGGCCAGGGCCTCTCATGCTCATGGGGACCCCAGCGTCCCCTGACCCTGCTCCCCCTCCCCGTGAAACTCCTGGGGAAACTCCAAAGAAGCGGCCTCGTTGGGACTCGCGGGATGGGAAGGGCAAGATAGCCTCTGCGCACACTGGGTCCGGGCAGAGCCCAGAACCGGCCCAGAGATGGCAGAGATCGGGGTGGGGGTCAGTGCTTGGGGCCATGGGAGTCCGCCCACATGTCCGCGAGCCAGCGGGTCTGCGGTCCAGCCAGCAGTAAGGGCTCCTAAGGGTCTGAGAGTGATGTCTGTAGCCTCGCCTGGCGCTGCCCTGGGCAGGGCAGTCCAGAGGACTGCGACGAGCCGACACCCCAGAGCGCACCCCAACCTCCTGGCCGCGTCCGGAGCCAACCGCGCTCCGCCGCCCCATCCCGGCCTGGGTCGCCCAGCCCCCATTGGCCGGATCGGGGTTCAGGCGAGACTGCCCATGCCTCACCCCGGCCCCACCCTTGCCCGCACTCGCGCGGGCCCACCGCGGGAGCCGGGTTCGCTGCCAGCGCGGGCGGGAGGCCCGGCGCACGTTGTGTCCTCGGGACGCAGGCTCTGTGGCCGGAGGGTGGCCACGAAGAGTGGCTGCGGCGCTGGCGCGGCGTGGGTCTGGGGCAGGGAACAGGACACTCACCAAAGTACACGGTCTTGTCGCACTTGGGGCACCTGGAGGCCATGGTCGGCGCGCCGGCTCTGCCCGCGCCCGCCGCCCGCGCGGATCTCAGTCGCCTGGGCCCCACGCCCTGCCCCGCCCCGCCCCGCTGCCCACGCGCCATTGGCTCCGCGGCCGAGGCGGGGCCTCGGGAGCCCGCTTCTGGCTGGCCAGCCGCCGGGGGGCGCCGCGGGGGCGCACCTGCCCCGGGGTGGAGCCCCCGGCCCGGCGCCCCCCAGCTGCTCTCGCCCTAGGAAGCATCTACAGGGCCCCCCCCCGCCGCGCTGGGGCTGTTTCAGGGCAAAGTTGGAGGACCCGGGCTGGGGCTGGGGCAGGGGCTGGGGCTGGGAGCGAAGATCACGGGGCTGGGGGCTGGGGACAGGGAGCCCGCGCCCCACTGGCTCCGAGGAAGCTCTGGAAATCGGGCCCGGACCCTCAACGGTGGCCGCTGAAGACGCAGACCGACGCCCCGAGGGGCAGGTCCACCTCTCTGTGCACAGGCCCGTCCGGGCAGGGGCACGGGCTACGGGAGGATCCCAATCCAGCCCCGCCGCGCGCGCGCGCGCGCGGTGTCTCTCAGCTTCCCTTTGTTGCTTAGTTTCCATAGCAACGGCCGCGGCAGGATCGAAGCCGGATTCCGGGCGGGGCGGTGGCCACCCAGCCCTGTCTCTGGCTCATCCAGGTCCCGGTTCCCGCTCCCCTCCCTAACCTAACACTGTCTGTGGTGCTGAAGGCAGGCGGTGGAGACGAGGCTTGGGCACTTTCCCAGCCGCCTCCAAAAGACCCGAGGAAGAGAAAGCACCGCCGACGCGATGGAATGGGGTCTGGATCTGAGCGCTGGAGGAGCGACCCAGGGGACACGTCAGCGCCAAGGTCGCGCTGCACACACTAAAGGCGATCTGCTCAAGCAGGAGGGCAGGAGGGCCCCTGGCCCAGTGCCGTCGCTCGGGTCCCCACCACCCAGGATCTCCGCGACAAGCGCCCCTTCTCTAGACCCACTGATGATGTAGGGCTCAGGCCTTGGGGGTCCTGCCCAGCTGGGAAAGCCAGTCAGATCCGGCCACCACCCACCAGGCCTCAAGCCCTCCCTCAGCCAGGGCCCACCTGCCTGCTCAACGCTTCCTTCCTCCAGGCTCCCACCTCCCCTCCAGAAGGCCCTGACCCTGGACAAGGCCCAGTCTGGGCTTCAGGCCCGCCTCAGGGGTCCACCCCATTCTCCCACAACCTGGGTCCTAGGGAGCACACTTGGCCAGGTTCCCCCACAGCAAGTTTTTCCTACATGTACTCACTGCTGTTCCCATGGTGACCACAGTCCAGAAACATGTGCGCACCCCCCCCAACCCTGACTGACCAGCCTGACCAGCCTCTCCACCTCGGGACCTGAGCCAGTCCAGGCTGTCATTAGCTGCGTCACTGCTCAGGCTGGGGGTCTGTATCTAAAGAATCCCTGCCCCCAGCCGGGTGCCGCTACCTTGCTCCCCCTTCCAGTCCCTGCTTGGAAGCCCTTAGTGGGCAGCCCCTCCTCAGCCCCACCCTGGCCCCCAGTATCTGCAGCCCTCAGCCGTGAGTGGGAACGGTGTTGGCACAGGCCCTTGGAGGAGGGTAGCAGCAGGGGGCAGGGATGCCTCCAGCCCTGCTCTTATCCTGCTCCCTCCTCCCACCCCAATTTCCTTGAGGCCGTCCCTGGGCCCAGGGCCAGCAGCTCCCTGAAGCCATGGGTCTATTCTGGGCCTGGTGGGGAGGGACAAGGATCAACGGGTGGCAGAGAGGCGGCCTTGACCTCCACCTCTAAAGCTGAGCATCGGAGGCAGTGAGTTTGTGGGCTCCCGGTGTCTGGGGTGCAGGTAGGGCACCGGGTGGCCTGCGGCAGAGGTGGTCATGATGGCAGGGTAGTCACAATGACAGTAGGGCCCGAAGGGCGCAGACCGTGCTAGGAAGCTGAGCAGGAAAGAGATCTGATGGGCCAGAGTAGGCTATGGCCATACTCCTGGGCTCCGAGCCCTTGCCTGCTGCACCCCGTGACCATCACCCTACCCTTACAGTTCCTGAGCCCCAGCTTGGCCCCTTCTGCTCCCCAGGAACAGGCCTGCCTGATGGGCATCTGCTGAAGGGGGGAACCCCAGAACAGCACTGGGGCCTGTGAGAGGAGCCCTGTGAGGCATCGCCAGGGGCCTGAGATTGAAGACACCTCACACCCAGGACAGCAGACAGCAGAAAGGGGGAGCAGGCAGGGCAGCCTGGGGCGGGAGGGGGGGGCGGGAGGCGGGGCTAGGGCCTCTGGGCCTGCCCAGGGGTGTCTCTGTGCTGGAAGATTCTGACGAAGACAGAAAGGGGACAGGAGGGGAGGAATTGTGGGGCTTAGGTCTTCAGAGGGTCCCTCCTCAGATCTACCCCAGCCAACCAGGCTAGGACCTCGGTCCTTTACCAGGCCTTTCTCTAAACCCCAAGGAGACTAGCATCTTGCTCAAGGTCATGGCCTGGGCCCCAGTTACCAGCTCAGACCCTGCAGATAACTCCCAGCAGTGAGGCCCTTCTGGGGGAAGGGTACCAGACCTGCAGATAAGCTGAGATGGATGCAAGGTAGGGGGCCAGCCAGCTCCTGGCAGGGGTGGGGTGTGCTGCAGCCACTTCCCAACACCCAGAGCCTGTCACCCCATGGCAGACTCCGAGGCGCCTGGATGCCCCCCTTATCTTCTTCAGAGTGGGCTCCCAAGTGGTTTCTATTTTAACTCTCTGCTGACACTTCCAACATCACAGGCCCCCAGCATGGAACAGGACTGGAAGGGGAGGGCAGGGCCAACACACACCTTCCTGGATGCCAGGTGAGGTCTACTTGCCCCACAGGCCCACGTGAGGGGGGTACGGGGGGAGCACCGTACTGTACAGGCTGAAATCTTGGACGCTTCCTGTGGAAATCCCACAGCTACCAGCAGACAGCCTCCCACCAGCTGGGCAGGCCCTGGGCCACCAGGCCTCACCGATCTGGCAGGGTCGACCCCAGAAACGACAGCCGGAGGTAGGGCCAGTCCTCACCCATCTGCTGTGCCGACCTGACCCTAGGCACAGGGATGGGCTGCCAGCTCTGCCAAGTGGGGGAGGGGCCCAGAAGGGTGGGGAGGTGCAACTTCACCCAGCCCAGGATAGTTGGTCCAGGGCAGCCACGGAGGAGCAGCCCCCATACCCATTTTCCTGAGGCTGCCAGGGCCAGGCTCACCCAGGCACCCCACGACCCAGGATGGCCAGAAGAGGGGCGTACCAGGGGTGCCGGCCAAACACGTGGGTGAACGGAGGCACCCTGCAGATGCTCCCACCAAAGGCACAGGACAGGCCTCTGGGAAGTTGGAGTGGGTCCCATTCTGGCCTCAGGGTCCCTGGCACTACCTGGTGACAGGCGACAGGCCAGGCCTGACTTTGGGGCACAGGCCCTCTCCCCACCCCAAGTCCTAGGGGTTCCTTGTTGTTTCCTGCTGACCCTGAAGCTACCCTGGACAGACACAGGGGCTCACACAGCCCACTGCCCACTCACTGGATGGTGGGGGGCACCTGCAACACTGGCTGCACCTGGGCTGCCCAGGCACTAGGAGGTCAAAGGGGCATGTTGACAGCTTTGGCAACTGGTGCTGGGCACAGCCTGCAGAAGGCGGGGGTGTGGGGCAGAGGGCACAGGTCTCAACAGGAGCCCAAGCCTGGATGCTGGGTGGAACTGCTTGGATGAGGCTTCTTCCCAGGACCTGCATGCTCCCAGGAAGACCACGGGCCTGCGGCCACTCCAGCAGAGCCCTGGCTTGGGGTAGCCCCGGGTCCAAGAAAGACATGGCCTCGCTGCCCCTGTGAGAGCTCTCACCACCGCTGTCCAGTCCAGGAGCCTGGGCTGTTGCTTGGGGAACACCCAACTCAGGGTACTCGCAGGGAAGGTCCCTGATACTCCAAGATGCTGGGCATCGGGAACAAGGAAGGGGCCTCAGACGAAAGACACGGGAGGGGGAAGAGGGGAAGAGGACTTTTTTTTTTTAATGAGATCTTTTTTCTTTGTTTTGTTTAATATGAAAATTACTTGAAAAGACAAGGGCTGACCTGGCAGGCAGTGCAGCTGGCGCTGGCCACACTAACCCTGACATTCCGGGTGTGAGTGTTACAGAGCTCAAGTTCATCTACAAAAAAAGTAATAAAAATAAAATTTAAAATGGCACCTTCAACTGAACACAACAAAATCTTACAAGCCAGCCTCCTGCTGGGAGGAGAGGCCCACAGCGCACCCAGGCCCGTGGGCAGGTGCCATGTTTCCGCTCCGGCCAAAAGTTAACACAAAGCTAGGGTCTCTGGGCATTCTCGGAATAAGTTAACCGGACCTCCCCCAGTGTCCACGAGAGGGGCACATCTCTGGAGGGACAGCATGGGAGGGGCCACTACCAAGAACGGAAGGAGGAGGATGGGGAGGCGGTGGCGGGCAGGAGCAGTCTGGTCGGGGGAGGCCGCCAGGCCGGGCGCCACAGTCACACTGCAGGGCAGCTCCGGGCAGTGGTGCACCGGCCAGGTGCCCTAGTCCTCAATGATGATGGGCTCGTCGTTCACAGGTGGTGGCGGCGGCGGCCGGAGGGGCAGGGCCTGGCTCTGGCGCAGGGCGATGGGCTTGTAGGGCCGGCGGGCAGCGCGCTTGGTTTCTGAAGACGACAGCAGCTTTCGGACCTTCCTGCAAGTGCGGGGACACATGCGACACAGGCCGTGAGCTGGGAACAGGCAGGCCCCCACCCCTCACCCCAGGGAAGGCCTGGCCACCTGGTCTCCTCAGTGGCCATGTAGAACACGTCATCAGGGGCATCGATCCAGTTCATCCGCCGCCGCTTGACGGGGGGCAGGGAGCCCCCCCGGATCAGACGTACTTTGGTGGGGTACGACTTCCCATTGAGCAGCAGGTTCCGGCTTGGTCCCTGTGGCAGACGGACAGATGGGGCAGATGTGGAGGTGAGGCAAGGTGTGATGAGGCAGGCCAAGTGGGTGCGGTGAGGTGGGGGATTCAGCCACCCGGCTGCCTCAGGTCCCCCAACCTGTGCATGGTGTCAGCTGCCTGCCACCTCTGGGCTAGGTACTCCATGAGCAGGAGGCAGACCCCCGGGGTTGCACTGGCTTCCTTCCCTGCACAGACCCCACGCTCATGCCAGCAGGGCCCTCTGAGGCTGTCTGGTTCCTGGTTTGCCAGGCGTGGTACCAGGGCCCTGTGGGCCAGCATCCCCTCCCCTCCCAGATGACCTCATGTGGTACCTGGCAGAGCCCCACCTGCCTGGGGCTCCTAAGAGGGAGGCAGGTAGGTGGCCAGCCAACGCTGGTAGGCAGAAGGGACTGTCAGGCAGGATGTCCAGGCCTCATGTCAAACACCCAAGGGTGCCATGTGCACTGTGTGGGGGGCGAGTGCATGAGTGTGCAGTACACATGTGCAGGCGAGGGTGCTGTGAGGACGCTGCACGTAGAAACGAATGCATGTGGGTGTACACACGTGCAGGCATGTGGGCGTGTATCCACAGCTGGGGGCCAGGATCCACCCTTACCATGTGCCTGGTCTGTCCATGGTTTGTCAAACCTGTGGGGAGAAGACAGGATGGAACCGTGAGACCCCAGGAGCAATGGCCTGCCGGCAGCTGCAGCTTGCACAGAAGGGCTCAGGCTACGAGGCAGTACTATAGCCTGGCAAGGGACATCTTGGGCTTGAGCTGTCCTGGGTCCAAAGCCATGGTACCCTGTCCAAACCTGCCCTACCAGCCCTCCGGGCTGGGAGCCTGCACTGGGTGACTGGGCTCCGGCGGCCACGGCTGCCAGCTTGCTCGGCACAGCCACACCCCCACCTACTCAACGGGGCCAAGACAAACGGGCCATTTATACGGTAACCAGGCAACGCCCAGCACCGATGTCGACACGGCACACACAGAGGCCGCCTGGCAGGGAGGCAGCCCGCTGGACTCCAGACGCAGCTCCCTCAGGGCCTCAGAGCCACCTTGGGCCAGGCCCCCTGAGGAGGAAGCTCCTAAGAGGGAAGCAGCTGGGTGGGCAGCCAGCTCTGGCCAAGGCGCTTGCTCCTCCAGCCCGGAACCACACGGTCTGGAAGCCACCGGCCACTGCCAACATGCGGAGACGAGCCTAGGCCTCGCCGCCTCTCTGCTCGGCCTGTGTGTGGGTGTGCACTGAGTCCACGTCAGTGTGAACACATGAATGCTTATGGGCAAACACGCACATGTTCGCGTGAGCCTGCCGAGTGCAGGTGAGACCATGTGTGGGCAATGGCACATCTGCACATGTACTCGTGTGTATGTGAAGCATGCACGTACGAGCGTGAACACAAGTGAGTCTGCGTGTGTGCACATGAGCACGTGAAGGCACACGGACACAAGCGCGTATACACACGAGCCTGTGTGTGCGGAGTCCATGCTGGGCACGGACCTGGCTGGAGCTGGGGAGAACAAAGCCATCCGCTCCAGAGCCACGTGTCCACCTGCTCAGCCACCCACAAATCAAGCCCGCCTCACAGAACTACCCTGTCCCAAACACACGCTCCCCAGCTGAGGCTGAGTCTCTTCAAGGAGCAGAATCAGGTAACCCAGACCCTACTCCCCAGGCTGGAGAACAGCCAGGCCTGACCTCTCCCCACAGCTCCAGAAGCCCCACTGCTTGGGCAGGGGGAGGCTGTGGTACATGGCAGCCCCCAGGCCATAGGTTGGGATGTCAGCCCGAGACCCACGGCCCAGACCCCATGGGGGAGACTCACCTAGGAAGGCTCCTAGCCGTTCCGCAGATGGCAAAGGAAGAAAAGCACACAATTCAGAGTCAGGGAGGGGGAGCAGTCCCCCCACCACGCAGCAGGCCCCCACAGGCCCCATCTTTTCTCTCCTGGGACCCCCCAGCAGGGACTAGAACCAACACAGCTGGTTTTAAGAAAAAAAAAAATCAGTACAATGAAACGGGCTTTAAATTGACTTCTTCAGCTTTCCATACTTTGACCTCAAGAGCCCAGAGACGCTTAGTGACAAGGACTCACTTTGCTGTGCAAGATTTGGGCTGCCCATCCCCAGGATACTACAGGCAAGAGGGGCTGGAGGACCAATCCAGATGGAGGGGCGACCCAGACAGAGGGCCACCCACAAGGAGGGCCGACCCCGAGGGAAGGCCACCCCTGCACTGGCCCATCCCACCAACTACCCGCTGGGCCACGGAGCAGCCCATGGAGCCCCAGCCCTAAGGGCCCTACAGGGGGCCCAGATGACACCACGCACAGGGCCACGCCTGGTCTCAGTGAGCAAGCCAGAGTGTTGAGAGCCAAACTAGGCCAGGCCACATCTGCTCCCGGAAGGGGGGCCCAATGGGAGGTGAGACTCCCCAGAATCAACCAAGAAAGAGGGAATGCCAAGGGCCTTGACTGGAGCCTGGACACTGCCACCTCTGGGTCCCCACAGCCCAGCCTCAACCCACAGAGGCAGAATATTCTTGAACACAGCCATATCTGGGAGGTCCTACACATCACCCTTGGGGTCTCCAGCCACCCAACCCCAGCCTCCTCTGGGTGCCCAGGCCTGCCTCCCGCCTAGGAGTCGGCTCCGTCGACTCGGTGGGCTACTGAGCCGCTACCCCAGGACACAGACTGCGAACATGCGCTTCTGTGCTCCTGCCCCACGCGTTAGCAGCCGATGGCTCGGTTTTCTGTATTTTTGTTGGTGACAAGATTTAGGCGTGGGTTCTTACATTTCTTTCTCTCTGGAGGTGGGGAGGCCCGCCCTGGGGGCCTCAACCCTGCCCATTCTGGACGGGGGAAGTAGGGACACCACGTCCCTTCTGTGGCCAGAATGAGGGTACGGGCAGCTGACACAGAGGGTCTGGCAGTGCTTCTGCGTTATGCCCTTTCAGCTCAGCCTCCCTGGGCCTCCTGTTCACGGCCCATCCCACGCTGAGGGCCCAGAGGCTCGCCCCTCACCCACCACCCCAACACTGGTACCCTGAGCTTCTCCTGCTGCCTCAGCTCAAGAACACCCCACCCCAAACACGCTCCCTACCTGAAGCAGAGCTGTACCTACATTGTCCTGCCCTGGGGGAGCCCCTAGACCTGCCCCCCACCCCCAGTTCAAGGAGGATCCTGTGGGAGCAGCCCTGCAGCTACCAGAAGCCCTATGGGAGACCCCCACCCCACACCCCCAGAAACCCATGCAGAGGCGCACACAAACTGGAGAGACAGCACAGGGCCACACGAGCAAGGCGCCAAGCATGCGGCGGTCACAGCAAGAGCAGGGGGCCACTGTGCCAGGCCCGGGCGGCGGGGGTGGGCGAGAGGGCTGGGCCAAGGGCTGGCACGCAGCGTGGACTGCCTCGCAGGCCCACCCACCCACCAAGCACGAGCAGCACAGCACAGACACGGCCCGGCCGGCGCCCAGTGGCACGCCTGCCTTACCCCTACTGGGCATCAGGAGGCGCTTCTTCACGTTGCCTGGCAGCGCCCGAGGACAAAGAGGGAGAGAAGACAGTGTCAGCGGGCGCGCAGGCAGGCTTGTCCCCGCCAGCACCCAGCACCCGCGGGCCGCGCTCACCCTCGGTCCCGTTGTGCTGCTCGTAGCTCCGCTTGCCCAGGATGGTAGGGGAGCCGTTGTTGATGACGGGGGTGGCCTTGGCGGGTGTCAGGCCGCCAGGGGCGCCGGCCATGCCCCTCACAGGCTCCGGCTTTGGTGGGCGAGGGTGAGCCTCTGTCAGGGAGACAGTGCAGTGAAGGCAGCTGCCTGGTGGAACAGGCCAGGCAGACCCAGGGGGCAGCACAGGAGGCTGGGGCTTTACCTCCAGGGTACCAGTGACATTGCTGCCAGCCATGTGCTGCATGCTGAACCCACAGACTGCCCCAAGGACACTGAGGCCCTGATGTGTCCATGCCAGCATCAGGACGGATGACACTGCTGCCCTCCCTCTGTGGCCAGCAGAGTGCTTCCCAAATACATGGCCCCCGGGGAGAGTCCCCTCCCTCAGCCCTCTCAGCTTCTCAGCATGTTGAGGCCCTTGGGAGAGACCTGGACAAAGACGTGGTCCATCTGGGGCACCCAGAGGCCCCACCTGACTCAGCCACACCAGGTGGTCCTGAGGAGGGCGAGTTCTATGTTCCTGCAGGACCTGCCCCTGACCTGTCTACCCCTTGGGGGCCACAAAGGGAAACCTGGGGACCTCTGACTGGGGCAGCAAGTAAGGTCACTACCCTAATACCAAGGCTTCCACCAACTCAGAACACTCCCAGCTGGCACGGGACCCCTCAGCCACCAGCCTGAAATAGCCAGGACCCAAGTGCAGGCTCAGACACAGCACGCCCTGCCCATGAGATGCCCCACTTCCAGGCCACTGGAACGGGCTGGCAGAGGGCTGGCAGGTACCAGATGACAGGCTAACTGCTTCAGGGCGGTCCAGTGTTAAGGATTGGCCCCCTGGGAGTCTCCAGACCGCCCCAGGTCTGCTCAGGAGCTGGCTGCTGGGACTCAAGAGTCACTCAGAGGCTCCAGGGGCCTTCAGAGGAGCCAGCCAACGCCCACAGGATGGAGCAAGGCCAAACCTGGCTGACTCCACCCGGCAAGTGGGGCGAGAGCCACAGTGTCTGCAGGCAGTGTGCTCATGGCTCCGGAATGTCCCTCATGGGGACAAAGCCCACCTCCACACCACAGGAGCTGACTCACAGCCAGGCCAGACACTCAGCCTCTCCTAGATGTCGGCAAAGACCTGGGAGCAGGCTGATGGCGGTAGGCTGGGCCAAGGGGGTCAGCAGAGGGTCAGAAGGCCGCTTCCTGTGAGGCTGCCCCTTTTCTATCACCAGTCCTCCGCGAAGGCCCACCTGTCCCAAGGACACTGTGGTCCTGGTGTGCCCGGGGGCGGGAGGCAGGCCTGCTTGTCTTCATAGTAAGCTTGGAGAAGGTGGTGGGGGGTGGGGTGAGGGGGGACGGTTAGGGTCAGACTGGATTGGGGGAGGTGGCAGCGAGCACCCCTCACACCACCTGGAATGGGTCAGGGCTGTCAGACCCCCAGGGCCGGAAACGGGAAGCAGTCCAGCCCCTCGGCTTTGACCCCTTCAGCTTCTCCCAGTCCATGGGGGCCAAGTGGCCACACTCCAAGGGCAGTTCCCCTGGCAGGCACCTTGTGTACCAGGTGTGCAGGTGCTGTCCAGAAATGCCCACAGCCTCTGGGCACCCTTGAGACAGCTTCCTCCCTCGAGGCTACCCAGTGTGTCCTGCCAGGTGGGCGGGCTTACCAAGGTACCGGAGCACAGCTTCCAAGGGCTTCCGTGCCACCTGCTTCAGCACCAGCGGGCTCTGGGAGGCCTCGGGGAGCCGTGCCGTGCCTGGGGGAAAACACGCTGCCTGAGGAGAGCTGCTTACTGGGCTGGCAGGCAGAGGGGAAAGGAGGATCCAGGGACAAGGCCTGTCAGGGCTCCAGACCCTGCTCCTGGCCCGGGCCCCTCGGAGGGGTGGCAGAGGGTCACGTGTCATGGCCCCCACACTGCCAGCACCCACCCCGGCCCCCAGGGCACAGAGTCGGGGGGGGACACTCACACTCGGCCTTGATGGCGGCGCTGTTGATGGGCATGTAGGGGTGCCGAGCGGCGTGGCAGGGGCGCAGGATCTCGCGGCATAGCCGCCGGGCAATGCGCGTCAGCTTGGTGGTGTGCAGGTAGAACGCCTGCCTCGTCTTCATGGCAAACTTGGGGCTCCCGCTGCTCCGGGCCGGGATGCCGTGTGGACTCTGCGGAAGGGGCGCGGTGGCCCGACACAGCACCATGACTGGGAGCCAGCCATGGGCACAGGGCAGGGCAGGAGGAGAGGCGCGCGCACTCACCATGTTGCTGCGGTTGGGTCCCGGCCTCTCGCCATCTAAGCGGGTTGGCATTTTCAAGCCACCATATTTCTTCCAATAAGTCCAACAAGAGGCACAGAGACGACACTGCATGTTAGGGGGACCCCAAGAATACCACTGGTAAGACTGTGTGGCTACGGACAACAAAGTTGAAGATATACATGTTCTTAAAAGAACCAGTGACGTCAGAGCATTTCAGAGCTGCCACCCCTCCCCAGCCCCCCGCCAGGACCCCAAGTGCCAGGGACCCTTCCTACTGCTGCCTTGCCCACCACCTGGACACGTCCAGAGCTGAGTCCCATGAGGTGCTGGGCTTCTCCTGGGCTTCCCCGCACCCACCCTAAACCTCCACAAGACCCAGCCCCTCCCCAGCAAGGTCATTTGAGAATCCCCTGGGCTTGGAGACAACAAGGGCCCCAGCCAGCACTGCAGGAGGAGTCTGTGGGGCAGGCCTGGCGCCAGCTGCAGCATCACTTACTGTAACAGCTCTCGCAGGCCCGGCCAGCACCGGGGCTCTGGCCCGGCGGCCCTGTGCCATTCACCACACCCGCCTTGACACTGTTGGCGTTGATCTGGTTTGGGTTTGGCTTGTTACTTAGAGAGGAAGCACGAGAAGGGAGAACGTCACGGACAGCCAGCCTGCAAGGGGTCTGGATGCAGACTGAGCCCCAGACCACCGTCCCTGCAGCCCCAGTCCATCTGGCCGCCTAGAAGTGGTTCCCACAGACCTTCTACCACCCACAGAGGCTCTGAACTCTCCCCTTCTCAGTGGAATGGTGCAGCACAGGGGCTGAATGCCCCCTCTGGCACTCCCCAGACCTGTGTGTATCCGGCACTGGAGCTCCCAGAACCCCAAAGGGGCTGGACCCCACTTGCATCCAGGATTGTCGCATCTGCCCATGCCCTCTTGGGTTCTCCAACCAGACCCACTGGCCCCCCCCTGGAATGTGGTTCTCAGTGCGGAGGTCTCAGAGCTGGAGGCAGGCAGAGGGGTAGACCTCACCGCCCTGTGGCCCAGGCATGGACTTCCTGCTTGACAGGATCCCCCCACAGGCACCCAGGGCACACATGGGCAGCACTTACTAGTTGGGTATATAAACTTGCTTTAACTTGCTCTCAGCTTCAGCGGCTTTCAAGCGTTTCTTCAAACACACAAAACAGAATCAGAGGCCAGCCAGGCACACGAGGCAGCCCTCCCCCAACCAGGACAGAAGCTGGGCTGAAGGGCCAGGCTGAGCTCAGAGGCCTGCACTCAGGGGCAGGGCACCATCATCTATCCCAAAAGACACACAGCCAAGCCCCAGCAAGGGTCACTGCCCAGTCTATATGGAGCCCAGGGAACGGCCAGAGGTAGGGGCCTCCCTTGGAGTCTGAGCACAGACAAGGGCCTCTCAAAGCTGTTTTTCCTGAGCTAATTTTTGTCCCCTCTGGACTGCTGGCCCAGCATGTGCTTGGAGGGGGAAGGCCTAGAACAAGGAGGCCAGAAGCCCACTGGTTCTAGAACAGATCATGAGGCACAGAGGGCACAAGCCAAGGAGTGACGCGGGCACTCGGGCAGCTCGTCACCTGCTGGACGTATCTGTCGGTTGTCTTCCACATGTAGTAGTACTCGATGATGCTGGTGAGGGACTTCCACGGCAGCTGGCCAGGAGACAGCGCAGGTGACGTTGGACAGGGCAGGGGGCAGGCCGCCCCCGACAGGTGAGAAGACAGAAGGGGGAGGGTGCACATGGGAGAAGATACCATGAGGTGTGAAGGAGGCCACTGTGGGGTTCGTGTGTGGGTACAGAAGGTAGGGGCTGGGAGGCGGGTGCTCGAGGCTTTGAGGTGGCCTGCCTCCTCCACCCCTGTAAACACAACGCCAAGACAGGGCACATCTCAACAAAGAAAACCAATGGCCAGGCACCCAAAAGGCCACAGAACCCCAACAGGGTCACACGGTGGCAGCATCTGGGGCCCCACAGCCTGCTCCCCTCAGAACACTGTGCACTGCTACCGTCACCTTGCTCCCCACTCTAGTTTCCTACCGTTCCTTCTGTCACAGCGCAGTGTCATCGTTCAGGTTAATGTCCTTTTTTCCCTTCTGTGGACAGTGACATTTAAGCTATGACTTTTCCTCTGTTTCCTCAGCCACATCCCAAAGACTTTAGCATTGCAGTGTTTCCATGAAAACTGTTTTCTAGGGTTCTCCTGTGCCCTTGAGTCCCATCTTAACCCACTTCATAGGATGATAATTCTTAACTTCTAACGGACTGAGTTTTTGTGCTTAGTAGACAACCCATCTGTAAAATTTCTGCTTCTTTGGTATTTACGGGTATTTTTTTAGGATGATCCATTTTCTAAAAACACACAGGGTAAAGTACAGGTGGTGTAAACTTTTCAAATACAGACTTCAGATCCCTTATTCCCACTTTTCATCTACCTGATGTGCTACAAGAATGAGGGGGACGCTGTCCTCGCAGACAGAGGTTCTCTCCATTTCTTCTGCTCCCACCGGGGTGTGCTTCGGGCTGCTCGGGTTTGGGACATGCAGGGTCCGCGCTGGCACCTGTGCTGTTGGGACTCTGCAGAGCTTCCTACCGTCACTTGCCCTCAGTCTGCTCACGGCCCTCCTGGCTGTTCTGAGTCCAGTGGATGCATTCTCTAGCTCACATTATCTGGTTCACGCTTTTGGTCAGAAAAGGTCTATTTTTGCTTGGATTCTTTAGCCAAATTCACATACACACATGGACTGCAGAGGCCCCCAGGCCTCTAGGCTGGGTCACGTCACCAGCTGTTGCCCGCCCTCCCAATCCTAGCGGCCTGGGCTGGTCCAGCAGGGGTTCGCTGTCTGGCTGTGCTTGGGCCACCTTTGCTGAAATGTCAGTGTCACTTCTCCCTCCAGGCTGGCATTCCTGTCGGCGAGGTCTCTTGGCCCTCTTCCTGCTTACCTCTCCTGCTTGGTGGACACTTCCCCAGTCTCTGCTGTGCTGGCCTGGCACTCTGTGCTGTCAGATTTGGTCAGTACTGTTCCAAGTGGCGCTCTTGATCAGACGATGGAGACACTGTGTCCTCGCCTGCTTTGAGGTGGCCACCGCCTCTTGCGAAGTCACGTCCTTCCCTCCCAACCTGCCCACTTGCTCTCTGCCAGGACAGCCTGTGAAGCTTTTCCCCTTGCTCCAGGCACAGCTTCCTTTCTACGATTCTTGATGAATTTCCCAGATCTAGAGGGCGAAGGCTCCCGAGGGCACAGCTCACTCTGCTTACACTGCAGTCCTCGTGGGGGAAGGGCCAATGAGCTCAGTACTCACAAGACCCCAGACTCATGGAAACTTTCAGACACACAAGTAAGTTTAGCGAAAAGTCAACCAAAAATTAAAAATCAAAGGGTGGAGTTGGTGCATCTTGGCACACGGCCCCTTGGTGATCACCCCGGGGTGAGCCCCTGCCACAGCAGGACTCTAACCCCAGGCTTGGCCAGGTGCCCCTCTCCCGCCTCCTTCACTGTCCTCTCCCAGTGGCCCCAGCCCCACAAAAGCCAGTGACAGACACGGCAGGCACCGAGATACGTGGCCTCTGGGAGCAGTGCCCTGCCTGGAGAAGCCATATGGGAAAAAGGGTTGTGGGCTGGGCTGGGGGCTGGCTGTAGGTGGACTAGTGGTCCCACCAGGTCCAGAAGAGCCACAGGTGGACCTGAGGGGCAATACCGTGGTGGGTGGCCGGGCCACAGGGGCCCCGCACTGTCTCCTGGCCAAGGCCCTTCTAGGCTCCACCAGGGGCACCAGTGGCCCCATGCACAGCTCCCCCTCCCCCCAGTGACAGGAGCGCAGTACCACAGCCACGCCTCCAGCCCACCAGCCTCTCCCGCTAGGTCTTGGCACTTACAAAGTCCTGCTGGATGTCGGTGAAGTCCTTCCCGTACTTCTCCAGGGCCTCCTCGAAGAGGTTGGCCTCTGAGGCAGACCACTCCTCCATCTCGTCCCGGCACAGCACCGGCCCGCCCTGCGGGACCAGGGCCGCAATGGCCTTGGAGATGTCGTAGATGTTCTTGTGGAGTGTGTCCATGGCGTGGAACTGTGCAAGACGGTGAGGGGCTGTATCTGCCCACTGCCTGTGAGGTCACCAGGACCCATCCCCCCCACACCCCCGCCCTACAGGCGTCCTGCCCTGGTGGCTGCTAACCCCACAGACGACCTGTAGCCTCAGCTGTCACCCCAGCCCATATGGCTTCTGTTTGCTAAGAGGTGACTCCGAGAGCAGAGGCCTGGTGGGGCCGCTGTAGCAGCCAGCCCCCAGCCACAGTTTGGGCCATGGAGTGGCTGTCTCGTGCACCTGGGAAGAGCAAGGGAAGTTCTCGGCTGGGAATGGGTGAACAGGGCCCAGTGCGGCCTCAGGGACACACAGAGGAAGTGCTGCAAATGGCAGCTGCCTTGCTCATTCTTTGGGGGACCCAGAAGGCAGACAAAAGGCTCTCACTTCCTTTTAAGCACCACAGACCACCCAACATCCCTCTTGGCTGGGTGGGGACACTGAGGAGAAAGCACCATTTGGAGACGTATTCCCAGGGACTGTGTGCGGATGCGGAATGTCTGTATGCGGGCCTGAGCACGTGTGTATGCGACTGAGTGTGTATGAGACAGCCAGGCAGTGTGAAGCCCACTAGGGTCCCCAGGTCGATCGGCACTCAGCCACGGAGCAGAGAGCAGGTGCTCACCAGTGTGATGTCCCGGGACGCGGCTGCAGCACTCATGTGCAGGCTGGGCTGGCGGACAGAGCTGCTGCAGTCCAGTGCACGGGCAAAGGTGCCCACGGAGCTACGGGGCAGGAGACTCAAGTCACAGCTCCACACAGCCACCTCAGGGCTGAGAGGTCAAGGGCTTCATTTCCTCCCACCCCTGGTCTGCATGTCCACAGCTCTGGCCACAGCCCACTTATAGGAGGCCCCTCAAGTCCCCTTCCTCCATGGCCAAAACTCAGGCCCCCTTCTGCACTGTCCTGTTCTCCAGCCGCCACTAAGCTCAGCCGACAATGGGCACAGCCCCAGGCCACTGTGCCCGCCCTCTGCTCCCCACACCCACTGAAGACCCTGCATGAGGGGAAGCTACTCCGCCAGTGGCAAGGTCCCTGCACCCTGGTGCCCACACCCTCCTTCCCCTCCTTCCCTGGCAGCCCCCCGCCCACCTCCCCTGGGCCAGCAGGGCAGATGGCTCCATCCCTGGCCAGCCCCAGCCTCTTCCAGGGTCGGGCAGGCAATCGGCCTCCCGGTTTCCACGCCCTGCACACTGGGTGCAGCCCCAGGGGGGGACACTGCAGTCCCTGCACCCACCCGCCTACTGCTCACCGCGCCACCACCAGGAACTGGTCAATCTGCTTGTCAATGAGGGGGTTGTGTGCCTCCCAGACCTTGGTCTCCAGCTTGGACTGGTCACGTCCATCCTCCTCGCCTGCAGTAAAGCAGACCACAGCCACGTGAGGCAGGTCACCTTCTGAACAGGGCCTCGGCTGCAGGCAGGCCCCAGGCCTCCACAGGCCCATCCTCTTCCCAGGTCTGCACTTTCTTGCCCAGTTCAGAGAACACCTGAGGTGAACAGGCAGGTGGGCAGAGGCCAGACCGGGGTCCAGGAGCCGGTGGGGCACGCAGGGGACCTGCACCTGGAGGGGCACGGCGCTCAGGCTGAGTGGGGCCCAGCCACCTGTGGCCAAGGGCTTCGGAGAGACAGAGAGGCCGAGGCCTGGCCTCCTCTCAGAGCACCCCTGTGACAGTAGCTGTGACAAACAGCAAGCTCCCATGAGACCGGGGACAATGTCTGTCTTTAACGATACTCTTTATTTTGAGATCTCTTCAGACTCTCAGGCCATTGCAGGAAGTGACAGAGACCGCTGCAGCAACAGCCTGTGTGCAGGACTCCTGCTGGATGCTGGCCGGCAAGAACGTGGACAAGCTCCCGCACAGACACAGCCTCGGGGAACCCAAAGTGCCCTTTCCACTCTGTTTTTGTTTCCCAGATGACAGGCCCTACCCTGGCCACCCCAAGCTCCCCCAGTGAGTGCACTACCGGCTCTACTGGGGGTGCCTGCTCCTAGCTTGGCACCGCCTGCCGGTTCCCACTCTGGGGCCCCTGTGCAGCTCGTCTCGAAGCACATGGTGCTGAGGATTCCAGGCAGCGCCAGCACTGACAAGGCTAACACGACATGCTGCCTGGGGCAGCTGCCATTGGCCAGATGGCAGGGAAGGTGCTCATGAGGCAGCCCTCCTGCGTGCAGGAAACAGCTGCTCAGGGAACTGAGTGCTGCAGGCTGGAGTGGCCGGGGCCTGGAGGAAGCCTGCTACCCTTGGTCTGCAGGCTGGGTGCCGCAGCCCTAATTCGACACGGAGTGTTTGATTCACATGTTGCACAACAGCCCGTCAGCTGCCTTCCGCTATCTGCCCTCTGCAGTAAGGTGCTCACTGCTCCTGCAGGCACAGGCTTGGCCTGCCACCCAGCTGATGTGCCACGGCACATGTCCTGATAGCTCAAGTGGGTAGCACAATGCCCAAGAGGAAAGAGGTTTCCAGCCTGCAGGCCACTGGCTAGTGACACAGCCTGTGCATGGGGTGGCCTGGGTCTCTGTCCAGGGCACAGCCCTGCCTAGCCTGCCCCCAGCTGTCTTGTGCTGCAGGCCAGGCCAAGGACTGCAAAGACACTTTGACTCAAGCCCTGACAGGAGACAGCCAAAGATCTTGAGAATGGGACACAGCCTTTACCGCCACAGACCCTGCATCCCAGCGAGGCCAGTGAAACCCAAGTGGGCAAGGGAAGACCGGTGTGGCATCGCCACACCTTGTCACATGCCCCACGAGACCCTTCTGAGGCAGAGTCAGGCTCAAGCAGCCGGTTTCCCTGGCTGAGCAGCCACAGTGCCACTACTTCCACGATGACTTCCTGTGGCTGCATCAGTCAGAGAAGGGGACTGACAGCAAGGGGGGATGGGGTCCTGCACTCTCTGGACAGGCCACCACTTCCCTGAGGCTGCGAGTTCTCGGCTAGCCTCCTTCCCACCAGCCCAGCACCGAGGCCTGGGCTTGGTGGTCAGCCAGAGGTGTGCGTGGGGCAGACACAGTCAGACGCTTCTGTCCAAAGGCGATGCCTCGCCAGTCTGCTGTGGCCCCCAACCCCCAGGCCCACAGGACCCCTGATCCTGACATGGAGTGCATGGCTGTGTCACTGTCCTGCACGTGCCCCAGAGCAGCTCACTGGGACCTGCTGACAGCACCAGTCCAGAGAAGCCCAGGCAGCAGAGGCACAGAGTGCTCTGGATGAGCTCTGGACCAGAACCTCCTGGCCAGCAAAACTGCACCACGTGGCAGGTAAGTGTGCGTGGCACAGACAGGTGGGAATGGCACAGTGGGTAGAGGCAGTGAAGGGTGGCATGGTGACCTGCCTGCACAGCACACACTTACACAAATGAGAGAATACACACCCCCGACACGACACAGTCACCAGTCGGAGAGAGTAAGATGGGAGGCAAACAAGTACCCAGTGCACAAGCCACCAAGAAAAGTAGCATGGGCCTCAGCTCAGACAGACCAACACACAGGGTCCTGTCCCCTCCGGCACACCACCACCACCTCTCCTGCTAGCCTCACTGGAATCCTCTGCCTTGCCAGCCACGGCACCCCACCTGGACAGTGCTTCCTCCAACTGTCCTGTCCATAGCTGGCCCAATGCCACTTGGGCCCGAGCACCTGATGTCTGTCCAGAGCAGCCTGGTCCAGGCGGCAGGGATGAGGCCTGACCATCCTTCCCGGAGACCCGGTGCCTGGCAAGGCAGTGCTATGAGGGACCAAGGGTGCAGCCCCCACCTGCTCCCCTCACGGCTGTGACGAGAGAGGCAGGGTGGTGGGCAGTGTGGGCTGAATCTCCGATGCCACCCAAACCTGCTTGCAGAGCCCAGCTCTCCACGGTGACAACACCTCTGTTGTTCTGACAGCCACATCTTACGAGCTGACTCACCAACAAGCAGGGAGTCCACAACAGGACCTCCTGAGGGCCGTCAGGGAATGCGTCCACAGAGGTGGACGCTGGTGGCTCACAGCTGGTGGCTCACAGGTTGACTCCGCCATGGCTACCACTTGTGCTCCCTCCCCATCCTGGGGTGGCTGCCCAGTACACAGGGGCGACAGGGCACAAGGCCTGAGGTTGCCGGAAGGTGGTAATTCAACAACACATCAGGGTGAGGCGGACACAGCCCACCAGCTCCCACAGCAGGTGGGGAGTCCAGGGACACGCACACCCCTCCTCTGTGTGCAAAAATCCCCGGGACCTGAGACCAGGGAGCCCGAGTCACACATCAGTGCCCCACACTGGTCAGGGTCCAGAATTGCAGGCTGGTCTTCTATTTCCATCCCTGCCTGCTCCCCTCTCACAGCCCCCAGGTGCACCTCGCAAAGACTGGACCTGTGATCATCCACCCACCTTCCAGGAAGTCACTCGTGCTGTTTATTCTGTATATATCAATGAGGTCTAGTTGGTTAATTGTGGCAATAAGGTCGTCTGTGTCTTTACTGAGCTTTTTTCTAGACGATCTGTCCAGTACTGAGAGTGGAGGGTCAAAGTCTCCTACTGTTACTGTGGAGTGATCTATCTCCTTTTTGAGTGTAGTCAGTGTTTCTTTGCCGTATTTAGGTGCTCTGATTAGGTGCATAAATGTTTAATACTATTAAATCCTGCTTGTGCATGGAACCTTTCAGCAATAAATAGTGTCCATCTTTGTCCACGATGGTGGATTTTACATTAAAATCGATTTTATCTGAGATTAGAATTGCCACACCTGCTCTTCTTTGCTCATTGTTAGCTGGACATACATTCTTTCATTCTTTAATTTTCAGTTTGTTCCTATCTTTAAGGTGAGTTTCTTGTAGGCAACATATAGACGGATCGTGTCTTTCGATCCAAGATGTCACTCAATGTCTCTACTGGAGCATTCAGTCCATTCACATCTAATTATTGACAGGTATGTGTTCAGTGCTGCCACTGTGATATGTTTACTTTTGTGTTGATGTTTTCCCTGCTGTTCTTATTAATCTGTTCTGCAACCTTCTTCTTTGTGAGTTGAGTTTTCACCCTTTTCATGGTTGGTTTTGTGGTTGTTGAGACTCCTGTGTTACATTTCTTGATATGGCGTGTTGCTTTTTTATTATGCTTTACGGCTGTACCATGATCCTGCTTAATAAACTATATACAAACCCAATTTTGACTGTTACCAGTCTTGTCAACTTCCTCTCCATCTGGAAGGACTATAACAACTGTAGCATATCCCTCTTTTTAATATGATGGTATCATAGTTTACATTATATGAACACTAGATTGTTTCTTTCACGATTATAGCTTTGATTGTGTTTGGAGCCTTCCCTGAGTAGCATTCTGGATAATGTGTTCTTCTAAAATATACCAGTTAGCGGTTTTGTTCTTTCAAACTAAGAGGAGATTCTTTCAGTATTTCTTGTAGCTTTGGTTTGGTTTTTACAAAGTCTGAGTTTCTGTTTATCTGGGAATGTCTCAATTGCATTTTCATATTTGAAAGACAGTTTGCAGGATATATAATTCTTGGTTGGAAGTTCTCCTTCAAGGCTTTGAATATGTCATGCCACTGTCTCCATGCCACCATGGTTTCTGCTGAGAAATCTGATACAGGGTTTCCCTCTAAATGTTAGCTTTGCTTTGAGTCTTGCTGCCTTTAACAGTTTCTGCTTATGTTTCATTTTTTTAAGCTTGATTATAACGTGTCTTGGAGTCTTTCTATTGAGATCTATATTGAGTGGTGTTCAACACGCATCTTGGATATCTATATTCTCTTCTTTCATGATTTCTGGGACATTTTCTGTCAGCAGCTCAGCAACAATACTCTGTGTTCTCAGGTATCTCACCCTCTTCAGGAACTCCAATTAATCATAGATTGTTCTGCTTAATAGAGTCTCACATTCTCCTTAATGCTTGTTCATTTTCCTTGTTTCTTTTTTCTGATTTCTCCTCATAGATGCTGAAGTCAGTAGCTGTGTCTTCCAAATCAGAAATTCTCTTTTCCATTTGTTCCACGCTGTTTTCTTGGCTTTGAATTAAAGTTTCTATGTCTTTAATTTTACTCTTGATCTGTTGGATTTCTGAGTACTGGTGTTCCATCAGATCGAACAGCTTGCTTAATTTTCATTTTGCTCGACTGCATTTTGTATAAGGTCTAGGAGGGCTCTCTATATAACCCTTCTGTACTCACTTTCTGACAGTTTCAGAAAAGCTTCTTCGTCTGGGAAGTTCTCAGGTGGTTTCTTCCAGGGGCCTTCTGATGCCATGGGTGATTTCCGGGTTACTGTTTTCTCCAACATTTGTTGTTTTTTGGGCTTCATGTGGGTCAACAAAGGCTGGGAGAGATGCTTTGGTCTGTGCAAGCCTCTGCTCACCGAGAGTGGTGTCCGTGAGAGAGGAGGTGTTGCATTCAGTGGTATGAAGTCCAAATTAACAGCCCTATGCCACATTCCGGGGCTCCCTAGGTGTCCAGAAGGCTTCGTTTAATTATCATTTCAGGTCTTGGTTTCCAGAGGGATTTAGGGAGACATGCATTTAGTCTGCTGACTCCGCCTCCCCACTCGTGCTTTTTGAAAACACACAGGTGGTGAGCACACAACACACTGTTGCACATGAAATCAGCTGATGGAGGATTCCCCTGAAATACAGTACATGCACATGTATGTATGTGCATGTGATCGGTGTTATGTGCAGCATCTAAGAGCGCCTTTGAACACAGTAACCAAGTTCTGTGGGACAAAACCACATATACGGATGCACATACGTGTATGCATGTGTGGTGTGCACACGTATGTACATGTATGTACACACACACACAAACACAGAGATTTGGTGCCAACACAGCTTCTGTGAGACAAACACCACTGTCCCCACAGATGTGGGATGACTGGCCCGACCCGGGAACTGAATGCCAGCAGCGTTCCACAAGTAGGGGCAGAGGTGGTGTCTCCAATCAAGTGAGACCCATGGGCCCAATGCCCCAGAGGAAGAGGGCTGGCCCAGCCCCAATCCCCTGCCCTGCTCACTTGCATCCCTTGGGAGTCCTGGTGCCGAGGCCCATCCTTAGGTGGCATGGCCTCTGCTGACCCACGCGGTGGGTGGCCCAGAGCACCACACAGCTAACATCAGAGCTCAGGCATCTCCCACTGCCTTACCGACAAGGAGACCCAGCCAGCAGCTGCACAGGCTCCACCCACCCCCCAGTCACCAGGACCACATTGGCACTTCAAAGATGACGGGGGCAGGACATGGGCTCCACCCTGGGGGGAGCTGCCCCCCACCTTCAACCCTGGAAACTGATATCCACAGGCATTCCCCTGACATGACCTGTGGATCACGTCCAGTACCATCTTCTACTAAGGTCACAGGAGGCCCTGAGACACCCCTGTGGGGTACATAGCAGGTACCAAAGAGCAGGCGATGGGTTGGAAGGGAGAGGACAGGGAGGTGAAGCAGTGTCACAACGCGCTGACAGTGAGGAGCATGGGGCTCTGAAGCTGTGTGCCTGCGGGCCCTGGGGTCCTTCCTGCTCCTCCTGTGGCAGGACAGCTCTGCCCAGCCTGTGGGGACTCAGGGGCCTAAAGCCCTGGGGTATCCCAGGGCCTCAGAGGGTAGGAAGGAGGACCCTTGGGTCAGGTGTGACCGCTGCCCCTTGGGTCAGGGGCTGGCGCAGCCTCTACTGGGCACATACTTGCTCTCAGACCCCAACTAGTCACTAACCTCCAGAACCAACTGAAGGTGTCCCAGGGAATAAGCAGGAAAAAGTAAGCTCCCTCAACTCCTCTACCTCTCAGGGCTGGGATGCATCTGATCAAGAGGAAAGAATATCTTCACAACCTCAAGGCCAGCACTGGAGAGTGGTCCAGGTGCCAGGAGGGGATGGAGTGGTCCCAGCCCGCATCTCTGCACCAACACCCACACCTGCTGGCCCTGTGCTGTGAGCACCCACAACCTCCCACCCCTTCAGCCACATGGGCAGTCTCCACACACATGGACATCCCCAGGCCAAGTCAGCAAAGTGCCTGCTGAGCCATAAAGAGGAGATTTGGGAAGACATAAAGAGTTTTAGGAACGCAACGAGAAAAACTGGCCAAAGGGACTGAAAACCCGGACACCAGGTGGTGCAACCACGAAGCTCCACCTCAAGGGCCGGGGCATACTGCCAGGGCTACTCTCCCCCACAGACGGGGCTTGGTGACAGTCAGCACTCCTTCCCTCCTGTCCCCTCACCCCACGGGCACATGCGGTTGACTGGTTGGCCCCCGTACCTTCCTTCAGCAAGTCAGTGATGTCAGCCTGGTACCGGTTCCCCACACGGATCTCCCCTTTATCAGCCAGCAGGGTCTTCTGCTGGGGGTCATAGACTAGAGAATAGAAGAAGAAATCCTGAAAAACATCACAGAAGACGAAGCCGTTAGCATGGGCCAGGGAGTGTCGCAGCATCCTGTCTTGTCGACTGGTTAGAGCCTTGGGGCACCGCCACGGGTCTGGTGGCTACGGAGGGCTGCCAGGCTCCTGACGGCCTCATCAGAGCACAGCCTAGGTGGGGAGGGGACTCGGCCTGCTGGGGGCTGTCCTAGGGGCATCAGAGTGACGAGGAGAAGAAACACCAAGAATGAGAAACAGGAAGAACCCAAAACAGTCACCACTGAGGGGCGTCTGCTCGATCGGATCAAAACCCAGTGACATGACAGACACCATACCTGTCATCAGCATTAACAGCAAATCTCTCACTTACAACAACCGAGACAGAGATCAGGACAGGACCTGAGGTGGTCTCTCCAGCAGCCACACTCTTCTCACAGAAACCGATCCTTTTGTTTTAGAGCCACCTTCAAACAGCAGCACGTCCACAGCTGTCCACTGGGTGCTGGCAATGTGCCTCTTCAGCTGTCCCCAGCCAGCTAGGTATACCCCAGCCTTTGGTTGTGCCACTGATCCAACGTCCCATTGGCCTCAGCCACTTCTTGGAAACCTGCTGCCTCTCTAAGGGCATGCACCACATCTGCAGAGACAGGCTGCAGAGGCACCTGTCTTTCTGGCCATCTATGTTCTCTTTCATGTCTCTGGCCCTCTCGAGTCCTCTTTGGTTTGTCCCAAGTGCCAGTCCATCGCCCCCTGGCCACTCTCTAATGATCTGCTCTATGTCCATTCTTCAGTGGCCACCTTGGAAGTCAGTGCCTGCATGGCCCCAGGTGCTGGCTGGACCTGTCACCGACACCTCCCACTGGTGGAATGTGCCTTGCTCAGGGGACCTGTGTTGGCTTCCACACAGCAGCCCACCCTTGTGCTGTGTGCCAATGTACCAGGTCCCTCTTGTACTTCTTTCAAAGTACAAGACACATGAATTTTCTGTTCCACCAGCCGAGCCTGGTAGGTCTGATTCACCTGTGCTGCTTGTGATGACCCTGGATTCTCTGTGCCATGTGATTTTTTAAAAAACTATGAGCCTCTATTTGTTAAGACTTTTATCTGGGAGAATTATCTGAGGCTTGAGATGGGGACAGCTGGCTGGCCCTGAGAGGTACCACCAACCACACACCACTTTAAATTAAAAAATTCAGGCCACACAAAGGCTGTCCTACATAGCAGGAGGGTTTCAGGTATTCAGTGGCCCAAAACAGCAGCTTGTTTTTCATCACTGAAGAATGATTTGCTCTCTACACAAACGGGCAACAGGAAGCAGAACACCCTGACCTTTGCCCCAGGAGACAGGCACCCACCTGCACAGCACAGGTCCCCACAAACCACATGGTCAGCATCTGCTATTTTAGATTCTGGTCTTCGGATCCCAAGGGTCTTTCCGGGTCTGACGCATCTCCGCGTCGGCACATCCAGTGGCCATACACAGCTTCCCTGAGAGGCTGGAACTGAGGCTCTTTCCCAAGCACCACTCTCCAGCCTCTGCTCTTGTCCAGATGGACATCCCAGGCTCCAGCTTCTCAGAAAGTCAGTTACATGCAGCCTGTCCCAGTCTGGGCTCCAGGCAGCCACCCAACTGCAAGCCTGCCCTTCCTCAGCTGGGTCGTACTTTGTAGGACCAACTGTATGTGTCATTTCTTCACAGAAACGTCCCGACTCCTCACAGAGGAGTCAGGTCCGAAGCACCGAAGGCTCGTCATTCTTGCCTGCTCCCTGTTTTCTTATCCACCCACCACACATCCACCTGTCTGCCCTGTCATCCGCCATCCATCCAGCCAATCGTCAGCCTCTACCTACCCCCCACCCCATCATCCGGCGACACCCACCCATCTACTCATTTGTCCAATCACCTACAACTTGCCGACGCACCTGAATGCCCTCTAGCCAAGCACCCCAACGGTTCACCCACCACTCACCATCCGTCATCATGTCCTGTCAACAACACCGACGATGACGAGCTTGGCTGTGTGAGGGGTGAGGACTAGGACCACGAACAGGAAACGGTGGCCCTGCCCCACCACACAACATCTAGTCTCATTAGAGCTAGACACTGGAAGGCAGTCAGAAGCCCACGTATCACAATAGGGGAGCAAAGGCCATGGGATGGGCTTCAAGGACAGCTGAGGGGGGCTCTTAGCAGTCCCCTAGAGGTGGAGTGACATGAGGCCATCCTGGAACCCCAGAAAGAATCCTTTTGTATAGAGCCCCAGGCAGAGGGACAGTGACAAGAGTGAGGATGGCACTGACACTAGGGACTTGCAAGGGTGTCCTTTCTAGGGACAGTCTGGAAGAGCTTGCTGGATACGGGGGCAGGAAGATTGCTGACAATAAATTTGGGACACAGAGCTCCCCCCAGGGCACAGCAGCAGAGCCCTGGACAATACTGAGCCCCTAGCTGCAGGCACATATGCCCTGGGCATCCACAGACACATCTTCCTCCTTGCCTACCCCAAGTATGTTCTTCAAGTATCACACATCCCTGCAAGTAACAGAGGGGCTCTGGCTGTGTGAGACCCCACCTGATCTTGGGAAATCTGACCCTCCAGCAACCGTTTTTCACAATATCCTCAGTGCAGCAGCCTTAGCCAGGGGCAACTCTGCCCCTGGGGACATGTGCCACTGGAAAGGTTTCAGGCAGCTACAACTTGGGTAAAGGAAGGACCTGTCACTCAACAAGTAACACCCCACAGCAGTCAGGCCAGTAACACCAGAGTCCAACTGCCAGTGTGGGCTGTGCCAGCACTACCATGCGTGAGCAGGCAGAAGCTGCCAGTGCAGGACTAAGTCCCACTGCCCTCATGACGCCCAAGTGTCCAAGCCAGGCATCAGAGGGCTCTTCTGCGAGTCCCACAGCATGGCAGGGCTGGCGCTGTGATGACATGAGAGGCCCAAGAAGAAGGCAACACAAGCCTTCGCTTCAAGACCCCAGTGGCCCTGCTGAGGTGGCTGCTGGCCCAGGTCGGCATCAGGCACACAGAGCTTGGCTGGACAGTCCCAAGGACCCAGCATCAACCTCAAAAACAGCCACCAGCGTGCCTCGTCTCCTGGACTTTGCTCTGGGCTGGTACAGCTGGGTGGGGACGCTGTGGCTGCCTGTGTGAAGGGGCTGCTGTGTGGCTGTAAGGAGTCCCAGTGTCCAACTCCAAGCACCCATGCATCAACTCTGGTGTCTGTCCCTCACTGCCTTTACAGATAGCCCACCGCATGACATCTGAGGTACACCAAATGGTCTCCACTCAGCAGGAACGGATAATCACCAAGAACCAAAACAACACGGGGGAAAGAGAACTTAGAAGACAGAGATCCACGTGAGTGGGTGACTACATTGACATGCGACCTAAAGAACCAGATGGTGCCCGGCCACCAGCAGTGATAGCTGTGATGGGGCTCACAAAGTTGAGTCTCACTGGCAACATGAGAATAAAAAGGGGTGCAACCTTGAGAACTCCACTAAAAGACCACAATTGATGGTCCAGGGGCCTTGGGGTTCCCCTGGGAGCATGGCCCCTGGCCCTGATGCTCCCCCTGTCCATAAACCATAACAGAGGTCAACTCTTCAGACAGGAATGGATCGGACTTGGTGACACAGGGTGACCATATCACATGTGCACTTTATGGTTCTGTACATCTACAGGACGCCAGGTGGGGGAGAGGGTGGAGAGGAGGGGATAGCGGATTGCTAGGAGAATATGACACGTATAGAACGGAGAGGAGTGTGCTGTCACCGGACAGGGAGAGCAGGGGGAGCTACACATAGGCGGGCATGCAAATTTATACGGGGTTGTGCATTTTAACTCAATCATATTTTTTTTTTTTTAAATAAATAAGAAAGACAGTCCACTGCACATGAGACCATGGGACTGGAGGTGTCCCGGGACCTCTGCTCAACCACGTCCTCCCCATGAGGTGCCGGGTGCAGCGTCCTCATAGGACAGGCGGGCCTCCCTGGGTAGGAGAGTAGACACCCCCATGCTGGTCATCCCATAAGGAGGTGGGCGCCAAGACAGAAGGCACAGACAAGGGAGGAGGACACTGACTGAGGACACTGACCACACAGCTGTGGTTCCTTCCCTGCAGGTCAGCCTGGCTCAGGAAGCAGCCACGTCCAGCTGCAGCTAAGGTGGGGCCACGGGCCCCTGACGTCGGGGTGGTTAGGGTACTGTGGGGCTCACCTCCCGTTCCAGGTAGGACTTCAGGGACTCGGTCTCATTGAGCAGTGTGACGCTGCACTTGCCCCTGGAAGAGACAGGTGTCATTAGGGGTGTGGCAGCCAGGGCCACTGCACCCCCAGGGGGTCGCTGTCCCACCTGATGTGGGTGGCAGGCAGGGACTCCAGCTGCCTTGACAGGAAGAGCTCACGGTGCCGCAGCTGGTGCTTCAGCTTCTCGGGCAGGTCCACCATCTCTGGGTTTTCCACCTCCTCCTCCATCTCCCCTGAGGACGACAGGCCATCCACACTGAGCGGAGGCCCACACTCTGCTCGGGCCCCACAGGGTGGCCGCCCTCCCCGGACGCCTGGCCACCTGAACATCTGGCCTCCCCTGCCCTGGGCATCAAGGGGACCAGGAAGGAGAGAAGACGACAGGTATGAAGTGCAGCCTTGGGAGGAGCAGGCGAGCGAGGAAGAGGAGGGAGCAGCAAACGCCACACATCTGGAGTGGGCAAGTGGGGGACCCCTCTGTCTGTGGGTCTCGCCCCAGTCCCAGAGGCCACACAGTCCTGAAGCCCACACTGGGGAAGCTCTGCAGGCAGCCCTGGATATGTCCAGCTGTGTGCCTGGCAGGACTCTGTCCATGCAGAGTTCACCCTTAGGGTCCCACAAGTTTAAGAGGGACATCTGGCTGCTCAGACGAGGCTGTGCTATGGTCACTCACGGGCCTAGAGGAGTGGGCATGCAGCTAGGGCCTGCTCCCCCCAACCCCCACCCCCACCCCGAAGAAGCTGCTTACCTTCCTCCTCATTCTCCGACCCTGGTCCAGCTTTACAGCAGACTGACAAGGCTGGATGACAGACAGACAAAACACAAAGATGCCCATGGCAGGGATCAGGACAGCAGCCCAGGCAAAGCCCCCAAGGGCCCACAACCACACAGAAGGGCTAGTGGAGATAAGGGAGAAGGCTGAGGGGTGCAGGGCAGACCCTGGAGGAAGACCTTGGGGTACAGGACAGTCAGCCTGGGCTGGGGTACAGCCTTGCAAAAGCTCTCTGAGGTCAGAGGCCATGTGGAGGGATAGGCAGCAGGGACTACAGGGGAAGAGGCCCTGAGGGGTTGAGGGTGCCAGCCCACCAGGTGTCAGCTAGGACAGAATGCCAGGGGGTGGGGTGGGGTGTGCAGAGCAAGGTCAGAGGCCACCTCCCCACTGTGCTGGCTCCAGCTCCCTGCGCACGCCCCTGCGCCCTCGACAACTCCTACCCGCCCTCCTGGCTCTAGAAAGACAACCTGGGTGCCCCTCTGCTGACCCCTTGTGGCAACAGCAGGAAGTCCTGACTGCATGTCGGCTCTGGGGGACTTCAGAGGGGTATCCTCGTCTGCTCAGAGCAGCCCTGCTGGGTCCCAGACAGACCAAGGGTCCACCCAGCTGAGCCCAGGACAGTCATTACCGTCAAGCCACAGAGGGGTAAGGCCTACCTAAGCAGCCACGACCCCAGCATGGGCCATCACCCCATTCTTGGGGGTACTCCATGGGTGTTCTGCCCATTCTCAACCCCCCAGGGGCACCTGAAGCCTCAAAAATTGTCATGGCTTCAGCTCTAGACAGATGAGGGGGCTGAGACTGCCATCTTGCAGGTGCCAGGCAGGGCCTGGGTAGGTGGAGGCCTATGTCATCATCTCTGCATGTGGCCTTGGGGCGTGGGAGCTGATCCCAGGATTAAACCGTGGCATGGTGGGCAAAGTGCCCTCTGGGATGCCCAGCACACTGGCACCTGCCATGGACATGCTGGCTCTGCCACAAAAGTGAACCCAGGTATGGCTCTGCCCAGGGCTATACCCTCCCAGCCCTCACACCCCTCAGGGAGTAACCCTAACCCATGACCGTCTCCTGGCTTACCCACAGGCCTGCTCCCATCCCTCAAGCCTCAGTCACGTCTGCCACCTAAACTCCAGCCCCACGCTCAGTGTCTCCCGGTCCCTCTGCACCAGAGGCTGACCACACAGGCCCTCCAGACTCCAGGCACCCAGACGCAGAACCCTGCACTCCACGGCCCAACCCAGCCTACAAGGGAGAACCCCCAAGTACATCTGACACACAGTTCTAGCCGGTGCACAGTGCAGCCCAGCTGCAGCTGCTACATGGCCAGCCCTATCTGCATCAGTTTCAGACAGACACACAGACACACCTACACACATGTACATGACACATACATACACAGGTACACTGACAAAAACACATACATGTGCATTTCAGAGATACACATGCTTAAGACATACATACATATGTGCAGACACATACATGTATACCTGACGTGCACACACACACACACACACACACACACACACACACTCAGAGACATTTGATATGATACACCCCAGACACTCTGTCTCTCCCTCCTGCACACACATCACCCCCCCTACAAGCCTGCAGCCAGGCACTCCTTTACCACGAGTGGGGCCCTGGGCACGCACAGGATGTGCCTCCATGTGGGCCTCTCACAGCAGCTTTCCAGCAACAGGGTGTGGGCCTTGCCAGGTACCCAATGGCTCAATGCTAACTGCCTGGCTAGAGTGCCACCTCTGCTCCATCCTGCCATCTCCAACATGGCCCTCTGGAAAACCAATCTTGTATGTCCAGACTCTGCCCGTCTCCTATGGGGCCTCTGGGACCCCCTCAGACTCCTGCCCAGGTTCCTCTGGGCCCACAAAGCAGGTCTGTGTGTCGAGGGCAAGGCCTGTGCCCACCTGTCATCCACACACCTGACCTGGCAGCCACTGGCTTCCTGTACTGTCAGCCCGCTGTCACCACAGCACGTCTTCTACTCGGCCTTCCACAGAGAGGATAATGGCATTCCAGGCAACTGCTTGGCACAGACCAGCCCTGGACAGACAGGCGGCCTTTCCTGACACCTGGATGCCAGCCCAGCCCTGCGCCATGGCTGACCCCTACAGCCTTTCGTCAGGAGCGGGAGACCGCAGGACATGGGACTAGGGTACAGGCTTGCAAGCAGCAGTCTGAAGCCACTAAGCCCCCTGAAGTGCCCCCCTGAGCCCAGCTCCCTCCAACATTACCGGAAGTGAGGCCCTCCACCCCAGCTAAGGCACCCACGAGGCACATGATACCTGGAAGCAACACCGCAGACCAGGTCAGCAGAAAGGGCACCTAGACCACGGACCTAGTTCCCCCAGAAAGCCACTCAGAGTCATGCCCTCTGTGCCAGCCACACCCATGCCAACCTTGGGACTCGACTGACGGCTCCTGCCTCCTGATTCCAGCCTCAGAACAAACTCCATGCCAGCCAAGAGGACTGAGAGGTGCACTTCAGGGTGCCCGTGGTCACCCTTACAGTCTGACCTGGCCAGAGGGAGGCCAAGGCCCACATGTGGTCCTAGGAACTCACTCCCCACCTGGGATGCCTGACGCAGGCCACCAAACCCTGGGCACCGAGACCTCCAGGGTCCCATGCAGCTTGTGGGGCTTGGCGGCAGCCACCTACCCCATCCACAGGGAAAGTGTCGCAGACCCCATCCCTGAGGCCCCTGGCCTGGGCAGGCATATGTCCAGGCTGGCGGGCCAGCTCAGAGATCCTAGGCACAGTGCACTAGAGACTTGGTCCGTGGCCCTGTAGGGCACCTACCTGCAGCTGCCCCTCTGCCCTTTCCTTCTGAGGCTGGGGGAGCTCCTGTCTGGAGGGAGGGAGGCACACCCCATGTGGGATGAAGACTGGTGGCCCTGTGGCCTAGAACACCGAGTCAGGGGTTCCACAGACTTTGCTGTGAGCTACACCACACAGAAAGAGGGGGCTTGTTTTCTGTAAGCAACATACAGAGCAGAACATCCGAAGGCCCCCTGCACTGCCCCATCAGTGACCCGCCACAGGGCCAGGGAGCAGCAATCCGACCTGCCCTAAGGCCATTCCATCCCCAGCATGTCCTGGCCACGCCTCTCAGTGCAGTGAGAGGGAGAAGGGGACCAGAGAGGGGTAGGGAGGTGGGGGGAGGCAGAGATGAGACAGGTACACCCAGAGAGGCCCTCAGCTGGGCCACACTCTGTTGGTGGGCATCAAGGCCACTGGTAAGGGTGACGAGCAGCCCGGCCGGCCCTCCAGCCGAGCGCGTGGGGTGCGGCCTGGACTCACTCGCGTGCTTGTCGGCCAGGGCGATGAGCGTACTCGAGATGTCCCTCCGCCTGTAGAAGCACACCACCTTGGCCTCCACGTTCCCACTGGCCGTCTGCAACACAAGGCAGGCGTGTGAGCAGGTGCCTCCGAGGCGGGGCCCTGCGTGCGAGGAGCCGGCCCAGTGCAGCCCAACACACGGGGGGCACGCCCACTCTCCCGCACACCACCCCTCCATGGGGCTCGGGGCGCCCAGCAGTGCTGCGGCCCAGGGAGTGCAGCGGTGCACCTGGGCTGGAAACCCCAGACCCGCTGGAGCCCCAATCTGCAGGCTGCTCCTCCAGGCCTCGCTCTGCAGCCACTGCTGCGGCCAGAAGAGGCTGCTCTCTAGTGACACACACAGACCCTGTCGACTCCGGCTGCAGAAAGAGGTGAAGGATGGGCGGCTCAGTGTGAGCCGTCAGGACAAGGCTGGTCCCACTGCGGACGAGACCTTGCTCCAATGCAAGTTCAAGATGAAGCTGAAGAAAATCCGAACAAGTCCATGACAGCATAAACATGACTGTGAATACATCCCACCTGAACTCAGAGACCACTTCAAGGACACACTGGATAGGGTCTTAATTAAAAGCCTGTGAGCGGCTACCCAGCACGCTCCAGTGGTCCCTGCCCCTCGGCACCAGGAAACAGGAAGGCAACTACAGGCACAGTTGGCCCTAAGGACAGATGGACCTACAGGGAGCCTGCACCAGACAGAGTCCAGCCCAGCCAGATGGTGCCCGGAGAGGCCACAACAGAGGGCCCCGGAGAGGGCGGGAGGAAAACGTAGACCAAAATTCTCACTTAGAGAGTCCAGGCGTGGTAGCCTGAGACAGCAGGAATCCAGAGAGCGTGGCCCTTTCAGCTCAGTAATGACGTCCCTCCTGAGGCTGACCCTTCAGTCAAAGACTGGACAGGCCCATAAAGCAAAACCAGAGCAAGGACGAGAAGGCAGGAGGGGACAGGAAAGCTGGTTACAGGGAAGCCAAGGTTGAGAAGGGAAAATGTCGACCTACTGTCGGGCTGTTAACCGGTATCACCGAATAATATGTGGAGTAAACGTATAATGAGACACTGGTTTGTTCTGTAAAGGTTCACCTGAGGTACAATCTCAAATAATTAATTTTTAAAAACAGAATAGATCTGACCCACTGAACACTGCTGACCGAAGACCAGATCAGCTGTGGGAGCAGGAGACAGTGTCTGAAGAAAGCGAAAGGTCATTAAGGACGGGAAAGAAAAACTCCAAAGGGGCGGCAGCAGAGACTGAAACTCGCTCCTGAAAGCAGAGCAGGTGAAGTGAAGGGAGCTGACGAGACGGTCAGGGAGCCGAACACAGGGCTTCCAAGGGCAGCTCGAGAAGGCACAGAACGCACCGTGACGACACGCGCACAGATGTGGAGTCGTGGAGGAGAACACACGTGGTGTCCTCAGGCTGGAGGGGCTGAAGAGAACACTCGCGCCTCGAGCTGCGATACCAGAGGGCTCTACGGGGAGAAACAGTGACCACCACAGGAGGCGCCCAGCGATGGAAGGAATACTCAGTCACTGCACTCAAAGAACCGGTCAGCATCCGGCCACTTCAGAAAGGGCCACACAAGCAGGAGCCAAGGGGACCGAAGGAAGGCGTCGAAGCCACGCTGAAGGCAAGGAGCCGACAGCTGGCCAGCCGAGACCCTCAGCCCGCAGACCCAGCTGGGGTGCCTGACCCCGCGCAGGGGGCCTGCGGCCAGGTCTCCCAGCGTCACTTCCCACCCCCATCTGTGCTCTTCGGGAGGCAGTCCCTCTGCACTGCCCCCACCTCAGGAGGAGGGGGACAGGCTCTACCCCCTCGAGGGTGGAAAACCACAAAATCATCCGGAATTCTTCTGTACCGGAGACTGGTCTCTTCTCCCCCATTTACACATTTACTCATTCACTCCTGTCGCCTGGACTCACGGACACTTGTTTTGTTTTAGGTTGTAATCCACTGTTACTGATTTCGTTGCTGAAATTGCTCAAGCACTAGCCATGGTGTTCTCTGACAAGACCCCCTCACTGGGGGCATAGAAACAGCATTTATCATAAATTCAACACTTATTTAATCAAATTGACAGATATGTATGCATATGTGTGTATATATATACACACACACACATATACACATCTATGCACACACAGAGTGAGAGAGGTTTATGAAACTTAAAATGGAAGACAATAATTCTGTTTCCACCACCATCACCACCAACCCTTCTAGATTTTTCTTCTGAATAGGACGCTGTACGGCCAGGTCTCAGCTTTCCAACTTGAAAGTTCCATCCTCAACCCCTCATGCTGAATTCTTACACACACACACACACACACACACACACACACACACACACTCTCTCTCTCTATTTCATTCTGAGTGATGATAATCATGATTTGACAGATACACCACACAGCTGAGCCAACCCCAATCCCGGGTTTACAGCTCAGTGGTGTCTCCTGGGTCAGCCGTCTTCTCACGACCTTCACCCGGCGAGCTCCCCGCGTCCTCCTCCCTGACTTCTCCCCATGCCTCTCAGCCGCACAGCTCCGGAACAGGCAGGCAGAGCCGGGCTCCTGCACATGCAGAAACACGGCCCCAGGATCACCTGGCTCCTTCTGCCCACCTGGTTCCCTTCCTCTTGAGTGGGGGACCTCGTGGCTGCCTCCCTCGATGACTCTCATTGGAGCAGCTGACCTCTACAGCTTCCTGAGAAATGTGCTTACAGCTGAGTGGTCACGTCTGAGAGCGCCGTCAGTCCACCTCCACGCACGCGGTTTGGAATTCTAGGTGAAAACACTCTTCTTCACGATTCTGAGCTCCAAAACTTCTCATCTCCAAAACAGTTGCTGAAAACTCCAACTGTAGCTTCATTCCTGATTCTCTGACAGTCTCTAAAACCATTTACAGTGTCTGCACCTCCTGTTTTCTGGAACCGACAGTACTGAAGAAAGAAGTCAAAGATGCACCGAAGGCACTGGCAAAAAACAAGGCTCCAGGAACTGATGGGACTCACAAACGAGTTATTTCAACAAACAGATGCAGCACTGGACGTGCTCACTCGTCTATGCGAGGAAAACTGGTGGACAGCTACCTGGCCGACTGACTGGAAAGGATCTGTATTTATGCCTTTTCCCAAGAAAGGTGATCCAATCGAATGCAGAAATTACCAAACAGTACCATTAAGATCACATGCACATAAAATTTTGCTCAAGATCATTCAAAAGCCACTGCAACAGTATACCGACAGGGAACTACCAGAAATTCAAGCCGGATTCGGAAGAGGGCGTGGAACCAGGGATATCACTGCTGGTGTCAGGCAGATCTAGACTGAAAGCGAAGAATACCAGAAAGATGTTTACCTGTGTTTCACTGACTACGCAAAGGCATTTGACTGTGTAGATCATAATAGACTGTGGCAAACGTTACGGAGAATGGGAATTCCAGAACCCTTCACCGTGCTCTCAGGGATCTGGACCTGGATCAAGCAGTGCTCACGTGGATGGAACAAGGGACACCACATGGTTTCAAGTCAGGAAAGGCGTGCATCAGGCTTGTGACCTTTCATCACATTTTTTTAATTTGTATGCCGAGCAAATAATCTGAGAAGCTGGACTATATGAAGAAGAAGGAGACATCAGGACTGGAGGACAACTCATTTATAACACTGAAGAAGATCAAAGACCACAGCCCTCTGTGTGGACTGCACCTCAGTATCAAGAACACAAACATCTTCACTACTGCACCAGTAAGCAACGCTGTCATCAGTGGAGGAAGGACTGAGGTGGTCAAGCATTTTATTTTACTTGGCTCCACAATCAATGCCTATGGAAGCAGCAGTCAAGAAATCAAAAGACTCATTGCACTGGGAAAATCTGCTGCAAAGGACCTTTTTTTATAGAGTACTGAAAAGCAAAGATGTCACCTGGAAGACTAAGGTGTGCCTGACTGAAGCCATGGTATTTTCAATCACATCATACACATGTGAAATCTGGACAGTGAACAAAGAAGACAGAAGAACTGACACCTTTGAATTACACTGCCGGAAAAGAATGCTGAAGGTACCATGGACCACCAAGAGAACCAACATCTGCTCTGGAAGAAGGACAACCAGAGTGCTCCTTGGAAGCAAAGACGGCAAGACTGCAGCTTACATACTTTGGACAAGCTGCCAGGAGGGAAGAGTCCCTGGAGGAGGACATCACGCTTGGTAGAGTGGAGAGTCAGCAAAAAAGAGGAAGAACCTCGACAGGATGGACCGACACCAGGGCAGGACGGACACAGCACGGGACTGGGCTCAGGACTGGGTAGTGCTCTCTTCTGTCGTGCACAAGGTCGCTGTGAGTCGGAACCGACCTGATGACACCTGAGAACAACATTTTCTGAAACTTAAATATCTGCCTTGAGGAAGGCTGTTTGAATCTATAAATTCAAGTGTTTCAGTTCTCTGATACTTGCTTTATGCTTCGGTCATTTCTTCTTGCTTTGTGTAATCCCTACTAAGTGGACTCTGGCTAACTCATTGTTGTTTCAAGGGCGGCTTCTCCTTCTCTAAGTGCCTCACACCACCCAGATCATGCTTCACACGTGCACCAGGCAACTTCACTCTCTCAGAAGACAGCCCTGCGGTTTCTTTGTACTGGTTCTAGTTTTCTTCGAGTCCCCGCATCATCTCTTCCTTCTCCTGGTTCCTTTTTTCCGCTTTTCCTTTTGACTCTATTCTTCCCACCAAAAGCCCCTCTCAAACACCTTGTGATTCTCGGCTGCTCCTTGCACTTAACTTAGCAGCACAATGAGGGCTGACAGCACAGACAGGTCAACGGACAGCTTTATCATCTGGTCATGGGTTGGGCAACTGACATTCTGCAGGGGACCCCTCCAGTTTGCATGGCCATGGTCTGGTTCTCTAGAAAGAAGCACCCCAATGCCTTCCTGAACAGTAAGTCTGGCCACTGAGGTCTGGGAGCCAAAGGAACAGGGAATGGAGGTGGCCTCTCAGGGGGAAGTTCACAAACAGACCCCCATTTTCAGCCCCTGCCTCACTTGTGCTTGGCTGGGCCTGGTGCCGTGAGTCAAGAGTCTCTCTAGGTCAGTGTGACAGACTGGAGTGGGTCCCCTCCAAGTACCTGTCAGCTCAGCTAGGCTATGGTTTCCAGTACTGCACCACTGTCGACCATTCTGTCACCTGACAGGGTTTACAACCCACTGCTGTGACAAAATCAGACAGCTCAGTGCCAGCTACACTGTGGAGGTTTATGGGGTCAGAGAGTGTCCCGTCACCCAATCTCTTTTGAAATACAAAAGAGAGAAGCGAGTACAGACATGGGGACCTCACACTACCAAGGCAGTACCGGGAGCAGAATACATCCTTTGGACCCGAGGTTCCTGCGCTGGGACACTCCCGGACCGTGGAAAGACTGAGACATCACAAGGACCACCTCCAGAGCCGACAAAGAGGAAAGGCCTTCCCGTGGAGCTGGTGTCCTGAATTCTAACTTCTAGCCTATGAGACTGTGAGAGGATAAACTTCTCTTGGGTGAATCCATCCAGCTGTGGAATTTCTGTTACAGCAGCACTTGGTCATCTACTGCTGACTAAGGCAGCCAGATTCTCCAGGCTAAAGGAGGGGAGGGCCCTAGCTGGTCAGCCTTTCAACTCATCCTTGTATGAACAGCCCAACCGTCGTCCTGCAGGGGTGCCAAGGCTCCAGTCCCCAGAGGTCCACATGGTTCCGCTTCCTTTGGCAGGGTTCCAGCAGCACCAGACCCTGGGCAGTGATGTCCCGTGGTGGCAGACTGTGTCTGGAAAGGCAGTGAGGCAGCCTCACGGGTCACCTGGCCACCACGCCTGCAGTCTGTTTTCTGCTCCAACCAGCCAGGAGTGTGTCTAGAGCTAAGGCTGGACACTCCCCAGTCCCTGTCATAGGGCCACACCTAACATCAGAGTGAAGGGCCCTCAGCAAGCAGCAGAGCCCTCCAAGAGGCTTGTCCCCTCACGCTACATCCCAGCCAAAACGCCCTACACAACAGGTCACGGTTTGTGGGTGGCATCCCAATCTTTTGCACACTTCTGTTCTGTCTGGTCCCAAGAAGCCAAAGTCACCCCAACTCTTAAGGTCCCTAAGAGGAATACTCCACCTCCCACCTCTAGGGGCCCAGCACCCAGCAATCAAAGTGTTGGGGTCTAGAGCTGCCTTAGGCTCTACCCAAGTGGGGCTCCAGGAACCCTCACTAGTGGGGTCTCCACGGAGGTGGGCCCAGGTCTGGACATGTGACGCTAGAGGAAGCCACCTCAGCTGAGTAGAAGGGCAGCAATCTGGGGCCAGCCCAAAGCACAGTGGCACCTCCCTAGCTTGAGTGCCCAGCGGACACACCATGTCCTGAATACCCAAGAGCTGAGGGAAGGGTGTTTCATCTTGATCTTGACATCAGTACCCTGGGGGAGGGGACAGGCAGTACCTTGTTGAGCTCCTCGATCCTCCGGATCAGGTACGGGTTGCTGGAGGAGTTCTCAAAATAGACGTAGTCTGCCAACAGCCAGAGAAAGAAGGCATTACCACGGCTCCAGAGCCCAGAGCCCAAAGCCCCGACCCCAGCCCCTCCCGGCTTTCCAAGAGGCAAGGACCTCATGGGCTCTGCAGCTGGGGGAGCTGTCTGCGCAATGCCCACACCCACTGGGTTTGCTCCAGGGGCCGGAGCCCAGCAGGGGGGTGACACAGACAGCATTCCAGTGCCACAGAGCGCACACCTGAGGAAAGGGACAAAGCCAGCCAGGGCCTGAGCAGCAGCGGGAGGGTGACGGTTCCAGGCAGGGCAGCTGCGGGCCACATGGGTCCCAGTCAGAGCCCTCCAGTCAGCCACCTGGGGAGACAGCAGCATCCCAGCACAACCCTGCCTCGGGCGTCCCCAAGACCCTGTGGCTCACTTCCCACAGGACAGCTGGTAGACCTAAAGGGGAGCAGCTGGGTGGGGCAGGGGCTTCTGGAACTCAGGAGCTACATGGCCAAGACTTGTCCCAGGAGAGCAGCCTCAAGTATGACCTGTGCCACTGTGGTGTCACTCCAAAATAGCTGCCAGCAGGTGCGCACAGGGAGGATGGCCCTGTCCCAGCACCAGGAGGCGGTGCCGTGAGCTCCCACTGCACGCTGAGGCTCTAGCAGCAGGGCGGTGCAGAGGACCAGCGCAGGACACGCTGGGTGGACCAGCATGGAGGAAGACCAGGGGAGCACCAGACAAGCCTGCAGTCCGAGCACGCATCTTCAGGACAAGCCTAGGGGCAGGGAGGAGTCTGCCACAGAACACTCACAGGTGAGAGTGCACCCCTGGCCAGGGTGACCCCGAGCAGGATGGCAGCATGGCTTGGCAGGGCACGAAAAGTCACAGAGGCTGGCATCTCTGAATCAGGAGGCTTGTCCTAGCCAGACACAGTCCAAGGGCCTCACAAACAGAAAGAGGCTAGGCAAATCAGAATGAGCAAGACTAGGCCACGCTGGGGTGGGGAGGCCTACAAAAGTGGTCAGCACACACCTGTAAACACCTACATCTCCAAACTGCCCCCCACTCTCTATGCAGTATCAAGGACATGGGTGGATCAGACACCAATCCTCAAACAAACCAGCGAGGCTGAAAACCCAGTGCGGCATGTAGAAAGCCCTAGGGCTTCCAGAATAAAGGCTGTGGGGAAGAGGCCGCCATGCACAGGGATCCCACTAAGGGCGATGGGATACTTTGCAATCAGCCCTGGTGGCGTAGCGGGTTCAGTGATACATCTGCTAACCTAAAGGTTGACAGTTCAAATTGGCCACTCCTCGGAAGGAGTGGTACTCCTTCGAAACTCTACAGGGCAGCTCTGCTCTGACCACTAGGGTCACCATGAGGCAGACCTGTCTTGACAGTGGCAGGTGGATTGGTTGGGTCTACAGCAGTGCTTGTAAAATACCGTAAAACCAGTAAAATTCATTGCACTGCATGCTCAAAACGGGTGCATCTCACATGTGACTGCCTCAAGAGTCACAAAAGGAGTCTCACAGCACAAACCTTTCACTTGTAACAAACTAAATAAAGAGCAACACAAAATCATTCACAACTGTCAAAAACCAGGAATAACTCAAGTGTCCCTCAGGTGAGAAACAGGCAGACAAGCTGTGGCCCATCTGCCCAAAATCCACTGAAAGGCTCCCCACGGTCATGTGATGACAGCTCCCAGCACCTGCTGAAAGCCTCCCCACAGTCACGTGACAACAGACAGCTCTCAGTGCTGGTGGGGGGCAGTAGGACACAAAACCTGAGACACAAAGTTCTCAATCAAATACCAGTTTCCTGGCAAATGAAAACTCACGGGGCAGAAACAGCTGGATGTTACTGAGATTTGGGGGGGAGGGGGGTGTGACTGAAGAGGGCCAGGGGGACTCTCAGGTGACAACTGTTCCACACAGTGATTGTGGTGATGGCCACATGACTGTGCACATTTGCTAAAATTCACAGAACTGTACAATTAAAAGGGGTGAATTTTAGTATGAAGCTCTTTAAGCACCCAGTTCTGTGAATTCTTCTTTAATGGAATCAATGGGAAACCAAAGCATGGGATGAGATCGTACAGTGAAACCACAGAGATGATACAGAGACATCCACAGAGGAGATCACACAGATGCCCATGGAGATCAGAGATTAGACAGAGACGCCCACAAGAGGAGAGAAGCAGAGGGAAAGAAGCTGTTTTCTAAAAAGATCAATGAATTTCAGACTACTAAAAAAGGAAGAAGTCACAAAGAAGCAATGTCAGAAATACGAAAAGAAACACTACTACAAACCCTACAGACACAAAGAGAGTAACAAAGGAGTACTAGGGACAGCCGGACGAAATACAACAACCGAAGACACACAGACCGACTCCTGGAGAGACAAGCTACTGACACCCTCTCAGCAGATGAAGCAGCATCAGAACCTCACACCTATCAAATCCACCGAATTCACAGATAAAAATCTTCCTACAGAAAAAGCTTCACACCCAGTGGCTTCACGGAATCCCGCCCAATGTATAAGAAATAAATAACCAACTCCAAGCCCACACTTGGTCCTCCAGAACAGGTGGCCCTTGTTACCCTGACACCAAGACCAAAGGCATCACAGAAAAATCCCCAGACTGGTGACCCTGCACAAACACACTGTTACTGGTTTTCACTGTCGTTGAGTCGCTTCTGACGCGAAGTGGCCTTCCATTTACAGAATGAAGCGTTGCCTGGTGCGCGGGGGTCCACTTTCACCACTGCTCTGCCAGCCCAGCTCACAAGGGGCCTTCCTTGTTTTGGCCAGCCTTCTACCACGTGTGATAGCCTCCTCTAGCAGGTCATCCCTTCTGATGTGTTTCAAGTGAGTGAGTCTCACCAGCCTCAGTCTTGAGGGACATTCTGGTCATTACTTTGTCTAAGGCTGACCTCTCTGGGCTGCCCACAGCACACCCGACACTGGACCGCGACAGTTCACACATGTCTTCTCCTCTGCTCTCTGCCCACTGTTCAATTTTCCTACACATGGGAAGTGCACGAAAAGACCATGGCTCGAGTCAGACGCATCTTAGTCACCAGAGTGACACCTCTATTTGTCCAAAGCCATACGTCACTTGACTTCATGGCTACTTCCACGGACGCTGATCACTGACCAAGCACAACCGAACTGATGCTGATTTCAACTTTTTCTCATCTTCTCACGATGTGGTTTATCAGCCCAGTTGTGAGAATTTTTATTTTTTTCACATTCAGGTGTAATCCACCCTGAAAACTCCTGAAGGCATGATAAACAAAGAAGCAAAAACTACCAATAAAACATTAGCACATGGAACCCATCCATGTACAAAAAGAACAATTCAGGTCTACCTATGGCAACTCTGGTACACAAGGCTGGTGTGAAAACGGGTGCCGCCTATCAACAGGAAAACTCCACGACTGCCTCAACAAATGCAAGAAAAGGATCTGAGAAAAATTCATTTCTGATAAAAACCTCATAAGGCTATACCAACTAATTAAAAGAAACTTCCTCAACCTGATAAAAAACATCAACAAAACTCCCACAGCCAGTATCATACTCACTGGTCGAACCAAACACTTCTCCTGAGGCTCAGGAGCAAAGGCGGGATGTCGTCCACACTCATCACACCCATCAATCATGTTGGAAGTCCCAGTCTACGCAATGAAGAGGAAAATAAACACAGAGCAGACACATTGGAGTGGAGGAAATAAAACTTTCTATTTGCAGACGACATAATTATCTAGGTAGAAGTCCCCAAGGAGTACACCAAAAAGCTATTTAAAGCAGTAAGTGAAGCTGAGCAAGCTCACAGGACAAAAACACCGAAGAACTACATCCCTACATACTACTAATGAACCATGGGGCCCTGGTGGCACAGTGATGGAGACACAGTGGTGCCCAGCTCAGCCGCCAACCAAAAGGTTGCCAGTTGGAACCCACCAGCCATTCCTTGGAGACCCTGTGGGGCAGTCCCACTTTGTCATATGGGGTCACTGTGAATTGAACTCAACTTGACAGCAAAAGGTCTGGGTCTTGGCTAACAAGCCCTCGGAGCTTGGCTGCCAACCAAAGGCTGAGCAGGTCACAGCCACCCGTCACTACCCTTTGGAAGCTGCGGGCGTGGTTCTACCCTGCCGTCCAGGGCTGTCGTCTGCCGGACTTCGCCGGAAGGCAGTGGGTCTGGGTCATCATTTTTTTCCATTTCATGAACTCGCCAGCAGCCATGATGGTGCAGGGCCATCACAGAAAGCTCTGTGCTCTGAACCCAGCCACCTCCTGCGAGAGGCGGATGCAGCGTCTCCTTCCGTGGAGACTGCAGCCTTGGACCCCTGGGGGACCCAATGGTCAGCAGTGTGACCCCACCAACCCACGTGCCAGAGGAACACATGGCAGTCTGCTTCCAACAAAGGCTCACAACCTGAGACACTCTACAGGGCAGGTCCACTCCACCCCACAGGACCGCTATGAGGTGGACTGGACAGCAGCAGGTTTGCAGTGAACTAGAAACCGAAATTTTAAGAAGCGCCATTTTCAGTAACACCAAGAAACATCAAATACTTGAATATAAACCCAACATGTGCAGAGATTTGTATAATGAAAACCACAAAGCGCTGCTGAGAAAAACACAAACACCTGTGTAAGTGGCGATACACAAAGCGTGCACAGGCTGGCACACTTTTTCTGTGACAGGGCAGGTAGGAAGTACTTCAGGCTTTGTGGGCCAAGTTTAAATCAATTGATACTATGCAAGTGGCTAACATAACAAGGGACAAGTTTTCACCAACGTTCAGTAAAGCAACCTGAGCAGAATTTTCCGCAGTACAGGTGCACTTACAGATTCTTTCTCAGGCAATAAACTTTCGTCTAATTGGAGTTCGCAGTTAGGGTTTCCTGTCACCAAAACCCACTGCAGACGTCCACCCACTGACAATGGTCCAAGAGGCCTTATGAGTCACCTTCCACACCTTCCCATGGGCAGCACTGCCGACACTCACACTAGCCCACGATTCAACATGTTAGTCACTCGGAAGGCATCTACGGAGCTCTAGACGCTCCTCTAGCCTTTTATTGCACATGTGCAGACCAGGGTAACTCAGCAAATACGGGCCGTGCATGCCTCACACATGCCAAAGGCTTGGCCTTTGACCTGCTCCTCAGAGGTGACCTCTGAGTCCTTGGAACGTCCTGTTTGAAGGCTCTTTACCTTGGGGCCCTGGGCCACCACAGTGTATAGTGATACAGGATTCCTGGTGGGGGTCTTGGGTCACAGATCATCAGCCTCACCTCTGAAGGGTCTGGAAATTGAGGCTGGCCATGCAGCCAGTCAGTCACATCTAAAGCTCTGGACACCATGACAACCTTGAGGGTTCCCTGAGAAAATGGCCCTGAACTTGCTGCTGGCCCAAGAGCTGAGACCCATACTGAAGTTGACACTTCAGATAAAAAGGGACTGAACTTGGGGACACAGACTGAGGCAGGTGGTATGCATACTCAATGGTTTAATATGTGTGAGGCCATACTACGGGTTTCTTTGTAGAGGAATGAGGAGAGGGTGGAGAGGAGGGGACGAGTGCTGACTGAGCTGATACTGGAAGTAGAGTGGAAAAGACAGCGTGCTCTCATAGGGCGAAAAGAGCAGAGATGCAGAGGCAGGTGCTTGGAGTTTTATATGGAAAACTGACCCGGACTGCAAATTTCCACTTAATCCCAATTTAAAAAAAAAAGCTTCAGACACCAAGGTGCACGCTGGCAATACTCCAAGCATGCTGTCACACGTTACTGCCAGAATTAAGCACTGCCCGTGGGACCATATCGGGAGAGGACACCAGAAGCTTGCTTGGACTCAGCCCTGTGCACTTCCTCCCTCTGCCGTTAGTCTGTGTTCTTCTGCTCTCACAAACTGGAACCGTGAGCACTAACAGCTGTTCGGAGTCACCTGAGTCTCCTAGAGAATTACAAACTGAGAGTGGTCTTGGGAACCCCCAACAACTGCTTAAGAGTACAATGCTGATCCATCACTTTAATGGAAGGTTAGGCGGATGTCTTTGCATTTGCACCAAGGTTCGGACTGCCAGAACTGTAGCTGGAGTTCATAAAATACACCCACAGTAACTCTGTGTGGCCATGGACACCTTCTCTCTTTAATTTGTAATAGTAAGGACACTGTACAAAGCAGTCTGACGTTATTTGGGATCCAAACATGACTGATCACACCAAGCTGGTCATCAAAGTGCAATTTTAGGATGATTTAAGAAATACTACCAACTCTCCAGGACAAGTTAATTTTCACAGTTACTGGTGTTTGCTAATGGTGGTAGAGGGGAGCTCTTCCATTCCAGAAAAACTCAATTTTAAGTTCTGAATTCAAAACACTGCATTAAAACTTTACCAACACTAAGGTATCAAACTGGTGCATGGTGAAATAGTCAATATGTTCTGCTGTAATTTTTTTTTTAATTTATTGTGATTGAAAGTGTACAATCCTATATAAACTTGCATGCCTGCCTACGTGCAGCTCCCACTGCTCTCCCTGCCCAGTGACAGCACACTCCTCCTATCCATTCTATACATGTCACATCCTCCTAACAATCTCCTGTCCCTTCCTTTTCACCCTCTCCCCCCACCCCAGGAAGAGGCCAGGCAGGATGACAGCCTAGAGATGAATAGAACTATAAAGTGCACCCACAACATGGACACTCAAGTCCAGTCCATTCCTGTCCCAAGAGCTGACCTCAGTAATGATTTATGGACAGGGGCAGGCAGCACCAGGACCAGGGGCCATCCTCCCAGGGGAACCTTGAGGCCCCTGGACCACCAATTGTGGTCTTTTGTGGAGCTCTCAGGGTGCACCCCTTTTTATTCTTCTGTTGCCACTGAGACTCAACACTGTGAACCCCATCATGGCTATCACTGGTTGTGGCCTGGTACCATCTGGTACCTCTGGTCACATGTTGATACAATCACCCCCTCATGTGGGTCTCTGTCTTCTGGGTTCTCTTTTCCCCATGTCGCTTTGGTCCCTGGTGATCATCTGTTCCAGCTGAGCTGGGACCATTTGGGGTACCCCAGACACCACTCACCAACATGGGGTGCAGAAAACTCTTTTAGCAATATGCTAGTTATGCCAATTGGGCCTCTATGTCTCCTGACAGCATGGTCCCTGGACCTCTGCCCCTGCTACTCTGTCCTAGCAATACTGGGTTACGATTGGAGGAGTAATCACGTTACGTTCAAGTCCAGTTAAACTGATCTTCTTTCTAATGTGTGCTGTCACTGACTTCACCCAACCAAATTACTACCAGCTATTTAATCTATAACCAACCCTCCCCCCCCTCAACCATCAAAGAGTCTTTTCTTCTGTGAGTCTGTTTTTAAGTCCTTATTGTAGGGGTCTTATACAATATTTGCCCTTTTGCTGCTGACTACTTTCATTCAACACAATGTCTTCCAACTGAAACCAGGTTATGAGATGCTTCCTAAAATCATCCTTGCTCTTTTATCATTGCACACTGAGCATGTGCACCAGTTTATTTACCCATTCATCTGTTGCTGGGCATCTGGGTGGATTCCAACTTTTTGCTGTTGTGGACTGTGCTGCAATAAACATTCGTGTGCATGTATGTACTTCCTAAAGAAAAAAATCACTAAGCTGATGGTTACATTTATGAGAGTAAACGAATCTCACTGCTGACGCCGGTTCAGTACCGTGCAGCAGACTGGAGTATTTCCTGAGAAGTCCCTGATGAAGGGCACAAAACTGCAGGCTTTAAGCCCCTTGTATTTTCACAAGTTTTATAAATTTGCCCAACAAAGTCTTTTGCAGATCCACACACTGTATCACCATCAGCTATAACATATCCTAGCAGGTGTCGTTTCAGGTGGAATTGGTGTCTTCCCCACTCTTCTTGAAACATTCGCCCCAAAGACGACTCACAGGGGCTCATTCTTCAGTCACTTTAGCTGACACTTCCAGTAGACAACTGAACAGGAGCTGTGAAAATCTAGACGTGCCTCGGTGAGAGCCTAGGAAAGCCAGGAAGGACCACTGGCCTTGCCTCTTAAATCGACTACTGACATTGCTGCCCATGTCCTCAGCTCTTCAAGAAACTCTCCTCTCTGCGCGGCTCACTGTCTCACCCGCACGCGCCGCTCTGGTCATACCTCTTTGCGGGGCGCCATCTGAACACGCTGTAAGCACTGCAGCCAGTAAACCGCTTTCCTTGCTAGGCTAACACAGGCGTCACTTGGGACCTTAGTCTGCAGCTTCCTTTTCATTTCCTATTTTTGCAAAGCAATTCCAGAATGAGATAAATGTCTTTTAACACCAGGATCTTCCTGAGTTGAGAGCACTGTGACGAGTGCACGACCCGGGAGCATTCTGTGCTCCTCCAGACAGGTGAAGAGCGGCTCTGGATAATTAACAACGCTCTGCTGTCTTAACAACAAGACAGTGCACGACCCAGCGTGACTCAGAAGTGCCAACACTCAGGATCCAGTAAGTGCAGTCTGTGAACACTCTGGGACAGCGTTCTAAAGCATGTCACATGGTGAACATGCCTCAGAAACACGGTGCCGGGGTCAGTCAGGCACAACCGGCTGGACGTGACGTCACCCCACTTCTGGGAAACACCTGTGCCAGGCAGATCCAGGGACAGAATGGACGGCAGCGCTGACTGGGTTCAGAGTGCACAGTCGGCACGACAAGAAAGTTTCAGAGTTAAGCAGTGGTGACAGCTGCACACCACTGAGTGTAAGAAACGCCACAGGCCCGCTCACTTGAAGACAGGGACCCCACAAACGCAGGGCTGCGTGCCCGTGCAGACTCACAGCGACCCCCCAGGGCCTCCAGGGCACCCCTGCGGGTCTCCATCATCGACCCTGAGCAGCAGACACGGCACTTCACCACCGCGCCACCAGGGACCCGAAAGATGGATGACGTGGCAGTACCACGGTGAGACACCCTACTACCAACAAAGGACACCACCCCACTACCAACAAAGGACACCACCCCAAGTCCACTTTTTCTTTTCTTGTTGGGACATGACGGTTAGACACCAGTAAGAAAATGCAACGCTGAGGCACAGCAATGCAGGCAGCACTCAAAACACGGACACGCGAAGTGTGTCGACAGGACACACGCTGCCCTGAGCAGCTGGTGCATGAGGGCGCCCTGGGCCACCTCTCGCGTCCTGGTTCCAACAGCAGCCGCAGGCCAGTCTGAGCAGCTGGGTTCCAACAGAACGGTCACTGTGGTGGCGAGGGGCCCTCGACGTGGCCTCCGAAACAGTGACCGCAGCACAACAGAACACACGGCCCGGCTCTGGGCCGTCCCCCACGACGGGCTGCAAATCAGACAGAGTTTCCACGGGCTCAGGCTTGGAAGCAGATTGCCAAGTCTTTCTTCCTAGTCTCCTAGTCTGGAAACCCCACTGAAACGGCTCCAGCATCACAGCAACATGTATACCCACTGACAGACGGACAGTGGCCGCGCCTGACGGGTGCCAGCCAGGAAGTGATGCCTGGTGTCTCACATACACGGCCACTGAAATCCAAACTTCGTGTCATTTTGTCTCATGACGACTTATCTTCTTTTGACTTGTTTCTCAATCATTTCAAATATAAAAATCATTCTTCATTCTTGAGTCATTCAAAGACAGGCAACAGGCCATAAGGTGCCCACCCCTGGGTCAGAAGACACATTGCTGATGTCCCTTCTCCCCCAGACTTATCTCTGCCAGGATTTTAACACAGTTCCAGGTGAAAGCCCACAAGGTTCTCTTTGTCAAAATGGGTAAGCCCATTCTAAAATTTACACGTAAAAGCCAAGAAACTAGAACAGCCACAATTTTGAAAAAGTACAGAACTGGAAGACGCACACTACTGATTTCCAGACTCAGCAGCGTGGCAATCACCGGCAGCACAGGTAAACGCACAGGTACCAGAACCAGTACAGGAGGACGGAAGCATCAGACAGCCCACAAACAAGACGAACTGACTGCCGGCAGCCTGGTGAAAGGAGGACCGTCTTTCCAACAAATACACTGGATCAACTGGGTATCGACATGTCAAAAAAAAGAATCTCACCCTTTACCTCACAGTGTACATGAAAGTCAACTTGAAATGCACCATAAACTCAAAAGCAAAGCCCAAAAGCATAAAAACTCTAAAATAACACAGAAGAAAATCTCTGTGACCCTGGGTTAGTTAGATTTCCTACATACACAAGATATACCAATTGCAAAAGTCACCATCTGAAAGAAAATGTGCAAAGCACATTCTGATAAAGGATTAAAACCCAGAATATACAACGAACTCTCACAATCACAACCTGAAAAGAACCTAACTTTAAGAACCGGGCAAAGGTTTCAGCAGACGCTTCATCGGAGAAGACACACAGGTGGAAATAACACACGGGTGGCATGCTGGACACCACGTGCTGTGACCCACTGCCTCTGGGTTGGTCCCTGTTCACTGCAGCCTCACTGAACCGCCCAGCAGGGCTCTCACGTCTGTCCTCAGCACAGACGGCCACATCCTTCAGCCACCCGACAAGTGCTTCCACCACCGTGTCACCCAACCCAAATCCCAGTCGGCAGATCAACTCCACCTCACAGCAACCCTACAGACAGAGCAGAACTGCCCCACAAGTTTCTACAGAGCGCCTGCCGGATATGAACTGCCGACCTTTCAGTGAGCAGATGATCGATCCCTAACCACGTCGCCAGGACTTCCTATGTGTCATTGTTGGTGTGAGGTGCCACTGAGTCGGTTCTGACTCACAGCGACCGAATGAGCAACAGGACAAAACACTCCCTGGTCTGGCACCACATCCACAATCATTTTTATGCTTCAGCCCACTGTTGCAGCCACTGCGTCAATCCACCTCATTGAGGGTCTTCCTCTTTTTCCCTGACCCTCTGCTCTACCACGTACGATGTCCTTCTCCAGAGACTGAGCCTCCCGGACAACATGGCCAAACTGTGTAAGACACAGTCTTGCCATCTCTGCTTCCAGGGGCACGCTGGTTGTACTTCTTCCTGAACAGATCTGTTTGCTCTTTCGGCAGTGCATGGTCCATTCAACATTCTTCTCCAGCACCACAACTCAAAGGCACCCATTCTTCTTCTGTCTTCTTTGTTCATGGTCCAGCTTTTCCATGCATATGATGGGACTGAAAATACCACGGCTTGGGTCAGGCCCACCTTAGTCTTCAACAGGACATCTTTACTTTTCAATTCTCGAAATAGGTCCTTGGCGGCAGATTTTCCCACTGCAATGCATGGTGCGTCGTCAGGGAGACACAGATTAAAAGTCCAGTGAGAGGCCCTTGCACACCTGTTTAGAAGGAGTAAAAGAAAAGCAAAAATCCGACAATACCAAGTGCTGATGAAGATGAGGAACCCACGGAACAGTGAGCACACCTGGTCCCCCCGCGCCACAGAAGGGTGAGCACACCTGGTCCCCCCGCGCCACAGAAGGGTGAGCACACCCCGGGCCCTTGGCACCATGGATACCACACCACCCACCAGCAGTGGCACACACAACAGGGCCAACCTCACACACGTGTTCTTTCCACAAGAGGACAGACTCGAGAGGCTGCACACTGTGCTTCCAGGACAAGACATCCCGGCAGAGACAGAAGGGCAGGAACACCGAGTGGACCCAGGGCTGCTGGCACGGCAGGGGCCGATTACCGAGGCTTCAGGGGACATGGTGGAAACACCCTGAAGACGGTGGTTTAGGTCAGTGCACACACAAAGAGCTGAACTTCACTGCGTGTACGTGACCCCTCAACAGACCCAACCTGACGTTTGTAAGTAGATGCAGACACTGGTGAGAGCCGGAACCGAGGCACTGTTTTGTTCCTTGTTTCTCCGGGTCTCTCCCACGCCCCACCTCGGGGAGGACGCAATCTCACCACCTTCTGATCGCTGTCAGTGGGAAATTTTGAGTTTCCCTTCTCTAACAGTAACACGATTCTGCCTTACATAGCTTCCAGCTTTCACTAGATATAGACAGGTGGACAACGCCACAGACAGACCGACAGACACAAAGCAAGAGGAAGAGGGGAGTGAGACAACCCGGGAGAACGCGTGGGACGCAGGCAGAAACCCTGGGCGGCCCGACCAGCCCCAGGGTGCACCAGTGACACGACTGCCAACTGTGACCCACAGAGACCCACCACAGGCCGACTGCTCAGTGTGCCACCCAGGAGCCCCCTCCCCAGCCAAAGACACGGGGGCCTGAGTGGCACTCAGACAGAGTATCTGCAGGACCAACTCCCTCTTGCTCCCCTGGGGCCCAGGGCAGGGAGGAAGCAGGCGGGAGTGAAGGCGCCCCTGCCCACCCTTAGCCAGGACCACCAGCGTCAGAGGTTAAGGACACAAAGTCGGAGACAGTGATAAAGTCAGACACAGTGGCTGGACATCTGTTCTCCCACTTGGGGACAGGACCAAACAAACACAGACAGGCCTCCGAAGGCCCCAGGCCCCCTGTTCCTCCAGCGGGCTCTGGAAGCAGACCCTGCCCAGACCAGGTCCACGGCCTCCTCTGGCGCCGAGCCCTGGCAAGGGTTCGCAGTGCGTCTGGGGCTGCAGATGGAGGGCAGGCCGCCAGGTGACAAGAACCCGTGACACACGTGAGTGACTCTTGTTCATGTGCGTCTCACATGGTGTGGGGTTTTGTGGATGTTTCCCTGCAAAATGTGGCCACCCTCTGCAAGCCCCAAAGTCAGGATGTCCACTGTGCTGGGCTCCGCCTGTGGGCGCCCAGGGCTTCCTGCACATCCCTCCCAAGGCACACTCAGCCCACGGCCCACGCCAGCTTCCCTGACACTCAGTGTGACACTGATATGGCCACACAGTGCACCCTGACTAGCGAAGTGGCCAATCAAACGTCCAACCCCATGTGGCCAGCACGCTGAGAAGGCAAAGAGAGGGGTGAGGATGGGAGACTGGAGGCGGCTCCCCCAGGGGCACCAAATGGTCTCGTCCCCTACCCCACACAGCACAGCTGTGAACACAGAACCCACCAGAGCTGAGACCCCTGAAGCTGCCCTCCACTTTCCACCCCACCCCATCGTCCCAGACAGCACGGTCCCGGCTCTTGGACCTGGATGGAGTATGCTGGCTGTGCTGGGCCCCGGGCAGGCCATCAGTGGACCTGAGGGAACAGGACCCCGGCAGCCCCCACTACCTTCCACTCTAGCCAGTCAGCCAAAGCAGCAGCAACTCCAGCCCAGGTACCTGCTGCCCAGCAGGGCCCCCCGACCTGCCTATCCCACTTAGCACAGGGTACCCCAAAGGATGCCCAGAAGCACAACAGCCCTGGAAGAAAACCAGCAACTGCAGCCACTTTGCTGCCCACCCAGCAGTCTAAACAAGTCACTCTGCCTGGCACTGCCCAGATGGGAGAGGGCAGGAGACCCTCTGGCAGTGAGGATCGACAGCTCTGCCTTGAGGAGGGTTGGACAAACGTACCCGACACAGACAGCCCGCTGTGCTCTCAGCAGCGGGGACAGGGAGCTGCAGGTGGGGCAGTGGGCCTCTAAGGCGCTCATGGGGAGCACTGAGCAGGTTAAGCAGGATCAGCTTCTCAGGGAGATCATCTCCTCGGGACAGGCCTCGACGGCCGAGGAGTCCCAAGGCAGTTCTCATCAGGAAGGGTGTGCTCACAGACGTCCGAGCCCCTCAGCTGTCTATGCACAACTGCCTGGCCCCGGCACCCTGGGCTGCTACCCCAGGGCTCTGAGGCTGCCCAGGGCAGCCCCCCAAAAGACAGCAGAAGCTGGTCAGGGAAAGGAATGATGGACCACAAGAATGGTGCCAAGAACATGCACAGAGGCGCTTTTCAGAAGATCAAGACTGTGTTCCAGAGACAGGCACCAAGGGACTATGGCCTGGGACCCAGGGACACTCCTCTCTAGAGCCAGGAGAGTCTCCCCAGCCCTGGTCGAAGCACAGCCTCGGGAACGGGGAGGCCACTGGGGTCCACTGCATCCAAAGTCTTGAAAAACTCCTCCATACTCTTCTTTAATCCAAGAGTTGAACGGCTGAACTCTTCTCTCAAAAACATACCAAGGACCCAGAGCAGACTACCTCTCTTTGAAGCGGTCCTTCACCAAATCCCTGTCCTGGCTAGGCCAATGGTGTCAGCAGGACCCCAGCCCTGGCCCAGCTAGCTACCCTAGGGAAGAGGGAGGAGGCTGGAGACTGCTCTGCCGCCCAGAGGAGGACTGCAGACCACCCCACGACTCCACAAGGGGCAGCCGATACAAGCTACCCCAACGAGACGGGCTGCCCTCGGTCCCGGCTCACAGCAAACCTACAGAACAGGGTAGAACTGTCCCAGACGTGACAGGCACAGTGAGACCCAGAAGCTCAGCAAACAAGTCTGTGACAGGCAGTAACAGAGACCTAGTGCTCCAGGTGCTGGGTCGGGCTGTGGGGCAGCTGACACATGCTGTCCCTGCTCTCCTGGCTTTGTGATATCTGTGACTCAGATGCTGGGTCGGGCTGTGGGGCGGCTTACAGGTCCTGTATGCTCTTCCGGTTACATGACATCTGTGACTCAGGTGACAGAACAGGTGCCCCCGTCACCCACGGGCTACCTCAGCCCAAGGCTAGCTGCAGAAGCTTCTCCTAGGTACCTCAGGAAAAGCAGCCACCATCTGTCCCTGCCTGTCCACTGCACACTTGGGACAGGCTAGACGGCCTGTCCCGAGGGCCTCTGTCCCAGTCACTGCAGCCAGCACCAGCCACCCCAGAAAGCAGCAGGTCCTACCCCTGCCCAGGCCGACCCACTTCAGCCAGCCAGCTGGCACAGCACCGGTGCCTGTCCCCTCATCCCTGCCCAGACCATCACAGCAGATCCAATATAGGAGGGCAGAAAGGTCCAACCCCAGATGCATTTGGTTAATTCCTAGGACAAGCATGTTCCACGCGGTATCTGGGTCGTACTTACACCAAAGAACTGTTTGCTGTGTATGCGTATAACTTAACAATGTCCTGTATCTTGACTTGCTCAATCTGGCACCTCTGTGTGGGAGGTCAATTTCTTACAGTTTGGGAGACGGTGCCAGGGGCAGGCTTGTCCTCAGCTCAGTTCCCCACCGGCCACTTCCTTGGCTAACCCAACTTGGGGAGAGAAAGACACGCTACCCCTCTTCTGGGGGCTAGGAAACGCAGACAGCACCCCCAGAAGCCAGCAGTCCTGGGGCACAAGGCCAACCAGACTGTGGGGTACCCTCAGCAGCCCCTTGGGGCCCAGTCCAGTCGCACAGTTCTCTAGGAGCAATCAGGCCAGCTCCAGTGTGACCAGCTGTTTCCGAGTGCTGTTTACGCGGGGAATGACAAGGCAGACCTCAGGGCACCCTGGGGGGTAGAACAATGCCTGGGCTGCCTTGGGGGTGCTCCTGGGTGATCCCGAGTACTGGGCTCCAGCTCCCTCATCCAGGCCTCCAGGGCCACAGGGTCTTCATCAGGGGTCTCCAGCCAGGCATCCCAGGGACCTGGCACAGCACTGAGCATAAGCCACTGCACATCTGGGGCACGGCACCATCCTTTAGGCCATGCTGGTGGGCAGTGCTCCACAGTGAGGGAGGGACCCTCAGTTGACCTGGCTTCCTCAATGACAAATAAAGGAGAAAACAGCCCCCTGCCCACAGAGCGCCCAACCATCTCATGGCTAGGGGAGATCCATGCCCACCCCGTGGCACTGCCCTGGTCATCCTGCAAGCCCATAGTGGGTGCTGGCCAAGGTCCAATGTAAGGGTGACAGGCCCCACCCAGGACACCCTGGGAAACCTGCACTGCCCCCAGAGTCCTGCCCCCAATCCAAGGGCCCCTAGTGGCGACTTCCACAACCTGGGCAGGTGAGAGCAGGGCAGGGCCTCCCTGCCAGCTGAAGGCTGTGTCTCAAGAGCGGAGGGCAGCAGTGGGTGAGGCCCAGAGCTCACCCACCAAAGGGCACAGCAGGAGGAGAGAGAGACAGGGGTCTCATTCACGTGGGGGCAACCGAGGGACAGGGAGGTCTGGGGCATAGGCCAGGCCGGGCTGGCCTGAGAGGTCAGCACTGCAGCCCACGTTCGGCACGGGGCCTCTCCTGCTGGCTAGGGTAGCGGCCTGTCCCGTGAGCCCACAGCGTCCAGTGCCCACTCCAGGGCTTTCTGCTCCCTGGAAGCACCAGGCCAAGGAGCCACCAGCCCAGGCCACCAGGCTGCAGGGCAGGGGCACTTGCTCGGTGGTGAAGGACAACGTGGGGTGGCCTCTTGGCCTTGATGACACTCCCTACGGGCAGAGAATCTGAACCAGGCCCTGCCCTGGCCTCCGCTCTCAGCCTCCACGTCTCCATCCCCCTGGGCTCAGCTGTTCACTCAACCACCACACCTCACTTAAGGCAGGGACGAGGGACTGCAGACCCAGCATGCTAAGACCACCCTACAGAAGACAGTCTGGGCCCAATGGGTGAAGTGGCAAGTGAGCCCAGGGCCAGCGAGTAACTGGCAGTGCAGGGCAGGCAGGAGCACCATCACTGGAGGGAAAGCCTCTGGGGTGCCGCTAGCCTGCTGGGGGGCATGTGTACTGCTGAGAGGTCTCTGGAAGGGGCAGCTGCAGGGGCAGTGAGGGGCTGCCCAGGACACAGGAGGGCCCTAGCCTCTGAGTGGGGGACCCACACATGGCACTCCCCTAAACATCACCCATTTGGTGGCAATGGCACCCATCTCTGGAAGTGGTGTGGCAGGGGGGATGACATCCACTCTGGTGACACCTGGCCGCTCCGTTAGGGAGAGGGAAGATGTGGGTGAGGACAACACAACAGCCACCGGCTCAAGCTCAGAGCCCACCTGGCTGGACCAGGAGAGCCCCCAACACGGCTGTCCCCACCAGAGTCACGGACAGCAGAACCGTCACCAAAGAGACTGAGCATGTCCTGGGGTCAGAGTGGGTGCAGGTCGGGGGTGGGGGCAGTGAGGACAGAAAGACCATCCCTTGTCCCTGGCACTGCCCTAGACCTCACACGTCTCCAAAGCAAGGCACCATACCCAGCCCCTTGCAGATCAGAGAGATGGAGAGACTAGGGTGAGACCACGGTCTGGGGAGAGGAGGATTGTGCTTGAGAGTCCGGGTAGGGGACAGCAGGGGCCTGTGCACGGCCACTTGCCTCCCTGTGAAAGACCGCACAGAGGAACCTGCGGGACCCCACCGGCAGCTCCCACAAATGATGGCAAGGCCCGGCAACGAACTGGACCATCCCAGGGGCAGCTCTGGCACAGCCTCCCCAGCGCGATGCCCGCTCCCCCCGCCCCCATTGCCCCCCGCCCCGGTCCTCGCAAAGTGCCCCCATGGATCACGGACTGGAGTCAGCAGGAGACAGGGAGAAGTTTGGGACGACTCAGAGGCAAGCTTGGGGCAACTGTGTGCTGTGAGGGCCCCACCAGGGTACACTGCTGGGGGACCCCACGCAAACACACAGCCCAGGCAACTCAGAATGCCACTGGGGCCACTCTGTGCTGCGGAGGAGCTCAACGAAGGCAGGCTGGCCTTCGGGGTACAGCACCCCGCCCCTCGAGAGAGAGAAGGAGAGAGAGAGGGAGAGGGAGAGGGAGAGAGAAAAAGAGAGAGAGAGAGAGAGAGAGCGCCCCTCCCTACCCCAGCATGCCAGCCAGCCCCCCTCGGCCCGAAACTCCCGCTCCCAGGGCGTCTGCGAGGGGCCTCCAGGGCCACGTGCTCCAAGGGGCTGCGCACCCCAGCCCCCACCTGAGGTTTCCCCCCCACCCCGGCCAGAGGCACCTCCGGGGACGCCCCACCGCCTGCCCGCCGCGCAGCCCGGTGGCTCCGCAAGGGGCCCGCAGGCCGCCCGCTCGGCCCCCAACAGGTGGGCAGAGCCCCCCGCCGCCGCCGCCGCCTCAGCGCGCCCCCCCTCCCGCCCCTCCGGGCGGCGAGGGGCCGTTCGGCGCCGGGCGACATGGCGGGGCGCAGCGGGCAACGGCCGGGCTCCTCGGCAGAGAAGATGGAGGGGCAGCGCCGGGGCGCGGGCGGGCGGGTGCGGCCGGGGTGCGGCCGGGGGCAGGCCGGGCCGCGTGGGGGAGGGGCGGGCGCCTTCGGGGTCCGCGGGCCGGGGGCGGGGGCCGGGGGCCGGGGGGGAGGAGGAGGGGGCGGCGCGGGGCCGGCGGGGGGCGCGGGCGGCGCGGGGAGGCCGGCGGGCCCGGGCGCGGCCTTACCTCCGACCCTGTACATGTTGGCGGCCATGTCCGCGCCGGCGGCGGCGGGAGGCCGGCGGGGGGCGCGGGGGCGCGGGGGCGCGGGGGCGCGGGCGGGAAGTGGAGGCGCGGGCGGGGGCGCGGGCGGTTTAAAGGGGCCGCGCGGTGCCGCCGCCGCCGCCGCCGCCGCCGCCGTCACCGCCGCCGCCGCCGCCGCCTCCGCCGCCGCCGCCGCCGAGGCCGCGCAGGGACGGGAGGCCGGGCTGGCGGGAGAGGAAGAGGAGGAGCGGCCGGCGGCGGCGCGGCGCGGGGAGGGGCCTCGGGCGCCACCGCCCACCGCGCGGGCCGTTACCCGACCCCGCGCCGCCGCGCCGCCCCTCCGCCTGGGCCCCGGCTCCCCTGGCCCGGCGCCCCACTCTCTCTCCCCCGACGCCCCCGTCTTCTCTCCTCGGCCCGCTGCACCCTTCCCTCTCGGCCTGCGCCCCCACCTCCTCTCCTCGCCCTGCGCCCCCTTCCTGCCCCCCGTGGCGGTCCTCGGCCGTCCTAGACGCGCCCCACCCCCCGCCCCACCTGGACGTGGGCAGTGCCCGAGCGCCCCGGGCCTCCGCTGCCTCCTCTGTCGGGCCCACCGCCGCAGGCTTGTCCTGGGGGCCCAGGGCCCTCGGTGCGGCCTCTGGCCCAGCCCTCTAAGGAGTGGCCGTCCGCGGTGAGAAGGGCACTGCCCCTCACGGACTCCGCAGATGCCCGCTGAAGGCTCTGTGTCTCAGGAGCAGGGGATGGCAGTGGGTAAGGCCCAGAGGTCGCTCTCCAGAAGTCCCCGTGGAAGGCCGCACTCTCCCCGCAGGACCAGAGCGGGACTGGGAGGTGTTACCGTCAGAGAACAGGGAAGGCGGGAGAGTCCGGGCCGGGAGAGACCACCCCACCGTCCACAGAGGGGCATCCAGCTGTCTCCTCCCCGAGACTGGTCACCATGGAGAATTGTGTCTTTGTTTTTGCACTTACTTGGTGAGGTTTGGGGAGAAGGAAGACTCCCCATGTCCCAGACGCCACCACCAGTGAGAAGCATGAAATGGCCGAAGCAGCGGCCTGGAGTGGGGCACTGCAAGGGTAGATCAGCATCAGTGTGGGAGACAGAGATCGTCAGTAGCCCCGTTCGCCCTGGCGTGTGAGAACTGTGGAAGGAGGAATAGCCCTCTGGGATAGCCGCTGGAAGCCTTGAAGTGGGGGTGGACCCAGAAGGTTTAGGATGTGGTCAGGGTCTGTGGTAGTGGTGGGACCCCAGAGAGAGGGTGGGGATGAGATAGGGCCTGGGGCAGCATGCTGAGGCCCTCGCTACAAAAGAAGCCACTGAAGTGCCGGGGGGGGGGGGGGGGGGCTGGAATGGTGGCTAGGAATGGGACCCCAAGGAAGGAGTTGGGCACCGCATCGTATGCCGGGCATGTTAAAAAGGGAAGCACTTCAGTGGGCGATGGAGCTTCATCCACGCCTTGGTGACAAGGGCTGTTTTGGTGGCTGGAGGGGCCAGACTGGACCCCGTGGGAGGGGACGAGTGGACACTGCCGGCAACTGGCTCCAAGAAGTTTAGCTGGAAGGCTGAAGCGGGGAGGCACTTTCTCAGATGCCGGTGACAAAGTTATATTTGGTCATGAAGGAAGTGACTAGAAAAGAAAGCGAAGCTGCAGGAGACGTCAGCTGCCGACAAGCCGACTCCAGCCGCTCAAGAGCCCATGTGTGTCCACAGCGCCTTCATGTACCTGTGACCTCTCAGAAGGAGATAGCCTTTCCTCACCCGGGGCAGGGGGGCTCAGACTCCACAGAAAGGAACAGTAACATACAGGCAAAGGTTCCAAAATGGGTGAGACAAAGAGTCACCGGTCTGCCACCACCATAGCCATCTGTCCTCAACACTGGCCTGCTTTCCCCTCTAGAAAGCAAAACTGCAGCATAAAAGAGTGTAAACAGTCATGATGCAAAAAAACAAAACAACAAACGCTGGAGAGGCTGTGGAGAGATTGGGACTCTCCAGCACTGCTGGTGGGATTGCAAAATGGTACAACCTCTTTGGAAAACAATCTGGCACTTCCTTAAAAAGCTGGAAATTGATATACCCTTTGACTCAGTAGTTCCACTGCTTGGAATATATCCTACAGAATCAAGGGCAGTCACACAAACAGAGACATGCACATGAATGTTTATTTCAGCACAGTCCACAACTGCAAAAAGATGGCATCAACCCTGAAGCCCAACAGCAGAGGAATGGATAAACAAACTATGGTGCATATACTCAAAGGAACACTATGCAATGATAAGGAACAATGAGGATTTTAGGAAGCATCTCATAATCTGGTTTCAATGGGAAGACATTACGTTGAGTGAAATCAGTCAGTGGTAGAAGGACAAATACTAGATGAGATCCCTACTGTAAGAACTTAAAAACAGACTCATGTACTGAAGAAAAGACTGGTGGCTACAAGGGAGGAGAAGGAGGGAGGAAGAGAGAGCTGATAGAAATTTGGTTGGGTGAAAGCAGGGGCAGCACACGTTAGAAAGTAGATCAACTTGACTTCAGCATAAATTGAAAAATCTTCTCATCTTAACCCAATATTGCAAGGATGAAGTAGCAGGGCCAGGGGTCCAGGGACCATGCTGTCAGGGGATATCGAGGCCAGGTGGCATAACTAGCCTATTGCTAAGAAAGTCTTCTGCACCCCATATTGGTGAGTGGCTTCAGGGGTCTTAAAAGCTAGCAAGCTGCCATCTAAGTACAGCAATGGTTCCAACTCAGATGGATTGAATGACCACCAAGGACAACAAAGATGTGAGGGAAAAAGAGCCCAGAAGACAGAAGACCCACGTGAATGGGTGACTGTATCAACATGTGACCAGAAGAACCAGATGGTGCCCAGGCACCACAGTGACAGCCGTGATGGGGCACACAATGTCGAGTCCCAGTGGCAACACAAGAAAAAGAGGGGTGCACCTCAAGAACTCCACTAAAAGACCACAAATGATGGTCTGAAGGCCCGGGAGTTCCCCTGTGAGCACGGCCCCTAGACCAGCTGCTGCCCCAATCATTCATCATCACTGAGGTCAACTCTTGGACAGGAATGGACTGGACTGAAGAACACAAAGGGACCATATGGTGTGTCCACTTCATGGTACACCCATCTACAGGATGCTGTCCTACTGGCCTCTTACTAGAAGGGAAAGGGGGGGTGGAGAGGAGGGGACGGGAGGTTAAGAAGATACGACATGTGTAGTATTGAAAGGAAGAGTGTTCTATCACCGGGCAAGGAGAGCAGAAGGAGCTACAGATAGGCAGGCATGCAAATTTAACTTGGATTGTATGCTTTCACTCAATCACAATTAAAAAAAAAAAAAAACAAGCATGTGAGACATAGCGACAGGAAGAGAGAAGCTGGGATGGTCAGGGCCGTGTTGTGCCAGCATGGCTGGACAGTGATTTTCAGTCTCTGTGTGACCATTCACTCCCATGACTGTGTCTGCTGTGAGTAGCCAGTGAATTTACAGGAAGTTTCCTTAGAGGCGTGACCTGCTTCTGCATATAAGGCAGATATTCTGGCTTTTTGCTTGCCCTGGATCCTGTGGTCCGACCTCTAGCTCTTAGGATTTGAGCTACCAGCTTAGCTCCGCAGGTCTCGGAAATCATAGATCTTCACAGCCTGGGAGCAGGAGCCCCACTGTCAGACCTGCCAATCTTAGATTCTCCAGCCTCTGCAGCCACATAAATTGGGAGGAGGCTCCTTCTTGGTCCATGGACTTGGGACATTCTAGCTTCTGTGATCACGGCTGTTTCCTTGATAGAAGTTTCTTACTATGTATATGTTTATGCGTTTTACTGGCTTTGCTTTCTGGAGGACCCAGCCTAAAACAGATGCCAAGCCACATGAAGACTGCCCAGGAGCAGAAATTCAGAAGAGACAAGGACCTTCCTCCAGAGCCAATAGAGAAAGACTTTCCTAGATCCGGCATCCTGAATTCAAACTTCTAGCCTCCAAACCGTGAGAAGATAAACTTGTTTGTTAAAGCTACTCATCAACTGTTACAGCAGCACTAGATAACTAAGAATTTGGTACCGAAAGAGTGAGGCGCCGCTCCAACCGCTACCTAAAGTACGGAAGTAGTTTGGGGTGGAGTAATGCACAGAGGCTGGAAGAGTCTTATGGTGCCTGACAGCAGAAGCCTAGACTGCCTTGAAGAAACCTTAAAATTATGGGTCCCAAAGGTGATTCTGGTGAGGGCTCAGAAGGAAGGGAGAAGAGCTGTGGAGAAAGTCTCTGCAACCTCGAAAAGATAGGTGGCACCATACACCGCTGGCAGTGGGAACGTTAAACGGTGGAATTCTACGGACAGGAAGAAGGCCAGAGGAGCTACCATGTGAAAGAAAAGGAGGGACATACAAGGCCTGACAATTAAGTCTGTGAACTGAATGATTCTAGGTGCTACCCACCTCTCGATGGCACTTGGCTTGGCACACACCTCACTGCTAAATATCACTATGGTCACCTACAAAATGCTCCCCTTGGGAAGCTATGCCCTGACAGCAGTGCCTAGTCCACCCTGCAAAGCAATTTTGGAACTCTTGCTAGAAAGGCCATTGGGCACGCTGGCCCATTGGCAAGTTTGCAAACCTAATTGTCTAGTTGTCTGTGAGGGAGTTTTTAGCCAGTAAACAAAAAATTGTATAGAAGCCTCTCCCTACTTACCTGAGCCAGCCTCAGTGGCTTCTTCTGTACCTGAAGGTAAAGGGAATACTGAGGACATTCTGATGACCTTCAGGACATCAAGAGTAATACCACAACAGCTCTCATGGAAATTCCAGAAAAAGAGTTCCAGAATTGCTCTGAAGGGTGGACTAGGCGCTGGCATCAGGGCACAGCTTCCCAAGGGAGCATTTTGAAGGTGGCCATGGTGATGGTCAGCAGTGATGAGTGCAGCACCTTTTCTGGGATGAGTTTGCCAACTTCATTGTCAGACCTCGTATGACTGGACAGCGGGGAGGAGCAGTGCTTTCTATGCAGTGGCAAAGGACTAGTCTGAATTAGGTTCAGACGTCTGCAGGAGGTTTGGAAGTGGCTACACAGTGTTCTGTTACAGACCCGAAGCCTGTGGCTGGTGCTCTAACCGGCGACCACAGCAGAAAGCCATCAGCTTAGGCTGAGAGTGACCAAGAAGGAAAGGAAAGAATGCTGTGTGCCTGCTGGAATTCTCTAGGTAGGAAACAGGCAGAGGAGCGGCACTGTTGTTCTCCAGGAGGCGTCAAGGACCATCCTGGAGCAGCTCAGGGGCCAGCTGGCAGAACTGTGGGAAGGTGCAGGGGAAGCATGGCCTTCATGGGCTCGGGGTGGGGCTGTGGTCTCCTGGGCTTTCCTGTCAAATCTCTCAGTCACTTTGCAGTGGGGGCTGTCACAAGGGTGTGCCAAAGCTGAGGGGTGGGGCTGCCATGGCCGGGGGCAAGCGAAAAGGGTTTCCTGGGGTGAAGGAGGTGGGGTCCCGACTAAGATGGACTAGGAGAGTGGGATCACCGCAGACAGTGGGCCTGCTCAGACAGGGCCCTCCAGCCAGAGTCCAGAGACAGTGACCAGGCTCTGGAGCGGGGCCGTCGCCTAGATGGTCTCAGAGAACAGAGGGTCATTTTTAAGCCTTGAGAGCTAATGCAAAATATTCTGCTGGGTTTTTGACTTGATGAATGCCTGTTCTCTCTCCCTCCAATTTTTCCCGTTCGTATTGAAAGTGTCCCCCTTGTGCTGTCCCACCATTGCACATGGAAGCAGATGACTTGCGGGTCCTACAGGCTCACACTTTGAAAGGAATTTTGCCCCCAGATGGAACGTGCCTAAAGGTTCACCCAGGCTAGTTATTTATTTATTTTTAATTTACTTTTTTTATTACAATTAAGTGAAATCACTAGTGTTTTATTTAGATGATTTTGACCATGTGATTTCGACTTGGAGCTGCATGCTTTGGTTTCTAACTTTATTTTGTTATGTTTAAATGAAAGTCTGTAATTCAGGTCACTTTGTCACACAGAAATTTACACCCATTGTTGTGTGACCCTAGATGCTGTCCCCGCACTGTGATGGCACACTCCTCCTCCTAAGATTTTTCAGATGATGTGATGGGGTTAATGTGTTCAACATGTGGCAAGGATAGAAATTTGGGGGGCCAAAGGGTGGAATTTTATGAGTTGGACTATGTCCCCCAAGTTTGTACCCCATAACCCTGTGTACCTGTGGTTGTAATGCACCTGGGGATAGACTGTGCCTGTGCTCATCGGACAGGACCAGTGCAGGGTGTGTGCTGAGTCCATGCTTTTGAGAGAGACAAGATGAAACAAGCATTAGAAAAGCCAAGGTGAACGGGGAGGGGAGGCAACCCTGTGAAGGCTGCCCCAGCGCAGGAGTGCTGGAGAGGACCTCCCTCCAGAGCCAACAGAGACAGCGAGCCTTCCCCTGGGTGTTTGCACAGAATTCATACCTCCAGCCTCCAAAACTGTCAGCCCGCCAGCCCATGGGGTGTTTCTGTGACACTGTCACTGGATGACTGAAACAGCCTCCATCCTGAAAGCAGAGTGCACAGAAGAAACAGAAAGGAAGACAACAAGCAACACTGTGACAACCTGGGAGAGAAATAGAGTGAAGGGTGACATACATGTTAGTGGCAGATGGAAGAGCAGAAAGCAGGGCACAGCAGTCCGCAGTGGCTCAAGGAACCAATCAATCCCCAGCCCGTCCCTCTGAAGATGATTCCGGGAGGCGGAATAGAGCCCACTTCCACCGAGGTTTATACACACTGCTTTTCTCCTCTTCAGACGATTAAAAATGTGGATCGCATACAATGCTCTCCCTTAAAGTAGGTCAGAGGCAAGTCAAAAGATCTCAGATAAGTTGCAGAAAAGAAGGAAGAATTCATCTGTTCAGGAGCATAGCAAACAGCACTCAGGACTTAGCTGCTTACAGGACATCAGAAACGAAATGTAAAAAAGTGGCCTGACAGCCACAGTCCCTGCAAGGGAAGAAGCCCCAGCCCACCCCCAACAAAGATCAAGGGAGGGATTGTGGGGCCGGGCAAAACCTGCCCTCAAAGGAAAAAAAACCACTGATGGAGACAGCACAGGAGTGCTTTAAGGTGGAGGCTCTAGTGCCCTGAACTCAGTAATCAGGAATTCAAACACTATGTGAGCAAACCGCATCCTGAGAGCAAGTTCAAGGGGACAATGTGAGGATGAAAAGATCACCCCTGCTGAGACAGGTCAGCAACAGCCAGCGCCAAAAGGCCGCTTGTCGTCAGAGGAAAGGCTAGAAGTCATTTTAAGGCAAGATGAAGAAATTAAAACAGTAGTTGGTTAGCTCACCAGTTATTTACTAAGCACCTGCTTTATGTCAGACACGTTCTAGAGGCTGTGGGCGAGCCCCTGGCCTCAGAGCTGAAGGAACAGGTAATAAACGAATGGTAGACACTAAAAAGTCATGGGGTGTGAAGTGACTTGAGGACAGCGACAGCAGTGAGGAAACACTATTTACACAGGGCATCGGGGAAGGGGGTCTCTGGGACCACCGAAGCCACACTGGGCTGTCTCTGGAAGCCTCTGGGTGACCTCACCGCTCACTGAGACCCCAGGGGTGGTTGGGTGGTAGGGAGCCAGAGGGCCCCTCCCCTCGGACGGGGAAAGGCATTCACAAGTAGCCTGCAGGAAAGGGCTCGCGATGACAAGGGTGCCTGTCGGTTCAAGGGCACAGCCTGTTCCAGCAGAAAATGACAGGCGGTGACCCACGCAGAGTTCTGTCTCACTTCAGTTATCCAACACGAGGGATTCATGTGTGAGTTTTCCAGAGAAAGCACGTCACATGCAAGGGCAGAAACACCAGGTTTCTCCAGCCACACTCAAAGCCGAAAGGTGAAGGCCTGAGCAAACAAGGCAAGTTAAAACCCCTTCCCCAGCTATGAAGGCTGCAAGAAAACGGTCTGAATATACAGGAATCCAGTAAGTTCTTTAAAAATTGACTTTGAATCCAGCCGATCAAGGCACAAATCAAAACAGAGATTTTGAGTCGTCGAAGTCAGAGTTCTATCAGTGAGCTGAACTCACTGGAGTCAGACTCAGCTATTTCGGAGGCTACTGGGCAAAACGCAAACCTGACCAGCTCTAACTCTGTCAGTTAGCCTGAGTCACTGTCTGGTGGCCTGTTAGAGGGACAGGGGAATGCCAAAGTCAGCCGTGGGGCGCCCTGGAGGTGGCTCCCACTCAGCAGCCCCGTGGGACTGCGGAGAACTGCCCCGTGGGGTTTTGCAGGAAGGAGGCCTAGTGGCCATGGTTAAGTGCTCCACGCTGCGAGGTTGGTGGTTGGAACCCCTGAGCTGTGACCCACTTCCCTAAAGATAACAGCCAGGAAACCCTAGGGGGCAGCTCTACTCTGTCACGTGGGGGTGCGGGTGCGGGAGCGGGTCAGTCCCGCACACACGGGGATGTTGGCAGAAGCAGGTCACCAAGTCTTTCTCTGAAGTAGCTGCTGGGTGAGCTCGAACCCTGGATCTTTCGTTAGCAGCCAGACGCTTAACTATCGCGCTGCTTGGGATCCTTAGAAGGCAGATGACTGATGTCTGTTGTAACCTCTGAAAACAACCTTTGGAGAAGATGGGGATGAAGAATTCATCTGATGTCGGCCACATTTGTCTCTTTTAGGATTAAATGTCTTCATGAGCAGTGATGACCCTTCAGTTACTCTTGGGTTTCAGTCTGCCCTTTCACCTGTCCACATGCACTTAGAAATACCTGGAGTAACATTTCCCTAGTGTCAACAGTGTTTATTTCAGAGGTGTCAGATTCGGGGGGGCTTTTTAAGAACTTTATTATTTTCTGTGCTGTTTGGTAGGCAACAGGTATTTGGACGGCACAATAGCAATACCAGTCTACACATGCAGGTCTGATGGGGCCTCTTGGAAGGTTGGGACTACATCTCCTCGGCAGTCTGGCAGATGGGCCACCATGGGTGCGCCTGCCAGCACATTGCCCTGAGTGTTGGTCCCAGCCTGGTTGCCCATGGGAAGCCCCTTTCTGCTGAAGGCATGCTGAGTGGCCTCTGTCCCTGCAGTGGGCTGAGTCTGGACCCAGGGGTGCAGGGGAAGATGAGACCCACAGCTGCTAGGCAAGCCTCAATGGGCACGCCATCACCACATGGACCCCTGCACTCCCAACAGCCCCCTGCTTGCGTGGGCGCCGGAGCCAACCAGCCCCCTACTGGGGGGGTCCCCATCGGAAACCTTGAAGAGTTCTGATAAGAGAGACCTGGTTGGCCTCCAAGGAGAGCTGAAGAGAAGGGTGGGACGGACGCGTGTGTCTGTGCTGTGGGCGCACTGCAGCCACGGCCAGGCGGACGTGCTGACCAGGCTGCAAGGGTTCTTTCCGCATCCCAAGCTGGAGTCCTCTGCTTGCCAGCCAATCCCCCCAAGACCAGCCTTCTGCCATCGCAAGACACTGCCTCGCTCCTGAGGGAGGGCTCCCACACCACAGACACCCCTCTAGTTCATTTTCCCCAACCGTGGCACTGTTGACATGAAAATCCCAGACCCAAACCTGTAGTGTCCAAGTCGACTCTGACTCCCAGTGCCTGCAGTGCACTGCCCATCGGGCTTCCTGAGGCACCTGGTCTCCTGACAGTGCTGACACTCGGGTTGGCAGTTGAAGCTTCTCACCACCACACCGCCAGGTGTTGGCTGTTGGCGGACGGGGAGACCTAATCACTGGAGGGGGTGGAACATCACAGAGACTGTGGGCTGGGGGTGGCATCCCCAGCTTTCACTTGCTGGATGCCAGCAGGCCCTGTGGGAAGGAAGAACTGAGGTCCCCCACAGATGCCCACATCCTAATCCCTGGAACCGGTGGACATTACACACATGGAAAAGGGGGATTGGGGTAACGGACTGGGGCTGACAACATCAGTTGACCTCAAAGTAGGGAGATGACCCTGGAGTCTTGGGGGAGGTCAATATCCTCACCTAAGTCCTTCAGAGGGGAGGAAGGCAGGGGTGCAGACTGAAGCAGGGCAGCGGGTGCTTGTGTTGCTAGCTCTGAGATGGAAGAGGGGCAGGGAATGCAGGAGAGGGTGGGACCACCGCCAGGAAGCAGCTCTGCCAGCAGCTGGATCCAGCTTAGTGATGGTGTCAGAAGTCTGGAGAACCTGGTCTGTGCATCTGTGCTGTTTTAACACTACCCCTAAATCCACTGCTGTTGATTTACACTTACAGTGACCCCAAAGGACACAGAAGAATTCCCACATAGGGTGCCTGAGCAGCACCTGGAGGATTCGAGCAGTCTGGTTCAGCAGCCCTAGCTCTTGATCACTGTACCGCCAGGGCCCCCCTCACCATTAAGTTTATGGTAACTTGTGATGGCACCCCATTTGTGACAGCCAACGCCGTCTCCAGATGTGGCCCTGGCCCGTGAGCTCCAGCGAGCAGGGCCATGTACTGTGTCACTCCCCATCAGAGGTGGCCTTACTCCCCCGTTCCGGAGTCTGTGCTGGCTGGTGATAGCAGGCAACTCCAAGAAGGCCTAGCAGCTACTGCTCCTGTGACCTGTGACCCAGGCATCCTCACCCTGTCCTGGTCCACCTCATCAGGCCGGGGCCTCTCCTCTGGGGGCTTTGCCATGTTTCGCACGTCTCCCATCAAATTCTCCGTGGAGCTCAGAGCAGAGCCCAGGGCTGCCGCTACATACCAAAAAAGACAGATCTATGGATTCTGGCTCACAGCAGCCCCACAGGACAGAGCTGCACTTCCCCACGGGATTTCCGGGGCTGTAAACCTTCACAGAAGCAGGCTGTAACCTCTTCCTGCCCCTGAGACGCTGGAGAGTCCTGAACAAGCACTCGGTCATCAGCCGAGTGCCCAACCTTTCCGCTCCCGGGACTGCTGTCTGCCACCCATCCCAGAGTCAGAAATACACAGACCCAGGGCAAAACTACAGTCAGGATCACGACCTGAGAGAAGCTTGCCTAACTCTGCGGTCTTAGCAGGCTTCCTGGAAGAGGAGGTAGGCAGGGGCGCAGGCAGAGTTAGTGGCCTCAGGCCAGGGCTGCGGATCTGCCTGTGGGGCCTGAGCAGACCTGCAGTCTTGATGCTGAAGCAGGCTGACACCTTAGCGGCAGCAGCACGACAGCCTGTTGCCGACAGGACTGACCCCATGGGTGACAGGCCAGGAGTCTGTGACTGCGCCCTCCTTCCCACTTCCCACTCCTCCCTCCCAAAGTAGCCCTGCCTGAGCACCCCTCCAGCTCAGAGCCCCCAGCAGCGCCTCAGCCTGGAAGCGGATGGCAAGGCAGACAGGGGCTCTTTCCTCCAGGAAGCCCCAACACTACCACCCCAGACCCGCTGGCTCTCAGGGCCCCCGGGTTGCTCCCACCAGTATTGCCCCTCAGTTGCCTGCTATCTGGAGGTGGGGTGCGACCGGGAGCCCCCCTGGCCGGAGGCCCCCCGTCTTGACCCCCAGCTGCAGGTGCCGCCTCCAGGAAAGCCCTCAGGTGCCGCAGATGAGCCTGGCCCACCCGCGTGGCAGCCCGGAGGGCCACCCAGGCTGTCCTGGAGGGGGGCCTGGCTCGCTCTCCGCCCCCCGGGACCCTCAAAAAGGCGCTGAAGGGCAGACAGTGCGTTGAGCCAGACTCTTAGGAGCGGGGCGACCTAAGCAGCGCGCTGGTAAGAAGACGCATTCTGCCCCCAGGGGGCGCCGCGGGACAGGAAGGCGTGGAAGGCAGTGCTGGACCCCGGCCGGTGAGGCAGGAGCACGTCCTTATCCTGGTCCTCGGACACCAGCTGGGATACGACCCTCGCGATCTCCTGTGGACCACCTCGGGTTCAGGGGGCCAGGAAGGACCAGGCGAGAGCCAGGCGGCGGGGAGGCAGGGAGCCAAGGCCGGCGGTGGGCGGGACTGTGGGGAGGGGGCCGGGCTACAAGAGGGGGTTCTGGGGAAGGAGGTCCGGGAGAGGGTCTGAGGGGCGGGACCGTGGCGGGGTTGGGGTTTGGGGAGCCAGGAGGAGAGGAGGGTCTGGAAGAAGGATCAGTGAGAGGGGGTGATGGGAGGGACTGTGACTGTGCGGGGACTAGCAGGCCGGAGTGTGGGAGGTGGGGAAGCGGAGAACGGGACCCTGCCCTGGTCGCCACCCGCTCCGCCCGGCACTGCGCACCATGTAGGGGCCGAGGGTCCCTGAGGGCTGCTCCTCCAGGCCCCGCAAGGCCAGCTGGCGGCGCTCGTCGATGCTGACTCTCCAGTGACGGTCCCGGTGTTGGGGTTCCGGCTGCTCGCTCACCTGAGGGGACAGGACAAGCGTCTGCGGGGGCCCAAACCCCACCCCTCCGCTTGTGGTCTATGTTCTCCACATGGGGGTGAGGGCTGTCTAAGGTGCTGTCTGCTCACCCCACACGCCTGCCAGTTTGTCGCTTCCTAGCTGTGATGCTGGAAGCTATGCCACCAGTGTCCGGGCGCTGAACCCTTGTAGGCGGAGACCAAACAAGTTGTGGGATGTCCTCAAGGAGAGGATAAAGGAAGGTCATTGAAAAAAAGGCCACAGCGGATGTCAGGGAAGACTTCGAAACTTGATATCCAATGTTGAATAATTACAAAGAAGTGACATAAAAGAGCTGAACAGAAGCCCTCAGAAGGTGGCTGGAGAAAACACAGTGAATCTTAGGGTGACATGTGCAGACACCTAGAGATAGAAAGCCAAAAGGGAAGAAAGCACTTGGCATTTCTCAAGCTGCAAAAAGTGGAGGAAAAATTCAAGCCCCAACTTGCAATACTGAGGGCTTCTGAAGTGAAAATATTAAGTGACGCGGGAAGCACTGACAGGAGAGGGAAGGGACACACAGAGCCACGGTGCCAAAAGTCCCTGGTTGTCGCCAGCCCTTTTAGGAAGTAGCATGTAAGGGACTGACGGAGCCAAAGGAAGAAGTCTGGCCGCACTGAGGGCCTGGGGAGAAACAAAGCCCGGGAACAGAAGTAACACTGACGGAGACATTTCAGCCAGCGGGTGCAGCGCCAGCAGTGCTTCTGTCCGCCAGCAAGTTTGGAAGACAGCCACCTGGCCAGCCAACTGGAAGTGATCGAATTTATGCCTGTTTCCACAACAGGTGATCCAACTGAATGTGGAAATTATGGAACAATATCACACAAGTAAAATTTTGCTGAAGATCATTCAAAAGCAACTGCAGAGTACTGCCAGGAATTCTGGCCAGATTCAGAAGCGGGTGTGGAACCAGGGCTGTCATTGCTGGTGTCAGATGGATCCTGGCTGAAAGCAGAGACTATCAGAAAGATGTTCACTGGTGTTTTATGGACTGCACAAAGGCATTTGACTGTGTGGATCACAACAAATTGTGGATAACATGGAGGAGAATGGGAATTTCAGAACACTTCATTGTGCTCTTAAGGAATCTGTACATGGAGCAAGGGGCAGTTGTGCAAAAAGAACAAGGGGACACCGCACGGTTTTAGAGTCAGGAAAGGTGTGTGTTAGACTTGTAGCCTTTCACCATATCGATCCAGTCTGTATGCTGAGCAAATAATGTGAGAAGTAAGATTACATGAGAAATGACATGGGCTCAGGGTTTCTTTGGTTAGTTAGCAGCTACAGCACTTAACCACTCCTCCACCAGGGTTTCTTCCAGCCTACTAGACTGGGGGAAAAATAGCTTCTCCTTGTTGGAGCCATCCACTTATGGTATTTCTGTTATAACACACTAGATGACTAAGACACTGCTGCTTCTGTGAGTGTTGATTGTGGGTCCAAGTAAAAGGAAACCCTTGATAACATCATTATTTTCTCTGTTTATCTTGATGCTGCTTATTGGTCTAGTTGTGAGGCTTTTGTTTTCTTTACATTGAGGTGTGATCCACACCAAACGCTGTGGTCTTTGATCTTGATTAGTAAGTGCTTTCTGTCTGACTCAGAGCGACCCTACAGGACACACAGCAGAACTGCCCCATAGAGTTTCCAAGGAGTGCCTGCTGGATTTGAACTGCTAAACTTTTGGTGAGCAGACGTAGCGCTTAACCCACTACATGCCACTAGAGTTTCCACTAACCAAAGGGTTGGCAGTTCAAATCCACCACGTGCTCCTTGGAAACTCTATGGGGCAGTTCTACTCTGTCCTCTAGGGTCACTATGAATCAGAACAGAAGAGGGCGTGGAAATATCATTGCTGATGTCAGATGAATCTTGGCTGAAAGTGGGGAACACCAGAAAGATGTTTACCTGTGTTTCATTAACTATGCAAAGGCATTCAACCAGATTGTAACAATTTATGGATAACATTGCAGAGAATGGGAATTCCAGAACATTTAACTGTGCTCACGAGGAGAATCAAAAGGCAGTTGTGCAAATAGAACTAGGGGACACTGCATGGTTTAATTACGAAGGTGTGCGTCAGGGTTGTATCCTTCCACCATACCTTTTCAATCTGTATGCTGAGCAAATAATCCTGGAAACTGGATTATACGAATAAGAATGAGGCATCGAGATAGGAGGATGACTTGTTAACAAGGTCCTTTATGCAGATGACACCACCTTACTTGCTGGCAGAGGATTTGAAACCCTTACTGATGAAGACTAAAGACCAAGCCTTCAGTGTGGATTGCACCTCAACATCAAGAAAGCAAAAGTCTTCACAATTGGGCCGGTAAGAAACATCATGAGAAATGGAGAAAGGATTGAGGTTGTCAAGGATTTCACTGTACTTGGGTCCACAATCAACGCCCGTGGAAGCAGCATTCGAGAAATCAAAAGATGTATTGCACTGGGAAAGTCTACTCCGAAGGACTTCTTTAAAGCATTGAAAAGATGTCACCTTGAAGACCAAGGTTCATCTGACCCAAGCCATGGTCTTTTCAATCGTGTCATATGTATATGAAAGCCAAGCAGTGAATAAGGGAAGACAGAAGAATTGATGCCTTTTGAATTCTGGGGGTGGAGAAGCATGTTCAGTGTACCATGGACCACCAAAAGAACAAACAGATCTGTTCTGGAAGAAGTACAACCAGAGTGCTCCTTGGAAGCAAAGATGGCGAGACTGCATCCTACATACTTGGACCATGTTGTCAGGAAGGCTCAGTCCCTGGAGAAGGACATTATGCTTGGTAGAGTGGAGGGTCAGGGGAAAAAAGGAAGGCCCTCAACAAGATGGACTGACACAATGGCCGCAGCAATGGGCTTAAGCATAAAAATGAGATGGATATGGCACAGGACCGGACAGTGTTTCCTTCTGCTGTGTGTAGGGTCACCAAGAGTCAGAATTGACTCGATGGCACCTGACAATAATGTCAGTCAGAATCAACTCAACGGTTACATGCTTTCTTTGGTTAGGGGGCTCCAAGTCCAAATTCAGGGCATTCACTCCAGGGGAAGGCTCTCTGTCTCTGTGGGCTCTGGAGGAAGGTCCTTGTCATCAACCCTCCCTGGACTAGAAGCTTCGCTGAGCAGGAACTCTGCAACCAAAGAACACACACTGCCTCGGGCACCACTTTCTTGGTGGTGTGTGGTCTCCAAGTCTCTGCTCATTTCCTTTCCTTTCATCTCTTGTAAGATACAAAGGTGGTGAAGGCCACACTCCAGGGGATCTCTGGATCATGTGACCTAGTGAGGGTGTCATAATCCCACCCTAATACTCTTTAATATAAAATTACAATCACAAAACAGAGGACAGCCATACTGTACTGGAAATCATGGCCCAACCAGGTTGACTCGTAATTTTGGGGAGCACAATTCAATCTGTGATAAGCAGTTGATAAATCAAACGATGCACTGCACTGGACAAAATCTGCTACAAAAGATCTATTTAAAGTGTTGAAAAGCCAAGATATCACCTTGAAAACTGGGGTGAGCTTGACCCAAGCCATGGTATTTTCAATCGCATCATATGCATGCAAAAGCTGTGATGCTGGAGAAGAATAGTGAATGCACCATGGACCGCCAAAATAACAAACAGATCTGTTCTGGGAGAAGTACAACCAGAGTGCTCCTTAGAAGCAAAGACGGCGAGACTGCGCCCTACGTACTTTGGACACGTTGTCAGGTGAAGTTTCCAGGGTAGCTGTCTGTACAACAGCCCTTCCTGACTCTTTCCAGCCACAGGGCCATCCCGCCATGACTGCTAAAGACAGGAGCTCACTCTCTGGAGTGCCCTGGGAGGTAGGGGACAATGCTGTTGCTTGCTTCTTTCACTCAAGTCATTAAGCCTGTCAGGCTCACCCTCTAACTCCAAAATCCAAAGAAAATTTGGGGATTGGGCAGCAAAAGGCAACCTGAGCCAATGAGAGGCTGTCTGCAGGTGTATGAACCCACCTGGTGTGGATACCGCCACATGTGACCTCGTATTGATCACCGAGCCTGCAGCTTTCCATCCACTGTAACCACCTGTCTTGTAACTGAAGCATTCAGTCCATTTCCAGGGATCACAGTAACTGACATGTTTGTGATGCTATCTGCTGCCTAGGCTTGTCTTCTGTCTCATTCTTCAGGAAGAATTTTGCTGGCGTGGAATTCCAGGTTGACAGTGACTCTCCCCGGCATGCACGTACTCTCCCTCTGTCCAGTTCCCACGGTCATTAGAAGGCAGCTGTCAGCCTCACTGCTGCTCCTTTGGAGGCGGTCTGTCTTTCCTCTCTGATTACTTTTAAGATCTCATTGCCTTTGTGGTTCTGCAGTTTTACTAGGATGGCTCTAGGAGGAGGATGGCTCTAGTTATCCTACTTGGGACCTACTGGGCCTGCGAGATAACAGTGCCTGCGAGATGACAGTGCCTGTGACTGCCAGTCTCCAAGACAGCATCCAGCAATTCTCACTTCCTGTATTCATGTCCTTGTGTCATCTCCAGCCCCCCGTCCTCAGCGGGGACCACCAGTGTTACCAATAGGATATTATACAAATGATGGAGTGTGGCTGCATTACAGCTGTTTCCCTCTTGGATTACTTACCATGTCAGGGGAAATTCCAGCAACCAGATGGGCAAGTCTGTAGTACACTGAGGAACTGACTTGCAGCTGTGTAGGTGACTGTCATGGATTGAATTGTGTCCCCCCACAAAAGAGGTGCAGCCACGTGGCTGGGCCATGATTCCCAGTATCTTGTGACTGTCCTCCATTTTGTGGTTTTCCTATACTGTATGTTAAAGGATTAGGATGGGACTGTAAATCCCTTCATAGGACCACCTCCCTGCTCCACTGTAAAGGGAGTTTCCCTGGAGTATGGCCTGCCCCACCCTTAATCCTTTCATCCTGCAAGAGATAAAAGGAAAAGGAAGCAGACTGAGAATGGGGAACCTCACACCATCAAGAAAGCAGCACCGGGAGAACAGTGCGTCCTTCAGACCCGAGGTTCCTGCGCCAAGATGCTCCCTGGACAAAGACTGATGCCATACCGGACTTTCCTCCAGAGCCGACATGGGGGAAAGCCTTCCTCTGGAGCAGACACCCTGAATTGGACTTGTAGCCTACTGGACTGTGTAAGAATAAACCTTCCTTTGTTAAAGCCATCCACTCTGTGGTATTTCTGTTAGAGCAGCACTAGCTGACTAAAACAGTGACCCACCAAGGAAGTGGACCCTTTGGCCAAGTCAGGCCTTCCAACAAATGTAGTGATGGCTGACATCTTTGTGTGTGTGTGCTTTAGGTCAAAGTTTACAGCTCCAGTTGATTTCTCTTTCAAAAACTTATACACACACAGTTTTGTGACACTGGTTGTGGTCCCCACAATGTGACCGCATGCTCCCCTGTCCACCCCAGGTTCCCTGTGCTCCTTTGTCCACTTGCAGTCCTGTATTGCCTTATCGTCTTGCTTGTGGACAGGAGTTGCCCGCTTGGTGTGCTGCACCTGACTGAAATGAGCAGCAACCTTAGTCCTCAAAGGAACATCTTTGCTTTTCAACACCTTCAAGGGATCTTTTGCAGCAGGTGTGCCCATGCAGACATTGTCTGATTTTTCGACTGCTGCTTCCAAGCAGTGTTTGATTGTGGGTCCACGTCAAATGGAACCCTTGAGGACTTTGATCTTCCCTTCATGTGTGTTCATGCTACTTATTGGTCCAGTTGTGAGGATGTGTGTTTTCTTTGAGGTGCAATCTGTACTGAAAGCTGTGGTCTCTGATCCTTATTAGTAAGTAGTTCAGCCAACTCCTCAGACAAAAATTGAATGAGTATATAAGACATAACATTCTGGTGAACAGGGTGCCTCTTGGTTGGGCTAGATACAGGAGACTAACTGGGCAGCTCCTGTCTGGAAGTGAGGAGGCAGAGGGGACAGGAGCTGGTGAAGTGGACATGGGAAATACAGAGTCGAGGGGAGAAGTATGCTGTCACAGTGTGGGGAGAGCAGCTGGGGTCACATGGCAAAGTGTGTGTCAGCTTTTCTAAGAGAAACTGACTGGAATTATAAACTTTCACTTAAAACACAATGAAAAAAATTAAAATTAAAAAAGTAAATAATTTTTTTTTTTAAAGTGCTTTGAGTCCCCTCACTTCCAGCAGGCAAGGCTGTGTCCCCTGCACAGTGCAGGTGGCTACTGGGTCGTCCTCCAGTCCTGACGTCGAATTCTTCTTCACGTGGTCCAGTTTCTCAGATGATCTGCTTCACATACAACTTCAGTAGGTATGACGAAAGGATGCAATCCTGACACACCTCTTTCTTGACTTTGAGCCATGTGGTATCCCTTTGTTCTGCTCAAACAACTGCCTTTTGGTCTCATGTGTATAGGATTGGCATGGATTCTGGGAATTCCAGAGCACTTCATTGTTCTCTTTTACTACCAGGCACCTTAAAATTCTTCCAGCTTCTACCCATTACCCAATTTTAAAACCGCTTCCGCATTTTAGGTTATCTGTCGGAGGACACCCCACTCTGCCCATACCTTTAGGCTGGATTCTCTATTTCTTTCTTGTTTCACTGACAGAACGTCTTCTTGTCCTTTTCCTAGGACTTTCATTTCAATCTTCTGGAGGTTTTCTTCTGTTCCCTGCATTAGTTCTGTTTCTCTAGGCTTTAGGACCCTTGGCTGTCTACCAACCCTAAAGTGGAAGAGTGAACATGTCTTGTGGAACTCTGTGCAATGATTGAGCCCTTGGGCATTCTGGTGGGATCCAGCCTCCATTATCTGCAGGTCTTTTCTGTGGGACCAATCATTCTCCGTGTTCCATGACAGTTACCTGTCTACCTTCAGGTAAAGTGTCTGCCCACTGCCCAAATCCTTGAGTCCAGGTCACGGTGGCTGGGGCTGTCCTTCTCTGTGTGACGCAGAGGCTGACTTAACCCTCCAATGCGTAGCATAGGAAGGGGCTCTGGTCCCCCCATGCATACACAGCTCAGCTGCACCTGTGGTCTTGTTTCTCCTCCTCAGCTGTAACCTTGTCTTCTGCCCAGAAGAGACTTAGAACCTGCTGCCTTCTCATTCTGTCTTTCAAGCCACAGTCCTCTGGTTAGCCCCACCTGCCCCAAGCCCAGGGAACCCTGGTTCCTGCAGCTGTGACATCAGCCACCACTTGGCCACATGCTTCTGCTTTTTCATGGTTGTCACTCAGGGCATCTGCTTCTCTGTCACCTTCACCACCATGCTGATAATGAACTTCAAGTGGGACCAGGGGTGGGCTAGTCACTGACTCCCAAAAAATCAACAGAAAAGGGAGTCTCTGCTTGTTTGGTCCAATGCTTAAGGATCACTACATCAAACTTAATAAAACACACTACCCAAACCCTTTATGTCTCACCAGCTGAGCCTTTTCTTCCGAGGACAGCACATCAACCCCAATGGGGCTGTGGTCTGATGGCTTCTTGTAGCATTCCAACTGCTGTTTTGTGTATCTCCAGACTAGACTGCCAGGTGTGCCCATGCTTCCAGGGCCCACTCTTGCATCCTCCTGAGTCACAGCTGGAGACGGGCGTAGGGGGTAAAGGTGGGTGCTTGCTGAAGGCCTGGAGTAGCCCAGGCAGAGATTCCTGCAAGGGAGCACTGGGTCCTGCGCCCCTCAGCCTGCACCCCGGGGCCTGCTGGTAGAAGGGCTGTGCAGCCTACAGCAGTGTGTGGCTGAATGAGGAGCTGTAGGCACACATTTCCTTTCTAATGAAAACCATCACAGAAAAGGAAAAGGAAACGGAAAGTATGTCAGGCACTCAGGAACTCACTGTACACAATGAACTGAGTCATATTTGCCTTTTAAAAAGGTAGACAAACATTGTTGATTTCCTTTTAGAGCCCAGGGCCCTTTCTCACTCCAGGCTTCCCCTTCTGGATGTTGGTACCGAGCACAGACACAGCAGATATGACGCTTCCCTCTGCGCTTCCCAGCCCTCTGCTTACAGATGCCCCAACCCATGACATGAGGTGCTGCCCCTGCCCTCTCCACGGACTGTCCTGGAGGCACATCTCCCTTCTTGGGAGAGTCCCATTACGTTGAACCCACGGCCTTCCTTCCTGGGTGTCTTTGGTGGACCCCTAGCGGCACAGTGTTCAAAACCTTGGCTGCTAATCAAAACCTCAGCAGTTCAATTCTCCAGCTACTCCTTGCAAACCTGTGGGAGCAGCTCTGCTCTGTCCTATAGGACCCCTACTGTCAGAATCAATTCAGCAGCAGTGAGTTTGGTTTTGTTTTTTTATTTTAGATTTATTACTTGAGCACTGAGCTTCCTGTACTTTTTCATTAGGGGGTGAATTGGGCCTCCAAAGACATCATGATGTTGCTTATTGGTCTCGGTGTGATTTTTGTTTTCTCCATGTTGAGTTGCAATCCACAGTGAAGGCTGTGGTCTCTTATCTTCATGAATAAGTACTTCAGGTCGTCACCTTCAGCAGGCAGGGCTGTGCCACCTGCATAATGCAGCTTACTAATAAGTTGTCCTCCAGTCCAGATGCCAAGTTCTTCTCCATGTAGTCTGCATTCTCAGATGACTGGGTCTGCATATACACAGAATATGTGTAGTGAAAGGATTTAAGCTTTACACACATCTTTTCTGATTCTAAACCACTCATTATCTCCTTGTCTTGTTTGAATGAGTGTCTCTTGATCTGTGTATAGGTTCCTCATGAGCACAATTTAGAGTCCTAAAATTCCCATTCTCCCCAGTGTTACCAATAACTGATTGTGGTTCACACAGCTGAATGCCTTAACATAGTCTATAAGACATGGGTAGGTATCTTTCTGGTATGAATTCTGTTTTCAGCTAGAATCCACCTGACATCATCAATGATACCCCTTGTACCATGTTCTGTTCTGAATTTAGCTTGAATTTCTGGCAATTCCCTGTTGATGTACTGCTACAACAATTTTTAAATGATCTTCAGCAAATTTTACTCGTTTGTGATACTAATGATATTGCTTGATTATTTCTGTATCTGGATGGATCACCTTTCTTTGGAATGGTTACAAATATGGATCTCTTCCAGTGGGTTGGTCAGGTAGCTGTCTTTCAAATTACATGGCCTAGAAGAGTGGCCATTTCCAACACGGCATCAGTTTGTTGTAGCACCTTAATTGGCATTCCATCAATTCCTGAAGCCTTGTCTGCAGCCAGCGCCTCAGTGCAGCATGGACTTCTTCAGTACCACCAGTTCTTGAGCGGACGCTACCTTCCAAATGGGTGAACGCTGACCAATATTTTCTGGTAAACCAACTGTGTATTTATTCCTCCCATCTTCTTTCGATGCTTCCTGTATCGTTCAACATCTTATTATCTTCCAGCAGAAGCACCTGTCACAGAGGTTGTGGCGAATCTTGATGGCCTCCACTCAGTTTTGTGGCTGAGTCACCCCATGTCCAGACAGAACAACTTGCCTTGCCCTTGTCTGCAGTGGCACAGCCTTTCACAGGATTCCCTAGTGTGGAAGGACTTAAGATTGACAGAAGCATTTCCTGCTGGTGACACTCAAGTGTTCCCAGCCTCTGCCATTGTCAGCAATGTTGATGTGTGTCACCGTGTGGGCTGTATTTGTATACAAACGCTTGCAGGGGACTGCTGCCAGATCAGAGGTGAGTGTCACAGCCTCCTTGGGCATCAAGCTACCCCCTACCAGTGATGCTGCGAGTCGCGTCTTCCCACAGGATGCTGTACTGCTTTGGGGTTTTGATCAATGTGGCAGGTAAAAAGTGGATGTCAACACTGCTCAATGTGCATTTCTTTTACGGTGACGGGGGATGAACATTTCTTTGTATAATGAGGGACTTTCTGGATTTCATTTTCTGTGGAGTGTTTGTTCCTGTCCTTGGTCTCTGTAAAACATCCGACTGCTAGTTGCCCTTGATGCCTTGCTCTTGATACACTAGTGTGACGGCCCTTTATCTGACATAGGAGTTTCAAATTTCCCCAGTCTCCTGAGTATCTTTTGACTTTGCTCCTGACAAGTGTTCGGCTCGGCTAAGTTTTCGGTTGTTTTTGCCACATGTGCCTGAATGTATTTCTTTTTTTCACAATGGCTTTCAAACCTTGAGGCTTAATTTTAAAAGCCCCTACACCACAGCTCTAAAGAAACTCACTCAGTGTTTTTTCTAGCATGTTTATGGTTTCATCTCTTCCACTGAGACTACTGACCCACTTGGGAGTTTATCTTGACATTCACTGGAGACTTGGCTATAACTTTCCTGAAGTACAGGCATAGCCAAGCCAAGTGTCATCGAGTCGGATTATTCAAAGTTATGCACTGATCACTGAGGACAAAAACGAAGCAACTGAAGATTTTTACCAACTTCTGCAGTCTGAAACTGGTCTAACTTGCAACCATCATTGATAATTACTGGTGATTAGAATGCAAAAGTTGGAAACAAAGAAGGACAGGCAGTTGGAAAACACAGCTTTGGTGACAAAAATGATGCTGGAGACCACATGACAGAATTTTGCCAGACCAGAAACTTGTTCACTGCAAATGCATTTTCTCGCTACCCAAAATTGTGACTATACATCTGGACCTCATCAGATGGCGTACACAGGAATCAAATCGACGACATCTGTGGGAAAAGGTGATAGACAAGCTCAATATCGTCACTTAGAACTAAGCTGGGGCTGATGCAGGACAGACCATCAATTGCTCACACACAAGGTCAAACTGAAGCTGAAGAAAATCAGGACAAGTCCATGGAAGCCAAAATACAACTTTGAGTATACCCCACATGACCCTAAAGGCCATCTCAAGAACGGATTTTATGCGCTGAACACTAATGTGCTGAACACTAACTAATGCCTGAAGATCAGCTGTAGAATGACATCAAAGACATCATACACAAAGAAAGCAAAATGTCAGTAAAAAGACAGGAAGCCAAGTCCAAAACAGCCATCAGGAAGGACTCAAACTTGTTCTTCAGTGTCGAGTAGCTAAAGCAAAAGGAAGAAATAAGGAAGTAAAAGAGCTGAACAAAAGATCTCAGAGGTGAATGGAAAAGCCAGCAAGGACCATGATGACACGTGCAAAGGCCTAGAGACAGAACACTGATGTGGGGGCATGTCTGGCGTTTCTACAGGTCAAAGAATTAAAGAGAAAATTGAAGTCAGAACAGTGAAGGATTCTACAGGGAAAACATTTAAATGACGTAGGAAGCATCAAAAGAATACAGTCTCTATATCAAAAATGACTGGCCAACGTTCAACCACTTCAGGAGGTGGCGTGTGATCAGGAACCAACTGCACTGACACGAGAAGGTCCAACCGCACGGAGGACCCAGTGAGGAGCACGGCTCCAGGAACTGGCAGAGGAACAGCTGAGGTGCTCCCACTGGCGACGCAGCCCTCAAAGTGCTCACTCATCTATGCCACCACCAAATGTGGAAATTACCTAACAATATCATCAACATCACATGCAAGCCAAATTCTGCAGATCATTTGAAAGCAGCTGCAGCAGTACATGGACAGGGAACTGCCAGAATTTCAAGCTGGATTCAGAGGGCGACATGAAACCAAGGATATCACTGCTGATGTCAGACGAATCTTAGTTGAAAGGAGAGAATACCAGAAAGATGTTTGCCCGTGTCTTATGGACCATGCTAAGGTATTTGACTGTGTGGATCATGACAAATTATGGATAACATTGTAAAAAATGGGAATTCCAGAACACCTAATTATGCTCATAAGGAACCTGTACACAGACCAACAGGCCGTTGCTGGAACAGAAAAAAAGGATACAGTGGGGTTTAAAGTCAGGAAAGAAGTCTGTCCAGGTTGTATCCTTTCACTGTACCCACTCAGTCTGTATGTTGAGCAAATAATCCAAGAAGTTGGACTGTATGAAGGAGAACATGGTATCCAGATTGGAGGAAGACATCATACTCAGTAAAATAGAGGGTCTGTGAAAAGGGGAAGACCCCCAAGGAGATGGATCGACAGACACCGCAGCTGAAACAGTGAGCTCCCCCACAGCAATGGCTGTGAGGACAGCGCAGGGCCAGAGGGTGCTGTGTGACCTGCAGCGCACAGAGCCGATGGGATGGGGCCCACGCATCACTAACAGCACCCAACCTCTTTCTGCCTGGGTGCCCAGCGAGACTGAAGGAAAAATCCGTTGCTTCTCCAGTAACGTGAGAGGCCTTCTTCACTGTGCTCTGAGCGTCTGCTGGCACATGGCCAACGTGCTGCTTTTCTTTCAGTTCTGCAGTTGGAGGACCATGCGTTTTATTACTTGACCCTCTGTGACATCACAGAACAGCTGTTGAAGCTGAAGCCATTGGGCTCTTCTTGCTTGTCTGTTTCTCCTTAGGAACTGCAGACAGTTTGCGGGGTTGAAAAACCACCTTTGAGTATTTCTGTTGTGACTACATTAAATTCCTGGGATGCCTTTGGGAGAACTCCCCTGTGCTGCTGAGTCTTCCCCTCCAACAGCACATGGGTCTGTCCCTTGCCCAAGGCTCTTGCATCTTCTGGTAATGTTTTCAAGTTTTCCTCACACAGGTTTTGCTTATTTTTTTTTTCTCTTGTGGAGTTTCCAGTTCCAGTGAGTTTCTCATAACAGAAATTCACACATGCATTGTTATGTGACCTTATTCACGGCCCCTATAATGTGACAGCACACTCTTTCTTTCCACCCTGTATTTCCTGTGTCCATTCAAACCAACTCCTGTCTCCTTCTGCCCTCTCATCTCATTTCCAGACAGAAGCTGGCCATTTAGTCTCACATATCCATTTGAGCTAAGAACTACACTTTTCACAAGTATCATTTTATGTCTTATGGTTAAAATCGCGTCTTTGTCTGAAGACTTAGCTTTGGGAAGGGGTTTTGTGTTGGGCTAACAAAGTCTGGCGGGCCGCACCTTCTGAGGACCCTCCGGTCTCAGTCAGACTGTTGACTAAGCTTGGTCTTCCCACTAGAAGTTCTGCACTCCACTTTTTTCCTGTTCCGTGGACCCTATTGTGTCCCCTGTCAGGGTGGTCACTGGCAGTAGCGAGGTGATCTATTCTTGTCTAAGGCTCATGGGATCTCTAGTCTGTGGGCCTTTTGGCTTATTTCTTGTTCTGTTTGTTTCTGTTGCTGGACATGGGCTGGCTTTGTCCATTCGCATGCCTTCTGGTATCTGTCATTTCCACAGACAGAGGCCACTGGCTTCGGGACAGTCCTCTCGTCCACTTAGCTGTCCAGTGCTGCTGTAACAGAAACACCACAAGGCGGTAGCTGTGGCAAACAGAGACTCGTTACAGTTAGAAGGCTAGATATCTGAATTCGGGCGTCAGCTCCAGGGGAAGGTTTTCCTGTTGGCTGTGGAGGTCCTTGTCTCCTCCCACTCCTGCTCCTGAGTCATCTTCCTGTGGGTTGGAATCGCTTTCCTAAGTTCTTTCTTCCTTGTTAAAAAACATTTTACTGTGCTTTAAGTGAAGTTTACAATCCAAGTCAAAGTGTCACACAAACTCTTGCACACACACTGCTGTGTAACTCTCCCAGTGTCTGCCTGTCAATGGGCACGGAATCTCTTAGTCTCCAAAGAGGTTGACTTGAGATGCAACCTACAGTCATCTTGCCTCATTGACATAAAAAGACAACCCATTCCCAAAGGGAATTATAATCACAAGCATAGAAAGGAGGATTTACAACACTGATTTCTAAGGGACACAGTTCAACCTGTAACATTCCATCTATTGGTCCCACAAAATTCAGGTCCTTCTCACTGGGGGTCCACCAAGAGCCCAGAGCACCAGCACAGAAGACAACTCTTCCGAGAAAAACTGGACTGAACTACAAGACTTGAGGCTGTTAGAACAGCTACCCTACAGAAATGAGAAGGGATGGTGGGGAGGAGGGGACAGGAGGGGGTTGAATGGACACAGGAAGTCAAGGTGGAAAGGAGGAATGTGCTGTTCCAGGGTGCGGAGAGCAATGAGACTTGTCTAGAGGTGTATGGCGTTTTATATGGCACATTGACTTGGACTGTAAATTTTAACTTAGTCACAGTAAACAAAAATTCATGGGCTTCTCATTTGGAAAACACATTTGCTCCATCACATCATCGCTAAAGTCTTAAATGAACTCCCAGGACAAAATCTCATCTTTTCACTCATCTAAATAGAATAAACTGTTGAGAAGTAAAGATGACACTCTGACCCAAACCATGATATTTTCAGTTGCATCATATGAATGTGAAAGCCAGACAGTGAGTAAGACAGAAGAAGAACTGACGTCCCCGAATTGAGGTGCTGAAGAATGCTGACTGTCCCATGGACAGCCAAAATGACAAGCAGAACCGTTCTGAACAAAGTACAGCCAGAGTGCTCCTTGGAAGCAAAGGCAGTGAAACTGCCTCTTACACACTTTGGACGTGTTGTCAGGAGGAATCAGTCCCTGGAGGACATCATGCTTGGCAGAATGCAGGGTCAGTGAAAAAGAGGAAGACCCTCCACGAGATGGACTGACACAGTGACTGCAACAATGGGCTCGAGTGTAGCAGCGACTGTGACACGGCGCAGGACAGGGCAGTGCTTCATTCTACTGTGAACGAGGTCACTATGAGTCAGAACCGCCTCGATGGTACCTGACAACATCATCAATAAAATGTGGGTGGCACTTTTGGCACACTGCATCCTGGGGCAAAATTCCTCTTCTCTGTGAACCTGTGAAATCTAGACTACAAATTATCTGCTTCTAAGGTGCTGTGGTGGAACAGCACAGACATTCCCATTACAAATGGGAGAAACTGGGGGGACGATGAGGACAGTGAGCACACAGACAGTTCAAAGTACAGTAGATGAAATTATGTGAACTCTCAAAGCTTGAAAACAATTCTGCCTTCTCTGAGATCATCTGGGCAAGGGCCCCACCCTCCAGACCCTGGGTGGAGTCCCCTGGGCCCTGGTTTTCAGCTCTGCCCTACATGCCCTCAGGGACAGCAGCTCTGCTCCCTGGTCTTTGGGTGATCCCTGCTCCCAGTTCATATTAGTAGTGACCCCCCCCCTCTGGCTCCAGCAGGCCCTGGTCCTTCTGACCCTTGGATCCTGCCCCCTCAGCCTGGGCAGAAGCCTCATCCCCTGACATACCTCAATGCCACCCACATGCTCCAGAACCGAGGTGGCTATGGTCCTGCTCTTTGAAATGTAGGAAAACATGCCCCCACCCCCAAGCTCAAGAAGGCTGTGCTTCCCCAGCACCTTCCCACAGTTCTGCTGGCTGGCCCCTGAGCTGCTCCAGGATGGTCCTTGACTCCTCCTGAAGGACAACAGTGTTGCTCCTCTGCCTGTTTCCTACCTAGAGAATTCCAGCAGGCACACAGCATTCTTTCCTTTCCTTCTTGGTCACTCTCAGCCTAACCCGATGGCTTTCTGCTGTGGTTGCCGGTTAGATCACCAGCCACAGGCTTTATGTCTTTAATACAAGATTGTGTGGCTGCAACTTTGGTGAATGTTCTACTACATGTGTCCTTAATCTGTAGAACAGAATTCTCCAAATCTTTAAATTCCGTTTTCACTTGGCTCAGTTCAACTTCAAGTCCATCTTTTCCTGTCACCATTCTGCGGTGAGCAGCAAGCAGCGAGAAGCCACACTGACACTTTGAGATCCTGCTTAGAGGCGTCATCAGACAGACGCAAAGTCCATCACCTGCGCGACCTGCCCTCCGGCAGACATCGGAACACAACTCAGGTAAGTTCTTTGCCAATGCATGAAAAACACTGCTCCTCCCCAACTGTCCACTCACATGTTTATCATTTTCTTCCAAAACCTCATCAGAACACAGCAGGGGCAGCAGGCAGGGTGGTGGTCTCCGTTCCCCACACCAGCAACTGGGGACTTGGTGGAGGTGAGTCTTGGCCCCCTTTCTGCCCACCACCACCGTCTGTCCATCCAGGGCCTTATGTCCACGCCCTTCCTCTGACAGCCACCTCCCCAGTGGGGCCGCACTACATATTTCCCCGGCACTGACTCTGTCCAACCAGCCCGCAGCGCACAGTGGCAAACACAGCCACAGTGTCCTGGTGGCCACCCCTTGCCTCCCCTCCCTCCCCCTCCGGAAGGTCCTGTGCACAACAGACAACTCGCTCGGTGCGTCCTCGGTCTTGCCTGCCTGTCCTGAGACATGGCCTCATGGAAGCTGAGGATGCATCCCCAGCACACAGGACTCTCAGGCTGTCCTCTGGGATTTGGGTACAGGCTGTTGTGTGTAAGTGGATTTGGGGCTCTCTTTCCTCTCACACCTGTGGTGCCCTAGCAGAGCAGGGAGGACAGAAGTCCACCTCAGTTCTCACCCAAGCTTTCAGGAGTGAGGCTGACACCCTCAGGCTCCCCATCAGGGCATCCAGATGATATGGGTGTTAGGCAGCCCTCACCTGGGCCCCTCTACAGAGCCAGTTCCCAGAGGCTTCCTGCAGCTTACCCAGTCCTGAGTTGGCAGTCCCTGACGGCCACTGTTCTGCAATCTCGGTTGGCCCCAGGTGGCCCCCAGGTCCCTGTGGGTCGAGGGCTGCCTGTATTCTGGGGAGCACAGTTCCTCTGGCTTCTTCCCTGGGGGTCCCTTCCACGACTGCTTCCTGTCATCCATCTCTTGCCCTAGCAGGCTACTGGTCCGTACCTCTGGAGCTCTGGATGAATGACAAGGGTTGGGAGGTACAAGTTCTTGAGGCCACTTTCATAGCTACTTGGGTCCCAGAGTCAGGAGGTGGGAGTGCACTGCTCTCTCTAGGGCCATCTACAAGCCACTGGTCAGACGCTGCCGGGCAGCTTGAGGCCCAAGACCACTCTTCTCTACATGGCACCCACAGATACACCTCTGGATGCCTTCTTCCCTCAGACTTCCCTTTGGGACTTTCCAAACTCTGCAACCCTCTCTCCCTGCCAGACTCCAAATCTCTGACCTCTTGGTCAGAGAGACCACCCGCCTTCCGTCCCGGCACCTGCCCTAAGCCAGCACTGATCCAGTCTAAAACAAGATACCTCTTCTGGCGGTGTCCCAGAATCCTGTCCGGCCTGGTATACAGAAGGTTCGGGAACATTGGAAGAATCAGGGGTCAGCGTGGGGAACAGCGGGGCTCTTCTGGCCTCCCTCCTGGCACCCCACTACCCCCGCCAACTGTGACGCTCACCTCGTCCCGAGCCAGGCCACACCCCAAGGAGGGGCCTGGGACCCCAGCAGGTAAGGAAGCCAGAGTGGATCCTGTCCCACCCACCCCACGACAGGAAGTCTGCACCACACAGCCGCTGCCGGCTGAGGGGTCCCTTGGAGGGCAGGAGGTCACCACCAGGGGGACTCCAGGTGGCCTTGGAGGGATAGCGGGGGCACAGGATGGAAGGTCAGAAAGCGGGCCACGGCAGGTCTTGTGGGACCCAGGGGCTGTGGCTGGGGGCAGCTGTGGGTCTGCGGGATCAGCGGGAGCAGGCGGGGATCCACTGCGGGCTGGGGGTATAAGCAGGAGGAGGTGAGGGTCCAGTGTGGCTTGGGGGTGCCAGGTCCCCGCAGGTTTAGGGGGGCCGGAGCGGGAGGGTTGGGGATCCACTGCGGCTTCAAGGAGGGGTCAGAGGGGTGAGGGAGGAGTTCACTTTGGGCGCAGGGGCGGGTCAGTGGGGACGGTGGCGACCCACAGCGGGATGCGAGGCCGGCGGAACTTCCGCTTGGCAGGCCCCGCCCCTCCACTTCCGCCCACGCCACTTGCACTCTGGCCTCTGACCGGCAGGGGGCACCAGGTGGGCACCCCGTCCCCGCCCCATCCCGGCCTTCCCGCTCTCTGGAATGCCCCCACCCCTCCCCTCGGCCCCTACCTCGTCCCCGCCTTACTCCCCTGGGCCCTGCCAGGAGGTCCCCCCCACTCTCCCCTCGGCCCCCCTCCCACTGCAGGCACACCCAGGGGTGGAGGCCAGGGTCGTGGGGTCACCAGGAGCAAGCACACAACAAGGGAGGACCCTGGGGGCGCCCCTCCGGGTTTATTAGTGTCACATCAGCACCTTAAAATAGTCCACAGTCACAAATGTGACAGATTAGAATCTGTTCTCCAAAAAGGTTATTTACATTAATCTTGTCTTCCATTAAAAAAGCAAAAAGAAAAGCTAGCAACACATATACCTAGAAACCCAACAATGCATGGGTGAGGAGGGGTCTGCAGGGTCAGGCCTTTGCCAGAGCAGGGTACCCCAGTGGCGGGTCGGAAGCAGGGTGGCAGTTCTCAAAGAAGCTGTCTGGACAAGGACAAGGCCAGGGCTGTTGCTGGAGGCCTGTCCACTCGGACCGCTGGCCTCTGATGCACCCAGGCCAGCTACCTGGAGCTGACTAGACACAGCTTACAGCCCACCCTGAGGGCTGCCAACTGCCTTGTGTGCCCCCATTCCTGGGGGGCACCTCCCACACTCCACCATGGGGCTCACTCCACTGGCTCAGTCACAGGCTCTTTTGGTTTCTACGTCATCTTTCTCTGAGGGGACAAAGTGCTTTTCGGTGTATCCTCAGAACAGCTCCATGAGGTAGGCAGGGGAGGTGTCACCATCCCCTTTTAACTGATGGGGAAACGGAGGCACAGAGGTCAGCATGACCTGGTCTCTGGCGCACTGCAGGTGCCCACCTGCCAAACTTTTCCCAAGTAGGGTGTGGTGGGTGAGCTGTGGGCTGTAGGGAGCTGGGTGTAGGGGGTGGGGGAGCGCCATCAGAGCGCCTGGGTCCTCAGCTGAGTGGGTCGAAGACTGCCACCAGAAAGCTCAGTTGGGGTCCTCATCACCTCCATCTCTTTCCCACTGAGTAGGACTTTGGGAAGACACCCACCAAGAAGCAAGCAGGTCCTGAAGCCCACAGGGGACATTGCTGGGAACAGGGAAGGGAGTCTGGAGATCCTTGGTTCCACGTGTTTGAGGCCCCCGCTGCAGCGGGTGGTGGCCAGCGCCCCACCTCAGCCTTGCTGGCCTGGCGAGGCAGAGGCCAGGTGCACTTGTCTCCTGGCACAGGGCCGGGGTGGGGCGTGTCAGGGGTTTCAGCAACAAAGGGCTCTGTTGGGAAGGCACTGGGCCTCGCTTCCACATAGTCCCACAGGCAGTCCCTGTATGACCATAACGAGGATCCTACCCTAGACCCCACAGTGTGCTTTCTTCTCCTGAGATACCCCGGCAAGGGGAGGGGTGGTGGGAAATGACCTGCTGTTCGAGTGGCCAGCGAAGCCTGGGGAGGGCCAGCTGGGGGCCACGCTAGGGCTCTGATGCCACTGTGTCTGCAGAGGTGCCCACCCTGGCCACACCTCACAATGGTGCACACACCTGAGAGCTGGTTCTGCGGGTAGGGGGCAGGTAAGCAGGTAGTCACTGGTGAGATACAAGGAGGCTCTCTTACCCAGAGGGAGAAGGGGGCCGCCGACAGGGGCTGCTGGCACACAGTCGAGGCTCTGTGGGGTGAGTGTGGCTGCACCCACCTGCCCTTGGCACTGTTTCTCATGCATCAGTGGTGAGCCGTCTTAGAAGACCAAGTCTCAACCTTCTTGGATGGGCCTCCGTCTCCCAGGGAGGCCCAGTTGGCTGGGCTTTCCCCATAGAGACCTAGGAGTGCAGGGGTGCTCTTGGTCTCATCATGGGTGACCAGGGGAGGGGAACAGGTGGTGGCTGGGGTCTGCCCCCAAGACAGGAACATGATTCTGGGTGTACTTCAGGCTTTTGGGCCCCTGCCAGGGATGCTAACTGGGGCTGCACCCCCAGCCTGAACTGACTGGCACCTCCAGTCACACCAGCACAACTCTGCAGGTGACACACACCTGGCACCTGTCTGTCTGTTCAACCCAATCCTGACTCTCAGGCAGGAGGGGGTAGGGAGAGGCAGTATGAGGGAAAGCAGCAGAGGGCAAGATGAGAACGAGGGAGTGAGCCCTGGGTGACCCTAGCAGTGCCCCGCTGAGGCCCAGGTTGGCACCTGGGACACTCAGCTGGGACTACCTAGGGCTATCGGGACTTAGCCCACAGACCCAGAGGCCCCTGTGCTGAGTTTGGGTGGCCAGACAACCACCCAGAAGTGCAGCAGTGTTTTCCAAGGGTGCCTGAAGGTCTCCAGGGATCCTGCAGTGCAAGCTGGAGCGGAGGGGCGTCGGGGCATCCTGCTGGCTTTGCCTTTGCCCCGGTGGGCACTGGACTTCAGAAGAGCAGTATCTGTTGGGCTGCTACATTGTAACATGTATTTAAAAGCAATAAAAATATCTGCAACTATAAAATCTCCACTGTCTGGGGACCCCGAGTGGGTTCGGGAGCATCTGTCGGGCAGGGTTTGGACAGAGACAGAAGGGAGCCTACTGGCCTTGAGCACAGGCTGGGCTGGGCTGAGACTGTCCTCTCTCCAACATAAGGCCCAGCAGGCACAACCCGTGTCCCACAGGACACACCGCTCCCTAGCTGTGACCTTTGCTTCTGGCCTCCAAGCAAAGAACCCTAACCCGTGCAGGCAGGTGTGCCCTTAACCTGCACAGGTGGGTGGGCTCTCAGCTCTACAGACGGGCAGGTTCTCACCTGTGCAGCTAGGTGGGGCCTTGACCTGCACAGACAGGTGGACTCTCCCCTGGGCAGACAGGCAGCCCTTTACTTGCCCAGATGAATGACGCTGCCCTCCTGCGTCCTGGCTCCCTGAGAAAGCAGAGGCCTGTTTCATGAATGAAGGATGTGAAGCCAGAACCCTTCCTGCCTGCAGGGCTCCAGGGCGGAGCTCCTAAAGACCAAAGCCACCTCGCCTGGTTCTCTGAGCCTGACAGTGTCTGCTCAGACCTCCCGGCGCCCCTGTGGGACATTCTGGTTAAGCAGCAGAGTAGCACTCAGCCCCCCGCACGGAAGCTGCCCTGTTAGTGTCCACACGGGGAGCACCTTCGTCCGAAGGCCATTTCTGTGTGTGAGCGGCTGTGCCTGTAGTCCACTGAAGGGTTAGCACAAAAGCAGGGGCTCTGGCGTGGCGGCCGCACAGGGAGGGGGGCCGGGCTGGTGGCCGCCCCATGCTGTCCCCGCACGGCTCTCTGCTGGCTCCAGACTCAGGGCGGCGGAGGCTGGAAGGCGGGCTTGGAGTGTCCAAAGATGCAGATGGGGAAGTGCTTGACATGGGAGGACCACTGTGCCGCTAGCTGGAAGAACTTGACATCATTCCATTCCACGCCGTCGATGAGGACTGTGGGTGACAAGGGCCGCCTGAGCTGCTGGCTGCTGCACAGCAGGGAGCCAGACACTCCTCTGGGCAGGGCGGGGAGAGGGTCTGTCTACAAGGCGCAGCCTGAGGCAGGGGGACGGCCACCCCCAGGTAGCACTGGGCTCACTGCCCAGGACTCAGAGCCAACTTCTCCAAGTGTAGACATACGTGGCTGCAGAAAGGGGAAGAGACCCAGTGGCCAGTGGGCTGGGGGCGGGGGTGGCCTCTGGCCACCTAAGCTGGCATCTGCCTCACTGGCAATGTAAAGTGCCCCCAAGCGAGAAACATCTGGAGGAGGAAGTCAAGTGACCTCCACCAGGTGGCCCTCAGACTCACAGTCCGAGCCCTTGGGAGTGACCAATCCTCAGTCCACCATGCTGAGCAGCTTTTAAGACAACAATTTAAAATACACACACCAATTTTGTGAAAAAGCAGAATGGGTGGAGAAATTACTTCTTGGAATCTGAGGTGTCAGGTGCAGCCAAGTATTTTATAAGAACATATAGCAAGTTACAAGATGCACATTTCTTAGCAAAACAAGCACTTTCCCTGGATGCATGAAAAGCGCAACCTCAGTGTTTCCTCTGGCTTAATCTCCCCTTTCACTGGCAAGACCAGCGGGCCTCTCCTCCCGTGCCCTGCACCTCGGTGGGCTCCCGCCCTGAGTGGTGCTCACTGCGAGGAGCGGCTCTTTTCTGGGTGCATTCCACAAGGGTGGGTCCCCTCCTGCCCCCCAGCTGTTGCCCAGCACCGCCCCACCCCTGAGGCCCTGCTTCTTCCTGAGACCCCGCCTCCTCACCCTACAGTCGCCCCCTCCCCAGAGGCCCCAGCCCCGTGTGTCCTGGAGCCCCACTTCTCCCTTTGAGGGCACCCCACTCACCCCTCAGCATGTTCTGCTGGTGCTTGGCGGTGCAGATCAGACGACTGATGCCCTCAATGCGCTGGCTTTTGGCCTCCATGTCCTTGTCCTTTGTTTTCTTGGGTAAGAACATGACTAGGAAGAAAGGGGGCTGTGCTGTCGCCCTGTCTTCAGGGGCTGGCTCACAGGAGCCCCCACCCTGTGCTGCTGCTACCAGTCAGCTCCCCAGGTGGGCACGGGAGCCCCCCTGCCGGCCGTGACCAGCCGGCCTCCCATGGTCCCCACACCAGCTGGCTCTCCCACACCAGCTGGTCCCCAACCAGCTGGTCCCCCAAGCTCACCTTTCTTGTTCTTCTCCTTGGTGACCACGGTCATGGACATGGTGGCCGTGGCTGAGGCCTCGCCGCAGGTGGGCAGCCTGCTGACCTGGAGGGACCGGAAAGTGCACTTGAGCGTGTTTTTGGCCGTGGGCAGGTCCTTCTTCTCTGTGTCTCGTTTCCTCTCCGCAGGCGGAGCTGCTGTCCAGTAATCCACCTGTAGCCCCATCAGCTCTGTGCCGACGCCCTGGCTGCAAAGAGGCGAGGATTGGGGATGCAGGGGTGGAGCTGTCTCACTGGGTGTGCAAGCCTTCACACCCATCATGGTGATAGCAGGGTGGCCAACGAGGGGCCAGTGGGCCTCAGGCCTCAAGGGAGACTGCCCCAACTGGTGAACAGCCCCCTGCATCCTCCCCCCCAGGAACCCGAGCCTGTGCCCGCCGTCCTGGATCAACTAGCCACAAGGGTCCTTCCCCCATGTAAACGACACCGCCCTGGAGGCTGGTCCCCACAAGTACAGCTTCCTTGGGTGGGGTGGGCTCCAACAGGGGACAGAGGTTTTGCTCACTGGGACCCAGAGGCTACTTCATCACCATCAGAGTGGTTCTCTCCCTTGGGCCTCACCAGCTACCACACCTTCTAACGTAAACCCTGCCCAGCCCAGCCCAGCCCAGGTGGCCAGGGCCGAGCCCACCCCCTGAGCCCAACGGCATAGTCCAGTCACACCTTGACTGCAGCCGGCAGCCTGTGTGTGTGTGTCTGTGTATGTGCGCGCGCATGTGTGCATGTGTGTGCGTGCGTGTGCGTGTGTCTGGTCATCACAAGAACTGGCAAAAAAAAAAGTTCCCAAGACTATCCGTGTTGCCTCAGCTCTTTCCAAACAGAGCCCTCAGAATGGGGACACAGTGACTGTTCCCCGGAGGGGGGAGGGGTGTGCAGCCAGGTGCTGTTTACCTGGGAGAGGACAGGCTGCTGCTCACAGAAGGTGATGAGGGTGGGGTGGGCGAGGCTTCCTTGGTGGCTGGGGACATGGACGGCGGGGTGGAGGAGAGTACGCTGGAGCTGGACGGGGCTGCATCATCGGAGTCCCCTTCAGGAAGGAATCAGGGCCAGGTGAGCGCCTCCCTGCTGCTCTCCTTGGAGCCACAGCTGGGCAAGGAGGTGAGGCACCCAGGGGGCCCTGGCACCTTTGCCTGTGGCTCCACGGGGCAAGTGTGAGAAGCTCAGAAGCAAGCAGCAGGCAGCCTTGCCCTCCAGGGCTCAGGGCTCCCTCCCGCCAGAGCAAGGCGTCCCCCAGAGGGTAGAGAGGATTGGTTACCTGACGTGGCAGAGGACGGCTCCACTATGCCCACCTTTACAACCTAGAAAGCAATGGAGGGCTGGTAGGGAAGGGGCTGTGTCTGTGGGGCCCTCAGCTACTAAGTTGCTCTGTCTCTGCCCCTGAGAGCCCTGCTGAGGTACTCACGGCCCGACAGCCCCAGACTCCAGCCACCACCTGTGGACGGGATGTGAGCCCAGTACAGAGTGCTGTGGCCAGCCCCCGCGTCTGTGGAGTCCTCCTTCTGCAAGGGGTGCCACCAGGAAGACTTTGTGGTCATTGGGATACACTCATGCCACCTTGCATTGACAGGTCACAGATCTTTGTCCAAGCTTCCCCCAGCCCATGGCCTGGCCCTGGACACTTGTGTGGCTTACAACAGGGAGGTGCCACAGAGGTCCCGTGAGGTTGGCCCTCTCGCAAAGGCTAAGACTCCAGGCCCCAGGACAGCAGCCGACCGGGCAGGCCCAGGAGACCTTGAGGTGAGGGTGCTGGCAGATCAGCCAGTCCAGCTGGGGGGACTCTGCTGGGCGCCCGGCTGCACCCACAGCTCCAGAGGCAGGCATGGCCCTGACGCCCAGCTGCAGGCTAACGGAGAACGCCTCAGGCCTGTGCTGTCTGAGGCAGTGGCGGCTGGGCACAGGCTTTCAGAGTGCAGTCACTGAATACTGAAACTCACTTCCCTATTCACAGTGGTAACATTTCCAGTGCTCAGGAATCACATGTGACTGGCGGTACCCACACTAGGTACACTGAGCGCCTGTACCCTCACGGGGCATTCTGGGGTCAGTGCTGCTCTGGGTGGGTGATGTCCCCTCCCAGGAACACTCAGCCATGCCCCAGTCCTCTTGCTAGGAGGTGCACCCACAGAACACAACACAGGAGAAACTGAGGTACGGAGGCTGATACCACCAGCTGTGTCACCCACAGCAAAGCGGGCCCTCTGAAGTGATGACATGGTGGAGGTGGGCAGGACAGGCCCAAAAGCATGCACCTGGAGAAGCAGCAAGGGCCTGCAGGGGCCAAGAAAGCCTTTCCATTTACAGGCCACTTATCCTGTCCTCAGGTCACTGGGCTGTGTAGACGTTGCATGCACTTGGCCCCTAAGCAGAAGGCTGCAGGTCTGAGTCCGCTCACAGGGGCCTCAGAAGAAAGGCCTGGCAGGCCCCTGCTGCCAACCCTGATGCCTGCAGTGCCGTCCTCGGCTGGTACAAACATAATGGCAAGTGGCTGGAGACCCTGTCCTGAGCCAAGTGACACAGCTGGCACCCTCCTTGTGTCTTTGTCTCTCAGGACACACCACCCCGTGTGGGCTGGTCTTGCACAGGTGGGGTCCTTGGCTGTACCACCTAGCTGGTTACACACAGAGGCCACCACCAATGCCATGGGGCAGGCCCTGCAGAGTGGGGGCCTTGGGTCAGTGCCACATGGGACACACGCTCCAATGGCCAGGCCAGAACTGAGAGGTGACTTGGGGCATCCTCACCCCAAACAGGGCTCTGTTCTGCTTGATGTCCAGCTCCCAGAGCAAATCATGGACAACCCCTGAGCCCTGGGCCGGCCCCCACTCAGATGCAGAAGGAAGCCACACACTGTACTGTGGGGAGATTTAAAGGTACTTCCTCAGCTCCAGTCTGACAGGAGGTTCCGGAACAAGTGAGACTGCGCCAAAAGGCATCACCCAGGTTAGCGACAGCAGGTCAAGGGGCTCAAACAGTGAGGGCAGGAAAGCTGACCATCAACTTCTGCACCGAAGTACTTGCCCCAACAGAGTAGCGCTCGCCCTGAGAGAGTACTCACCCCAACAAAAGGGATGAACTTCTGGGAAGACTCTTCATCGGGGCTAAGAGGAAGGGAAACAGACGGTTAGCATCCTCACATCGGGACCGACCCTCTGAGCACACAGCAGGCAGAGACCACGGGGCCAGCAAGCAGCTCTGGGGCGCCTCCTCCTGCCTCCTGGGCTACAGGGCCTGTCCGCTCAGGGTTGCTCCCATGCCCCCACCACAGTGCACCCTGCCTGCACCCTTGATCCCTTCGGAGAGACCAGGAGGGACAAGGGGTAGAAAGGACTGTCTGCACTGCTGTGGGGACCAACTAGGGTCCTAGAGGACAGACGAGCTGGCAGGGGCCAGCACAGGGCCTGGCAGGGGTGAGTGGCTTGGACGAGCAGGGGCTCGCTCTCCAGGTCCAGGTCCTGGTCCAGGTGCTGATCAGGCACAGGTCTGCAGCACTCCCCTTGGACTCCAACTTCCAGGGAATGTTCTGGATCTTCTGCTTGTCAGAGCCCCTGTTCTGTCCGCACAGCCCGGGAGAGCCCAGTGGACACTCCTATACTCTGTGATGGTGCTGCAAAGAGGGGTGCAGTCAGCTCTGGCTTCTCTCGGGGAGCAGAGTGGAATCTCAGGTCCGATGGGGAAGTGCTCCGCAACAGACGGCTGGCTTTGGCCAGCAGAGGCCTCTGGCCTGGGCCACTCCTAGGCTCCCCCCAGTGACCCAGCAACATGGGGTCATGGTCCCAGAGCCGGCACCCAAGAGGCCTTTTCCTGCAGTGTTGGCAAGCCTGCCCCTCAGACACGAGGTGGAGCTGTGAGTCCTCGCAGCCGTGACAACACTGCACCCCTCCCATGGCCAGGCCTGGGGCGCCCTACCTCAGACACAAGGCACGCTGTATTCTCATAGCCAGGATGCTGCACCCCTCCCACAGCCAAGGCTAGCAAAGGCTCTGCCTGGACCCAGTGACGCAGAGCCTTCCTTGGGAGTGCTGGCTGCCAGCAGTCCACTAACGGCAGGCCCACTCCACTGCATGGGCCCCATGAGGCCTGCACTCTGTGACCTCTGCTGGGGCCAGCGACTTGGTGGCGCTGATGTAGCCCTCTCCCCCTGCCCCGTGTCATCTATGTCCTCTCCCTACGTGTGGAGGCTGATGTTCACGAGTCAGTGATGATCCTCCTGGACCCAGCGAGGAGAAGTGGTACTGGCCAGGGCAGGACGGAGGACAGGGCCAGGCCAGGGAGAGGCTCCCAGATGGTCCTGCCAGAGCACAAGCATGGGCTGCTCCCTTAGGGGCTGCTGGCCACCGCTGGGTCACAGTGAAGCTCGTGAACCCTGCCCAGCTTGCCCAAGACGAGGCCTGTCCCGGAGGTATGTGCCATCTCTCACCCATGCTGCGCACCAGGAAGACAAGGCCTAGGCCTGGAGCTGGGCAGCAGTGGGCAGACTGCCCTACCCAGGGGCACCCTGAACGTACTCCCCTCCCCGCCCCAGCCTGAGACTGCAGCCCGTGCTGGGTGGGGTCGGCCCAAGTCTGGCTGCTACTCAGCCCTGCTGCTGTCCCTTCTCAGGGCAGAGCAGGAAGAGAAAGCCGCCCCCGCCTCCGTGGCGGGGATGGCAGCAAGAGCACGAGCCACACTGACAGCGCAGCCTGGGTCCCCGGGCCTGGGTATGGCCCTGACCTAACCACAACACAGTGGCGGCATCTGGGTGCAACCAGGTGCTGGCTCCACAGCCACCCTCACCTGTTCCTCACACCTGCCAGGTGAGCGAGCGCTGCCTGGGGCAGCAGTTACACAGTGGCCTGGTTCTACCTCTTCCCGCAGAGACGCAGACGCCTGGATCAGCAGAGAAGGACCTAACCGCTCACACTGCAGAGCCCAGCCCCACACCACGTGAGAAGAGTGCACACATGCCAGCCCGAGCATTAGGCCACCGGGCTGAAACGCAGACACAGCCACAGCTCTGGGTACTGCCACCTCACAGGCAAGCCGCCCTGGGCCATGCAGCCGACACGCACACTCGACACACACCTGCCCTGACAGCAGTGACACCACGAGCCCACAAGATCTGCCTGCTGGGACCCAGGACACGGGCGGGTATGCATCAGCTTCTGGGGGTTGGTGGCTGGCTAGGGTCTGACCACAGCCGAGAGATGCCTGGCGGGCCCCTGGTCTGACTCTGAGCTTATCAAGGCCTTTACAACACCCACTTGCTGGCTGTTGAAGGGTGCGAGGCCCCCAGGCGGTGTCACTGTTGTCATGCAGAGGTGGGACCACCCCCTGCCTTCGCTTCTTCAACCGAGCCAATAGCAGGGAGACAACGGCCCAGGCCCACCTCATGCCAGGTGAGCATCCAGCAGATGGGAAGTTATTCACATGGGACCGTGTGTCTAGGGGCACCTGGACTGGTCCTCCCCTCGGGCCTCATGGTGTATTTAGCAGAGCAGAGGTGGGGTGCTCAGAGCCTGCTCCCATGTGGCACGCACCAAGTGGTGAGACAGATGAAGGTTCAGAAATGGGGCAGGCCCTGTGCTGTCATGGGCCGAGGGTGAACAGCAGCAGTTGCCTCTCCTGCAAGCCAAGAATGTGCTGGAAGGCTCATCTACTCTTTCCACCTCCAGAGCACCGCTGCTGACAGCCGTAGCCCCCAGGAAGCTACCCGACACCCTGTGCTCAATGTCTCTGCAGGGGCCACATCTCAGGAGGACCAGAGATGCTGGCACATGGGGAGGGCCAGGAGCAGGCTGCTCTGTGACAGACATGGGGCTGCCCGTGGCTCCTGGAGAGTCGTGCGCTTACTGACAGGGCTCAGGTTGTGTGCACTTTTCAAACCAAGGTACCGGACCCAGACAAAGCAGCAGCCTGCCATCCAGTCTCCAAGGCTGTGGGAAGGGGTACCGAAGCTGCACTGGGATGCCTGGACCCTGGACAGCGGTGAGTGGGCCCACACAACCTGCAGCCAGGAGGGTAAGGCAGAGAGGCCAGCTGGGGGGCTTCTGGTGACAGCTCATCCCCACCTGCTGACACTGCTAAACAGGCTCCAAAGACCAGCCCAGGACAGATGAGACAGAGACAGAGGGAGACCAGCCCAGGACAGCCAGGGGACAGAAACGGAGGGAGACGAGCCCAGTACAGCCATGGAACAGAGACCGAGGGAGATGAGCCCAGGACAGCCAGGGGACAGAGACGGAGGGAGACGAGCCCAGGACAGCCATGGAACAGAGACCGAGGGAGATGAGCCCAGGACAGCCAGGGGACAGAGACAGCGGGAGACCAGCCCAGGACAGCCAGGGGACAGAGACAGAGGGAGACCAGGCCAGGACAGCCAAGGGACAGAGACGGAGAGAGACCAGCCCAGGACAGATGGGACAGAGACGGAGGGAGACCAGCCCAGGACAGCCAGGGGACAGAGATGGAGGGAGACCAGGCCAGGACAGCCAGGGGACAGAGACAGCGGGAGACTAGCCCAGGACAGCCAGGGGACAGAGATGGAGGGAGACCAGAGACTGGTACCTCAGAGTAAAATCAAAGTGAAAGTTCCTTCTCCTTTTCAGAAAGCCACCAAGAGAGAAGACACAGACACGTTAGCAGGCTGCTGGGGACATGGTCTGCCTGCAGGAACTCAGCCACATCCAGGCTCCACGGGGATGCTACCAGCCCTTGGGCCCCCCGTCCTGATGCTGAACTGCTCAGCTGTACCCTAAGGGCAGGAGCAGGGGCCTGGGACCCCACCACTGAGGCCCACCCCCATCCCTGCAGGGCCCCTGCTGACAGCTGTATGGGCTGGAGGGTTAGGACAACACTTAGGGAAGGGCTAGGGGCCTCTGCGACGTCCGGTGCTGGCATACACACACCCCCTTGTTGCAGTGGGTGGGCTGCCTCTGGTGACCCTGACAACCGGCCAGAGAAGCTGTCACTCAGTCAGTCTTCAACTGAGGGAGGGCCAGCATAGCTTTCCCTCTCACCTGACTCGACCACCTCAAATCTTTCTGCTCTGAGCAGGTTCCCTGGGCTGGCAAGTGCCCCTTGAGGGATACCTGAGGAGGCTTCAGTCCCCTGACCTGTGTCCTGGTACACCCTGGAAAAGGGGGCAACCAAAAAGATTGGCCTGTCCAAGGGCCGGCTGAGAAGTGACCGCTACTCTGGCAGGGTGCCTGAGAGCAAAGAGGCCATGACTAGGCCTGGCACCAGGGGCGCAGGGACCACCCTACCCCTGGCCTAAATTCAGGGCAGCCAGGTTACTGCTACAGCTAAGCAATGCGACAGTTTTGATTTCTGTCATGGGAAACATCACAACCACACACAACGACACTGGCTCACTGGGATGGGTCAGGGAGCCCTCACCAGGTAGGCCCCTGCCCAGGACAGCCTATTCCAGGGGCCTATTCCAGTGTCCAAGGACACCCACTTGGACCCAGCTGACCAGGACTTCATCAAGCGGGTGGGCTGTCCTATCTGGGCTAAGGACACATCCCTGAGGAGGTCAGCTCTGTTGCAGCCCCAAGTCCCCACACCTCATCCCCCACGCCTCACCTCTTCTGCTTGTAGGTCAGCATGGCCTCTGCAATGGGCAGCTGGTGGGCGCAGTTAGCCCCCGAGATGTACTGCGTGATTCGGGACACGATGTCTGGGGTTTCCTGGACTGCAAGAGGGGGCATGAGGGGCCTGCTGAGGGGTGGGTGCACAGGGGGCTGGTGGAAGGCAGGGGCACGGGAGGGTGGCGCAGCCTGCAGCACAGGCCTGAGGCCCCTGGGTGCCCTGGAGGGCGTAGCCCATGGCGGCTGCCTCACCTGCACCCTGGGCCTCCAGCTTGTTGAACAGGTCTCTCCAGGCCAGGTCCTGGAAGAAGTTGTTGTAGCGGTGATCCACAGAGCCCAGGTACCGGGCCACAGGGTGGGAGCCTGCAGGGGCAAGGAGAGCCGTCACTTCGTGGGGCCTTCCCGAGGCCAGCAAGCGGCCTCCACGGCCCCTGCAGTGGACAGCGGAGCCTCACACAGGAGATCAGGCTTCTGAGCTGCTCGTGAGGCTCGGATAGGGGCATTTGGGAGATGCTAGGGTTCTACGACCACTGCTGTCCAGGACTGACCGTGCCTCAGAAGTTTACAACAAGAAGTATTTGTCATAAATGTAACTTTATAAGCTACACAGAATGCTGATGACCCAGGGGGGCAAGAGCCAAGTTGTGCTCTGTGTGTCTGAGACTGAGCGTCGTGGACCGCCCAGCAGAGCTGCATCAAACTAGCAGCTGGCCTTCCACCCGAGTGACCTCTCTGGGACAAATATTTGTTATCTAATGGCACAAGTGATGCCTGTTACAGCCCCAGGGACCCCTGGTACAGCCCGCTGCTGTTGAGCGCATTTCAACTAACAGAGACCCTATGGGACAGAGCAGACTGCCCCTGAGTTTGCAAGCAGTGGTGGATGGATTTGAACTGCTGACCTTTAGGTTTGCAGCTTAGCTCTTAAGCACTGTGCCACCAAGGCTCTGGCATGAATAGCAATGACACAGGCCATTCAAGGACACCTGTGGGGCACGGCCCGTGTGCAGCCGCTGTGGCCACGTGGGGTCCGTGGCCTGAGCGCACCCACCCAGAGGGATGACCAGGAAGCGCAGGTAGCCCAGCCAGTCGGGGGTCTTGTGGGACAGCTGCTCCACAAAGAGCCGCAGTACGGCGCTGAGGTAGTGCTGAGCGCCGGCCACCGCAATCTTCACCGGGGTCGGGGGCTGGGAATTGCAATTGCAGCTGCGCTCCCAGAGCAGCGAGAAGAAAGGGGATGGCGCCTCAGGACGGCTGTCCTGGGCCTCTCTCCCACAGCCCTACGGGGCAGTGTGCTGAGCGGGTGCTTGGGGGCCCAGCTTACAGCCCATCACCCACGGGGTGCACTTATGCTCAGAGGAGCCTGAGCCGAGACATGGCACTCATGACCCAAGTTTACTGAAGGTCATGGCCTCCCCCACTCCCCAGAAGCCAGGGGACACCCAGCCCCTCTAACTGCAGCCCCAGTACAGCGACCACCTGGACCCTGAGCTGATGAGGAGCTACGTGGGCAGCCTCAGCCCAGAGGCAGGCTGCCTCTCCACCAGGGACGGCCCCCAGCTCCAGGGAGCCCCGGGATGGGGGTGGGAAGGTGGGGTGGTGGGCGGGCCAGCTCCCCAGCAGAGCGCCTGGGGGCTGCCACAGGACTCACTATCTCTGGATGCGGGAGACGATGGTGCTGAAGGCAGCCTGGACGTCGGCTGCGGAGCAGGTGCAGACCACGGGCAGCGTGTGTCGCTGCAGCAAGTCGGAGAGGAACTGCGGGTTGGGACACAGGTCAGCCCTGCCCTCCTCACGCCCTGAGAGTGGGGTGGGAGGCCTCTCCCCTCACCCACCTGCCCCAAAGGGCTGGCAGGAAGACAGGCGACCCCGACCCACCTGGCCCTGCCAGTCAGAGGTGTTGATGAGGATGATGTTCTCTGGAAGCCGCTCGTCAGAGACCAGGATGTGGTTGAGCTGGTCGTACACTGTCTTCCTGGGGATCTGGGGCCACACTTGTGGGTCACACCCGGCGAGAGGCCCAGGCTGCCGTGGCCCCGTCTCGGCGGCGCCCGGCTCCCAGCCCCTCCCAGCCCCACTGGGTTCCCCTGCCCCTGTACGCCTGCTCGCAGCCCCTGCTCCCCCACTCCCTGCTGCGCGGGCTCCCACCTGCAGCTGGCTCCGGGTGTCTGGGCAGCGCTCGCTGTCCAGGCTATTCGCCCGCTCGTTTTGTGGTCGAGACGGCTGCCGTTCTTTCAGGGACGTGCTCCGGCCCCGGCGGCCGGCCTGTTTCCCCTCAGACCTGCTGGGGGACAGGACGTACTGGTGGGGGGAGAGGTGGGCATGGGGGTGGGGGTGGCTTGGACAGCAGCTACGGTGAAGGCCAGAGACGCTGTGGGGTCACCTGTGGTGGTGCTCTCCTCACCTCCCGACATGCCCACCACTCACTCACTCAGGTCCTGTCCCACCTGGGGTCACACCAGCACCTTATAACTGAAGGTGCAGACCCAGCCGGCTGGCGCCCTGGCTTTGTGGCACTAACAGCGGGAGACGCTGCCCGCGCTGCCTGTTGGCCTGGGGACAACGGCAGGAGAGCACAGGGCCCCACCCTCAGACTGCCTTCGGGACATCCCTCCCCTGGAACCGCCTGCTGGTCCCACTGTGGTGGGGGCACTCCCAGGTGGGCTGCCCCCTCACCCCCAGCTCCAAGGGCCAGGGCCGACTGGGTGTGCTCACCTGGTGGAGGGGATGATGAGGGACTCCGTCTTCGTGATCTTCCCACTAGGCGGCAACTTTTCTGTGAACACGTCCAGGGTGGAGATGTCAGCTTCCGGGCTCTCCTCGGGTGGCCGGGGCTGTTCTTGCACCGGTGTGCTCTGGAGGGAGAAGACCACGAACGACTGTCTGAGCTTCATCTGTGAAGACATCCCCTGCCAAGAGGCTGAGACTCAGCGGGCCTGACTGCCTGGGTGAATGGGCATCTAGGGCACCTAACTGTCCCCACAGGACACAGGCCTGTGGTCTGAGCACACCAGGAGCTCAGGGCAGGGAGAGCTGTGGCCCTCTGTGCTCGGCCCCACCCCGGGGCCAGACTCCTACGGGCAGCAAACACACGCTGTCTGCTTACGTGGGCGGCGGGGTCAGAGATGCTCTCAGCCACCTGCTGGATGCCCAGGGGCCTCGCCTTCTCGGGCACCTCGGCCTGCAGGCAGACAGGGTCAGAGTGGGTCCAACAGCAGCCCCGGGGGGGGGTCTCACACTGAGGGCTGGGGGTGCTGGGATGGAGCTCTGGATGGGGTCACGGGAGCATCCGGGCCTGGGCCAACCCTCCACCCTCCAACCACAGGGCTGGGCGGCCCCCACCCTCCACCCTCCACCCACGGGGCTGGGCGGCCCCCACCCTCCACCCTCCACCCACGGGGCTGGGCGGCCCCCACCCTCCACCCTCCACCCACGGGGCTGGGCGGCCCCCACCCTCCACCCTCCACCCACGGGGCTGGGCGGCCCCCACCCTCCACCCTCCACCCACGGGGCTGGGCGGCCCCCACCCTCCACCCTCCACCCACGGGGCTGGGCGGCCCCCACCCTCCACCCTCCACCCACGGGGCTGGGCGGCCCCCACCCTCCACCCTCCACCCACGGGGCTGGGCGGCCCCCACCCTCCACCCTCCACCCACCGGGCTGGGCGGCCCCCTCTGGCTCCGAGTGCTGTGAATGCTGCCAATCTCGGTCTGTGAGCTGGAGTGCGAGAGGCCTTCAAAGTACGGCCTAGGTGGGGAGGGAGGCCGGTGACTGTCCAGGACCCCTTCCACCTGTAGCCCCTCCCCTAGGCAGAGCAGAGTGGGGCCAGGGAAACTATTCACCCTCTGCAGACCCCTGGAGTTTGTTTTGGTTCTCAGATAGCAGCCAACATCACACGGGCAGGCAGCAGAGCCCAGCCCAGACATGGCCCGGCTGGCCAACGAGCAGCCCGGTGTCCAGGGAGCAGCCCCGCTAGCCAACCAGGCCAGCCCCAGGGGCGCCCGACACTCCACTGGTAGCGGGAAGAGGCAGGGGATGGAGAGACTTGCTCAGTGTCTGCTCTCAGCCGTGCTGAAGTGCTATGTGGAGGGTGCAGAGAGGCTGATGTGTGCAGCAGACAGAATCCCCGTCTAGGTGCCACCCTGATCAGGCCCCTGAACACACCTAGGGCAGCAGGACACAGGTGTGGGGCCTGGGGTGGGGGCTGGCCCTGGCCTAGCCAGGGACCAAGGTCATCTCTGAGCCTTCACAAAACTTCAGGCAGAAGGGGAAGACGCCAAGAGCTGGAGTGAGGAGGGCTGACCACTGCTGCATCTGGCTGTGACAAGACGGGCCACCACAGGAGCCCCATGACAGTCCCTGCCAGCAGGCAGATGGGGCCTCAGTGCCACCACCTCACACAACAAGCTGGAAAGGAGCAACTCCTCCCTGAGCTACCAGGTACAAGCCTGGCTGGTGCCATCTGGTCTCAGCACCTGGAGTCCCTGTGTGAGCCCAGGCCTCCACTGCCAGGACAATGAGAGAGCAGCAGCATGTCCCTGCGTCAGGCAGAGGCTGTGGGGCAGCTAAGTGGGCCACAGAGGCCCCCACAGCCTTCTGCCTCATCCTGGACACCGCCTCCTGGGCAGCAGCATTGGGCCTCCAGGTAACTTCCTGAGTCTGTTGATGGCCAGCTCCACCACACAACAGACTCCCTGGGGCTGCAGGTCCACCGCCAGGCCCGTGAGCACGCTTGTCCCCGCTCTCGCTCTCCACCCCAAGGTCCTGAGCCAGGTTCACGACCTGCACCTTCCCGCCCAGCTGGACCCAGCCCTAGCCCCTGCAGCCCCACCCCCTCTGGCCTTGTTCTCAAGACTCGTGCAGCACCCTGTGAGTCCCTACCCTCACTGGCCGGTCTCTGTGCCCAGCGACATCGGGCAGTGTCCGTGGACCTTCACGTCCTAGATCCCCTCAGCCCCAAGCCCTGCCCCAGTGCCCCAAGCACCACAGTGCCACTGCCTCCCAACTGCGTCCATCCATGCACTCGTGAACCCCAGACAGTTTTATGGAAAGGAGACATGCTGCTTTGCAGGCCCAAGGCTTCCAGACACCTTGGACCGTGGCAGGCCTCCACCCCTCACCTGAGCTTCGGCTTCGGGGTGCTGAGGACACTGTCGTCATCCTCCATGTCGGGGCCACTGTCACTGGGGTTCTCCACATCCAGCGTTTCATACAGGAGGTCCAGGTCCTCCTCCACCTCAGGGACGTGTTCAGCTGGGTCCTGCTCTGAGTCCAGCACCTGGGCAGGCCAGACAGTGTGGGGGCCTTCACTGGGACCCCACAGACCCCTGTCCCATAACCTCATGTCAGCTCGGTCACCCACAGACACAGCAGGGGGAGGAAGGAAGTGTCTGCAGGGGCAAGACACACAGACAGTGCCCAGAACCACGGGGACACCACCCACAGATTGCACTGGGCACCAGCGGGCCATTCCGTCCCCTCAGCAAGCTGCTCCTTTGAATGGGGGTTGGAGGATTTTACATACAGGAAACACTCATTTTAGATGTTGAGATATGTAGGTTTTGAAAAACTCAGTTGTGTTGTTACAACGCCAAGCCAAGTGCCGTCGAGTCGGATCCGACAGTGTTTTCTTTTTTCACAAAAAGTTGTCGGATTTTTGTCAAAGGCTCTTTCTTCATCGGCTGAGATGATCGTGTGTTTCTCTTCCCTCCACTCCACGCTAACATGACACGCTGCACTGATGAGTTCCCATGTACTGAACTACCCTTCGCTCCAGGGAGAGTTCCAGTTGGTTACGCTACATCACTCTTCAGCACGCAGCTGAATTCCGTTTCCAGTGTTTGTGGAGGGTCTCTCCATCTGCATGGAGAAGAGACACTGACAGGCAGTTTCCTCTTCTTGTGGTCCACCTGGCTTCAGTATATGGACAATGCCAACCTCGAAGAACCACTCAGGAAGGATTTGCTCTTCATTTTTTGGAAGAGTCTAGGAAGGGCTGTTACTAATTTGAAACCCTGGTGGTGTAGTGGGTTAAGTGCTACATCTGCTGACCGAAAGGTCGGCAGTTCAAATCCACCAGACACTCCTTGGATACTCTAGAGGGCAGTTCTACTCTGGTCGCCATGAGTCAGATCCAACTTGACGGCACTGGGTTTTTTGGGTTGGGTTATTCATTATTCTGTAAACATTTGGTACAATCAGTGGATACCTCTGGTCCTGGGCTTTTCTCTGCTGGACAGTTTTGATTACCAATTCCATCTCTTTATTTATTACAGATCTGTTCAGATTTTCCATTTTTTCTTAAGTCAGTTTTGTTGTGTGTGTCTCTGGGCGTCTGTCCATCTCACCTATGCTATTTACCTTTTATCTTATTATCCACAGTATTTACCTAAGGGTCCTTTATTTCCCTAAGTGGGAGACTAATGTCCCCACTGTCACTTCTGATTTTAGTATTTCAGACTTCTCTCTTTTTTTCTAACTAAAGGTCTGTCAGTTTTGTCCATTTTTCAAACAAACGACTTTTTTCCTCATCTCTAGTTATCTCTGGCTCTAATTACAGTGACTCCCTTCCCTCTGCCAGCTCTGGCTTTAGTTGACTTTTCTTGTTCTAGGTCCTTAAGGTGCACAGTGAGGCTATGGACTTGAGGTCTGTCTTCTTTTTGAGGCTGTCACCTGCAGCTGCCATCCCGCGGACCAGTCCCTCTGTCGTGTCCTGGAGGTTTGCGGAGCTGCACTTCTGTGGTCATTTGTCTGAAGTGTTTTTTAATTCTCCTTTTGATTTGTTCTTTGATTCACTGGTGACTGTTTTGTTTAATTCCTACATATACGTGAATTTTTCAGTTTTTCTTCTGTTACTGATTTCTAATTTCATTCCACTGTGATCACAACGTATGAGTTCAATCTTCTAAAATTCACTGCAACTTGTTTTGTGGCCTAACATATGGTTTAAACTTAACAAGAGCATGTGCCTGTCTGTCACTGAGCGTTGCATCCTATAGACACAGATGATTTATTGATTTGCTCAAGTCGTATTTCTTATCGATCTTCAGCCTGATTGTTCTATTCATCACTGGCTGCACAGCGCTGATGTGTCCACTCGCCACTGTGCAACTGTTCGCATCTCTCTTCAGTTCTGCTTCACATAGTCTGAGGTGTCTACCGGCAGCTGCAAATCCATCTGTGACAGTTACGCGACCCCGAGGAATCAGGCCTTTTACTGACACGCAGTGCCCTTCGTTACCTCTTGAAAATCTTTGTGACCTCCAGTCTATTTTGTCCAACAGTAATTTGGTCACCCCAGCTCTGTGTTGGTTTAGAGGGTCTCTCTCTGTACAGAACACCACTTTCAAGCTCTGTGCTTTCGGCCTCTTGGTGTCCTTCCACTGAAGTGAGGTAGACAGACACAAGTGGGTTGTGGTTTTTTAAAAATTCATTCTGAAACCTCTCATTCGAAGAGTCTAATCTGCTTACACTTCAAGTTAAACAGATCAGGAAGACTTTACTTCTGCCACTGATTTGTTCCCATATGTCTTATATGCTGTTTCTAGTTCCTTCACTCTTCCAGCAATGTTGTTTTTACAGTTCGGCTGGTGTTCTGCAGTGGGCCGTTTTTACCCCTTTCTTTATTCACGTCTGTCTTTTAGAGGTTTTCTTCCTGGTACCTTAGCAGTTACCATTCCCATCTCAGATCGGTCATGATCTAATTGAAGGCCATCATCTCAGGCTCACGAGCACACCCTCCTCTTCTGCACTCTGCCCCTGCCCATTACCGTGCCACTGCCACACAGCACACCTCCACACGCTAGTACCCAGTGACAGTCACCGCCCCAGCGCCTGCTGGCCTCAGCGGTCCACATGGTGTACCCAGTGACAGTCACCGTCCCAGTGCCTGCTGGCCTCGGTGGTCCACATGGTGTACCCAGTGACAGTCACCGTCCCAGCGCCTGCTGGCCTCTGTGGTTTCTGATGAGACTCCAGCCTGTGATGAGTCACTGTTCTCCTGCTGACTTCAAGATTCTGTTTTTGTCTTTGGGTCTCAACAAGTTCATTCCCAAGTGTCTCACAGCTGACCTGAGCTTACTGAGTTTCTTGGAATTTGCCCATTTCGTCTGGCTTATCCAGTCTGTGTGGACTCATGTCTTCCCAGAGATTTGGGAAGTGTTTAGCCATTTCTTTCGGTACGTGTTCTGCCCTTTCCTCCTGCTCTTCTGGGACACCTGCAATGTGTCTGCTGTACCTCTGACTGTGCTCCACATGTCTCTTAGACTCGGCTCAGTGTTCTTCATTCTCTTCTTCTGGTTCCCAGAGTTGGTAACTCCGTCACCTGGTCTTCAAGCTCGAGGATGCTTTCTTCTGCCTGCTGCAACATGTAGCTGAACTCGCCTTGTGAATTTTTCATTTAGGCCTTTGTACTTTCCAGTGCTAGCACTTGTTTGGTTTCCTCTTTTATAATTCTGACCTCTGGCCGTCCATCCCCACAGCTCTGAGGCAGCCCTCCCTCTAGGACCAGGTGAGCGGCTCAGTCTTCCTGGAAATGCTGTCTCCTCCAAGTAGCTAAAACACAGCCGCAAGAGGGCTGCACTGACAGTAAATGACAGAGCCAGAACTTGAACCCAGAACTCCCACCCAAGAGATCCCTCTGCTGTCAGCAAGTACACCGTCCACCCTAAAGGCACAGGGAGACAGGCGGGGTGGACCGCCCCCGACCTCCCCCGAACCTTGCCCCTGACCTCACCCCTGACCTCACCTCATCTGACACTTTAAACCTCCGCAGCAGGGCCACCACTTTCTGCTTGAAGTTCTGTTGCTGCAAGGCAAGCAGGACAGTGGGTCAGGGACAGTGGCCGAGCCACTTCCTGCAGGGGACAGACAAGGAAGGTGTCGCCCGGCCCTTGTAAGGCAGCCTCCGCTGTGAGGGTGAGCCTGAGGGGCTACAGCAGTTACAGGCTCCACATGGCTCCCACAAGTTGGACGACAACATCAGCACAAGCTGCTGCGGAGACCACTCTGACTCAGGGTGACCCATGTGTCAGAGTGGAACGGGGGCTCCACCGCACCTTGGGTGGCTGGGTTTCTGCAGGCAAATCTCAGGCCTGTCCTCCGAGGCACCCCATGTTGGCACCCGTGGCTGGCAGCAGAGTATGAGCCATCTGTACTACCCAGGGACACAACTAGAAGCACACCCCACACCACTGGAGACCCCCCAGTCCTGTCAGACCTGGGCTCAGACTTGGAGAGACGAGAGTGAGGCCGTGGCTGCCTCCATGCAGGTCCCCAGAGTGGGGGTGGCTGGGCCCTCCCACATCCCGCCCTGTGGCACTACCTCTCTGGGCCGCCCTCCAGCAGGCAGTGGCTCCCTATACTCAGCGCAAGAGGGCATGCAGGTGGGCACATGGGGCAGGCGCATAGGTGGGTGCACAGGGTAGGTGCGCAGGGTGAGCACGTGGGGTGGGTCCTCAGGTGGGCACACAGGATGGGTACACAGGGTGAGCGCGCGGGGAGTGTCCTCAGGTGGGCACACAGGATGGGCACGCAGGGTGAGCGTGTGGGGAGGGCACACAGCGGGGTGTACAGGGCAGGTGCACAGAGTGAATACATGGGAATGGCACTCAGGCGGGTGCACAGGACAGGTGCACAGGTGCGCACATGGGGCGTGCACTCAGGATGGGTGTGTGGGGCAGTGAGTGCTCCCGGGACCCCCTGGAGGCAGAGGCACTGGCCTGTGCTGCCACAGGGTCTGTCCACGCACCACACCCAACCTGAGCCCTCCCTTAAAGCAGCAGCTCCCCGCGCCCCTAGAGGATCAGCTCCATGGCCCTGGCCTTGAAGGCCCTGTGGCACAGAAGCAGCTGTGCATTACTGTACAGCCACCCTGCGGCTCCACTGTCCCAGGTGGGACCCACTGATGCCCTTCCACGTGCTGCCACCACCCCTGCCACAGTCCAGGGGCTCCTGAAGGACGTGGTGGTGTCTGGGGCTTGTATCCCAAGCGCTCCAGCACTGGCTGGGACTGGGCTGGGAGAGCCAAAGGGACAGCTCGGTGCTACGAGCTCTCTACACGACACAGGGGCCTTGTGGCAGGTATGTGTGCCAGGCTGGGTGGACTTCTCCCAAGTAGGATCAGACCCCTCTGGGAACGTTGTCACAGAGGAAAAGCTTCACCGGTCTATCAGGAACTCTGGGATGTGGCTGCATTAGGGACCCAGCCCCACATTGGGGACTGGCAGCACGTAGGGGCCTGGCAGCATGGGGCGCTGGTGTGGATGCCGAGCCGAGGAAAGTCACCTCCCTGAAGGCCCTACCCCGTCCACTCCTCACATGGCCTTATGGGCATCACCCTGCAGCCAGAAGTGAGGGGACTGGACAGGGCGGCGCTGACGGGGACAACAGCCAGGATCAGCGCAGGGTCTGCCCAGAGCAGTGGCTGTACCCACACATGTGTGCGGAGCTCAAGAGGGGTCTCTGTGCCTTTGTGGCCTCACCAGGCAGGCCAGACACCCACACGCCCGCATCTCAGACACCGCCCGCCCCACGTGCCCCCTGCCCATCCAGAGGTTAGTAAAACCAGTCTCCACCGACCCTGGTCATGGACGTCGCTCTTACTATCGATCGCCGCTGCTTCTTGGGCTTCCCCACATCAAAGTCGTCCTCGTCCAGATCCTGTGGGCACACAGGCCAGCCTGAGGCTATGGTGCCCACGCCCTAGGACAGGAACGTGGGAGCCAAGGGTCCCCCTCGGGCGCACAGCACCCCACTGAGCAGCAAGTGGCCAGTGGCCACTGCGACCGCTGCCTGTCAGTGCCATCTGCAGACACACTCAAGTCTTGGCAGGACAGATGCCCTGTACCTGAGTGGGAGGGGTTCCCAGGGCCCAGGGAGGCACAGGTGCCAGAAGGCCCAGGGGTGGCCCTGTCGTCCCCCTGCCTTCTGCCTCTGCATCCCCCTCAGCCCCCTGCGCATCACACTGACGCCCAGCCTGCCTTGTCCTGCCTTCTTGGAGCCCTCCGTGGCACCCCCCTCCACCCTCCGCGGCACCCCCTCCACCCTCCGCGGCACGCCCCTGGCTGCAGTCACCTGCCCTTGGGCGGCATCATCACTGGCCTCCTGCTCAGAGGAGAAGCTCTCGTACTCTTCCTCAGAGAAGTTATCTGCAGGTCAGCACATGCGAGAGGGGGCCTTGAGATTCCGTCCTGGAGCTTGTGGGTGGGGGCTGCTCCCTGACGATGGAGGGCTGCACTCTGACAACAGGGGGCTTCTCCACACTCCCTCCCACCAGCCATGCCCCTTACAGTCTTTCCCACTGTCACTCATGGTCGCCTGGCCAACCAGCCCCTTCTCACTGAAGGTGCTCAGGGCGGGGTGCTGTGTCTGGGAAGCCGGCCGAGGCCTCTGGAAAGCACGGCAGCCACACGCCATGGGTTTTTCTGACCACTCCTGCACCCCTACCTGACCTCTCATTCCACACAGGTTGCGGCATGCCGCCTGACACAGCTAGGGGATGGTACCCGCTGCAGAGGCAGGAGGAGAATGGGGTGCCTCTGAGAGCCCACAGGCATCAGCTCAGACCCACCTATCGACTTGGCCTTGGGGCCAGCCTGCATGGCGCTGTCCTCATGGTCAATAGGCTGGCTGGACAGGGAGAAGATCCAGATCTCAGCAACCTTGACGGTGACCTCCTTGATGCTGCTACAAAGGCCCAGCACCTGGCCGCCTTCCGACGGGTGCTGCATCACCTGGGTGGGGGTGGGGCGGGGCAGGGCCAGTGGCATGTGGGCACACAGCTTGTGTGACCCCACATGCCTGAGCAGCACCCACGCCCAGCGACTCTGGCCTCCGACAGCCCTAAATGCATCCCTGTCCATGCCCAAGGACAACAGCAGACTGGCCAGGTGTCCTTGGCTGGCCCTTGTCCCAGAGCTAATCCGGCAGCTCTAAGACCATGAGATGGTCTGAGCCCCTCAGGCCATCACCACCCAGGCTACTGCTGCCTGCACACAGACTCCCCACCCCGACTCCTAGCTCGGCCCACCAGCTCCGGCCACACTAGGTCTGGACCTCCGGGGACAGGCCCCGTGACCCCTCGGATGGACCTGTACCCCTGCACAGTCCCTTCACCTTGCAGGGGCTTCAGCATGGACCAGTCACCATCGGATGTGCCCCCTGCCCCCCTCGAGTGCCAGACTCAGCTGACAGTGTGCCACTGGACTGCACAGTGCTGCTCGGGGTACCTCAGCCACTCAGCACGCGGCAGCACCTGTCCTGCCACGCTCTGGTCCTGGGGACAGGGATGCTCTCCCGGGAAGGGTGCAGGATAGGCTCCTCTCAAGCCACACCTGTCCTCTTTGCAAGAGCAAGACCAGCTGGTAGGCGGCGGTGGTGGGAGGGGTACAGCAAGCGCCATGACCGCAGGTGGGAGGCATGCGGACACACACAGCTGTGGCCGGGTCTCAGGTCTTCTGTTCTGCACACAGGGGTGCGGCAGGGCTCTGACTGACCCAGACCGCAGCTGCAAGGCTCGCCCCTACCCGCAGCCCAGAACCCACCTCTGCCATGTTGATGGAGCCTGCAGCCAGCGTCTTGTAGCCCAGGAAAGTCCTGTTCTTGTACCGCTTCCTCCGCTGCAGCATGACCTGAAGCTTGTTACCTTCTCTTTTCAGGAAGTGAGGGTACTGTGGGGACAAGTGAGCCAGAGCCCCGTCAGTGCAGGAAGAGGGCCAGCGTGGATGGCAGCAGGGGTGGGCAGGGGTGCCCTGGGGATGGGCAGGTCGCCTCAGCTGGCCCTGCACATGGTGGGGAGCCTGGTGTTGGTGGGGTCATGACCCTATGGATGACTACCCTACCACTAATAAGGGTTCTGCTGTCCAGGGGAGATGTTGCCACCTGCCCAGAGGGACCTGCCACCCGCCTGCCTGCTCAATGCTGTGAAGCTCATGACTGTGTGCAGAGCCCGTGCACATGGCACAGATAAGAATCAGTTAAAAATATCGGGTGGTGGAAGGCTCTCGATCCTGACTATGGTGGTGGTCACATGACTGCACGTATCTGCCAAAACTCACAGAAGCAAACACCAACAGTGAACTGTGTATTTTATAAGTACACCTCAATACACCTGACACCCCTCCCCTCCAAAAAATAAAAGAAAGAGAATCTGCTACAAGGGCCAGATGTTGACTGGCTGGCGTCAGCCCCTCAGGTGGGCACAGTCAAGCAGGTACCATGCCGCACCCTGGCATGGGAGGGGGTCAGGCTGCCCCATGTGACTGGCAGTCCTTGGGGGGCAGCAAGAGTGGCTGCAGGGAGGGCCAAGGATCTCCCTAAACTGCAGCCCTGTCTCACAGACTGGAAACAGATGAGGTTTCTGATGGGTGTGAAGTGAACTCACACTGAACACACTGTGACCTTTAAAGGAGCCCCGGTGGTGCAGTGGTTAAGAGCTCAGCTGACAACCAGAAGGGCAGCAGTTCAAACCCACCAGCTGCTTCTCAGAAATCCTCAGGGGTAGCTGCACTGTGTCCCACAGGGTCACCAAGGGACACAGTCCAGTCACCGGCACTGGACAAGGCAAATATTGTCAGAAGACAACGACTGACCTGCACGGATGTCCAAAAGCAGGCAGAGGGAGGGTGCCACTATTGGGACCACCGTGGGGGTTGAGGGGGCTTGCCCGACGGTCTGGGATCCAGAGAGCATCCCGGGCTGAGGGCCACTTCCTTGCCCAGACCGTGGTCATCACCAGGCACACTTAGAAACACTGAGGGTCCAAGCTGGAAACACCAGTTTCCAGAGACCCTTCCCATCTTTGCTAAACTGCTGGACTGAAGCCTCAGCTTGATCATTCCGTGTTCTGGCCTCACTGCACTTTTCTCATGGAGGCTGAAGGAAAAACCCAACCTGACAAACCAAAGTAAGTGCTTCCATCCTTTAAGACTAAATCACGGTCCAAAAGAAACCTCCATCCTAAGGGAAACTGTAGACATTTCAGAGTCTTCCCCGCCTGGTGAGAGGTGCCCACCTGCAGTGAGAAGGTCAGGGCCAGGTCAGTTTCCACTTGTCCACTGGGAGGCAGCACAATCTCGTGGGAGCGCAGAACACGCTTGGAGCCCTAGGACAAAGAGACAGCTCCTTCAAAGGCAGGCGGTCACCCCCAACCCTCAAGGCAGATTCTCTCTGGCAATGTCAAGACAAGGACCCACAGATGGAGTGATGGCTGGAGACAGGACGGAGTAATTCCCAGAGACCAGGTAGGGATATATCACAAAGCTCCATACCCTTCGACCCATCAAATTCCATCTCTAGAAATCTGTCCTACGAAGTGGGAGCGAGGGTACCAGAGAAAAGATACACAAGTACACCAGGACTCAGGGGGACCATGCGACGCCCCAAGTCGTCTGACAGAAAACTGCCAGAGATGCCAGGAGTTTCTCAGGAGGTACAACCGCAGGCAGGGACGTCGGCTTCCCAGATGTCCCTGGGGGGCACAGGGCTGCAGCCCAAACCTGGAGGCGGGACCCAGGCCACAGCCGGGTCTAGAAACAGACCCAGGAAGGCACGCTGGTGGGGTCAGGTGTCACTGCACCTGTGCAACGCACGGGGGCCTTGTGGACGACAGGACTGAACGCGAGGCCGGCCTGCCCCACACCCTCAGTTGTCACGCTCAAGCCCACGGTGACAGCCACCGCGACGACGCCCTTCCCCAGGGGCTGATCCCTCCTCCTCACATGCCACAAGTGTGTACGACACAGTCTCCCATCAGTGCTTCCAAGGAGCTCTCCGGGTGCACTTTTTCCAAGACAGATCTGCTTGCTCTTCGGGCAGCTCGTGGTACGTTCTCACCACAGTTTAAAGGTGCCCATTCCTTCACGTTCCTTGTTCATGGCCCAACTTTTGCAGATGCAACTGAAAATACCATGGCTTGGCTCAGATGTGCGTCAGCTTCCGAGGTGACATCTTCACTTTTCAAAATTTTAAAGAGGCCCTTTGCAGCAGACTTTCCCCATGCAATGAAGGCTCTTTTGATATCGCGACGGCTGCTTCCCAGGGTGCTGACTGTGGGTACAAGTAAAATAAAATCCTTGACAACCTCCATCTTTTCTCCATTTATCATAATACTGCTTAGGGGTCCAGTTGTGAGGATTTTTGTTTTCTTTAGGTTGAAGTGTAATCTGTGCTGAAGAAAGACTGATCTTGGATTGTGATCCGTGAGTGTTTCAAATCCTCTTCCTTCCAATAAGCAGGATGTGTCATCTGCACTACACAACTGGTTAACGAGTCTTCCTCCAATCCTGATTCCTCCTCCTTCTTCATACGGCCCAGCTTCTTGGAGTATATGCTCAGCAAACAGACTGAAAGGTGTGGTGAGAGGATACAACCCCGACGCCTACCGTCCCTGACTTTAAACCATGCAGTCCCCTTTGCTCTCTTCACGTGGCTGACTCTTAATCGATGTCCAGATTCCTCGTGAGCACCATCCAGTGTTCTGGAATTCCCATTCTCTGCAACATTGCCCAGAATTTGTCATCATCCACACAGCTGGATACCTCTGCACAGTCAATGTAACACAAGCAGACACCTCTCCGGTATTCCCTGCTTTTAGCCAGATCCATCTGTCCTCAGCAATGACATCCCAGGCTCCATATCCTCTTCTGAATCTGGCATGAATTTCTGGCAGTTCCCTGTCAGTATACTGCTTGCTGCAGCTACTTCTGAATGATCACAAGTAAAATTTTACTTGCTTGTGGTATTAATATTGCTCAATGATTTCCACATCCAGCTGGATCGCCTTTCTTGGGAACAGGCATAAATATGTACATGTAAAAAAAAAATTAGCACATAATAAAAGTGAGACTTGGTGGAGAAAGTCAGCCAATGCTTATGAGAGCAGACGACGAATGACGTGCATAAACTACAGCAGGAGCCCAGCCTCCGGGGACCTCACACGCTCCTCGCAGAACCGCCTCAGCCTAAGTTTCCCGGCGGCAGCCCTGCCTACCCCAGACGGGGCAGCGACGTGCAGTAAGTGCAGGTAAAGACGGGCAGGCTTCTTGGGGTCGGCTGGGCACCCTGGTTCTGGCGAGGGCGCTGGGTCCTGGCTTGCAGGAGGAACCTCCGGCTCTGGTCTGCCCTAAAAACCACACATACCTCCCAGGAGTACCAAGAGTGCGGACACACAGAACTAAGCGGCCCCTGTCCTGGGCAGGTGTCACTAGATACTGGCCTGAAGTTTTCTTTTGCTCTTGAGGTGTCTTTTGGTCTGACTCACACTGGCCGAAGAACCAGCCCAGAGACGCGTGTGCAGTGAGTGGCTCAGTGCAGCCCAGACACAGCTTTCTGTGGGCACACATGCCAAGTGAGCTGGGTGGAGGGCCCAAGGACAGGCACAGCAGCTGCCACCATCTCCACCCCGGGCCTTGGGCAGAGCCCTCACCTGTCCCCGTGTGATGTGGGGTGGCTGTGCCTACCTCCTGAGTAGGGCCAGAACACATAGTGCGGGCGGCACCCACACAGAGGAGACAGAAGAGGGAGTGATGGGTGTCTCCACAGACCCACGTGGCCACCTCTGGCCACATCTGCTGGGCGCACCACGTACCCGCGAGTTGGGGTCCAGGCCTAGCGCCCCCAGTGGCCATGGTGCAGACTGCGGGAGGGCTAGGCAGACAGCCACGGGAAGAGGGCCTGGACGTGGGGAGGCCAGTGTTAATGAGGAGGTGCAGTGGAGCGAGTGACAGTGGGGGAGGTGTGGGCAACAGCCTGTGAGGGCAAGGGTGGGGGGCGTTTGTCCATCCAGCTGGGACAGTAGCCCGCCTGGTTAGGGTTCTGCCAGAGTCGGAGGTGGCATGAGCCAGCTGATTCTCGACCTGCACATGTCAGTGCCCAGGTGGTGCCCACAGGGTACCCCAGCCAAGGGCTCAGCAGAGGGGTGCCATGCAGGGCCCCCCCAGACAGAAGGTGTGCCCTCATGGTGCCATGGGTACAAGGCCCCCCAAGCTGCCCTGCAGAGTCCCTCCCCTTATGCCCCCCTGCCAGGATCAGCCTGGCATTTGTCGTCCAGCCAAATCCTTCACAGCTAAGTGCCCCAAATCTGTCCATACTTCCCCTTAGGGGAACCTGCATCAGCCCTGCATGTGACAGGGTGTCAGGGGGTCGGGGGAGAATGCGGAGGACCAGGTGAGGGCCTGCTGTGGGGGTGGGCACAGGTGAGTCAGCCGCCACAGTGGTAGCTTCCTCTGGGGACTGAAGAGCAATGGTGAGGACAGGGGGCCGGGTGCGTGCAGGCCCCGAGGTGGGGAGCTAGGTGGGTGCAGGCCCCGAGGAGGGGGAGCAGAGTGGGTGCAGGCCCCGAGGAGGGGGAGCAGGGTGGGTGCAGGCCCCGAGGAGGGGGAGCTGGGTGGGTTCAGGCCCCGAGGAGGGGGAGCTGGGTGGGTTCAGGCCCCGAGGAGGGGGAGCAGGGTGAGTGCAGGCCCCGAGGAGGGGGAGCAGGGTGGGTGCAGGCCCCGAGGAGGGGGAGCAGGGTGGGTGCAGGCCCCGAGGACGGGGAGCAGGGTGGGTGCAGGCCCCGAGGAGGGGGAGCTGGGTGGGTTCAGGCCCCGAGGAGGGGGAGCAGGGTGGGTGCAGGCCCCGAGGAGGGGGAGCAGGGTGGGTGCAGGCCCCGAGGAGGGGGAGCTGGGTGGGTTCAGGCCCCGAGGAGGGGGAGCTGGGTGGGTTCAGGCCCCGAGGAGGGGGAGCTGGGTGGGTTCAGGCCCTGAGGAGGGGGAGCTGGGTGGGTGCAGGAGAGTGAGCCAGGTGGGTGCAGGCCCCGAGGGGGAGAGCTGGGTGGGTGCAGGCCCCGAGGAGGGGCAGCTGGGTGGGTGCAGGCCTTGAGGAGGGGAGCTGGGTGGGTGCAGGAGAGTGAGCCAGGTGGGTGCAGGCCCCGAGGGGGGGAGCTGGGTGGGTGTAGGCCCTGAGGGGGGGGAGCTGGGTGGGTTCAGGCCCCGAGGAGGGGGAGCAGGGTGGGTGCAGGCCCCGAGGAGGGGGAGCAGGGTGGGTGCAGGCCCCGAGGAGGGGGAGCAGGGTGGGTGCAGGCCCCGAGGAGGGGGAGCTGGGTGGGTTCAGGCCCCGAGGAGGGGGAGCAGGGTGGGTGCAGGCCCCGAGGAGGGGGAGCAGGGTGGGTGCAGGCCCCGAGGAGGGGGAGCAGGGTGGGTGCAGGCCCCGAGGAGGGGGAGCAGGGTGGGTGCAGGCCCCGAGGAGGGGGAGCTGGGTGGGTTCAGGCCCCGAGGAGGGGGAGCTGGGTGGGTTCAGGCCCCGAGGAGGGGGAGCTGGGTGGGTTCAGGCCCTGAGGAGGGGGAGCTGGGTGGGTGCAGGAGAGTGAGCCAGGTGGGTGCAGGCCCCGAGGGGGAGAGCTGGGTGGGTGCAGGCCCCGAGGAGGGGGAGCTGGGTGGGTTCAGGCCCCGAGGAGGGGGAGCTGGGTGGGTGCAGGCCTTGAGGAGGGGAGCTGGGTGGGTGCAGGAGAGTGAGTCAGGTGGGTGCAGGCCCCGAGGGGGGGAGCTGGGTGGGTGTAGGCCCTGAGGGGGGGGAGCTGGGTGGGTGCAGGCCCCAAGGAGCATGAGCTGGGTGGGTGCAGGCCCCGAGGAGGGGGAGCAGGGTGGGTGCAGGCCCCAAGGAGCGTGAGCTGGGTGGGTGCAGGCCCCGAGGAGCTTGAGCTGGGTGGGTGCAGGCCCCGAGGAGGGGGAGCTGGGTGGGTTCAGGCCCCGAGGAGGGGGAGCTGGGTGGGTGCAGGCCCCAAGGAGCGTGAGCTGGGTGGGTGCAGGCCCCGAGGAGGGGAGCTGGGTGGGTGCAGGCCCTGAGGGGGTAGGCTGCGTGGGTGCAGGCCCCGAGGGGGTAGGCTGGGTGGGTGCAGGCCCCAAGGAGGGGGAGCAGGGTGGGTGCAGGCCCTGAGGAGGGGGAGCTGGGTGGGTTCAGGCCCCGAGGGGGGGAGCTGGGTGGGTTCAGGCCCCGAGGAGGGGGAGCTGGGTGGATGCAGGCCCCGAGGTGGGGAGCTGGGTAGGTGCAGGCCCTGAGGCGGGGAGCTGGGTGGATGCAGGACCCTAGGGGGGGAGCTGGGTGGGTGCAGGCCCTGAGGAGGGGAGCTGGGTGGGTGTAAGCTCTGAGGAGGGGGAGTTGGGTGAGTGCAGGAGAGTGACCTGGGTGGGTGCAGGCCCTGATGAGGGTGAGCAGGGTGCCGGCTCAGAGTAGGTGGAGCTAGGGTGGTGGGACCCCAAGACTCGGACTGGGGGTGCAGGGAGCCAAGGGCTAAGTGGGGCAAGGGCTCCACGTGGGCCCTAAGTGGCAGCGGGGAGCAGCGGAGGGCTGTGGGGAAAAGCGGTGAGCCTTGAAGCCGGCGTGCTGCAGCCTGGTCCCCTACCAGAAGGGGCTGGTGCCAGCAGGCTGAGGGTACAGCTGAGGAACGCTGCCAGGGTGCCAAGACATGGTGTCCTGCAACCAGGTTCAGACCCCAGGGGCGACGTGGACTTGGTCAGCCCCGGGGCTCCTGTGCAGAAGCCCATCCCGTGGGACACACGGCCTCTGGTACAAACAGGGGGCCCTGAGCGGCCCCTCAGACACAGGGGTCAGGGGCACGCAGGTCAAATGCAAAAGATGCGTCCTGAGCTAAGGAGCCGTACTGGCTGGGGACACACGCCTGCGACAGGGTCTGCCAGTAGGGAGGCCTGAGTGAGTCACTGTCACAGTGCACACACCCACTGGGCAGATGAGGCAGCAGGACAGTATCCATGGAGACGCAGGAGCCACTCCTCGGGAGGGAGAGGCCGTGGTCTGCGGGACCCCGAGTCCCGTCCCTGCAACGAGGCAGGGACAGTGCAGGATGAGGAACACCCCCTGGGGACCACGGCCCTCCCTGTGGCAAGCTGGGCCGGTTCTGGCCGCTGCACTGCTGTCTGCCAAACCCAGGGAACCTGTCGCCGTCCATGCGAGCCTCAGGGCCATCAGGGGTGTGGTCACTGGGGACACAGGTGCATGCACCCCCTTGGCCATCTGGGCTTCTGCTCCCTTCTCCAGTACGGCCCACGCCCTGAGACTGGACTCTGGCTGCATCTGCGCCCAGGATGCGTGAGGCCCATTACCTGCATCTTGACGGCGATGACCACGGAGATGAGCTCCTTCTCCAGCTCCCTGAGCACCACCAGCTTCTTCAGGGTCAGGCTGCACAACCTGCAAAGGCAGACACGCGCTCAGCCCGGCCAGCCTCCCTCCTCACGGCTGGCACCTCTGAGGCCCCTCTGCCGTGGCACCAACCGGCCAACTGGATGTCTGGCTGGGGCACACACTGCCCACAGAGCTGAGAGGCCTCCCCACCCAGCCTGGCTCTCTGTGGGCTGGGCCCGGCCACTCCCTCTTCCAGGAGTTCCACCGCAGCCCTGGCCAGGCAGGGAACCACCCGTGGCAGCCCCCCAGCCAGGCTGTCCAGCAGGTCTCCTCTCTGAGGGCCCCCAAAGGATTCTTAGGGCCCCGTGGCCCTGAAACCCCAACCCACAGCCTGCTCATACCCCACGGCCCTGCCACAGGACGCCCCTCTGGAGGCAGCCCTGGGAGTCATCTCCTCCTAACCCAGACACTAGCTGACTCCTGGGACAGTCCATTCTAGCCACTGGGCCACTGTGACTGAGGTCTCTGCCTTGCTGAGCAGGAGAAGTGCAAGGGAAAAGGAGAGAGAGGAGGACACAAAAGCTTACAGGAGACCTGCTGTTCACCAGGAAAGACCCCATCTCAGGTCACTAGACAAACCAAGAGACCTGCAGGGGACGGATCACACACGGCCCAATCCAAGGCCAACAAGAGAAAGGCACTGGGAAGCCCCCAATGCCAAGAGATCAGACCAGGGCGGCTGACACAGCATGAGCGCGGAGGAGCTGGCGACACGAGTCAGGAAACATTCCGAACAGAAGGACAATGAAAATACACTCTGCCAAAAACGGGTTTTAAGTTTTTTCAGTTGCACTTTAGATGAAGGTTCGCCAAAGACTAGCTTCTCATTCAACAATCTGTGCAAGTGTGATTTTGTGACGCTGGTTACCAACTCCATGACATGTCAACACCCGCCTCTCCTCGACCTTGGGTCCCCTGTCACCAGCCTCCTTGTCCCCTCCTGCATTCTGGTCCTTGCCCTGCGCTGATGTGTCTCTTTGGTCTTGTTTGGTTCTACAGGCCTGCATAAACTTTGGCTGAAGGGTGAACTGCAGGAGTGACTTCACTGCTGAGCTAAAAGTGCGTCACAGTTTGGGGGCTTCTCTAGTCTGACAGCCCGGTGAGTCTGGTCTTTTTCAGCGAGTTAGAATTTTGCTCTACGTCCTTCTCCAGCTCTGTCTGGGACCCGCTGCTGTGAACCCTGTCAGAGCAGTTGGGGGTGGGTAGCTGGGCACCATCTCGTTGCGCTGGACCCAGGCTGGTAGAGGCTGTGGTCGATAGTCCTTCAGAGAAGTCCCTCCCTCTGTCTTTGGTTTTCTTCATTCTTCCTTGGTCCAGACTAGGTGAGACCAATATGGTACCTTAGATGGCTGCTCATAAATTTTTAAGGTCCCACACACTATTCAACAGAGGAGAACATGCAACATTTTCTTTATAATGTGTGTGATGCCGATTGAACTAGAGCTCCCCAAGACCACACTCCCCCGGCCCTCGACACGGTAATCCTGTCCTTCAGAGGCTGGACGCGTCCACGGAGCTCTCACGACCTTGCCTTTCACAAGCCGCGCTGGCTTCTCCAGGAGCGCACTCGGTTTAGCCTTCACCCAAGGCACCACTTATCTCCTGTCCATTGAGTGTTCTTCCAGGCCCAACCCTTCGCTACCTTCAAATCATCAAAGATTGTTTCTTTTTGTGTGTAAACATTTCACGAACATTTACAGCAATGGTCTCACACAGTATCTGCTCCTCTGTGACTGGCCCTCTGTGATAAGGCCCTCAGATTCACCCACGTCATGACACACTGCGCGGACTCAGTGCTGCTCTCCGTCCTCACATTGTGCCGTTGCGGACGCGCCCCTGTGCTGTTCCCACCTTGCTGCTGCTGTGAGTGCCGCAATGAGCCCGGGCGTGTGTGCTTGTGTGACGGTTCTTGTTCCTTTAGGGTACACCCCTAGGAGTGGGACGGCCACATCACAAGGTATTTGGCCTTCTGGGCAACAGTGTCATGTCCCTTTTCAAAATGGTTGGACTATTTTGGATTCCCACCAGCGGTCTCCCTGAAGCCTCTCCAATATCTACTATTTAGTGTTTTGATTAGTGCTAGTACGTTGGGGCGAGACAGTTTCTCACTGTGGTTTGGATTTGCATCTCTTTTAATGGCTAGTGACAGTCAGCAGTCCTTCAAGTATCTGTCAGCTGCCTGAATGTCTTCTTGGAAGAAGTCTGTTCATTTCCTTTGCCCATTTTTTAGTTGGATTATTTATCTTTTTGCTGTAAGGTTTTGGATTTTCCAGTAGATTTTGAGATGAAACCTCTACTGGATTTGTCATGACCCCCAATTTTTCCCACCTGGGGTCCTTTTCTGATGCTTCTGGTGTGGTTTTTGGTGAGCGTAAGTGTGTAACTCTAAGAAGGTCCCAGGCATCTAGCTTGTCTTCCAGAGTCTGTGTGCTGTCACTGACTGTACCCTGTTAATGCCATGTATTTGGGCCTGTAGCATAGATTCTAGTTTTTCTTCTATGATCATCACAATTTTTAGTTTTATATTTAGGACTCTCACCCATTTTGAACTAGCTTTGGTGCATGGTGTGAGATACAGGTCCTGTTTCATTTTTTTTTTGTTTTGCCTATGGATATCCAGGTCTGCCAGCAGCATCTGCTGAACAGACAGTCTTTTCAGCACTTGATAGACTTTGGGCCCTTGTCAAAGATCAGGTGACCACAGGTGGGTGGACTCACACCTGGGTTCTCAGTGCTGCTCCGCTGGTCAGTCTGTCTGTCATTGCTCCAGGAGCAGGCTGTCCTGACTGCTGTCGCTGGGCAGCAGGTTCTGAGGGCAGGTAATGAGGACCTCTCACTGTATTCCTGAGTCGTGCTTTAGTTATTCCAGGCGTCACGGATTGGACTGAGTCTCCCCTACCCCACAACCACTACCCCCCGAAATCTGTCTGTCTGGCTGGGTCTTGAGGCCCAGCGTTTGTATGACTGGCCACCATCCTGTCATCTCATGTGACCTCCCCGTGAGTTAAGTCCTGTCCCTGAGGTAATGAGGTAGATCACTGGTGGCCCCATTATGAGAGCCACAAGATGGGACAGTGTCTTCAGCCAATCTCTTCTGAGACACAAAGGAGAGAAGTCAGCAGGGAGGCAGGCAGGCCTCACACCAACCAAGCAGCACCTGGAGCAGAGTGCATCTGTCGGGGGTTGGACCGCTTTCTCCAAGAAATGTGTGTGGCAGTTTGTCTAGGCCACGATTCCCAGTGTCATGTGACGTTTCTCCATGTTGTAAATCCTGCCTCTGTGATGTTAATGAGTGAAGACGGTCAGCAGCTGTCAGGGGGCAGGACTCCACGTGTGAGACTGTTTCACGCCGAGGCAGAGACATAAAGAAGGCAGCAGAGAGACTTTGGTACCTCACACCACCAGAAGAGTGGTGCCAGGAGCTGAGCGCACCCTTTGGAAAGGACCGAGGTTCCTGTGCCTTTGACGACAGCAAGGCCCTTCCTCCAGGACACAGCAGAGAAGCCTTCCCCAGAGCGAGGGCCCTGAATCAGGACTTGCAGCGCACTGAACTGTAAGAAGTAAAATTTCTCTTTTCAAAACCACCCACCTGTGGTGGATTTAAACTGCCGACCTTGTGGTCCTCTAGGGTCGCCATGAGTCGAATCTGACTCGATGGCCCTTGGCCGGCTGACACCTGTGGTATTTCTGTTAAAGCAGCACTAGACAACGCGACAGCACCCTTCTGACAGGAGACTTCTGTGCTGAGATGGTCCCAGACCCAGGGAAGACTACCGACAAGGACTTTCCTCCAGCATTAACGGAGAAAGCCTTCCCCTAGAGTGGCTGCACTGAATCTGGACTGTCAGCCTTGGGGACTATGAAACAACAGACTTCTCTCTGTTAAATCCATCCACTTGTGGTGTTTCCGTTGCAGCAGCACCGGATCTCTGTGACACGGGGCCTCGCCCCGTTCCATCTAAAGTTCATGATTAGTTTTTCCATCTCTTTAAAGAACGGTGTAGGTATCTGGATCAGGATGACACTACATCTACAGACTGCTCTGGATAGAACTGACATAGTCACCATGCTGAGTCCACTTATCCATGAGTATCGTGTCCTGATCCATTCATATAGAATGCTTCTGGTTTCCTGCAGTAGTGTTTTGTCATTTTCCTTGTACACGTCTAATGGGTGTGTGTATGTAAATGTATATGGAAACCTGGTGATGTCATGAGTTAGGTGCCACATCCACTAACCAAAAGGTCAGCATTTCAAATCTGCTAGGTGCTCCTTGGAAACCCTATCGGGCAGTTCTACTCTGACCTTTAGGGTCACTATGAGTCGGACCCAACTCAACAGCAGTGATTTGGGTTTATGATATAGATAGAAATATATCCCTGGTTAGATTTATTCCTAAGTGTTTTTATTTTTAGGGGCCATTGGCATTGTTTCCCTGATTTCCTTCTCGTTGTGCAGCTGATTTCTCTATTTTATATCCCGCTACTCTGCTGAATCCTTCTATCAGTTCCAGTAGCTCTCTCATGGAATCGCTTGGTTTTTCTGTGTATAGTATCATATTATCTACAGAGGAACAGTTTTACTTCTTCCTTACTGATTTGGATGCTGTTGATTTCTTTTTCTTGCCTTATTTCTCTAGCTAGGACCTCCAGCACAATGCGGAATAGGAGGGACAACAAAAAGCATCCTTGTCTTACTCCTTTTCTCCAGGGGAATGTTTTCAGCCTCTCTCCATTAAGAATAATGTTGGCAACAAAATATCACACAATGATAAAGAACACCAATGAATTTATGAAACATCTCACAACGTGGAGGAATCTGGAAAGCATGACATGGAGGGAAATCAGTCACAAAAGGACAAGTATTGTACGAGACCATTATTTTAAAGACTCAGGAAAAGGTATAAACATGGGAGAAAACAGTCTTAGATGGTTATGAGGATGGGGATGAAAGGAGAAGAGTATTTATGAGTTTAATACAGACAAGAAGTATTTTAGGTAACGAGAGGGCCAACACACAGTAGAGGAGAAATCAGCACAACTGGATTAAACCATGAGCTAACAGTTTTTCTAAATATAACCAAACACTTTGAGGGACAGAGAATCAGGAGGAGTCGTCTGGGGACCATGGTTTGCGGAGGCCCGCCATTCCACACAGGTCATTGTAGACAAAGTCACAGGCTTCTGTAGGTGACAGGCCGAGGCATCTCACCTGTAATATGTTTTTTGGCCTATTACCCCTGATGGTGTTTTGCTTCTTAATTAAATTCTCCTAAAAAGACATCCCCTCCCGACATGAGGATCAAGGAGGTACCTTCTAAGAGGGGCTTCAACCCCTCGGCTTATGGAATTATACTGGGGCAATCTGACCAGGAAATTCTGGGGAAAGAGATCAGAGGAATGGATTTCAATGCAGTATGCCTGACAGCACTGAGGCCTGCCCAGCTTCACTGGCTTTCCCCTAATTGCATTCCCCCCTCCCTTTTCTTCACATACACAGGTTTGCAAGCTAACCCTTGAAAAGCTCTCAAGGACAATTCTCCACATAGCCATTAAAACTACACAAGAATAAATAAACTTCTAGGTTCTTTATAGTTGGTATGGCAAACTGATAAACAGTAAAGAAACATCTTTTTTAGTGCAGCTGGTTTAATTAGAGAATGGCAGGCACTTACTATCTGTACAGGAAGATATAAATAAGAACTTAGAGAAACAAATGGAGACAGCCAAATGGTTAGGCCTTGAGAAGTTTACTCCCCTGTGCCTTCCACTTTGAGGTACGAATAAAACCATTAATTGTGTTCCTGACATTTATCACCACTGAACACCTGGCTTAGACAATTATCCAAAAAGCCTTGGTAATTGATTAGAAGAAGACGACCACGAGGGGTCACTTTCTTGTTAGCCAATAATGATGGGTCAGTTTCTTGTTAACCAACAGTTTATATTATAAAGAAAATAGGGTGACCAACTACGTCACCTCACCTATAAAAAATAAAGACGACAGCTCTCGACGCAGACACACTGAGAATTTCTGATGGTCGGGCTGCCTTAAACCAGAAAATTCTTTCCTGTCTCCTTTGTTCATTTCCCGCCGACGTCTTCCCTCCCTCCGTGCGGGACCCTACAAAGTGTTGGGACCAGCTCCCGGCAATGGTTTCAGGGGAACATCAGGCCAAATAGTGTTACAAAGTGTATTAAGAAAATATTCTGCATCCCATTCCGCTGAGTGGTGTCTGAGGTCTTAAAAGCCAGCAAGTGGCCCTCTAAGCAGCATCAATTGGTCTCAATGGAGCTGGAGCAAAACAGAATGAAGACCACCAAAGACAAAAGGAAAATATGAGCCAGAGGGTCACAAAGGGCCACACAAACCAGAGACCCCATCACCATAAGACCAGGAGAACGAGACGGTGCCCAGCTACCATCAATTAACTCCCCTTACAGGGAACTGAACAGTCAGTCCCTGATGGAGCGGGGAGAAACAAGCAGTGCAGAACTTGAACTCCACTGGAAAGACCAGAATGGAAGGTGCCCAGAAGACACAGCCCCCAGACTCTGTTAGCACTGAACTGAAACCATTGCGGATGCAAACTCTTCAGACAGAGATTGAACTGGTCTATAAGACATACAATGATTCTGGTAGAGTGTACTTCTTGGCTCAAGTAGATATATGAGGTTAACCAGTAAGCTCCTGTCTGGAGGTGAGATGAGAAGGCAGACGGGGACAGGAGCTGGCTGAATGATCTCAGGAGAAACAGGGGGAAGGGGAAGAGTGTGCTACCACAAGGGGGGACGGCAGCTGGGGTCACATAACAGTATGCATGAGTTTTCGTATGAGAAACTGACTTGAACTGCAAACTGTCACAATTTAAAATAGAACAAGAAAAAAAAAGGATTAAAAAGAATGATGTTATCTGTCGGTTTTGTATAAAAACCAAAACCAAAGCCACTGTCACTGAGTCAATTCCAATTCATAATGACCCTACAGACAAAGAAGAAAAGAACCGCCCTGTAGAGTTTCCAAGGCGCACCTGGTGGATTCAAAGTGCAGACCTCTTGATTAGCAACCATTGCACTTGACCACTGGGCCACTGGGCTTTCCTGATTCTGTATACCAAACAACCAAATCCAGTGCTGTCAAGTTGACTCCAAGTCACAGTGACCTTACGGGACAGAATAGAACTACCTCATGGAGTTTAAATGGAGTACTGTGGTTGTGTAGAGGTTAAGTACTACAGCTGTTAACTAGAAGGCTGGCAGTTCAAATCTGCCAGGGGCTCCTTGAAAACCCTATGGGGCAGTTCTACTCTGTCCTATAGGGTCACTATGAGTCAGAATTGACTTGATGGCAGTGAACCCTTGGTTTTGTTTACAAGCCCTTTATCACATCGAAAAATTTTCCTTCTGTATCTATTTTGAGAGTTTTTGTTGGGAGTGAATGTTAGACGTCATCAAAAGCCTTTCTTGCAGACTGAGGTGACTGTGTGGTTGTTTGTGTAGTGAGGCAGGTTGGCTGGTTTTCTGACGACACCTCTCATTGCATACCTTGTATGAATCCCACTTGGTGGTGGTGTGTTACTTCTTTGGTTTGATGCTGAATACCATTAGGTGCGATTTTGTTGAGAATTTTTGCATCTATATTCATGAGAGCTATTGGTATCTAATTTTCCTTTATTGTGATGTCTTGGCCTGCTTTGGTATCAGTGTCATGCTGGCATCACAGAATTTAGAAGTACCCTTTCCTATGTGTGAAATACTGAGCAGTACTAGTATGAGCTCTTCCCTATAATTTTCCAACGAAGCCATCTGGGCTAGAGCTTTTTGGGGGGGCGTGTGGTCAGTTTTCGTTTTTAAATAAATTACCTTTTCAATTTCTTCCCTAATCATGGCTCTGTTCAACTCTTATTACATGTCTTTTGTGTTAGTCTGGGTAGGTAGAGTTTTTCTAGAAATTTGTCTATTCTACGTTTTCAAATTTGTTTCAGTTTTTCATATTATTCTCTTATGATTCTCTTATGATCCTCTTTTATTTTAGTTGGTTCTGTTGTAATACCATTTGGGTTATCTGCATCCTCTCCTGTCTTTCAGTTTCCATGTATTTGATTTTCTTTTCTACCCTGCTCTTCTTGTTAGTTTTGATTTGATGGCATTGTGAAGACACTTTATTCTCTCAGTGTTTCGGATTTTGTTGAGGGTTTCTTTATAAGACGTGGTCTACTCTAGAGAACATTCCTTGTGCATTTGAAAAGAATGTATGCTTTGCATCTGATCAGTGAGGTGCTCTGTTTACTTCTCTAAGGTCATGTTGGTCGATCGGGGCCTTCGGATCTTCTGGGTCTTTGTTGCATTTTCCTCCCAGGTGCTCTGTCCTTTAGGGTTACGGGTGTGCTGAAGTCTGCCACTATTTTTAAGTAACTGCCAGTATCTCTTTACAGTGCCGTTAGAGGCTGTTTTATGCTATTTTGGAGCCACTGGGTACACCAGATGTTTATTATGGCTATGTCTTCATGAGGGATTGTCCCTTTCATCACGATATAATGCCCTTCTTTGTTTTCTGGGTAGATTTTTAAGTCTATTTTACCTGAGATTAGTATTACCACTTTCTGCTCTTTTTTAAAATTTTTTTATTATGATTGAGAATACACAATCCCACATAAATTTACATACCCACCAATGAGTGGATCGCACTGCTCTCCCTGCCCAGTGACAGCACACTCCTCCTCTCCGTTCTGTACGTATCATATCCTCCTAACAACCTCCTATCTCCTTCTTTCCACCTTCTACCCCGCGTCCAGTAAAAGGTCGGCTGAATGACATCCTATAGATGCATAGAACCATAAAGTGCACACATGATATAGTTGCTTTGTGTCACCAAGTCCAATCCATTTCTGTCTGAAGAGTTGACCTCCACTATGATTTATGGACAGGGACAGCATCAGGGACAGGGGCCATGCTCCCAGGGGAACCCGAAGTCCTCTGGACCATCAACTGCAGGCTTTTATTAGAGATCTCAGGGTGCGCCCCATTTTATTTTCGTGTTGCCTGTGAGACTGACCTTTGTGAGCCCCATCGTGGCTATCACTGGTGGTGGCCAGGCACCATAGGGTTCTTCTGGTCACATGTCGATGTAGTCACCTGCTCATGTGGGTCTCTCTGCCTTCTGGGTTGTCTTTGTCCCATGTCTATTTTAGCCCTTAGACATCATCCATTCCTGCTGAGTTGGGACCATTTGGTGTACCTCAGATGGCAGCTTAGCAGCTTTTAAGACCCCAGACGCCACTCACCAATTTGGGGTACAGAAGACTCTTAGCAAAATGCTAGTTGTGCCATTTGGCCTCCATTTCCCCTAAAAACTTTCTGCTCTTTTCTGGTAGTTGTTTGCTTGATATATTTTTTTTTCAATCCTTTGGTTTTTAATAAATTTTTATCTTTGTTTCTAATGTGTGGCTCTTGAAAACAGTATATTGATAGATCCTTTTCTTATGTTTGTTTGTTTTATTTTTTTAATCCATTCTGTCATTCTCTTTGCGTCAGTGTAATTACTAACAGATGGTGAGTTTACTGATGTCATTTTGTAGTGCTTAGTTTTCCTTGCTCTTCTTATTCTTCTGATGCTGAATCCCTTTTGTGTATTTTTTCATTTTCTTTCTTTTTGTAGATTTTGTATTTAACTGAGACTTTGTTTTTCATCTTTGTTTTGATGAGTAGGTTTGTTAATTTTCCTTGTGGTTATTTTGAAATCTACCCCCTCTTCCTAAGTATCACCTTGACTTCCTCTTCATTTCAAAGTTATAGACCTACACTGCTTATTTTCTCTTTTATTGCTGGAGCTTGTTTTCATTTACAGATTAGCCTCTCTGGTTTCCTTGTAAGTTTTTTAGTTTTGATTTCTCTTTCAGAGTTCACTACGTAGCTGAGTGGCCTCACATCCTAGATACAGGCTGTCATCTGGTGTTTGGTCTTTAAATCAAGGACTCCCTTTAATAATCCTTGTGAGTTTGATTTGGCTTTTACATATCTTTTAATTTCTGTTTATCTGGAAATGTCCTAATGTTACCATCATATTTGAGCAAGAGTTTTGTAGGATATATTCTTGCTTTGCTACTGTTTTCTTCCAAGGTTTTATACATGTCATGCCATCACCTTCTTGCCTGCCTGGTTTCTGTTGAGTAATGAGAGGGTTGTCTTGTTGTTTCCCTCTGTATGTGACTTTGTTCTCAGGGTTCTTTCTTTGTCTTTTGTTTTAGCAAGTTTGATTATGATACACTTTAGTGATTTTCTTTGGGCGTCTATCCTATAAGGTATTTGTTCGGCTTCTGGCATGGTCAACTTTTCATGTTTCATGATATTACAGAAGTTTTCTGCCAGTAATTCTTCTACGATCTTCTCTGCATTTAGTGCTTTTTCCTCTGTTCCGTATCTCCAATCACTAGCAGATTTTTGCTTTTGATTGTATCTCACATCATTTTCAGGGTCTCTTCATTTTTCTTCATTCTCTTCTTTGATGTGTCCTCAAAGTGGTGTCTGGGTGCTTGTCTTCACTTTGCTGAGCCTGTCTTCTACAATCTCAAACCTGTTTCTCACACCTTCCATGACACTGTCCATTCCTGAAACATTGTTGTTTTCTGTATTTCTAATTTTCGTTTTCGTATGATTTCTAGTTGTGAATTTATTTTGACATTTTGTTCTTGTATTATTTTGCTGAGTTTTTCAACTGTTTTGCTTGTCTTCTCCATGATTTTGTCCATTTTTTCCTCATTTTTGTCTTTTTCCTTCAACTCATGGATAGTTCTGAATACCAGAGACTTGGGTTCTCCATCAGGCAGTTTCAGGCCCTCTCCTTCTACTGGAAGGTCATCAGTGCTTTATCGTGGACGCCTTTTGGAGCCATCCTGCCATGTATGTTTTCAATTTTTCCTTTTTACGTTTTCTGCTGTCTTTGAGATATTCAGGCATTATTTTCTTCATCTATTCATTATAGATTTCTTTCATTGTTTTTGAAAAAATTTTGTCCCATCAGGTAGACAGAGTGTACTTTGTTGTCTGCTTCTATGTGGCCGTGACACTGCTCACCCCCAAGTCCAGTGGGCAGGGCAAGCTGCTCAGCTGCTGTGCTGCAGGCCAGGTACAACAGAGGAGCAGGTGCTGGCGGAGTTCATTTGTGGCATGCACCGGGGCCAAGAGGGTGGAACCAGGGGTCAGTGCCGGGCATGTCTGGGTAGACCGTGTCTGTGCTCCTCAGGAGTAGAATGCACAGCGCGTGCTGAAGGCAGGCCTGAGGAAAGAAGCTGTGATGCGTGGGGCTAAGCACACGTGGCAAAAAAGAGAGAGAAGAGCCTAAAAAGTCCTGAGACATCCTGGTAGGGTGGCGCAGACCTCAGAAAGCTGTGTGCCAGTAACTTTCTAGCCAGGCCATGAGGGACAGCTCATCAAGAAGAGACAGGTACAGCCTATGCAGTTATACAGCAGGGAGAAAGGGAAGGAAGGGAGAGAGAGACAAGAAAATGATTTTTTTTAAAAAAAGAGAAGACAGGCGGAGCCAAGATGGCAGACTAGACACAAGTCTCCTCAATTCCCTCGGAAAACTAAGGCTTGCATTGATAATCGAATGGAGCACTCTGGACACCCAGGGAGCCCTAGGATATGCCATAGAGTTGTCAGACTGGACTACACATCACTATATAGGAAACTACCTCTCTCTGACGAGGCAGAGCATGCTAAGCCCCACTCCTGCTGACTCACAATTTTTTGGTTTTTTTCTTATCCGGGAGGTGGGGAATGGAATGAGCCAAAAAATACACTGAACTTCAGTGCTAAAGTAAACAGCATGTAGCACAGCAGAGAGACAGTGCATAGGATAGCCACACTTTGAGAGCCCAGCTCCCGAATGAGGGTACCACTGCTCCCCTACCCTCTCTTTTCTGAGCTACGCCATAGATGCTGCTGTTTTGTGGCAGTGAGGGCAGCTAGGCTGGGAACACATCTTGCTCGGCTAGGAGGCGGAATCACCCAACTGGTGGCCTTAGCAGGAGCTAATTCCCAAGTTGAGAAGAAGTGTCAGTCTGGAAAATGCTCCTGCAGCAGAAAGGCTGTGCTTAGCCCAGTGTTACCACATGGGTAGGGCCCAGCTGAGGATGGCAGCAAGGCCATAACCCTTCCCTACTTTGAACTACATCATAGCATCTGAGGATGGCCAAAGAAGTGCTTCCACAGTCAGTTGAAGGTGGGGGTTGCCACACCTGATGTCCTGATTTTGGCAGCTCTCAGATAGCTTCTAAATTTTTTAAAATAAAACTGCCTGGAGAAATAATTGCTGACTGGCCTGGCAACATCTCTTCCAGCCTCTACTGACCCACATTATAGGGTTAGTCAATGGCGCCCCCGTGACTCCATAAGTACGGCACCAGCTTTACCAGATAGGAGGTGTAGCCTGTCACCCTAGAGAGTCCTCTGTGGCTAGTCACTACAGTATACAGAGGTGGCTGGTGACCAGCTCCCCTCTCAGAACTATGCCTCAGCTCCTGTTGAGGTAACACCAGAGAAAGTAGACAGCCCTAGATGGCCTGAAGGCAATAGTCCATCTCTAACCATTTAACAAACAGCCCACCATGGCTGGGGAAAACTCCCAAAATACAGAAGCAAAAAACCTGCCTGATGAAGAAGGTTTTCTGAAAGTATCAGATGTTTAGTACAAAAGACTTACATAGTAAGGCCTCCTAGAGATCAGACAAAATGCAGCAGAGCAAAATGAAAAATTAAGCAAGCTATCTGAACTGACGAAACATCAATGATCTGAAATCCAACAGATCAATAACAAAATTACAGAACTGGACAATTCAATCCAAAGCCAAGAGTAGAATTGAGGAGATGGAAGTCAGACTAAGTGACCTTGAAGACAGAGCAACTGACAGCAGCATTTATGAGAAGAAATCAGAAAAAAGAAATAAGAAAAATGAAGACGCATTAAGAAACATGTGTGACTCTATCAAGAGGCATACTCTATGATGAACTGAAGTTCCTGAAAATGGAAGGCTAGCTGAAAATACAGAGTACTGTTGTTGAGTTGCTGACAGAAAACTTTCCTGAAATTACAAAAAAAGAAAACATAGATAGCCAAGATGTGTCCTGAATGCCACAAAAACTGACGCCAAAAGAAAGACACCAAGACATATTAGAATCAAGCTTAATGAAAGAAACATAAACAGTCTCTTAAAGGCACAAGGCTCAAAGCAAAGCTAACATTTAGAGGGAAGCCCTTAGGCTTTCATTTGACTTCTTGGCAGAAACAATGTTGGCAAGGAGGCAGCGGGATGACACATTCAAAGCCTTGAAGGAGAAAAACTTCCAAGTGAGAATTATATATCCTGCAAAACTGTCTTTCAAATATGAAGATGAAATGAAGACATTGGCAGATAAATAGAAGCTTAGAGACTTGTAAAAACCAAACCAAAACTACAACAAATACTGAGAAAAGTTCTTGGCTTAGAAGAACAAAGCTATTAAGTGTATATTTAATGAGGCAATGCAGGGCACAGTATCAAGAAATCCACTCACGGAAGTCACAAAACTCAGTCAAAGCTACAATTTTAAAAGAATGGAACCAGTGATCACATCATGAAAACTATGACACCATCACATTAAAAAGTGGCATATACTACAGTAGTTATAGTCCTTTCAAATGGAGAGGAAGTTAAAAAGACATGCAGAAGCTAAAATTGGGTTTAAACTTACAGTCCTAAGGGGGAGCACAGGGGTAGCTGCAAGGTGCAATGACAATGCAGCACAGGAAAACAAGAAACGTAATATAGGAGTCTCAACAAACACAAAACCAACACTGTAAAAGATAAACCAGCCAAGCCAAGTGCTGCTGAGTCTGATCCAACTCATGGCAATAAACAGTCAACCCATAAAGAAGAATGACCCAGAACAGAATATTAAGAACACAGAAAACACCAAGCTAAAAATAAATACATCAAAATGACAGCACTAAACACATATCTATCAATAATTACACTGAATATAAATGGACTGAATGCTTCAATAGAGACAACGAGCAATATCCTGCATCAAAAGACATGACCAATCTATATGCTGCTTACAAGAAACATATCTTAAAGATATGAATAAACTGAAAATTAAAGAATGGAATAATATATACAAAGCTAACAATAGACACAGAAGACCAGATGTGGCAACACTAATCTCAGATAAAACAGATTTTAATGTAAAATCTACCCTCATGGAGAAGGATGGTCACTGTTTATTGCTGAAAGGTTCAATACACAAGCAGGACTTAACAATATTAAATATTTATGCACCTAATACCACAGCATCTAAATACATCAAACAGACACTGACTACACTGAAAAATGAGATAGATCACTTGACAATGATAGTTGGAGATTTCCACTTACAGTAATGGACATCCAGAAAAAAAGCTCAGTAAAGGCACAGAAGATCTTATTGTGACAATTAACCAACTAGACCTCATCAACTTATACAGAACTTTTTACCCATCAACAGATAAGTACACCTCCTTCTCCAGAGCCCATGGAACATTTTCCAGAATAGATCAGGTTTTACAACATACAGCAAATCTCAACAAAATCCAAATTATTGAATCACTGCAAAGCAACTTGTTGGACCACAAAACCATAATAGTCAAAATCAATAGCAGAAAAAAACAGAGAAATTGGAACTCATGGAAACTGAACAATATCATGCTCAAAATGCCATGGGTATAGAAGAAATCAAGGATGAAATAAAGAGATGTATGGATTCAAATGAGAATGAAAACATATCCTATCAGAACCTATGGGATACAGCCAAAGCAATGCTCACAGGTGGTTTATCTATATAAATGCACACATCTGGAAGGAAGACAGGACCCAAACCAAAGAATTAACCGAACAGCTTGAACAAGTAGAAAGACAGTGACAGAGGAATCCCTCAGGCACTAGAAGAAAACAGATAATAAAAGAGCAGAACTAAATGAATTAGAGAATAGAAGAACTGAAAAAATTAACAAAACCAAAAACTGCTTTTTGGAAAGATCAACAAAACTGACAAACCACTGGCTGAACTTACTAAAAAAAACAGGAGAGGAAACAAATAACCCAAATAAGAAAGGAGATGGGAGATGTCACAGCAGACCCAACTGAAACCAAAAGTATCATAACAGAATACTACAAAAGACTGTACTCTAACCAACTTGAAAACCTAGAGGAAATGGACAAATTTTTAGATTTATATCGCCTATGAAAATTATCACACAGAGAATCAGAATAACTTAATAAACCCATCACAAAGAAAGACATTGAAAAAGGGCATCAAAAAACTACCAACCAAGAAAGGTCCTTGCTGACATGGCTTGACCGGAGAATTCTATTCAACTTTTAGATAAAGTTAAATACTACTGAGACTATTTCACAACATACAAAGTGATGGAATACTCTGAAATTCATTCTATGAAGCCAGCATAACCCTGATACCAAAGTCAGGGAAAGATCCCACAAAAAAAGGAAAATTACAGACCAGTATTACTCATGAACCTAGATGCAAAAATCTTCAAGAAAATCCTTGCCAACAGAATTCAACATTGTATCAAAAAAATAATTCATCATGACCTAGTGGGATTCACACAAGGGATGCAAGGGTAGCTGAACATCAGAAAATGAATTAATGTGATCAACCACATAAATAACACAAAAGATAAGAATCACCTGATTTTGCCAACTGATGCCAAAAAGGCATTTGACAAAGTCCAACCAACACCCATTCATGCTAAAAATTCTCAGCAATCCCAACATAAATTTCAGCAAAAGAGGAGCAGAAGGGAAAGTTCTCAATGCAATAAGGGACATCTATGCAAAGCCAACTTCCTACATCATCCTAGATGAAGAGAGACTGAAAGAATTCCCCTTGAGAATGGGAATTAGACAGGGACGCCCACTCTCACCACTTCTATTCAACACTGTACTAGAAGTGCTGGCCAGAGCAACTAGACAAGACAAAGAAATAAAAGGCAACCGCATCAGCAAAGAAGAAGTAAAAAATCTCTCTATTTGCAGATGATATGATTGTGTATGTAGAGAATCCTAAAGAATCCATAAGTAAACTACTGGAATTAATAGAAGAGTTCAGCAAAATAGCAGGATATAAGATAAACATAAGAAAATCAGTAGGATTCCTTTATACCAACAAAGAGACCAGCAAAGAAGACATCACCAAGTCAATACCATTTACTATCACCCCCAAGAAGATAAAACACTTACGACTAAATCTAACTAGAGAAATAAGAGATCTGTACAAAGATAACTACAAGAACTTACCAAGAGAGACTTACATAAATGGAGAAACCTCTGCTGCTCATGGACAGGAAGACTTAACATTGTGAAAATGTCTACTGTACTCAAAGCAATCTGCATATACAATGCAATCCATATAAATTCCCGTGACATTTTTTTTATTTAACATAACTGAGTGAAAATGTACATTCACATGTAAATTTACATGCCCCCCCATGTGCAGCTTCCACTGCTCTCCCTGTCCAGTGACTGCACACCATTCCTCTCTGCTCCATACATGTCTCATCCTCCCAAAAGTCTCCTTTCCCCTCCTGTCCATCCACTCCCCTTCCTCCAGCCAGATGTCAGCAAGATGATATCCTATAGATGTATAGAACCATAAAGTGCTTCCAATATATGGTTACTCTGCATTGCCAAGTCCAATCCATTCCTGTCCAAAGAGTGGACCTTTGTTATAATTTATGGGAAAGGGCAGCATCAGGGAAGGGGGCCATGCTCTCAGAGGAACCCCAAAACCGCTGGACCATCAGTTGAGGTCTTTTAGTGGAGATCTCATGATGCACCTCTTTTTATTCTTGTGTTGCCAGTGAGGCTCCTCTCTGTGAGCTCCATCGTGGCTATCACTGGTGGTGGCCGGGCATCATCCGGTTCTTCCGGTCCCAAGTCGATGTAGGCACCCACTCTTGTGGGTCTCTCTGTCTTCTCAGTTGTCTTTACCACATGCCATTTTGGTCCTCAGTGAGCATCGGTTCCTGCTGAGTTGGGACCATTTGCTGTGTCCTCGGATGGCAGCTTGGGAGCTTTTAAGACCCCAGACGCCACTCACCAATGTGGGGTGCAGAGAGCTCTCTTAGCAAAACGCTAGTTGTGCCAATTGGCCTGGAATTCACCTAAGAGCATGGTCCCCCGTCCCCCACCCCAGCTACTCTATCCTTGCAGTATTGAGTTAAGATGGAAGGAGTACTCAAGTTATGCTGAAGTCCACTTAATGTTGTTCTTGTTCCTAATGTGTGCTGTCACCGCTTTCTCCCAACTAGATTTCTAGTAACTATCTAAACTAAACCCTCCCCCCCTCGTCTTCCCTCCCTCCCCTCCCTTGCAGCTGTCAAAGAGTCTTTTCTTCTATACACAAGTCTGTTTTTGAGATCTTATCGTAGAGGTCTCATACAGTATTTGTCCTTTTGTCGCTGACTACTTTCACTCAACATAATGTCTTCCAGTTGAAACCAGGTTAGGAGATGTTTCCTGGAATCATCGTTATTCTTTATCATTGCATAGTGCTCCACTGAGTATATGTACCACAGTTTACCTATCCATTCTTCTATTGTTGGGCATCTGGGTTGATTCCATCTTTTTGCTATTGTGTACTGTGCTGCGATAAACATTCTGGTGCATGTGTCCGTTGGTGTGAAAGGCCTTGAATCTGTAGGATATATTCCAAGTAGTGGAATTACTGGGTCAAATGATATATCAATATCTATTTTTTTACGGAAGCGCCAGATTGCCTTCCAAAGAGGCTGGACCATTTTGCAACCCTACCAACAGTGTAGGAGGGTTTCACTTTCTCCACAGCCTCTCCAGCATTTGTTGTTTTGTGTTTTCTGGATCATAGCCAATCTTGTGGGGGTGAGATGGTATCTCATTGTTGTCTTGATTTGAATTTCTTTAATAACTAAACATCGTGAACATGTCTGCATGTGTTTTTTTGGCTGCCTGGATCTCCTCTTTAGTGAAGTGTCTGTCCATCTCCTTTGCCCATTGCTTAATTGGATGGTTTATCTTCTTCTTCTTGATATTTTGTAGTATCTTATAGATTATGGAGATCAGGCGTCGGTCTGACATAGAGTTGCCAAATATTTTTTCCCATTCTGTGGGTGTTCTTTTAATTCTATTAATAAAGTCTTTGGATGAGCAGAAGTATTTGATTCTTAATAGTTCCCATTTATCTATTTTCTCTTCTGTTGATTGAGGTTTCTTTGACAGATTTTGGAGTCTGTCCTCATTGTGTATTAAAACTTCCATTGTTGTTCCTACCTTTTCTTGGATGAGCTTTATCGTTTTAGGTTTGATGTTTAGGTCTTTTATCCAGTTGGAGTTGGTTTTTCTATAAGGTGTAAGATATGGATCTTGATTCAGTTTATTGCAGATGGATAACCAATTCTGCCAGCACCATTTGTTGAAGGTACTGTTTTTACCCCAGTTTAATGTCTTAGGGCCTTTGTCGAATATCAGCTGTTCATAGGCAGAGGTTGTCATCTCTGGGGCCTCAATTCTGTTCCATTGATCCATCTGCCTGTTCTTGTACCAGTACCAGGCTGTTTTGACCACTGTGGCAGTGTAGTATGTTCTAAGGTCGGGTAATGAGAGGCCTCCCAGTGTGTTCTTCTTCTTTAGTAGTACATTACTTATCCGGGGCTTCTTCCCTTTCCAAACAAAATTGGTGATTTGTTTCTCGATCTCATTAAAAATGATGCTGGAACTTGTATTGGGATTGCATTATATAAATAAATTGCTTTGGGTAAAATAGACATTTTCACAATGTTAAGTCTTCCTATCCATGAGCAGGGTAGGTTTTTCCATTTATCTAAGTCTCTCTTATTTTCTTGTAGTAAGGGCTTGTAGTTCTCTTTGTAAAGGTCTGTTGTTTCTCTGGTTAGATTAATTCCTAGGTACTTTATCTTCTTAGGGGCTATCATAAATGGTATTGATTTAATAATTTCCTCCTTAACAGTCTCGTTGATAGTATAAAGGAAAGCTACTGATTTACTTATGTTTATTTTGTATCCTGAAACTTTGCTGAACTCTTCTATCAGTTTGAGTAGCTTACTTATAGATTCCTTGGGGTTCTCTGCATATACAATCATATCATCTGCGAACAGGGAGATTTTAACTTCCTCTTTGCCGATGCAGATGCCCTTTATTTCTTGGTCTTGTCTAATTGCTCTGGCTAGAACTTCTAGCACAATGTTGAATAGGAGAGGTGACAGTGGGCATCCTTGTCTAGTTCCTGATCTCAGGGGAAAGTCTTTTAGTCTCTCTCCATTCAGGATGATGTGGGCAATTGGCTTTGTATAAATGGCCCTTATTGTGTTGAGGAATTTGCCGTCTATGCCCATTTTGCTAAGAGTTTTTAGCATGAATGGGTGTTGGACTTTATCAAATGCCTTTTCGGCATCAATGGACAAAATCAGGTGATCTTTGTCTTTTGTGTTATTTATGTGGTTAATCACATTAATTGTTTTCCTGATGTTGAACCAGCCTTGCATCCCTGGTATGAATCCCACTTGGTCATGATGGATTATTTTCTTGATATGTTGTTGTATTCTGTTGGCAAGAATTTTGTTGAAGATTTTTGCATCTAGGTTCATGAGTGATATCGGTCTGTAGTTCTCTGTCTTTGTTGGATCCTTCCCTGGCTTAGGTATCAGGGTTATGCTGGCTTCATAGAATGAGTTTGGGAGTACTCCATCACTTTCTATACTGTGAAATAGTTTCAATAGTATTGGGGATAACTCTTCTCTAAATGCTTGGTAGAATTCTGCAGTGAAGCCATCTGGGCCCGGACTTTTTTTGGTTGGCAGTGTTTTGATGACCTTTTCAATCTCTTCCTTTGTGACGGGTTTATTAAGTTGTTCTGCTTCACGTTGTGATCATTTGGGTAGGTGGTATGAGTCAAGGAATTTGTCCATTTCCTCTAGGTTTTCAAATTTGTTAGAGTACAGTCTTTCATAGTATTCTGTTACGATATTTTTGATTTCTGTTGCATCTGTGGTGACAACTCCCTTCTCGTTTCTAATTTGGGTTATTTGTTTCCTTTCCTGCTTTTCTTTAGTAAGTTTAGCCAGTGGTTTATCAATTTTGTTGATCTTTTCCAAAAATCAGATTTTGGTCTTTTCAATTTTTTCAATTGTTTTTCTATTCTCTAATTCATTTAGCTCTGCTCTAATCTTTATGATCTCCTTGCTTCCGGTGCCCGAGGGGTTCCTCTGTTGTTCTCTTTCTACTTGTTCAAGCTGTAGAGTTAGTTCCTTGATTTGGTTTCTTTCTTCCTTCCAGATGTGTGCATTTATGGAGATAAACAGACCTCTGAGCACTGCTTTGGCTGTATCCCATAGGTTCTGGTAGGAAGTGTTTTCGTTCTCATTGGAATCCATGAATTTCTTTATTTCATCCCTGATTTCCTCTATAACCCATGTTTTTTTGAGCAAGATGTTGTTCAGTTTCCAAGAGTTCCACTTTCTATCTCTGTTTTTTCTGCTACTGATTTCAACTTTGATGGCTTTATGATCTGAGAAGATGCTTTGCAGTAATTCAACGTTATGGATTTTGTTGAGCATTGCATTATGGCCTATCACATGGTCAATTCTGGAGAATGTTCCATGTGCACTGGAGAAGAAAGTGTAGTTGTCTGCTGATGGGTGGAAAGTTCTGTATATATCAATGAGGTTTAGTTGGTTAATTGTGTCAATGAGGTGTTCTGTATCTTTACTGAGCTTTTTTCTAGATGATCTGTCTAGTAATGAGAGTGGAGTGTTAAAGTCTCCCACTATTATTGTGGAGTCATCTAACTCTCTTTTGAGTGTAGTCAGTGTTTCTTCGACATATTTAGGTGCTCTGACATTAGGTGCATAAATGTTTAATATAGTTAAGTCTTGCTTGTGTACTGAACCTTTCAGCAATAAATAGTGTCCATCTTTGTCCACGATGGTGGATTTCACATTAAAATTGATTTTGTCTGAGATTAGAATTGCCACCCCTGCTCTTCTTTGTTCATTGTTAGCTTGATATATATTCTTCCATCCTTTAATTTTCAGTTCCTGTCTTTAGGTCTCAAGTGAGTTTCTTGTAGACAACATATGGGTGGGTCGTGTCTTTTGATCCAAGATGACACTCGGTGTCTCTTTACTGGAGCATTCAGTCCATTCACATTCAATGTAATTATTGATAGGTATGTGTTCACTGCTGCCATTGTGATATGTTTATTTTTATGTTGATGTTTTCTCTGTTGTTCTTATTAGTCCGTTCTGAGACACTCTTTTTCGTGAGTTGATTTTTCACCTTTTTCAGAGCTGGTTTTATAGTTGTTGAGACTCGTGTGTTAGATTTCTTGAAATGGTATGATATATCTTTGTTGTGCTTTACAGCTGCCCTATGAACCCCCTTAGTAAACTATTTATAAACCCAATTTTAATTACTACCAGTCTTGTCATCTTCCTCTCCATCTGGAAGGACTATAACGACTGTAGTACATCCCTCTTTTATTATGATGACACCACAGTTTTCATGATGATCACTGGATTGCTTGTTTCCAAATCAAAGCTGTGATTTACTTTGGAGCCTTCCCTAAATGAGTATTGAGTAGTGTGTCGTTCTAAAATACAAGTTAGTGGTTTCGTTCTTCTAAACCAAAGCCAAGAGCTTCTTTCAGTATTTCTTGTAGTTTCGGTTTGGTTTTTACAAAGTCTGAGTTTCTGTTTATTTGGGAATGTCTTAATTTCATTTTCGTATTTGAAAGATAGTTTTGCAGGATATATAATTCTTGGTTGGAAGTTCTTCTCCTTCAAGACTTTGAATGTGTCATGCTACTGTCTCCGTGCCAGTACGGTTTCTGCTGAGAAATCTGACAAGAGCCTACAGGGTTTCCCTCTGAATGTTAGCTTTGCCTTGAGTCTTGCTGCCTTGAAGAGTTGCTGCTTATGTTTCATTTTGTTAAGCTTGATTATAATATGTCTTGGAGTCTTTCTTTTGAAATCTATATTGGGTGGCGTACGATATGCATCTGAGATGTCTATATTCTCTTTCTTCATGATTTCTGGGAAGTTTTCTTTCAGCAGCTCAGTAACAATACTCTCTGTGTTCTCAGATGTCACACCCTGTTCAGGGACTCCAATTAATCGAAGGTTGTTGCTCTTAATAGAGTCCCACATGCTTCTTAATGTTTCTTCATTTTTCTTGCTTCTTTTTTCTGATTTCTGCTCATAGACACTGGCATCAGTAGCTCTGTCTTCCAAGTCAGAAATTCTTTTTTCCATTTGTTTCATTCTGTTTTCTTGGCTTTGCATGGACGTTTCTATGTCTTTGATTTTCTTCTTGATCTGTTGGATTTCAGAGTACTGGTGTCCCATCAGATCACACAACTTGCTTAATTTTTCATTTTGTTCTCCTGCATTTTGTATAAGGTCTAGAAGGGCCCTGTATATAATCAATTTGTATTCACTTCCTGATGCTTTCATAAAAGTTTCTTCATCTGGAAAGCTCCTTGGTTGCTTTGTTTGGGAGCCTTCTGAAGCCATGAGTGACTGCTTGTATGCCACAATTGTCTGTTGCTTTTTGGGTCCCATGTGAGTATATAGAGGCTGGAAGAGGTACTGTGAGGATGGATTGCAAATGCTTCTGTAGGCTGTCTTCAAATGTAAAGCAAAAAGTATCTGACCGGTTCACAAGTCAGTTAAGTTTTCAGGTGTAGAGGTCCCTCTTCTCATCTGACAAAGTAAGCACCACTATATCGAACCCCAGATGATAACAAACTAGTTCAGAATACAGCACTGCTACTGCCCTGGAGGCCTCTACTGACAGGGCCTAGCCTTAGCCAACACTGCGTCGAGTACTGGTTTTGTGGTAGAAAAGCGCTCTCCTGTGGGCAGGCTCTGGCTCCCAAGCTAAGAATTAGGGCCAGCTGTGGCCACCGTATCCAAGGTGGCGTCCTACACACAGGCAGCAGACAGAGGGGCTAAAGGTGCCCAGAGGCAGCGATTCCTCTGCTTCTGTTGCAGGGCCCCCAACGTAGGCAGCACTGTGCAAAATCACTACTTTTCTGACAGAGAAGCGCTGTCCCGTTTGCAGGCGCTGGCTCCCAGGCTAAGAACGAGGTCCCGCTAAAATCTAGGTACCAACATGGCGTCCCGCACCCTGACCGCGGAGCTCCGCACAAACCCCGCTGAGGCAGCTACAAACGAAAGGCTCAAGGTGGCTAGATTAACAGAGTCCTGAGCCTGGCTCTCAGAATATGGGAATTTCGCCTGCCTATCCCCCCAGCAGTGCATCTGAGTCCAGCCGCCAGGCAGGACCCAGCTCCGCCCGCCAGCCGAGACAGAGTTAAGAAAAAGTAAAACTGGTGCGTTTACCTTCCGTCCGTGAGAGCCGGGGCTAGCCAGGAGCGGGAGTCAGCGAAAGAGAGGAGGTTTTTCGCTGAGTGGTACGAAGTCCTAATTAACAGCTCTGTGCCGTGTCCTGAGGCTGACTAGGTGATTGGGAGGCTCTGTTTGACTGTCAGTTCAGGTCTTGGTTTCCAGAGGGATAGAAGGAGGCGTGGGCTTAGTCGACCATCTGGACTCTGCCCCGGTGACATTTTTTAACGAGATGGAGAAACAAATCACCAACTTTGTTTGGAAAGAGAAGAAACTGGGACAAGCGAAGCACTACAGTGACAGGCCTCACCCTACCTGACCTTAGACCGTATTACACTGCCACAGTAGTCAACACAGCCTGGCACTGGTACAAAAAGAGACACATAAGACCGATGGAACACAGCTGAGACCCCAGAGATGCCATCATCCTCTTATGGACAGCTGATATTTGACAAAGGCCCTAAGATTATAACCTGGGATAAAAACTGTCTCTTTAACAAATGGTGCTGGCAAAATTGGATATCGATCTGCAAAAAATTGAAACAAGACCCGTATCTCACAACTTACAAAAAAACTAACTCAAACTGGATAAAAGACCTAAGTACCAAAACTAAAACAACAAAGATCATGTTAGAAAAAATAGGGTCAACAATGGAAGCTTTAATACACAGCTTACACAGACTTCAAAATCCGACAGACAAAGCACAATCAACAGAAAACATAAACCAGAACTACTAAAAATCTAACACTTTTGCTCATCCAAAGACTTTATCAAAAGAATTAAAAGACCACCTACAGAATGGGAAAAAATATTTGACAACTACATGTTGGACCGACGTCTGATCTCCATAATCTACAAGCAAGAAAGAGGTGAAAAACCCGATTAAGTGATGGGCAAAGGAGATGGACGGACATTTCACCAAAGCAGACATTTAGGTGGCCAAGAAACATGTGAGGAAATGCTCATAATCATTACCTAACAAGAAATCCAAATCAAAACTACAGTGAGATACCATCTCACCCCAACACGGTTGGTCATCATCTAAAGAACACAAAACAACAAATGTTGGAGAGGCTGTAGAGAGATGGGGACTCTCCGACACTGCTGGTGGGATTGCAGAATGGTACAACCTCTTTGGAAAGCAATCCGGCACTTCCTTAGAAAGCTGGAAACAGACATACCACTTGATGTTGCAATCCCACTGCTCGGAATATATCCTACAGAATCAAGGGCAGTCACATGAACAGAGACATGCATGTGAATGTTTACTGCAGCACAATTCACAACTGCAAAAGGACGGAATCAACCCAGATGCCCAACAACAGATTAATGGACACACAAACTACGATACATATACTCAATGGAGCACTATGCAATGATAAAGAACAATGATGATTTTAGGAAGCATCTCATAACCTGGTTTCAACTGGAAGACATTACATTGAGTGAAATCAGCCAGTGGCACAAGGACTGATATTATAGGAGATCTCTACTATAAGGACTTAAAAATAGACTCATGCACAGAAGACAAGACTCTCTGATGACTGCCAGGGAGGGGAGGGAGGGAGAGGGCTGCTCATGGATTAGATAGCTGATAGAAATTTGATTGGGCGAAAGCAGTCACAGCACACAGCAGAAAGGTCAACTTAATTGGATTTCAACATAAACTGAAAACTTCTCTAATCTCAACCCAATATTGCAAGGATAGAGTAGCAGGGGCAGGGGCCTGGGGACCATGCTCTCAAGGGACATTGAGGCCATTTGGCATAATTAGCCTACTCCTAAGAGAGTCTTCCGCACCTCATATTGGTGAGCGGCGTCTGGAGTCTTAAAAGCTAGCAAGCTGCCATCTGAGGTACACCAAGTGGTCCTCACACATCTGGAACAGACAATCACCCAGAACAACAAAGACACAAGGGAAAAGAGCCCAGGAGACAGAGAGATCCATATGAACAGGTGACTGTGTCAGCATGTGACCAGAAGAACCAGATGGTGTCTGGCCAGTACCAGACAGCCACGATGAGGAAATAACGTCGAGTCTTAGGGGCAACAGGAGAAAAAGAGGGGTGTACCTCAAGAACTCCACTGAAAAACTGCAACTGATGGTCCAGCATACTGGGGGTTCCCCTGGGAGCACGGCCCCTAGACCTGCTGCTGCCCCTGACCAGAAATCATTGGTGAAGTCAGCTCTTCAGACAGGAATGGACTGGACTCAGGGACACAGTGTGACCATATGGTGTGTGCACTTTACGGTTCTATGTGTCTATAGGATGCTGTCCTACTGTCCTCTTACTAGAAGAGAAAGGAGAGGGTGGAAAGGAGGGAATGGGAGACTGTTAGGAGGACATGACATACACAGAATGGAAAGGAGGAGCGTGCTGTCACTGGGCAAGGAGAACAGAAGGAGCTGCAGGTAGCCTGGCATGTAAGTTTAATTTGGATTCTACTCTTTAACTTAATCACAATTAAAAAAAAAAAAGAGAGAGAGAGAGAAGAGGAAGGCACGCGCGGCCAGGTGGCTAGGAGAAAGGAATGCAAGGGGTGGAGGGAGAGACAAGCAGCTGAGAAAAACAGAAAAGATGCCAGCTGGTTGGGAGAAGGAAAGAAAGGAGGATTGAGAGAGACGAGAAGCCATGTAACAAGAAGAAAAGGTCCCAAGGGAGCCTACCAGAAGCAGGCGCCCCGCTAAGCGGTGCGGCACAGCCTGTCAGGAAGCAGCCGAGATGGCATATGCCACCAGGTGTTCAGAAGAAGGGTCAGGAAGGAAGGCGGAGAAAGACAAGACCCTGAAAATAGGAGAAAGGAACAAAGTGTCCCTCGGACGCCCACTGGTGGCACAGATGGGGCAGTGGCTCCCCCGCCGAGTGACACGGCACAGCACAGCCCACCGACAGGGAGACGAGACGGCAGGGAGCACCCGGTGTTCAGGAGAAGGGAGGACGGTACCGAGAGAAACGAGAAAAGAACACACAAAATTAAAATCCCAAGGGAGCCCACTGGCTTTGAGGCACGGACTGGGGAGGCGGCCCCCGGGCAGAGCATTCCCGCACGGCTGTCTAGAGGAGGCAGAGACGGCACACAGCGCCAGGTACTCAGGGACAGGAAGGCAGAGAGAGATGACAGCCCAAGAGACAAAGGAAAAAGAAAACAAGCTGGCCCTGTGAGCCCGCCAGCCTAGTGGCATGGACCAGGGGAGGGGCTCCCAGCCAAGGGCACATCAAGCTGGTCAAGGAGACGGCGCGCGGAGCCGGGGTTCGCGAGAAACGGGAGGACGGCGGGGAGGGACAAGAGGAGATCCAGAGCAGCGGGAACAGCGGGCGAGGGCGGCGCCGGGGCGGGCTGGGGCGGCTGCGGGCTGGGGCGCCGCGTCCCGGGAGGGGCTCCGCGAGGCCGCCTCCCCCACTCCGCGCGCGGCGCTCACTGCCGAGACCCACCGTCGCCGGAACGGAGCCCGCACTCGGAGTCGCCCCTCGCTCCGTCCTCCTCAGCTGCTTCCGGGGCCCGGTTGGATCCTTTATCCTTTCATTTGATGCTCAGGGTTCCAGAATTGAGGCTCGTCTCTGCTGTACCTACTGTTTGGGGTCTTTGCTACACTGAGGGACAGTGTAGTGCTTCCGTCTATAGTGCCGTGCTGGCTCCATCCATGTCTTTAAATTTCTTTATTGTTTGAACACACAGGTAATGAAACATGTCATTTCAGCAATCTTCACACGACCGGTTCAGTAACACTGAATATGTTCACCAGATGTTCCATCATCACCATTACAATGGATCAAAATTTGTGGAATGCAGCCAAAACAGTGCTAAGAGGGGGATTTATAGAATTACATGTTTAAAATCAGAAAAGGAAAAGCTTTAAATAGACAATCTCAGTTCCCACTTCAAGGAACTAGAAGAAGGCACACAAATCAGTGCCAGGAACAGAAGGTAGGGGTAATAAAGCAAAACCAACGAAACTGAAAACAGAAAAACAATGGAGAAAATAAATAAAACCAAAAGCTGGTTCTTTGGAAACATCCAAAAAAACTGATAAACTTCTAATCAGACTGACAAAGAGAAAGAGAGAGAAGGCAACAACTACTGATATTAAGAATAAAAGAGAGGGCCTCACCGCAGAGCTCACAGACACCAACAAGCGCGTCTCGTGACCACCACACACAACTGCGCAGGCGGCAACGGAGGCCAAAGGGACCAGCTCTCGGAAGCCACCAACTGCAGAAACCTACCAAGGCAAAAGACATTGTCTGAATGGTCCCGGACTTATTATAAAAACAGAATTTTCAGACTTAAATCTTTCTGAAAAAGAAAACTCCAGGCAAATTCTACCAAATATTAAAAGAAGAAATAATAGCAACTCTACATAATTTTACCCAGGAAACAGAAACACTTCTCAACTCATTTTATACGGTCAGCATTAAAAAAACCCAGTGCCCCTGAGTTGGATCTGATTCACGGCGACCCTAGAGGTCCGCATTAGACCCATACCAACACTGAACAGAAACAGTACAAAAAAAGAAAGCTACAGACTAATGTCCTTCACAGACCTAACTACCAAAACCTTCAGCAAAATGTCAGTAAGTGGAATCCAGCAATGTACAAATAGGGGAGTGGGCAGGACACAGCCAGGTGGGGTTTGTTCCAGACATGCAAAATGAGTCCAGCAAAAACTGAAAGCCAGCCAGTACAATCCACCACACCAACAGGCTCAATAGGGAAAACCACACAATCACCCAGAGAGACTCAGAGAAACTTCTGACGAAGCCCAACACCCACGAATGACAGGAATTCTTCACAAACTAGGAGTAGAAGGGAACGCTCTGAGTCAGACAAAAAAGCCTGCAGCTGACATCACCCTAAACTGCTTTCCCCAAGACTGGGGAACCAGGCAAAGGCATCCACTGTCAACCCTGTACCCAACAAGCCCCAGGAGTCCCCCCAGTGCAGTACGGTGAGAAGAGACCACGCGTACAGACAGAGGAGAAAATAAAACTATTCCCACGTGCATACAACGTGATTACTTACGTAGAAAGCCCAAGGAATCTAGAAAAATGTAGTAACAAGCTGCTAGAACTGATTTTAACAAGATCACCTGAATCTAGGTTAACAAGTAAAAAGGAATCATAACTGCTGAGCTGGTTCATTTCATTACGTATATTTTCTCTCTATACAGAAATCCTGGTGGTGTCGTGATTAAGTGCTACAGCTACTAACCAAAAGCTCTGCAGTTCAAATCCACCAGGCGCACCTTGGAAGCTGTGGTACGGCTCTACTCTGTCCTATAGAGTCTCTGTGTGTGTGCATTATACATACACAGCAACCCTATTTATGGGTACTAGCAATGAACAACTAGAGGTCATTTTTTTAATATTCCATTTTTAATAGGCCTACACCCTGAAATACCTAAATCTAACAAAATAAATACATGAACTGTATGCTGAAAGCTACAAAACGCCGACGAGAAGACTCAAAGACTAATAAAAGGAGAACGCACGCTTGTGGGTTGGATGTAATTTTCTCCAAACTAATCTAACACAATTCCAATGAAAATCTCAGTAGAATCTAAACCAATTTTCAACATTTCTATGGCAAAACAAAAGAGCTAAAATTATTCTGAAAAAGGACAACAAAGTTGGAGAATCTCATTACCCAACTTTAAGCAAACTAGAAAGCCACAGTAGTCTGTGGTACTGATGATGGAGAAGATCTAGATCTACAGAACTGAGTAAGAAATCCAGAGAGACAGACACAATACAGTCAACTGATGTTTGCCAAGGGTGCAAAGACCATTCACTGGAGAAAGGGTAAGTCTTTTTAATAAATAGTGGTAGAACAACTGGACTTCCACATGCAAAAAACAGGAACCTCAATCTACATTGCACATCTTACATACACATCAACTCTAAATGGATCAGAGATCTAAAGGCAAAACAACAGAACTTCTAGAAGGACACGTGGAAAAAAATCTTTGTGACCTGGGACTGAGCAAAAAGTTCTTAGGACACCAAAGGCATAATTCATTTTTAAAAATTGACAAATTAGACTTCATCAAAATTTTGCTCTGCAGAAAACACAGATAAGAAAATAAAAAACCACCTATGGAGTGGGAGAAAATATTTGCAAATCACATATTCAACAAGGGATTTCATACTCAACAAGATGGAAACAATAAAGAAGGGAACTGATCCTTCACTGAAACATGTATGGATGGAAATGGGCACCTGGAAAGATGACCACAGTGCCAGCTGCCAGGGAAAGGCAGATTACAGGCACAACGCAATACCACCCACGTCTGCTACAACGGCGTAGTCCACAGAGAATCTGTACCAGACGCCGATGAGGTAAAGCAACTGGAACCCTCCTACACTGCTGGTCAGAAAGCCAAATGGGGGAGTCACTATGGACGGCACTCAGGTGATTTCTGATTAAGTGAGAGTTACCATACGACCCAGCGACCCCACTCCTTGGTCTTCATCCAAGAGAAATGAATGCCTAAGTCCCTACAAAGATTCACACATAAATGTCCATAGCACCTCTGTGCACAGATATCCCCAAATGGAAAAACCTAGCTGTCCTTCAAAGATAAACCAGCATCTACCTATACAATAGACTATTACTCACCAATCAGAAGTGAAAAATCAATACACAAGGGACAAATGAATGTCAAAGGTACCACACTCACAGAAAGAGGCTAGTGCCCAATGGTTAGACATAGTTTCAGTCCCTTTGATGAGTATTCTGAAAAGTCAGAGCCAAATGGTCAGAGAAGGATGAGCTCGTGTGAGAGCTTGGAGGGGTGGCTCTGAGAGGCGGCCTGAGGGACCTGCTGGGGAACTACCTGGTGTTCTGGACACTGGGCATCTGACTGTGGAGTGATCACAAGCATCCACATGTGTGGTAACGTCCAGAGAGATACACAAAGTGCGGGGCAGTTTTATTACATGTAAAATTTAAAACACACTTTTTAAAAAGTTAGACACCAAGAGACATACCAACCAACCACACACAAGGGACCTTAACTTAGATTTTGCTTTGAATAAACTAAATGTGAAAAAAAAAGGAAAACCATGATGCTTATGAAGTGGCTCTCAAGCCTCAGCCTCTTAACTATGCAGAGGGGTCCCACTCCTGTCCCTGTCGACGCCGTTACGTGGTCCCTGGGTCGTGCAGACAGTTAATGCACTCAGCTGCTAACCAAGGGGTGGTGGTCTGAGTTCACCCAGAGGTACCTCAGAAGAGAGGCCTGCTGACTCATCTCCAAACACCAGCCACTGGCACCCCGTGGGGCACACTGCTACCCCGACACCCACAGGGACAGCACAAGTTGGGTCCATTCTGTGACCACAAGTGAAATCACGCCTTACAATGTCTTCCTTGTCGGGTGTGGGTCTCCAGCTCACTGCTGACAGCCTGGAGGAGTCTGCCTCACGGGTACAGCGTGCTCCCACCACGCAGAGGTTTCCTCACTGGGCAAACAACTTGAGAGATGGCCATTGTAGCTGTGGCGCCCTCCCCCGCCGCCCCGGCGAGTGGCACACTCTGCCACAGCTGTGACCACAGGGGACCGTCTTCGTACGCAGGTTGTATCCAAGCTGATGCTGTTCTGCAGGCAGAACTGAAGGAACAAGAACAATGGCTTACAAAAACGGAGTCAGATAAACAGAGCACTACTTCTTTTTCCAAGGTCAGTGCAAAAAGAAAGGTCTCAGGGTCAATTAGAGACAGTCAAGGACAAGATGGACACGTGACAGCTGGGCGTAAGAGAAGCGTGACGAAATCACATACACTAAGACAAGAAAGGAAGCAGAGTCTGTTTCTCAGTAAAATGCTGCCTTAGTCCTGGTGCTGCTCTAAAGGAAACATCAAAAGTGGATGGCTGTAACAGAGAAAAGCTTATTCTCATACAGTCCTGCAGGCTACAGGTCTGAATTCCGGGTGTCAGCCTCAGGGGAAGGCTTGCCCCCTGTGGGCTCTGGAGGAAGGTCCCAGCGTCGCATCAGTCTGTGGTCTGAGTGCATCTCAGAGACGGAACCTCAGGTCTGAAGAACACGCTCTGCTCTTGGTGCTGCCTTCTTGGCGGCGTGAGGCCCCCCTCTTCGCCTGCTTCTCTTTCCTTTTCTCTCTTGTAGGGTAACAGGATCAAAGGTGGTAGAAGCCACGCTACAGGGAAACTCCCCTTACAGTGGAGCAGGGAGGGGACCTTAGGAAGTCCCACCCTAGTCCTCGTTACCATAATCCAGTCCATTAGCCACAGGCCGACATCAGGATTCATAGCCCAGGAAAATCACAGAAAGGAGGGCATCATACAATACTGGGAATCATGGCGCGGCCAAACGGCTATGCAGATTTTGGGGGAACACAATTCAATCTGAGACAAGTTATCTTTCAACTCCTGTACTAGTGGTGACAAAACTGAAGCAAGGCACGCCTGCGTCACCACGGGAGCGATGAGAAGCCAGGACCTGCACCCATGGATGACTAGCTGAGCGTCCACAGTGCCATCTCTTTCCTCTTACGCACATCTGCTCCTAAGAGGTGACAGGAAAGAAGTCACGGGAAGCCCAGTACCTGGAACACTGAGCGCTGCGGTGAGCTGTGCGACAGACACGCTTCTAGCACACAGAAAAAACACACCACGAGGCGCACGCACCCGGAAGAGCAAACATGCTTCTCTGACTTAACATCTAGAGAAGCAACGTGATCAAGACAAAGGGCGTCCACGTGGACTCTTGCTGTTAGCCCCCTGTCCTTTCATCTCAGAGGAGCTGTCTTCCAGAGGAGCCAAGAGTGCCACTGTCCCCACATTCCACTCTTCTCATCCTCTCCAAACAGCTGCCCCTCCGGCCCATGGAGTATAACGAGCAGGGCCTACCCCCATTTCAAGGCCACGCTCCTATAAGCAACGGTGCACCCCCTTGCTCTGTCCCTTCTCTTAGCTGCAACAGCAGGAGCTAAGCAGCCACCTTGGGCCCAGAGATGGGAGCCACATCAGCTAACTGTCCCCACCTGGTGGAGATGTCGAGTGAACCCCAGACGACAGGAGTACACATTCTACACACATGTACAGGGCACAGTGTACTGCTGTTTCTTAAATCACGTATCTGACGTTACCTGTGCACACACCTTTGCACCTGCCACTCCGACCCAACACCTCATGAGGACAGCTTACTGTGCTGGGCTGCGCCACTCACACGCATGTCAGGCCTGCTGAAGAGCAGTGTTGGTCTGCACCCCATCGTGCCCCAACACTAACAAGTCTGCCCTGTCCTCACAACGCTGGGTCCCATGCACAGTACCCCCAGGGCACTGGTACTTGGAACCTCTTGGGGTGGTTGAGCTGGCCTTCTGAGCTGTGGGACCAACGCCCACTCCTATCAGCAGGGAGTCACCACCCTTAGCTGCTAACCAACCACAGGCTGGGAAGTGCAATGCTGCCCAGAAGCACCTCAGAAGAAAGTCCAGGCAGTCTCCTTCCTAAACTTGACCCCAGAAAACCCCATGGGACATAAAATTCTCCTTCTGGAGCCACAGAGGCTGCCTGACCACTGAAACTACTGCCGACACAATCTTTAAACCTTAAACCCCAAATCCTTGGATGTCTTCTGAAAACCAAACAATAGGTCAGGGTAACCAGTTACAGTCTGCCTTGAGCATTTGCTCGCTTAACAACTGTCTAAAACTGCCACTCAGAAGGTCCAATTAGAGCCTTCCAGGGCTGTGAGTTTATACTCACATAGGCACAACAGCTCAGAATTGGCAGCTGGGAGCAGCGACATAACTGGATCCATGTCATCAGTGCCACTGAATTATCCAAGTAGAAAGTGCAGAAGTGGTGTATCTTCTACTGTGTACATTTTCAACAACAAAAAAATTATTTCAAAAACCCCTAAGAGGCACAGCTCTCTGCTCACACACGGGGTCGCCATGAGTCAGAATCCATGTGACGGAGACGGGTCCAGTTTTCACTGTCAAAAACAACATTTTGGGGTGGAGTCAAGATGGCAGAATGAGCCCATGTCTCCCTATATCCCTCTGGAAACCAAGACCTGAATTGATAATCAAACGGAGCCTTCTGATCACCTAATCAGCCCCAGGACATGGCACAGGGCTGTTAATTTGGACTTCATACCACTGAGCAAAAAACCTCCTCTCTTTTCGCTGATTCTCACTCCTGGCTAGCCCTGGCCCTCATGGACTGAAGGTAAACGCACATTTTGACTTTTTTTCCCTCTGTCTTGTCTGGCAGGTGGAGCTGGGTCTTGCTTAGCGGCTAGACTCAGACACGCTGCTGGGGGGATACGCAGGCAAAATTCCCATATTTTGAGAGCCAGGCTTAGGACTCTGTTAATCTAGCTACTTTGGGCCTGTCTTTTTATCTCTACCACAGTGGGGTTTGTACTGAATCGCACTGCCAGTGGGCGGGACACCATGTTGCCTATGGAGATTTTAGCGAGACCTAATTCTTAGCCTGGGAGCCAGCGCCTGCAAACAGGACAGCGCTTCTCCGACAGAAAAGCAGTAACTTACACAGTGTCGCCTATGGTGGGGGCCCAGCAACAGAGGCAGAGGAATCGCTACCTCTCAGCACCTTTAGCCCCTCTGTCTGCTGTCTGTGTGGAGGGCACCAGCTTAGATACGGTGGCTGCAGCTGGAACTAATTCTTAGCTTGGGAGCCAGAGCCTGCCCACAGGAGAGCACTTTTCTACCAGAAAAGCAGTAGTTTTATATAGTGTCACCTAAGGCTAGGCCCTGTCAGCAGAGACCAACAGGGCAGTAGCATTGCTGTATTCTGAGCTAGTTTGTATCATCTGGGGTTGGATATAGAGGTGCTTACTTTGCCAGTTGGGAAGGGGGACCTCTACACCTGAAAACATGAGTGACTTGGAAAGTGGTCAGATACCTTTTCCTTTACATTTTAAGACAGCCTAGAGAAACACCTGCAGTCCATCCTCACAGTATCTCTTCCAGCCTCTACTTACTCACATGGGACCCAAAAAGCAACAGACACTTGTGGCATACAAGAAATCACCCATGGCTTCAGAAGGCTCCCCATCAAAGCAACCAAGGAGTTTTCCAGATGAATAAACTTTTATGAAAGCATCAGAAAGTGAATACAAAATGATTATATACAGAGCCCTTCTAGACCTTATACAAAATGCACCGGAGCAAAAGGAGAAATTAAACAAGCCGTTTCATCTGATGGAACACCAGTACTCTGAAATCCAACAGATCAAGAACAAAATCAAAGACACAGAAACTTCCATGCAAAGCCAAGAAAACAGAATGGAACAAATGGAAAAAAGAATTTCTGACTTGGAAGACAGAGCTATAAGCTCTGGAAGACAACGTCTACAAGCAGAAATCAGAAAAAAGAAAGAAGAAAAATGATGAAGCACTAAGAAGCATGTGGGACTCTATTAAGAGGGACAAACCTTGGATTAATTGGAGTCCCTGAACAGGGTGAGACATCTAAGTACACAGAGAGTATCATTGCTGATCTGCTGGCAGAAAACTTCCCAGAAATCATGAAGGAAGAGAATATAGACATCTCAGATGCATATTGTATGCCACCCAATATAGATCTCAAAAGAAAGTCTCCAAGACATATTATAATCAAGCTTAACAAAATGAAACATAAGTAGCAACTTTTAAAGACAGCAAGACTCAAAGCAAAGCAAAGCTGACATTCAGAGGGAAACCCTGTAGGGTCTCATCAGATTTCTCAGCATAAACTATGGTGGCACGGAGACAGCGGCATGACACATTCAAAGCCTTGAAGGAGAAGAACTTCCAACCAAGAATTATATATCCTGCAAAACTATCTTTCAAACACAAAAATGAAATTAAGACATTCCCAGATAAACAGAAACTCAGACTTTGTAAAAACCAAACCAAAACTACAAGAAATACTGAAGGAAGTTCTTGGCTATGGCTTAGAAGAACGAAACCACTAACTTTACATTTTAGAATGACTCACTACTCAAAACTCTACTCAGTTATGAAAGGCTCCAAGTCAATCACAGCTTTAATATGGAAAGAAGCAATCCAGTGATCATCATGAAAACGATGGTGCCATCATATTAAAATGAGGGATGGACTACAGTCGTTATAGTCCTTCCAGATGGAGAGGAAGATGACAAGAATGGTAATAATTAAAATTGGGTTTATATATAGTTTACTAAGGGGGATCATAGGGGCAGCTGTAAAGCACAACAAAGAGGTATCATATCATTTAAAGAAATGTAACACAAGAGTTTCAACAACTACAAAACCAGCTCTGAAAAAGGTGAAAAATCAACTCACAAAAAAAAAATGTCCCAGAACAGACTAATAACAACAGACAAAACATCAACACAAAAATAAACATATCACAATGGCAGCAGTGAACACATACCTACCAATAATTACATTGTATATGAATGGACTGAATGCTCCAGTAAAGAGACATCAAGTGACATCCTGGATCAAAAGACATGACTCATCCATATGTTGTCTACAGGAAACTCACTTGAGACCTAAAGATAGGAACAAACTGAAAACTAAAGGATGGAAGAATATGTATCAAGCTAACAATGAACAAAGAAGAGCAGGGGTGGCAATTCTAATCTCAGACAAAATCAATCTTAATGTCAAATCCACCATCATGGACAAAGATGGACACTATTTATTGCTGAAAGGTTTGGTACAAGACTTGCCTATATTAAATATTTATGCACCTAATATCAGAACACCTAAATACGTCGAAGAAACACTGACTACACTCAAAAGAGAGTTAGATGACTCCACCATAATAGTGGGAGACTTCAACACGCCACTCTCAATACTAGACAGATCATCCAGGAAGAAGCTCAGTAAAGATACAGAAGACCTCATTGTCACCATTAACCAACTAAACCTCACTGATATATACAGAACTTTCCACCCATCAGCAGACAACTACACCTTCTTTTCCAGTGCACATGGAACATTCTCCAAGATTGACCATGTGTTAGGACATAATGCAATGCTCAACAAAATCCATACCATTGAATTACTGCAAAGCATCTTCTCAGATCATAAACCCATAAAAGTTGAAATCAATAGCAGAGAAAACAGAAAGTGGAACTCTGGGAAACTGAAAAACATCTTGCTCAAAAGAACATCGGTTATAGAGGAAATCAAGGATGAAATAAAGAAATTCATGGATTCCAATGAGAACGAAAACACTTCCTCCCAGAACCTATGGGATACAGCCAAAGCAGTGCTCAGAGGTCTGTTTATCTCCATAAATGCACACATCTGGAAGGAAGAAAGAAACCAAATCAAGGACTAACCCTACAGTTTGAACAAGTAGAAAGAGAACAACAGAGGAACCCTCAGGTACCAGAAGAAACCAGATCATAAAGATTAGAGCAGAGCTAAATGAATTAGAGAATAGAAAAACAATTGAAAAAATTGAAAACACCAAAAGCGGGTTTTTGGAAAAGATCAACAAAATTGACAAACCACTGGCTAAACTTACTAAAGAAAAGCAGGAAAGGAAACAAATAACCCAAATTAGAAATGACAGGGGAGTTGTCACCACAGATGCAACGGAAATCAAAAATGTCATAACAGAACACAATGAAAGACTGTACTCTAACAAATTTGAAAACCTAGGGGAAATGGACCAATTGCTTGACGCATACCACCTACCCAAATTATCACAACATGAAGCAGAACAACTTAATAAATCCAACACAAAGGAAGAGATTGAAGAAGTCATCAAAGCACTGCCAACCAAAAAAAGTCTGCGCCCAGGTGGCTTCACTGCAGAATTCTACCAAGCATTTAGAGAAGTTATCTCCAATAGTACTGAGACTATTTCACAGTATAGAAAGGGATGGAGTACTCCCAAACTCATTCTATGAAGCCAGCATGACCCTGATACCTAAGCCAGGGAAAGACCCATCAAAGAAAGAGAATTACAGACTGATATCACTCATGAATCTAGATGCAAAAATCTTCAACAAAATTCTTGCCAACACAATACAACAACATATCAAGAAAATAATCCATCATGACCAAGTGGGATTCATACCAGGGATGCAAGGCTGGTTCAACCTCAGAAAAACAATTAATGTGATTAGCCACATAAAGCCAAGTAAGCCAAGTGCCATCGAGTCGGATCCGACTCATAAATAACACAAAAGACAAGGATCACCTGATTTTGTCCACTGATGCAGAAAAGGCATTTGATAAAGTCCAACACCCATTCATGTTAAAAACTCTTAGCAAAATGGGCATAGACGGCAAATTCCTCAACACAATAAGGGCCATTTATACAAAGCCAATTGCCCACGTTATCCTGAATGAAGAGAGACTGAAAGACTTTCCCTTGAGATCAGGAACTAGACAAGGATGCCCACTCTCACCTCTTCTACTCAACATTGTGCTAGAAGTTTTAGCCAGAGCAATTAGACAAGACCAAGAAATAAAGGGCATTGCCAAAGAGGAAGTTAAAATCTCCCTGTTTGCAGATGATATGATTGTATATGCAGAGAACCCCAAGGAATCTATAAGTAAGCTACTCAAACTGATAGAAGAGTTCAGCAAAGTTTCAGGATACAAAATAAACATAAGTAAATCAGTAGCTTTCCTTTATACTATCAACGAGACTGTCAAGGAAGAAGTTATCAAATCAGTACCATTTACGATAGCCCCTAAGAAGATAAAGTACCTAGGAATTAATCTAATCAGAGAAATAACAGACCTTTACAAAGAGATCTACAAGCCCTTACTACAAGAAAATAAGAGAGACTTAGATAAATGGAAAAACCTTCCCTGCTCATGGATAGGAAGACTTAACATTGTGAAAATGTCTATTTTACCCAAAGTAACCTATTTATATAATGCAATCCCAATACAAGTTCCAGTGTCATTTTTTAATGAGATGGAGAAACAAATCTCCAATTTTGTTTGGAAAGGGAAGAAGCCCCGGATAAGTAAGGTACTACTAAAGAAGAAGAACACACTGGGAGGCCTCTCATTACCCGACCTTAGAACATACTACATTGCCACAGTAGTCAAAACAGCCTGGTACTGGTACAAGAACAGAAAGATCGATCAATGGAACAGAATTGAGACCCCAGAGATGATCCCATCTGCCTATGAACAGTTGATATTCAGCAAAGGCCCTAAGACATTAAACTGGGATAAAAACAGTATCTTCAATAAATGGTGCTGGCAAAACTGGATATCCATCTGCAAGAAACTGAATCAAAATCCATATCTTACACCTTATAGAAAAACCAACTCCAACTGGATAAAAGACCTAAACATCAAACCTAAAACGATAAAGCTCATCCAAGAAAAGGTAGGAACAACAATGCCAGTTTTAATACACAATGAGGACAGACTCCAAAATCTGTCGAAGAAACCACAATCAACAGAAAAGAGATAAATGGGAACTATTAAGAATCAAACACTTTTGCTCATCCAAAGACTTTACTAATAGAATTAAAAGAACACCCACAGAATGGGAATAAATGTTTGGCAACACAAAACAACAAATGCTGGAGAGGCTGTGGAGAAAGTGGGACCCTCCTACACTGTTGGTGGGGTTGCAATGTGGTCCAGCCTCTTTGGAAAGCAATCTGGCACTTCCTTAAAAAAAGGGATATTGATATACCATTTGACCCAGTAATTCCACTACTTGGAATACATCCTACAGAATCAAGGCCTTTCACACCAATGGCCACATGCACCAGAATGTTTATCGCAGCACAGCCCACGACAGCAAAAAGATGGAATCAACCCAGATGCCCAACAACAGAGGAATGGATAGGTAAACTACGGTACATATACTCAATGGAGCACTACACAAATGATAAAAGAATAACGACGATTCCAGGAAACATCTCATAACCTGGTTTCACCTGGCATACATCATGTTGAGTTAAAGTAGTCAGCGACGAAAGGACAAATATTGTATGAGACCTCCAAGATAAGATCTCAAAAACAGACTTGTGTATAGAAGAAAAGACTCTGTGACAGCTGCAAGGGAAGCGAGAAGAGAGAGGGAGGGGCGGGAGGGTTTAGATTAGATAGTTGCTGGAAATCTGGTTGGGTGAAATCAGTGATAGCACACATTAGAAACAAGAACAATATTAAGTGGACTTCAGCATAACTTTAATACTCCTTCCATCTTAACCCAATATTGCAAGGATAGAGTAGCTGGGGCAGGGGGCAGGGGACCATGCTCTTAGGTGAAATCGAGACCAACTGGCACAACTAGCATTTTGCTAAAAGGGCTCTCTGCACCCCACATTGGTGAGTGGCATTTAGGGTCTTAAAAGCTGCCAAGCTGCCATTCAAGGGCACAGCAAATGTTCGCAACTCAGCAGGAACGGATGCTTACCGAGGACCAAAATGACACGGGGTAAAGACAACCCAGAAGATAGAGACACCCACATGAGTGGGTGCCTACACTGACTTGGGACCAGAAGAACCGGATGATGCCCGGCCACCACCAGTCATAGCCGCAATGGAGCTCACTAGGTTGAGTCTCACTGGCAACACAAGAATAAAAAGGCGTGCACCCTGAGAGCTCCACTAAAAGACCTCAATTGATGGTCCAACGGTTTGGGGGTTGCCCTGGGAACATGGCCCCTGGCCCTGATGCTGCCCTTGCCCATAAATCATAACGAAGGTCCACTCTTCGGACACAAATGGAAAGGACTTGGCAATGCAGAGTGACCATATATTGGATGCACTTTATGGTTCTATGCATCCATAGAATATCATCCTGACCTCTGGTTGGAGGAAGGAGAGTGGGTGGGGAGGAGGGGAAAGGAGATTGTTGGGAGGATGAAACATGTATGGAGCAGAGAGGAATAGTGTGCTGTCACCGGACAGGGAGAGCAGTGGAAGCTGCATATAGGTGGGCATGTAAATTTATATGGGAATGTACATTTTCACTCAGTTATATTAAATAAAAAAAACAAGATTTTAAGATCTGTCCTGAAGTACAATGCTGTCAGTGATAGGGTTGTATCCATACGCTGAAAAGGAAGGCCAGTTAGTACTACTGTCCTTCAAATTTATGCACCAACCACTACAGCCACAGATGAAGAAACTGAAGATTTTTACTAGCCTCTGTGGTCTGAAGTTGACTGGACATGCAATCAGGATGCATCAATAACTACTGGTGACTGGAATCGAACAGTCAGAAACAAAGGGGAAGGATGGGCAGTTGGAACATATGGCCTTAGTGACAGAAATGATGCTGGAGACGGCATTATAAAACTCTGCCAAGACCAACAACTTCTTCATTGCAGATACCTTTTTTCATCAATACGAACAGTAACTGTACGCATGGACCCTGACGACACAGGAATCAAAGGGAAAAAGACGATGGAAAGCTCTGTATTAGCAGTCCAAACAAGACTGGGTGCTGACTGTGGCACAGACCATCAACTGCTCACGTGAAAATTCAAAGTGAAACTGAAGAAAATTAGAACAAGTCCACGAGAACCAAAGTATGACCTTGAGTATATCCCTCCTGAGTTTACAAACCATCTCAAGAACAGATTTGATATGCTGACTACTAATGGTGGAAGACCAGACAAACTGTGGAATGACATCAAAGACATCATCCATGAAGAGAGCAAGAGGTCATTAAAAAGAAAGAAAAGACCAAGTTGGATGTCAGAAGAGACTGAAACCTTGCTCTTGAATGTCGAGCAGCTAAAGCAAAAGGAATGAGTGATGAAGTAAAAGAGCTGAACAAAAGATTTCAGAGAGCAGCTTGAGAAGACAAAATCAAGTATTAAAACGACAAGTGCAAAGACCTAGAAATAGAAAACCAAAAGAGAAGAACAGGCTCTGCATTTCTCAAGCGGAAAGAACTTAAGAAAAAATTTAAGCCTCAAGTTGCAATAGTGAAGGATTCTACAGAGAAACAAATGACTCAGAGAGCGTCACAAGAAGATGGAAGGAATACAGGGTCACTAGACCAGAAAGAACTGGTCGATGTTCAGTCATTGGAAGAAGCAGGATGTGATCAGGAACCGACTGTACTGAAGGAAGAAGTCGAATCTGCACTGAAGGCACTGGCAAAAAACAAGGCTCCAGGAACTGATGGAAGATCAGTGGAGAAAGTTCAGCCAACAGATGCGGTGCAGGAAGTGCTCACTCGTCTACGGCGAGAAATCTGGAGGCTTGCCACCTGGCCTACTGACTGGAAGAGATCCATATTTACGCCCATTCTAAAGAAAGGTGGTCTCACCGAATGCTGAAATTACAGAGCAGTATCATTAATGTCACACCCAAGTAAAATTTTTCTCAAGATCATTCAAAAGCAACTTCAACAGTATATCCACAAGGAACTGCCACAAACTCAAGCTGAATTCCGAAGAGGGTGCGGAACCAGGGATATCATCGCTGATGTCAGATGGATCTTGGCTGAAAGCAGAGAATACCAGAAAGATGTTTACCTGTGTTTCACTGACTATGCAAAGGCATTCGACTCTGTGGACCGTAATAAATTATGGATTATCTTGCCGAGAATGGGAATTCCAGAACACTCAATTACGTTCTTAAGGAATCTCTACATGGATCAAGAGGCAGTCGTGCAAACAGAACAAGGGGACACTAAAGCCAAGTAGACAAGTGCTGTCGAGAAGGGGACACTGCATGGTTTAAAGTCAGAAAGGTGTGCATCAGGGTTGTATCCTTTCACCATACCTTTTCAATCTGTATGCTGAGCAAATTATCCAAGAACCTGGACTATACAAAGAAGAATGAGGCATCCGAATTGGAGAATGAGTCATTAATAACCTGCATTATGCAGGCGACACCACCTTACTTGCTGGAAGTGAAGATCTGAAACCCTTACTAATGAAGATTAAGGACCACAGCCTTCAGTGTAGACTGCACCTTAACATCAAGAAAACAAAATTCCCCTAAAACTACTGCCTGATACAGTCTTAAATCTTAAACCATGAATGTCTTCTGAAGTCTTCCTAAAACAAAACAGTTTCAACTTAGCTATTAAAGCATTATACTCTTTTAAGAACAGTCTACATGAGGTCAAATTGATAACAGCAACTTGATACATTAAACAGAAACCTTAGAAGACAGTGAATTTAATGATGGAGAAACAACTCAAGAAAAGGAGGGTGAGAATAGCTGTACAACTTGAAAAATGTAATAAACATCACTAAATGGTACATACAGAAACTGTTAAACTGCTGTATGTTTTGCTGTATATATTCTCAACAGCAAAAATAAAACTAAAAGAATGCTTTTTCCTGCCAAAAAAAGAAAACAAAATTCCTCACAATGCGGCCAGAACGAAAAATTGATAAATGGAGAAAGGATTGAGGTTGTCAGGATTTCATTTTACTTGGGTCCACAACCAACACCCATGGAAGCAGCAAGTCAAGAAATCAAAAGACACATTGCATTGGGAAAATCTGCTGTAAAGGATCTCTTTAAAGTACTGAAAAGTAGAGACGTCACCTTGAAGACTAAGGGGAACCTGATCAAGCCATGTATTTTCAATCACGTCATACGCATGCGACAGCTGGACAATGAATAAGGAAGACAGAAAAACTGATGCCTTTCAGTTGTGGTGCTGCAGAAGAATGCTGAATGCACCATGGACCGCCAAAACAACGAACAGATCAGTTCTGGAGGAAGTACAATCAGAATGCTCCTTGGAAGCAAAAATGGCAAGACTGCGTCTTACATACTTTGGACATGTTGTCAGGAGGGATCAGTCCCTGGAGAAGGGTATCATGCTTGGTAGAGTGGAGGGTCAGCAAAAAACAGGAAGACCCTCGATGAAATGGATCGACACAGTGGCTGCAACGAAGGGCTTAAGCATAAAAACAATTGTCATATGGTGCCGGACAGGGCATTGTTTTGTTCTGCTGTACACAGCGGTCATTGTGAGTTGGAATCAATGCAACAGAACCCAGTAACAACAGTCCTGTTTTCTACTGACAAGCGAGTGTCATTCACTAACACACAAGACAAAAAGTGCTGCTGGATGCTGGCTCCCTGGGGCGTGTGTGGGAGACATGCTGAGGTTCACTGTGGAATGCCCCGACACGGCTAACCCACTGGCTGAGGACTGCCGGTACCTGGGCTGGTGGCACCATACTTAACTGCACAGGGGCGAACTTTTTCCTACTAAGTCTAGTAATTCTTAACCTCGCTATTAATCACTGGCTTACATACCATGCAAATATCATCTCCTAGGACTAGTCTCAAGGCAGTGCTGGTTCGGTGGTAGATCCTTCACTTTCCATGTGGGAGGGGTGGGTTTGGCTCCCAGCCAGCGTGTCTCACCTGCTGGCCCCTCAGGCCTGTCGGTGGAGGCCCGCGCCCCTCACGTGCCGGGGGCTTGTCGGTGGAGGCCTGCAGGTGGTGTGATAATTGGCTGTGTCACATGAACAGGTTACAGTGGAGCTTCTAGAGGGACTAGGAAGAAAGGCCTGGAGATCCCTTTCTGAAAAATCAACCCACAAAAACCCCATGGAGCACAATGATCCAGTCTGCAACTGGTCGTGGGGCTGGCATAGGACAGACACTTCACTGTGTCATTCGTGGGAGGACCACGGGTAAGGCACCGGCCCTAAGGCAGCTAACAACAGCAAGGGTTAGTCTGTCAAACAACAGTCAACGTATTTTTAATATAATCTCACATGTCCTTTATAATTTGCTTGGGGACATCATATTTCAATCCTCCCTCCAGTGGTTTTACTTTTTCTTTCTCAGTTTGAGGTCACTGATCACTCCAAGGGGTTTTTTGTGCATGGCGTGAGGCAATGGTTTGATTTTGCCACTTCCTAGGTGGGTGTCCAGTTGTCCCCAGACTACTTATTCACTAGCCCCTCCTTTCCTTACTGAAGACGAGCACTCTCTCCGAAACGCACCCAAGTCGTATGTGTGCCCTGCACTCTAAGTATCTCCAGGGACCAATTAATGTAGGCTGCTGCTGTCAGTTACTGTTCGGGTGATCTGGGCTCAGAGTGACCCCATGAGCAGAACTGTCCTGTAGGGTCTTCTAGGCTCCAGTCTTCAGGAAAGCAGACATCCAGGTCTTTCTCCCAGAGAGCCCCTGTGCAGAGTTCAGCCACCAATCTCTCAGATGGCAGCCTGGCACGCCACTGCTGTGCCACCAGGAGAGCCCAGCCACCACTCTGCCAGCTGGCAGCCTGGCACGCCACTGCTGTGCTACTGGAGCTCCCAGCTCAGCTTCTGCTCACTCCACGTGGTTGGCATAGCTTTAAAGACACTCCTATTCGCACAGTACTTTTCCAACACACACACACACCTCATTGGGTCTTACAAAGCTCATCTGTTTCATGTATCTTTTAGAATTAGCCTGCCATGTTTAATGGACAGAAGAAGAAGCTGCGAGGAACTTCATGAAACTGAACTGCACTCAGGAGAACTGCCATCGCAGTGGAAATCCTGGTGGTTCAGTGGGTAAGAGCCACAGGTGCTAACCAAAAGGTCGGCAGTTCAGATCCACCAGGTGTTCCTTGGAAACGCAGTGAGGTATTTCCACTCCACCTACAGGGGCCCTGTGGGCCGGAATCAGCTCAGCAACAACAGTTTCGTTTTTTTGGTGGTTACCAACATTACGATATTGAGTGTTTGAATTTCGTGTTCCGTGTTTTATGTCCTTGGATAAATACACTTTCCCCTGTAGAAGTCTTTTAATATCTTTTCCAACACTGGATGTGGTCACTTGTCTACACCAAGAAACCCGGAAGATAGTTACCTGGCCTACTGACTGCAAGACATCCATATCTGTGCACGTTCCAAAGAAAGGTGATCCAACAGAATGCAGAATGTATCAAACAACATCACTAACATCACGCAGAAGTAAAATTTTGTGGAAGACCATTCAAAAGCAGTTGCAACAACACACTGACAGAGAACTGCCAGAAATTCAAGCCAGATTCAGAAAAGGACATGGAACCAGGGATATCACTGTTGATGTCAAGTGGATCAGGCTGAAAGCAGAAAACACCCCACGAACGTCTTTTGTTGACTGTGCTAAGGCCTTTGACTGTGTGGATCATAACAAATAATAGGTAACATGGCTGTTCCAACCCTACCGAGTCCCCGTGCCAGAACTCTGTTATTGGTACCAATAACTCATCTACTCATCCACACTGTCCACGTATCACCTGCTCACCTGCACACGGTAATCTCGTTTTTCTAATGCAATCCTGCTTTTTCGTTTTGCTGTACTGTCTGACATCTCAGGAAAAAGACTAAGTAGCACTGTTCTTCCTGTTGGCCTTAAATTTCTAAGGTCTCAACACCGAAAACGAGGTGCCTATGACAGCACAGGTCAGCAGAACTTTCCACAAAGATGGGCACACTCTACGTCGGCATTCATACAGCAGTCAACCGTCATGTGCCTGGAGCACCTGGCTAACGCCACCGTGAGTGATAAACCTCACTTAACTCACGGACACAGCCAACGCAGGCTGCCACACAGGACAGCTGTGTCTAGATTCTGTCTGCTGTGAGGTGCTGTGATGGTTAAGGTTGTGTGTCCACTCAGCTGGGCCATGATTCTCCGTGATTTAACAGTTGTGATGTAGTTTGGCAGTCATATAATGATAGTCACTTCCATGATGGGATCTGCAGTGAGCAGCCAATCAGTTGAAAGGGAGTTTCCCTAGAGGTGTGGCCTGTATCACATGCACACAGAGTTTCTGGCAAGGCCTGTGGGCTTCTGCTGGCTCTGTGTCCTGCAGCTGGCTCCTGCCCCTCTGGCCTGTTCTTGTGACCTGAGCTAGCAGTTCACCTGCCATCTTTCCCGTTGGTCTTGGCATTCATCAATATTTGCGGCTTGTGAGCAAAAGCCCTTGTTCTCTGCCCCGCCAATCTTGGGTTCACCAGCCCCTTTGGCTACATGAACCAAAAGCCTCCATCCTGACCCAGGGGCTTGGGATGTTCCGGCCTCTCCAGTTATGTGAACCATCTCCTTGACATATTCACATGCTTTACTGGCTTTGCTTCTATAGAGAACCCGTCCTAAGACATCCAGTACCCAAAGTGGTTCCACGTAAGCCAACTTGTAAGAGTAAGTTTTCTAAACCAGTTCACAAATCTGATTAACCTTCAAGCTGCTGATGACTCTGCTTCTAGTAGTAAAGAGGGTACTGCTGCTTTACGGTGTGAGGTGTGAATGGAGACACGCAAAACATCACCATATTAGATGAAGGACTTGTGAAAGGCAAGGCTCTCGGTGCCTGTGTGTTCGACACCTTTCTGCAACTTGGTCATGATGAGAAGTACAAGGAAATTGGTCAGGTTGTCCCACTTTCCCTAGACAAACTGGATGGAAGAAAAAGACAAGGGCTGAAGAGCCAAAGCTCAAGTGTGATATAAACAACCTCAAAGTCTCCAAATAAGCCTTGAAGGAAAGCCTCATTTCTTATAGTAACAGAGTCAAAAAGCAAACCAAGAATCTTATAGTAAGAGTGGTGAACTGGGATACCAACTTAATTTCCACTCTCTAGTGATATTTGAGGTTAAAGTGAGGGCACTGACTGGGAGAAACGGAACACTGGAACTTGGGATGAGGTCATACGGGCAGACAACGAGGAATCTGAAGACACTGAGCCCCTAAATTCTGCTGAATCACTCTGGCAACAGAACCAACTCTCACTCCCATCTGAAGAGACTGCTCCATGTTTGCGCACTAAGCCACCCCCCCAATAAAACCAACAGTCCCCTCACCCCATCTAATGAGATTAAAACACCTGTGTCTAAAAGGCCTTTGGCTGAGTCAAAGCCTGGGCACTGCTTAAGGCACAGGTTTTACAAGACAATGCTGAATGTTTCCAAAACACACCCCCATCATGGACTGGACTTTTAGACCTACAACTAAACTTACGCCTCAGCAAGCCCCAAAGGGTGGAATACAAAGTGATCCAGGGGGAACTGGCCACACTCCAAAAGCATTACTTGACTTTTCTAATACCTACAAAGGGCAGCCAGGTGGCATATGTGAGGGAATGACTACTAAAGGTATGGGATACTGGTGTGAGAACCATACGGATGGATCAGTCCAGCAGTTTACGGATATAGACCCACTGAGCCCAGAGTCTTCATTCAGTACGTCAGCCCCAGAGGTTAGGAAAGGACCTAGTCACTCACGAGGTTGGGTCACCGAAGCGTGGGCTGTGCAGTGGCCTGCATTGAACGAAACTGAAACACCAGACCTGCCTCACTGAACTGCGGACGGTGAGAAATGCCTTGGGGGAGCTGCCATGCTAGAGCGGATTGATCGGGTTAGACCCGCAGACCCACACAGACAGCACCCAGAGGACACACACCTTCTACGACAACGACAAGGCACAAATCTGTGAAGGGAGCTCCAGTGTTCCTTGAAGACTGCTAACTTACACCTGTCAGATTTGACAGGTGGTAGAGAAAGCAGGGGTGCCTTCAGGCCCCCATTTCCAAAACGGGAAACAGAAATAGACAGCAAAGACTAATTCTTGACCTGTTTCATAGAACTGATTCTTGTTTTTTCTTTTCTTAAAATTCCTGGCCTCCTGGCCCTCCCTCACCCAGGAAATCACACATTAACTTGCAGAAGCCACTGAGATGAAATCCCTGCAGCTTTCTGCATCTTCTCCTTAGGAGTATCAGATGAGTGGAGGGGCCTGTGGCGGTGTCACTCTGGCGAACCCCTGCCTAGACTTCAGTTTGGATGCATAGCTACCCTGAGGCCTGCTCCCGGACGGACGCCCCCACCCCCTAGTGACTCTCCTTGTTCTCCCTGGCACCTGCCCTCTGTGCTGGCAGGGCATGTAGCCTCTTTTAAAAGCCCCAAGCTTGCTAGACAGTTTCAAACAGGCTTTAATGGAAAAATCCTCTCTGTTCCCTGTGTTGCTAGAACACAGAAATAAAACTTTTCATCATTCACCTAATCTGTCTTTAAGACTGGCTTTTCAGTGGCAGGTGGTGAGAACTCTGGAGCTTTATCCAGTGACAGTGGGGGGGGTGTCAAGTGGTGGCATTCAATCCACGAAGACAAGGTGGGTGTGGCTGTCATAACGGCGGAGTCACAGCACCTATCAGAGTCTGATTCGTATGGACTTAGAGCACTGGCTACTGGGTCAGAATGCCCCAAGGAGTAAATCAGATAGGAAACTACTCGTCTGTACAAGTGGAAGAACTCTAGGTCAAGTGAACAGCAGCTGAACTCAAACCGCCAGAACAGTCACAGCCCCTCAGGCAATTCCTGGACTGGAACAAGCTTAGAGACCCACAACTCCTTGAATGAAGGAGAGAAGGAGTCCCTTCAAGGAGAGACTCTAATGTCGTCACTGCTGTTGGCGCCACCAAGCCAGTTCTGACACCCAGTGACCCTGGGGACCCCGCCCGGGGCCAGACCAGCTTCACAGTCACCGCTGTGCTCGGAGCCCACTGACGCAGCCACTGGATCAGCTCATCCTATTTGGACCTTTTCTCACTGGTCGTCCAGTCCACCAAGCGTGACGCTCTTCTTTAGGGACTGGTCCCTCCTGAAAATACACCCAAAGTATGTGAGAGGCTGTCCTACCACCTTGCTTCCGAGGAGCACTCTGGCCACACTTCTTCCCGGACAGAATGGCTTGTTCCTTTAGCAGTCCACAGTATATTCAATATTCTCTGCCGACACCCCAATTCTCAGCCTTCCTTACTCACTGTCCAGCCTTCACATGGATATTAGGTATCTTAGTCATCTAATGCTGCCATAACAGAAATAACTCAAGTGGATGGTTTTAACGATGAGAAATCTTATTCTGCCACAGCCCAGTAAGCTCCAAGTTCAGAGCATCAGCTCCAGGGAAGGCTTTCTCAGCCGGCTCTGTAGGAAGGCCCTTGTCATCGACCATCCCCTGGACTCAGAGCTTCTGAGGCACAGGGACCCCAGGGTCCTTTCTTAAGGCTGCACTCTGCTCCCAGCACTGCTTCTTGGTGGTACGAGGTCTCCAACTCTCTGCTTGCTTCCTCTAGTGTCCCAAGAGACCGCCGCCAGGCCCAACACAATCTTACACAGTGACTCCTGCCCCACCAACCCAACTGCTGCCCACCCGGCCTCGTGAACACCATAGAGGCCGGAACACCGCACAGTACTGGAAAACAGGGCCTAGCCAGACTGCTACACACATGCTGGGGGTCTCGACACCATTCGGCCCACTGCACAAAATGACTAAAAACTGCATGGCTCAGGTCAGGCATGCCTTAGTCTTCAAGGGGACACTTCTGCATTTCAGCATTCACAGAGGTCTTTACAGTACACACGGCACTGATTTCCTGACCGTTGCTTCCTCTAGCGCTGACTGTGGATCCAAGCACAGCGCAATCCCTGACCTCTTCAGGCCTCTCTCTGTCTATCAGAGGGATGCTCACTGGTCCTGCTGTGAGGGTTTCGGTGGCATACTGCGGTGTGACCCGCACAGAAGGACGTGGTCGCCGGCGCCCCCAGTCAGCGCCGTGAGCCTGCCTTGCTCCCCGTGGGCGGGGCGCCGTCCTCCACTGAACTCAGGCCGCGAGCGCCCCTTCCTCCAGCCCCCGGCGCCCCAGGTCTCGGACAGCCGGGACTCAGACTGCCACTCAGCACGTCACCGCTGCATGCTGTCCGTGACTCCCGACGGACAGGCGACCCTGCGTAGGACAGAACGCAGCCCACCGGGTCCCGCACCGCCAGTCGTCAGCTCGAGCTTGCTGCTGCAGCCGCTGGGCCGCGCTAGCTCATGGAGGGTCTTCCTCTTTTTCACTGATCCCCTGCTTTGCAGAGCCTGATGGACCTCTGCAGGGACAGACCCTTCATAAACACACGGAAAGTACACGAGAGGAAATCTCACCATCGATGCTTCTCAGGAACCTTCTGGCTGTTGGAAGACATGTTCGCTCACTGTTCTGTCAGTCCACGGCACGCTCAACATTGCTCACCAACACCGTGACTCAACCACCAGTAATGACCAGTGCATCCTGACTGTACTACAGCAATGTGCCCTCGCAGCAGAGTCCAGCTCAGTGTCCCGGATGGAGACAAGCTTCCGGAACCTTCGTTTGCTGACGCTGCAGGACTCACAACAAGAAAACAGCTGCAAACCCTCATTAACTACCAGAAGGTGGAAGGTACCAAGTATGAATCCAGGAAAACTGAAGTCTTTAAAAATGAAATGGGCCACATCAAGAGTGACATCCTGGGCACTAGCGAGCTGAAGGAGCCACCCTGAATCAGAGGTCTATCATGCCTGGAATAACAAAGGAAAGAAGAATAGCTTTGCATTCATTGTCAAAAAGAACATTTTAGGATCCACCCTGAAGTCTAACACTATCGGTGCTAGGGTACTACCCATATTCCTACAAGGAAGAGCGGGTATTACGACTACTATCCTAATTTACATACTACACACTAAGGCTAAAGTTGAAAAAACGGAGAATTTTTATCAACTTCTGCAGTCTGAAACTGATTCAACACGTAATCACGACAGGCAGGGCGTGCACCTCAGCAGGTGGGACTGGGCTGAGACGCCAACAGGCAGCTAGCACCCAGGGTATGGTGGGGGCTGAGTGAGGAAGGGGCATCCACCCACGCCCTTGCTTCCCAGGGCCCAACGAAGGGAGTTACTGTCATGGTGGCGCAGGATTCAGGACCACTCCTTGCTCTGAGCAGGAGCTTGGGCCAACCTGCTAACTGAGCTTCTTCGTGCTGTCCAGAGCCAGGCACAGACACTGGCACAGGAAAACACTCACCTACCTGTCAATGGACCAACACTTCCTCTATCTCAACTGTGCACGAAAGGCTGTGGAGAGGGGCTCTCCCGTCTATCTCCCAGAAAACCAAAACCACCAAATACACTTCTGTCAGGTCCATTCTGCCTCCCAGCAACCCTACAGGGCACAGCAGAACCACCCCAGACTTTCCAGGGGGCACCTGGCAGATATGAGCTGCCAACCTTTCGGTGAGCAGACGAAGCACTGACCACTACACAGCCAGGGTTTTCCCATCTCCCACAGCACAACTCAACACCCTGAAAGGAAGGGCCTCTCCCCAGTGATGCCCTCGGGCTCCGCAGGTATGCGAACATAGCATGTGTGTGTCCGTCCGTCCGTCCGTCCACCGAGACTGCTCTGGTGCAGGTAGGCACCCGAGACACAGCAGAGGGCAGGGGAGAGCACACTGCTCCCCGCGCTGTGCCATGATGTCTCACTCCTGACGGGCCCAGTGCCCAGGGCCATCTCTAGCTGCCCTTCATGCTGCTCACTGGGCACTTGACCACGGCCCAAGGGGAGCTCCTTGCTACATCCCGGGGGCTCCCAGTTCCCTGTCGCAGCTCGGGTCTTGCCCTCCCACCTTGGCCAGGGCCCCCGCCCACGTCACTGGCTCTCGGTGAGGCCTGGAGACCCTCGTTCTCACTTTGCCCTGGGTGGGGAGACGTCAGAGGGGCTGGGCAGTCACGCGTGAGGCCTGTGTGCCTGTGAGCATCCCCCTCACTCACCTGGACTAGCAGTTTCTCCCTTCAGGACCCCAGGCAGGCACGGCTGCCAGGCCCCCGCCTGTCCTGGGGCCTGTTCTGGCCTCTCAACACGGGGTTCTGACGTCCTGAAGCCATGTAACTCATGTAAGACCTCTGCAGCTGTCCCTCCAACGTCCTTGCCCTTCCTAGTTTCCTGTCTCTCTTGCTGCCTCCTTCAGGAGGTTTCCAACTCCACCTTGTGACCCTGGATGGAGCCCTCCCTCCTGCCCTCTACCTGCAGCACACTCTGACGCCCAGGTGCTCAGATGCCCTCATGCCGTGGCCTCCTGCAGGTCTCTGTCACTCAGGCTGCCGAGGGACAGGTGGTGTAAGCACCCTCTCCCGGCACATCCATCCCTCTGGCTGCATGCGGACTTGCCTGTCCACGTCCAAGTTTCTGCCTGACGACCCTGTCGGCCCTGGTTGCCCTGAGGAGTACGGCTCTGTCTCCCAAGGGAAGGCCCTTCCCATTTCTGGCCGGGAAGCATGGCCAGGCTGCTCTTGTTTGGCAGCTGGCTAGGGTTGGGGTCTTGCCCAGGTCCTCAGCTGTAGCTGCAGAGAAGGACCCTCCAGGCTTTGATGGGGTGGGGCTTCCTGGAACAGACACCACCAGCTGTTTTCATTTCGTGCAGCCTTTCTGGCCCAGGGGCACCCTCGGTACAGCAGTTAAGTGCTATGTCTGCTAACCAAAAGGTGAACAGTCTGAATCTGCCAGGGGCTCCTTGGAAACCACAGAGCAGTTCTACCATGTCCCATAGGGTCTCTATGGGTCGACAATGGTGAGTTTGTTTTTTTCTGGCCCAGGAGCTGCAGAGAACCCTCATCCCCAGCTGGGCTGGCAACAACCCCAGGGCAGCAATACCTGCGCTACTCAGCCCTGCCCACTCCCCAGGTGGCGAAGGGCCACAGGAGCAAACCTCCCTTCTGTCCCTAACATACTCACTCTACAGTAAGTTCTACGACACGTGCTGGTCCCTCACAATGCACAGCTGGTGTCTTCCTGACGCCTCAGGGACCCCTGGCCCTGTTGCCCTGGCTCCTATGTGCGTGCTGCCCACTGCCTGGAGCCTCGTGCCCCTCCAGGAAGGGCCTCAGGCTCCCGCCCCACAGCCCTGCAGGCTCAGGGGGCCCTGTGTGGCAGGCAGGGTGAAGATGCCGCACTAGGACAGCACCCCTGCAGCCAGCGGGGGAGCGGGGCAGCCTGGGATCTGCACGCAGCCTCCCTCAGTCAGCCAGCTCCTGGGGCCCTGCAGTACCCTCCGGTCCACGCCTCCACCGCCCTGATCTGCTCTAGCCTCTACTCACGGCCCTATCCACCCTGCAAACAGCTGCTGCGGAACCCGGACTCTCCTACAAGCCCCTGCACCCCACGGCGCCACCCTAGCCCCTCTGCAGCACCGTCTCAACCCCCCGACAGCACCATCCTAGTCCCGCACGGTGCCATCCTAGACTCCCTGAAGCACCACCCCAGCCCCCACAGCGCCAGCCCAGCCCCTCATGGCGCCATGCTAGCCCCCCGCAGTGCCATCCTCTCTCTCTGTACAGCCACTGTAGCTCCCTGCAGCGCCGTCATAGCCTCCCACAGCGCCATCACCAGCAGCACAACATCTGAAACCTCAGGTCGCCCCAGCACTGCCACCTGTCTGCCTGGGACTGAGACCAGCCACACTAAGGAGCACGGGGTCTTGCCCTCCCTCCCTCAGCACAGAAGAGCACAAAGAGTCAAACATTCACGTGGACACCCACTCAGGCTCTCAGGGTGGCTGGAGGCCTGTGCTGCGCTCTGGTGGGAAGGACAGGAAGGCCCTTTGTGTCAGGGTGCTTGTTGGCTGCATAGGCATCAGGGCCAGAGGCAGCTGACCAGATGCTGCTGGCAGGGTACCATGCCGCGTCCCCTCCCTGAGCACAGCTGGGCTCACCCACTGGTCAGGGGCCACGGTCCCACACCCCCTATCATTGGTGTGTTGGAAGTTCCCAGTGGGGCTGGCACTGGGGACGTGAGGCTCAGGAGGCAGGGGTTAGGGCTGAGAGCAGAACTGTGGCCCCAGATGGGCATGAAGGGGCTTCTGGGGCCAGCTAGGCAGAAGCCTGGTAGCTCGTAGTCTGCCAGGCCACACTTTGAGCTCCCCTGGTCCTCAAGGTCCTGGGTGGCCACCAACCTAACCAGCAGATCTCTCCTTCTACAGTGTCTGACTTTTATCACAACACAATGACACGACAGCCTCCTGCTCTCTCGAGACAGTTACAGGGCAGTAAAGGGGCCACAGGGAGAGCACAGAACAGGGGGGCGATCCGGGGGATGATCACAGAGGGCAGAGGACAGAGAGCAGGGGGACAGTTAGGGAGATGGCCAGGGGATAGTCAAGGGAGGCAGTGGAGGGACAGAAGACAGACAGGACAGAGGCCAGGGTGATCCACAGAAGGAGGGGCAGCCCTTAGACAAGGGCAGCGAGTCATGAGCACAGTGGTCAGGTCGGCTGAGGGCCAGGCGTCCCTCCTCAAGAAGCAGGCAATGGACACCAGGGTCTTCATTAGCCTTCCCACAGAGCAGTCCCACCCAGAGGGTCACAAGCAGTGGACACCAGGGTATCCATCAGTCCTTCCCCCAGCAGAGGCCAGCCCCACCCGTGGGGTCACAGGCCTGGGTGGAGGCGGAGGGCTCTGCTGAAGCCTTGAGACTGAAGTCAGGACAGGGGCTGTTGGAGCCAGACATACCCCAGCCACACGCCCTGGGGAGGGGTATCACCTGAGTGTGGATGGGGCTGCCCACTAGAGGGGACTGCACCCAGGCCCTCACCAAGAATGCCACACTCCCCAACAGCCCATGTCTGCGGAGGGAGGGAGCCAGCACAGGCTAGGGGGCTGCCACAGCTGTAAGGCATATCAGGGGGGCAGGACCAGACCTTGGATGCGACGTTTAGCCAGACCGAGTTTCCCATGGCTCCCAGGCACCCAGGCCTGAGGTGGCCTCCCTGGCTGCTCCACGGGTGAGGGTGTTTCCAGGGGTTATTTTAGAACAACCTTGGCATTGGCAGGTGCTGGGAGAGCGAATTCCAGGAGGAGACAGCAGCTGCGTGGGAGGGTCTGGAGAACAGATGTCTCAGGTCCCCTCCCCCAAGAGCCACTTGGGAAGTCCTATGGACCTGGGTGACCGTCCCAACACAGCCGTGTAGACATGGGGACGTGACACTCTGTGGCCCTGCCCAGTATGACCCACAGTAAGGGAACAACAACCGGCTGGCACAGCTGACAGAAGACTCTTCGGGCTGCTTTTGTCAAAATTTGCCAACCCTTGTCTGTCCTGCACCTGAGGATCATGGGAAGGGACACCTACCATGTCCTCCTCTGTGTCATGACGCACACAGCACAGCCCCAGGGGCGCCAGGGACAGGACCTGAGGATGGCAACACGTGGGCCTCCTGGGTGGCCATGACCCCCAGGGCTGCCCTCCTACCAGGAGCCATGAGAAGCAGGCGCAGAGCCTCAGGGCCCACCAACACAGCATACCATGCTCTACATGCCAGGTGGCCGGGTGTGGGTGGTGGGCACCAGGTCAGCCCTGCTTTCATGGAGCTGGGCTCAGGGGGCAGTGGGGCAAGAGGGGGACACAGCCACCATAAGCCTAGATGGCTAAGCACAAGTCCTGGATGGAGGTGATTCAAAAGAATCTGGAGGAAATTACATGAGCATGAGGGGTGTCTGCAAGCCTCTGTTCTGTGACACCCCACACCTACACACACACCTGCTATTTGCCTGGGGTCCCGTGGCACCGGCCACCCTCCCTGCTAGGTGGACGTGTTCAGCTGGAGTCCTGGGGGTGCATCCCCAGAAGGGCCTGCTCACCCTGGAGAGTTTCCATTTACTTGCAAAGGTAATAGAAAGATACAGAAGAAGGAAATTCACTAGGAGCTCTTTTTAAAATTAGTCCAATCAACAGGTTTTTCCTTACGTCCTAAACATGAATAGCGTCACTGGAGATCTTACTTCCATTGTCTCTGAATCAGTTCAATTTCCAGCAGAAAGACGCAGAGCACTGACACCCCTACACCGCACCTGGGAGCTCAGGCTGCACTGCGTGAGGGGGCACGGCGGGCCTGTCCACACCCCTCCAAGCGCACCCACTCCAAGCACATCAACTCTTACAGCATTGGTGTTGGTCCCCTGAGTGCACCTCTCCAAGACGCCCCCTGAAGGGCCCTGACCCGTCTGCCCCACACGTGACTCCTGCTCCAAGTGCAGAGGACGCCTGGGCACGCCAGCTCTCCAGGGAGCAGGGTCCCAGTGCAGAATGTGCCCATGACCACCGAGGGCAGCTTTGGTGCCGCTTGCTCTGGAACTAGGGTTCCTGCCACCCTCAACCGCACACTAGCCAGTGTACTCCTGTGATGACTATCTCCCCTGCAGTAGCCAGCATAACCCACATAATGACTGTCTCCTCTTCACAGTGAGTGTGCCCCAAGTGGTGACCGTCTCCCCTGCATAGCCAGTGTGCCCCATATGGTACCGCCTACCTGCCAGCATGGCCGTGGCAGCTCAGGACACCCCATTCCTGGATGGGGCACCCCACTCCTGGGTAGGGCAACTGGGTTTCCCAGGTCAGCACTGCCATCTGCTGCAGCAGTGCTCCCCAGAGGACACAGAGGTGTGGCTGTCACAGGGAAGAGAGCGCCCTGGGCCACCTCTGGCACTTGGCAGGGGAGAGCAGAAGGAGATAGCACGGGACAGGCCACTGCTCCCCCAGAGGCGCTGGCCCCGGCAGCTGCGGAAAAGCTAAGGGGAGCTCTGCCCGTCTCACACCTGCGAGCTCTCGCCTTATACGAGGCCGCAGGCCCGGGAAGCCCCCATGCCTACCCCCCATGGATTATTCTTCCCTAGGGCTTGGGATTTTCCCATAAACAGCTTCCAGAGTGACCCCAAAGGTGGGTCTAGTGGTGCCAGGTACTGAGTGCATCCCCCTCCAAAAAGTGAGACAGGGGCAGCCACCATGGCCAGTTGGGGGGTCCAGGCATTGGTGTGGGGCCAGGTCCAATCCTCAGGACAGCTAGCCAGTCTTTGCTGGGAGCCACCCTGTGGGACCTTGGTGTCCCCAACAGAGGGCTGCCAATCACCAGCTTCTAGCCCCTCACTGCACCCTGAACAAAAGCAGCACCCTGGGTGCCACAGTGTGGGCCTCCATGGCCCAAGCAGGCCTCTCGCTTCCATTTACCCCCTAATCCTGTGTGTGTGTGCACGCACACACGTGTATGTAATGGGTCACCCCCCACGTAGTGTGTGTGTGTGTGCATGCGTGCGTGCATGTCTGTGACAGGCCACCCTCCAGGCCGTGTGTGTGCATGTGTGTCTGTGTGTCTGTGATGGGTCACGCCCCTGGTCATGCATGTGCACGTGTGTCTGTAATGGGTCACCCCACAGTTGTGTGTGCATGTGTGTGTCTGTGATGCATTACCACCCAGGTTGTGTGTGTTTGTATGATGGGTCATCCTCTCAGGTCGTGTGTCTGTGCGTGTGCATGTGTGTCTGTGACAGGTCACCCCCTCGGTTGTGTGTGTATACACACTTGTCTGCGATGGGTCACCCCTCAGGTTTTCTGTGTGTGTGTGCCTATGATGGGTCACTCTTCAGTCACATGCACATGTCTGTGTGGTCTGTGTGTCTGTGACGGGCCACCACCCAGGTTGTGTGTGTGTGTGTTTACGTGATGGGTCACCCCCAGAGCCCCATCCCAGCAGGACTGCTCTCTTCCTGTACCTGTTTCATGTCACAGCAGCACCAGCTACCAACGAGCCAGGACCCGAGTGGAGTCCGAGCCCTGGGCCCTCCTCCTCTTGCCCCAGCCACATTCTCACCCTGCCCCTGGCCCTATCTCTACACGGTACACCATCCACGGCACCCTCCAGGAGGTCAGCTCCACAGGGCCCATGAAAGTTTCTTCCCAACTTGACGCAAACCACAAAGTCTAAAACACTTCACCACAGATGCTCACCTCCCCCCTCTCCCACTGGGGATCCCTGAAGGCCACCCCTGCCTTCAACTCCTTCCTATGTACTCGGGTCCCCAGCATACTGGTCCAGGTCCATGGTGTGGGGAGCCCAGGAGGAGCAGGGTTCTCCTGTGACCCGTCTCAGTACCACTGGAGAAACAGGTGTCCCTGGGCCCAGAGGCACTGCTCCCTGGCCAGACACAAAGGCTGAGGGACACTAACCCCTCATCCCACACAAACCGAGGCACCGCTGGGTTCTCTGTGGGTCGACAGCCACTGGGCTATAACACGCCACTCGACAGTGGGCTGAGCCACTCCTCCTCAGAGCCACCACCACAGAAGGCACGGTCACCCTTAGCAGCCTAGCCTGGGAGGTGGTTTGGCTATTTTTGAGCACAAAATTAGACACCATAGCATCTGCTCCTGGAAAGGAGGTTTCTGTGAGGAAATGTGAAGAGTCTGCCCTGGGCAGCTGGACAAGAACCCTGCAGGTGACATTAGTGCTGTGACTCTACACTGTGACAACTGTAGGAGAAGACGAGGTCCCTGCTACTCTCCGTCACAATGGTCCCCTGGTCCCCAGGCCTTAAGCCCGGGCCTGCTTGGGCATGGGCTGGGGGACAAAAGGTGGGTACGACATTGGGCTGGCCAGGGACCCACTGCATGCAGGGGCCAAAGGGGACAACCGTCACTGCCAGAGACCCAGGGCACCTCCTTCCACATCAGTTGCGTGCTGCTCACCGGCAGACCAGCCAATTCCCAACAGTCAGCCTGGCCAGTTATCAGAGCTGTTTACCAACACCACCCCAGGCCTGCAGGGCAGAGCAGGCAGCAGGGTCCACCGGGGGTTGCCTATCCTGCCACCCTTCATCTGACTTTTTAGGGATGACAAGTGGCCAGAGTAGCAGTGAGAGTCTGAGCCCCACACCAGTGAGTGTGCCCGGCAGGCACAGACTCCAGGGGCATGCAAGCGTACCTCCTGGTATAGGTCCTGTGGCACCTAGTGACGCTGGGCTCTGTGCTCTTCTGGGGTACTGGTGGGGGTGACTGCAGGGCATGTCACTGGGCTTCGGGTTTCCCTTGGGTGATGGGGGTCACTGCAGGGACCTGAGTGCTTGCCATTCAAGTCTGCCAGGCCCCCTCCCTGCCTGCTCGGCCCCTGAGGGCCCAGGGGCGGTGTCTGTACAGGAAGTGCTGGTGGCTGGCCACCAGCGCGGCTGACTGCTGGGGGTGGGTTGGTCTGCCAGTGAGCAGCGACACGCAGCCTGACGTGGCAGGACGTCATCAGGGTCACACGCAGTGATCGATTCCCACAGGTGTGAAAGGGAATTCCCACATGCCAGTCCTGCATCCGCCCCAGGTGCCCTCCCAAGGCTGGCAACCACCTGCCCAGACCAATCCCAGGCCCGGGAATGCAAAGATCCAAGGAAAAACATCATCCATCTGATCTGCATCTCAAACAGGGGACTCCTGAGTAGGCCACAGTCCACCCAGGCAGAAAACATCAGGGAGCCATCCTGCCGGGCCAGCCACAGGATGAAGCTAGACAAGGGATCCTGGTGGCAGACCAGCTGCGGGGCCACAGCACTGTCTGGAGAAGGGGGCTAGCAATGTGACCCCACCAGTCCTGAGGAGCACGTTCTGTGATAGGGACAGAGTGTGTCAAGAGTCAAGTTCCTGCCGATCAGCCAGGATCAGCCAGACAGGGCACAAGGCCAACAGTGAGGCCACATCTGTCTGCCTCAGGCTCTGCATCCAGAGCCAGCACAGGGGTGCTCATGGGGTAACAAGTGTGGGCAGCATCCCCGGAGACCAGCAGCTCAGGGCCCAGGCCAGAGTCCAGAGTGAGAGAAGGGCCCAGACATTCAGAGGCTGTGACCCCTGCAGGGAAGAAGGCAGCTTCTTCCCACCTGGACAGGGAAATGTCAACAACGGCCCTTGGTACTCATATCCTGGAAGCAGCCCCAGACCTAGAGTGCACAAGGGCGCGGCACAGTTGGGGGCAAGCCAACAAAGCCACCCTGAGGACAGGGACTCTCTTGAGCTCTCATGCCCTCCATGGCCACAGCCTGCCACCCACCCAAGCAGACTCCCCCTGGGGATGCCCAGGGACACACAGCGACAGACCCTGGCCTCTCCCTCAGCACACCCGGCCTCTCTGTCCATGGTAAGATCACCCTCCTGAGCTCACTCCCTAACCACGCAACCCCTCTGCCCCCACCCGCACCCGCGGTACCCGATCTCCACTCAGGAACCTTACCCCAGCACCGTGCAAGGCTCTCTGCCCACCCTGCCCACGGCTCTCCTGAAGACATACAGACTAACACAGTGACCTCCCCGTAAGTGAACGAGATCTATCATCCTCACCAGGGCATCTCTGCCCAGTCACACAGCCACTCACTCAGTGGTGAGCACCCAGGACTCTAGATGAGGTGAGAGTCGGCAAGGGGCAGCCAAGTCACGCCTGCCTGTGCAGGTCCACCACTGGGGACGCGACTCCCTGAAAGGCCAGCAGGTTTGGTGGACATGTCCAGGAGTGACAGGGCTGGCATACAGACTGAAGCAAGACAAAGTCTGAGAACTGGCTGCTGGGGCAGACATGCAGAGCCTGTCTTGGCACTGTTCTCCGCCACCTCTCACCTACACCAAGGGGAAACAGGGGCCCAGTGGGGGGGCCAACGCGTGTCCAGCCGGCTCCCCAGAAGCAGAAGCAACAGCTGTGGAGAAAGGGCTGAGAATGTTCCCAGAGCGAACAGAAATCACCAGGCCACAAAGTCAAAATGCTCAATAACCCACTGAGGGGAGAAACGAGGATACCCCCTTCATGAGTCACGTCTACTTGGCAACTGGAAGCCACAAGGCAGGAAAATCCTGCCTCCAGTGTGTGGTGAGAGAAAAAATGCCACCCTAGAAACCAAAGCCCGCCCAGCACCTTCCAGGAACGAAGTGAGAACGTCTGCAGGAACAGGAGGAGAGAGCAACCAGCAGGTCCTCACCGAGGACACCTTAAGGATGTGCGCTCAGACGGGAGGACACAGAGATGGAAGAGAAAACAACAGTGTGGTGAGTTTTGAAATGAGTCAAGTCCTACGGCAGAAACAACAATGATGTCTCACGGGGTTCCGGGGGGGAGTGACAGTGTACCACAACCAAAGCATACAGAAGTGAAAGGTACGATCAGAAGCCACTGTCCCAAGGTCCTTGTGCTGGTCTAGAGGGAAATGAAAACACGACTCACTCTGAAATAGGACAGCTAGCAGGACACCAGCCGAAGGACAAGGAAGCTTTCAGCCCAGCAGGAAGGAAAAACAGAATAAGGGGAAACAAATCAGCGGAAAATGAGAAAAAGGTGCAGAACCAGAAACAGGCCAACAGTCCAACAGCAGACAAGCCCAACACCAGTCAATTCCATGAAAACGGACTGAACACTTCAGGCAGAAGACCGCCAGACTGAGCGAAGAGGAAAATCAGACACGTGCTACATAAACAGAAACACAGTAAGTGTTAGGGATAAAGAAAATCTGAAATAAAAATAGTTGGAAGAAGACATAAGAGGCCAAGTTCACCCAGAAGAAAATTATACATACACGGAGGGTATCATCGCTACCAGAGATGACTCTGAAACCAAAGTCTTACTACATTTAAAGTAATCAATGATAAAATGTTCAAAATACCTACAAGGCACGATTGTAAACTTGTACGTACTTAATAACGCAGCCTCAAAATGAATAAAGCAAAAACTGACGGAGCAAGAGAAACAAAGCCACCATCCCTAAAAGCCCTGAAGATACTTCTCAAGCAGACACAAAAAATAAGCAGGTTTTAGAAAATCAAAATAAACAAAGCTTGAGCTACCAGACGCGTATCAAACACTGCAATCCACAGCCAAAGGCTTCCTTCTGAGCCCAGAGAGAAGACACGGGAACACCGAGCCCACACAGAGCCACAAGTGAGACCCCCGAGGCAGGGAGGGCTCCTGTCATGCTGACCACACGCTCTGAGCTGCAGTCCAAGTCAGTGAGAAATCAGCAACGAGAAAAACAGAAGAGCCAGCAGCGGAAAGACCGCCTGAAAACCATTGCCAGCCCCAGGCATCTGGACATCCACAAGCAATCCAAATACCCCATAGTCTCAAAGAATCTATCATGGAATTCTGTATGACTTACTTTATTTTGTTACTGAGTACATACAGCAGAACATACACCGATTTCACCATTTCTACACACACATCTCAGTGACACTGACTACAGAGGCCTTCTCCAAACTGCTCCTCCCGTGAACACCAACTGTCTCCTGCGTCTCCTAGGTAACCTCCCAAGTTGCTGTCCTCAGTGTGACCCTACAAACCATGAAAGAACACAGTGCTCAAGGTAGACATTCTTTCCTAGTGAAACTATTGTTAGGTTCTAAGAATACTCCAGAGGATATTTTTGGTTTAAGGCTTAAAGACGATCTCACGGCAACAGCTTCAAGGGTTCATCTAGACCCCATGGCTCTAGAAAGTCTGGAACTCATGAGAGTCTGAAATTCTGTTCTGCATTTTTCCCCTTTTGATCAAAATTCTTCTACAGAGTCTTTCACCACAACATTCAGTAAAGGCAGCCAGGCACTCCAGTTCTTCTGGTCTCGGGCAAAGAAGGCAGTTGTTCCAGGAGGCAATTAGCCACACACCCAAGAAAAGATAGAAAATTTTTAAAAGTTTTAAACTGAAAAATATTACCTGTAAAAGCTTGTGAGGTACAGTATGAGCATCACTTATTAAAGAAAAGCTGTGGGTTTACAGACAAAGGCTCACGTGAGGAGGAGAGAGGGGCATTAACAAGCTGAGCACTTATCCTGAGAAACGAGGAGGAGAACAGCAGAACCTGCCACGGAGCGCGGATGGAAGGAGACTTTATAGAAAGAGTCCTGGAGAGAGCAGGAGAAAAGTCTGGCACAGACCTTGAACTCCAGGAAAAAGATCAGACCATCAGGTCTGACCACTGGGGATTCCTCAGAAGATCGGCCTGGACCCTGGACTTGCTCACAGCCCAGAACAAAGCCAATGCCTCAGACAAACACTGGACTGGATGGCAAGACACGAAATGATCCTGGGGAAGAGTGTTTTCTAGGCGTAAGAGAACGCAGGAGGCTATCGGGGCAGCTCCTGTCCAGAGGCGAGAGGCGGGGAGCTGGGTGAGGGGACACGGGAAGTACAGGGTGGAGAGGAGGAATGCTGCTGCAGTGGTGGCACAATGGCTAGTCACATAACAGTGGGGGTACACGCTTTTGTGTGACAAACTGACTTGAATTGTAAATTCTTAAAGCACAATAAAAAATAATACACAAATGCAAATTTATACGGGAATGTACATTTTCATTCCATCAAAATAAAAAAATAATAACAACCAAGACTTTATAAAAAAGAGAAAAGCACAAGCTACCAACTGGAATATTTTCAGAAACCATACTTCCAACAAGAATCTAATAACCAAAATATATGTAAAACTTCAACAACTTAAAAAACAAATAAATAACCCAATCGTAAAATGGGAGAAGAACAGACATTTCACCAGGGGACATTCAAACAACCACCAAACACACAGAAAGATGTTCGTGTCATCAGCCACCAGAAAGAAGCAAATTAAAACCACAGTGAGACACCACTCCACACCCACCATGAGGAGTGAGATTAAAAAAAGGATGTTGGCGAGTATGTGGGAAAAGTGAAACTCTCATGTTGCTAGTGCGACGGCAAAACATTGCAGCCGTGTGGAAAACACAAAACATGGACAAAACACTGAAAACTAAAAATAGAACTACCACTCTGTTGCCATGGAGTCGATTCTAGCTCATGGCAGTCCCACAGCACAGAGCAGAACTGTCCCACTGGGTTTCCAGGGAGCGGCTGGTGAGTAGCCGAGCTCTGAGCCCTCTGCGTCACCAGGGCTGTAGGGCCACCTCAGGGTCCAGCAATCCCAGCCCAGGTATGTGCCCACGAAATTGGAAGCAGAGATGCCGAGACGTGCACCCCCACAGCCACGGCAGCCCCCTTCACCACAGCCCAAAGACGGAACCACCCCAATGCCCATCAGTGGAGGAGCGAGCCAACGTGGTTGAGGCCACACACAGAGTGGACAGCTCTCAGCCAGCAGGAGAAACCGAATCTGGATATACACTGCCGTCTGGATGGAGTTGGGAGACACGCTGAGTCAAATCCCAAAAGGACAGATGTTACACGACCTTGCTTATACAAAAAACACAAGAAAAAGCCCATTTGTAGAGAATACATTTTATCAGTGGTTACGAGGGGCAGGAGAGAGGGGAAAAGGGGGGCAGCTAACACTGAAAGAAATCCTGCCCTGATGAAGGGTAGGACTGCACAGCCAGCGACTGTCACTGCGGTTAGTACGCTGTACACCTGTCAGAGCTGAACTGGCAGAAGTTGCGGGACAGACATACTTACAACAAGCAAGGCCAGCTGCCAGGACTGCTCCTGTTCCAAACCCTCATGGGATTTGACTCCTTGGTGTGGAGCGTTAGGGTCATGATCTCACGGGACACTCCAGTTAACGGGCCTCATAACATGTTCAGTGCTTCTGTTCTGCCTCCCAGTTTGTTGGGTGGTGCCCTGTGTCTTAAAAGCTCCCAGCAGCCACCCAAGGCACAGTAACAGGTCCCCACGTGCTGGAGCAACAGACGAGTCAGGACAGAAGGGCATGGAAAGCGGAAGGCACCACCTCCAGGAAAGACCGTCTTCTCTGTCCTGAGATTAGAACTGGACGGCACCCTGCCATGACTGAGCATTTTGATCAAAGATTCCACAGAAGAATCCTGGTCAAAAGGGAGGAAACACAGAACACAATTTCAAATTCTCGTGGACTCCAGACTTCCTAGAGCACTGAGCACTGGTGGAGCCCTGAAACTACTGCCCAGAGGCCATCTTTAAGCCTTAAATAAAAAATATTTCCTAAGATCGTCTCAAAATCAAACAACACTTTAGCTTAACTAGTAAAGAAAGTCTGCCTTGACCACTGTGCTCTTTGGGGATCTATCTACATGGGGGTCAAAACCACAACAGTAACTTGAAAGATTATAGAGAAACCTCAGGGGCAGCGAATTTAGGTTCACTTCTGTTAATGTGGAACAACAATTTGGAAAAGGAGAGTGTGAAGGATTGCACAATTCATAAAAAAGTAACCGGGTGAGGAGACAGAAAGGGGATTCACTGATTAGATAAATTAACTAACACAAAACCTACTGCTGTCAAGTTGATCCTAATCCATAGTGACCCTATAGGACGGAGCAGAACTGCCCTGTAGTTTCCAAGGAGCGACCCATGAACTCGAACTGCCGACCATCTGGTTAGCAGCAGTGGCACTCAACCACTACTCCTAACTCGACAGCAGACAACAATTATCTCAGCTGAAGTGAAAGACAGCACCCAGCAAAGGGGAGTCAGCACATCTGGACTAAACCAAAGCTAAGGAGTTTCCTGCCCACAACCAAGCACTTTGAGGGACAGAGTAGCGGGGGCTGGAGTCTGGGGACCATGGTTTCAGGGGACATCTAGGTCAATCAGAGTAATAAAGTTTATTAAGAAAATGTTCCGTACCCACTTTGATGAGTGCTATCTGGAGTCTTCAAAGCTTCCACGAGGCCATCTAAGATACATCAATTGGTCCCAGCTGAGCAAAGGAGAATGAAGAACACCAAAGACACAAGGAAAGTATTAACCTAAGAGACAAAAGGGTTACCTAAATCTGAGAGTCTGTCAGCCTGAGACCAGAAGAACTAGATGGTGCCCAGCTACTACCAATGATGCCCCAACGGGGAACGCGACAGAGAGCTCCTGCTGCAGCAGGAGAAAATTAGAGTGCAGAACTCAAATTCTAGTCAAAACACCAGACTTGATGGTCTAAGCCCCAAAAAATGGCAGAAGACACGGCTCCTGAACCCTGTTAACCCAGAACTAAAACCATCCCTGAAGCCAACTCTTCAGACAAAGATTAGCCTAGACTATACAACACAAAACCATACTTGTGAAGACGCATGAGACTACCTGAGCAGCTCCTGTCCAGAACCAGGATGAGGGGCAGAGGGGCACAGGGGCAGAGGGGGACACGGGCTAGCGAAACGGGCATGAGAAACACTAGACGGAAAGGGGACGTGCAGTGTCACATTAGAAGGACTGCAACTAGGACCACACAGCAACATGGGTAAATTTTTGTATGAGAAATTAATCTGGACAGTAACTTCCCCCTCCACCCAAAGCACAAATTAAAAAGGAAAGTAATCAGTGTCACTAAATGGGGCTGAGCTGGCGTATGCTTTGCTGTGTGTGTTCTCAGAAATAAAAGATATAACATTCTGAGGAAAACATAGTGCCATGGGTTGAATTATGTCCCCTCCACCTCTGTATATAAGAACATGATCACCTCTGGAAACGAGTTCTCTTCTGTCACCTACATGAGTGGGTCCGGAGCCCAGTTCCTTCTGAGCAGTATCCTACACAGAGGAGCTCGGGCAGAGAGAGGCTCACACAGGGCACGCCACACGTGATGCCGGAGGCAGACGTGTTCAGAAGCAGCAAAGGAGTGCCAACAGTTCGTGACAGTCACCAGAAACCAGGAGAGAGGCCCACAGAGGAATCGACATGACAAGACCTTGGTCCAGGCTTCTGGCCCCTAGAACGCTGAGACAGTACATTTCTGCTCTTGCAGGCCGCCCACTTGTCACTGTGACGGCAGCCCCGGGGCCTGAGACACACAGGAAAGTTTCTGGCTTCAGAAACCAACCGACCGGTGCATGTAAGTAACACACATGATGAAACACATGTAACTCTATAATCTAAAGGTCCAGCGGCTGGAAGGGGATGTCATATTGGATAAAGCAGAGAACCAAAAAAAATGGAAACCCCAGTGACCACAAACAGGGCACACGACCGGGCATCATTCTGCTCCGTTACACACCGGGTCACTGTAAGTCAGACTGCTCACATGTCCAGTGACCAAAAAAAGCGAAACCCAGTGCTGTCGAGTTGATTCCGACTCAGCAATCCTGTAGGGCAGAGCAGAACTGCTCCACAGTTTCCAAGGCGTGCCTAGTGGACCTGAACTGCCAACCTTTGGGGGAGCAGACGCAGCACGCAGCCCAGGGCTCCACCAAGGTTTCCACATGTGCCCATCAGAACGGCTACATTAATGAGGAATCGGACAGGGCACCGCTGGTGGAGGACAGAACAACCGCTTCAGAGACTAGGGCGGTCCTTATCCTGTCAGACCCACGCAGCCCTGCTCCTAGGTACCCCCAACACACCTCCGCACAAAGCCCTGTGCCCAAAGAGCTCTCCTCACAGCAACCACGGCTGGACACAGCCCCACAGGTCTGCTGACAGAGAGGCCTGACCAGGTGTGCTTGTCCTAGGAGTGGCTGTGATGAGAAGACCACCTACTGCCAACAAGTCCATTCCAACTCACAGGGACCCTCGCAGGGAGCAGGGGCTGCCCCACAGCACTCCCAAGGAGCAGCTGGGGGATTCGACTGCCGACCTCTCAGTCAGCAGCCGAGCTCCCACCCATGGGCTCCCGGGACTCCCACTGGGGACCCTACTCAGCAGTAAGGAGGAAGGGGCTGTCAACAGACACACGCAGCAGTGGGGGTGGGCCTCAAACGCCTTCTGCTGGGTGCCGGCAGCCAGAGCCAGCAGGCTGCACCCACTCGCGGAGGTTCGGGGACAAAAGCACACTGTGGTGACAGAGGGGAGGACGGCCACCGCCAGGCCGGGCAGACACAGCACTGCCCGGGTAGGAAAGGACACTGGGACCTTTCTGGGACAATGAGAATGTCCCTATCTTGACAGGGGCGTAGCTTACCGGGCTGAGCACCCGTCAAAGCGCACACCACTCACGGAACGTCCGGCGCCCCACTGCGGTCAGCTGTTGCTGTTACCAGCTGCCATCAGGTCGGTCCCCATCTCCTGGGAGCCTCAGCACAACAGGACTGGACTGCTGTGACCCACAGCGCCCTCAGCGGCTGATTTTCAGAAGATGGTCGCCAGGCCTTCCTTGCTCATGTGTCTACAGAAGGTCTGCTGAAACCCGTCCATCGTCATGGCACAGGTGGTGGCTGCGCGTGAGGCACTGTCGTATGGGACACAGTGTGTGACCCTCCTAGCCAGGCGCTTGTTAGTGCCTCCAAAGTGACAAGGAGGCACTGTCACAAGGCACTGATGGCCCACCACGGGTACCAGTGCATGGAGCCTTGGGTGGATGGCACTGGTCCATGGCGTCACCCACTAGGCCTAAAATGAGCCACCCCAGAGGTGGGGAGGAGAGAGTCTCATCACTGTCAAGGAAGACGAGCCAGGAGCAGACTGTCCTCTGGACCTGGGGTCCCTGTGCCATGAAGCTCCAGGAACCAGAGGATGGAGACGGAAAAGCTGTCAACTGAAGACAGCACAGACAATGGCAGAGAGACGCAGCAGCAGAGGTAGAAGCTCGCCTGGAAGCAGAAGGGGATGAGTGAGCCTGGAGCCAAGCAAGAAAGCACAGAGCCTCCAGGCAGGAGCTCGCTTGCTGAACAGGCTGCCTCTGGGCACCTGAAGGGCTCGGTCTGCAGACCTGCATCAGGACTCACCAGCAAAACAAGGGGGCCCTGTGACAGCTGCCTGAGCCGGTCAGAAGCCGGAGAGGCCTGTCTGAGTGGCACAGCTGAGAAGTGAGACTCCGCTGCCTTGAGCTTCCTCAACCTGGACTATAAGCCCCCCGGCGACCCCCCAATTGTGAGCATGCTCTGTGGGGTCTGTGCGTCTGCTGCCATGAGGGACTGATCCCAGCAGAGAATCACAGTGCTGGTGCAGGGACAGGCGGCATCAGACCTGGTCAAAAGGGCCAGTGAGAAAAGGCACGTCTGACCTCCTTCCCCACACAGGAATCAGCCCGGGGCTGCAGGCCTCGATTCCCCCAGGCCCTCTGAACGTAGAGGAAATTGAAGGTCTCAGCCACAGCACTTTCACAGCATGAATTGTACCCCTGAACCCGCACTGCCCCCACAGGGAAAGCACACCCCAGCAACTGCCCTTAAATCAAGGATGTGAATGAGGTGAGAAAAGGGAACAACAAACCTGTGCAGAGACGTCCAACCTCAGTAGGGTTAAAAGATACACTAGTGAGGATGCCTCCACAGAAAAAAGAACTTGGAGACATGCAGAGTCCAAAGTGGCCAAACTCCTCCTGGAGACCAAGCGGGGAGCGCCACCTAAGGACACCCAGGACCTTGGGGAATACCTGCAGGGAGGACCCGGGAAGGGTGGCTGTGGCAACAGTGACAGTCCAGGAAGGGGGTGCTGGGTGCTGTCTGCAGGGGTGCTGGGCCAACAGGGGGTCTTGAAGAAAGCAGGAGACTCGGCCCTACCTGACTCACGCCCCTAATGTGCCTGGCACAACCTCCCGGAGGACAGAGGTGAACTCTCGGACCTCGTGGAAAGGACAGACTCACAGCCCAAGGTGCCTAACACGGTGTCCCGGAGAACAGAGGTGAGCACTGCGCAGACCACAGGAAGCACAGAGTTCTGAGAGAAGACCCAACACCAAAGCCCAGAGGACACACGCGGACAACCTGGCCAGGCCGACACTAACGGAATCCGAGTACACACAACCTAGAGATTTCTGTCTCCTATAAAAACTTCCTGCTGCAAAAGACCTCTTGACAGTGTCCAAAAAAAAAAAACACGTCACTTTGATGACTCAGGTGTGCCTGACCCACATAGGTTATTTCCAGTCACCTCACACGCACACGAAAGCTGGACAGCAAATAAGGGAGACCCAAGATGACTTCAGGCCTTTGGATCAGGCCTTTGGTGTTGGCAAAGAACACTGGCCACACCAGGACCACCAGGAAGAGGAACAAAGGTCTCGGAAGAAGTCCATCAAGGTGCTCCTTAGAAGCAAGGATGGGGAGACTTCGTCTTACATACTTTAAACATGTCGTCAGGAGGGACCGCTCCCTGGAAAAGGACCCCACGCTTGGTAAAGTAGAGGGTCAGTGTAAAAGAGGAAGACCCTGAGCGAGCCAGACTGACACAGAGGCTGCAACGACAGGCTCAGACACAGCAACGACCGGCCAAAGGAAGCAGGACTGGGCAGCTGTCGTCTGTTGACACAGGATCTGCTCCCGTCAGCTCAACTCCGACTCACGGCAACCTCCCCGGACAGAAGAGAACTCTCCCGCGGAGTCTCCACAGAGCAGCTGGTGGATTATAACACCAGCACGAGGACACACAGACGTCCCACATCAGTCATCAGAGAAATGCAAGTTAAAACCACAAGACCAGCAAACGTTAAAAGTGAGACGAGTGTCGGCAAGAACACAGGACATCAGGGCCCCTCACCTGGGCTGACATGCACACCTCCTGCAGCAGAGACAGCGTCAGCAGGCATTGGGAGTCCTCCTGCCACTACAGCTCACGGCAACTGATGCAGCAGGTTTGTCACCAGCCACAGGTGGATAGGAGACAGGCCACACCCCTCAGGAGAAGACAGGGACAGAGCCCTGACCATGCTGGGGACTCCACACAGCAGCAAACAGGCACCAAGGACATCAGCAGGTACACCTCAGATGCCTCACACTGAGTGCCACAGAGGTGCATAGGCAGGCTGGCCTGTAGAGTCCCCAGTGCCCAGTGTCAGAGAGTGGGCTGTCCGGAAAGCAGGCCGTCAGGAGAGCAGGTGCAGAGATATGTGTGCACACATGCACACACGTGCATGCACACACACACACACACAGCAAGCAGGGAGACCAACCAGTACACAAACACATACACCGAGTACACACGCACACGCACACACACACACACACACACACACAGAGCAGGCAGGGAGGCCAACCAGTACACACACATGCACACACATTCAGCAAGCAAGGAGGCTGACTGGTACACCCACACAAGATGCAGGGAAGCTCATCAGTACACGCACACGTACACACACAGCACGCAGAGAGGCCGACTGGTACACACATGCACACACACAGCAAGCAGGGAGGCCAACCAGTACACACACACACACGTACACACACAGCAGGCAGAGAGGCTGACCAGTACACACACACACAGCAAGCAGGGAGGCTGACCAGTGCGTACACACATACAGCGAGCAGGGAAGCCGACCAGTACACACACACAAACACACACAGCAAGCAGGGAGACCAGGGCCAGGCTCACGCTGGGAAGGCGCCAGAGACTACAGGCTGGGGCTGCATGGACTTGACACACAAATTCTGTGCCTGCACACCCCAATGTGGCTTTGTCACCCTACGCCCAGCAGGTCCACTCCCACAGAATGTAGCCAGTCACCCTCCAGAATGCTGTCTGGGCCAGAAACCTGGTGGCCCATGGCCACTCGGCCTCCAGTGCTGCCCTAGACCACGGGACCTGGACAGCACATGCTGGTCTCCACCGGGGCTGCCGGGCCCAGGGCCACATCCCGCCCTCCCTGCCAACAGGTCCCAGGCCCTCAGAGCCCAACACCAAGCATCCCCTGCCTGTGAGGCCCCTCAATCCACAGCCCACCCTCCTCGGATTAAAGCCTTCGTTGCCATGCGGGAGCACCAAGAATGGTGGAAGGTGGACCCAAAGGCAGAGGCCACGCTGCACGGTGACTGTGGGGCCTGGGGAGCAAACAGAGGCTCTCAGAACACTGGAAGGCAGCCCACACAGGATGCCCAGACGACTCAGGAGCATTGATAGAGGACCAGACAGCTGCTGGCTCTGCAGAGATGACCCCTGGGAGTGGGCCATCACAGGGTCAGGAAAAGGAAAGGTTAGCCTGGGAGATGCCCTGCATTTGGCTGTGCACAGACATCCCCAGGGAGTGGCAGAAAGGGGTCTGGAGTCCTTGGCCAACCAGTTAGTTATGACTGGACTGATCCTTCGGGTCTTGTGCATTTACGTGACAGATAGCACCTCTCCAGGAAGCTCCCACCAGGCCAGGAGTCTGGTTGAAAGCCGTCCTGAGCCCCTCCACGAGGGTGAAACCCTAGCTATCCAGATTCTGAGTCGCTCCCAACACCTGCTCAAGGAGCAACGACAGAAAGAAGAAGCCCAGTGGCAGCTGGGTGAGATGGCAAAACTGGGCCGGCCTGAGCCTCACCGAAGGGGACGGCGCACGGCAAGCAGCGGGCAATAACAGGGCCGCGGGAAGCAGGGCTACTTCTAAGGAGACCCTGCCGAATGACCAGGCGCCCTCCAACAGAACACGAAAGGACGGGCCCCGGCTACCAGGACAAAGCATCCGGACTGCACATCAGAAGCGCGCCGGGAACTCGCAACATCACGGCCTCCATTGCGCGCACTCCCACAGCGCATACCCCGGCGGCCACTCCGCGCCCGCAGGTCTCACAGCGTCACTGGAGGCCAAGGGAACCCGTGGTACCGGGACGGGACAACTGCCGTGAGCCACCTCCACCTCGCTGCAGGCGACTACCGACAGGTGTAGGGCGCAGCCGTGAGCGCGCCAGGTGCGCTCCGCAACGGAGCCGCCGGAGGAGCTGGGCGCCTCAGGGTACCCCATCCAGTCAGGGCGCCCCAGGACACCTTCCCTGGCGCGGGGACGTCGGGACAGGGACCGAGGGGCAGCGCCGCGCGAGCGCGAAGAAAGGGCCCCGGAACTGCGGCGGCGGGAGGCCCGCGCCCCCCGCGCGGACAGGCGAGGTCGGGCAGGTGCGCTGGAACAAAGCGCGGCCAGCGCCCCGCGTGCCCACGGGTGTCCCGCGCCCCTCGGCTGGCCGCCCTTGCGCGGGCCGGCGGGCGTACCTGGGCACGCAGCTGGGGCTGGAGCCGTCCACCTCCCCGGTGGCGAACAGGTTCATGGGCACTGGCGTGTTGAGCGCGCCCGGAGGGGGCCCGGGCAGGCCGGGTCGGCCCCGCTCGGCCATGGCGCCGCCGCTCCGCTCGGCGGCTGGGCTGCGGCCGGCGGGCGGCGCTGAGGGCGGCGGCGCGGTCACATGGGGGCGCGCGGCGGGCACAGGCCGGGCGGGCCGGACGTGGACGGCCGGGCGTCGGGGGCTGCAGCCGCTACCGCCCCGTTCGCCGGCCCCGCCCCCGCGCGCGCCCGCCGCGCGCCCCCTGCCGGGCTCCCCCTCCTCCGCCCGGCGACGCCGATTGGCTGAGAGGAGCGCGAGGTCTCCGCTCAGGGCCCAATCACGGCCTCTCGCAGCTCCCGCCGGAAGTGACGTCAGGCGTTTCCCCGCCCGGCGGTCTCCCGGCGCTGCCCCCCGCGCGTCCCGGAGCCGGTGTGCGCGCGGCTGCGCCCCGCCCCGCCCCGCCCCGCCCCGCCCCGCCCGGCGTGCCCCGCCCCGCGCCCTGGGAGCGCGCCGACCCCTCCCGCGCATCCCGGGGGCGTCTGGCCCTGCCGCGGAGTACCCAGGTCCTGCCCCGCTGCGCCGGCCTCCGGGCTTGCTTACAGACCCCGGCCTCCTACGCCGACCCCGGGCCTCTATCATTCTCCGAGTCTCTCAGCCCCGCTGCGTACCCTTCTGCTGAGGTCGGAGGGCCGGGATCGTGGGCGCGCGGGGCCCGAGTTAGTCTGCCGGTGTCGCGGGAGTTTCAGGCAGCTAGTCAGTGGAGTGGAGGGCTGACCCCCAGAATCCCTTGTGTCCGAGCTTCGTGTTTCTAGCTGACGTCTGGGAATGTTACTCCGGACAACAGAAATCTGAGCTCAGGGCGGCTCCCGGGAGCCCTCCCCACGGAGTGAACGTGGCGGCCTAGGCCAGTAGAAGGCCACTGGCAACGTCACCGTCCGTGCCGAACCATGCTGGTAGATGGGAATGGCCCTAGAGGGTGGACGAGGAGGACCGCCCCTTACCATCACCCCCTACCCCTGCCCTCATCTTTGGTGACTGGTCTGAGGCTGAGGAGAAGCTTCCAGGCAGCTGCCTGCTTCTTGTGTCTCCTGTGGCTTTTCTCCCCCTCCTCCTTGTGCCTGGTCGCCTCTTAAGTGGTTTCATTGAAACTCCCAGCCCAGCCCCCAGCGGCTCCCCCTTTGCTGCCAGCTGTAGCTTCTACATTTCCAGCTCCAAACAGCTGCGCTGCTGAGAGGGGTCGCATTTTAGAGAGAACAGGAGGACCTGTGTTTCCCACATGTTCTGAGGGTCACCCTGTCCTCGGCCAGCTGACTGGGTGTTGTCTTGCACTGTGGACCCATCAGGCAGAGGATGGCCTGTGGCTCCCAACACCTAGGAAGTTGGGGGTGGCAGGCGGGAGGCAGGGTGAAAAGCATAACTGTTCAGAGAAGGGTGACAGTGCCCTGTTGGGTTGAGTTGCCAGGCAGAGACAGGCATCCATTGAGCCCAGCTTTGGCAGGCTGCTGGGGGAGGTAGGGGACGGGACAAGGCAGCAGTGGCAGTCACGTGAAGGGATCACCTGACACAGTGTCTGTGGCTCCAGTGTCTGAGCCCAGGCAAGAAGCACCAGTGGGGGTCAGGCGAGGAAACGGGCCCAAGCATGCATGGAGATGGTGGGTGCCGGACAGCAGCTGCCACCGTGAAGCTCCATGCCTCCTCAGCTTCAGGCACCATCCCAAGCCCTTAATCAGCACGACAGCCCTGAGCATCCTGATTTTGCAGGTGAGGGGACCTGCTGCTGAGGCCAGACCATAGCCCCCAGCCACTAAACGGGGGGCCAGGGTGTGGACCCCTGCAGTCTGAAACCAAGCCCATGTGAGCAACCACCCACGCAGAAACACTTCAGTACCGCAGGCAAGAGCCCAGAGTACATGTTTGGACCTGGCATCCTATTTGTGGGTTGGTTTTCTTAAAGGGTGGAGTAGCATGTCCATCCCACCACCTGTTTATCAGTTTGTTGTCCTCTGGTGGCCCAGGTGTAGCTATGGAGTTAGAAATGATGCCACCTATATTTCAAGCAAGGTTGCCCATGGTAGACAGGTTCCAACAGGCCTTCCAGATTAAGATAAATCAGGAAGAAAGTTCTGGTGGTGTCCTTCCCAGATGAGCCCATGAGAGCCCTGTGGGTCACAAGAGAATGCTGTCAGACACAGGGCTGGAAGGGGAGCCCCTAGCTGGGAAGATGTGTTTTGCTCACAGTGGCCATAGCCATGAGCGGGGACGTGCTGGTGACTGTGAACATGGCCCAGGACTGGGCAGTGTTTGAGCCTGTTGTGCATGGGTCCCCATGAGTCAGCCAGCTCCCCAGCAGCTGAGAATATGGACACCCCTGTGTAAGGAATGGTGGCATTGTGGTTGGTTTGGATTTTGTTTGTGCTCTTCTGTGATTTCCAAGGTGGACAGATAACACTTTGGTAAACAGTCATTCCTCCAGTGAGAACTTGCCACCCCCACCCCCGCATTGTGCCCTTCTGTATCTGACAGTGACACTGTTCCCTTCCTCTGCAGACTGCAGGACCCACAGTGAGTGCAGTGCGGCCCTGGGGGAAACTTGTCCAGGGGCCTGGCCTCCCTTACCCGGCCCCTTCCAAATGTCTGGAGCCACTTGCCACTTCTGGTGGCTTTCTCTGGATTGGACTGGTGGTGCCCCTGTGCCGTGTTAAGCACCAGCTGCTGCTGGACAGGTGGGAGGTTCACCTCCTTAGGGGCCACCCAGGGGGAGGACCTAGTGATGTTTCCCCACAGAGACTGTTGTTAGGTGCCACGGAGTCAGTTCCAACTCCTAGTGACCCTGTGTGTGACAGAAGGAAAGAATGTCGGGCCCTGGGCCAGCCTCACAGCGGCTGCTGTGTCAGGCTATCTCCGTGAGGGTCTTCCTCTTTTCCATTGGTCCTCTGTTTTACCACGAACAGGGTCCTTCTCCAGGCACCGGGCTGCAGGCTACCCTGGATATTGTAGGACTGGTTGGAACTAGGCTGGAGGACATGGCCACTCAGAGTCCTGGGGTCCCCAGAGGATGTCCTGGAAAAGCTGGTGACCAGCCTGCATGGCAGTCTTCCAGATATCTTGAATAAATTAAAGCCTCAGATCCGACTCGACGGCACTTGGCTGGCTGGCAGTTTCAAATGGTGGATGTGACTTCTGCAGTGTCAGGGGGACAAAGCTCCCTTTCCTCTGCAGCAGGGGCAAAGGTTGCTGCTGATGGTCCCGTTCCCATGGTCCCCCTGGTCTCTGAGCCCCACTGGATGCTGAGTCCTCCTGCCCGCAGGTCTGGCTCCTGCATTTCTAGTTGGGCTCTTGACCTGCAAACTTCTCAGACATGGAAAGCTCAGTTCAGCCCTGGTCATCGATCAGCCAGTTAACAATGACGATGCACTCCGGGACAGAGGTTCAGGGGGCAGGAGGCGCACTCAGCCATGTGCTCAAGAGACCTCCTTCGTGTGCGAGCACCAGGGCCCTCACTCCAGTACAGGGGCCTAGGAGACCCCTCTCCTGGTGCACGGACCGTTTTCATCTCGGTGCACCAGAAGCTCAGTGGCGCAGCGTGGGGAGGCTGGTCCACCCTCTGTGTCATAGCACAGTTGGTTTGGGGAGACTCCAGCAGGTGGGGTGAGTGGCAAGGGCCTGGGCACTGGTCAGCTCCGTGGCCTCTGACTGCTTGGGCTGGTGGCTGTGCAGCACCTTCTCAGGCATGAGAGCTGCGTAAGAAGTTGATCTATGGATACAGTGCAATCCCAGTGGCATTTTTGAGTGACATAGAGAAACAGATCACCAGCTGCATGTGGAAAAGGAAGAAGCCTGGAATAAGTAAAGCATTACTGAAGAAGAAGAAAGTGGGAGACTTCACACTGCCTGATGTTAGAACCTGTTACACCACCATGGTAGTCACAACAGCCTGACCTGGTACAACAGTCGGTACATAGACCAATGGGACAGAATAGAGGATTCAGATATAACATCATCCACCTGTGGACAGCCTGATACTTGACAATGGTCTAGAGTTCATAAACTGGGGAAAAGACAGTTGCTTTAACAAATGATGTTGGCATAACTGGATATCCGTCTGCAAAAAAAATTAAACGAGACCCATATCTCATACCAACCACAAAAACTAAGTTAAGATGCCTGAAAGGCCCAAATATGAAATTTAAAGCAATAAAGATTATGGGTGAAAACATACAGACAATACTGGAAACCCTGATAGACAGCATAAACGGACTACAAAATATTGCTAACAATGCGCAAACGGCAGAAGAGAAAATAGGTAACTGGGAACTCCTAAAAATGAAACACATATGCTCATTCAAAGACTTCACCAAAAGTGTAAAAAGACTACTTACAGAGTGGGAAAGAATTTTTGGTTGCCCTGAATCCGATCAGTGTCTAATCTCCATAATTTACAAGGTACTGCAAAACCACAACAAGAAAAAGACAACCCAATTAGAAAAAAAAAAAAAAACTGACAAAGGAAATGAACCAGCACTTCATGAAAAAAGACACCAGGACACTGACAGATACCCGAGGAAATGCTCATGACCATTAGCCGTCAGAGAAATCCAAATCAAAACTACAAGGTGATACTATCCCACCCCCACAATGCTGGCATTAATCCAAAAAGCACAAAATGATAAATGTTGGAGAACTCGTGGAGGGGTTGGAATTCTCTACACTGCTGGTGGGAATGTAAAATGGTACAACCTCCTTGGGAAGCAGTTTTGTGCTTTCTTAGGAAACGACAAATAGAAATAATGTGTGATCCAGCAACCCCACTGCTTCACATACATCCTAGAGAAATAAGAGCTGTCACACAGACACATGCACACCACTGTTCATTGCAGCACTGTCCATAATAGCCTACAGATGGAATCAACCCAGGTGCTCATCAACAGATAAATAGAAAAACAAATGGTATGTTCACACAACAGAACACTATGCTGTGAGAAAGAACACTGATAATTTTAGGAAGTACAACATGGAGTCATCTGGAAGACATTATGCTGACTGAAATTGTTGTTGTTAGGTGCTGTCCAGTTGGTTCCAACTCATAGCAACCCTCTGCACAACCAAAGGAAACACTGCCTGGTCCTGCACCACGCCTACAGTCTTTTTTATGCTTAAACCCAGTGTTGCAGCTACTGTGTCAATCCATCTTGTTGAGGGTCTTCCTCTTTTTTGCTGGCCCTCTAGGAAGCGTGATGTCCATCTCCAGGAACTGATCCCTTCTGACAACAAGTCCAAAGTATGTAAGACACAGTCTTTTCATCTTTGATTCCAAGGAGCACTCTGGTTGTACTTCTTCCAGAACAGATCTGTTGGTTCTTTGGGCAGTCTGCTGTACATTCAACATTCACCACCACAATTCAAAGGCATCAGTTATTCTTCTGTCTTCTTTGTTTATTGTCCAGCTTTTGCATGATATGATGTGCTTGAAAACACCGTGGCTTAGGTCAGGTACGCCTTTGTCTTTAAGGTGACCGAAGACCAGATGAATTGTGGAATGACATCAAAGACATCACCTGTGAAGAGAGCAAGAGTTCATTGAAAAGACAGGAAAGAAAAAAAGACTAAATTGTTTATTTGTAAATGTCTTAATTTCATTTTCAGATTTGAAAGTTAGTTTTGCAGGATACGTAATTCTTCGTTGGAGGTTTTTGTCCTTCAAGGCTTTTAATGTGTTATCCCATTGTCTCTGTGCCAGCATCATTTCTGCTGAGAAGTCAACTGAAAGCCTACAGGGCTTCCTCTGAATGTTAGCTTTGCTTTGAGTCTCTCTGCCTTTAAGAGTTTCTGCTTGAGTGACCGTATCTTGTGGCAGTTTTATGGTTCTGTGCATCAATGGGATGTCATCTTGCTGGAGAAAGGGGAGTGGGTGGAGAGAAGGGGATAAGAGACTGTTGGGAGGATAGGACATGTATGCAGAAGAGAAGAGCAGTGGGAGCCACATATAGGTGAGCATGGGAATTTATATGGGAATGTACATTTTCATTCAATCATGATAAAAAATAAAAAAGTTTCTGCTTATGTTTCTTTTTGTTAAGCTTGATTATAATATGTCTTGGAGTCTCTCAGGATCTATATTGAGTAGCATTCAATATGCATCATCTATATTCTCTTCTTTTATAATTTCAGGGAAGCTTTCTGTCAGGAGCTCAGCAGCAATACTCTCTGTGTTTTCAGGTGTCCCTCTCTGTTCAGGAAATCCAATTAATCGTAGAAGGTTCCTCTTAAGAGAGTCTCACATGCTTCTTAATGCTTGATTTTTCTTGTTTCTTTATTCTGATTTCTCCTCATAGATGCTGGAGTCAGTAGCTCTGTCTTCCAAATCTGGAAGTCTGTTTTCCATTTGTTCCATTCTGTTTTCTTGGCTTTGAATTGAATTTTCTATCTCTTTGATTTCACTATTGATCTGTTGGATTTCAGAGTACTGGTGTTCCATCACATTGAACAGCTTGCTTGATTTTTCATTTTGCTCTGCTGCATTTTGTATAATGTCTAGGAGGGCTGGATATGTAATCCTTTTGTACTCACCCTCCAATAGGCTCAGAAAGTTGTCTTCACCTGGGAAGTTCTTTGGTTCTTTCTTGTGGTGGCCTTCTGGAGCCATATGTGACTTTTTCTTTACATTTATGTCCAAAGTTTGTTGCTTTTTGGGCATCTGGAGGTTGTTTTGTTTCTCCAGTGTTACCTTAATGAGATCTAAAGCTCAGTCTGAAAAGGAGGGTGATCACCAGTCACCTCTATATATTCCAGTAACTGGGCCCAGTGGAATCTCTGGGGTAGCAGTCTCCACCTCCTGATTGGCAAAGACACAGCCCTACTTGTAAAGTCACTGGGGGGCCATCAGCTGACCTGATGATGTGAGTCAGTAAAGGCTGGAAGAGATGCTGTCAGGATACACTGCGGGTATTTCTCTAGGCAGTCTTATATAGAAAAGTAAAATATCTAACAGCTTCTGAGATTAGTCAGGCTTTCAGGTGTGCAAGCCCCTCTTCCCAGTTGGCAAAGTAAGCACCTCTATATCCAACCCCAGATGCTGTAAACTAGTTGAAAATACAGAAAGTTTACTGCTCCATTGGCATTTGCTGCTGGGCCCTACCCATAAGGCCACACTGTGAAAAACACGCTTTTCTGCCAGAAAAGCATTCCCCAGGCAGGCACTGCCTCCCAGCCTGGGAATTAGGTCCTGCTGAGGCCTCCGTTAGGGTAACTCTGCCTCCCAGTCAAACAAGATGGCATCCTGCACAAGCTTTCCTGACCACTGTGAAATAGCACAGGTTCAGAAAGAGAGGGTGGAGGGGCCAGGGTGCACAGAGTCCAGAGCCAGGCTCTTAGAATGTAGGTGTTCCACCTGCTGGTCCTGTCAGCAGCATGTCTGAGCTTTGCTGCCAGTTGAGCCCTGCCCCACTTGCCTGTATTTGGGTAGCTCCGCCTCCCAGTCAAACAAGACGGCATCCCACACTGGCTCTACTGCCCACATGGAAATAGCCAATTCAAAGGCGGAGGTTCGGAAAAAGAGGTCAGAGGTACCAAAGTGCACAGCGTCCAAAGCTGGGCTCACAAAATGTGACCATTCTGCCTGCCGATCCCATCAGCAGTGCATCTGAGCTTTGCTGCCAGTTAAGCACCAGCCCTGTCTGCCAGCTAAGACAGAGAAAAAAAAGTTAAAACAATGAGTTACCTTCAGAGTGCCAGAGCTGGCACTCAAAGGTGGGGGTCAGCGAAAGAGAAGAACTTTCCTGTTCAGTGGTATGTAATCCAAACTGTCAGCCCTATGCCATGTCCTAGGGCTCACTAGATGTCCAGAAAGCTCTCTTTCCAGAGGGAATTAAGGAGACATGTGTTTAGTCCACCATCTCAACTCTGCCTCAGGAGACCACATAGGAGAAACTCCGAAACTTGCTCTTGAACATCGAGCAGCTAAAGCAAAAGGAAGGAATGATGCAGTAAAAGAAATGAACCAAATAGTTCAAAGGGTGGCTTGAGAGGACAAAGTAAAGTATCACGATGACACACACCCAGAGCTGGAAATACAGAACCAATGTGGAAGAACACGCTCTATAGTTCTCAAACTGAAAGAACTGAAGAAAAGGGCAAGCCTTGAGTTGCAATAGTGAAGGATTCTACAGAGAAAATATTAAATGACTCAGGGAGCATCAAAAGAAGATGCAAGGAATACAGAGTCGTTATACCAGAAACCACTGGTCGATGTTCAGTCATTTGAAGAGGTAGCAGGAACCAACAGTACCGAAGGAAGAAGTCGAAGCTGCATTGAGGGCACTGGAAAATAAACAAGGTTCCAGGAATTGATGGAATATCAACTGAAGTATCTCAACAAACAGATGCACCTCTGGAAGTGCTCACTCGTCTACGCCAAGAAATTTAAAGGACAGCTACTGGACCAACCCGCTGGAGGAGACCCATATTTATGCCTGTTCCCAAGAAAGGTGATCCAGTGACCCAACAGAATGCCGAAATTACTGAACAATATCATTAGTATCACCTGTAAGTAAAATTTTACTCAAGATCATTCAAAAGTGACTGCAACAGTATGTTGACAAGGAACTGCCAGAAATTCAAGCCGGATTCCAAAGAGGATGTGAAATCAGGGATATCATCGCTGATGTCAGATAGATCTTGGCTGAAAGCAGAGAATATCAGAAAGATGTTTACCTGTGTTTCATTGACTAAGCAAAGGCATTCAACTGTGTAGATCATAACAGTTTATGGCTAGCATTTTGGAAAAGGGGAATTCCAGAACACATAATTTTGCTCTTAAAGAATTTGTACCTGGATCAAGAGGCAGTCATGCAAACAGAACAAGGGGACACTGCATGGTTTAAAGTCAGGGAAGGTGTGCATCAGGATTGTATCCTTTCAGCGTACTTTTTCAACCTGTATGCCAAGCAAATAATCCAAGAAGCTGGATTATGTGAAGAATGAGGTATCAGGATTGGAGGACAACTCATTAACAACCTATATTATACAGATAACTGAATCTTGCTTGCTGGAAGTGAAGAGCATTTGAAACACTTACTGACGAAGATCAAAAACCACAGCCTCCAGTGTGGATTGCACTTCAACACTAAGAAAACAAAATACTCACAAGTGGACAAGTAAGCAACACTGTCATAAATGGAGAAAGGATTGAGGTTGTCAAGAATTTCATTTTACTTGGATCCACAAACAATGCCCATGAAAGCAGCAGTCAAGAAATGACACATTGCATTGGGAAAATCTGCTACAAAGGACCTCTTTAAAGTATTCAAAAGTAAAGATGTCACCTTGAAGACTAAGGTGCACCTGACCCAAGCCATGGTATTTTCAGTTGCATTATATGAATGCGAAAGCTGGACAATGAACAAAGAAGACAAAAGAAGAATTGACGCCTCTGAACTGTGATGTTTGAGAAAAATGCTGAATGTACTATGAACCGCCAAAAGAACTAACAGGTCTGTTCTAGAAGATGTTCAACCAGAGTGCTCCTTGGAAGCAAAGATGGCAAGACTGCATCTTATATACTTCAGAGATGTTGTTGGGAAGGATCAGTTGAGAAGGACATCATGCTTGGCAGAGAGGAGGGTCAGTGAAAAACAGTAAGACCCTCAACAAGATAGAGTGGCCACAACAAAGGGCGTAGGATGTGGTGCCAGAGCGGGCAGTGTTCTGTTGTTGGCAGGGTGGCTAGGAGTCGGAACCGACTCGACGGCACCTAACAACAATAGCAACGTATGTGACAATGTTGTGCTGCCATTCACAGGTTTTCCCTGGCTAATTCTTTTCAGAAATAGACTGCCGGGTCCTTCTTCCTAGTCTGTCTCAGTTTGGAAACTCAGCTGAAACCTGTCCACCAGAGGTGACCCTGCTGGTACCTGAATACTGGTGGTGTAGCTTCCAGCACTGCAGCAACACGCAGCCCCCACAGTCCAACAAACTGACAGACACATGGGGGTGAGTGAAACTAGTCAGATGCAAAAGGACAAATGTGTGAGACGATTATCATAAAGCTTAAGACAAGGTTTAAACACAGAAGAAAATAATCTTTGATGGTTATAAGGTTGGGGAGGGAGAGGAGTATTCATAGATTAGCTAACCCATTGCTGTTGAGTTGATTCCAACTCATAGCCACCCTAAAGGACAGAGTAGAACTGCCTCATAGGGTTTCTAAGGAGCACCCGGTGGATTTGAACTGCCGACCTTTCGGTTGGTAGAGGTAGCACTCAATCACTACACCCCCAGGGTTTCCATAGATTAGATAGTAGATAGGCATTTGATTAGGTGAAGGGAGAGACAGCATGCAGTGGAAGGGAGGTTAGCGCAACTAGATTATACTAAGAGGTTTTCTAAATACAACCCAGTATTTTGAAAGACAAAGTCGCAGGGACAGGAGTCTGGGGACCAAGGTTTCAGGGGATATCTAGGATAATTGTCATAACTAAGTTTTGTTTTTTTTTTTAAAGAATATGTTCTGCATACCACTTTGGTAAGTGGTGTCTGGGGTCGAAAAGCTCGTAAGCGGCCACTTAAGTAGCATCAGTTGGTCCCTGTCTCTTTCAGTCAGCTGGGGCTGCTCCAACAGAAATACTAGAGTGCATGGCCTTGACAAAGGAAAGTCCGGTAGGCTACAAGTCCAAATTCAGGGTGTCCGCTCCAGGGGAAGGGCTTCCCCCTTGTTAGCTCTGGAGGAAGATCTTTGTGTTGCATGAGTCTCTGTCCAGGGAGCATCTCGGCGCAGGAACCTCAGATCTGAAGGACACGCTCTTCTCCCGGTGCTGCTTTCTTGAAGGTGTGAAGTTCCCAACTCTCTGCTTGCCTCCCTCTCCTTTTATGTCTTGTAGGATGAAAGAATTAAGGGCGATGCAAGCCAGACTCCAGGGAAACTCCCTTTACAGTGGATCAGGGAGGTGACTTTATGAAGAGATTTACAGTCCCACCCTAATCCTTTAATATACAGCATAGGAAAAAATCACAAAATGGAGGACAATCATAAAGTATTGGGAATCCTGGCCCAGCCACATGGCTAACGTATTTTGGGGGGGACACAGTTCAATCTGTGACGCTATCCATCTGGAGCAGAGATGAATGAAGGACATCAAAGACATGAGGAAGATGGAGCCCAGCCGACAGGAGATGCCATGTGGCCCAGAGACGACATCCGCATGGGTCTGTAAGAACTAGGTGGCTCCGAGCTGCCACCAGTGACCGCCCTGACAGGGGACACAGCGTCAAGCCCCTGATGTAGCAGGAGAAAAACGGGGGTGCAGAAGTAGAGCTCTTGAAAGACCATACCTGATGGTCCATCAGATGGCAGGGTCCCCTGAGGACATGGCCCCTGGACTCTCTGGTAGCCCAGAGCTGAGATCAGTGCTAAGTCAGTTGTTCAGGCAATGACTGGACTGGACTGGAGGACGCAGAGTGATGCTGGCGAAAAAGATACTCCTTGACTTAAATAGATACATGAAGTTATCTGAGCACTTCCTCTCTAGGGGTTAGATGAAAGGGTGGGGGGGACAGGAGCTGGCCAAATGGTTGCAGGAAGCACAGGGTGGAAAGCAGGAGGGTGCTGTCATGGGGTGGTGGGGGAGTAAAGCGGTTAGAGTTGCACAGAAGTGTCTGAGGCGGTTGTAGGGCAAACTGAATCAGATTGTAAACGTTTACTTAAAGCAAGATAGAATTTTTTTTAAAAAAAGTGGAGATGGCCAATGAGCCGTTCCCGTGCAAGTGAAGCCTGGGGTGGGAGAGCGTGAAAGGAACGGGTGCTGACAAGGCAGTGGCCCGGAGGCATGGGCCGCGTCATCAACAGGCATGTTGGTTACACAGCACTGACAGATAAAGGGGCTTCGGCAGGAAACTGGTGCTGCAGTGAGTGTAAGGGGAACCCTCCTACAGTGCAGGGGTAGGAAGAGGAAGGGGTCAGAGGAGGAAACAGTCCCAGGCCCTCGGAGGAGAGAGTGGCACGTGGGGACCTCCCGTGAGGGCCTTCAACCTTCAGAGGTCCCATGTTTAACCCCCAAGGGAATGACGTGCAGGCCTCACATCTAATGCTCCAAAGCCCCAGGTCAAGGGAGCCCATTCACGCAGAGGGCCCTGTTCTGTGTCAGGCCTGTCCCTGTGTGCAGCTGAGTGACACCTGGGACCCAGGGGCAGTTGGATGCCTGTCACGCATTAAATTGTGTCACCCTCAAAATGTTTATCAGTGTGGCTGGGACATGATTGCCAGTGTGCGGTGACTGTCTGGTATTTTGTCATCTGAAGTGCTCTTCTCCCATGTTGTAAATCCTGCCTCTGTGACATTAATGAGGCCGGATTAGGAGTGGTGATGTTAACGAGGCAGGATTCCAGTTACAAAATTAGGTTGTATCTTAAATCAATCTCCTTTGAGCTATAAAAGAGAGACGCAGGCAGGGAGACCCAGGGACCTCACACCACCAAGGAGCAAGGGCCTGGAGAACGGCTCATCCTTGGGACCTGTGTCCCTGCACTGAGAAGCTCCTATCCGGGGGAGACTGACGACAAGGTGTAACGCCAGCAGAGAGGAAAAGCCTTGCCCTGAGCTGGTGCTTGAATCTGGACCACTGGCCCCACGTGTGAGAGAGAACAAGCTGCTCTTTGTGCAGGCGAACCACACGTGGTATTTCTGCTACGGCAGCACTAGCTCACGAGGACAAAGACCATGTGGCGGAGGAGCACAGAGACGTGGAGGAGACAACAGGGCAGGACAGCGGGATACACTGAACCTGCCAGCCACCACCACGCAGACAACAAAACGGGGAGCAGGAAAGCACCCCGGGGACACACCTGGCCACCCTCCTTACAAGCCGCCTGTGTCAGTGGGATTGTGACCCAGCCATCCTCCTCCCCAGCTGCCCTGTGTTGGTGGGAGCTGGGGTGCTACCTTCCTGCTGAGCTGATGTGTAGACAGGAGCTAGGTGCTGCTGTGGTGCTGAGTGGGTCTCAGCAGGACTTCCAGATTCAGACAGAGGAGGAAGAAAGGCCTGCAATCCGCCTCCCCGGACCAGCCAGTGGAAATCTCTGGGTCATGATGCTCAGGTCTGGGATCCATTACGGGAGTGTGCGGGGCTGGACAGCCTCTCTCTGTGCTTGAGGCTGCCACAAGTGGGGTGGGCATGCTGGCATTTCTGCCTGCGATGATGAGAAAGGGGTGAGATACACTCTGACAGTGGGCACACGACATTCTCTACTTAATGCGACTGACTTACAGACTCAGAATGACCCAAATGGTGAATTTTACGTTAAGTGTATTTTAGCACAATACTACCAACAATAATAAACACAAAAAGCATCAAACACAAGAAAACTGCCTCTGGATATGAAGTGGCTTTCCAAGAAAAAAGACAGAGAAATCATGACAGTTCGCCTGCTTGGAAGTGTGAAATGTCTCTCCAGCCGAACATCTGCCTTCAGCACGGGTGAACAGGAAGAACATCTGCAAAAGATGTTGCAGGCAAAGTATTGATACACCTGGTAGGTCACAGCCTCTCGCAGATCAATATGAAATATCACAGAGGATGGGAAAGTGTCCCCAGAGCAGGCTGTATCATCCTCGCCTTTACCAGGTGACAGACACGTACCCATATCGGGTCTGCTGGAAGTCACAAAAGTGGAACTCTGACCTGCAGAAAGGCTGTGTTCTGCCTGTCAGGTGGCCGGGTCAGCATAGGTGTGAGGAGCAGGACCACGCACCTGGTGAGGGGCGACACCAGCTCCCCCTTGGGGAACCGCTGGAGGACAGTCCTAGAGCCCTTGAAATCTACCCAGCCAAAAACCGGGCAGGAGACCCGAACAAACGTTTCCCCAGTGAGGATGTTCAAATGGTCAAAAAGAACATGAGTAGATGCTTAATGTCATTAGCCGTTAGACCCCTAAAAGCAAGGCCATTGCTGTCCCTTTGATTTTGACCCATGGCGACAGTTTAGGACTCATGGTGACACTTTAGGATTCACGGTGACCCTTTAGGACTCACGGTGACCCTATGGGACACAGTAGAGCCTCCCCACAGGGTTTCCAGTGCTGTGGTCTTTACTGAAACAGACCCAGTGGCTGGGGGTTCCAAGCCTTTGGGTTAACAGCTGAGCTCTTTAACCACTGTACCACCAGGCTCCTTCATTAGCCATTAGCCAGAACCAAACCTGTTTCTGTTGAGTTGATTCCTAGAGGAAGGAACAGAACTGACCCACAGGGGTCCAAGGCCGTGTTTTTACAGAAGGAGACTGCACGGCTTCTTCCCGTGAAGCTCACCGTGGATTCGAACCACAGACTTGAAGTTGGCAGCCACGTGTGTAAGATGAAAATCCAAACCGCGATAAGACACCACCCACCCCCATTACAGACACCCTGGGGCGTCACTAGCCACCCCCGCTAAGGACACCCCTGTGGCATCACCGCCCACCCCCACCTCCGTTACGGAAACCCTGGTGGGCAGCGGTTAAGTGTTAGAACTACTAACCAAAGGGTCAGCAGGTTGAATCCACCAGGCACATCTTGGAAACTCGGTGGGACAGTTCTGCTCTGTCCTGTAGGGTCGCTGTGAGTTAGCACGGACTTGATGGCAGTGGGAGTTTTTGTGTAACCCCCGCTACAGCGGTAAAGATTTAAAAAAAGGAAAAAAAGACGAGGTGCCAATGAGACTGTGAGGAACAGAAGCCCGCATCCACCCGTGATGCGATGTAAAACGGTGAAGCCGCCGCTGAGACCAGCCCAGCATCCCTCGAATCTGAACACAGCACCGCCATGTGAGCCGCACCCCCAATCTGAGGTCTGCATCCTCGGAAGAGGGCAAGAGCCCAACGGAAGCCGGGCGCCAGTGCTCCCTGCGGCGCTGGCCCCAACAGCCGGAAGGTGGAAGAAGCCGAGACACCCACCAGCAGACGAGGAGTGCAGGCGGCAGGCAGCGGCCACACGCAGTGAAGACCCCTCCGCCACAGCGACCAGCCCTCCTGCCCGCTCCGCGCGGATGGGCCCGGAAGACGTCCCGCTGGGCGATGAGTCAGTCACCAAACGACAGACTTAGGGTGGTCTCCCATGACATAGGCTAATATCCAGAAAGCAAAGATTACTAGTGGCTCCCAGGGCAACAGGAAGAGGGAGGGGGAGTTGATAAGGGCTGTGAGTGTGCGATGGATGGATGTGGGGTGGGGGGGCCGAGAAGGGGCGACCTGCTCGGAGAGGGCCGTCGGGGTCCCTGGATTGCACGTGGAGAAACTGCTGACAACGCATGTGCTTTGTTGTGTATATTTTTACCACAAATTAAAAAGAAAAAAGCTCTGAGAACCCGCAGACTGCTTCTCCCTCTGGGGACAGCTCAGAGGTCCCCTCAGACAAGCACAGGAGGTTTATTGGGCATGACACCCAGCTCTGCCATGGGAACTGGTTCGCTGAGCCATGGAGCAGCCCCATGGAATGTTCTAGAGCAGCGGGAAAGGCCAGTATGCTGTTGCTGACGTGGAGACAGCGCAGAGGACTGCTGGTCTGTTGGCTGTTGTGGAGTCGGTTCTGATTCACGGCGAGGATGATCTCTGTATTTACATTTTAATGGTTCTCTGGACTCCCACGGTGTCAATGCTGTCAGGGTAATGGGTAATAATGAATACGTTGTAAAACAAAGAGAAACACTAAGATGGTAATGCAGAAATCTGCAGCAAAGACCCTTCGCTTGAGGAGGGTTCACAGGGATGGACCTGGAGCCTGGGTGACGTTCCCAGGAATGCTGGAGCGGTTCCTGCACGTTCCTTAGACAGTCCTCTTCTTTCTAACGTCTCACAATTAGCAAACATGATTTTGGTAATCTGACAGCGTCAATATTCCCTCCAACAAGGAAATAAAGTCAGCCGTGCTGAGGGAGCCCTGAGTGCCTTTATCCCAGAACAAGCAGGGAGTGGGGGAGGGGGCTGCAGGCTTTTAAGCAGAAAACCTGAGTGACACAACATGGGGGTGCAGGAGAGAGGGAAGTGGGGAGAGGCTGCAGGGTCCTTTGCAGGTGCTTTGGGATTGGCCTGGGCAGTGGCAGAGGAGGTGAAAAAGAGAAAACAACCAATGAACCCCCTCACATGGCATCAACTCTGACTTATCAGCGGTGCCGTCAGAGGTAGGAAGGGCAGGCGCAATTTCAAACACCAGAGAAGACAGACACGATGTGACTGGCTGGCGCCTTAGGGGACAAAGAAGAGATCAATGGAGAGATGATGGACAGATGACAGACAGTTGACAGGCAGAAGACAGACAGACCAGACAGATGGATGACTGTCAAGCTGTCCCTGACTCCAGTGATCCCCGTGCACCAAACCGAAGGCACCCATTCCTGTGCCATCCTCACACACGCTGCCACGTGAGTCCACCCTTGTGTCCACCCCCCCGGAGCTCGTGGTGGGGTCAGAAGGCTGACGCGGAGTCGATCCTTCAAACCTAGGGTCTCCTTCGCCCCTGCTGGCCTCAACTTCCCCACATGGGACGACCTCCTCCCTGCGGATGAGGCGTCCAAAGCTGGACAGTACTCTGCTGTGATCCACCGAGGGTTCACAGGCCAGTTTTCAGAAGGAAAGAAAGAGCTAGTCACAGAAAACAGTCTCCAGGAGTCCCCAGCCATGGGTACTAATTGGGTTCACCCAATTCCCCGAATGGGATTCGGGAGTGACTTGAAGTGAACCGGGAAAGCATTAACCAGAGGCACATCTGAGGCAGACTGGAGGGAAAGCAGCTTGACTGACCCCAGGAGGCTAGTATTCGGATCAGCCTCCCCACCCAGCCCAGAGCCTCAGAGGACTGGGAGGTGCAGAGCACAGGCACCTACGGAGGGAAACTGCTCTGTCCAGCCCATAGCCGGTGGTGTTCACCCTTTTGGCCAGGAGATTGTGTGTTTGTACAGGTTATTACCTTGGGACTACACTGGAACTTTGCAAAAAATAGGTTTGCCTGTATTGTAAGACTGCATGCTGCTTTGTCAAATTCATTGACCCCATGACCCAGGAATTCCACTTCCACGTACAAATGCAAAAGCCTTAAAGGCAGAGACAGAGATATTTGCACACCAGTGTTAATCTAAGCATTGGTCACAACAGCCAGCAAGTAGACACAGTGCTCACGTCCACCAACAGACTATCAGATAAATGTACTGTGGTCCATCCACACAGTGGAGTGTGGCTCAGCCCTACAGAATGAAGCTCTGGTGTGTGCTGGGCGTGGATGAAGCTGGACCACACTGTACCGAGTGAAGCCCTGCACACAGGAAGTGTCCAGAAAGGGACAAACGCCGAGAGACGAGCTCATTGGTGGTTACCAGCAGCGAGTGTTATGGATTGAACTGTGTCTCTCAAAAATGCATTTCAACTTGGCTAGGCCATAAATCTTAGTACTCTGTAATTGTCCACTGTTTTGTCATGTGATGGGATTTTTCCGAAATGTTGTAAATCCTACTTCTGTGATGTCACTAAGGCAGAGGTAGAGGCATTTACGATAATGCGGCAGAATTCAGTCTGCAAGATTAGGTTGTATTTTGAGTCAATCTCTTCTGAGAAATAAAAGGAAATAGAGAGGAGAGACAGAAGGCCCTCATGCCACCAAGAAAGCAGCCCCGTGAGGGGTGTGTGTGCCTTGGGTCTGATGCTCCTGAGCTGAGAAGCTCCTGGACCAGAGGATGACTGATGACCGGTCCCTGGAGAATGACATCATGCTTGTCAAGTGGAGGGTCAGTGACAAAGAGGAAGAACTTCGAGGAGATGGACTGACACCAAGGCTGCAACAAGGGACTCGAGCCCAGCCGTGACTCTGTGGTCGGTGCAGGGGTGGGTGGTGTCTCGTTCTGTTGGGTGACTGACTCCATGGCACTCACAGCAGTGCCACTGCCTCACAGAAGGGGTCGGGGTGAAGGGACAGGAGAAATGTCACTGAAGGGGCTCTGAGTTTTCTAAGTATAATTAGGGTCACTCAACTGGACACAACTAAAATGGTAAGTTTTGCTTTCTGTTCTGCAATAATAATAATAATAAACAATTCCTTCCAGGGTGCTTAGAAGATCTGTGTGTTTCAGTGTCTGCACATTTTACCTTAAAAGAGTTGCCCGTCTTGAAATCCAGCTCCTGAGAGTGCGTCATGGAGCAGTTCTCCTCTGTCCTCTAGGGTTGCTGCAGGCCTGGCGGAGTCAAGGAGGGAGCCCACCTGTCACCTGCCCCAGCCACCTGCTCTTGCTCAGCCTCTGAGCACCCGTGCTTCTGCAGGGCTGTTCCCGGTGCTGCTTCCAAAACTGTGCTGTATTGGAAGGTGAGCTGTCAGACTGTGAGACAAGCAGGGCTCCTGAGAAGGATGGGGACCTTGGCATGTCCAGCAAGCTGGGGTGTCACCTGGCTGCCTTCAGTGCCTGCTGAGGCCCCTCATGACCACCCCCCCCGATCAGTGCCCTTCCTTGCCTCACAGCATCGTATGTTGTGGCCATTATCATGGACACAGCGTGGAGACTCCTGTTGCCCAGTTGCCCATGGGGACACTGTCTGGACCTGGGGGTCTGCTCCCCGCAGCCACCCGGTGGGTAGCACTGCTGTCATGGGCTGTCTGGTGGCCCCTGGACCCTGTGAACAACGGACTGATCGGGACCACTCAGTGCACACCTGGGAAGGTGAGACCTTGTCTGCAGTGTCCCTGCAGGCTCTAGAGGGCGGGGGACCAGAGGGTGAGCACCACGCGGCACCTGCGGCCCCACAGACATCACATTTGCCAAGTTTAGTCATTAACAGTTGTGAGCAAATCAACACAAGCAAAAGTGAGCCCAGGAGGCAGAAGGACCCATGTGATTGGGAGACTACATCAGCACGGGACTGGAAGTCTAGATGGTGCCCAGTCACCTCCAAAGACAGCTTGATAGGGGACACAGTGTGGAGTCCCTGATGCAGCGTGAGAGAAAGGATGTGCAGATCAAGAACTCTGCTAAAAGACCAGACTCGATGGTCCAAGAACCGGGTGGGTCCCCTGAGAACATGGCCCCTGGACTTGCCGCTGGCCCAGAGCTGACACCAGCATGGAAGCCACACTTCAGACAGAGTGGACTGGACCTGGGGACACAGAGTGATGCATGTGGTGTGTGTCCTTTATGGTTTAAGACACACATACAAGGCTGTCCTACTGGTTTCTTTTAGAGGGGAGAGGAGAGGGTAGAGGAGAAGGGATGGGTGCTGGTTCGGTGGACACCGGAAGTGTGGAAAAGAAGAGGGTGCTGCCACAGGGAGGGGAGAGCTGATGGAGTTGCAGAGAGTCAGGGGCTTGGGGTTTTATACATCAGATTGACTTGGATTGTAAACTTTCACTTAATCACAATAAAAAATTGTGAACAAATCAGACATATGTTATCTTGCCCTCCTTTTCACTGGTGAAGGACAAGGTGATTCCTGCTCGCCAAGCTGTAAGCTGCCATCCTTTCTGCTCCCATGTCCACTTGGTGCCTGCCCAGCTGACCTTCCTCCTACCACCTCAGCCTGATGACCTGGGAGAGGCAACTTCACTGAGTGTAGGAAACCAGGGAAAGGCTCCATTTGGAAAGGCAGCAGCCACATCCCTCCTCGCTCCCCAGAACAATGCCCTTGCAGATCAGGCCCTTCCAGGCGCCTTAAGTTCAGGAGCTTTCCTCCAGGCCATGGGTCTGGAAGCAGCAGCAGGAAGTGCCCAGGCCTCCCTCCCCCTGTAGGGAGGACAGAGGTAGAGACACAGACTCAGAGAAGGACACGCAGGGAGGTGACACCCAACCAACCAGCCAGCCATCTCACCGGGAGACCCTTGTCTAGGGTCAGGCCCTCCAGAGCTGATCTTGGACAGAAGCGCATGACTGATGGAGCTGAGGTCACAGGGTGGTGACAGGCCACGAGGTGTAAGCTGAGTCCACGCCATGCTGGAGTGCCTCAGAGGGGACGAGGCCTCAAACTCTGGGCATCCTGAAAAGAATAATAACTCTTGTCACCCCTGTAATGTGCACGTGGAGCAGGAAACTTGAAGGAAGGCAAGGACTGGCCCTGGGCTGCATAGGAGGTTAAGGGAGACCCATGGAAGCCTGAGTGCCCAGCCTTGGTCCTCTTCTTGGTCCCTGGAGCTGGCAGCTAGGAGTGGCCAGGCTTCTGGCTCTGAAACCGTAAACCAACTGTCCATAGACTCTTCCTCTGGGCCTGAGAAGATGGACTGCTTCCTGGGTTGAGTTTTATGGACAGATTATGTTTTGCTTGAAGCTATTCTGCCTTTTAAACCTGACACTCAAGTCACTTTCCAGTCCTCTGGGGTTCCCTTGAAGGAATACGCATGTCCCCAGTTCCCAGCCAGGACCAACCTGCCTGCTTTTGGGTGCCATGGAATCGAGACTGAGAGAAAACCCCATGCCCTGTTGTTTGTAAGTACTTGGCCTGAGATAACCGCTCATCCTCTGTGCCCTGGCTTCCCCTCCATAAGGTGTGGTGCGGACACTCAGTATGCTTACCTGCTGACACAGGCTGGGGATTCCTGTCCACCAGACGCACTGTGGAAGAAAAGTCTGGCAATCAGTTTTAAAAATCAGCCATTGAAAACTGGAGCAGAGTTTTACCCTGACACACACAGACTTGCTATGAGCCAGAAGTGACTTGGTGGCAGCCGGCTTGCTGGGTCCCTGAGCAAAGTGGTGAGCAGGAAGGGCAGCAGATGGCGAGGGTCAGGAAGCAGTGGTGTCCTCTGCCCAGGGCAGGTTAGCTGCTTGGGAGGGTCAGCATGCTTGGCCCCTGGAGCTGGTCAGTCCGGCACAGGCCTATGGGTCGGTACAGGGTGTGCCCCACTGCAGGATGCAGGGTGACTGGACAGACATTCCCAAGGAGGAATCATCCTTCTGTTCTCCCTTCTGGCTGTCACCCAGTGGTGTGACCTCTTTAAAGCTCTTGCTTTTGAGGATGCTCTTGTTACCAAGGAAACGCTGGTGGCGCAGTGGTGTAGTGCTACATCCGCTCACCAAAGGGTCGCAGTTGAGACCCACCCGGCGTCCCTTGGAAACTCTATGGGGCAGTTCTGCTCTGTCCTCTAGGGTTGCTGTGCTTCGGAATCGACTCAACGGCAGTGGGTTTGGTTTGGGGTTTTTTTTGTTACCACACCCTAGAGGTGGACCCTTGCCCAACACTCAGACTTGCCGATTCCCTGGACTCATTCGCAAGGCCAGTGAAGAAGCTGGAGGAAGTTTCTCAGATCGAGCCCACCAAGCCACGGGGAAGCAGTCTTTAGGTGTGACTCAGGTGGCTAGATGGCAGCCAAGCAAGGGTTCTGGGGAGGGAACCCTCTAGAACGCAGCCAGGAAAGAGAAAGTGATGTGGCTGTGGTTGGACTTCTCACTCTAAAATAGGGTTGGGGTGATGCTTTGCTGTTTGATTGTTCCTCCTCTGTCTGTATCCTCTGCTGAGGTCAGTGAGCGGTCAGAGCTGACCTTCCTGGGCATGTGGGGTGGGCCCAGTCTGATTGGGGCTTGTTTAAGTCTCGCAAAAATTCACTGCATTAGTAGGTCAGGTTGCACGGCTGGGCCCACCCCCCAGAGGTGCCCCGCCCCCTGGACTTGCCCCATCAGGGATTCACATGGGAAGGGTCTCTGCTACTTTAGCCGAACACAGGAATGCAAAGGCCACACAGCAATGGGGCGAACTCTCACCATGTCACTCACTGGTTGTTTCCTTTGGGGCAGTCACTCCTCTAGACCTCAGGCAGTTCATCTAAAAATGGGGATAATACTGTCTGCAACATGAAAATCAAATGCAGAGGTGACGGAATAGTTGGCAGAGGGATCAGCAAGAGAGGGCTGAAAAACCCTCAAGTGCTTGGCAACAAAGCATGTGCTTCCAAGTGGCCCAGGTGATCCCTGTGTCAAAGGGCAAACCAAAAGAGATGTTAGAAAGAAGTCTGAATTGGATGAAAATGAAAACCCAATGCATCAAAATTTGTGGAATTCTGCTAAAGCAAGTTAGAGGGACACTCGCAGCAGTACCCTGCCCATATTCTAGAGTAAAAAGTTTGCAGGTAGACTGTTTCCAGTACTGACTTAACAGAGTTGAAAAGATAACTAATTAAATCCTAATTAAGCAGAAGGAATGAAAGGGCACCAGGGCAAAACAGTGAACGGACAAACAGCAGAGAAAGTCAACCAGCCAAGTGCCGATCCTTGGAGAAGCTCAAGAGCATGGACAATGCTCAAGCCGACGGTCCAGGAAAAGGGAAGAAGACAGGAACTGCCAGTACTGGGGACCAGAGAGTGGAAGGGAAGGAGGAAAGTTTTAGAGGAGACAAATCTGCTCCTTGTCTTGACTGCAGTGGTGGTTTCACAGGTGTAAACACCTGTCAACGTTACCGAATTTTATATTTTCATATATGCTGTCACTGTATTTAGTTATACTCCAGCAATACTGTTAAAAAAAAATACAAGACTATTATTGGGGAAATTTAAGAAGAGCTCAGTAAAGAAAGGAAGATGAAAAACAACAAATAAGCAGAGGTTTCAGCCATCTCACAGAAGTTCACGTTCAGCCCATGGAGTGACCTCAGTAAACAATGCAGTCATCCCTTTGGCCCCTGAAGGTTGTACCTCAGGATTGAAAACATAGTTCAGCCCTCACCAGGCTTGAACTACCACCTGGTTTCATGTCACTGCTCAGTTCATCCAGGAGTCAGCCCCGTCCTACGTGACCAACAGAAGATTAGCCTCTCTCTGAAAAAGGGGCATGTAGGCATCTAGACCTGCTGTACTATTTCCCCCTCTGTACACAATGATCAGTACTTACTACAGAATTACCAGGTGTGCCAGGTTCACAGAAACCAAGAATAAACAACAGAAATACATCACGTGTCTCAGTTACCTAGTGCTGATTTGAGACACCACAAGTGGAAGGCTTTACAAAGAGAAATTTTGCTTTGTCAGAGTCCAGTAAGCTAAAAGTCTAAATTCAGGGGATCAGTTCCAGGGGAAGGCTTTCCCTGTTGGCAGTGGAGGGAGTTCTTTGTCATCAGTCTTTCCCCGGACTGGAAGCTTCTGAGACACAAGGACCCCAGTGCTTTCCAAAGAACACAATCAGTTCCCAGCACTGCTTTCTTTCGTGATGGTACGAGGTCCTCAAATTTGTTTGCTAGATTCTTTCTTTTACATCTCAAGAACCCAGCTGCAGCCCTTCCACCCTCATTAATGTCACAGATGCAGACCTACAACAGGAGGAACATCACACAACACCAGGAATCCCGGCCTAACGGCCACACACACGCATTTTGGACGCTGCGCCAGCGTCCTCAGCTGCTGCCACTGTGCCCCCACCTCCAAAGACAGCAGGCAGGCTGCAGTCCTCCGGTGCACCCCAAGCCCCTGGACATCCACTAAGCTCGCCACGGCCTCTCTCGCCTGCTTGGGCTGCTCCTCACCAGGGGGTGAAGAGCAGGCTATCCCGTCTAGCACCCCCCAAATAGTTCCCTTTATTCAGTCATTGAAGAAGAAAAAAGTAATTTGTGGAAGATTAGGTATGAGATCATTTACACACAATTTAAAACCAAGACAACAGTATATACGGTGATAGAGACTCTCAGAGATACAGAAGTAAAGCACAAAAGTCTCTGAGGCACTATAAGCCAGACTGCTAAGTTTTGGGGTAAATTGTCACACAACCTCTTCTCTGCGGGATGGGGAAGTGCAAAGCCCTCCCCACTCCTAAGAACCCCCTCCGATGGAACTAATACACCCCCAGCCTCTCTCACAGTTGGCCTGGAGCAGGGGACGTGGTGCAGTAAGTCGGAGGCCAGCCCCAGACATGGGGACTGAGCAGCCACCATCCTCGGCTCTGGGGCTTCGGCTGGACGGGAAGCGGCACTCCATCCCTGCCCCAGCCGTCACCACTCTCTCTCCCCACCTGCAAGGACGGGTAGCAGAGGTGTAGGGAGAGCCACATTGTCAACTCTCTGCTCTGGCACCTCTTCGGCGCCTGTGTCCCAAGGGCTCCGTCCTGGTCTCCTCTGTTGGTGCGGAGTCTGTGCTTGGCTGTTGGCCTCACATGGGACTCTCAGACGTCCTCAGACCTCCCTCTTTCGCTCTGCCAGGACCAGGGCTCCTGGGGGCTGTTCCTCTCTCTCGGAAGTCTGCAGCTACTCCTCCGTGGTGAAGAGCTTCCAGCACCGTTGGTGACAAGCACATCTCACAAACATGGATGAGAAAAGAAGTAACTTGTGAAGGGCCACTTATACATATTTTTAAAACGTGAGCCAGCAGTACACGCTGGTTTGGGAGACCCAGAGACGCGGCGGTGATACACACAACTCCGCAGAGCACTGTCAGCCCGGCAGAGGGGGGCGCCCTTCGGGTGGGGTGGAGGCAAACGGTCTGCGCTGTGACAACAGCTCTAGATACAGACCTGTCTTCACACGCCTGTAGTGTCACGGCGTCTGTGTAGAACTAAGCGGCAAATATGGGACATGCCAGATTTTGATGCAGCTGAGCACTGTAGATTCAACTGTGTCCCCCAAAATAACATGTGTCAGTTTGCTGAGACCATGATTCCCAGTGCCGTGCGACTCTCTACCCTTTTGTTATCTGATGAGATTTCCCTAAGTGTGGTAAGTCCCTTCTCTGTGACGCTGTCAAAGTGGGATTCGCAGCAGTTCTGTTAATAGGGCAGGGCTCTCCACAGGATCAGACCAAGTCATCAGTCAACCACTGTTGAGACAAGAAAGACAGGAGCAAGAAGAGAGATGGGGGACCACACACCAGCAACAAAGAAGCATAGGGTGTCCTAGGGACCTCGGTCCCTGTGCAGAGGAGCTCCTTCCCTGGGAAGATGGGAGCAAGGACCTTCCTCCAGAGGCCACACAGAGAGAAAAGCATCCCTGGCACTGGCACCCTGAATTCATACTTCCAGCCTCCTCGACTATGAGAGAATAAATTTCTCTGTGTTGAAGCCATCCACTTGGGATATTTCTGTTATAGCAGCGCTCAGTAACTGAGACACCCACCTGTGGTCTTTCTGCGACCACAGCACTCAGTGACTGAGTCACTGAGTGATGGTTCCCTTCTGGTAGAGAGACAGCAGGCTGGAGGCATCTGGCCTCCTGTAACATCACAAAGGGAAAGAGAGTCAAGGCCAACAGCCCAGGCTGACTCCTGGGAGGCAGAGGTCAGGCGTGCTTCTTTTCTCTGCTACCTCTACTGATTCTGACACCAACCACCCCTCCGTGGCCCTGGACTTCTCTGATAGGTTCAGTGATTCAGTACAGTGGACAAACAGAACTCACAGAAGATACTCAGGATTGTGGGGTTTCTCAGGAAAGTTACAGCAGACAATTCAGGTTCAGGGACACTTGAGAGACAGCTCCTTTGTCAGGCAGCCTTCCGTAGCCACGCCTGCAGGCCAGCCTCCCTCTGGCCCCTCAGCCTCTGGGTGTCCTGGAAACCCCAGGGGGCGGTGGTGAGGAGCTGTGGCTGCTGAGCAGAAGGTCTGCAGTTTAAGGTCGCCAGGGCCCCTCGGAAGCTGCACGGGGCAGTTCTACACTGTCCTCTAGGGCTGCTGTAAGTCACAACCAACTCCACAGCAACAGGTTTGGGTATCTGTCTTGTCTTTTTTGGATAAGTGCCCGAGGCACTTCACTCAGTGAGGCTGGGCTGCAGGTGCTCAGCTCTGCTTTGGGGTCAGCATACCCAGCTCCTCGAATGCTGTGCGGCTCTCTGTCTGTCTGTCTGTCTCCCCCACCCCGGCTGTCTCTCCTTCTCTCTTGCTCTTTCTCTCCTCTCTCTCTGCCCCTCCCTTTCTTCTCTGTCTCTCTCCCTCCCTTGCGCTCATTCTCCCTCTTCTTCCTCTCTCTCTGTCTCTCTCCCTCTTACTGTTTCTCTCTCCCCCTCTCTCTGCCTCTCTCTCCCTCTCTCTCTCTGTCTCTCTCCTCCCTCTCCTCTCTCTCCTCCTCTCTCTCTGGCTCTTTCGCTACCTCTCTCGCTCTCTTGCTCCCTTTCTCTTTCTCTCCCCTTCTCTCCCCCTTCCATCTCTCCTTCTTACTGTCTCCCCCCACCTCTGTCTCTCCCCCTCTGTCTCTCCCTCTCTCCTTCCCTCTCTCTGTCTCTGTCTCCCTCTCCCTCTCGCTCGTGGTCTGATTTCAGGAGCTTCTCTGCACGGTGACCCTAGGACTTGTCCCTCTCCTGTGTCTTGGTGCTGGTGGGTTCCTCGTTCTGCTCTGGAGTTGGCTGTCTTTGAGGCCTAGCAGGATGGCAAAGCGGACTGACCCTCTGGGGCAGTGCAAAGAACTATGTTCTTTGCACAGCTGACTGGCCCCTCATTATGTTATCTTTATAGCCTTACCCTATCCCTCGGGTGGGGTTATAAGACTATGCAAGAGGGATCTATGACACCGCATTTGGCATCTGCCTATTTTCTCTCTACTTTTAGGTATGCTTTAAATATTTTATTAAAAAACGGAAGAGTCAGCACTCTTGGTGTGTTCACCACAGAAGCTGTCCCCGATTGGGCCCTCGGCTGGCATGGCTAGTTTTTACGGCTCACGGGCATGCCTTCTGGCTTCACATGCGCAGCTGTGCAGCACCTGTGTGAGGACGACGACTGGGCTCTGGTGTCCACAGGGACAGAGGCTGGACACTGAGGAGGGGCTTCCGAGGCAGAACTCCTTGTGGTAAGTACCCACTAGGGGTTTAAAACGTTCTCTTGTACTGGATTGTAAAAATCTCACCGCTTAGTTTTTAGTTGTAGCTGACAATGTCAGCAGTTTTTAAAAAATTTTGGGGGTATGCAACTCTCCCCCTTCAGTGGAAAGCTAGTGTCCCAGCACCACCCAAGAGGATGTCTTCTCCTCCTCTGTTGGAGGTCTCTCAGTTCCCAGGGGGGCCCTGTGTGGCACAAGTGCTGAGCACTCAGCAGGGGATTCAGGTCTGCCCAGAGGCCTCTCAGAAGAAAGGAATGGCACCCTACTCAGTGCTGTGCGGCTGCTTCCTTTCCGACATGCGCAGGGCGGCAGCGACTCGCCAAACCCACCGCGTCCCATCAATTCTGATTCACAGCACCTGTGCCCCCAGGGCTCCAAGGACAGTAAAAACTCAACACCAAACCTGCCAAGTCGATGTCAACGCATAGCAACCTGGCCGATTCCATGCAGGATGGGGTTGGTTGCTGGATCCTCTGTTCTTTCCGCTTACTTGTTTATCGGTCACTGTACAACTACCTGGAAACCCTGGTGGGGCAGTCGTTAAGTGCTGGGGCTGCTAACCACAAGATGGGCAGCTTGAATCCATCAGGTGCCTCTTGGAAACTCTGTGGGGCAGGTAGTTATTGGTCGGACTCCACGGCCCTGGGTTTGGTTTGGGCCTTGGTGGGAATACCACATGCTTTTAATTAGTACAATGTGGCTTCTTTTATTTTTTTACAAACAGAAGAGCAATTCTTCCCATCGAGTTTTCTCTTTTAGAATATTTTTGACTGAACATTTGACTGAACATTTTAGAACATTTTGACATTTACCCAGTCATAGGGTAAGGCTATGAAGACAACGTAATGAGGGGGCAGTCAGCTGTGCAAAGAACATAGTTGTGCCCCCCAGAGGGTCAGTCTGCTTTGCCATCCTGCTAGGCTTCAAAGACAGCCAACTCCAGAGCAGAACGAGGAACCCACCAGCACCAAGACACAGGAGAAGGACAAGTCCTAGGGTCACCGTGCAGAGAAGCTCCTGAAATCAGACCACGAGCGAGAGGGAGAGGGAGACAGAGACAGAGAGAGGGAAGGAGAGAGGGAGAGAGAGAGAATCTGTCGAATGAATGTAACTTCAGTTTATTATGATCTTTGAAAAACCGTGCTTGCATTTTGACTGGGCTTACACTGACTGTACAAACCGACTTGTAAGAATTTTCGATTTTATAGCTGTGTTGCCATCTGGGAAGCAGCGTTTTTCTGATTTAATTGATCCTTTGTCCGTCTTCTACTGAAGCTTCAGCCAGCCAAGTGCGTCGATCAGAGACTTTTCAAAAACGTAGTCTTCCGTCCAGGTTCATTTCCAGGAACGCCTAGGTTTTGTGGCCTACTGTGAAAGGAATGCCCAGATGTTTGAGGGTGTACGTCGAGCAGGGTCCCCTCTGGGCCAGTGACCACCACGAACATTGCCAGGAGCCTGAGACTTTAAGGGGAAAGGACGACTAGCTGACCAGGTGGTGCGTGGGGACGGCCCAGGCACCGCCAGGACGCGTAGGAACTGGGGAGGCAGCGGCTCTCGGGATCCCGGACCCGGTGTTCACCTGGAATTTGAGACACCTCTGGGACCGCACCGCCCTAGGCCACGCCCACGACACACGTCACTCCCTCCAGCCACGCCCCGGCCATTACGCCACACCCTTTCCCGGCTTCACCGAAACTCCGAGTCGGGCCCCGCCCCCTTTGGGGCTGGCCTACCACTCCAAGGCCCCGCCCACCTCCACCTGCCCAGTCAAAATCAGGCCCTGCTCCTACACTCCGCCAGTCACTATAAGGCCCGCCCACCACTAGCCGTCCTCTTCCAATGAACTCCAGCCTCATCAGGACACGCCCCATCAGGCCCCGCCCCGCAGGTCGTCTCACGCCGGCGCACCGCCTGCTGGTTCCACCGGTTCGTGGGTCCTCTGCCCTTCATCCGCAGTCGGGCTCGAAGGTCAGGAGTTCGAGTCTTGGTGACCCCGCCTCAGGCTCCAGCTCAGAGCTCTTCTCCGTCTGGCCAGCGCTACTGCGTTGTTGCCGGCGCGCGCGACGAATCTGCCGCTGCGAATCGGCGGGCCTGGCGGCGGCGGCACCGCAGCCTCGCGAGACTGCCGAGCGTCGCGGGCGCGCGGCGGGCCTGGCGGGGCGGCCTGCGGGCAGCTACGGCGAGCCTGGGGCCGGGCGCCGCCGGCATGACGGGCCGCGTGTGCCGCGGGTGCGGCGGCACCGACATCGAGTTCGATGCGGCGCGCGGCGACGCCGTGTGCACTGGCTGCGGCTCGGTGCTGGAGGACAGCATCATCGTGTCCGAGGTGCAGTTCGTGGAGAACAGCGGCGGCGGTTCCTCAGCGGTGGGCCAGTTCGTGTCTCTGGACGGTGCGTCCTGGGCCAGGCGGGCGGACGGCCGCCGGGACCCCTCAGAGCGCGGAACCCGGCCGGCGCGGTTGGCGGCCGGCTCGACTCCGGCGGACGTGTGCGGAGGGGTCGTTGTGTGCCGGCCACCTGGGACCAAGAGGGGGCAGGGGTGGCCTGAGGGGCAGCGGCGAGCCGGGCTGCCGGGAGAGGGCCCGGGGTCGACCTGCCGGTGAGGGGCGAGGCCAGAGCCCCGGAGGAGGGGGCCACACGGAGCCGGTAACAGCGCAGAAGTTGTGCAGACAAGGGAAGCACGCGTCGCTGAGAGGGTGTGAGTGACAGGGACCGGGAGGTGGGCGCACACGTAGTGCTGTGGGCCGACTGCTGCGAGAAACAGGCAGACGCGCGTGGAGTTGGAGGGAAGGGCTTCTGGGCGTTGGGGTGGTAGGGGGCTGCTGCCTTAGGTGACGAGTCTTAGCAAACTGTTGTTGTTGTCATCGAGTGAGTTCCGACTTGTGGCGACCGTGTAGGGCAGGGTAGAACTGCTCCACAGAGAGTCCGAGGAGTACCTTGTGGATTTGAACTGCTGACCTTCTGGTTAGCAGCCGTAGCTCTTACCGACTGCGCCACCAGGATTTCCTGCAGAACCAAAGGGCCCTTTAAAATGAGCGCTGGTAGAGCTTTAATTTTGAAAATCGAATTTACAAGAACAGAAAACTGTAGCCTGAAACATAGTGTGGGCATGGGTGCCTTTTTATTTATTCTTTATTTTTAATTAAATGATACACAGTAAAGTCGACTTTATTTTGGTGTAGAGTTTTGTGAATTTTAACAAATGGTGGCCCAGAGCTTCAGTGCTACTGCTGACCTTTTGGTTAGCAGTTCAGATCCATCAGGTGCTCCTGGGAAACTCCACGGGGCAGAGCTACGATGTCTGTAGGGTTGCTGTGAGTCGAAATCCTCTCAAGGCAGTGGGTTCGGTTGATTTACAGACTCTGGAACTGTCACATTGAGGATGAAGAAAAGCCCTTCACCCGAACACAGCTCCTGCCTTTTTGTCATTCCCTTCCCCAACCCCTGCCCCTGATCTGTGGTCCTCCATCCCTATGGTTTTGTCTTTCACTAAGCCCAGTGTCTTTGAGGTTCACCCAGGCTGCATGTATCAGCAGTTGATCCTTCTCATTTCTGACCAGTAACGTTCCCTCCTATGAAGTGCCCTGGGTTGGTGCAAGTGGATAATGCATTTGGCTGCTGACTGGAGATTGGAGATTCTGGTCCACCCAGTGGCACCTCGAAACAAAGTCCTGGTGATCTGTTTCTAAGAAATCAGCCATTGAGAACCCTGTGGGGCACAGTTCTGCTCTGACACGTGGGGTCACCAGGAGTTGGAATTGACTCCATACAACTGTTTATCTCTTTGTGTGATGGCCCGCAGTTTATCTCGTGGTGTGGATGGTCCACTGTTTATCTTGTGGTGTGGATGGCCTGCAGTTTATCTCGTGGTGTGGATGGTCTGCAGTTTATCTTGTGGTGTGGATGGCCTGCAGTTTATCTCGTGGTGTGGATGGTCTGCAGTTTATCTCATGGTGTGGATGGTCCACTGTTTGTTTATCTTGTGGTGTGGATGGTCCACTGTTTGTTTATCTCGTGGTGTGGATGGTCCACAGTTTTTGTTTATCTCGTGGTGTGAATGGTCCAGTTTGTTTCCTGGTGTGGGTGGTCCACTGTTTGTTTATTTCGTGGTGTGGATGGTCCACTGTTTGTTTATTTTGTGGTGTGGATGATCCACTGTTTGTTTATCTTGTGGTGTGGAAGGTCCACTGTTTATCTTGCGGTGTGCGTGGCCCACAGTTTGTTTATTTCATGGTGTGGATGGTCCATGGTTTGCTGAAGGACATTATGAGTTGTTACCAGAGCTCCTGTAAACAATCCTGAAGAGCTTTTGGTGTGAATGTGAATTTTCATTGCTCTAGGGTAGCTACCTGGGAGTGGGAGAGCTATGTATATGGAGAGAAATATTTAACTTTATAGGGAACTCTCAAACTTTTTCAAAAGGTTGTGACACTTTACCAGTAGCACTATATTTTCAACAGCATTTAGTATTGCCATCTCTTTATTTTAGTCACTCTGGTGTGTGTAGGGGAGCCCTGGTGGTGCAGTGGTTAAGGGCTATTTCTGCTAACCAGAAGTTCAGCAGCTCAGATCCATGGCTGCTCCTTGGAGACCCTGCGTAGTGGTTTTACTCGTCCTGCAGGGTCACAGTGAGTCGCAGTTGACTCCGGAGCAGAAGAAGTTTTCTGTTGTCCTGGAGGCTAGTTGATCATTTTTTCTTTTATGAATAGTACGTTGGTGTCACATCTAACAAGTCTTTGCCTACTCCAGCATCAGGGAGATTGTCTTCTAAAAGTTGACAGCTTTGTGTTGTACTTTTGGGTTAGTATTTGTCTCAGATGCGGACGCAGGCTTAGGTTTGTTTTGTGGAGTATTGTCATCAACTGCTGTCAACGTTGATTCCGCCTCTGATGACTTGCATGTGTCAGAGTAGAGCTGCTCAGTGTGGTGTCCTGCTGTCATAGTTGGGTGAAAGGCCCAGTTCTTTCTCCATTGCATTTTGTCCCTTTGGTAAAAGCCCGTCGTCCCTGTTTGTGTGGGCTGACTTCTGGGCTCTTGCCGTTCCGCTGCTCAGTGCCTGTTCCTTGTCCGTATTTACACGGCTTGTGTTAAGGGGAGTCATAGAAGTCGTGGAGTTAAGTACTCTGTGAGTCCTATAACTTTGTTCTCTCTTCCTTTTCAGAGTTATTTTAGGTATTATAGTTCCTTCTCCCCATTTAAGTTTTAGAGTGAGTTTGTACATATCTACAAAAAAATCCTTTTGGGATTCTTTTTCTGAAGAAAATTTAGATAGCAAATTAGGTTCCCATTTTACACTGTCTGTGCGTGTTATTCACTGACACTGGTTATGCCTGTCACTGTGTGTCAGCTTTCTCATGATTTCCATTAACCTAGCTTCCTTGTCCTCGTACTGTGTCATCTGTTGGCTGTCAGGTCTCCGTCAGACGATGGTTGAGGGCGCACAGAACTGGCAGCTGATGTTCCTTTATGAGCAACTCTGTCCATGGCTGCATAGGTGACTGTTGGGGGCCTGCTGAGATTTTAATTGGAATTGGATTAAATCTGATACATTTGAGAAGAACTCACGTTTTTAGTATGTTAAGTCTTTCCTCAGTGTCTTAGAGTTTTTGATGTAGAACCCTATGTGTTATTGTAGGGTTACACCCAGCCATGTATTTGGGGCTCTTATAAGTGATAGTTTTTAAAAACTTTAGTTTTCAATAGTCTGTTGCTATTATATAGAAAAATAGGGTAACTTTTGAGTGTTGATCTTCCTGTGACTTTGCTAAACTTACATATTAGTTCTTGGAGGGTTTTTTTCTGGTTCCTTGGGATTTTATATAGCCAGCCATGAGTAGGGACTGTCTTGTCTCTTCCCTTCATGTCTGGGTTTTGTCTTAGAGCAGGTGCAGTCACCTTGCTCCTGGTCGTAAAACACAAATGCCAACCCCCAGTGACCCTAGAGGACAGAGTGGAGTGGCCCCAGAGGGCTTCCAGGGGGCACCTGGTGGGTTCCCACTGCTGACCTTTAGGTGAGCAGCTGTAACACTTAACCACTGCGCCACCAGAGTCTTCTTCCTGAGCTTCGGGGGATATTTTCAGCCTCCTGCCATTCAGTGGTTTTGTCTTGAATGGATGCTGAGCTTCGTTAAGAGCTTTTCCTCTTCCAGCCGGTACAGATGCACTTGGTCCCTGGCTGCTAGTGGCGTGATTGCTTCCTATGGCTGCCTTTTAAATGTTGCACCTGCCTTGCTCACCGGGATAAACTTGGTCTTGTCGCACTGTGTGTGTTGCTGGATCATATTTGCTAATGTTTTGCTGAGGACTTTTCTGTTTATGTTCAGATGGGCTACTGGTTTCCCTGTCTTGCTTTTGTCTGGTTTTGATGTTAAGTGATGCCAGCCTCACAGAATGAACCGGGAAATGTTCCTTCCCTTTCTGTTTTCTGAAATAATATTTAGAGTTGGTGTTATTTCTTTCCCAAATGGTAGAATTCACCATCTGGGCCTGGAATTTTTTTTTTTTTTTTTTCAGAAAATTTTAAACTACAAATTCAGTATCTTTAAGAGTTACAGGTGGTAGTTAGATTTTAGATTAAGTTTTGTCCCAGGTGAGTTTTAGCAGTTTGTCGGTTTTGGGGAATCGGTCTGTCTGACCTCAGGTGAACTTGTGTCTGTAGACTTGTTTGCAGTGACACTTTGTTTTTCCTTTCCGGTGTTAGTAACGTGTGTCTTTTTTTTTTTTTTTTGTCTTGTGCTAGAGGTATCTGAGTTTTATCCGTTTTCTCAAAGACCTAGGTTTGGGTTTCACTGATTCCCTCCCACGCTCCTGTCTCTTTGTCTCTTGTTCATCTTTGTCTCTTACGTAGGAGGTGCATCTGTGTCCTTTGTAGTGGCTGCCCAAGGGGGACCCAGAAATGGGTAATGATGGTGGTTATGACTGGGCCTGTCTGTGGAAAGGCTCTATGCAAGGCACACCAGTGCTGTCATGTCAGCCTGTAGTCCCCACTTTGCTGATGGGGAAACTGAGGTGTGGAGGGATGGACAGTCTCAGAGGCTCAGAAGGGAGGGCAGGCAGCCTGGGCATAGAGATGGAGATTGAGCTTCCTCCCATGTGGGGTGGGAATGTCGGGGAGGTGAAGAGAATCTCTGGGGTGTCACGGTGTGCTGTAAACATTTAATTGGTGCCTGGCTGCTAGTGGCATGATTTCAAGGTCCTGTTCTTGCAGGTTTGTGCTGTGGGGAGACAGGAAGGCAGTTCTTGTTGTCAGTGAGCCTGGAAAGTCAGGGGAGCACTGATAAATTGTGGGTTCAGAGCCCAGGGGCAGCATGGGTGGCATCTGGGCACAGTAAGGTGGAGGACAAGACGTCACTGCTCCTTAGGGCAGCCCTCCGTCCCTTAGTTGCTCCCAAGTGCCCCGCTGCCCTTGCCTGCCCTGTTATAGCACTGGTGACACCCTTGGTAAGTTCTGGTCACCTCCCTATTCCCCAGGCATAGGAGTCTCCAGTTACGGATGGGTTGGCTTCCACATGGGGTGACCCCACGCATGCAGAGGGGGACCACCCGAGGGTGGCGAAGGTTGTGATCTCTCAGGTTTGAACTGCTGACCTTTGGGCAGGTTGTCAATGCCTAGTGACCTGTCAGACAAAGTAGACTTGCCTCACAAGGCCCCCAAGGCTACAGTCCTCAAAGGAGCAGACGGCCACATCTTTCCACGGAGCGGCTGCTGTGTTCAAATGGCTGACCGTTTGAGTGCTGACCCACTGTACCGCCAGGGCTCCTGGAACCATCCGGGGCGGCTGCAGTTGTGTCTCCTTGGTAGGGGGCTCTGTGCGTGGAGGACAGTCCTGGCTCGGACCCCCCTTTCTGGTCTTTGGGTGTTGGGTCTCGATGGCCGTGTCTGCGCTGCACAGGCACAGGGTTAGTGACACCTGCTGCTCCCAGGTGGAGTCAGTCACGTTAGGTCTCTTTTGTGCAGGTGCTCTGTCCTCGCCGTCCACTAGAGGGTGTCCTCAGCTGGGCTGCCTGGAGCAAGTAGCCAGTGTTGGCCTAAAGCTTTGGCCCAAGTGTCCGCAGCTGCATGATCCATGTGTTAGCTCCAGCTTCTTTGAATTCCTCGTCATAACAAACAGCCAGTGTTCAGATGCAGGAGGGCAAGGGTTTCCTAAGTCTGCACTTTGGCCCAGAGGTAAACTTTCTCCTTTCCACCCCAGCCCTGTGCTCACACATGGAGAGTTGTGGTCGTTGTATCCTGCCCACGCCTGCTCTCTAGGCTGAGTGGTTGGAGCCCCTGCTCACACAGGGAGAGTTGTGACAGTTGTATCCTGCCCATGCCTGCTCTCTAGGCTGAGTGGTTGGACCCTGTGCTCACACATGGAGAGTTGTGGTCGTTGTATCCTGCCCACGCCTGCTCTCTAGGCTGAGTGGTTGGACCCCGTGCTCACACAGAGAGTTGTGGTCGTTGTATTCTGCCCACGCCTGCTCTCTAGGCTGAGTGGTTGGACCCCGTGCTCACACAGAGAGTTGTGGTCGTTGTATTCTGCCCACGCCTGCTGTCTAGGCTGAGTGGTTGGAGCCCCTGCTCACACAGGGAGAGTTGTGACAGTTGTATCCTGCCCACGCCTGTTCTCTAGGCTGAGTGGTTGTAGCCCGTGCTCACACATGGAGAGTTGTGGTCATTGTATCCTGCCCACGCCTGCTCTCTAGGCTGACTGGTTGGAGTCACGTCCTTGGGGTTACAGAAAACCTCAAACCAGACCCAGTGTCCTTGAGTCAATTCCGACTCATAGTGACCCTAAGGAACAGGGCAGAACTGCACCATAGAGTTTCCAAGGAGCGCCTGGCGGATTTGAACTGCCGACCTGCTGGCTAGCACTCATAGCGCTTAACCACTGTGCCGTCAGAATTTCCACTTGATTGGTGTTGGTGAGTAAAAAAAGTCTGTTTCAATTTGGTGAGCACATTCTGAGCTCCTGTTCTGGGCTGTGTGTGCCTGCTGAGGAACAGGGTATCTTCATTGCAAGGAACTCACTAGAGGGTGCAGACAAGAAGGTCTGTGCATGTCACCTGGGGGACGTGAGCTGGGGCTATATGCAGGGAGCTTGGATGGGGGTCCAGAGTCCTGAGATGGCTCCTAGAGCAGGTGACTGGACTGTCCTAGGAAGGAGTGATGGGAAGGATTGGAGAGCAGGAATGTGAGGGTGTGATACTGAGCGTGTCCCTTGTCTGTGGAGTTCTGGGTGGAAGCCGGCTGGTGGGGGTGAGGACCAAGAAGAGTGCGTGTAGGCCTGCTGCTCTCTTGTCCGGCCCACCTCCAGTGTGAGCGTGCCACACCAAGCTTGTCCCCACCCCGCGCCTGTGCAGGAGGAAGGCTGGAGCAGGTGCTGTGTGCTGAGTGTTGACCTTTTTCTGACGCAGTATTTGTTAAAAGCTCGTGTCTATTGTTGTTGAACCACAGGTGAATTTTTTCATTTTCTAAAATTACGTGGTGAGAAAGGGGTGCTCGAGACGTTTGTGACTGATGTTGGTCCCAGGTGTGAGAATAGGGTGTCTTATTCGGCACATTTGCTAAATGTAGAAAACCTTTGAGTATAAACATTATGATGCTAAAAACCCCGCCAGCAACAAAAGGACCCTGGTGGCAGATGGGAAGTGAGGCCCTGCGGTCTGGCTGGGGAGACCGGTGCTGCCTGCAGGACCTCGGGTAACAGTGTGCTGCTTGAAGCCTGCTCACTGCCTGTGCCAGCAGGGTGGCCGGCCCTTCACCACTGAGTCTTGTGTTTGTGTGTGTTTGGGACTCCACTGATAGGTGAGTGCAGACCCCGCTTGTCCCGTGCCTGTCTCTGTCAGTGGCCTCAGGTTCCCTGTCCTGTCATGTCTGCCCAGGCCTTTCGCCCACACCTGTGTCTGTGCCGCCTCCTTTGGGGCGTTGGTCTGTGGGTGCACACTTACTCCTTTGTTCTTTGTCGGTAGACCCCTTCCCTGCGACGGGTGGGGGTGGTGCTCTGAGCGCCATTTGTCTGGAGACGGTGGCTGGCAGGTGGGCTCTGTTTGGTTACCCCCTGTGACCTGATGGCAGTGAAGGGGCAGTAGAGTAGAGGCCCACAGAGCCCAGGTGGTGTAGGGTTGGCACTTGGCTGCGAACTGGAGAAGCAGCAGTTCCAGCCCAGCAGACCCTGCGTGGGACAGAGATGTGGCGATCTGCTTCCATAACCCCAGAGGGCAGTTTCTACTCTGTCCTGGAGTTGCCAGAAGTCAGAATCGACTCCTTGGCCACAGGCTTCTAGATTTGGCTGTGAGAAGTCCCAGCTCCTGAGCAGAGAGCACGGGGCTTCTCTGGGCTGGTGTCGATGGGATGGGATTCCGAAGCAGGTGTCCGGCAGGTCCGGTTGGGGCGGTGCCCTGGCGCCACCTGGGCTGGCTGGCTGCAGGGGCTACAGCAAGGCCCCACAGAACAGGTTCCCAGACCCCACACTCAGCAGGTGGGGAGATGGACGGAGAAGTTTCCCGGTGCAGCACAGGGTTAGGGGCCCTGTTGGAAGATGGGGACCGAGAAGGTTCCCAGCGTAGGCACGGTCCCTGGGCAGGATGGGGCCTGGCTGAGGATGTGGACGCAGGAGGTTCCCAGTGTAGGCACGGTCCCTGGACAAGGTTTGGGGGGCCTGACAGAGGATGGGGACTGAGAAGGTGCCCAGTGCAGGCGCGCTCCCTGGGCAGGGCTGGGTGGCCTGACGGAGGATGGGGACCGAGAAGTTTCCCAGTATAGGCGCAGGCCCTGGGCAGGGCTGCGGGCCTGGTAGAGGATGTGGACGCAGAAGGTTCCCAGTGCAGGCGCCATCCCTGCACAGGGCTGGGGGGCCTGCTGGAGGGTGCTGGAGGACATGGGATGGGTACACCCCCACTGCAGCCCCTCTAACCCTGAGCTGTGTGATGGCAGCTTCTGGATGTAGAGGGCTCCAGGAAAGGGGCTAGGAGATGCCCACAGGCGTGATCCACTGCTGCTAGCCCTGGGTCAAAGCCACGACCCCAGTGTCCCTTGGTGGATGTTCCTTGGGTCAATGTGAGAGTAGGAGGAGGCTCGACTTGCGGGTTCGTCTGCGGGTCTGACTGCTAATTCCTGTTCTGCTCTCGTTCCAGAAACACTGGCTTTGTGGGCTGGGGCTGCCCGTCTGCTCCGTAGGCTGTGCCTGACAAAGCTTTTGTGTTTCTAGGTGCCGGCAAAACCCCGACCCTCGGCAGTGGCTTCCATGTGAACCTGGGGAAGGAATCGAGAGCACAGACACTACAGAACGGTACCCCCTCTGCCGGGCTGCAGTGCGGGTGGGGTTGGTGGGGGAGATGATGGGTGAAGGCCCCCTGTCCTGAGCTCAGCCCAGCCTTGCACGTCTGCCCTCTTGGTGCCCACAGCTTCACTGCCTGGTCAGATCCTCCTCCGTCTCCAAGATTCCGTGAGGACATGTTCCATAAGTCTACTCCCTCAGGTCGTTGGGTGCCCTCCTGGGTGCACCTCAGAAGCAGTCTCTACCAGGGCTACTGAGATCTCAGGACTCCTACCTGCCTCCATCTGTTTGTTATTGGTCTGGGTCAAGATAAGGACAGAAAGAACAAATCTGTATCAATTTGACATTGCAGTGACATTTTGATTTTATCTTATAAAAGTATTGGTCTACAGCAAACTGGAGAAGTGGTCTGTTCAAATCCCTTGCCAATTTTTAATTAGGATTATTTGTCCTCTTCTTCCTGAGGTATACATGTTTTTGGTATATTTCAGATCTAAGTCCCTTATGAGTTACATGATTTACACAGGTGCTGACCTGCGCTACTAGATTGTCTTTTCACTTTCTTGATGGTGTTTTTTGAAGCACAAAAGTTTTTAATTTTAATGATACCAAGTTTGTCTTTTTCATTCCTGTTTTTGTTGTCATGTCTAGGAAGCTGTACTGAATCACGGGTCATAGAGATGCACATTCTTGTGGTTTTTCTGAGCATTTTTATCACTTTAGCTCCTACATTTAGTAAGTCTTTTTTCTATTTTAAATTTGTCTTTGAATATGGTGTGAGGTAGGGGCACAGGTTCATTCTTTTGCATGTAGAGATCCAGTTTTCATAGCCCTGTCTATTGAAAAGACTCTTCTTTCCCACTTGTCTTGTCATCTTTGAAAAATAACTGACAGTAAATATGAAGGTGTATTTCTAGATTCTGAGTTCCAGCCTGTTGATCTGTGTGTCTGTCCTTATGCCAGTGCTCTGTTCTGATGGCTGAAGGTGACGTAAGTTTTGATAATTAGAAGTGTAAGTCCTTTGACATTGTTTTTCTTTTTCAAGATTATTTTGACTATTCTGAGTCCCTTGAATTTCCACATGAATTTTTCAATCAGCTGGTCAGTTTTTGCAAAGAAATCAACTAGGATTTTGATGGGAATTACATCTTGGTGAAGAATTGTCAACAATGTTAAGTCTCCAGATCCATGAACATGGGATGTCTTTCCATTTATTTAAGTCTTCTTTAATTTCTTTTAACAATAGTTTGTAGTTTTCAGGATATATCTTTTATGTAAGTACTTTCTTTTGATGCTTTTGTAAGTGGAATTTTTTTTTAGTTTTCTGATGGTTCACTGCCAGTGTGTAGAAATATAGTTGACTGTTTTTATATTGATTTTTGAATCCTGCAGCATTGCTGAACTCATTTATTAGTCACAGTAGGCTTTTGGTGGACTCCTTAGGGTTTTCTGTGGATGTGATCCTGTTGTTGGTGTTGTTAGGGACCATCTGATTGTTTCTGATTCACAGGCACAGAGAAGGACACACTTCTGGTCCTGTGCCGTCTTCACACGACTGTTACTCCCGAGCTCATTGTTGAAGCTGCTGTGTCAACCCATCTTGTCAAGGGTCTTCCTTTTTCACTGACCCTGTACTTCACCGAGCATGAGGTCCTTCTCCAGGTATTGATCTCTCCTGACAACGTGTCAAAAGTACGTAAGAGGTAGTCTTGCCATCCTTGATTTTAAGGACCACTCTGGTTGTATTTCTTCCAAGGTAGATCTGTTTGTGCTTTTGGCAGTCCATGAATATTCGGTATTCTTCTCTAGCACTAGTATTCAGAGGTGTTACTTCTTCTGTTTTCCTTATTTCACATGCATATGATGCAATGGAAAATACCATGGCTTGGGTCAGGCACACCTCAGTCTTCAAGGTGACATCTTTACTTTTCTGTAACTTTAGGGAGGTCCTTTGCAGCACATTTTTCCCAGTGCACTGCATCTTTTGATTTCTTGACCGCTGTTTCCATGGGCGTTGATTGTGGAACCAAGTGAAATGAAATCCTTGACAGCCTCAGTCTTTCATCTTTCATTATGCTGCTTGCTGGTCCAGTTGTGAGGATTTTTGTTTTCTTGATGTTGAGGTGCAATCCATAGATATGATTATAGTGTCTGAAGATAGAAATAGTTTTACTTGAATTTCCACCCTGGATTCCTTTTGTGTGTAGAACCGCCAAGACCTCCCCTGAGGTTAATGATTGGCTAGGAGGGCCTGCAGGACTCAGCATGCAGTCATCTTCGCAGTCATCTTTGCAGCTGACAGTTACGACAGTGGGAGGATACAGAGGAAGGGAAAGTGAGCATGGGAGAAGTCCAGAGGAGCCAAGCACGGGCTTTGATCAGTCCACTCCCAGTGAAGTCACAAAGGACATGCTCACTTTCCTCAAGTTGACAAAACTGAAAAAACCCATACCTGCTGCCATCGAGTCAGTTCCAACTCAGCAATCCTACAGGCCAGAGTAGGACTGTCTCGTAGAGTTTCCTTGGGGTGTCTGGTGGATTTGAACTGCTGAGCTTTTGGTTAGCAGCCATGGCACTTAACCACTAGGCTACCAAGATTTGTCATGTGAAATGTTGGCCACCAGAGAACCACATCCAAGACTCAGTGCTGGGGGCTTTTATTGGGGGCTGTCACAGAGACAGCCTCCACCTTACGTGTACCAAATTTCTGACTCCCAGAAAGCAGGTGCTCCACATAAACTGTGTTGTTTGTACAAAAGGTTAGGCGCAGTGTGCCACTCTTGCCAGCTCTGGGAATGCTGGAAGCCCTTCTGAAACCCAAGTTCCCAAGTGTCAACCAAAGGTTGGCCTCTTTGTTAGGTCTTCCTAAAGACAGTAGTAAGGACAGCTAGGTTAACTCATTCCTATACACTTTTATTTTATTTTCTTGCGTAATTGCCTTGGCCAGAACTTCTCCAGTGCAGTGAAGAATAGAAATGTGGAGAGTGGGCATTCTTGTCCTGTTTTTAATCTTAGGAAAAAAAATTCAGTGTTCCACCATTAAGTATGATGTTGCCTGTGGGTTTTTCATAGATGCCCTTTATCGTGTTGTGGATGCATGCTCCTTTGTATTCCTAGTTTGTGGAATATTGTCACTGTGTTTGATTTTGTCAAGTACTTTTTGTGAATCTATAGGGATGATTGTGTGGTTTCTGTTACTTATTCTGTCGATATGCTGTATTACAGTAATTGAGTGAAACCTAATTTAGTTATGAGATATAATCTTTTTTATATATTACTGGATTCACCTTGCTAGCATTTTGTTGAGCATTTTTTTATGTCTGTGTTCATAAGATGTTTGTAGTATTCTCTTGTAATGTTTATGTCTGGTTTTAGCATCAAGATAATACTGGACTCAGGACTAGTTAGGAATTACAGGGTCACAGTGAGATGATAGGAAAGCTCGAGATCATGAGTCAGAACAGGGCCAGGGCCAGCTGTGAGCAGACCATCAGCTGCTCATATGCAAGTTCAAGTTGAAGCTGAAGAAAATTAGAATGATTCCACAAGCACCAAAGTATGGCCTTGGGTTTATTCCACCTGAGTTTAGAGACCACCTGAGTTCAGAGATCACCTCAAGAATGGGTTTGAGGCACTGAGCATTGATGAACAAAGCCAGACGAGCTGTGGGGGCATCAAGGGTGTCATACAGGAGAAAAGCAGAAGGCTGCTAAAAACAAAGAAAGAAAGAAAAGATCAAAACAAGTATCAGAAGAGACTCTGACAGCCGCTCTTGAATGTCGAGTAGCTAAAGCAAAGGGAAGGTATGATGAAGTACCAGACCGAAAGAAAAGATTTCAAAGGCAGCCCAGAAAGACGCAGTCTTGTAATGAAGTGTTGAAGACCTGAGATAGAAAACCAAAAGGAGAAGAACATGCTTGATATTGCTGAAGCTGAAAGAACTGAAACAAAAGCTCCAAGCCTCAGACTGCAGTGTTGAAGAATTCTGTGAGCAGAATGGAGCCCCCGTGGCTCGTGGTTAAGGGTTCAGCTGCTGACCAGATGCTGGCAGTTCAGGTCTGCCAGCTGCTCCTGGGAAACTCTATGGGGTAGTTTTGCTGTGTCCTGTGGGGTCTTTGTAAATCAGAATTGACTCGATAGTAATGAGTTTGGTTTGCTTTTGGTGTGGGCAAAATATTAAATGATACGAGAAGCATCAAAAGAAGATGGAGGGAATACAGAGTCACAATACCAAAACTAACCGGTTGATGATCAGCCATTGCAGAGGGTCACATATGATCAAGAACCAGTGGTACTGAAAGAAGAAGTCCAAACGGCACAGAAGACTGGCAAAAAGCAAGGCATCAGGAATTGACAGAAGGCTGATGAAAGCGTTTCAGCAGGTGGGTGCAGCCCTGGAGGTGCTTGCTTACCTGTGTCGGCTGCCTGGTCAGGTGACTAGGAGCAATTGTCGTTCATGCCCAGCCAGCAGGCCGGGGAACTGGGGTAGGTCCACCTTCATAGCCAACCACTATGCCACCGGGGTTTCAAATGACAGATTTCCCTCTGACTATTGCTTTTGCTGTCCCAGAAGTTTTGGTATATTGTATTTTAACTTTTACTAGTTTCAAAGTATTTTCTAATTTCTGTAGTGATTTCTTCCTTTACCCACTGGGTATTTGTGTCTGTTGTTTAATTTCTGTGTATTTGAACTTTCTAATTTTCCTTTCATTATGGGTTTCTAATTTGTGGTTTGAAAAGAGACTTCATGCAATCTCATCCTTTCTAGATTTATTGAGAGTTGTTTTATGGCCTGGCATATCATCTTGTTTTGGAGGTTGGTCCCTGTGTCGTCAAGACAGAGTTCTTGTTGGCAGTTCTGTTACTTTAGTGCTGTGAGTTGACATTTGATTATCTTTTCTCTTTTCCCTCTTCGCGCCTCGTCTCAGTCACCTGATCTCGAGTTGATTGGCTCTTCTGTGTGTTGCAGTCTGCTGGTGAACCTGGCTGGATAGTTGTTTTATTAGGATGATTCAGTGAAAGTCCACGAGCCAAACTGGTTTTGCATGCCTGCCTGTGGGCACCTTTGTCTGCTCTCCTCACCCTGAGACAGCACATGCACCCTTTTACTCTTTACTTCCAGTATCTACTTATCGGACACCTGTCCCCTCCTCTCCACTCTCGAGATAACCCAGTAGGACAGACTGGTGTATGTATAATGTATATGTATATGTAGAAAACTATAAAGTGTATATGTATGTGTAGAAAACTATAAAGTGCACACACCACATGTTCACACTATGTCCCAGAGTCCAGTCCATTCTGGGCCTGAAGTGCTAATCCAGTACTGGTTTCTGGTCAGGGCCAGCAGCAAGTCTAGGGGCCGTGTTCCCAGGGGACCGTCCAGGTTGTTGGACCGTCAGTTCTGGTCTCTTAATGGAGTTCTTGATTTGCACACCTCTTTTTCTTATACAGTGGCAGGGACTCTGCATTGTATCCCCTATCACGGCTGTCTTTTAGTGGTGGCCAGGCACCACCTGCACCTTCTGGTCTTGTGCTGATGTCGTCTCCCAGTTGTATGGGTCCTTCTGTCTCCTGAGCTCATTCTTCCTCATGTCTTTGATGCTCTTGGTTGTCATCTGTTCAGGTGGGTTGGGACCAATTGATGTTCCTCAGTTGATACTCATCATTGTGGGGCGCAGAAGACTCTCTTAGCCAAAGACTAGTTAATGCCAGTTGACCTTGATGTCCCACAGGAATATGGTCCCCAGACCCCTGTCCCTGCTGCTGTGTCCTTTGAAATGTTGGGTTGAATTTAGAAAATATCTAGTTGATGGTGTAGTCCAGTTATGCTGTCCTGAGTTCTGCTGCATACTGTCACTCCCTTCACCTAAAGGAATTGACTGTCTAATCTGTGGGAAACCCTGGTGGTGTAGTGGTTAAGTGCTTTGTCTACTAACCAAAAGGTCAGTGGTTCATATCCACCAGGCACTTCTTGGAAACTCCATGGGGCAGTTCTACACTGTCCTGTAGGATCACTGTGAGTCGGAATCTCTCTAACCTATGAATAACCCTCTTCCTCCCTCCCCACCCTTGTGGCCATCAGAGAGGCTGGTCTTCTGTACGTAAGTCCTTTCATAAACCCTTAGAATAACGGTCTCATACAGTATTTGTCCTTTGACAGGTGACTAATTCCACTCAGCATAATGTTGTCCACTTGATTCTAGGATATGAGATTGAACCTGTCCAGTGAATTTTTAAAATTTTGGCTGTGGTTCTTCACCACTGTGGATTCTGCTTGGCTTCTCTCTTTCCACATGATTTATTTTGTTATTGGTGTTGAGAATGTACACAGTGGAAACACACCGCAGCACAGCAGTGTCACTGACACTGAGCCAGCTCTGGGAGCCGGGTGGCCGTCTCCACCCCCTTTGCTGAGTTGTCCCCCGTGAACACAGACTCACTGCCCCTAGGTCTCCTCTCTCCCCCTTTGAGCTGCTGTTGTGAGTCCGACCCCACAGAGGTAAATCTGAAAAGCACCTACTGCTCAAGGCAGGCAGTTAAACTCAACTCTCACTTGTTTTTCAGAAGACTTTGGGGAATGCTTTTGGTTTGAGGGTTAAAGGGGACCTCAGACTACTTGGCAGCTTTTGTCTGGAGGTGGGTGAGAGGACAGGGGGACAGGGGCTTTTCAGATGGACTTGGGAGGAGGGCTGGGGGGAGGAGGGCTGGGGGGAGGAGGGTGCTGTCCCAGTGTGGGGAGAGCAGCCAGAGTCATGTAACAAAATGTGTCTAAGTTTCTGTGTGAGAAACTGCTGTTGTAAACTTTCAATGAAAACATAGTGAAAAAAGTAAAATTAAAAGATAAAGAGGATTATCTCAGGGTAGTAGTTTTAAGGGCTTCATCCAGCCTGTACATTTCCATAAGCCCTGGGGTCCACGCGGATCTGGAATTCTGGTCTGTGTTGCCCAGGTCAGGATTCTTCTGTGAGTCTCAGATCACAGTGGTCAGTGTGGCAGCCAGGCACCACCCATTTCTTTTGGTGTCGTGGCTGTGGGGGCTGTTGGGCTCCTTTTTAGCATCTCTGTGTCTTTGTTGGTGTCTCCCACTGGCTGAGGCACCCTCCTCCTGCCTCCTTTGGTTCTCCACCCGTGGTTCCCTGCCCGTCTTTGAGCTGCTGTCTTTCTGCACCCAGGAAAGAGGCAGATCCACCACTTGGGGAACCAGCTGCAGCTGAACCAGCACTGCCTGGACACGGCCTTCAACTTCTTCAAGATGGCCGTGAGCAAGCACCTGACGCGGGGGCGGAAGATGACCCACGTGGTCGCCGCCTGCCTCTACCTGGTCTGCCGGACAGAGGGCACGCCACGTATCCTTTGCTAGGTTGTCACGACTCCGCCCTTAGAGCCACCTGGGCGCCTGTCGGCTGTACAGGGATTGCTCAGATGCATGGCTTTCTGGCCCTGGAGGTCCTTGTGTGGCTCTGAGGAATAGAGGAGCTCTCAGTTGCCGACCTCTGTCTGCAGCCCTCAGCGGGGGAAGGATGAGCGCTCCGTCGGCCCTCAGAACCCCTGCTGCCCGCTTCTTCCTGCTGTAGCCGGCCTGACGTGGGTGCCTGGCTTGAACACCTTCCCACTGTCTGGCCGTGTCCCCTCGTGTGAGGGTGGCATTCTGTGCTGAGGAGGCTGCTGGCACCTCTGAGGGTTCTGACGTTCTGACTGCCACATGGCTGATGGGGAAACAGGTGCAGATTTGAGGTCTGGGTGCCTGTGCTTCAGCCAGTGTCCGTCTGGGCCCCTGCCCTGCCTACACCCAAAGGAGTCAAGGAAATTGAGAAAGGGAAGGAAAGAGAGGGTGGGAATAAAGCCAGCTGACTTCTGGGGAGTGATTATAAAACCCCCAAACTAAACCTGTTACTGTCCAGTTATTTGCAGCTCCTTGCAGCCCCAGAGGACAGAGTGGAGCTGCCTCCTGGGGCTTCTGAGGCTGTCGCCTTTATGGAGTAGGCCTCCACTTCTTTCTCCTGCAGAGTGGCTGGTGGGCTTGAACCACTGACCGTTTAGAGTCGGGCTGTAGGTTATCGTGAAAATCAGAGTTCCCTGCCTTGTGTGTAGCGGAGGCTGCGCTGCCCTGGGATGGCACTATGGATGGCACTGTGGTCAGCTGGTGCTGCGAGCAGTGTGCTCTCCAGTGTCGTGAGCTGGCATCGGAGTGCCTGCAGCAGGGCCTCCCTCTGGGACTTCTTAGGATCACATGGTGTGGGGCAGCCCAGGGGCTGAGCAGCTGACCACAGGTCAGTTCTTTTTCATTGTGTGAGCATCTGACTTCCTCGTCCTCAGTTTCCCCACCTGTGGAATAGTGCTTTAGACTCTGTCATCTCTGAGGCCCTTGCAGACTTTCTGTCGTTCTAAACCAGCCATCTTGGATAAGATGGTCGATGCTGGGTGGGCAAACACCATGTTTTGGTTGGTTTGTGTGCTCTGGGGACTAGGTGATTAAACCGACAAATTTGGTTTTGCGTAAGCCACGTCCCAGAAACTTCATTGTGAACACGTGTGCAAACCTCTCTTATTATGGGTGAGCACGTAGTGTTGGTGGGTGTTTAGGTTGATTCCGTCAGTGGCCCTCTGTAATGTCCCTCACACAAGCTGCTGTGGGTGCCTCTCAGGTCTGTGACATCTGACAGTGGTGGCTTACGGTAGGTACTCTGTGACAGCGTTGTGTCTACTTGCAGACAGCAGCGTGGCCAGGGAGCCTGCAGGCTGCACGGTTTGCCTCCTGGGTGTGGAGCTGGTGAGTAGTTGCGGAGGGCTCTGTGGCACCCTGGAGAAGGTGCTTGCCCCACGGCGCTGCCTGCTGTGGCTCGAGTAGCTCCATGCGGGCTGACGGTCCCTGCACCCTGACGGGCAGTAGCATTTTCTCAGACCATCCTCCGTGTCTGCTAGTTTTCTTGTGTTAATTTTCAGCAGTTCTTAGAGGCTGCACATTTGTTTCCTAAACTGTGTTCAGTGGTGACTCAGGAATGTCCTGATAGGTCTCTCCCTGAGCTTCCCCCGGCAGCCTGTTTCTCTGCTGAGTCTGGTGATTTGTTACGGTGGTAGCGAGAACTCATAAACGGTACATTTATGGGGTTTGCTAGGGAATCCTTGCAATTCAGATTCTGCAGTGTTCAGGATGTAAGGCAGTCAGTTCTCAGCCATGCCTGCAGGTGGCTTTCTCTCTGGACCTCGGCCTTCAGCCTCTGAGTCTGGCCTGTGCCCCCTTGGGAAAGTGTTACAAAGCTCTTCTGGTATCTCACTCTGCCAGTGAGCCTTGACCCAGAGGCACTTGGCCCTAGTGCTGGGCTGTCGAATGTAGCTCACCCAAGTGCCCATCAGGCACTGTACTCTGCCCACAGGCCTCTTGCCCAAAGGTACCTGGCTTTCTTGCTCTGGGGGCTGGGAGTTCATATGTACCTCCTGCGCTTTTCTGGTTCTGCTGTAGCTGTTTCTCTGCTGCTATTTCTTGCTGTCTCAGGTTTTTTAGCTTTCTCTTTCTGTCTTCATGTTACAGCACCTTCTGTCTCTCAGTGTCTCTCTTTAAACCTAGCATGATGACGAAACTGACCAATCCCCTCATGGGGATCCATACGCCTCTTTTGCATAGCCCCACCCAGTCATTCGGTGGGAGTTACAGACTGGCTAGCAGCGACATGCTGAGGAGCTCACTACACCAGTGGGAGTCTCCTCAGGGTGTGGCCTGCATCCAAGGCTCTGTCTGCTAGCTCTGAATCCTGCATCTGGCTTCTCATCATCTGACCTCCAGTTCCTGGGATGTGAGCCAGTGGCTTGCCATGTTACCTGGCAGTCCTAGGGCTCATTGGCCTCTGCAGCCTGTGAGCCAGCAGCCTGTTGTCAAACCTGCCTATCTGGGGTTCATCAGCTCCTGAAGCTACATCAGTCAGGAGCGGCCTCCAGCCTGATGCCTGACCCATGGGCTTGGGACTTCCAGCCTCAACAACCGAGATGAATCTCTCTCTCTCTCTCTCTCTCTGTCTCTGTATACGAGGTCTGATAAATCCGTGAACTTAGTTGTTATAAGTGCTACACACCTCGTTGCTGAATATCACTATGATCACCTTTGAAGTCCTCCCCTTGGGAAGCTATGCACTGATGCCAAGCACCTAGTCTAACCTTCAAAGCAATTTTGGAACGCCTTCTGGAATGGCCACTGCACATGGTGGCACAGTGGCAAGTTTGCAAATTTAATTCTCTAGTTGTCTCTGAGGATGTTTTTAGCTGGTAAACAAATAACTGTAAAGAACACCCACACTACTCACCTAATCTGGCCCCCAGTGACTTTTTTCTTTACCTGAAGATAAAGGAAATATTGAAAGGAAGACATTTTGATGACCCTCAGGACCTCAAGGGTAACGTGATGACAGCTCTGATGGCCATTCCAGAAAGAGGTCCAAAATTGCTTTGAAGGGTGGACTAGGTGCTGGCATCAGTGCATAGCTTCCCAAGGAGGGTACTTGGAAGGTGACCACAGTGACACTCAGCAGTGAGATACGCAGCACTTCTATGATGAGTTCGTGAACTTAGTTGGTAGTCCTGTGTTGCACTGGTTTTGCTTCCCTGGAGGACCCAGTGTGTTTTTGTATTTTTGCTTCTCTAGAGGACCTGTGCCCCTTTGGGCAAGTGTTACGAAGCTCTTCTGGTGTCTCACTCTGCCGGTGAGCCTCAACCTGGAGGCACTTGGCCCTAGTGCTGGGTTGTGAAACGTAGCTCCAGGGAGGTAGGTTTTTGGGTTTTTTTTTTTGTATTTTTGTATTTCATTGATTTTGGCTTTCTGTTATTTCTTTCCTTCTGTTTTCTAGTTTCTTGAGATACATGTTTAGGTTCTTGATTTTAATTTGCTTTTCAGTATGTATATTTGAGACCTTAACTTTTTTCCTGGGCAGGTGGTAGTTGCATTTCACAAGTTTTAATGTGTCCTATCTTTATCATCTTTCAGTGCAGTATGTTTTTAATTTCTATTGTTATTTATTAGATGCATGAATCATTTAGAAGTGTCCTGCTTATTTTAGAAACAGTGGGAGACTTTCTGATTCTCTTACCAGTTTCTACTGTAACTTCCTCGTGGCCAGAGAACACATGCTGAATCATTCCCATGGTTTTTGATTTCTTGTGGTTTCGTGCACAGCTCAGTAGATGTTCTGTTTTGGTAACTGTTCTGTGTGGACTGGAGGAGAATGTTTATCTGCCTTTGTGGGTTGAGTGCTCTGTAAATTGCAATTCGGTCAGATTGGTTAATTGTGGCATTCAAGTGACCACTGACACTCCTGTATATTGTTCTGAATGAAGAGTGTAAAAGTCTCCTACTGTGAGTGAGGATTTATCGGCTTTCTCTTTTTTTTTTTGGTCAGTTTGCACTCTTTTTTGTGGCTGTGTTATTAGGAGAACACAGATTCATGATCGTTGTGTCTTCCTGGCAGAACTGAATCTTAAGCGGTGTTGAATGCCCCTCTGTATCACAGATGCTTTTTCCTGTAGAATTGACTCGGTTTGCTCTTAGTGACACTGCACCAGCTGTCTTTTGGTTAGGGTTGGCCTGGTCTCTTTTCTCGTCTATGGGTTCAGCTCTTCTTGAGTAAAGTGTGTCTGCTGTAAATAGCGTGTAGTGACATGTTTTTAACATTTGGAGCTCAGTTTAGGTATTTGTTTTCTGTTGAGGAATTTCATCCTCAGATTTAAATTTAATGTGCTTACTGGTAGACTTGGGTTTAATTCCACCGTCTAGAGCTGTGTTTTCTCTCTGGTCTTTGTTCCTTCCCTTCTTTCTTCCATCCTCCCACTGAGCATGTTAGAATGTTGATTCTTTAACTAGCTTGTTAGTTACGCATCTCTTTGTTCTTATGTTGTGGGTCACCCTAGAGGTGTGTGTCCCGTACCCTCGACTTGCTAGTTTGCCTTAAAGTAGTGCATTAACCCCTTCCGGTCACACAGACTCCGCAAGATGCTCTTGTTGGCATTCCCGGACACTGTTTGTGTTTATCCCTGTTGGTCCAGTTGTCACCTCTCCCTCCTTCTATACTCCCTGCATGTCTGTGCTTTCATCTGGGCCTGTTTTCTTTCTGTCAGAAGAACTCCCTATTCCGTGTCTTCTGTGTGCTTGCTGGCGACAGTTTCTCCCGGCTTTTGCTTGTCTCAGAACATCTTTTACCTTTCCATCAGTTTTATAGAGTGTGGAGAGATCTGGGTCACCAGCAGTTTTTCTGTCGTTTCATTAAGGTGACTGTTCTTCTGTCACTGCTGTGGTACAGTTGGCTTAAGGCTTCCTTGCTGTTTCTTTGCGGGTATCGTCGCAGATCTCCACCTGGATTTAGGAAGCGTCTTTGTCTTTGGTTTCAGGGACTTGACTCCTAGCACTGGGTGTGGTTTTTGTTGTGTTTATCCTGATTGTGTTTTTGGAGAGCTTGTAGAATTTGGCTGGATGTCTCTTGCCTGTCCTGCAGAAATCTTGAGCTTTGTCTCTCAGACACAGTTTTGCCCCACTCTCTTTGCCATTTCTGCGACTCCGGATGCACGTTTCTCAGGCCTTGTCACTGCAGCCCACGTTGTTTTGTCTGTTTCCCGTCCTGCTCCCACTTTTCTTTCTTTCACCCCATCTTCTGGCGACCTACCTCTGAATTCACGAACACTTTCTTTTGCTGTGTCTAATCAAGTGTTAAACACAAGGTCTTCATTTTTTTTTCTTTTGACTTCTAGACTTTTCATTACTTTTAACTGATTCTGATTGTTTGGTGAAATTATTTATCTCTCCATCAGATTTTGTAAACCGATAATCACAACTGTGTGTAAGTCTGGAGCCCTGGTGGCGCAGTGGTGAAGAGCTCGGCTGCTCACCACGAGGTCAGCAGTTTGCACCCACCGGGCACTCCTTGGGAACCCTACAGGGTGGTTCTCCTCTGTCCTGCAAAGCTGCTATGAGTCGGCAGCGAGTCCGTCGAAGTTTTGGGTGACTCCAGCAGCTGGGCTCTTCCTGGTGCTGTTTCTATTGCCGTGTGTTTTCTGCATAGAAAAATTTCTGATCCTTTGGTTATGCCTGCTGATATGCTTGGTAACTTTTTTATTGAATAGCTGGATACTGTGCTTGAAAATGTGTGCAGTCTGTGCACATCCCCCCCAAGAGGGTTTCCTTCTTCCCCGGCAGGTTGGGCCTGGGGGAGGCGACCCCATTACAGCCTGCACTGGCCCAGTGTGGGTCTGCGCAGTCCCGAGCGTGGAGGGCCGCCTGGGCCTAAGTGTGCGCTGGGCTTGGCACCTTGGTAAGACCAGTGGTGTCTTCCTGATACTTTGCCCCTGGGAAAAGTCCTGCTGAGCTCCTTAGCTCTGTGACAGCTGGCTTCTGATGTTGTGAGGTTTAGCCTTTGTGCCTGCCCTGGGGCTCAGAAGTTTGCAGATGCCTTGAAAAGCTTTATTGGAATGCTATGTTTGCTTGTATTTGCAACTAAGTTTCTTGTCCCAAGGCAGGTGAGACCCGGGGTAAGGCCCCCTTGGTCCATTTGACTCCATGCTGCCTTCCAGAAGGCAGTCAGTGTCCAGTTGAAGGAAAAGTAGAGGTGGTACCTGGGCTCACTGGGCATGGGTGCTCTTCTTTCTAGGGTGGTCTCTAGGCTCACCAGGCATGGGTGCCTTTCCAGGGTGGTCCCTGGTCTCACTGGGCATGGGTGCCCTTCTTTCTAGCATACCCGGGCTCACTGGGCATGGGTGCCCTTCTTTCTAGGGTGATCCCCTGGGCTTACCAGGCATGGGTGCCCTTCTTTCTAGGCTCTTGCTCTGTGTCTGTGGCTCCTGGTTGCCCTCCAGTGCTTTCAAACCTTTCTCCGTGAGTGTGTGTTTTCATGTCTGATAAAATATATACTCAAAAAACAAACCTACTGCCACCCAGCCAATTCTGACTCGTAGTGACCCCCTAGGACAGAAGGTAACTGCCCCATAGAGTTTGCAAGGCTATAAATTTTTGCAGAAGCAGAGTGCCACAGGAGCAAAACGCTCGAGCACTTGCTACCAGGACCCCTTGGTCTAATATATGGAACATAAAAATACTGTTTTGAAATGACAGCTCGGTGACGTCAGTACACTCAGTGTTGTGCAGCCATCACCAGCACCTGTCCTGGAGCTGTCTTAACCACCCTCAAACAGAAACTCAGTTCCCGTGAAGCACTATCTTCTCACCCTGACCTTCCCTAGCCCTCGGTAAACTCTCTGTCTCTGTGAGTTTTCTCATTCTGGTCACCTCGGGTAAACTTGTTTCATTTGTCTGCGTCTGCCTTTTTGGACTTAACAAGGTCCAGTCATGTAGCGTGTTTCAGAACTTGATTCTTTGTCTGACTAAGTGTCACTGCAGTCTGAATGTACCACGCCCTGTTCATACGTTCATTTGTGGATGTCACTTGGCTGGTGTTGCCTGGAGCACTGTGAACATGGCCGTGCATGCAAGTATTTGAATTGGGGGCACAGCTCAGAGGGAATTGGGGGGTCATGTGGTCATTCCAAAGGAGCCTGATAGCACAGTGATTAAAGTGCTTGGTGGCTGACCAAAAGTTGGTAGCTGGAACTCACTGGCTGGTCTGAGAGAGAAAGCCGTGGTGGTCTGCTTCTGTAGAGATGACACCCTTAGACCCTCTGGGCAGGTCAACTCCATTTGATAGAGGTGGCAGCCTTAGAGACCCTCTGTGCAGGTCAACTTCCTTTGATAGGGTTGCTCTGAGTTGGAATCGACTTGACATTTGTTATTTTTTAAAGCTAATTCTGTTTAACTTTTTTGGTAAATTGAAATGTAGGTGAAAGTTTACAGAGCAAATTAGTTTGTCATTAAACAGTTAACACACAATCGTTTTGTGATTTGGCTGCCAAACATGCAATGCGATATGTCAGTGCTTTCTGTTTCTCCACCCTGGGTTCCCTGTTTCTAGTCATCTGGTTTTCCTGACCGTACCTGCCTTCTCATTTTTGCGTGTGGGTTGCTGTGCCCATCGGTCTCATAACATGACTGAACTGAAAAGGCCATCCCTTACGTGTGGTGTTGTTGGCCCTGTAACAACCAAACCAAACCCCTTGCCACTGAGTTGAGTCTGACTCACAGTGCCCTTCTAGGGCAGAGGAGGACTGCCCCGCAGAGGTTCCAGGGTGCACCTGGTGGAGCCAACCTGCCCAGCTTCGTTTAGTAGCTGCAGCACTTACGGTGTCACCAGGGTTTCTGTTGGCCGGACAGACCTTCCCCACCTGTGGCTGCAGGATAAGCCTCAGGAGTGACTTCAGTACTGAGATAACGGGGTGTTGGGGGGCCATCCAGGACTTCTCCGACGCAGTCGGACCCGCAAACCTGGCTTTTGTGTGTGTGTGAATTTCAGTTTTGTTCTGCATTCCTCCGCTGCTGGGTCTGGGGCGCTCCGCTGGGACGCCAGGCTGCGGTCGGTGTGTGTTGCCACCCAGTTGGCTCTCGCTCGCAGTGATCCTGTGTACGAGGGACCAAACCTCGGCCCGGTCTTGTGCCACGGCCACAGTTGTTGTTATGTTTCGTGCCATTGTTGGAGCCACTATCTCAACCCAGCTCATCTAGGGCCTTCTTTTTTGCTGGCCAGCCACTCGACCAAGCATGAAGTCCTTCTCCAGGGACTGGTCCCTCCTGACAACATGTCCAAAGTATGTGAAACCCAGTTTCACCATCACTCTGGTTGTGCTTCTTCCAGGACAGATCTGTTGGTTCTTCTGTCAGCCCATGGTACTTCCCGTATTCTTCTCCAACACCACAATTCAAAGGCGCTAATTCTTCCGTCTTCCTTATTCATTGTCCAGGTTTCGCATGCATATGATGTGATTGAAAGTACCATGGCTTGGGTCAGGTGCTCCTTCGTTTTCAAAGTGATGTCTTTACTTTTTAACACTTTGGAAAGATCCTTTGCAGCAGATTTTCCCGGTGCAATGCATCTTTTGATTTCTTGACTGCTGCTTCCATGGGTGTTGATTGTAGAACCAAGTAAAATGAGATCCGTGACAACCTCAGCCCTTTCTCCATTTATGACAAAGTTGCTTACTGATCCAGTTGTGAGGATTTTTGTTTTATTGATGTCAAGGTGCAAGCCATCTTGAAGGCTGTGGTTTTTTTTTTCATCAGTAAGTGTTTCAAATCTTCGCTTCCAGCAAGCAAGGTGGTGTTATCTGCATAACGCAGGTTCTTAATGAGTCTACCTCCAATCCTGATACCTTGTTCTTCTTCATATAGTCCAGTTATTTGGATTATTTGTTCAGCATACAGATTGAAAAGGCATGGTGAAAGGATACAACCCTGACGCACACCTTTCCTGACTTTAAACCATACAGTGTCCCCTTGTTCTGTTCCCATGACAGCCTCTTGGTCCGTATACAGAGTCCTCATGAGCACAATTAAGTGTTCTGGAATTCCCATTCTCTGCAGTGTTACCCATAATTTGTTATGATCCACACAGTCGAATGCCTTTGCATAGTCAATGAAACACAGGTCAACAGCTTTCTGATGGTCTCTGCTTTCAGCCAAGATCCATCTGACGTCAGCAGTGATATCCCTGGTTCCATGTCCTCTTCTGAATCCAGCTTGAACCTCTGGCAGTTCCCTGTCAGTATTACTGTTGCAGTCACTTTAGCAGAATTTTACTTGAATGGGATATTAATAATGTTGTTCAATAATTTTGCATTTCATTGGATCACCTTTCTTGGGAGTGGGCATAAATATGGATCTCTTCTAGTCAGTTGGCTAGGTAGCTGTCCTCCATATTTCTTGGCATAGATGAGTGAGCACTTCCAGTACTGCATCTGTTTGTGGAAATATCTCAGTTGATATTCCATCCGTTCCTGGAGCCTTGATTTCTGCCAGTGCCTTCAACACAGCTCCGACTTTCTCCTTCAGTACCGTGGGTTCCTGATCACACCCTACCTCTTCCAATGGCTGAACATGGACTGGCTCATTCTGGTGTAATGACTGTGTATTCCTTCCATCTTCTTTTGATGCTTCATGAAGCATTTAATGTTTTCCCCGTAGAATCCTTCACTATTGCAACTTGAGGCTTGGATTTTTTCCCTTAATTCTTTCAGAAGCTTTAGATGCTTGACATTCGAGAGCAAGTTTCAGAGTCTCTTCTGACATCCAATTTGGTCTTTTCTTTCTTAACTGTCTTTTTAATGACCTCTTGCTTTCTTCATGGATGATGTCTTTGATGTCATTCCACAGTTTGTCTGGTCTTCGGTCATTTGTGTTCAGCACATCGAATCTGTTCTTGAGATGGTCTTTAAAATCAGGAGGGATACACGCAAAGTCATACTTTGGCTCTTGTGGACTTGTTCTAATTTTCTTCAGTTTCACTTTGAACTTGCACATTAGTAACGGATGATGTGTGCCTCAGTCAGCACCTGAGCTTGTTCTGACTGCTGATGTGGATCTTTTCCATCGTATTTTTCCACAGATGTAGTCTGTTTGGTTCTTGTGTGTTCCATCTGGTGAGGTCCATATGTACAGTCCCCTTTTGTGTTGGTGAGGAAAGGTATTTGCAACGAAGACGTCGTTGGTCTGGCACAAGCCTGTCGTGTGCTCTCCGGCACGACTTCTGTCACCAAGGTCGTGTCCCCAGTTACTGATCCTCCTTCATTTTCAACTTCTGTGTTCCAGTCACCAGTCATTATCAACGCATCCTGATTGCATGTTCCTTCCATTCGAGACTGCAGAAGCTGGTAAAAATCTTCAGTCTCTTCATCTTTGGTCTTAGTGGTTGGTGTGTAAATTTGAATGATAGTTGTATTCACTGGCATTCCATGTAGGTGCATGGATATTGTCCTGTGACTGACAGCTCTGCACCTCAGGACAGACCTGGAAATGTTGTTTTATTTTTGTTTAACACTAACAAATTAGGGTACGTTTTTATTTAGTTGGATACCATGTTATCTGTCTGGTTCATGCCCACAGCCCCGTGGTCACAGTGGAACCCACATTGGTGCCCATCCAGGACAGAGTCAGAGCCAAACCTGGCAAGAATTGAATGTGTCTGAGCTCCAATCTTTTGATTCAGTTCATAAAAAACAAGTATTTGAATATCAGGCCTTTTCTCCCCGAAATAATAATATAAATATGGATAATTATGAATTGACTCAAGCTGACCAGCAAGCGTTCCAGCAGTAAGACCCTCTGCTCTACATTTGGGACAATAAACATTGTTATCAGGGTCTTAGGGCGTGTCCTGTGCGCTTTCTTGATGGATAATGGTTTTGGCAAGTATAATTTATTTTAAGAATAGCTATATTGAATATACCGTAGCAGCACTGAACTTTCTTCCTGTTTTAGACAGTCCGCCACTATGTGGATCCTTTGTGGCTCCAACGTGGAGCCAAAACTAAATCCTTGGTTTAGAACTTGACGATATTGTGAACCTTGGCTGCAGTATCTCTCGCAGTATGACCGCATCACATTTCTTAATCTTCTGGAGTCTTTGAGAGCAACTGAGACGGCTTTTGGTCAGAATTCAGGTGGGAGATAAAAATAAAAATATTATTCTAGGAGCTCATTGAAAGAAAGTGTTAGATTTTGTAGGGCACTGAAATGTTCTTCTGGATGATGAATGCAGCGCTGCTCCTCTTCACGTTGTTCCCACCACAGTAGACCATGTGATTGTCGGATTCAAGATGGCAAATACTGGTCCATTTCAGCTCACTGATGCCTAGGATATCAATGTTTATGTATTCGTTTAATTTCTGATGATTTCAAATTTTCCTAGATTCATACTTCATACATTCCATGTTCTGATTATTAATGGATATTTGCAGCTGTTTCTTCTCATTTTCAGTCACATCACATCAGCAAATGAAGGTCCTGAAGGCTTTATTCCATCCATGTTATTAAAGTTGACTCTACTTTGAAGAAGCAGCTCTTCCAAGTGCCTTCCAACCTGAGGGCTCATTTTCCAGCACTCTATCTGACAGGGTTCCGCTGCTGTTCATAACGTTCTCACTGGATGATTCTTTTCAGAAATAGACTGCCAGGTCCTTCTTCCTAGTCTGTCTGAGTCTGGAAGCTCAGCTGAACCCTGTCCACCATGAGTGACCCTGCTGGTGTCTGAATACCAGTGGCATAGCTTTCAGCATCAGAGCTTACATGCATGCCCTCACTGTACGACAGACAGACAGACAAGCAGAGGATGCCAGACTCGTTGGTGATAACCACACTATCTAGCTGTTCTGTGCTCAATCTGATGGAGGTTGTGGTAGTTACGGTCCATTAATCCTTTGGGCTGATCTTCCTCTTGTGTCTTTGCTCTTCATTCTCCTTGGCTCCAGTTGGGATGGGACCAAGAGATGTATTTTTGGTGGCCACTTGCAGGTTTTTAAGGCGCTGCTCACTACTTAACCATAGTCAGGTGTACAACATTTTCTTTATAGATTCTGTCATGCCCATGGAGCTGGATGTCCCCCAAGACCGTGGTCCCCAGCTCGCAGTCCAGCAGCTGGATCTCTTGGGATGTTTGAATGTGTCTTTGAAGCTTCTGTGACTTTGCCATGGTCAGCTTGTGTCTGGACTTCCTTCAGTTTTGTGTACTGTTTTACCCTTTACCAAACTTGCCACTTACCTACCATCCAGTGTTTTTCTCTCCCCAGTTAGTCATCTAGTGCTGCTGTAACAGAAGTACTACACCTGGATTGCTTTGACAAAGATTCTCTCAGTCTTGTAGACCAGAAATCTAATTTAGGGTGCCAGTTCCAGAGGAAGCGTTTCTCATCAACCTTCCTGTGAACCTGAGCTTCTCTGCGCAGGAACCCCTCATCCAAAGGACATGCTCTGCTCCTCGCACTGCTCTCTTGGAAGTGGGTAGTCCCCTGTCTCTCTGCTGGCCTTTCTCATTTGTATCTCTAAAGAGGTGGGCTCAGGACACAGTCCAGTCTTGTAGATTGAGCCTTGCCTCAGGAACAGGATTGTCTCCTCTTGTACCTCGTTAATGTCATTGAGGCAGGATTTACAGCGCATGGAAAATCACGTCAGATGACAAAGAGGTGGACCATCATAGAGTACTGGGAACCATGGCCTGCCCAACTGGTAGACGTACTTTCTGGGAACACAGGTGAGTCCATGACAGAAACCTCCCCCTCAAAACCTTCCAAAGTTGTTTCTTTCTGTGTGGAAACATTTTCATGTGTTTTTAAAAATAGCATCTGACACACTGTGCTTTTGTGATGGACTGATTTCACTCAGCATAATGTCCTCCAGATTCATCCATGTCATAAGATGCTTTGAAGATTCATCTTTATTCTTTCTTGCTGTGTTTGTGTGTGTGTTACTCTGTCGTGTGTGTGTGCCATAGTTTATCCCTTCATCTGTTGGTGGCACTTACGTTGCTTGCCTTTCTTCTGTTGTGGATAATGCTGCCGTGAACGTGGGTGTGCGTGTGTCTGTTCATGTCACAGATCTTCTTTCCCTAGGTTATATTGCTTGGTGTGGGACTGCTGGACTGTGTGGTATTTCTGTCTGTAGCTTTTAAAGAAATACCCTATTGTCTTCCAGAACCGCCACACCATTTTGCATTTCCACCATCAGTGCATAGGAGCTGCAGCCTCTCCAGCCTTCATTCTTTTCTCGTTTGGATTGGTGTCGGTAACGTCTGGGTGAGAGGGTGTCTTACTGGGGTTTTGGTTTGCGTCTCTGTAGCGCTGACTGACCCAGAGCATTTCCGCATGTACCTGCCTGTCTTCTTTGGTGAAGTGTCTATTCATGTCCTTGGCCCATTTTTAATTGCATTGTATGTCTTTTTATTGTAGGGGTGTCAGATTTTCCTATAGATTTTAGGGATTAGACTTCTGTTGGATGTACCAAAAGCCAAAACCAAACTCAATGCCATTGAGTCGATTCTGACTTGTAGTGATCTTGTAGGACAGAGTAGAATTGTCCCATAGGGTTTCCAGGGAGCGCCTGGCAGATTTGAACTGCTGACCTTTTGGTTAGCAGATGGAGCACTTAACCACTGTGCCATCAGGGTTTCCTTGCTGGATATGTCATAGCAAAAAAAATTTCTCCCAGTCTGTATGTCGTCTTTTATTACTCTTTCAGTAAAGTCTTTTTTAATTTTATTTTTATTGTGATTAAGACAAAGTTTACAATCCAACTCAGTTTGCTGTATATAACCTTGAACACACACATACATGCCTCTGTGCAACTATGTCTGCTCTCCTCACCCCGTGACAGCACACGCCTCCTTTCTACTCTGTGCTTCAGTATTCCTTCAACTAGCACTTGTCCCCTCTTCTCCATCCTTCCCTCACCTCTAGGAGAGGAGCTGGTTGAACAGCGTCATATATGTATTTAAGCCAAGAAGTACACACACCACCTGCATCACTCTGTGCCTGATAGTCCAGTCTAATATTTGTCTGAAGAACTGGCTTCAGTTCTGCTTTCAGCCCTGGGCCAGCAGTGAGTCCAGAGGCCATGTTCTCAGGGGACCCTCCAGGTTGTCAGACCATCACGTCTGGACTTCCAGTAGAGTTTTAGATCTGCACTCCCTGTTTTCTTGTGCTACATCCGAAACTCTACCTTGTGTTCCCCGAGGGGGCTGTGTTTTGGGGTGGCCCGGCACCATCTAGTTCTTCTGGTCTCATACTGATGTAGTCTTCCAACCATGTGGGTCCTCCTGTGTCCTGGGCTCACATTTTCTGCCTGTCTTTGATGTTCTTGGTTTTTATCTGCTCCAAGTGGGTTGGGACCAGTTGATGTTCCTTTGATGACAGTTTGCTGGCTTTTAAGACCCCAGTTGCCACTCACCAATATGAGATGCAGACCATTTTCTTAAGAAAGAACTAGTTATGCCAGTTGACCTTGAAGTCCCCAGACCCGTTTCTTTGTTCTTTAAAATACTGGGCTGTATTTAGAAAGCCTTGAGCTGATGCAGTTGTCCAGTTGTGCTGACCTGCCTTCTATGTGCCGTCGCTCCTTTGACCTAACTGAATTCCTGTCAACTAGCTAATCTGTGAATGACCCTCCTGTTCGAATTCTTTTAATTTCAATTTGGTCTGTGGTGAAATCACCCATCTCATTTCTTATTCAGGTTATTTGTTTCCTCTCCTGTTTTTCTTTTGTGAGTTTGGCCAATGGTTTATTGATTCTGTTGATGTTTTTTAAAAAACAGCTTTTATTTTTGTTAATTCTTCCATTTGTTTTTCTGTTCTGTAGTTCATTTAGTTCTGCTCTAATTTTTACTATCTGTTTTCTTCTGGTGCCCAAGGGGTTCCTCTGTTGTTCTCTTTCTCTTTGTTCCAGTTTTAGGGTTAATTTTTTATTTGGGCCCTTTCTTCACTTTGGATGTGTGCATTTATTGAGATAAGTTGACCTCTGAGCACTGCTTATCCTGTATCCCATAGATTCTGGTAGGATATATTTACATTCTCATTTGTTGTCAAGAATTTCTGTAGTCCATCCTTGATTTCTTCTATAACTTAGAAGTTTTCAAGCAAGGTGTTGTTCAGTTCCTGTGAGTTTGACTTTCTGCCCATGATTTTTCTACTATTCATTTCAACTTTTATGATTTTATGGTCTCAGAAAATGATGCACAGTATTTCAGTGCCTAGGATTTTGTTGAGACTTGCTTTATGGCCACACTCTCTTCTGGAGAATGTTCCACGAGCACTGGAAAAGAAGGTATACTTCTCTGTTGTTGGGTGGAAAGTTCGGTGTATGTCTGTGAGGTTGAGTTGGTTGATTGTCTTAATTAGATCTTCCATGTTTTTACTGAGCTTTCTGGATGTTCTCTCTGTTACCAAAAGTCATATGTTGAAGTCTCTTACTGTTATTGTGGATAGATCTATCTCACTTTTCAATGCTGTCAGTATTCCTTTGCTGTATTTAGAAGCTCTGTTGTTTGGTGCATAAATATTTTGTATTGTTATAGCCTCCTTATGTATGGACCCTTTAAGCAGTAAACATTCTGCATGCTTGTCCACACTGGTGGATTTTACTTTAAAGTCTATTCAATCTGAGATAGGCATTGTCACCCCTGCTCTTTTTTGGATGTTGTTAGCTTGGTATATATTTTTCCATCCTTTGCGTTTCACTTTGTTCATATCTTTGAGTCTAAGATGTGTTTCTTATAAGCAGCATCTATACAGATTGTGTTGTTTAATCCAACCTGTTGCTAACCCATTTACATTCAGTGTAATTATTGATAGGTATGAATTTTGTGCTGTCATTTTGGTGCTGTTTTTCATGTGTTGCTGACTGTTTCTTCCATTAAAATTCTGTTTTGAGTTGTTTTTAATGTTTTGTTCTTTTTTTGTCATTTTTAATGTTGGTTTTGTGTCTCTTGACAATTCTTACTTGTGTTTCTTGTTCTGACGTGTAGTACTGTTAGTTTGCTTTGTGGCTACCCCGCTATCCCCCCCGGTGATGTTCTAAGTTTAATCCAATCTTTAACTTCTTTGTATCGCCTTGACTTCCTCTCCATCTGAAAAGTCTATGAACCCATTAATTTGTCTCTTTTTAGTATAGTGTTGTCATGATTTACATACTGAGATCTCTATTTACCTAATTTTAGTACTTTAGCTTTGATTGAGCTTTGTGGATTCCCTATCCAAGTTGGATTCTAGATGATGCGTCCTGCGTTGTATCCTTCAGCATATATTTGATGTGATTGATTTTCTAATGGAAGAACTTCCTTCAGTATGTCTTGTAATTTTAGTTTGGTTTTTACAAATTTTCTAAACTTTTTATCTGAGAATGTCCTAATTTCACCACTGTATTTGAAAAACGGTTTTGCAGGATGTGTAATTCTTGGTTGGAGATTTTTTTTTTACCCCCCAAGGCTTTGTATATGTCATACCATTGCCTTCTTGCCAACATAGTTTTCACTGAGTAATTGGACTTCAGTGTCATAATGACTCTCCTTTGTGAGTTAGTTTTGTTTTGAGTCTAGCTGCCTGTAAAAACATCACCTTATCCTTCATTTTGTTAAGTTTGATTATAATACATCTTGGTGTCTTTCTTTTGGGATCTACCTTTTGTGGAGTTTGATGAACATCTTCGATAGATAACTTCTCATTTTTCATGATGTTGGAAATTTTCTGTCAGCAAATCTTCAACAATCGTCTTTATATTTTCTGATCCCCTTCCCAGAACATATAATATAAAGACAGTTGTCTCTGTATCACTTACGAATTATTCCTCTTGATAGAGTCTCATATAACTTGTAATGATTCTTTATTTTTTAAATTCTTTTATCTGATTTGTTTTTCTCATGAATGCTGATGTCAGTTGCTTTATGTTCAGTCTTGCTAATCCTGCATTCCATTGCTTCAGTCCTGCTCCTTTGACTTTCTGCTGAATTGTCTTAACTCTGTGATTTTATTGTTAATCTGCTGAGTTTCAGATCATTATTGCTGTAGCAATTATTGTAGCTTGTTTAATTTTTCATTTTGTCGTGCTGCAGTTTGTCTGATATCCAGCTGGACTTCCTGTAATGCTCTATATACAACTCTGTTGTATTCTACCTCTGATAATGGCAGGAAGACTTCTTCATCTCTGAGATTTTTTTGATTCTTTGTTTTGAAAGTTTTCTGAAGCCGTGGTGGTCTGTTTCTTCAAATGATTAGAAAGTGATTGTTGTCTCCAACCCATCAGAAAACTGTTGTGATTTATTTGTTAGGTTATTGCGATTTGGTTTTGACTGTCCAGTTGTTTCAGCTAGAATGATGATTGGAGCCTCAGTAATTCTGATGGCCTGTCACCAGATCGTTGGAATGGTTACTCCACTGAGAAAGGCAGCAGGAATTTCTGGCTCAGGAGAGCCAGCAAAACTTTGTTTCAACCCTCCCTTACTTCCCTCTCAAGGCCTGAAGCACACATAACATGTCCCACTTCTGTCCCAGGAAGCTCACTGGAATTGAGCATCTGGTGTAGAGCAGGAAAAGGAAAGGTGAAAGTCTGGGGACAGGGAGTGAAGTCAGTGCGCAGGAAAGGTTTGAGTCACAGAGCTCACAAGCACTGCTCATGATGCTCTTGTAGCTCTGTAGGTGCTGTGATCTACAGCTCAGAGGACCCGGCAGAACTTGTCTTCTATTCCTCGCTTTGTCCCCCACTCCTGCCCTGCATCCAAGACTTGGAGAAAAGTTAGGGAGCATGTGCAGAATGTCTGTGTTCCAGGCCAGATAGTACATCATAATTTAGCATCCAGTGTAGCTCAGAGAAGGGAGGGGGAGAAGGCTGGGGCCAGGGAGAGAAATCAGCAGGTGGGAAAGATTTGAGCCACAAGGGTTGGTGAGCACTTAACTTGTGAGGCTCCAGTGGATGTCTTCTGCAGCTTTGTAGGTACAGCAATGTGCACCTCGGGAGCCAGTGGAAATTTTCTTCTGTTCTTCTCTTGGTTTCCCTCTCTAAGTGTGGGAGAAAAGCTTAGGGCACACATGTAAAATGTCACACTTCTGGCCCAGTTGGTACACCAGAATTTAGAATCTGGTGTAAAGCAGAGAAGGTGGGGGAAAGGCTGGGGAACAGGGAGATGAATCAGCATGTAGGAAGGTTTGAGCCATGCAAGTGTGTGAGCACTTAGCTTGTGACACTCTGGTGAAATTTTTCTGAGGCTCTGTAGCTGCAGTGATATGCAGCTCAGAGGAGCCAGTAGAACTTTTCTTCTACCCTTCTTTTGGTTTCCGTCTCTGAGTTCAGGAGAAAAGCTCATTCAGGGTGCACATGTGCAGCGTCCCACTTCCAGCCCAGGTAGTGCACCAGAAGTTAGAGTCTAGCGTAGCTCAGAGAAGTGAGGGGAAGGGCTGGGGACAGGGAGAGAAATCAGTGTGTAAGAAAAATTTGAGGCAGGCTAAATTGTGAATATGGTGATTTGAAGCTCAGGTACCCCCCCAGGAATGATGCGCTCCTCTCATTCACCACTTCTACCCTTGGCTGCCAGCCACTGCCATGTTCTCTAGGTGTAGCCATCCTCAGCTCAACTTCCTGGTGATGAAAGACATGCTCCACTCAAGCAGCACTGCTCTGAATTGCTGCTGGCCCCAGCCGCACTCTCAGGCACAGCAGACCCAAGCTCAGCCTCCCAGTGAAGAATGATGGGCTCCATTTCTGTGCTGCTTCTCTGCTCCCATGACTGCAGAAGTGGGCTCCTCTGTGGCTGCTGATCTGCTTCTGACAAAGTAGTTGTTGCCCTAACTGCCCCCTAGTCTGATCTCAGCTTTCTGCCTGATCTTGGGGCTGCTAGAATGTTGTGTTTATTCTGTTCTTCTGTTTTTCAAGGTCTTTATTGTTAGAGGGATCAGAGGAAATGTGTGGCTAGTCCACTCTCCTTGCCCCGCCCTCCTGTGGTAAAGTCTTTTGATAAGCATTAGTTTTATTTTTTAGCTCATTTATCTAGCCTGTCTTCTAGGGTTCATGTATTGTTAATTATGGTTATGTTTGACTTTTTAAGGAATTGTTTTCTCTGCCAAACTTTTTGTAAAACTTTTTTCTACAGTGGCTGAATTGTTTTGCATTCCCACCAGCAGTACATGATGGTTTTACTTAGTCTGTATCCTTTTCAGCATATCCAGAATATATGAAAAACTCCTATAGCTCGAGAATTAAAAGAAGAACAAAACCATGGATATGAAAAGACGTTTCTCCAAAGAAAGTATACGAATGGCCAGTGACCAACAAAAATATGAAAAGATTTTGATAGTCATTTGCCATTCCCTGAAAATGCAAATGAAACTGCGCTGATACACTTCACCCCCACTAGGATGGCTGTGGCCAGAAACAATAGGAGTTGGTGAGGAAATGGAGAAACTGAAACCCTCAGACATTACTGTGTGTGGTTTTCTAGCTTTTGTTGCTGTATTTGAGAGGAGGGTTACACTGATACTGGGTTACTCATACCTGCAAGCAGAAGTTCCAGAAATGCTCACTTTGCACCTCCTCCCTATCCCATCATGGACTGAAGTGCATCGCCCAGAAATAGGTGTCAGCTGGCCAGACCTTCATTCCTAGTGTGTAGTTGTCATCTGTTATGTGATCTGATGCAATTATTTTGTGATGTTGTAAATCTTAGCCTCTGTGCTTGTAATTATGGTTCCATTTAGGAGTGAGCTGTCCGCTATGTTAGTGAGGCAGGGTTAGAGTGAGATGTATCTTGAGTCACTGCCTTAGTGAAAAACTGAAACCAAACCTGAGTCAGTTCTGACATGGTCAGCCTTTAGGACCAGGTCGACCTGCCCCATAGGGCTTTTAAGGAGCAGCTAATGGATTCAAACTACTGACTTTTTGATTAGCAGCTGAGTTTTAACCACTGCACCAGGCTCCTAGAGGGTGTGATTCAAGTCACTACCCATAACCTAGGCAGCACCCTGACCAGTTTGATTCAAGTCATGCCCTTACTTGAATTATACCTTTTATCTTAGAAAAGACAGAAAGAGAGGGGAAGGAGAGGTGCCAACATGACACCACAGACAGAAGCACCATGCCATCCTTATACAGTGAACACCCGACGTGACACTGCAGACAGAATCACACCATCCCTCTACAGCAGACACCCAAAACACTAAAAAAACAAACACAGTCTTCAGTCCTGGAACTCTAACAAAATCACAACAGGGAACCAGGGAGGTCAGTCTGTCAATGAAAATGTCAGAACAACCAAAGAACAAACAGAGAGAAAGGTGAGGTGATTCCAACAATGAAAGACTGATTCAGACTTAGGAAGACACATAAATATCAAGGTAACTGCGGAGAAAGCTAAACTTATCAAATAAAGAGGAAAAACAAAGTCTTAGTAAACTTAAAAACTATAACAATGAAAAAAAGGTCCATAAACAAAAGGAATTCATCACAAGAGAGTAAGAGGAACAAAGAAAATACAATGGCACCAGAAAAGAAGCAATAGAAAGTGACACAAATGAACTTACACCCATCAAAAATCACCGTGAATGTACATGGCTTTCCCAAGCCAAGTGCCGTCGAGTCAGATCAAAGAGAGGAAGAGCGACAGAATAGATCTTTAAAATATGACTGATCAATATGCTGTCTACCCAAGATACATCTTAGAAATGAAGACAAATATATTAAAAATGAAAGGATGAAAAAATATATATCAAGCAAGCAGCAACCAAAACCAAACAGGAATGGCAATACTAATCTCAAGTAAAATAGACTAAAACAAAACCCACCATAAAAGACAAAGGACATTATATAACAATTAAAGGGGTGACCCATCAAAAAGGCCTGAACATAATGAATGTGCAGCCAATCACAGGGCTCCAAAATACATCAAACAAACTTCGGTAGCATGGAAAACAAAAATGTACAGTTCCATCATCATAGTAGGAGACTTCAACACACTGTTCTCAGTAAGGGCAGAACATCTAGAAAGAAACTCAGCAAAGATACAGAAGCTCTACAGGTCACAGTCAACCAAGCTGACTGCATACACATATACAGAACACTCAGCAAATTAGACATTCTTCTCTAATGCATATGGAATGTTTTCCATGATGGACCACTTCTTAGGCCACAGAGCAACCATCACAAAATCCAAAACACTGAAACAATACAAAGTCTCTTCTCTGGTCACAGTGCCATGGAACTGGAAATTAATTACAGGAAGAGTAAGAAGAAAAAGCAAATCCATGGAAACTGTGTAACACCCTGCTTAAAAACCACTGGGTAATAGAATAAATCAAAGGTGGAATAAAAAAATTTCCAGAATCAAATGAAAACGAAAACGTATCATACCAAAACTTTTGGGATACAGCCAAGGCAGAGCTCAGAGGTCAACTCATAGCAACAGATGCACACATAAAAAAGAAGAAAGGGACAAAATCAAAACATCAGCTGCATGACTGCAGCAAATAGAGAACAGCAAAAGAAGTTCACATTCACTGAATAAAGGAGATAATAAATATCAGGGCAGAAATAAAGAATAGAGAAACAGCAGAAAGAATCAGCAAGCCCAAAAGTTGTTTCTTTTACAGGGCCAACAAAATCGACAAGCCATTGGCCAAACTGACGAAAGAAAAACAGAAGAGGACATAAGCCAAATCTACAGGAAAATCCAGCACCTCTACAACAAAAAGACAAATAATCCACTTAAAAAGTGAGCAAACGATATGAACAGACACTTCAGCAGAGAAGATGTTCAGGTGGTTAACAGACATATGAGCAAATGGTCACTGTCACTAGCCACTAGAGAAATGCCAATCAAAGCCACAGTGAGATACTGTCTTCACCCCAACATTACTGTCATGGATCCATCAAAAAAAACCAACAAATGTTGGAAAGGCTGTGAGGAGACTGGAACACACACACACACACACACAAGACAAGACTGCCTGGTCTGGCAAAGACTACAGAAATCCCGAATGTGTGGCCCCCAGACTTTTTTCCTTTGCAGTAACAGTGACACATAATAAATGCCCAGGTTTTAAGTGGGCTGTGGATGAGTTCTAACAAAGGCACAACCTGTGCAACCCATTTCCTTCCAAGACTGACGGCACCTCCATTGGTCGGTCAGGTTCTTAGTGCTTGCCTAATAGTCTCTGTCCCCCACTGTCCCCAGAGGCCATGGCTGTTCCGCTATTTTCCACCATGAAGGGCATCAGCCTAATGTAGAACTCTTCATAAATGGAATCATATAGTGTGCTCTTAGCTTGCTTTTGAGTTTCATCCATGGTATTGTATGTGCTGAGTAGTAATATTCCATTAACTATCCATTTTCAGTTGGTGGCCACCTGGGATGTTTTCCAGTTTGGGGCTCTTAGAAATAAAGCTGCTTTGAAAATTCTTGTACAAGTTTTGTGGACACATGCTTTCATTTTTCCTGGGTAAATACTCAGACGGGAATTGCTGAGTGACAGGTGGATAATGAGCTTTCTGAGTGGCTGCTAGGCTCCTTCCCCTGTTGGTTGTACCACCAGCAGTTTCTGAGAGCTCTAATTGCTTCATGTCCTTGCCGACATTTATGGGATTGCAGGTGTGCTGTGTTGCAGCATGGTTTGCATTTCCCTGATAACTACTGTGGGAAGTCTGGTGGTGCGGTGGGGAAGTGCTGTGGCTGCTCCCCAAAAGGCTGGCCGTTCGAATCCACCAGCCGCTCCTTGGAAACGCTGTGGGGCAGTTCTGCTCTGGCCTGCAGGGTCGCTGTAGGTTGGAATTGACTAGATGACAGTGGTTTGGGATAACTGGTGATGCTGAGTACTGTGACATGTGCTTATTGGCAGTGTATGTTTCCTACAAAGCACCTGGTCAAAACTTTTGCCCATTTTTAAAATTTGGTAGTTTATCTTTTTATCATTGAATTGTAAGAGTTCTATATATACCCTGGATACTACTTCTTTGCCAAATATGTTTTCCAGATCTTTCTCCCAGTTTGTGGCTTACCTAATCATATTATTGATGTTGTCTTAATTAGATTTAATTTTGATGCATCCAGTTTATCAACTTCTTATGGGTATTGCTTTCTAATGCCCTAATAAAGTGTTGTCCATTCCTGAGTGACCAAGATATTCACCTGTGTTTTCTTCTCTAGAGCTTCACAATTTAATTTTGCCTTTGGGTCTATGATCTGATTCACATTAATACTGTGTATGGTGTGAGGTAGGGATTTTGATTTTTTTTTTTCTCATATGGATATCCACTTGCTGCAGCATCACTGAAGAGACTTTCCCTTCCACAGTGACTTGGTTTGGCACCTTTGTGGAAGTCAGATGACAAATAACTGTGGGGGGGGGACTGTGGGCTCTCTTCTGCCCTCTTGCTGTGTTGTGGATCCATGCCAGCACTGCACTGCCTTGATGACTGTGGCTTGAAGTCATCTGTGTAAGTCCTCTAGCTTTGCCTTAGTTTTCAAGATTGCTTTGGGTATTTTAAGGTCCTCTGCATTTCCATATAAAGTTTAGCTTCAGATTGCATTAATTCAGTAGATCGTTTGAGGGCCACTGACATCAGCATTCAGTCTTCCAGTTAATAAAATGACACTTGTGTCTATTTAGGTTTTTTAAAAAGTCTATCGTGAATGTTTTATGGATTTTAATATATAGGTATTATGCCAGTTTTATTAAATATGTCTATTTTTTGATGCATTGCAAATGGAATTGTGTCTGATTCTATATCTTTCGCTGCTAATATATAAAAATACAAAATACAATTGATCTTTTAATATTAGCTCTGTGTCCTGTGACCTTGCTAAATGGACTTAATTAGTTGTAGTGGTTTTGCTGGTCCCTTAGCATTTCCTGTGCAAACCATATTATCTGTAAAGACACTGTTACTGCTTTCTCTCCAACCCTTGTGCTTTTTTTTCTTGTCTCACTGCATTTGTCTAGTACAGGTGGTGAGAGTGGGTGCGTCCTCACCTTGTCCTCAGTCTTGAGGGGAGGCATTGTCATTTAACTGCTAAGTAGGGTGTCTATTCTCAGTTTGTTGAGTGTTTTTATTATGAATAAGTCTTAGATTTTTGTCAGATGTTTTGTCTTCATCATATGGAAATTATCCTGTTGGTTTTTTCCCCTTTGCTCTGTTCACAACGGTGAGTCATGTGGATGAAATTTCCGTTGGTAAACCAAACCAGCACTCTTGGGTTCAGCCTGCTTCCTTATCACACGATCGTCTTTTTCTGTACTGATGGGTCTCGTGAGCCAGTATTTTTTTAGTGTTTTGATGCACTTTCAGTGAAAGCTGAGAGTCTAAGTCAGTTTGTCAAAGCTGTGCACGCACACTGCTGCGTTAACTCCAGCTGTTCCCTCCACCCTGTGACAGCACACTCCTCTCCACCCTGTATTTCCTGGGTCCATTCAACCAGCTCCTGTCCCCCTCTGCCCTCTCATCTCCCCTCTGGATGGGAGCTGCTCAGCTGGCCTCATGCATTAAGCCAGAAAGTATACTCTACAGCAGTATCATTGTATGTCTTATGATCTAGTCCAGTCTTTGTGTGAAGAGTTGGCTTTAGGAAAGGTTTCAGCTCTGGGCTAAAGAGAGTCTGGGGACTGTGTCTCCAAAGGACCCTCTAGTCTATCAGGCCATCCAGTATGATCTTTCTGATAGAGTTCTAGTTCTGCACACCCGTTTTTCTCCCACTCCAGTCAGGGACTTCACGCTGTGCTCCCTGTCAGGCAGTGTTCAGTGGTGGCTGAGGACTATCTAGTTTTTCTGTTCTGCTGATGTCATCTCTGGATGTTGTGGCCCTTTCTGTCTCTTGGGTTCATAGTCTTTTAGGTGTTTGATGTCTTTCACTGTGCTCTGCTCTAGGTAGGCTGGGATCAGTTGATGCTACTTAGATGGCCACTTGCTTAGCTAGTATTTTTAAAATTTTTTTCATCTGTAGTTTCATGTTACATCTTTGTGGGGTTTGTATCAGAATGACGCTGCCTTATCAGGTGGGTGGGAGGTGGGTTTCTGTGACAGTGAGAACCTGAGTCGTGTCTTCCATAAATGTGGACAGAATTCACCAGGGAAGCCACATAGGCAGGACTCTCTTTGTAGGAAGATTTTTTCATACATTTAATTGCTTCAATAGATACAGCTATTCAGAGTCTTTAATCGTGTGTCAGTTTTGACAAGTGGTGCTTTTCAAGGAATCTGTCCACTTTTTAGAAGTTATCAAGTTCGTTTGCATGCAGCTGTCATACTCTTCCTGTGTACCCGGGGGGCTTACAGGGTCTCTAGTTCGTCAGTTCTCTTACTCCCATCCGTGGTGATGCCTGTTTTTCCCTTGATCAGTCTAGCAAGGGTTTATCAGTTTTGTAGATTTTTACAAAGAGCAAACTTGGAGTTTTGTGACCGTTGTCTGTGGTTCTGCTCAGATCTCCAGCGCTGCCGTCACCTCCCACTCCCCAAAGCCCCCCTGGGCTCTGACCTCCCTGTCTCCCTGCAGTGGCTCCGTGCTGTTGGGTCCCCCAGCCCTCTCCCAACAGCGGCTCCTGGTGTTGGTCTCTGCTGTGCTCTGTCTCCACTGCCAGCTGAGGGAGCGGGGGCCTGTGTCTGGGAGGTCAGGCTTCTGTAGGGTCTAGTACTGTGGTGCTTTCTTCCTCCAGTGTCTCTGAACCCCTGGGACTTTCCTCAGGGCACATGGTCTGGGACGTCTGATCCAGCACCACAGAGCTGTCCCTATTAGTGACTCTTTGAGGCCATGGCAGGGCCTTGGACGGCACTGAGTCTAATGTCACGTGACATGTTGCCTAAGTCATGGAGCTGTGCTGTCTCTTCTTGCTCACATACGCTGTCAGGGCTCGCCTTCATCATGTACATCTTTACCCCAGGAGACTCTTGCATCAAGACCAGGTCTGTCCGCCCTTTCCCTGGGGCAGCCGCCTACAGAAGGCCCCTTGTGGTGGTGGCCCCGATGGCAGAGGTGCTGCCCATGGAGGCAGTGCTCCCTCTCCAGGCCTAGGTTGAAAACTCCCTCCTTCCCACTCCGTCTTGTCCTGGCTCAGGATCCACAGAGGTCACCTTCTCCTGGCCCAGGGGTGCGGGGATCTGGTCAGCCTAGTACCACTGCCTCGCTCTCCATCATGACCAGATGCTGGACTTGGACTTAGCGAATCCCAAGGCCATGCTTGCGGGGTGTGCCGCTGCTGCTGCTTTAGTGTCCAGTGACCTGCTCCTCCACCTGCCGTGCTGCTCCTTGACTCCTGCCGCAGACATGCTGCTGGACCTCAGCGACCTGCTCCAGGTATAGCTCAGTTCTCTGCTCAGGGATCGGTGTGCACATGCCACAGGAGGGTGGGGACAGGCAGTGCACAGACACTGCAGGGGCCTGGAGGATGGCAAAGGCAGACAGGCTGTACGCCAAAGGGCCCGAGGAGGAGGGAGACAGTCAGTACACCGTGGAGCCTGGGGACAGACAGTCCGTACACCATGGGCCCTGGGGTGAGGAGGACAGACACGTCTGTACACCATGGGGCCTGAGGGCTCAGCACACAGTCTTTGCACTGCAGGGCCTGGGGCGCAGCGGGTAGAGACGTGTGCGAGACGGGAGCTGGCCTGTTCACCCCAGGGCAGAGCCTCCACCAAGGTCTGGGGACTTGCCTAGCAGAACGGCTCAGGCCTTTGTCTTGCAGCTGGTAGATGGGTGGGGGTGGGTTACTGCCCATGGAAACCCACGCACGCAATGCTCCCGTGGGCCTGCCTCTCCTGGCTGTGGGCACGCACAGGGGCCCAGGTGCACTAGGGCTCCTGTCAAGGGAGAGTCAAAGAAAAAATTGGATTCGTGTGTGTATATCTGAAGTACATACTTCATTTATAGTCTGTGTAGAGACATGTATTTCTGGTACCAGGAGAAGGTCTATTTCTGTAGACTGTCAGGCTCCCAACAGCAGAACATAGTGGAGCTTGCCAGAGGGGGTGCCTGCCAGGCAGGCGCCAGAGAGCCACACCTGGGAGTGCCACGTGTGGCTGCGGTGACTGTGTGGTGGGCCAGCCGGGTTCAGGGCCTGTGATGGTGGCAGGACCCGACCTGCCATAACAGCCTGGCCTCTGAAAACATGACATGGTACGAAGTACACGGAGGACACACAGGCTTCATACCCAGAAGGCCGGTCCAGGAACCTGCCGGTGGGAGGGACCCATACAGAGCCCGCCTCCAGCAGTGGCCGGCAGTTACACTTCCAGAACAAGGAGGCAGCACCTGGCACTTTGGCTCTTCCAGCCGCTTTATAGATGGCATCTCTTAGAAGTCTTGCTGGAGTATTTTGTAGTCAAGCTAAAAATAGTCTGTCAAGATCATGAGAATCCAGTGACCACATTTTGAATGCTCTGGGCTTGGGCCAGGGCAGGGCAAACAGACTTCGTTTCCAGTCTAGATGGCCTGACCTGGCTGACAGGAGAAGGCTGGGGACAAGCCAGAGGCATGAGAAATTTCCTGGCACTGCCTGGGGGCAGAGGAGCGTGTCCTGGTATTTCCCACTGTCCCGGGAGAGGAGCAGGCAGGGCCTCTGGCCGTCCCCACTGAGGCCAGCCACGTGACACAGACTGTGCATCACTGCCCCAGGGTGTCAGCGTTACTGTCCCTAGCGAGTCAAGACGTGTTACTAACACACTGGCGTTTTTGGAAGTGGCTGCATGAATATTAAGGGCATAGTCGTTTCAGTTCTCCATTTAGTACTCCGTCTGGAGTTGGCTGAGGGGACCCGTTGTGGGAGCCCCCAGGTGCAGGCTCACCGAGCTGTTCTGTGTCAGACTCGCTGGTGTCGAGGGAGTGTGACGCGGACGGGCAGGCCAGGGGCACACGGTGTCCTCAGGGTGAAGGGCAGCAGAAGCTCGGGGAGCCCTCCTTATGGCAGCTGAACAGTCTGGCACCAGTCTGGGTGGAGGGATCAGGCTAGATGGACAGGACACAGCCCAGAGAGAAGCTGGCCCAAGTGCTGGGTCACTGCACATGCTTAGGTCGACATACACACAGGTATGCACTCACATGCACTCACATGGACACGTTTACACACCCACACAGACAAGTACGTGCACTCAGACATACGGCAGGCAAACTAAAGGGCTTGTTTCTCCTGAGGCCCCTGGAGCTCTCTGTGAGAGGGCAGAATCCCTTTAGAGGGCAAACCCCTTAAGACAGAGCCCTTCCGATGGAAACCCTGGTCACAGAGTGGCTGAGGGCTCCCTTGGTGACCAGTGGGTCGGCAGTGCGAATCTACCAGCCACTCGTGGAGATTGTGGGGCAGCTCTGCTCTGCCCTGTATGGTCATCATAGATCAGACCTGACTGACAGCAATGGCTGATTGTGTGACAGTGGGGGGCTTTCCTGTGGAGCCTTTAGGAAGTATCCTGGGACACAGAGGCCCTAGACACAGGACTGGGTGGGATACTCTTCTTCCCACCTCAGCACCTCAAGCTGCCTGTCTGATGGGCCTCTTCTACCCTTGTCCTTCCAGACCCCACAGGAGCCCTTCCCCGCTCCTTCCATGTCTTCTACTAGCCAGTCACTGATGGCTTCGATGGCTGCCCTGATCAGTGGTGGCAGGGTCCTCAGCTGTTGCCACAGTGCCGGCTGGAGTCTGCAGCAGTGGACCGTCCACAGAGCTAAGTCGCCCCACCTCTCTGAGGATCTGCTAGCCCTTGAGGCTAGCCTGGGAAGGGCAGCCTCAAGGGCTAGCAGATCCTTGGTACCTGCCATCCAGCAGGCTGGGACCACTGAGCCAAGGATAGCCAGTGCCCCTCTCCCAGACTGAGAGGCTTCTAAACTTGGACTCCAGTGAAGGCAGGGGAGGGTCATGGAGGCCACACGGAAGTCTGCACCAGGCACAAGAGAGGCAGAGGTCTGGGTCTGAGTATGGCATGTAGCCCTCAGGACTGAAGGTGGCATCTAGGCTGGATGAGAGGGCAGAGGAGGTGTGGCAGGGGTGTGACTGGGCCCAAGTTCTCTGAACAGAAGCCACGTGCTCTACAGGACGCTGTGTAGAGAGCCTGGAGAGGCTAAGGTCAGCACAGCCCAGCAGCTCAGCCATGTGTGCTGAGACTGGGTCTCTGTCTCTGTTGAAGACTGAGCCATTAAATACATGCTGTGAGAAAGGAAGAAGAAGGAGAATGTATCCTTAAGCTCGAACACTACTGTTGGTCTGTCTTCCTCCCAGGTGAACGTCTATGTGCTGGGCAAGACGTTCCTCCTCTTGGCGAGAGAGCTCTGCATCAATGCACCAGCAATAGGTAGGTGTGGGGCCGCCCCAGCCAGCCAGCAGGGCGGCGGCCATCCTGCACGCAGGGCAAACCCGTGTCCCGCAGGCGTGGTCGAGTGTGGGGTGGGGGCAGTGTGGCTCTTGCGGGTGGTGGTCCCTTGGCCGTAGCCAAGGCTGAGCTGCACCTGAGTGTTCACAGCCGCTGAGAGGCAGCTTCAGAAGTGTGCTCCACTGAATTAAAAGAGAGCAGCATGTTGGCGCTAGGTGGGCTGCATTGGTCACTAGCAGGCTTGATCCCAGGTATAGGGAAGGCAGGTCACTCGGTCATCAGGAAGCAGGGACAGGAGGGGGGCCGCAGTGGGGCACAGCTCCACAGGGAGGGCAGCCACAGCAGGAGGATGCTGGCTGGGGCTCTACGTGCCAGCCTTACCCTCTTCCTGAGGCCTGCCCCCTGTGCTGAGCAACACTGTACCCTCCTCAGGGGTCAAGTGAAGGTTTTTCAGGGACAGACGCAGAGCCCAAGGGGAGGGATCAGAGCCGGCTGCCCTTGTGCAGCGGAACCTTGTCTGATCTTTTGCCAATGGCACGGCCCAGTCAGACATCCTGACCCTGGAAGAGACCCCTTTGGTGACGTCTCGTGATTTAGGAAGCAGACACGAGCAGCCCTACCTTCTACAGAGTGTCCTAGCCAGCGGACCTACAACAGAGGGGCTCATCCTGCCTGCTGGTGGGGACCAGACAACGTGCAGGCAGGAGGACAAGGGCCAGAGGCCAGGTGGCTCCCTGGGTTGGTTCTGCGTACCACTTAGCGTTGCTTGGTGGTGTAGAATTTCTGCTGGTGAGGCAGAGCACAGAATACCCGACTGAAGACTTTGTACTCATTTGTCTACAAGTGGCTATCGTTTTATTAGGACTTTATTATGAAAACCCACTTAGATAGATGAACAGCTGTAACTGACTCCCCCACCATGTTGGAGGGATGGTCTCAAGTAGCGACTTGAGATCCAAGAGGGTGGGAAGGTGGCCAATCCCTTGGAACAGGCCATGTGGGTCCTACTGGGAGGAGCCAGGGCCTGCCTTGCACCCGGAAGGCTGCCCTCTGCCTGAGATGCACACCTCTGTACAGCAAACACCTGTGAGGCCAGAGCCTCGGCCACAGACTCAGCGAGGCCAGGCTCGCTCTGGCCGTGTGGGAAAGCCTTCTCTGTCTCACAGTTCACCCGAGGACCGTCTACATCCGACAGCGGTGCAGGGGGAAGCTGGGAAGCCCTCAGTGGGCCACCGGCTCGAGAGGCACGGGTGCCTTGGGAGCCAGGCACCCACACTGACTCAGGTAGCGTGCTGGAGGGCCGGGGCCTGCTGGCGGCCCCCAGCACACCTCACGCGTAGAAGATGAGCTCTGGGATCTGCCCGCCTTGCACCCCCGTCCCGTTGGTGCTGTCAGAGGAGCACTGGAACTGGAAGGTCACCTTCCCGCACTGCACCTCGGTCATTCCCTCCTGCCCGAAGTAGCTGAGCTCGCTGCCATCCAGGACGGCACTCACCGTGTAGAAGGTGTCCTGCTCAACCTGGACGGGGTGCTCAAACCAGACAGGGAAGGTGCTGCTGGAGCCGTCAGAGACAAACTTGGTCAGGTTCTGAGCCAGGACGGCTCCCAGCCGCTTCAGTTCGATTTTCACGCTGTACTCAGCTTTCCCAGAGCTGGACCCGTACAGCCCCAGCCCTGCAACAAACACCCTTCTGTCCACAGCGAACTGGATACTATCACAGCGGCCCCGGTACCGCCACTGGTTGCTGCGATAGGCCGAGGACTGGAAGCGGTGGCAGCTCTGCGGGGCGAGGCCCTTCCTCTTGGCAAGGGGGAACTCGAGGGGCGGCTTCTTGGCAGCCGTGTACCAGAGGAAGATGTTGTGCGTCTCCTCCAGCGTCAGGATGTCTGACTGGGCTGCGCCGTTGGCAAACTCCTCCAGGGTCATGGTGGGAATCCGGACCAGGTAGAGGGCTCGCCCCAAGACGTGCCTCTTGTTGCGCGGGGTGACTGGCAGGCCTTGCCTCTTGCACTCCGCTTCGGCCCAGTTCAGGACGGCCTCGAAGACCACTGCCTCCTTGGTGTTGAGGGCCTCCCGGGTCACGATGATCTCCAGGGTCTGCCGGTCAATCTCACAGAAGCCTTCAGACCGCAGTGCCATCTCAGCCTGCGCATCAATGACCTCCCAGCAGCGCTGGGTCAGCTCCGGTTCCTCAAACAGCTGGCTCTGGGAGAGCAGGACACAGGCATTTTTGGCTTCTAAACTTGTCTCCAGGAAGTTGACACAGGCTTTGGCCAGGGCGGGGACGATGTACTTCTTGGCAGCATAGAGAGTGGCCAGAACAGTGTCGGCTTCCAGATCGATCTCGTCACTGTACATGTACCTACGCGAAGAAGGGCCAGCGTCAGGCCTCAAGGAGATGTTTGAACGGCTCCCAGGCTTCAGGGTGACACCCACTAACTCCTTCTGTCCCTTCAGAAAAAGGCTACCAGATGCTATGCAGTGGCTCTCAGGCAGAGAGGAACCCCAGTCTCTTCTACTTAAAAAACCCAAATACCCACTACTGTGGAATCATGCCACTCTTAGTGACCCTACAGGTCAGAGTAGAGCTGCCCCCATACAGTACTGAGAGAGTGACTGGTGGATTCGAACTGCTGACCTTCTGATTAGCAGTCAGAACTCTTACCCACTAAACAGGGTTTCCTTACTTTAACAAGATGAGAAAAGCTGCCGGCTCCACGTCAGGTATGTGAATCTCCGATTTAACTTCGGCAAGGTCCCCGTAAAACATGGCATAGAAGACGGAACTGCCCACAGCCAGGACGTACTGTGGGGGAGAGAGAGACAGAGAGGGAGAGACAGAGATGCTGTGAGCCCAGAGTCCTGGCTCGTGCGGCGGCAGCAGGGACAGGCGGGAAGGGGGTTGGGGCCTGTGTCACACAAGGACCCACAACCAGGAGCTGGAGGAGTGCGCCGTGCTACCAACCTTGTGGGCAGGCACCCTCCTGGCCGCCCCCAGTGGCCCCACAATGAAGTGGACGTCGGCCATGAGCTCGTTGTTGAACATCAGCGCGTTCCTGCAAAAGGCGACAGGGGACACAGGGCTCGGGTCTGCACGCGCGCACTCGGCCCAGGGCGTGACCGGCCGGGCGGGTGCGGGGGCCGCGCTCACCTTTCGCGGAGGGTTGGGTGGAAGGACTGCCAGTGAGGGCTCTCCAAGTTGTTGTTATCCGGCACGGGCGGCGCGGGCACGGACGGCGGCGGCGGTGGGGCGGGGGCGCAGGGCGGGCAGCGCTGGCCGCCTTTCCTGCCCGCGGCGGCGGCGGTGGCGGCGGTGGGGCCGGCGGTGTTGCTGTTGGCGATGTCAGTGGCGGTGGAGGCCGTGGCGGTGGCGCGGGGGTAGAGCTCCGCGGCCATCTTCGTGGGCAGCGCCGCGGGGGCGGCCTCAGCGCATGTCGGCGCCGCGCCGCGTGCCTTCGCGCCGCGCCGGGGCTTCGGGAGCGGCTCTGGAAGCAGAAGGAGGGAGGTGAGGCACTGCGCGACGCGGCCGTGCAGGCAGGCCAGGGGCAGCAGCATGGGCGCGGCGCGCGGCGGCGGGCGGGCCTGCTCACCTCCGCGCCGCCCCGCCCGCCCGCCCGACCCGCCGGTCGGCGGCACCCGGAGCTCGGCCGCAGGGGGCGCAGTCCGCCCGCCCGGCCTTCGCCTCTGCTGCTGGCCGCTGCGGCCAGGACACGTCACGCCACGGCGGGGACACGTCACGGCGCGGTGCGCCCCGGGACCGCCTCCCCGCGGCCCCTCCCCTGTGCCCTCCACGGCTCCACCCCCGAGTCCGTGACGCAATGCCCGTCCCCAAAAGCTCTGCCTCTGAGTCCCCGCTTCCGCGCCGATGACGCATGGCCCCTCCCCAGGCCCTCGCCCCCCCCCCCGCCCGCTCCACGCCAATGACGCAATGCCCGGCCCTAGAGTCCCCGCCCTGGCCCCACCCGTGACGCGATGCCCCGCCCCTCCGGCGGTCCCGCCCCGCGCCAGTGATGCAATGCCCGGCCCCCTGAAGGCCGCTCCGGTGGCCGGGTTCTCTGGGGTCCTCTGGTGGTGCGATCGGCTTCCAGAGAGGAATGTAGGGCACCTGTGGTGTCAGGAGGGTGCCCGCACCCAGCGCCTCCCGCCCGCGGCCGGCTGAGGGGCTCGGCGCCCGCCCTCGCTGCAACCCATCAGCGTTTCTGGTTTCTTTTCTTTTGCCCTTCCTTGCTGGCTTCACCCCTTTTGTTCCACGTTTGTCATTAGAAATGTGAAGTGTTTCCAGAAGTACTGATACTTGGGGAATGTAGAGACGTGATTCTGTTCTTTCTTAAAGAAAACCGTCGTCAGCAGTGTGGAGGTGATTCCCTGGGACTGCACCCAGCTGCCTGCCTGTGTCACCTGGATGCGAACCGGGGTTCGCGGGCACAGTTTCCTGGTTAGGGCTGCCTCTCCTCGCTCGCAGAGCCCCCGGAGCCTCCCGGAGGTGAGCCCGCGCCTGGCCGGGGGGGCCTGGAACAGCTGTACAGGGCCAGGCCAGCTGCCGCAGTGCAGGCTGGTCCCACAGAGATGAGGGAGGTTTTGTAGGACACTCGATCGTTCGTGCAGTGCTGGGTGAGAGAAGCCCGTTCTGGGCTGTGGTGCTTTCCCGGCCGAGGGCGCTTAGCTCTGTTCGTGGTGGTGGTGTTGGGGGCTGTGGAGTCACCTCTGACACAGACGCAGTTCAAAGGGTTCTTCTTCAGTCTTCCTTCCCTTTCACCTCCATGGGTAGGAGGTGGATGAACACACCATGGTGTGGAACAGGTGCACCTGAGTCCTCAAAGTGACACCTTTGTTTTTTCAACACTTTAAAGCGTCTTTTGCCCAGACTTGGTGGACTGACAACCTGAAGGGTCCCCTGAGAACCTGGCTCCCAGACTTGTTGCTGGCCCAGAGCCGAAACCAGCACTGACGCCGACACTTCAGACAGAGAATGGACTGGACCTGGGGATGTGGAGTGATGCATGGGGTGTGTGCACTTTGGGGTATAATGTAGGAGAGTGGAGGATGAAGAGGAGGGGCCGAGTGTTGGTTAAGGGGATACCCGAAGTACAGGGTGGAAAGGAAGAGTCCTGTTGCAGGGTTAGGAGAGCAGGTAGAGTTGCAGAGAGGCATGTGCTTGGTGTTTGGTATGACAGATTGACTTGGATTCTAAACTTTCACTTTGTCACAAAAGAGAAAGAGATGTTTTGCAGCAGACTTGCCCGAGGGAGGGCATCTTTTGATTTCTTGACTGCTGCTTCCCTGGGTGTTGCTTTTGGATTCCAGTCAGATGAAATCCTTGAACAACCTCAATCTTTCCTCCGTTTATCATGCGGTCCAGTTGTGAGGATTTTTGTTTTCTTTTATGTTGAGATATAATCCACACTGAAGGCTGTGGTCTTTGATCTTCTTCAGTAAGTGTTTCAAGTGGTCTTCTTTTTCTGCACGGAAGGTTACGCAGGTGATTAATGCATCTTCCTCTGATCTCGATGCCTTGTTTGTTCCTTATACAGCCCAGCTTCTCAGATTATTTTGTCAGCATACAGCTTGAGGAGGTGTGGTGAAAGGATACAACCCAGACCCACCCCCGTCCTGCCGTTAAACCGCACGGTGTCCCTTGTTCTTAATGTCTGCCTCTTGGTCCGTGTATGTAACCCTCCTGACTACAATGAAGTGTTCCAGAATCCCCATTCTTTGCAGTGTTACCTATAACTTGTTAGGGTCCACACAGGTGACTGACTTCATGTAGTCAGCAAAACACAAGTAAATGTCTTTATGGCATTCTCTGAAATCCGCAGCAATGTCCCTGGTTCCACGTCCCTGTCTGAATCCAGCTTGAAATTCTGGCAGTTTCCTGTCATATACTGCTACAGCCATTTTTGAGTGGTTGTCAGCAGAGTGTTGCTTGTGCGTGATGTTAGTGATATCATTGGATAATTTCTGCATTCAGTTGGATCACCTTACTTCAGAATAGATATAAATGTCAATCTTTTCCAGTCAGTCAGTCAGGAACCTGCCTTCCGGATTTCCGAGTATAGTCAGAGGAAGCCCTCCAGTGGTGTCAGTGCAGGAAAAGCCCTGTGCCGTTTCTTAAACTGAGAGCATCGTGGAGCAGGCCTTCCATGTTTATTGACTGTTGGTGATTTCTTTCCTGACAGTAGTTTTAACTCTTGCCCAATGGTCTGTTTTAATTGATTTGCTGGAGTGCACTTCATAGTTGAGATGATTGCGGTTACTGGAACTGACACTCATCGGCAGCACTTACCACGCAGTGCTAAGGGCTTTACAGGTATTGACCTGGATGAGGCGGGAACTCCTTGTTTGTCGGTTTTCCACGAGGAAACAGGCCCAGAGAGGTCAGCACTTGTTCAAGATCATACAGTTGATAGACAGGGAAGTTCACATTTGGTTGCAGGCACCAAGCTTTACAGCCTGGGCTCCTGGTGGGCACTTTCTCCTGTCTGTGTGTCTGTCTGTCTGTCTCTGATTGTGGTCATGGCTTTTGCTGCTGAGGTATTACATTTCCTTTTGTGCCTGAGTCTGCATGGCCATTTCCAGGAACTGCACTTTCCTCAGCACAGCTCTTGTCATCGTCACGCTAATTCTGGGAGGCAGGTGACACTGACCGACTCCTGATGTCGTTTCTACCCGGAGAGAGAAACTGATTTTTAGTTGTCTTTATGATGTATGGAAAGCCTGGTTCCATAGTGGTTAGTGCTACATCGTCTAACCAAAAGGTCATCAGCTTAAATCCGCCAGGCACTCCTTGGAAACTACGGAGCAGTTCTACCCTGTCCTGTAGGGTCACTATAAGTTGGACTCGATTCAACGGCAGTGGGTTTGGCTTTTCTTTGGTTTACGATATGAAGTATGCATGTCAAAATGAGACAAAGACGTTGTAGGAAGAGACAACTGTAGACCAGTGTTTCTCATGCACTAGATGCAAACGTCTGTAATTCACAGATGCAATTCAGTAATTAATGAAAAGGCTGATTCGTCATCACCACCAGGGGTTTATCCCAGAAATCAAGTCTGGTTCAACATCCAAAAATTAACCCTTCTCCCCCCCCCCACCCCCGCAGGCTCTTTATTTTACAAATGAGGAAACAGCCCCAGGGGTCGCATTCCCTGCCAAGGTCACACAGTTGTGCTGCCTGGACTCACTCTTCAGTTCTAGAGCTTTCTGTTGAGAAGGGGCTTCTCACTCAAGGCATGTCAATGGCCTACAGTGTTTTTCCTGTGATTCTCTTTTTCACAACTTTCCTGGAGAAACATGTTTAAAATGTGACCTGAAAGCTCAGTGTCTCGTCAGTGGGTCACCCCTGCCTTGGTCTAGAGTCAAACACAGCTTTTCAGTTTCTTCCATGGTTATTGGTCTGTTCATTGGACCTGACCAGCTTGAGGTAGTGAATGTTTCCCTAGAGAAAATCCATTCCTAAAGATACTTTCTACTTTCTCAGCAAAAGGTTTACATGCCAAATAGATACAAAGAATTACAAGTCAGAAAGAAAAAGGCCTTAACACAAGCCATTTTTTTTAATAACTGGGTGAGAGCTGTGCACAGACACTATCCAAGTGGGCAGTAAACATCTGAAGAGTTTCTGTGTCCTTGGTCACACAGGAGATGGGGCCCTCCAGGCCCTCAAAGATGCCAAACTTAGACCAGTATCAGCAACTGGAACTTCCACACCCTAACAGTAGGGTCCTAACTTGGTCAGGACACTCTGCAAAGCTGTGTGACAGGATCTGCTGAAGCTGAGCACACACAGAGAGCCGGGGACTCTGCTCTTGGGTACATTGCTGTCGTGATGTCCAGTTGTTCTCCACTCACAGCGACCTGATGGGCCCTGGGACGCAGCGGTACCTGACCCTGCGCAGTCCTCGTGGTACTAAGTCTGCATGAGCTGTTTTTATAGCCACTGTGTCGGTATATCTCGTTCCGGGTCTTCCTCTTTATTGCTAACCCCCTACCAAGCAGTATGTCCTTCTCCAGGGACTGTCCTTCCTGATAACACATCCAGAGTAAGTGTGGCCGAGTCTCACCATCCACCCTTCTAGAGAACATTCGGGTTGAAAATCTTACACAGGTTTGTTTTTCTAGCAGACTATGGTATATTCAGTATTCCTCTCCCACACCCTAGTTGAAAAGAGTCAATTCTTCTCCCATCTTCCTCACTCATTGTCCCACTCTTGGACACACATGAGGTGACAGAAAATACCATGGCTTGGTTTAGACTCATCTTGGTCCTCCAGGTGACATCTTTGCCTTTTTAAGAGTTTAAAGAGGTCTTTCGCAGCAGCTTTCAGTGCAGTTCGTCATTTCGTTTCTTGACTGCTGCTTCTACAAGTCCAAGTAAAATGTTGTCCTTGGCAGTTTCAGTATCTTCTCTATATATCTTTGCTTATCATGTTGAAGTGGGGCCCATCTCGGTCACACTCCGTCCGCAACAGGGCTGTGCTGCCTGCGCCCTGCAGGCTGCTAGCTGCCGTCCTCCCGTCTTGACGCCGCTGTCTTCATGCAGTCCGCCTTCTGAGATCAAGTAAGTGTGGTAGAAGGATACAGCCCAGGCACATACTTTTTCCAATTTTAAACCACATAGTATCATAGTGACCCTGTAGGACGGAGTAAAAGTGCCACAGAGAGTTTCCAAGGAGTGCCTGGTGGATTCAAACTGCTAACCAAAAAGGTTAGCATTCACAGCTTTTAACCACTATGCCACCAGGGTTTCTAGTCTATGTACAGGTTCCATGATCTGTTAAGACTCTCATAGCTGAATGCCTATAGCTAGTCAGTAAAACACAGGTAAACATCTTTCTGGCATTCTCTGCTCTCCGCCAGGACCCACCTGACTTTGGCAGTCCTGTCCCTCATCCTGCGTCCTCTGCGGAATCTGGCTGGACTTCCTAGCGATTCCCTGTTGGTGTATGACTGCAGCTGACTTCGACATGGCTTTATATTATGGATTGGATTGTGTCCCCCCCAAAAATATGTGTAATAATTTGACTGGGCGAGGATTCCCTGTATTCTGTGACTTCCTCCATTTTGTGATTTTCAGAAGCTGTAAATCCTCATCTCTGCCTGTGGTTAACAGAGTGGATTATGTTAGAGGATTAGGGTAGAACTGTATATCCCTTCCTAAGACCATCTCCCTGCTGCAGTGTAAAAGGAGTTTCCCTGGAGTGTGGTTTGCCAAGCCAAGCCAAGCGCAGTGTGGTTTGCACCACCTTTTATTCTTTCATCCTACGAGGGATAAGAGGAAAGGGAAGCAAGCAGAGAGTTGGGAACCTCACACCATCAAAACAGCATGAGGAGAAGAGCGCATCCATCAGACCTGAGGTTCCCACGCAAAGATGCTCCCCAACCCAAGACTGAAACAACACAAGGACTTTCCTCCAGAACAGACAGAGGGAAGCCTTCCCCTGGAACGGACACCCTGAATTCAGACTTGTAGCCTACCAGACTGTGTATGAATAACCGTAGCCTTGTTAAAGCCATCCACCCATGGAATTTCTGTTAGAGAAGCACTAGGTGACTAAAATGTTTTATGATTTCCACCTTCCGATGGACCACCTTTCTTTGGAGTGGGCACAAATACCAGTCTCTTCAAGTAGGTTGACCAAATAGCTGTCTTTCAAATTGTGTGCCATCCACAAATGAGCACCTCTAGCGTTGTGTGAAAGTGACTATACATGTGGACCTCACCAGATGGATTATATGGGGATCAAATTGACCACATCTGTAGAGAGCCAGAATACAACCGTGAATGTATTCCACCTGAATTTAGAGAATATCTCAAGAATAGATTTGATGTGTTGGACACTGATGACCAAAGAAGACCAAATGAGTTGTGGAAAGACATCAAGGACATCATAAATTTACATGAAGGAAGCAAGAGGTCACTAGAAAGACAGGAAAGAGAAGACCCACTCGGGTGTCAGGAGAGACTTTAAAACTCAGGCTGAAGCATCGGGTAGCTGAAGCAAGCCGGAGTAAAGATCACGGGCCGAGCTGAAGGGGAGATTTCAAAGGGTGGCTCAAGAAGACAGTGTTACAATGAAATATACAGAGACCTGGAATTAGAAAACCAAAAGGGAAGAACATGTTTGGCATTCCTGAGATGGAAAGAGCTGAAGAAAAATTCAAGCCTTGAGTTGTGGTGTGGAAGGATTCTGTGAGGAAGACGCTGAGTGAGGCAGGGAGCCTCAGGAGAAGGGCTGCTGTGCAGCGTGGGAGGTGGCACCCCGTCAGGAACCGGAGGCGCTGGGTGCTGTGCAGCGCGGGAGGTGGCACCCCGTCAGGAACCGGAGGCGCTGGGTGCTGTGCAGCGCGGGAGGTGGCACCCCGTCAGGAACCGGAGGCCCTGGGTGCTGTGCAGCGCGGGAGGTGGCACCCCGTCAGGAACCCGAGGCGCTGGAGGAAGACGTCAACGTTGCACTGCAGACGGTGGTAAAAATAAGGCTTCAGCAATTGATGGACTACTGACTGAGTTGTTTTTTTTTTTTTTTTCCAGTTGTACTTAAGGTAAAAGTGTACAGCTCATGTTAATCTCTCAGACAAAATTTTATGCACACGTTGTCTCGTGACTCTAGTTGCCATCCCTGCGATGTGACAGCTACTCTTCCCGCCCCAGGTTTCCTGCACCCATCCTGCCAGCCTTCCTGCCCTCTCATCTTGCCTCCAGCAGGGGCTGCCCATTTAGTCTGTGCATCTCTCTTGAACCAAGAAGCACACTTTTCACAAGTATTGTTTCCAGTTTTACGGTCCAGTTTAATCTTTGTTGGAGGAGCAGTCTTCAGGCATGGTTTTAGCTCTGTGTTTGGGGGCCTTGGCTCCAGAATTCCTCTGGTCTTGGTCAGAACATGCAGTCTGGTCTTTTAATGTGAATTTTATTTCTCTTCCCTACTTTTCTCCTGTCTCCACAGTGACTGATTGTTGTGACCCCTGTTGGGGTGGTATCGGCGGTAGTGGGCACCATCTAGTTCTTCTGGCCTCAGGCTGATGAAGTCTTTGGTTTGTGTGGTTCTTTTGTCTTTTGGGCTGTTGTTTTCCTTGTGGTTTGGGTGTTCTCAATTCTCCTTTGCTTTAAGTGAGTTGGGACGAACTGATGTATCTTAGATGACCATTCAAAAGCTTTTAAGACCCAGATATCACTCACCAAAGTGGGGTGCGGAACATTTTCTTAGTAAGCTTTATTATATCAGTTGACTTAGATGCCCTCAAAGCGTGGTCCCCAGACCCTTAAAGTGTTTGATTATGTTCAGAAAATGTTAGCTTCTGGTTTGGTCCAGCTGTGCTGACGTCCTCTGTGTTGTGCGTTGTCCTTCCCGTCACCCGGGGTGATGATTGTCTCCTGGCTAGTAGGATCCCTGCTCTCCCTCCCCATTCCGTTAACTATCAAAAGATATTTTCTTCTATATTGAAACCTTTTCTTGAGTTCTTATATTGGTGATCTCGTACAATAATTTGCCCTTTTGTGATTGACTAATTTCACTCAGTACGATGCCCTCCAAATTCATCCTTGTTCTGAGATGTTTCGCAGATTCCTCATTGTTCCTTATCCTTGAGGAGGATTCTTTTGTGTTTATCTACCATGGTTTATCCATTTGTCTCGTGTTTGGTACCTAGGTTGTTTCCATCATTTTGCTGTTAATGAATAATGCTGCGGTGAACATGGATTTGCGTGTATCCATTCATGTGACGGTTCTTACTTCTCTAGGATACATTACAAAGAGTGGGATTGCTGGATCCTATGGTACTTCTGTTTCTGGTTTTTGAAGGAAGCACCAAATTGATTTCCAAAGTAGTTGTACCATTTTACCTTCATATCAGTGGTGCAGAAGTGTTCCAGTCTTTCCACAACCTCTCCAACATTTATTATTTTGGATGAGTGCCAGCTTTGGTGGAGTGCGATGGTATTTCATAGTGTTTTTGATGTGTATTTCTCTAGTGACTAACAATCATAAGCATTTCTTCACGTATCTGGTAGCTGCCTGAATGTCTTCCTTGGTGAAGTGTCTGTTCGTATCCTTTGCCCATTTTTTATTTGGGTTATTTGTCTTTTTCTTGTTGAAATATGACAGTATCTTGTAGATTTAGAAATTAAGCCTTCGTCAGATGATGCTGTAGCCAAATTTTTTCCCCAGTGTATAAGTTATCTTTTTACTCTTCTGGTAAAGTCTTTTGATGAGCATAAAGTTTGATATTTGGAAGCTCCTATTTATCTTGTTTCTCTTCTGGTGTTTGTGCATTGTTAGGTGTGGTTCGTACCCTGATTATGCCGTGTATTAGAGCGCCTGGCGTTGTCCTTGTTTTTTCTTCCATGATCTTTATCGTTTTAGATTTTATGTTTAGATCCTTGCATCACTTTGAGTTTGTTTTTGTACATGGTGTAAGGTGTGGCTGTTGTTTCATTTTTATGCAGTGGATAGCCAGCTCTGCTAGAACCATTTGTTAAAGAGACTGTCTTTTTCCCCATTTAATGGACTTTGGGCCTGCATCAAGTATCAGTTGCTCATAGGTGGCTAAATTTATGTCTGGATTCTCAGTTCTGTTCCATTGGTCTGTGTATATGTTGTTGTACAAACACCAGGGTGTTTTGACTACCGTGGTGGTATAATAAGTTCTAAGATCAGGGAGTGTGAGGCCTCCCATTTTGTCCCTCTTCAGCAATGCTGTATGTCCTTACCCTGAGCCTCGTCCCCTTTCAGAGAAAGTTAGTAAATAGTTTCTCTGTGTCATTGAAAAATGTAGTTGGAATTTGGATTGGGATTGTATAGTATCTGTAAATCACCTCAGGTAAAATTGACATTTTCTCTATACTGAATTTTCTATCCATGAGGAGGGTATGTTTTTATACTTACGTAGGACTCTCTTGGTTTCTTACAGTAGTAGAGTCTTGTAGTTTTCTTGTAGTCTTTCACATCTCTAGTGAGATTTATTCCTAAATATTTTATCTTCTTGGACATTACTGTAAATAATATTGATTTGATGATTTGCTTTTCAATGTTCCCTTTGTTGAGGGAGAGGAATCCAGCTGTGTGTTTATTTCATATCTTGAAACTTTGCTGAAATCTATCAGTTCCAATAGTTTTGTTGTGTATTCTTTAAAGTTTTCTGCATGTAAGTTTGTGTCATCTGCAAGTAGGAGTACTTCTTTACCAACTTGGATGCCCTTTATTTCTTTTTCTTGCCTAGTTGCTCTGGTTAGAATTTCCAGCACATTGTTGAATAAAGTAGTGATAAATGGCATGCTTGTCTGGTTCCTGTTCTCAAGAATACTTTTAGACTCTCTCTATTTAGATTGATGTTGCCTATTGGCTTAGCATAAATGACCTTTATTATGTTGGTGAATTTCCTATTTATTCCTATTTTGCTGAGAGTTTTTATCATGAATGGGTGTTGGAATTCATCAGATGCTTTTTCTACATCATTGATAAGATCATGTGGTTCTTGTACTTATGTGGTGGATGATAGTGATTTTCTAATGTTGTAGCATCCCCGTATACCTGGTATAAATCTCATTTGGTCATGATGAATTATTTTTTGATGTATTGTTGAATTTTATTGGCTAGAGTTTTCTTGAGGATTTTTGAGTCCTGTTCATGAGGGATATTGATCTCCACTTTTCTTTTCCTTTAGTGTCTTTACCTGGATTTAGTATTAGGGTTATGTTATTTTCAAAGAACGAGTTCAGTAGAATTTCGTTGTTTTCTATGCTGTGAAACACCTTCAGTAGTGCTGGTGTTAGCTTTTCTCTGAAAGTTTGGTAGATTCCTCTAGGACAGCTGCCTAGGGCTTTTTTAAAAAAAAGAAAAAATTACATCTTCAGTCTCTTTTGTTATAGGTTCACTTAGTTTATCTACCTGAGTTTATGTTAGTTTAAGTAGATAGTGTGTTTTTGGAAAGTTGTCCACTTCCTCTAGGTTTTCAGATTTGTCAGAGTACAATTTTTCGTGATATTCTGTTATGGTTCTTCTCAGGTCTGTTGTGATGTCACCCATCTCATTTCTTATTTGGGTCATTTGCTTCCTCTCATTTTTGTTTTGTCAGTTTGGCCACTGGTTGATCTTTTCAAAGAACCAGCCTTTGGTCTTGTTGATTCTTTATTGTTTTTCTATTCTCTATTTTGTTTATTTTTGGTCTGATTTTTAGTGTTTCTTTTCTGCTGTTGCTTAAGGGTTTCTTTTGCTGTTCTCTGTTTGTTTGAGTTTTAGGGTTAATATTTTGATTTGGGCCCTTTTCTTATTTTTGAATGTGTGCATTTATTGCTACAAATTGACCTCTGACCATTGCTTTTGCTGTGTTCCAAAAGTGCTGGTAAGATGTGCTTTCATTCTCTTGTGATTTTGTGGATTTTACATTCCACCCTTGATTTCTTGTATAACCCCATAGTTTTTGAACAAGGTGTTATTCAGTTTCCATGTGTCTCATCTTTTATCAATACCTTTTTTGTTGATCTTTACTTTTATGGCTTTATGGTCACAAAAGATGCTTTATAATATTTTGATGTTTTGGATTTTGTTAAGGCTTGCTTTGTGGCCAAATATTTGGTCTGTGTTGCAGAATGTTTCATGTGCATTGGAGAAAAAGTACACTTGGCTGCTGTTGGGTAGACTGTTTTGTGTGTGTCTATGAGATCAAGTTGGCTGCTTGTGGTATTTACGTCTTCTGTGTCTTTGTTGATCCTCTTTCAAGATGTTCTGTCCTCCACCAAAAGTGAACATCTGCTGCTGTTATAGAGCTGTGTGTCTCTCTTTTCAGTCATGTCAGGATGGTTTTCTTTTACATATTTTGGAGGCCTTGCATTGGGTGTGTGTCATGGATTGAATTGTGTCCCCCCAAAAATGTGCATCCATTTGCCTGGGCCCTGATTCCCAGTGTTGTGTAGTTTTTCCCATAGGTTGTAAATTCTGCCTCTAGAACATTAATGGGGGAGAATGGACAGCAGCTGGGTTGGGGAGATAGAACTCAGTCTACAAGTTTTGACTGTACTGAGTCAATCTTTTGGAATATAAAAGTAAACAAGCAGAGAGGGTGACCTCATACCACCAAGGAAACAATGGCAGGAACAGACCTCCCCTCTGGACTGGGGATCCCTGCACAAAACTCCTAGTCCAGGGAAGGAAGGCAAACTGAAAAGGCCTTGCCCTGGAGCTGATGCCCTGAATTTGAACTTTAAGCCTTCTTTACTGTGAGAAGGAAGGGGGCACAGTGGTTAAGTGCTACGTCAACTAACCAAAAAGTCGGCAATTGGAAGCCACAAGGCACTCCTTGGAAAATATGGGGGCAGTGCTAGTCTGACCTATAGGGTCGCTATGAGTTGGAATCAACTCTACCGCATTGGCTTGGCTTACTGTGAGAAAATAAATTTATTTTTGTTAAAGCCTTGCACTGGTGATATTTTCTGTTAGAACAGCACTAGATGACTAAGACAGCGTGTAAATATTTATTATGGTTATGTCCTCCTGACACATTGTCCCCCTAACCATTATATAGTGGTCTTCTGCCTCCTTTGTGGTGGATTTTGCTTTGAAGTCTCCTTTGTTAGAGACTAACATTGCCACTGCTGCTTTTTAAGATTGTTGTTTGCTTGATATCTTTTTTCCATCTTTTGAATTTTGGATTTTGTCTTTGAATCTCACGTGTGTCTCTTGAAAGCAGCATGTAAATTGGATCATGTTTCTATCTGTTCTGCCACCCGCAGTCTCTGTGTTGGTGCATGTTGTTCGTTTACATTCTGTGTAATTATTGATGGGTGTGAGTGTGTTGTTATTCGGTGCTGATGAGTCAGCTACAACTCATAGCAACCCACCTGTGTACAGCAGAACAAATCACTGCCAGTCCTGCACCAGGCACACGTTTGTTACTGTGCTGGGGCCCATTGTTGCAGCCACTGTGTCAGTCCATCTTGTTCAGGGTCTTCCTGTTTTTCGCTGATCATTTTCTGTACCAAGTGTGATATCCTTCTCCAGGGACTGATCCCTCCTGGCATGTCCAAAGTATGTAAGACGTAGTCTTACCATCCTTGCTTCTAAGGAGTGTTCTTGTTGTGCTTTATTCAAGACAGATCTGTTTGTTCTTTTGACAGTGCGTAAAAAAATCCCATAGCTGTCAGGTCCATTCTGACTCATACATACCTTATAGGACAGAGTAGAGTTGTCCCATAGAGTGTCCGAGGAGTGCCTGATGGATTCAAACTGCAACCTTTTAGTTAGCAGCCATAGCGTTTAGCCACGACTCCACCAGGGTTTCCTTGATATTCTATGATATATTCAATACTTTTCTCCAACACTACAATTCAAAGGCATGAATTCTTCATCTGTCTTCCTTATTTGTTGTCCAGCTTTCACATGCTTATGATATGACTGAAAACCGCATGGCTTGGGTCAGGAGCACCTTAGTCTTCAAAGTGACATCTCTGCCTTTCAGCACTTCAGCAAGGTCTTTTACAGCAGATTTACCCCCATTTAATATGTCTTTTGGTTTCTTGGAAACCCTGGTGGCCTAGTGGCTAAGTGCTATGTCTGCTGACCAAAAGGTCGTCGGTTCACATCTTCTAGATACTGACTATGGGGCAGTTCTGCTCTGTACTACAGGATTTCTGTGAGTCAAAATTGACTCAACGACACTGGGTTTGCTTTTTTTTTGGTTTAGTTTTGATTTCTTGACTACTGCTTCCATGAGTATTGATTGTGGATCCAAGTAAAATGAAATCCTTGATGGCCTCACTCTTTTCTCTGTTTGTCATTGTCATGGCAGCAGTTGTGCTGGCGTGAGGCAGGACTCAAGTTACCAGCTGTGGGTTATAAGGGAGAGAAGTGGTCACGGAGACTTGGGAACCTCATACCACAAAGAAACAGCACCAAGTGCAGAGCACATCCTTTGGACCTGAGGTTCCTGTTCCGAGATGCTCTTCTTGAATTTGGACTGAGCCTACTGGACTGTGATAAATTCTCTTACTGAATGGACTCATAACTCATAAATGGATTTGTGGCTTACAGGACCATGTGAATAAAATTTCTCTTCATAAGGCCTTCCCCTTGTGATATTTTCTGTGGGAATAGTACCAGGTGACTAAAACAATCATAATGTTGTTTATTGATCCAGTTATGAAGACTTTTGTTTTCTGTTGAGGTGTCATCTGTACTGAAGGGTGTGGTCTTTGACCTTCATCACTAAGTGTTGCAAATACTCTTCCCTTTCACCATGCAAGCTTGTGTCATCCACATGATACAGGTTTTTTTAAGTAAGTCTTCTTCCAGTCGTGATGCTCCATGCCTCTTCATATAGTCCAGCTTCTTGGATTATTTGCTTGGCATATGGATAGAACAAATATGTGGGAGGGTTACAACCTAACGCACACCTTTGCTGACTTGAAACCATGCAGAGTCCTCTTGTTTTGTTCAAATGACTGCCTGTTGATTCAGGTACAGATTCTTCATGAGCACAGTTAAGTGTTCTGGATTTCCCATTCTCCCCATTGTTATCCATAATTTGTTATGATCCACACAGTCAAATGCCTTTGCATTGTCAATAATACACAGCCAAACATCTTCCTGGTATTTACTACTTTCAGCCAAGATTCACCTGATATCAGCCTTGATATTCCTGGTTCCACGTACTCTTCTAAATCCGGCGTGAATTTGTGGCATTGTCCTGTCAATATACTGCTGCAGCTGCTTTTGAATGATCTTTTACAAAATATTTCTGGCTTGTGATACTACTGATTTTGTTGGATAATTTCCACATTCTGTGGCATCACCTGTTGGATCAGCCGTCCTCCAGATTTCTTGGCATAGACAAGTGAGCACTTTGAGTGCTGTGTCTGTTTGTCGAAACCTCTCAGTTGATAATTCTGTCGATTCCTGAAGCCTTGTTTTTGTCAATGCCTTCAGTGCAGCTTCAACTTCTTCCTTCAGTATGACTGGTTCCCAGTCATACAGTATGTCTTGAAATGGGTTTCAGTGAATTCTTGTTGACATGATGACTCTGTGTGTTCCTTCCATCTTCTTTTGATGCTTCCTGTATCACTTAATATTTTCCCCATAGAATCTTTCAGAATTGGGAGTTGTGACTTGAATTTTTTCCTTAGTTCTTTCCGCTTGAGAAATGCCAGGCTGGTTCTTCCCTTTTGGTTTTCTGTGTCCAGCTCTTTGCACGTGTCATTATAATGCTTGGTCTTCTTGAATTGCCTCTTGGTGTCGTTTGTTCAGTGGTTTTACTGCATCATGTCTTCCTTTGGCTTTAGGTGCTGTGCATTCAAGAGCAAGTGTCAGCGTCTCTTCTGACAGCCACTTCTTTCCTTTCTCTTTAATAGGCTCTTGATTTCTTCGTGTGCGATGTCCTTGATGTCGTTCCAGAACTCAGCTGCTCTTCGGTCCTTAATGTCCAGGGCCTTAAATCTGTTTTTGAGATGTTTTCTAAAATCAGGTGCGATAGATGAAGGTTACACTTTCTCTATCCTAAATTTTTTATAATTCAGTTTCTGTTTGAACCTGCAGATGAACAGGGATGGTCTTTTCCACAGCTGGCCCCTGGCCTTGTTCTGACCTGAGCTTTTCCTTCACCCTTTCCACGGATCTCGTCGGTTTGATTCATGCGTATTCCGTCTGGCAAGGTCTGTGTACGTGGTCACCATTTTTGTTAGTAATGAAGCATATTTGCCATGAAGAAGTTATAGGTCTTGTGAAATTCTATCATGCAGTCTCCAGCACCCTTTGTAGCCGCAAAACCCTATTTTCCAACTGCCAACTCTTGTTTCTTTCCAGGAATCTCATTCCAATCACTAGTAATTACCAGTGCATCCTGATTCCATGTTTTATCAATTTTAGACTGCCAAAATTGGTATAAATCTTCAATTTCTTCATCTTTGACCTTAGTAGTTGGTGTGTAAATTTGAATAATAGTCGTACTGACTTGCCTTTCTTTGTTAGGTGCATGGATATTGTCCTATCACTGATAGCCTTGTGCTTCTGGACCAGATCGTAAAGTGTTTTTGACGATGAATTCAGTGCTATTGCTCTTCACGTTGTTCCTGGTAGAGCAGACTGTGTGAGTGTCCAATTAGAAGGGCTAGTACCAGTCGTTCAGCTCCCTAATGCCTAGGACGTCGATGTTTATGAGCTCCATTCCATTTCTGACAGTTTCCGATTTTCCTAGATTCATACTTTATACATTCCGTGTTGTGATTATTAATGGATGTCTGCAGCTGTCTCATCATTTTGAGTTGTGCCACATCAGCAAATGAAGGTTGCAAAAGCTTGACTCCACTTACATCATTAAAGTCAACTCTACTCTGAGGTGGTGGCTCCTACTCAGTCATCTTTTGAGTGCCTTTCAATCTGAGAGGCTCATTTCCCGGCACCATATCTAACAGTGCTCTGCCACTGTTTGTGAAGTTTTCCCTGGCTAACTCGTTTCAGAAGTACACTGCCAGGTCCTTCTTAGTTTGGCCTCATCTGGAAACTCAACTGAAGCCTGTCCACCATGAGCAACCCTGCTGATGTCTGAATACTGGTAGCATACCTTCCGCCATCACAGCAGCACACAAGCCCCTGCTGTAAAACAAACTGACAGACATGGGAGGGGGGTGTGAGTTCACTGCTCTCATTTTGATGCGGTTTTTTGTGTGTGTGCTGTTGACAGTTTCTTTGCCCCACTTAATTTTGTGTACTGAATATTTTTCCCTTTGCACTTTTTCACCTTTTCATTGTGTTGGATTTTGTGTTTGCTGAGCCTTTATTTTTTCTTTTTTTGCATTTTGGTGTATAGATGGATTATTTTCCTTTGTGATTACCTTAAAATTTATCTCTGTGTTTCTAAGTTTCAACCAATTTTATATTTCTTGATATCGCTTTAACTTCATCTCCATATGAAAGTTCTGTGACTACACTGTTTAGTCCTTTTTTGTTTTAACATCATCATCTTTTACATATTGATACTTCTGTGACCTTATTTTCGGTGTTTAGCTTTCATGAATTTTTGTGACATCTGTATCTGGGTTTATAATCTGATTGTTCATTCTTGTGTTCTAGTCTTGGATTTTTATCTAATATTATTGGTTATCTAGTGGAAGTATTCCCTTTAGTATTTCTTGTAATTTTGATTTCGATTTTTACAAATCCAATAACTTCTGTTTTTCTGGAAATGCCATAATTTTGCCTTCATATTTGAGAGACAGTTGTGCTGGATGTGTAGTTCTTGGTTGGCAATTTGTTTTCAGGGCATTGTGTATGTCACCCCTTTGTTGTCTTTCCTGCATGGTTTCTGTTGAGTAGTCAGAGTTTAGTCTTAATGACTCTCCTTCATGTTGACTTTTCATTTATTCCTAGCCACTCTTAAGAATTCTCCCTCTATTTTTGGTTCTGGCAAGTTTCATGATAATGTCTTGTTGACTTTCCTTTGGGATCTGCCCTGTGTTTAGTTCCACGAACTTCTTGGATAAGTATGGTCTTGTCTTTCATGATGCCAGGAGAGATTTCTGACAACAAACCTTCAACAGTTCTGTCTGTGTTTTCTGGTATTCCGTCCTCGTCTGCTACTCCAGTCACTTGGAAAGTATTGCTATTGATAGAGTTCTATATAGTTATTATGGGTTTTTTTCATTTTTTAAAATTCCTTGTGCTGATTTTTCCTCCGATAAATTGGTATCAAGTGCTTTATTTTCAGTCTTTACTAATTCTAACTTCTGTTGCTTCAGTTCTGCTCCAATGAATTTCTATTGAGTTGTCTAATTCTGAAGTTGTATTGTTAGTCTTTTGGATTTGGATATGCTGTCTCCGTATGGAACCAGCAGCCTGTTAAATTGTCATTTTGCACTTGCATTGCTTTCCTCAATTCCTCTGTCACTTGGTGCATTCCTTTAGTTTGGTTTAAGTCACGCCTTATCTCCTTCCTGATCTCTTAAAGAACTCTGTGTATAAATTTTTTTAATTCTATTTCCAGTAATTCTAAGACCTGTTTTCCCTCCGGGAGCTTTCTTGACCTTTTAGTTGCCTCCTGGAGCCGTTGTAGTCTACCTCTGTATGTGATTTGACACTGACTGTTGCCTGCCAGCAGTGAGTGCGTTATTATGTGTATTTATTGTATGTGTGCTTACTATATTCTGGTCTCTTGTTTTGTTTTTATCTGACCAAATAGGCTAGTTGTCTCAGCCACTTTAATTGTTGGCGTCTTTGAAGGTGTCACCTCCTCTTACCAGGTGATAGAGCTATCACTAGGTGTGTGAACCCCAGAGTCTTTACACTTTTCTAGTGTGGATTCAGCTCAGGCCTCCAGGTTGTCAGTCACTAAGTTTGTGGTACAGGCTCTTACCTACCATCCTAGGTGGGCAGAACTGGGTAGGGGCAATTGGAGCAGGTTCAGGTGTCTGGCTGCAGTAGGAGGTTATGTGTTCAGTGAGGGAGGGTGTTGATGGCTGTCCCTGAGTGCCCAGGTAGAAGCTGTGCCCTTTTCCCTAGAGCATGTAGGTGTGTGCATTTTGCAGCTGGACTTTGGAAACCCAGTGGTGTCAGCTATAAGCATTGGGTGAAGCTGCCAGTTCTTGGGCCCAGATGTGGGTGGGTGAGGACCTGCATGATGGTCAGGGCAGTGCCAACTGTTACACATCTGTCATTCACCCTTAGCTGTTGCAGATAAGAATAGGTTTCAGGTGTACGCCCTGCTGTGATGAGGGCCTGCACAGCCAAATGGGCTCACACAGGTCTAGGCAGAGGTGATGGGCATTTGGCATCTACAGACCTTGCACACCTATGCCAAGGCAAAAGGGCAGCACCTACTCTGAGCTCCTGACTTCAGATATGTAGTCAGGGTTAAAAGCCATGAGACTGGTGTGGCCACAGTTAGGCCATACCCCCAGCCTCAGGGATCTGGCCTTTTCTTTTTGCGTTTGTTTAATTGTTCTCTCTCCAAAGCTGGGAGACAGGCTCCGTTGTCAGGGGTTCCACCTCTGACCCAGAGGATGCAGCCACCAGCCTTAGAGTAGAATGGGGGGGAGGAGAGAATGTCCCACAGGAAGAAGGATTCTTTTGATCCCCATGGTAGGTTCTGTACATACAGGTAACTTGTGCAGACTCCGCAACTCGTAGCAGTGGCTCGTGAAGCTCATGCAGACACACTGGGGCTCCGTTCCTCCCAATCTGGTGAAAATGAGCCCCAGCGCACTGCCCACCTCGGCCGGACACCTGCGCTTAACTGTCCAGCCTGCAGCACCGACAAGGTCGCGTGTGGCACTTCTGTGCTGCCTCGGAACTCCCTCTCCTTCCTCCTCCCTCTCTGTGCGTCCCCTTGGCGTTGTCTTTGATGTTCTCCTAGATCGTCATATAAATGGATTCACTGGTTTTCTGGGGTCTGTGTTTTAAGATGGACCACAAAAGCATCTGACTCTTCTACCGTCTTGGATCTGCCTCTCCAGTGGAGATGTTTTAGCAGATGGATGCAGTGCTGGAGGTGGTCACTAGTCCACGCTCAGAAATCTGAAAGATTGCTACCTGGCCAGCCAGCTGGAAGAAACCTGTGTTTGGGTCCATTTCAATCCTGTAGAATGTGGAAATTATCATATAGTGTCATTAATATCACACACAAGCAAACTTTTGCTGAAGATCTAGCAGCACACTGACAAGAAACTTCCTGAAATTCCAGCCAGTTTCAAGAGAGAATGTGGAGCGAGGGCCATCACTACTGGTGTGAGTGGGCCCTGACTGACCGTGGAGAGGACCGGAGACTGGTTTACCTGCTTTGTTGGCTCTGCTAAGGCATTCAACTGTGTGGATCGTAACGAATCACGAATAAGGTTGTAAAGAAGACTCTTAGGCTAGGTTTTCCAGGAAAGCAGAACCAGTAAAATGTACAAGGAAAGATTTATGTGTAAGGAAACACCTCACACAGTTGCAGAAGCTGAATGTCCCAAGTCCTGCCACAAGCCTCACATGGCCACGGCAGCTGGTGAGCCCAAGGTCAGCAGGTCAGAGACCAGAGTCCTAGATCACCCATTGTGTACGTCAGTGGATCCCAAGCTGGCGGCGAGACTGAGCTGTAGAGGCTGGCAAGCCCAGAATCAGCAGGTCAGGGAATAGGACTCTCAAGCACTGGCTGTAAGGGCTGATGAATCCAGCAGCTGCTAGTTCAAGTCCAGAAACCAGATGCCAGAAGAGAGCAGGAGCTGCTGGCTACGTGAGCAGACCGACATTAGGCGGTAGAAGGCGGAGAGATGAGAGTTGAGGGGTGGGAGGCCACCACAGGCCCCACCCTGCCCCTTGATACAGCAGCCAGACATGGTTAGCCGAGGTGACATAATCCTGACCGGGACACTTGATTGTGCTTCTGCAGAACCTGTGCCTAGACCAAAAGACAGTCATTTGAACAGAACAGGGTAACATTGTGTGGTGTAAAGTCAAGACAAGCATGTGTCACGGTTGTAGCCTTTAACATACCTACTCAGTCTTTGTTTTGAGCAGCAAAGCCAAGCAGTTGGCCTGTATGAGGAACAACATGGCGTCAGGTTTGGAGGAAGGCTCGTGAACAGCCTGTGTGGTGTAGATGGCACCACCCCTGCTAGCGGACAGTGAAGAGGACTCAAAGCGCTTACCACTGGAAATGACAGTGAGTTATACCTCGACATGAGAACAGAAATCTGACCTGAAACTATCCCTGAATTCCAGTCTTCAGACTGAGATTGGACAACAGAGTGTACTGTTGGAAACAGAGCATACTGCCCGTGAGGAATGTGCTTCTTGGTTCACTCAGTTGCAGGAGCAGGAGACCAGATGGGCAGCTCCTGACCAAAAGCAGGGTGAGAGGCCAGGATGGGGCAGGGACTGGGTGAACAGATGTGAACTCTGGGTGAAAAGGCGGAGTGTGCTGTCGCAGTATGGGGACTGGAGCTGGTATCACCAAATGTGTATGAATCCTTACATGGAAGATTAACTGGAGCTGTGAACTTTTATGTCAGGATTAATAAAAGAAAATTCCTTACAACTACACCAGTGAGCAGCATCATGATAAACAGACCAAAGACTGAGGTGGTCAAGGGTCTCATTTTACTTGGATCTGCGATCCGTGACCATAGCAGCAGCAGTTGGGAAACCAAAAGGTACGCAGCACTGGGAAAATCTGCTGCGGAAGACCTCTTCACAAAATGTGTTGAAAAGCAAAGGTGTCTGTTTGTGGACTAAGGTGCCTCTGACCCAAGCTGTGGTGTCATGAGTCATCTCATGTGTGACTGTCAGTGAGTCATGCTGTGGAGGCTTGCTTGCTGCTATGATGCTGGAAGCTGTGCTTTCTCTAATTCAGATACATCAGGGTCACCGATGGTGGACAGATTTCAGCTGAGCTTCCAGACTAAGACAGACTAGGAAGAAGCACCCAGCAGTCTGCATCTGAAAGAAAACTAGCCAGGAAAATCCTCATGAGTAGCAGTGGAACACTGTCGATGTAGTGCTGGAAGATGAGCCCCCTAGACTGGAAGGCACTTAGAAGACAACTGGGGAGGAGCGGCCTCCTCAAGGTAGAGTCGAACTTGATGACATGATGAAGTAAAGCCTTCGGGACCTTCATTTGCCGATGTGGCTTCATTAAAAATAAGAAGAAACAGCTGCAAACATCTGTTAATAATCCATTACATGGACTGTACGAAGCATGAATCTAGGAAAATTGGAAATTGTCAAAATGCCATGGAACACATCCACCTTGACATCCTAGGCGTCAGTGAGCGGAGACGGACTGGCGTTAGCCACTTGGAGTCAGACACTCTTGTGGTCTGCTGTGCCAGAAGAGGAACAGTGCTACCTGCGTTGTCAAGAAGAACATTTCAGGATCCACCCTGAAGTACAACACTGTCACTAGTAGGATAATATCCATATGCCTACAAGGAAAGCCAGTTAATAGGCTTTTTATTCAAATGTATGAACCAGCCTCTAAGGCCAAAGATGAAGAAATTGAAGATTTTTTATCTCCATATGCCGTCTGAAATTAACTGAACACACAGAATCAGGATCTGTTGGTAATTACTGGTGATCAGAATGTGAAAGTTGGAAACGAAGGAGGATCGGCAGTTGGAAAATACAGCCCTGGTGTAGAAGTGATTCTGGAGATACCATGATAGAATTTTGCAAAAAAGGCAATTTCTTCATTGCAGATACTTTTTTTCAGTAACGTAAATGGTCATTATATGCATGGATCTCGCCAGAGGGAGTACACAGGAATCAAATTGACTATGTCTGTGGAAAGAGACGATGGCAAAGCTCTGTATCAGCAGTCAGGACAAGACCAGGTGCTGACTGCAGCACAGATCATCACCTGCTCGTATGCAAGTTCAAGTTGAAGCTGAAGAAAATTAGGACAAATCCTCGAGAGCCAAAGAACGACTTTGAGTATATCCCACCTGTGTTTAGACACCACCCGAGAACAGATTTGATATGCTGAACAGTGATGACCAAAGACAAGATGAGCTGTAGAAGGATGTCAAGACCATCATCTGTGAGAAACGGCTGTCATCCGTGAGAAAAACAAGGAGTCCTTAAAAAGACGGGAAAGAAAGACCAGAATGGATGTCAGAAGAGACTCTGAAACTTGCTTCAAACATTGAACAGCTGAAGCAAAAGCAAAGTAAAACAACTGAACCGAAGACTTCATGGGACAGTGCGAGAAGAGAAGTCAGGCGCTAACAGTGCGTGCAGAGAGCTGGGAGGGAAGACCAGAGGGGAGAACATGCTTGGTGTTTCTCAGGGTGAAAGAACGGAGGGAAAAATTTCAAGCCATGGGTTGCAATAGTGAAAGGTTCTACAGGGGAAATAGTAGATTGCGCTGGAAGCATGAAAAGACAATGGAAGGAATACACAGTCGTGGTACCAAAAAGACTCAGCTCAGGACAGTTCTCTGTGGATGTAGGGATGTACTGCAGCCCATACTACGTGACCAGAAGCTGGGAGTGCTGAAGGAGGAAGTCCAAGCTGTGCCAAACTACCGGCAAACACCGAGGCTCCAGGCACGGTGGAAGATCATCTGAGAGGTGTCGACGAGTGGGCGTGGTGCCGGAAGTGCTCTCTCTCCTAGGCCGAGAAATGTGGAGAGCTACCTGGCCAACCGACTGAAAGAAAAGCCAGATTGATGCCTATTCCTAAGAAAGGTGACCCAGCAGAATGTGAAAATATTGGACAATATCATTAATAGCACACGCAAGTGAAATTTTGCTGAAGATCATTGAGAAGTGGCTGTAGCAGTATATTGACAGGACACTGCCAGAAATACCATATATCCCTGGACGTGGAACCAAGGGTGTCATTGCTGATGTCAAATGGATCTTGGCTGAAAGCACAGAATACCAAAAAGATGTTGACCTGTGTTTTATTCACTATGCAGAAGCATTTGACCCTGTGGATCATAAAAAATTGTGGATGACATTGTGAGGGATGGGAATTCCGGAACACTTTAACTGTGCTCTCAAGGATCAAGAGGCAGTCGTGTGACCAGAACAAGGGGACACTGCATGGGGAAAGGTGTGCATCAGGGTTGTATCCTTCCACCATACTTACTCAGTCTGTATGTGGAGCTAATTAGCCAAGAAGCTGGATGATTTGAAGAAGAATGGGCCATCAAGGTTGGAGGAAGATTCATTAACAACCCGTGTTATTCAGATGACACAACTTGGGTGAAAGTGAAGAGGACTTGAAACACTGATAAGATCAAAGACCACAGCAGTCACGGTAGATCACACCTTCACAACAAGAGAACAGAAATCCTCGTAACTGGACCAGTAAGCAACATCATGATAAATGGAGAAACAATTGAGATTGACAAGGATTTCATTTTACTTGGTTCCACAATTGCCAATGGAAGCAGCAGTCAAGAAATCAAAAGATGCATTGCCTTGGGAAAATGTGCTGTAAAAGACCTCTTTAAAGTGTTGAAAAGTAAAGACATCACCTTGAAGACTGAGGTGCACCCAACCCAAGCCAAGGCATTTCAGTCCCGTCACATGCTTGTGGAAGCTGGACAGTGAACAATGAAGACAGAAGAAGAATGGATGCCTTTGAGTTGTGGTGCTGGAGGAGAATGTTGAATGTCCCATGCACTGCCCGAAGAACAAACAGATCTCTTCTGGAAGAAGTCCAACCAGAGTGCTCCTTGGAAGCAAGGGTGACAAGACTGTGTCTTAACATACTGGGGACATGTTGTCAGGAGGGGTAGTGCTTGGCAAAGTAGAGGGTCCAGAAGGAGAAAGGCACTTAACAAGAGGGGTTGGCACAGTGGTCGCAGCAGTGGGCTCTCGTGTAACAGTGATTGTGGGCACGGCACAGTACCTGTCAGTGTTTTGTTTTATTGTGCGTAAGGTCTCCATGAGTCGGAACTGACTTGACGGCACCTCACAATGGCAGCCACTGGTAAAATGGGGACTGGGCGATTGTCCAGACCAGCCAGGCTTGAGCCCTGGCCTCTGTGTGCTCTGTCAGTGTGACTGTGTCCTGCTGTTGTCTTTCCATCTCCTGCCTGGTAGGTGGATGACAGCTGCCTGCCAGCCAGTGTGGTTCGGTGGGTCATGTGGTCCTGGGGTGTTATGGTGTTATTTCTGCTTGGTCCCCACACCCCTACACCACCCTGGCTGCTTTTAGAGGCCTTGGGACCCTCCCCTGCACCCTTCAGGTGGGCTTCTTTGGGATCTTGTGGAGTCCCAGGGCAGACCCCATTCGTGGTGGATGATGAGGGGGACTGGGAGCTGAGGTAGTAGGGTCCTGGGTGCTGAACAGTGGCAGCGTTTTCCTCACCTCTGGCCAGGTTGTGAGGGTAGTTACCGGAGCTGACAAGTCCCTCCCTTCCTGTGACCCCATTGCTCACTGGTGTCCATCTGTCCATCACCCACCCTCCACACCTCAGTGTTCCCAGCCTGTCAGCTCTGTAAAGCTACCCCAGCATCTAGTATGGTGCCAGGTCTAGAGTGGACTCTGTGGATGAGGGTGGGTGCACGTGTGAGTGTGCACGTGGGTTGGCCTGTGTGTGGGTGGGTGCGTGTGCGTTTGCCTGTGTAGGTGCATATGTGAATGTGCACGTGGGTTCTGTGCCCTTTTTTAAAGCAGTCCACGTGGAGTGAGTGGTGATTTCTCTGTGGTGAGAAATAGAAAGTAGTAGAACATGTGCGTTTCCCAGTCGACAAGAGGAAGAAAGACATGCTGACACATCTCAGGGGCCAAAAAACAGAAACTGAACATGGGAAATGTGCTGGATGCCACGGGGAAACTGAAACGCAGAATCATCCCAGAGGGCACGTGTGTGTGTGTGTGTGTGTGTGTGTGTGTGTGAGTGTGTGAGTGACTGCACACGTGAGTGGGAGTGTGCATGAGTGCTGTGTGCCAGAGTGTGGAAGTGTGGACATGTAAGTATGTGCATGCACATGTGAGCACAGGTATTTGTGTGTGCGAGGGTGTGTGTGAAAGACTGCACACATGTGAGTGAGTGTACGTAAGTGCTGTGCACCTGAGTGTGAATGTGTGGACGTGTGAGTATGTGCATGTGCATGAGTGCAGGTATGCATGCAAGTGTGTGTCAGAGAGACTGCACACAAGTATGAGTGTATGTGAGTGTTGTGCACCAGAGTGGAGGGCAGGTTTGCACACATGAGCATGTGTGTGCGAGCATCCGCTAGTGTACCACAGTGTGTGCTCGCCCCACAGTAGGCAACATGCAGCCCTCACACGGGGGGCCGTCTCCCCCGTGGCTGTGAGAGTGAGCAAGTGTGAACTGCCTGACCAGCCTGGGAGCGCTCACCTGGGTCCTTGTGTCTGGAGCTTTATTCCATCCATGCTCTTTCCCAGTAATGTCACGTCTAGGATGCCTGTCCCAAGGAAACACCCCGGAATGTGACACGTTGTCAGCGTGTCCCTGACAGGCTCACACAAGCCTGCCGGGTAGCGCCCTCCTCGTGCTCCCAGAGGCCAGCGGGAGGCCACCGTGAGGGAGGCCACCGCGGCACTGAGCTCTGCTTAGCCAGCGATGGGGGCACTGTAGTCCTCATCCACTGGGTAGGGTCTGGGATCGCTCTGGTCAAAGGCAGAGGCCCAGTCCCCGGGGGAGAGATGGACACGGTGGCCATGTGTGGGGGATGGACCGGCACTGTGCTAGCCTGCTGTTGGGGTGCAGCAGGCTAGGTGTGTGGGGTCAGACTGGTGCATCAGGATGTGGTGGGCTGAGTGCACTGGGGGATGGACCAGTTCTGTGCAAGCCTACCATTGGGGGCAGCGGACCGCGAGCTTGGGGAACAGACTAGCGTTGTGCTGGCCTGCCGCTGGAGGGTGGCAGGCCGAGTGCACTGAGCCCAGCCTCTGCCACAGACCCTTGCCTGTACATTCCGCGCTTCGCCCACCTGCTGGAGTTTGGGGAGAAGAATCATGAGGTGTCCATGACAGCACTGCGCCTGCTGCAGCGCATGAAGAGGGACTGGATGCACACGGGCCGGCGCCCCTCGGGGCTCTGCGGGGCAGGTACGCCTCGGGGCGGGGGAGGGGTGCCTGGGCATCCCGGGGACCCCAGGCCTGTGCACAGGGCAGGCTGGGAGGGTCAGCAGCCAGGGAGATCCTCGGACACAGCAGAGACTTGCATGTGAAGGTGCATACCCCAGAGCCTGCCATCAGCTTGGTAGGACCCTTGCATGGTGTTAGTGCACCCCAAAGTCTGCTGTCAGCTCTCCCCCAGACCCACAGCCTATCCCTCTTTTGATGGCAGGTGTTCTGGCCTCTTAGCATAGCAGGCTGCAGACTTGGTCCTGCCAGTCAGCAGGCAGAACCTGCAGGGCCTGACCTCCTGTGTCCCCCAGTGTCTCTGCCTTTGGGACTCAGCTTGCTCACTCTGGCCTTCCTCGGCCTGAGGACAGGGACAGGGGCTGAGAGGTTGGAGTGACCTTGAGCACCCCCTACATGGTCCGGGGTGCTGCTCCCTGTGGCTGGCTGGCTGATGCCACTGGGCTGGGTTTTCTGTCCACCCCATAAGTCCATCTTCTTTCCCAGCTTGTGGGGCACTGTGCCTAGGCCAGAATGACAACCTGCCATGGCCCGTGGCGGTCGGCCCTCTGCCTGCGCTGCAGCATGTGGCCCACCTCCCTGGGCTTCTAGTCTGGCCGGCCTGAGCCCTGCCTCCCTTCCCCCACCCTACTCCTCTTGCTGCTGGTGTCCGCAGTGCCTGGGCTCAAACACAGCTGATGGCAGGGTGGCCACTGCCCTGGACTCTGTATCCATGGTGGAGTTGAGGGTCTTGCCTGGCCAGGCACACTTTGGGGGACAGAAGCACTGGCCATCCTGGGATTGTTATCGCCTTTTCTCCCTGGCGCCACCCTGTTCACAGAACCCTCAGCTGCTGTCACAGGAAGGTCGCGCTCACCACGGTTGTCTGAGCACCACCTCCCTGTGCTCTCGGGTCACAGGAAGTTCCTGGAGCCTGTTTCACCTCTGGTGCTCTAAAGTAGGGCGCATGGGGCACGGTCTATGGCTGTCTTTAATCTCCGTGTATTATGCACACGGCACCTTGAAGATCTAGAGAGTCTGGCGTGTGTACACTGTGACACCTCCACCGAGCAGGGCAGCACCCGCACTGTCCCTCTAGGTCCCCCAGTGTCCCAGGAGGAGGTGTGGGCACCACCGAGCAGGGTAGCGCCCACACTGCCCCCTGCCCCTGGGTGTCCTAGAAGGAGGTGTGGGCACCACGGTTGGCCCCCTGGCTCGGGTGTCGAGTACCAGGTGGGGTCTGGCCACATGTGGGCACAGGTGGGGCATGATCACCACACAGCTTCAGCAGCTGTGGCCAGTGTCACCAGGCCCATGCCGGTTTGTTCCAGCCCTTCTGGTCGCAGCCAGGATGCATGACTTCCGGAGGACGGTCAAGGAGGTCATCAGCGTGGTCAAAGTGTGTGAGTCCACGCTGCGCAAGAGGTGGGTGCTCTCTACCTGGAGGCATGCCAGAGCACACCCAGGTCTGCCTGGGGGGATGCTGGGGCACATGGCGGGTCTGCCTAGGGGGACGCTGGGGCGCCTGACAGGTCTGCCTAGCGGGGCGCTGGGTTGCATGATGGGTCTGCCTAGGGGGACACTGGAAGATGTCTGGGCCTGCTGGGGGTGGTGCTGGAGCATAGCTGGGTCCTTCTGGGCTGCTGCCCATTACCTGGCCAGCAGTTCAGCTCTTGCAGGGCCTTCAGACCTCACCTGTGCCGTCCGAAGACTTTGCTGTTTCCCTCTCTTGTCCAAGTTGATGTGGGGGTGTGTCCATTGCACAGGCAGGAAGCAGGCAGAGGGGCAGTGGGGACAGCACTGTAAGTAGCTGGCCTCGGGCCTGGTGTGGCTGCCCAAGCAGGACCTGGGCCTCCAGAACCGAAGCCAGAAGCTGGGACTGAAGGGGAGGCCCCTTTGTCCATGGAAGGCAGAGGCTGTTAGCCAGGTGCCCTGAGCAGGCTGTCCCCCAACAGCGCAGCACAGCAGTCCACTCGCGCAGGGAGACGCCCAGCATCTCCCCCCAGCCTCTTGAATGGCAGCGTCACCAGAGGACGGAGGGGACCCAGGCAGCCCCGGAGGTGCTGGCCGACCCGCACTTGCCCCTGTTGTGGACCTGAAGGGTGACCACTGCCGTTCCTCTGAGGACATACCCATGGCAGGTCTCTGAGGTGGACGGAAGGCTGTTTTGCTGTGAATGTTTCACCTTGAGGTCTCTGCAGGAGCCCCAAGGGGTATATGAGCAGGTCCTATGCTGCGTGGCCAACTGGAGGCTGGGGCTGAGCCGGCCAGGGCACCTCAGAAGAAAGGGCTGGCAACCTGCTTCTGAACAAGCCACCCCGATCCGCATGGGACACAGCTCTGGCTGTGCACCTCGGGTCACCCTGAGCTGGAATGGACTTGACAACAGTTTTTTTCCCCTAGTTTTAGTTCTTTTTAAAGAGTCTTTTGTCGAACATTTTGAAAATTCTCTGCAGTGCAGTAAGTTGAGCAGGTTGATCAGAATCAGCCTTCACCCGCTTGCCTGGACTCACAGCATCCCACCTGTGGTGCTGGCCAATGGCTGCTGGGGTCCTCTGCACAGGGAGCCTGCTGGCTGGGCCTGCAGGGTCTTTCCCCGGGAGCTGAGCTGTCAGGAGGGTGAGGTGGGGGCTGAGAAGCTGCCAGAGCGCTTCTTGCCCCCTCACTGAGGGCTGTACCTGCACCCTGAGGGCCACCTGGCGGACGCCAGATTTCAGGGCATCAGGCCTGACCCTGTCGTGTGTTTCAGACTCACCGAGTTTGAAGACACCCCCACCAGTCAGCTGACCATTGACGAGTTCATGAGGATAGACCTGGAGGAGGAGTGCGACCCCCCCTCCTACACCGCAGGGCAGAGGAAGCTGCGGATGAAGCAGGTGGGCACCGAGTGCGGGCTGTGGGCGTCCTTGTGTCTTGGTGCTCACTGTGCTCACGGCTCCGGGATCTGGACAGTGACTCCAGTCTGTCCTCTCCAGCAGTGGCCTGGCTGCCTACAAACCTAGTTTGGAGCCTGATGGGGCCAGACTTCCGGGAAGAATGGCAGTCGTGGGCAATGGCAGGCACTCTTTGAGTATGGGGTTTGCAGCCTGGGGTGTGGCAGTGGTCTCTGTCACTGAGGAGACTGATGGCTGCATGCTTGCTCTGGCCACGGTGCCCAGTGGGCGCTTCCTTGCTGGAACATGCAGCAGTGTGCAGGAGCAGGGAAACCACACAGCTGCCTGGGGAGGACAGAGGTCACCTTAGACAGCCGGTATGCTCAAGGCTGCTTCAGAGAGAGCAGCTAGTGTAAGGCTGGATTGGAGGGCTCAGAGTGAAGGCTTTGGGGGACCCACTCACTGGGACTTCCAGCCTCATCTGGCCTAGTTACCCTGTAGGAAGTAAGCATTCCCAGGCCACTGTGATGGAGGGCCAAGCACCCACTGAGTGTCAGGGCAGGCCCAGGGCTCGGCTGGGGGGTGTCCCCCACCAGGCTGCTTTTGTTCAGCAGGGGCTCAGCAGTGGTTAGTGGAAAAGGCTGGCCAGGGGGTGATCTGAGTTGGGGCTCCGGCACCTTCGGGGGACCGCCTGCTGGGTCGGGGGGCCACCCTCTCCAGCGGGCGGTCTGGATTGGTACTCGGCACCTTCAGGGGGCTGCCCTCTCCAGCAGGTGGCCCCTGAGCTGTCAGTTCCCCATCACCTGCCCAGGCAGTCCCACCATCTAGGCCTTTGGTGGGTTTACTCCCACTGAGTGTGTGGCAGTAATGAGCTGTGAGTCCTGGCTCCCACAGCCACTGGCCAGTTCTTTCTGGGATGGCTGGAATGGGGGAGAGCTGAGCTGCCCGCCAAGCTCCTGTCCTAGCACCACTGACATCGTCGTGGAGTTCCCTATGCCCCAGGCTGTGCCATCCTGGGTCTTCTGCATCTCCTGAGGGCCTGGGCCTCTGCTGTGTCCTCGCCAGCTCCTCCCTCCCTCTGCACGGTCTCATCTCCCACCCCCACGTGGCCTCATGCCTCACACAGGTGACCTTGAGTGTCCACTGTGTGGCAGGCCAGGGCCAGGGCGGGGTAGGTGTGTGCTGAGCCTCCAGGACACAGGAGACGCCTGTCCACATGCTCACCACCTGTCCTGATGGCTGCCTCCTCTCTTTCAGCTGGAACAAGTCCTGTCAAAGCAGCTGGAGGAAGTCGAAGGTAGTTGACGGGCCCCACCATTGGACTGTTACATTTCTCTAGAAAATTGGGTTTTTTGCTTATTTTTAATTCATCACTTAGGTGAGATCTGCAGCTACCAAGATGCAATAGAGATCGAGCTGGAAAGTAGCCGGCCCAAAGCAAAGGGGGCCCTCGCCACCCTGACCAAAGACGGTGAGCTCAGCCTGTCCACGGGCCACGCGGTCCCCCTGCTGGAGGCCTGTAAGGTGGCCTGTTGACTCTGGCACCCTGTGCCTCCTGGGCACCCCATGCCACCTGCTGTCCCAGTTCAGGCCCTTGGTGCTCTGACCCGATCCTGACAGCTGCCCAGCCAGTGCCCGTCCCCAGGCCACTGACCCAGTGTCCAGACACCCCCACGTTCACATTCCCCTTGAGCTGCCCCCAAGGGCCAGGTGGGCCACCCCAACCCCGTCCACATTCTTTTCCTCGTCACAGTTTCTGTGCCGGTGTCGTGTTTTGTTGGTTTTCCTCTTCAGCTTGCTTTTGCATTAATTTACGGCCTCTGCTGCTTCCCCCCCGGCGTGGTCAGAAGCTCTGCACACAGACACACACATCCATGCCTGCTCTCTCTGTCAGGGGCTGCCCTCCTTCCTGACGTTGCCGCCGGGGCGTGGCTTGATTCTCGTGAAATGTTGGTGGCTGAGCCCATGCGGGGCAAGGCCTTGTCCTCCGAGAGTGGTTGCAGTGTCTGCACGGTCTCCTGGGCCTGCAGGCTCCCCAGCTCTCTGCTCTCCGGCAGGCAACTTTCTCTTGGGCCCCGAGCGCTGTGGGCAGGGCTTTTGTAGGTCAAGACGCGGAAGGCTTCTGGTTTCTGGTGTTGTTGTTAGTTTCCACTTCTGTTGTGTGGTAACCAGAGAATGTTTTTCTAACTGCGTGGAGCTGTTGGTTTTTGTGGGCCATGTGTGGTCAGTTCTGAACATAGCCTGTGACCCGTTGCAGGAAGCCTGCCCCAGTTCCCAGGGCCCAGGGGAGGAACACTTCTGTTGCGTGCCTGGCTCTGCTGCAGGCTTCTCGCTAGGTCTCATTTCTGAGCTCTGAACCTGATTTACATCTTGCCCTGTTGATCTGCTGAGGATGGAGTGAGATGACTGATGTCCACTGCCTCTTCAGGGCTCCTGCAGTCTGGTCCTGGGGGTGGCTCCTGGGGGCTTGTTCTGGGGGGGCTCCTGCGAGCTGGTTCTGGGGGGCTCCTGTGGGCTGCTCCTGACCTGCTGGTGTGGGCTTGGCAGGAAGCTTAGCCGTGTGGAGCAGGCAGGGCCATTGGCCTTCCGGTCTGCGCCTGCCGGCCACCTACTTGCTCACCCGCCTGTAGTGCACAGTTGGCCCTTCACACAGCAGAGAACTGGGCCAGCATTCTGGCCCCATCTGAGAGCCTACCTTTCAGGGTGCAAACTAGGTGGTGAACAGCAGCCCAAGGGTCTCGTTCGCACTGAGGCTTTGGGGTCGACATCGGTGCTGGCTGGTTCGCTCAGCACTCCTCCCCCCCTCTTGGCCCTGAGACCGCATCTGCGCCCCTTGCTTTCATGGTGGCTCACCAGTCCCATCCCCTGGCTGGACACCTCGCCAGTGTTGCCACCCAGGGTGTTTGCCTTGGGCATTCAGGGTGTCCCATCTACCACTCTGCAAATGAGTTCCCCAGGGACAGACCCCAGTCCCCCTGTCCACCAGCCCCAGTGATTTCAGATTCTCACGTTGTCCCACCCTGACACCCGCCTCTGCCTAGACAGCCAGCGAGACCCTTCCTGAGATGATGTCCTGGGCACAGTATCCCCAAGTGCTCATTGGCATGGGGCTGCTGTCCACAGCTCTCGGGTGCCAGGAGGCCTGTTGGTTGCAGGGCCTCAGCTGCACACTTTTCCTGTTAAGGGTGTCACTCAGTGGTGGCCTAGCGGGGGTCACTTTGAGGAGAGGGAGGCTGGCCTGATGGAGGAAGCGGACTGGGGTCTGACGACCCTGGGAGTAGAGGAAGAAATGACCGGTGTTGGCACCAGCCCCTCCCTTCAGAAGTGGGCACTGTGTGTCGGCGTGCTGGCTCAGCCCTAGCCTCTGGGACCTGGGGTCGACAGCAGAGACCCTGCCTGGCCTCACAGCATGCCACGCAGGGAGGACGCAGAGGGTTCAGCGCAGGGCTGAGGGCGCTGCTGTGTGGGCAGCCTGGCAGTAGAGGCCGGGTGGTGGGAGAAGCTGAGATGCTGGGAGCCTGGGAAGTGTGTCAGGAGGGTCACCCCACACGTCACATTTGCCACCATCCATGAACTCGCAATCTAACAGGAATTCATACAGCGGAGGGAGGTATTTCCAGATGCTTCTTCGTTCAGGTTATGCTGTTCGACGGTCTCCTTTTGCCCTTGCTGAGCTCAGCGAGCAGCACGTCTGAGCCCGTGATGTGTTGGGTGAGACCCATGTGTGCAGTGTGCACCGTGCACACACCCCACCATGCTTGGGACGGTGGGCGTCCCCACCGCCTCCTGCTTCTGGGACAGGAGCTCCAGGTGTGAGTGCCCTGAGAAGTAGAAGCTGATTTTCTCACAGGTCGAACCAAAAACCCAAACCCACGGCCACAGGTCAGTTCTGACACAGAGCAACCCTAAAGGCTGGAGTAGGGCGGTGCTGCTCATAGGCCTTTCAAGGCTGTAAATCCTATGGGAGCTCACTGCCCGCTGTCTCCTCCAGGCAGCTGGCAAGTTTGAACCCCGGACCTTCCTGTTAGCCACTGAGTGCCTTCGCCACTGTGCCACTAGGGCTGTGATTTCTCCCAGTGTGAAGGCTAAAAGGCTAAGGTCAGGGAAAGGCTGTCTCTTGCCACTCTGGGAAGGTCCTGGTCCCCTCATCTCTCGAGTTGTTGGTGTCCTTAGCAGTGGCCTCTGTGTGGCCTTGGTCTTCCCCCTTTTGTGTTGGCTTGTCCCTGTGCCTAATCTCCTCTTTCTTAACTCAGAAGCAGTTGGTTTCAGACACACCCCACACTGGTGACAGCCTTGTGAGCAGAGCACAGAACCTCCACTCCCAGAGAGACCTGCATCCACAGACGTACCCAAGCCGTGACTCCAACTCAGAGTTGGACCCCACAGGGCAGGGTAGAGCTGCCCCATAGGGTTTCCAAGACTATAAATCTTTATAAAGCAGGCTGCTGCCTCTTCATCCCACAGAGCTGCTGGTGGGTTTAGGACTGTTTACTGCTTGGGTAGCAGCTGAGCACTTCACCACTGTGCCCCCAGGGGTTAGGATCTAAACGTGTGTTTGAGGGACACGATTCGGTCCACAATAGTGAGTGTCTTCATCGCCTCAAGACGTCCTGTTGTCCTCGCTGGGTGCCGTCAAACAGTTGCAGTCATCGCGACCCTGTGCCAAACAAGGGGACGCTCCCGCGCCACCCTCTCGGTTGTAGCTGGGCTCGAGCTCACTCTTGCGGTCACAGTGTCAGACCATCTCTTTGAGGGTCTGCCTCTTTGCTGCTGAGCCTCCACTGTACCAAGCACGATGTCCTTCTCCAGGGACCGGTCTGTCCTGACAGCGTGTCCGAAGTGTGTGAGATGCGGTCCCACCATCCTCACTTCTGAGGAGCGCTCTGATTGTCCTTCTTCCAGGACAGACCTGCTGGTTCTTTTGGCGCTCCATGGGACATTCAACATTCTTCTCTAGCACCACAACTCAAAGGCATCAGTTCTTCTGTCTTCCGCAGGCCTATGAGGTAATTGAAGATATCATGGCTTTGGTCAAGTGCACCTTAGTCCTCAAAGTGACATCTTTACTTTTCATTGCTTTAAAGAAGTCTTCTGTAGCAGATTGTCCAACAAAAGGCAGCATGATTTGTTGACCACTACTTCCGTGGGTGTTGATCGAGGATACAAATCAAATGAAATCTTCGACAACTTCAGTCTTTTCTTCGTTTGTGGTGATTTAGTTTACTTGTCCATTTGTGAGGGTTTTCGTGTCCTTGATGTTGAGGTGGAAAGCTGTGATCTTTGTCTGTCATCAGGAAGTGCATCCAGTTCTTTTCCCTTTCAGGAAGTCGGGTTGTGGCATCTGCCTAACACAGGTTGTTAATGGGTCCTCCTCCAATCTTGATGCTCCATTCTTCAGAGTCCAGCTTCTTGGATTATTAGCTCAGTTTACCAGTTGAATAGGCAAGGCATGGTGAAAGGCTAAAACCCTGACGCGCACCTCTCTTGACGTTAAAATCAGCATCTCCCTGCTCTGGTAGGGTTTTAAACTGTAGCAGTCCTCCACCGTGGCCACACCGGTTGTGCGTTCCCAGTGGAGTGTGTGAGCGTCCCAGTTGCTCTGTATCTTCAGCAGTACGTAGTGTGGCCGCTGTCTTCAGTCTCAGCCTTTCTGACATCTAGTAGGTGTGCAGCTCCCTGGGGACGAAGGATGCTGGACAAGTCTTTGCATACTTATTGGCCACCCAGGTATTTTCTTGGGTGTAGTATACAAGTCTTTTGCCCATTTTTTATTGGATTGTGTGTCTGAGTGAGGAGGATGGGATGCAGGTCTGACAGGAAATGGGTGTTTAAGTGAGGTGTGTGGGATGGAAGTCTGACAGGGAGCGTGTGTTTGTGTGAGGTGTGTGGGATGCAGGCCTCACATGAAGTCTGCATGTGTGTGAGGTGTGTGGCAGGGTGTGGTTCAGACAAGGAGGAAGGGTTTGCATAGGGGAGTAGAACATGGGTCTGACAGGGAGTTTGTGTGAGGTGTGTGGTATGGGTCTGACAGGGACTGTGTGTTTGCATGAGGTTTGTACCATGCAGGTCTGAAACAGACTGATTGTGTGAGATGTGTTCAGTGCAGGTCTGACGCAGACTCTGTTTGTATGCGGTGTGTACCACGTGGGTCTGACTGAGAGAGTACAGGTCGAGAATCATTCTTCTGCCTGTGAACGTCACGTGCCCAATGCTCTGTGTCTGGCAGACCCGCCACCCCACCAAGGACAGCTTTATGGTCTTCTGCTCCCCACTGTCTCTCTGCACAGAGGAGCTGCCACCTTTGGGGTTCAGGAGGGGCATCTTGCCATCCCATGGGCTTCTCTTTGGGTATGACCCTCCAGCTGATTGACAGGTGTGTGGAATGTGTCACAGGCTCCATCGAGGACACTGCGTCCAGCTTATTTGGTGAGGAGGACGTGGAGGATGAGGAGCTGGAGGCTGCTGCCAGCCACCTCAACAAGGACTTTTACCGGGAGCTCCTAGGCGATGGTCTGCCCAGCGGCTCAGAGTCGGCAGGGAGTACCGAGGAGGGTAGCCGGCCGCCTGCTCTAGAGTCCCTGCTTGGGCCCCTGCCCACCGCAGCCAGCCTGGGCATCTCCGAGTCCATCCGCGAGTGTATATCCTCCCCGAGCCGGGACCCAAGTGAGTGCTGGAGTGCTCAGGGCAGAGGGGGAAGGAGCGGGGGCACTTTGGGTGGAGGGCATAGAGGGGACTCTTCAAGTGGGGGACATGGGGGGGTAGGCTGCTTCAGGTGGGGAGCAGGAGGGGGCGCTCTTAGAGTGAGGAGTGTCTTTGGTGGGCAGGGCTGAGGTTGCCAGGAGGTCTCAGGGTGTTGTCTGAGCTGAGAGGTCCCCAACTCCCTCCACAGCCAGCTGTTTTTGATGCAGGGTGTTTCAGAGTGGTGACATTGGGGGAGGGGATGTTGCTGGCCCCCACCACAGACCCACTGACGGGAGAGTGCAGTGGTAGGTGCGAGGAGGAGAGGGACTGTGGGGAGGAAAGGCCGAGGTGTCAGGGAGAGAGGAGAGAGTGCGGCTGACCAGCCTCATAGAGGCCCTGGGCGTGGTCTTAGAAGGACCTGGGCAGGCAGCACCATTCTCAGGCTGCCCTGGCCAGTGGGCTGCGTCAGCTGCTGAACCGCTTACACCCCATTTGGTCAGGACCCTGGGTTCCTGGGTCTCCAGCCACACCGAGGCCTTTGCAGCCTTTGGTGGCTTGAGTCAGGGCCCTGATTTCCTCACATGTACCGTGACGTTAGGGGCTTCCCTGCAGGTAGTTCTCAGGGCCACGGCTGTCAGAGGAATTCCGTGGGTGTGAAGAGGGCGCTGCTGAGCGAACAGCTGGGAGCTCTGAGCAGCCTCTACCCCCACGAGCTGACAAGTGTGCTTCCCCCTAGAAGACACCTTGGAGGATGGTGAGCTGGACCTCAGTGGCATCGATGACCTTGAAATTGACAAAGTAAGCTGATGTCACACCATATGCAGTCCGGGGTCAGCTGGGGGCTGGGTGGTGCTGGCCCACCTGCCCTCCCGAGCCCAGGGCCACTGCTCACATGTTCCTGTTGGGAGCTTGCTGTTTCCCCTGAACACCGACCACCGCTGGTGTGGAGCTCTCCTGTCACCATCCCCATTTGTGGCTACTCGAGGCCCCTGAGCCCCCTGACTCCACCTCAGGCCCAGGCAGCCTCAGGCAGTGCTGAGGGCAGGAGGGTCTGCACTCTGCAGGGTGGCCTTTTCTATCCTGCTGGCACATGATCGCCTTGTCCTTCTGCTCAGGACAGTGTCCAGCCACAGCTGGGGCACTGTGCCTCCAGGGCCCAGGACTCGAGTGACCCAGGCCAGCACTGTGTGCCTCCAGGGGCCCTCCGTGAGGGAGAAGTCTCCCCGACTGTTTAAAGAATCATGACTGCCCACAGCCACAGCCCCTCGCTTGCTGCTGAGTGCGTCACGGCCTCATCCCTGCACTCCGTCCCTCCCCTCCTGGTGGGGCTTTGTGCCCTGACGTGCTGCGGACCCCTCCGCAGGTTGCAGCTGGGCTGTGGTGCCGTGTGGGCAGGAGGGCAAAGGCTGCACCTGTTCCCACACCTCCACCCTGGTCCATGTAGACGTGAGCAAGAGTTATGCTCAGAATGTGAGCGAGTCCAGGACACCGGCGTGTACTGTGGGGTTGATGCCCGTCCCTGTGCCCACGCAGTACATCCTGGACGAAGCAGAGGCCCGCGTGAAGGCCGAGCTGTGGATGCGTGAGAACGCTGAGTACCTGCGCGAGCAGAGGGGTAAGCTGGTGGCCGGGCCCCTGTGGCGGTGGGGCAGGGCCGTGCCTGACGTGCAGTCTCGGTGTTGCAGAGAAGGAGGCCCGGATTGCCAAGGAGAAGGAGCTCGGCGTCTACAAGGAGCACAGGGTAGGCCCCGCGGCACCGCACCTCCGGGGGGCGGCGAGGGCCTCTCCGCAGGCCAAGGCCTACAGGCAGGTGTCTGCGGTCACCTAGCTGGGGAGTGGACAGGAACTCCAGCTAAGGGGTGACCAGCGTCCGCCCCCCGGCCAGGCGATCAGGCAGGGCCTACAGGGATCGGCAGGACATGCTGGTGGGGTGGGAGACGGGTGTCGAGGAAGCCCCATGGTTCCTCCCCTGAGCTGTCAGTTCTGGAAGCTTCTCAAGCCCTCCCATTGTGTGCAAGGGTGCCGAGGGAGCCCCCTCCCTTGTCCAAGCCCAGCCCACCCCCAGCAGCGGGACCTGCAGCCGCCTTCCTTCTGTGCCCATGACAGCCAAAGAAGTCGTGCAAGAAGCGGGAGCCGATCCAGGCCAGCACAGCGGGAGAGGCCATCGAGAAGATGCTGGAGCAGAAGAAGATCTCCAGCAAGATCAACTACCACGTCCTGCGGGACCTCAACAGCACTGGCGGGGGCGTCCCGCAGGGGGAGTATGAGGGGCCTCAGGGGCCCGCAGGTGCCAGGAAGCTGCCGCGGAGGAGGACGCCGCCCAGCCACGGCACTGCCGACGCCACTGCCAGTGGAGGGAAGAGGTACTGTGGAGTGGTGGTGGCTTGCGGGGCTGGGGCGGGCTTCACAGTGCCCCCTCCAACCAGACCCACAGCTGCATGCAGTGGGGGCCTTGCTGTCCCGTGTCAGGGAAGGTTTCGGTTTTCACTCACATTCTCCGAAGTGGGCGCCAACATCTTCTCACATGTTTAAATCCCGGTTGTAGCCCTCTGGCCGGGACTTGGCTGTCCAGGTCCCCCCTGTCTTTGTCAGGCTGCTGGCCACACCGCCTTCCAAGTAGGTGACAGGGCGGCAGCACGCGCCAGGAGGTGGCTGGGGGGACAGGCAGGGCCTCGACCCTGCTCTGAGTGACCTGTGTCCTGGCCTCACTGGGTGGCTTTGGCAGTAAGGGTCTTACCCAGCTTGTTGAGACCTGGAGTTCCTCTCCTTTGTATTCTGGTTTGGCCTGATGTCACCGTCTGTGCAAGATGACGCCTCCCACATGGACCTGGGCCAAGATGAGTCTGCACTGAGGGCCTGCTTGAGACTAGATTTAGCTGTCTTGCCCAGAGGGCACCTTGTGTTCAGGGCTGACCCCCATAAGATACTGCGAGTGCCGCAGCCTCAGGACATCTGCCTGCCTGTGGCCCTGGGAGGTGTGTGTATGCATGTGTGCATGTGTGTGTGTGCATGTGGGCACATGTGTGAGCATGCATGTGCACTGCTTCCTGCTTCAGGAACTGTTGCACTTTGGTCGTATTCCAGATCTGAGTTTGCATATTTAAGATCCTGGAAGAGAATACTAGGCCTCAGGGCCTGGCAGGAATGTTCCTTAGAGAGTAGTGGGGGTCTGGCCTTGTTGCTCCTCCCAGATGGTCACAGGGCCTCGGGGTCTTCTCCGCCCCACCCCCACCCCCCTGCACCTTCCACAGGGCACCTGACAAGAGTTGTCACGAGATTCCTGGCCCATAAGCCAGGCGCCACCCACACCCCAAGAAGGGAAACGGCATTCCCTGACCCTTGAGGTGGGGGCCAGTCCTGCCACCACAGTTGGGTCCTGCTGTGGTCAGGTGTTTGTGGTTAGTCTGTGCTGGGTACCCAGACAGGGCGTGTTGTCTAGACCACTGAGCCTTTGAGAGGGGAAGGGAGTAAGGAGACTTGACAGATGCCTGACAGACCCCAACCCCAGATGGCAGCACCCCGCAACCCCAGGATAGGACCCTGGCTGCTGGGCTGTGGGGGCGTGGTGTTGGGGCTAGGGCCCCCATGGTCTCCGAGTGAGGCCTGTACCCAGGGTGTCCCGGAGACGGGCTCCTCAAGCCAGCGAGAGTGATGTGTCCTCCCTGAGGACACACGGGGGCCCCTGGCTCCAGGCCCCCGCGAGCAGAGCGGACTGGGTTGGACTAAGTGGGAGCTGACGTGAGCACCCCTGTGGGCAAGGGCTCTCCGCAGAAAGGAGGCCCAATGGCAGGCGGGCATGCTGGACGGTGGGTGCCCCCGGTCTGCCCACAGGGAAACAGTGGGAGTAGGGGCTGTGGCTCCTTGTCCCCAAGCTCTCTGACCTATCTGTGAAGACACGCTGAAGGGAACGATGCAGGTTGGCTCTGCGGACCATGCAGGCAGGGGAGGCGTCTGGGGCTCAGAGGTGGGTCCCTGGAACAGGTGGCTGTCTCTTAGGAAGAGCCTGTGTGCTTGCATGGGCTGCAGGGGCAGCGGGGGCCATGGGGGTCACTCAGGGCTCTGGCCAAGGGAGTTTATAGACAAATGTCCCAAAGAGCTCCTGTCTGCCTGTGGCATCACCCACTGGGAGGTGGGGGGCAGACTGGGTGGGTGTGAGCCAAGCAGGGTCCCACAGGAGCCACCGCCCCGCCTCACACGTACTCTCCACAAGTATAGAAGTCGCAGGGGGTGAGCTGCTCGAGTCTTGGCCCACGTGGTTGGGGGGCGTAGATGTCATGGCGCAGTACATCATGGCCGGGATGGCCAGGGACCTCAGATGTCACAGCACAACATTCCGTGGCCAGGATGGCCAGGTAGATGTCTCCGCTGTCCTTCTGGTGGTCCCTCGGGTGATGATGTGTGTGTGCAGATTCTGTCCAGCGGTAGCTTTCACTTGGCCCCTGTGGTGGTGTAAGTGAGATTTGAATTAACTGCATGAAAAATCAGGATTTCCTGTTGCATCAGATAAACTGGAAAATCTGGCAATCTCGGCTGCCGCTTTGGGGGGCTGTGCCCTCTGCCTGCCGTTCCCGGTGCCTGCCATCCGCTGTCCTCTGTGCCCTCCACTCACCATCCTCTGTATTCCCCACCTGGCATCCTCTGTGCCCCCGCCCGCCATCCTCTGTGCCCTCTAACCACCGTCCTCTGTGCTCCATGACTAGGCACCTGACTGTGTGTGTGGGTGCACCTTTCCCCTGGCCCTGTGGCCCCATGGAAGAGCTCTCAGGGCTAGGGACCTGAAAGATGTCAGGGAGCAAAGGGCCTTATGACTCAAGGGGACGACGCTGGGGGGTGAGATGGAGCCTGCAGTGCAGGAGGGGTGGCCGCCTGGGGCAGGGTGCCAGCCTGGGTGGCTCTGCAGCGACACCTCTGAGGTCAGCAGCGTTCACATGGTGCTCAGTGCCACCAGCACGGTGCTGGGCGGGAACACACAGGGTGGGTGCCAGGCCCTCCTCTCCACTGTTCCAAGGACCACCCCCCTGCCCCAGGAGCATGTGCACCTGGGCACCCCGCCCCCGGAGAGCCGGGGGTGAGTGGTCAGCGTGTGTCAGTGGGCCGCAGGCTGAGGCCACACCTGTGCTTCCTTCTAGGCTGAGGCCCCTGGTATCTGCACAGCCAGCTAAGAAGACAGCCCTCAGAGAGGTGTGTGATCAGGGGCAACACTGTGGTCTGAGCCATCCTCTGGTGGGCTGAGGCGAGTGACCAAAACAAACCTGACTCGCAGTGACCCTACAGGGCAGAGTAGAACTGCCACATGGAGTTTCCAAGGAGTGCCTGGTGGATTTGAACTGCTGACCTTTTGTTTGGCAGACGTGGCACTGAACCACTGCACTACCTCAGGGTTCCGCCCGAGGAGAGAAGGGCCTGGCAGGGTTGCCACCTGTCCCGGCTCCACAGGAGTGCCAAGGGGTCCCAAGCCAGTGTCCTCCCTGTGGCCCTTGGTGGCCACCACTGTGTATGCCCAGCACTGGAGCACAGTGGCAGACAACTCCAGCCAGGGCTGGATCCGCAGAGTGGGCTCCCAGAGGTGGTCAGGGTGGGCGGCCATGCTCCACACAGCGCCTCCCAGAGTGGGCACTGAGAGGGGCTGCCCTGGCCGCTGTCCCAAGCGCCCTTCCTGCCCTCTAGGGTGTGCTCTCAAGTCCTCCAGTCCCCGGGGTCGAGCCTGTGGGTCCGGCCGCCGTTGTGGTCGAAAGTGGGCCGGTGTCCTACCACCCTGACGAGGACATGGAGGAGGAAGATGCCGAGGAAGAGGAGGGCGAGCCCTGCGTGAGCGCCCTGCAGATGCTGGGCGGCACCGGTGGGTGGTCAGGAGGCTGGGGGCCAAGGGGGCACCCAGTGCCTGCTTTGCGCTCTCTCCCTGGGAAGCAAAGCTGAATTCGTGTGTGGTGGGCCCCTGGGACGGGAAAGTAAGACTGGGTAGGGAGGCGGGGTGGGGGGCCAGGGAGGGAGAGGCGGGGAGGGCAGCCGCGGCTCTTCGCCTGCCGTGAGTGCCCGCTGTGCCCTGCAGGTTACGGCTGCGATGGGGACGACGACGACGGCTACTGATGTGGCTCCGCCCCCGCTGCAGCCGGCCGCCCTGGACACCGACCGCGGCCTTGGCCCCAGGACCCCCGCAGGTGGCCATGGCTCCTGGCAGGGTGGGCAGAGACACAGTGACAAGAGGCGGTATCCCCACCCGCGCCAGGGCGCTCCCTCTGCAGTAGTTTGCTGTCAGGATCATGTTGTGAACAATGTAAAGCAGTCTTGCCACCCCTTGGGGCAGCTGGGCCTGTGTCTTCCTGTGTCTGCTCACTTGTGCCAGCCGGCGCACCCGGACAGCAACCTCAGCCGTGCCCTCGGATTGCTGGCGGTCACCCTCAGGGGCCTGAGTGCAGGAGGGCTTCGCTGTCTGAGCCTCGTGCCCCTCAGCCCTGCACCCTGTCCTCAGCCCCACATGGCACCCAGTGGAGGTTGCTTCATGCACTTCCACTTCACAGCCACGTCCCAAGGAGCTGACACTTCAAGGTGTCCATCAGGCACGGTGGTGGCAGTCAGGGTCTTGGAGTTGGCCACTTGGTAGCTCTTGGTGGTAAGCTTAGTGGAGTCTTGAGTTCCCCAGATCTGCTAGCCTTGATGGTCCACAGCTGGTGGCCCCAAGGGGAAGCTGCCATGCCCAAGGGAGTGGCTCTTGGGCACTTGGTGCCCTTCAGACTGTAGCCTCTTGCTGGGCCCCCAGCCTCCAAGTGGGACAGCACCCTTGCCTTCTCAAGGCCCGCTTGCAGCTGTGAGGGCCTGTTTTAGTCAGCTAGTGTTTCTGTAACAGAAATGTCACCAGTGGGTGGCTTTACAAAGGTAGGTGTATTCTTACATAGTCTAGTAGACTACAAGTCCGCACTCAGGATATCTGCTCCAAGGGAAGGCTTTCCTTCTGTCCACTCTGGGGGAAGGTCCCTGTGTGGCATCAGTCTGTTCAGGGAGCATCTTGGCACAGGAACCTCAGGTCTGAAGGACATGTTCTCCTGGTGCTGCTTTCTTGGTGGCGTGGGGTTCCCAAATCTTGACCAGAATTTTCCCTTTATATCTCAAGAAACACCTCAAGGCACAAAACAAACTTACACTGTGCCAGCACAGTGCTGCGTGTCCTCCATCGTTAACCTCACGGGGGCAGGAATTCCACGTGGAGAAACAGCACACAAACCAGGAATGATGCACAGCCAAACTGTTACAGATTTTTTAGGGAATGCCTTCAATCTGTGACGGGGCTGCAGGGGAGAGCCCAGCTGTGGGTCTCATCGAGGAGCTGAGGCCGCCTGGCCGAGGTGAGGCTGAGGCCAGCCCTGTACCGCTCGCCCTGCAGCTGTGGGCCCTGAGGTGACTGGGAGGTCTGTGCTCGGTCCCCACTGCCCTGGAGCACCACTCCAAGGAGGATGACGTCTAGGGTGGCTCCAGAGTCGGAGGGACTCCAGAGAGGCCGGGGTGCGTCCTCTCCGGCCTGGAGCAGGCTCAGAGCCCCTGAGCGCAGCACCTCACTCTGTTCGCAGCCCGAGCTCCAGGGAGTGGGGGATGCCCCCAGAGGGCTGCGGTGGCCCTGGGGGGGTGCCCAGTCACTGCACATGCTGAACACAGGGTGTGCCCTTTGTGGCCACCTGGACCCCTTGCCTGCTCCTGCTGCTGACAGGCCCTGGGGCTCCTGGAAGGCACCAGTCAGCTGAGGCTCTGTGGTTCCAAGGTGTCAGTGGGGACAGGCTGCCCACTGAGACCCCTGGTCAGTGCCATAGGCCTGTGGTCAGGGGGCATGATGGGGGTTTGGCCACGCTTTGCAGACCCCGCCCTTGTCCCGTTGGCGTCCCTTCCTTTTGGAGGTGCCTACCCGTGCTCTGTCTCTGAGCAGCACAGGGCTGCCATCGGCTGTCGTCGTCTGCTGTGTGAATGAGGCCCTGGATGCTTCAGGGCAGCCTGAGTGGATAGGGCCATGCTGGGAGGCCTCCCAGAGCAACGCAGCTCTAAGCAGACAAGCACCAGCTGCTGTGCCCCCCTGCACTGGGCATAGGGAAACAGGCCCAGACTGCCAGGTGCTCAGGGCAGCCCCTGGAGGAGGGGACGTGGAGGTGCTTGGGGGGACAGGATGGGGTGAAGGCGTGTGGGGTGGAGGTGGCGAGTCGGGGGAATGAGATGGGGTGAAGGGGCTTGGGGGAGGTGCATGGGCTGAGGACTGCTGGGAACAGGGCTGGTGGCTGCCCAAGTCATCGTGGGGTTGGGACAGTGGTGCGCTGCCGCAGAGCCTCGGGCAGATGTCAGAGGTCAGTACAGGATGCAGAGCAGTCTGGTGCCAGCACGGGGTCTGGATGGATGGCTGCAGCAGGGAAGGGGCTCAGAGTTGACGTCTGAACCCCAACATCTATGGAACACACCTGCTGCCCTGGGCTTCTGGAGTGGGCCCTTGGAGGCCACCAGGCCTCCAGCCACCCCTCACCTGCAGGCCCCACACGGAGAATGATTAGGGCCAGCTGTAACCTCTGCCTGAACCCCACTGGAAACTGCTTGGTGCCTCCTGCCCCCCAGCCAGGCCCTGCAGCTGCCCAGTGAATTGGTGCCTCCTGGGCAGCCAGTCCTGGAACAAAGGAGAGCCCCCAACCCTTTTCGCCACACACCCTTCTGTAGTTTGCTGCTGGGCTATCCCGGTGTGATCCTGAGTCCCAGGCAGGGTCCCGAGCAGGCGGGACCCCCTTCCAGCCCACCCACATGGAGTAGAGGCCGATGGGCTCAGCTCAGGCCTGGCAAGGGGGTGAGGAGCTCCCTGGGAGAAGATGGCTGTGGGGTCCTACCCCTGGTCTCCCAAGGTGCTACCAGACACCAGCTGAACATGCAGGGGTCTCTGCCAAAGGTGTGCTCAGCAATCCTGGGGGCACTGGGGGCTTTGCCAGGGCATATACCATCCTTCAGAAAGGGACTTCATCAGAGACAGGTCATCCCACCTAGGGAAGGGGTTGGCTCTGGGGATGCTGTCACTGGGTCTCAGGGCAGGGCATGACTGCTGGCCTCTGCTCCTTAGGGTGCCAGGCCAGGCCCACATAGCAGTCTGTAGGACCTGGAACAAGAGGATCCTTGTGAGCAGCAGGTCCCTATTTAAAATCTGACCCTCTATCTCAGGGTAAGCGGATCCTGCCCCCAGGGGTGACAGTCTGGTCCCCCAGTCCTGACCTCACTGCCTGTCCAAGCCAGCAAGTGGCCCACTACCTGACATACATGGGCCTGCATAGGCCCTGAGCCCTCCTGCCCTCTACCTGCAGCCCAGGCCAAGTGTGGAGGTGCCAGCTGGCAGGTGGAGTTTGCCTTGTGAGTGTACCCCATTGTCTAGTTGCCTCTCCTCCATGCTGACCTTAGCTCTTGCCTCTACCCATGGGTCCAGAGTCGATGAGAGGGGGCTTCCAGTGAGGTTCTCCAGCAGGGGCTAATGCCTGTGTGTGCACCCCCATATGTACAGTGTGGGTGCCCCTGTGTGTGCATGTCCTTGTGTGCAGTGTGCAGAATGTGTCTGCCTCGAGGTACAGGCCTGGCCCTCAGCCCACCCGCACAGGGGTTCCACAGGGCAGACTGTACAGAGACAGGCTTGAATGAGGGAGGGCATCTTTGCATCTGACTCAGGGGGCCACTCCAAAGAGCCGTCTCAACTCTGCTGCCACCTAGCCACCAGTGGCCTCAAGGTGTCCCAGCTTGGTCCACCTCGAGCTGGCTGCCATCCTGCCCATCTGGTGCCTCACCACGCCCTGGGCTTGGCCCATGCTGCTGCTGCGTCAGTGCTGGCCACCCCCTGGGTCAGCTCCCCACTCCTGTCCACCTCAAGTCACTGATGGGTTGCAGATAGGACCACCTAAGAGAGGGTGACCCTCTGGAGGAGGGGCAGATGCTGGCCATCTCTGAGGACAAAGCTGTATTAACATCCTGTCGACTCTGTCCACTCAGCTCCTGTAAGTACCTCCCGCCCGAATCGGTGCTGAGGGGACGCAGAGAACAGTAGGAGGGACCCCGTCATTGCAGGCTGGACCTAGAGGCCGGAACCTGGGGCAACTGCTGGCTGCCACGCTCAGTGCCCCAGGCCACATGGAGCTTAAGAAAGCCGGCCTCCAAGTGGCGCCCCCGGGCCCGCGTCTGCCAGACCCAGCCTCCTCCCCTCGTCCCGCCCCGACACCCTGTTTTCGCCTAGCATTGCCTCTTCTGCCGAGGTCCCTTTCGTGCTACCCTACCTTTTCTGATGCAAGACCCTGTCTCCCAACCCCTGCCGTGAGCCCACTCCCTCCCAAGCTGGTGGGGACCGCCCCTCTGCTAGCGCTGTCTGCTCGGGCGGCCCAGGAGTGCCTGGCACACCACGAGAGCCCTCGGAGCCCGGACTCACTCTGGGCCCCACTGCAGCCTGCAACTCAGCATGGTCCTTGGCGTGGACCCCAGCTGGGCTTCAACCACTGCAGCCAGATGCCGGGGTCAGCAGGGGGCGCCCCAGGACTAACCGGCCTCTGTAGGGGACAAGGCAGAGCAGGGGCAGGCGCACAGGTCCTCGAGTAAAGTCTCCAAGGTATTACCCGACCCCCACTCCAGCCCAGAGGTGCTGTCCCTGGGGCTTACATCCTCCCAACCGGCAAGCTGTCCGCACCCGTGGGGACCCACTGCTTCAGGAGGACACTGTCCCCTTGGTGCACACCGACAGGGTTGGTGGGGTCCTACAGGGAGAATGTCCTGGCAACCGTGAGTTTCCTGGAGCAGCTCCTGGCTGTGGAGGGAGGGGCTTTCATTAGCCCTGCACAAGTGACTGCCTCCCCATCCCTCGCAGTCCTGGCCCATCCCGGCGCCAGATTTGGGGCCCAACTGACCGGCTGTGCCTACGTGCAGCAGGGCTGGCTGGTTCCTGGAGGGGCCTGGGTCCCTGCCAGGCTGGCAGAGGGTGGGAGCTGAGGGCAGGGCCCAAGGCTGCGATCAGCGCCCAAGGCTGCCCAGGCCCTTCAAAGGCAAAGTGGAGACTTTCTGGTTTTCCTGTTGGGGGAGGAAGCCATTGTCCCCACACAATGGGGCCAATGAGGTCAGGGGCCTCGGTTTGTGGGTCCCTGACCCTGCTGTCAACTGTGAACTCGACCTGTGTCTCAGCCCTGATGCCAGTCCCCTCCTTGACCTTGATCATGACTGGCCCTGACCACTAACCTCAACCAGCAAGGGGGCTGGAGCAAGGCCAGCACACAGCCTGCTCGCTCAGGTGCACAGACCAGGAACCTCTCCCCACCACCCCCGGCCCACCCGGCCAGCTCTGGGAACAGGTGACAGAGCGATGCTGCAGGACAGCACAGGGGGCAGCATGGACCCCGGTAGCGCACCCATCTGGGTGCAGACACAGCTCCCAGTTTGGCGAGGTGTGTGGAGGCTCCACTCTCCACGGCTGCGTGTGGGTGTGCATCTATGGGCTGCTGGTTCGCGCCGTGCAGCGGGCTCACACCTGCCAGAGCGTGAGCAAAGCAGAAGCCTTTCACTTGAAGGAAGGGGCCTCCTGAGGACAGCCAGTTCTCTCAACCCATACCTTCTCCACTGTTTGCACAGGGTGGTCGCCTGAGCTCAGGGCAGGTGACCCTCTGTGTCCTCCCAACCTCTGTTACCAGGCGCAAGGGGTGCACTGGCGTGAGGGTGGGAAGTGGGTTCTGGGTTCTTGTGAGGGTCCTGTGTAGCTTGGAGACAAGCTCTAAGAGTGGGACATCTGCCACGGAGGGGTCCCCAGGTGGGGGCTATGTGGAGTTCAGCCAGGAGGACTCGAAGGAGGAAGGGTCCACACAGACCTGCAGGAAAACAAGGAGCAGGCCTGGCTGCCAGGAGGCACAGACGGTTTTAGGCTTGTGGAAGAGGAGGGGGTCCAGGTGAGAGAAGCGATGAGGGCTGCTGGGCAGGCCCAGAGAGGAGAGGTGGGCTAGACCCATTCTGACAATCTCTGAGAGCGGGAGGGATCTGCTCCCTGATGCAGAGGGACCTGTGCCTTACAGAGGCGGACACCAGCCCCAGGTGAGGCTGCAGAGGTGGGCAGAGCTGAAGGTGTGCTCAGAACACAGGACCAGTCTCTGCAGGACTGTGGCAAGAAGCTAGGGTGCCTCGACCCTGATGGGTGGCGGGGGAGGTGGGAAGTGTACGGACCCTGACAGGCGGGGACAGTGCTGCTGGGCGGAGGATGGGCTGCGCCACTGGAAGAGGCAGTGCACTCGGTGGCACGCCAGGTCTGGCTCCTGAGATCCAGGTCCAAGTGGCCATGCTTCGAGAAGGCGGTTGAGGGGCTCTGGGGCGTCCCCAGGGCCAACTCCGTGAGTCACCAGGACGGTGTCCGGCACCGCGGGTACCAGGAGCACTGGCCGCAGGAAGCGGCGAGGGCTGATAAAGGGCAGGGGTCGGAAACCCGCCCAGCCAGGACTTCCTGTGGCCACCGGCCCGCCAGGCAGGCTGCATCTGCGGCCTTCAGGGTCTGTGGACACAGGGCGGCTCACAGAGCAGTGCAGCCGTGCCTTCCTGTGACCATCTGGCGGCACAGGCGTTGACGCAGGACATCGGCGCCGAGCGTGCGGTGTGCGTGGTCCTGCAGCAAGGAAGACTCAGGCCAGAGGTAGCCAAAGGCAGAGCACTGGTGCGTCCAGCTCCAGGACAGGTCTGGGCTGGGAGGCAGTGTGCAGGCCACGTGGGGTCAATTGGTGGCTGAGCCGCTGGGACTCCTTGTGTGGCAGAGGGGTCCACCTTGAATCCTCTAGAGGCCAGTTCTGCTCTGGCCTCTAGGGTCACTGTGAGTCGGATTCAACTCGGGCACTCGACTGGGCTGGGAGGGGCAGGAAGGTCATGGAAGGGCTGTCTGGCTCCTTGGGCACAGTGACCAGGAGAAGCTGCTGAGCAGGCACCATTACCCATTCAAGTTCCAGCCCCACAAGCATCCCCTAAACTAGCACCCCTGCACCCCAGGACATCTGCCATCCATGGCCACAACCTCCCAATGGCCATCGGGACCAGCACCCAACACCTGCTGCTGTCCTGCTGTCACCAGGAATAAACCCTGTTTTGTTTTCTTGATGTTGAGGTGCAGTCCACACTGAAGGCTGTGGTCCTTGATCTTCATCCTGTGTTTCAAATCTTCACTTCCAGCAAGTAAGGTGGTGTCGTTTGCATAACATGGGTTGTTCATGAGTCGTCCTCCGATCCTGACGCCTCATTCTTAAATATTCCAGCTCCTCGAATCATTTGCTTAGCATAGATTGAAAACGTATGATGAAAGGATACAACCCTGACACACACCTTTCCTCACTGTGAACCATTCAGTGTCCCCTTGTCCTGTTCAAACAACAGTCTCTTGATCCAGGTACAGACTCCTCATGAGCACAATTAAGTGTTCTGGAATTCCCATTCTCTGCAATGTTAGCCACAGTTTGTTATGATCCACACAGTCAAATGCCTTTACATAGGCAATAAAACATAAGTAAACATCTTTCTGGTGTTCTCTTCTTTCCGCCAAGATCTATATGATGTCGGTAATGATATCCCTGGTTCCACATCATCTGAATCCAGCTTGAATCTCTGGCAGCTCTCTGTTGATATGCTGCTGCTGCTGCAGCTGCTTTTTAATAATCTTTGGCAAAATTTTCTTGCATGGGATATTGCTGACACTGTTTGATAATTTTCCCACATTCTGTTGGATCACTTTCCTTGGGCATGGGCATAAATATGGACCTCTTCCAGTTGGTTGGCCAGGTAGCTGTCTTTCAAATTTCTTGGCAGAGACAGAAGAGTGAGCACTTCCAGCGCTGCGTCTCAGCTGGTGCTCCATCAATTCCCAGAGGCTTGTTGTCTCAACGATGCCTTCTGGGCAGCTTGGACTTCTTCCTCTGGCACCATCAGTTTCTGGTAACCTGAAATGGTTGGACACCAACCAACTCTTTTTGGTATAACCAAAAAAACAAACAGACAAACAAAAAAACCCACCAAACCCACTGCTGCTGAGTCAATTCTGACTCACAGCAACCCTATGGGACAGAGTAGAACTGCCCCATAGGGTTGCCAAGGAGCCCCTGGCGGATTTGAAGTCCCGACCTTCTGGCGAGCAGCTGTAGCACTTCAGGGCTCTGATGCCACCAGGGTTTCCCGTTGTGGTGCGGTCACTGTGTCTTCCTCCCATCTTCTGGTGCTCCCTGTGCCATTTAATGTTTCCCCCACAGACGCCCTCAGCATCACAACTTGGGGCTTCAGTTCTTCCCTCAGTTATTTCAGCTTGCAAAATGCTGAGCATGTCCCTCCCTTTTGGTTTCGGGTTTTCTGTCCCCGGGTCTTTGCACAGGTCATCACAACACTCTCTTCTGGAGCTGCCCTTTGAGACCTTCTGCTCTGCTCTTTTGCTCCGACGCCGTCTGCCTATTGCTTCAGCCGCTTCTCCTCAGCACCTCTTCTGACACGTGTCTGGTCTTTCTCTCCTGCCCTTTTAACAACCTGTTGCCGTATTCATGTATGAAGTCCTTGATCACGTTCACAACTCATCTGGTCTTTGGTCATTAGTGTTCACTGCATCAAATGTACCCTGTAGATGGTCTCTAAACTCAGCTGGAGATAGACTCATGATCGTACTTTGGCTCTTGTGGAATTGTTCTAATTTTCTTGAGTTTCAGCTTGAACTTGCACATAAGTAATTGCTGGTGTGATCTGCTGTTGACTCCAGCTTTGCTCTGACTGATGATAGTGAGCTTTCCACAAATGCAGCTGATCTGATTTCTGTGTATTACCTGGTGGGATCCACCTGTATGGATGCTGTTTATGTTGGTGAAAAAACATATTTGCACTGAGAAAGTCGTTGGCCTTGTCAAGTGCAGCCGTGCAGTCTCCAGCATTGTGTGTGTCACCGAGGCCCTGTCTTCCCACTGCCAATCCTTGTTCTTGGTTTCCAAACTTTGCATTCCAGCCACCAGTAATTATTGGTGGATCGTGACTGCATGTTCTGTCAGCTTCAGACAGCAGAGGTTGGTAAAAAGCTTCAGTTTTTTCATCTTTGGCTATAGTGGCTGATGCAGAAATTTGAGAAATAGTTGTATTAACTGCCCTTCCATGTAGGTATGTGGATATTATCCTATCACTGACAGAGTTGTACTTCTGGACAGACTACAGTGAAAGCAACACTATTCCTCTTCAAAGTGTCATTCCTGGCATAGTGGACCATAGGATGGTCCAATTCAAATGGCCACTGCCAGCCCGTTTCGGCCGCTAACGCATAGGGTATCGATATTTATGCATTCCATTTCATTTTTTATTATTTTCAATTTTCTTAGGTACGTACTTTGCACATTCCACATTTGGATCATTAATGAATGCTTACAGCTGTTTCTTCTCCCTCTGAATCACGCCACATCAGCAGATGAAGCTCCCCAAAGCTTGAGACTGTCCACATCGTTAAGATCCACTCTGCTTCGAGGAGGTGGCTCCCGCCCAGGCCTCTTCGCAGTGCCCTCCAACCTGGGGCTCGTTTCCCAGCATGACGCCTGTTGATGTCCCGCTGTTGTTCGAGAGGTTCTCCCTGGCTAGTTCTTTTCAGAGGTAGACGGTGGCTCCCTCTTTCTGGCCTGTCTGAGTCTGGAAGCTCAGCTGACAGCTGTCCACCACGGGTGCCCCTGCTGGTATCTGAGTACCAGTGGCACAGCTTTCGGCACCACAGTAACACACAAACCCCCACAGTGTGACACACTGACAGATGTGTGGGGAACAAACTGACACAACAGCAGCAATAACGAACTCAGACATACCAGCGACGAGAAGATGGTGCAGGGGGTGGTCCTCTTCTGTGCCTAAGGCCAGCACAAGTCACCGTGAACTGGGGTAAACACCCTGTTGGCCGGACAACTCTTGGCCCTTCCCCCTCGTCCTGCTCAGACTTCTCCAGCCCACTGTCACCCTTCTCACGGCCGCCAGGCTTGGGACTTCTCCTAGAAGTCACTGAGACCCCTCCCCCCAAAGACACCCCTCGGCTCATCCCCTCACAGCTCCGCAGAAGAGGTCCCAGGGAGCACCTGAGTGCCCGCAGGAGCGCAGTTCTCGCTGCAAATCTCAGCTCTCCACTTAAGGTTGGGGGAGGGGCCCAGCCTCACTTGGAGCTCGCTGGGTGCTGAGAGCCTCCGAAAGGAAGAAACCCCTGAAAGGGACAGCATGTGGGGCCCTGGGTATGTGGCCACCCCGCACTCCCTGCGGGCCTTCAGAGGTTCTAGGGGGAGCAGGAGTGTCACCCTTCGCCTTCTGCTGGCCGTGCTGAGGACCCAAGGACCAGGGCTGTGCCGCGGCCAGGATCCTCAGGGGTCGGGGGAAGCTTCAGGCGGGATTCTCGGGTCGCCTGCCCGCGCCGGCACTGAAACAATGCGAAGGAAGCGCAACAAAGTGCAGATGTCTCCAACCGAGACGTCTGGGGCTTTGGGGGAAAGTACCAGACATAGAGCTCCGTCCAGAGCCGGGCTGCACTCGCCTGCGCGGGGGCCAGGCGGGCGGCCGAGGGTCCAGCAGCCGAGGCCGCGCCGGGAGTGGGGGGACTCCTGGGGGCGAGGCCACCGCGGGCTGGAGGGGGCCGTGGCGCGGGCCGCCTCCCGCCCCGAGCCCCGAGCCCCGAGCCCCGGGAGCCGGCCCTGCACCGCGGTCCGGGCCGCCTGCTCTGGGTGTTATCAGCGCGGGCAGCTGGCGGCCTGCCCCTGCGCCGAGCGCCCCGGCCCAATTCAATGGCCATTGTCCGCCGGCCCCTTTGTTCAGGAGGCGGCCACTTCCTACAGGAACCGAGCTGGGCGGCGGGCAGGAAACGCTCCGAGCCGGGGCCAGACGCGGAGGCCGGAGCCCCAGCACGGGGTCGGGGGGCAGGGGGCTGCTCTGGGGCTCCCCGGGTCGGTGTGAGTCAGAAGTTGGCCGCCCGAGACTTCAAGAGGGCGTCCTGGAGGAGGGAGCGGAGCTGGACTCAGTTGGCCAGTCTGCAGGGTGGGCGGGGAGCTACATAAAGACCCCTCCTGTAGGGTTGCTACGATTTGTAAACTCCTCAAAGGCTAGAAAGTGAGTCCTTTTGAGCCAGCGGTAGTGGGGGCTGGCTTATGAGATCGGAGCCTGTAGGCACAGGGGCAGACCAGGGGAGGAAGACCCTCAGACAGGGAGGGCCCCCCAGGCCTGTGTCCTCTCCCTCCATCCTTGAGGGTGGGGGAGGTGAATAGGGAAGAACAACATCAGGCAGGACTCAGTTTCCAGGCCTCCAAACCCAGCTTCCATGGCCTGAGTACAGAGGAATTGAGGGCGGGCCAGGGTGAGTTTGGGGGACAGGGCGCTGACTGCTGGAACCCACCCTGGCCCTCTGGCCTTCTGTTCCTCTGCTCTCACTCTCTGTCCCCCGGGCGGAACTGTCTGGCCCTGTCACTGGCCCCATCAAGCTTTCATCCAGGGAATGTGACACAGTGTGGGGGGATGACCACAGCACCAGAGCTCGCTGGGCCCAAGACCACAGCTCAGCAGTCCTCACGAGGGGTGCCAAAGGCCACACGGGCCCCCTCTGCCTGTCCCTGCTACCCTGGGGTCTCTTGCCAATCCCCATGAACACTGAAAAATCCTGCTTTAACGGGGTACATCAGTTGGGACCCAAGTTGCTAGGGGTGTTTCAGATATAAGAATTCAACAAATTACAGGGGGTTGCTACTTGCTTCCTACTGCTGCTTGACAAAGTGCCATACTGGGTTAATTAAAACAGCAGAATTCTCTCCTCCTATTTCCAGGAGTCCAGAGTCAAAGGGTCAGCAGGGATGTGCTCCCTCCCCCAGGTTCCAGTGGCTCCGGGCCCTGCTTGGCGTTCCTGGTTGTTGGGCACATCAGTCACTTCACAGGCTTCCATTCAGGCCTGGCCATCATCCCTCAGGGTCACCTCTGTACAAAGACCCCCCCCACCTCCTCCTACTTCCCCCCAACTTGCCCCTCAGACAGGGTCAAGACCCTCCCTCCTTCAGCATGACCTCAGGTGAACTAACAACATCTTCAAGGACCTTCCTTCCAAGCAAGGTCACAGTCAGAGGTGAGGGGTCAAAATTTCAGTGCATCTCTTCGGGGGACACAATTCAGCCATAACAAGGGTTGGAGGAGTCCCAAGAGGACAGTCAGGTGACCCAGAAGTTGAATACTGCAGGAAGTTGCCAACCATCTTGGGCTGGAAGAGCCACAGACAAGGTTCCCAGAGCCATGGTCCTTGGAAGACCTCAGCCTCTGGACAGAAGTCACATGCCAGAGCCCCGAAGCCCATTCTCCCAGACACTGCTGCCACTGCCACCACTGCCACCACAGTCACCGCACTGCTGCAGCCTCCATCGACAGGGGTTCTGCCCCAGAGGGAAAACGTGGCTTCCTCACCCACCCCCCTCCTGTCTGCAACTTCCAGGGGCAGAATCTGTGAGGAAGCCAACTAGCAAGGAATATGCAGAGATCAGAGAATTGAGTCATCTGCCGAGATGCAGCTGGCAAGAATGAGAGGCCACGAAGAGCCTGGCGGGCTAGGCTGGACTGTGGGGAGCAGGCTGGGCAGCCCAGCGTGTGGAGGCTGGAGCCCGGAGCTCCTGACCAGGAGCAGACCACTGGGTGGAAGGATTCTCCCAGCATGCTCTGGGAAGGGGCCAAGAGAGTGGAGCAGGTGTGACAGTTTAAAGATGAGGTTGCAGAGAAGCGGCAGCGTCTAGGTTTCCCCAAGGAAATCGAGGTGGGTGTGTGGCCCAGGCCCAAAGCGCTGCCAGGGAGCCAGCCCCTCCCCGCCCCCTCTATCCCACAAGAGGGTGCCCGTGTCAAATGTCCTCTCCCATCGCTTCTCCAGAAGATAAGGACTGGTTCCATCCATACGTACCCAGCCTTCTGAGTCCTCTCCAACTCCCAGGCAGCCGAGATGTCTCCTGGTTCCGACCAGGTCACCTGGGCTGCTAGGAACTGTGGACATTCAAGGCCCACCTGCAGGGTACCTCCTTTCAACCACTGGGCCCAGCTTCAGGGTGTGCAGGGCTGCCCCCCAGACCTCTGCTCACTCCCAAGCCAGACTGTGGCCTCAGAGCTCCCTCTGCCCTGTTCCTTTTGCCATCCTCACCAGACCCTCCTTAGTGTCCAAGCGCAGGTCATCTCCGTCTCCGTGGCGCACCCAGACCCCTAGCCCAGGACTCCACCTCCAGGAAGCCCCTCTGCTGTCTCGGAGCCTCGTGGAGGCTGTTCTGGCCCCTCGGCCCATGGTCAGTCTGGGGGTTAGGAGCAGCAGCCGGGAAAGGGTGAGGGGCCCTGGGCACCCGCGGTTGGGGTTAGGGGCCCTTGGCGTTCAGCCCAGCAGCCCCGGCTTTGTGGGAGGTCCCGCATGAATCACTCCGCGGCAGCCACAAACGCAGGAAACGCCATTCTCTTAAACACTATTTTCTCTCGCAGGAGGGAAAGTTTGTCCCACGGAGGATATTGTTCCCTGGGCCAGCGCCTTCCGGGGGGGCAGCTGGGAGCGGGGACCGGGTTTGTGTGTTCCTGGGGCCCTGGGCTGTGCTGTTTCCCTTCGAGACCCAGGGGCGCCTGGAGGGTGACAATGGGGGGATAGGTCTGCCACTAGCCTTTCGGTAACGGCCGTACTCACACAGGTGGGTCCCCGGCAGGAGCCCCGATGTGCGCAGCACAGAACCGGTGGGCGTTGGGGCCAGGCCAGCTGGAGTGGGGGCTGAGCTCGCTGCCCTTCTGTTTGCTGGAGTGGGGATCCTCTGTGTTCTCCCCATTCCCCAGAAGGACCACCCAGAGCGCCAGCCCCAACCACACCTGGTCCCCCCTCTTCTGCCCCCTCCCCCAGCCCTCTGGACCCACCGAGAGCGGTAGGCTCCGGATTGCCCTATACTTCCATAGTTGCGGACTGGGGAACCCCTCCCCAGCAAGGCTTGCAGCCCCCACTTGTGTGGCTCTGAGCCTACAGGACCCTGGGGAGACTCGGTCAGTCTGGGGAGGGGGCTGGCCTCCCTGACCATGCCCTCACCTCAGCCTGTGCTCCCTAGGCCCCTTGGGGGCTACCTGAGGTTTGGTGTCAGGCAGCAGGGGAGGTGTGGGTGGCCCAATAGGAGCCCTGAACCCTGAACCCCACGGGCCCAAGGGTGAGATCCTGGAGGCTGCCACAGCCACTGCATAGAAGAGGGACCTGTGGGAGGCAGGTAAAAGACTAGGCAAGCCGGTTCCACCTGTGATTGGGGGCCAGGGGCTTCTAAGGCCCTAAACCCATACACAGCCCAACATGCACCACACAAAGAAGCACAGGTGCACACATAGACTCACATGTACACAGTCATGCACTCACACACAGGTGCATGTACACAGATCCACACTTACACACTCACCTACACTCACACACAGGCACACACAGGGGTACACAGTCAAGGTCTGACGATTAAGCTGCAAACTTGCCACCATGTGCTCATGTTGTCAGCACCGTACAGACAACTTGGCAAAGTTTCACAGACTTGGTGTACCAGTGCCTCACAGCTGCGTCCCTGTTGACGTGCGGCAGTGTCTTGCTGAGTGGTGTTCATTATTGTTGCGTGTTTTGTGTGCTGTCATGAGAAGGTCGGAGCTTGAATTAGCACAACAAAGCAGCATTCGATTTCCTGTTCAACGTGTCAAGAGTGGAAGTGAAGTCAGGGACCCATTAGTCCAAGTTTGTGGGGATAAGGCCGTGAAGACAACAGCAGACGGCAAGTGGGTTAAATGTTTTTCTGAGGGGAGAGAAAGCATCACTAAAGAAGAAAGGTCAGGACGGCCAGTAACAAGCAGAACAGACGAAAACATTACAAAGGTGCATTGAATTGTGCATCAAAATCGTCAACTGATTGTGAGATGCTGAACAGACCAAGTAAACATCAATCGAGAAACAGGAAAATCTGTTTTCTTCCTTCATCTGTATTTAATCAATCATAAAAGTAAATACAGTGCTGATGACACAAATTGTTAAATGAATGAACTTCACAGCAAGTATGCTTTGGGCAGAGAACAACATAAAAATTATTTGTTACTAGACTGAAAAATCTTGTTAGCATATCGCCTCTTCTTTTCTACATTTCAATTCAAAATATACTTACAGTAGTTTGGGGTTTTGTGACACCTTTCATTTCCTTTTCAGTCTCTAAAACATGAAACTGTTTAGGAGCATCGTAGTAGACTGCACACAGAGAAATACAAATGCCGAAGGGCAGAAGTGATTTTTTTTTTTTTTGAGAAACACGAAAATCTTCACTGAAAATCTTGGCATGAGAAAGGCGTGTGCAAAAATGGTCCCATAGGAGCCTCATGGGTAACAAAAGCGAGGGAGGGGAAAAGTTTGCCCAGACCTTGCGGAGAGGCAGGACGATGTTTGGGGCCATGCTATCACAGGTGATGAAGCATGGGAGCACCAACACGACCCTGAAACAGAGTGTCAAAGTGCACCATGGGAGTCAGCCAACTCTCCATGAAAGTTTGATCAGTCCAAATCAAGAGTTAAAAAGATGTTGTTAGCCTTTTTTTGTATCAGAGGGATTGTTCACAATGAATTTGTACCAACTGGATAAACAGTTAACCAGGTTTACCATTTGGAAGTGCTGAAAAGTCTGCACTGAAAAGTTAGACGAAAGCAACCCGAACTTTTGGCCAGCAACTCCTGGCTCTTGCGTCACGACAACGCACCCGCTCACACAGCACTGTCTGCAAGGGAGCTTTTAGCCAGGAAACATGTAACCGTGTTGGAACACGCTCCCTACTCACCTGATCTGGCCCCCAGTGACATTCTTCTTCAACCAAAGGTAAAGGAAATACTGAGAGGAAGGCATTCTGATGACACCCAGGACATTGAGGGTAGCAGGACAACAGCTCCTAAATGGCTCTGAAGGGTGGACTAGGCGCTGGCATTGGAGCACAGCTTCCCAAGGGGAGGACTTTGAAGGGGACGACAGTGATACTCAGCAATAAGGCATGGAGCACTTTTTCTAGGGCGAGTTCACAAACTTAATTTTCCAACCTTGTAAACAGACCTACACTGATGCAGACACTACAGAGGGACCTGTGCACACAAACCTACACCTACACATTCACCTACACTCACAGAGACATGCACAGAGGCGCACACACACAAGCAGACCTAAGCTTGGCCACATTCACAGAGGCACACCCAGGTACATACCCAGGTACACATACACACACCTATGCTCACACACTCACCCATAGGCACACACAGCACACACAGAGGCACACTCCCCATTGCAACAGAAGTCCCAGAAGGCTTTGGCGGCTCCATCACTGCCCCACTGCCCGTGGTGCCAAGAACTGTGCCTGGCATGTAGTACACGTGTGCTAGATGTTTGTTGAATGGGTGGATGGATTCATCATGAAACTCTCGGTGCTGCCAGGGTACTGAGGGAGAGTGCCCAGGTAACACAAGAGGAGGGGTCCTGTCATGAGACACGCCTTGCTTAGGTACCGATCGTCCTATCGAAGGGGAAATAAACAAAAAGGAGTATCAGTCAGTTACAGCAACCACCAAAGAATTTTAAAAATTGTAACTTTCAAAGGAGCAAATGACAAGTTTTACTTACAGGATGCTGGAAACCCTGGTGGCACAGTGGTTAAGTGCCATAGCTACTCACCAAACAGCCAGCAGTTTGAATCCACCAGGTGCTCCTTGGAAACCACGGGGCAGTTCTACTCTGTCTGTAGGGTCCCTATCAGTCAGAAGGCACTGGATTGCAGTGGGTGGAGTCAGAATGTTAGAACAGAAGAAACAAAGTTCAGTAAACAGAAAATAACACGGCTGAAATAAGAATACAACCAAAAAAAAAAAAAAAACCCCACTGCCACTGAGTCCATTACAACTCACAGAGACTCTAACAGGACAGAGTACAGCTGCCCCATAGGGTTTCCAATGCATGCCTGGTGGATTCGAACTGCTGACCTTTTGGTGAGCAGATGTAGGACTTAACCACTGCGCCACCAGAGTTTCCTAAGAATACAACAGTAATTGGAAAGACAAGTGGATTAAGCTTAGGGATCAAAAACCAGAGCCTCTGAGTGGACAGAGAAACAAAGCCACAAGAGCCAGCAGCGTCTTTTCCAAATCACACTTCAGACAGAACACATGCAGCTGGAAAACAGAATTATAATCCAAAAACAGCTCAGGTGTTCTAAATAAACAAGCACATGGTATTAAGGCCACAGCATCATCAGCACAGAGTCACGGGGGAAACAGCAGATAAGAAAACATTAACACATGCACCTCAAAACACAGCGTGAGAAGCCAGGAGAGAGACGGCCCCAGCCAGCACAGGTGGAAACACTCAGCTCCTCTCGACAGCTCGAACCTGTACAAGCAAACATGGGGACAATTGGGATGACTCAGCAAGAAGAGAATACACAGTCTTCCCCATACAGATGGGACACTCTGCGAGCTGCTATCTATTAGGGCCCAGAGGAGGCCTCCCAGGGGCTTGAGACTTGGAGGCAGCCCGAAAAGGAAGCCACACCTGCCAAGCTCTGAAACCCAGTAATTTCCTCCCCAGAATTCCGTACGCAGCCAAGCTGTCATCCGAGGGTGGGGGTGTCATGAAGACACCTTGCATATGTGTGGCATGCCTTTTCTCAGGAAGCTGCTGGGGTGCGCGCCATCAAAATGAGCATGTAGAGCAGGCGGGAGCCCTGCATGTGGAGCCCTGATACAGGAGCTAGCGAAGTGAGTCTCCAAAGGGCTGTGCAGGTAGGGGTCCAGACGGAAGCTGTGCCCCTGGGGAGAGGGGGCCACCCCAGTTAGGCAGTGTGACACAAGGGCTGGCACCTCTGGATCCCCGAGGGGCATCTGCTTTGACCCCTGTTGATGACTAGAGAGGCCCTGGTGAGCTTAGGAGCAGAACTGCAAAACAGCCTGGGCTCCGCCCCCGCCTGGCATGAGGCTGCGACTGTGGGAGTGTCCCTGCCCACAGACACGCTGAACTGGCTCCCACCAATGCTCAGGGAGCTCCGTACAGCTGCTGGAGCCTTCCCAGCATGGGGCAGCCATGCTGACGGGTCACTGGTTGAAACAACAGGGTGGACAGTTCAGGGACACACACATGGGTGCTAAAAGGGTTCAGAAAAGCAAGAGAGAGAGGAGGGATTCTGAAGGCAGCAGGGAAGGCGACGATCCCATGGGGAGGCCCCAGGCAGCTCCTCGGGAACAGGACACATGCTGTTGCTCAAGCTGGCTCCTCCATGTTGATTTCAAGATTATTCTTTAAAAACATGCATCACACACACGAGTCAGAACTAACTAGACAATGTAAAAATTTATTTTCAGACATGAAGCACCTCACAATTTGAACACTTGGTCAACGGTGCCTGCTTGACTGTGTGTGTGTGACTGAACTGTGTGTCCCCAAGATGCGTGCTGGAACCCTCACCCCTACCCATGAGGATCTGACCCCGTCTGGAAATGAGTCAGGCCGTGAGGAGCTCGTGTGCAGCCTCATCACCAGTGAGCTACAGACACAGTGGAGGCAGAGGCTGGGAGGCCCCAAATCCCCACGAGGGCCACCAAGGGATGGAGGGACACCAGGGCTACACAGAGACAGGGACCTCCTGCCAGAGCCCACAGAGAGCTTGTTCCTTGAGGGCACCCTGAGCTCAGACCCCGGCCTCCTGCACTCTTAGGAAGTCAGTTTCTGTGGAACCACCCACTGTGGTCTTTGTTACAGCAGCAACAGACAGCTGAGCACCGTTTGCACTAGCAAAAAGCACCCACTGTGCACCCTGACAACACAGGGCAGGGGACTGGCTGGAACCCAGGAAGCCCTCTGAGGACAGCAGCTACAGGTCACACAGAGACCTGCTAGGTGTGGGTGCCGGTGGGGTCGCCCCAACTCACCTGTAAACCTGGTACAATTCCAACTGACACTCCAGCTGTGACTTGCAAGAACCTTCCATTTTGCTTGAAAACATGTGAGAAAAAGGCAGGCTGAGAACAAATATGTTAACCGTAGGGGGAGGGGCGGCAAATACGTTAATGGTGTGGTGAAATACCCAGACACGAAGATGTATCCCAAAGCCACAGCAGTGTAAGTGGGTGATGTGGCAGGAATTGAGTCCTGAAGTGGAAGAGAAAGCCCGATGGCTGACGCTTGGCCACCTGGGGGTCAGGTCCCCTCTGGGGAACCTCAGTGCTTGGGGAGACCCTGACTGGGTGAACGGGTGCCCTGGGCTGAGCTCAAGACAACTGACTGATGCGTCTCTGGTCAGAGGGCGGCCAGCTCCTCCCTGGAGACACCACAGGGGTAAAAGGAAAAGCCCCCGCAGACCAGAACCTGGGGGACCACAGCTAAGGGTCTGGTTTGACCCCACAGCACAGGCCATCCACCACAAACAGCTCCCACGCCACAAGAGCCTCGGTCAGAGACCCAAACGAGAACAGTCCTTCTTCCCCTTTCAGAATCAAAGGAAACAGAGACAATGAGCTTTGACCAAGAAAACACTGGTAACATCCTCCTGGAGCTAAGAGACAGCATCCATGAAACAAGGGCACGATGCTTGAGGTGACAGACGGGGACACAGGTGAACACCAGAAGGCTGAGAACGCGGTAGCAGAAAAAGAAGCAGGTGCTCTGGAAGAAAAGTGGAGGCCCTCTCCCACTGAGTCCAACTAAAGAGTAGAGACAAAAATAAAAGTTAAAAGGAATTAGAGAGGCTCAATCCACAGAATCCAACATCTAACTAGTAAAGTCCTAGAGAGAAGAGATAAAAAGAGGAATATTATAAAACAAATAACACAGGAACGTCTCCTAAGTGGAGAGGAACGTGTTTGCAGGCAGAAAAGGTCACTGTCTACCTGGCCTCAGGAATGAGCAAGACCCAACCCCAGGACCTGGTGTTGGGTCCCAGTTCTTCCGGAGAGGAAAGACAGGCCCACACAGGGCAGCGGGTGGAAGCCAGAAGACAGCTGGGCATGCCTCTGCCGCATGGAGGGAAAATGGATTCAAATCCAAATTTCCCATCCAGAGGGCCACCGAGCAAGAATAACGGGGCTGGGGCTTCAGACACACACGGTCTCAACCAACTGGACTTCAAAGAACTCCTGGAATGGAGAGATGGTGGCCACCGGAGTGACAGCGTGACAAAGAGCCCTCCTGAGGGTGTGGCTGGTGCCCAGCTGCCTGACAGTCAGGCAGAGGCCCAGCAGCACCACCAAAGAACCCAGTCTCCAAAAGTCCCATGCCTCTGACCAGCGGGAGCTTATGGGACTCCAGAAAACCTTCATAAAAAATATCAACAGGCACACAGAAAACAAAGAGAATAACTCACAAAAAATACCCATGAAAGGAAATGGAGGTGGGGGAATTTTTTTTAATTAAAAAAAATAATAATAAAGTTTTATTGTAGTAAAATACATACAACAAAAATGTGCCGTTTTAACCATTTTAAGAGCACAGCTCAGGGACATGAACTACATTTTCTGAGTCCTGTGACCACTGCCACCATCTACAGGACATCTCATGTCCCCGAACAGAGAGCCCCTCTGAACTGGCTCACCCGGTACTTCACGTAGCTGGGACCACACCCTTGTCCCTTAGGGTCTGGCTTCCTTCCCCTTCACTTTGCCTTCAGGGTTCCCCAGGACATAGAGGGCTACATAAATTCACCCCTCTTTATGGCCGAGCAAGCCTCTGTCCCGCGGAGGGACCACATTCTGCCTATCTGCTGGGCGCTGTGGACGTCTGCGCACGTCTGCGCCACGCGGCTGCTGCGATCACCGCGCTAATCACGCACCAACCTCTGTTGGCTCCTGCTGTCGGGTCTTTCCCTTCACACCCACGACGGGGCTGCAGGAGCACAAGGGGCGGTGCCGCGTGGAACCGTGTCCATGGCAACCGCACCACTGCATGTTTTAAACGAAACCAAAAAACCCACTGCCGACAGGTCGATTCTGACTCACAGCGGCCTCACAGGACACTGAACCACCCCACAGAGTTTCCAAGGACCGCCTGGTAGTAGGTCTCAGCTGCCGACCTTTTGGTGAGCAGACGCAGCTCCAAACCAGCCCCTGAGTTTCTGCATGTTTTAAACACATGAAAATTCTGCAGCCTACACTGCAAATGACCCTGCTCCTATCACCTGAAGACAGAGGGGCTCAGTGGGGCAGCTGGTTCACCTGATGCTCTGAGTTCAAGTTCCCACTGGGCAGGCTGACAGGTGGGGTAGGGGGCAAATGTCACAAAGCTCTTAGCTCCACTCATAGGTGGCTGGAAGCACCCTACTCCGCCAGGAAGCTTTGTCCCCAAGGCGCTCCAGCACTCCCCTCTGTGGGTGGTGAGCCTGGCTCCCTGGCCAAGTACCCAGAGGCACCCCACTCTGCCAGGAAGCCTCTTGCTGGGAGGCACTCAGCGCTCTCTGAGTCCAAACACACACTGTGACCACCATGCTCTTGGGCCACGGTGCCCACCATGCTGTCCCCTGGTTCAGCTCCTGCTGTCACCATTTCTCTGCCACTGCTTCTTGTTGTGTCTGGTGTCGTGGCTGTCTCCCCCTCTGTAGGTGTCAGCTGGGGCCAGGCAGTCTCGGCACAGGAGTCCCAAGTCTAGTGGGCGAGCTCTACTTCCAGCTCTTCTCTTGTGGTGGCAGAAAGTTCCCTCACTCTGGGACAGAAGCTAAAGCTGAGCAGGATGGCAAAAGTGACCAACCCCATTGTCAGGGCCCCACCCCTGCAAGAGTGCCAAACACCTCACTTACATTATTAGCAAGCTATCCAATCCCCTTGGCCAGCCACAACCACCTCCTCTGAACAGACCCATTCCATCATTTGGTGGAAGTGACAAAGGCTGTGGCTCAAAGGTCCACCTGAAGTGACCCACTGCCCTGCAGCCCTCGGCCTAGGGAGCCACAGCTGGATGCTGCCACAGCCACACCACCTGGGACTTGCCCCCCTTTCTCAGGCAGCTAGACAGGAAAAAGCCCGGGCTTAGCCCTGGGCCTGGACCTCGGGGCGGAGGGGTCAGGTCTGCGTGGGTTCTGCCTGAGGACCTCCAAGTGAGGGCTTCAAACAGCCGAAGTTTGTTCTGTTTCAGAGACCAGAAGTCCAAAGTCAAGGTGTCCGCAGTGCTGGCCCCTTCCCAGCCTCTGGTGGCTGCCGGCAGTCCGCCATTCCTAACCTCGTCCCAACTTCCCACCTCTCTTTTTTTCTTTAATGAAATATGCGGTTTGAACATGTTTGATCCTATCTGAGCCACCCTCTTAATAACATGATTTTATTTCGGAAACTTGCATAATTTTAAAACCAAGAAGATAATCTCAAAATTGAACTTATTCTTGTTTCCTAGCTTGTAACTCTGACTTGCTTAATTTAATAACATTGGTTGAAATACTTCCCACCTCTTGAAAGGATACTTGTCACCGGGATTAGGGCCCACGCCGATGCAGTATGACCTCACTGTAACTTGGTCACATTTGCAAAGGCCGTTTCCAAAAACGGTGACAGCCACAGCACCTGGGTTAGGGTTTCAGCATATTTTGGGGGTAGGGGCCCAATTTCACTCACAAGAGGCTCTCTAGCAAGTGCGCGCTCTCTCTGGACTCCAGGGCACCGGGTGGCCTGGCCAAGGTTTGGAAGAACAGCCCCCAGTTATGAGAGTGACAACCAGACTGTAGTGATGGCCCCCATGGCCGTCGCTGTGCACTGCCCCGGCCACAGACCTGGGCGGAAGGGTCTCTCTGACCAGCAGGGGCTTTCAGCGCCCCCTATGCCACGTGGACACATGCTCAGAAGGGGTGGTGTGGAGCAGCTGCCATGGAACGGGGCTGACCACTCTGAGACCACCATATTTCGAGGAAGTCCAGGTCACCCTTCATGCAGAGGCCACACGCAGTCCAAGGGCTAGCCAGCCCCAGCTTTTCCAGCCACCAACTAGAGGAACCAGACGTAGGGTGGGGACACCCACTGTGTTGCCTCCAGACCACTCAGCCCCACAGAGAGGTGCCCAGGTTAACTAGGACCGTCCACAGACTGTGAGGACCAGCAGGAAGACTTACTTAAAACCTCGGAGTCAGGATGATCAGCTACACACCACTAGACAACTGGAACACGGTGGCAATATGAGGACTGTCCCCCTGGGGCCGCAGTCCAGAGCGCATGGACAGTCAAAGTTCAGAGAAGGCCAGAAACCCCCATTTCTAAGATCATTCTGACCTGTCACTGGGGAGACACAGGTGACACTCCTCCCTGCCCACCCAAGATGCAGGCCCTTGGCTCCTGCCCCATACCATGAAGCTCTTTCCTTCCCACTCAAGAAATTACAAGTCCCACCCCAATACGGCTCAATCGTTCCTACAACCCTGTCCTCACCCTCTCGCCTGCAGGCTCATACCCCACCTGCCTGGCTTCCTCCGTGGCCCCGCAGAGCCCGCTCTGGTCCCACGCACCCAAAGCCAAAGACAATCTGACAAGAGCCCCTACTCCACCCTCCGCGGGATGCCCACGCCACTGGGCGCGACTCCCCGGGGCAATGACCCAGAAGGGGACAGGGAGACCGGCACCCCTCACCTGCGCGCAGACCACGGCAACAGAACCTGCGCGTGCTGCGCCCCGCCTCCCGGACGCCCCGCCTCCCGGGCGCCCCGCCCCCGCGCCGCGCATGCCCAGAGGCAGCGTCTGCTGGTTCCCGAGTCGGCCCCGTGTCAGATGGGCCAGGCGGTGCTCAGGACGCGCCGGCATGGAGAGGATCGAGGGGGTGGCTGTGAGCTGCTGCGCCGACTCGCCGTATCTGCGGCCGCTGACGCTGCATTACCGCCAGGTGAGCCGCGCCGCCTGGCCGCTGCACACTCCTTCCGCGTCTGCCGGCAGCCTGCAGGCCGCCGTCGGAGCCCCGCCCACCGGCCCGCCCCGGCCCGCCCCGGCCCCGCCCACCGGCCCCGCCCCGCCTTGCTCTTCGTCCTCCGCTGGCCCCGCCCCCTAGCACCCCAGGCTTTCGGCTAGCCGTCGCGCTTCTGCCCTGTGGGACGCGGGTTCGTAGACAGGCTGAGCGCCCAGACCCGGAATAAACCAAGAGAGGGACACTTGGGGGCACTGCCCGGCCTTCAGCCGGGTTTGCCGAGCCTGGCGCTCCCTGTACTCGGCGTCCTGGGGATCAGGGAAGGCTTCTCAGAGGTGGTGGCCTTGAGGCGGCGAGACAGATGGGAGAAAGAGGGCAGACGGGCGGAAGAGGATGAGTTCTAGGCTGGCCGGGAGCATGGATGCCAGGAGGGAGGAGCGGGAGCTAGGTGGTGCCTGGAGGGACCCGGGCGCGGGGGTCCAGACAGTAGGCCAGTTAGGTGGGCTTCTTCCTGGGATTATGGGCTCTCCACCTGCTTGCCGAGGGCTGCCCAGGCATAAGCCATCGCCCAAGAGGACAGCACTTCCCTTCCTACCTGGTGTCCCTGCCACACTGGGAGCCTGGGGAGCCGGGCCAGGGGTGCCTGGTGGGTGTGCACAGAGCTTTGTTGGGTGAGGGCTATCCTGACCGAGGCATCTCCCGGTGAGCTCAGTGCCCTGGGCTTGCACCTTTGCTGACTGTCCCCTGTCGTGTCTGCTCCATGTGTCTTGACCCAGTCAGTGACTGCCGCGGGCAGAACTTACCTTCCTGGCCCAGGCCACTCCCCTGGCCTCAGGCCTTCTCCATTCCTCTGGACAGCTCCCAGCCTGAGAGAAGCCAGCCACCCCTCATCTCCCCTCGGGTGGGTGTAGTCCCAGGGTCTCCAGGACAACTGGGCAGTCACGTCCCTGGTTGGGCCCAGGTTGGCGGCTGGTCTGGTGGGCAGCACAGGGCCAGTTGTGAGACTGAAAGGGGACACTACTCCCCTGGTGCTGGCCCGGGGTGGGGAGGCTGGTAGTCATGAGGATGCTGGCTCAGTCACTTAGCGGGTGCAGGCAGCAGGCTCTAGCTAGTGTAGGCTTGGGACCACCTCTGATCGGGGAGCCTGGTGGATGGACAGACAGACACCAGCAGGGACCCACTGAGTCTCTGAGGGGAAGGGCCGTTATCACACCCTAACCCTGTCCCACATGGCCTAACCCTCAGGTTGGGGGGCCTGTAGGCTCTGGGACCCAGTCCTTTAGTCTGGACCCAGAAACTGGTCCTGATGACTGCTGACCGCCGTCGGGGGGGGGTGGTGGGCAGACCAGTGAGGGGGTATGAGTAGGGGATGGCTTCCCTGGGCCTGTCCTGGGGTGGCTGGCCCCATGGCAGATACTGGGCAGGCCTAGGCTTGCCTGCTGAAAGGCGCCTCACAATGGGCTGTGGCGGCCTGACCTGCGCACCTGGGGTTACCTGTCCCCCATGGAAACCGAGGCTGCCGCACCTCCTCACCTGCTGTGTTCTGGCCAAGCTCAGCCCAGCCCTCCTGCCTGCTCCGCCACCCCTGGGCTTGTATGTTGTTCCTGCCTCCTGTCTGTGGAGTCCTCAGCAGCCGTCTCTTCTAGGAAGCCCTCACCAAGCTCACGTGCCTTTAGCAATACCCTCTTCTGAGCCTGGCTGCATTCTCTGAGTGGGTCCAGGTGCATTTCACTGCCGACCCTCCTTTACTGGGACAGAGCCCCAGGTTGGGCCAGCTGCTGACCAGGTCCTGGAGGCTGTGACCACGTGGCCATCAGATGTGGGAGATGGGTCCCCACGGGGCAGAGACCTCAGTGAGCCCAGGCCCGGCCCCATCGGCAGAGAGCCCTTGGAGACGGAGGCAGGGCTGGGTAGAACGGTCCCTGCCTGCTTGAGTCCCAAGTCTGGCCTCGGTGACCCTATGCCCTCCCTAGGGTGGGCCCTGTCTCAGCCAGCAGTGCAAGCTGGCAGATTCTGGGTCCCTTACGCTTCTACCTGCTGGAGCCCATGCTCATCTGTCCTGGCTGCCCACAGTGGGCCTGGCCCTGGCCCCTGCCCTGCTCTGCCCCGTGTGATCCCTGGCTGCTGTCTGGGTCCTCGGAGCCCTGTCGGGGAATGGGGTGCAGGTTGGGGATACAAGTTGGTAAAGGAAGCAAGTCCAGCCAGGTGACGTTGCCTGGAGTTCAGCATGGGACAAGGACATACAACAGCCAGTCCAAGCCAGAAATCGGGTGGGAGTCCCTGGCCTTTGGCCCCCGGGCTTCCACTGTCCAGTCACACCGTGGAATCACCTAGTACTGTGACACTATCTCCCATCAGGTTGGGCTCTGCCATCCCAACGGATCCTGGGACTGGGGCTGTCTCAGGGGACCTGCCACAGCTGGTGCTTCCCACACCTGGTGACAGCGTATGCATCTCTGCAGCCCGTGTCCTTGCTGCTGTGTCTGGCATTGGGCAGTGGTCCATGTCCTTCCTAGGAGGTCTTTTCTGCCTTATCCCACCTGGGTCAGGCTGTCCTTGACCTCCCCGCCTAGCCCAGACCTGTCGCCACTGCAGCTCTCAGCTCCTGATGGGTTAGAGGCTGGTGTAGCTTGGTCTGGCCACTTGTCCCAGCTCCCAGGAGCACCCTCTGGCCCACATGGCCTCCCCTGTGGCTCCCTCTGATTGCTGTCAGGCGGCCCCCCTGGCCATTACCAGACAGCCCTCCCTGACTGCTGCCCTACTCCTTTCAGAATGGCGCCCAGAAGTCGTGGGACTTTGTGAAGGCGCATGACAGGTGAGGGCCCAGCCTGGCCTGCCAGCCCAGGGGCTCCGTGGGGCCTGGGGGAGGAAGTCCTGTCCCACCCTCACAGTCTCCCGACTTGTGCGGCTTTCCCATCTCTTAGGCACCAGCCCTGTGGCCTTGCAGGCTGTGCCTTGGCCGTGGTGGTGGGCAGGACCCTTGGAGATAGCCACCCTGGTGCCGTTGCCCCTAGCATCAGGTCTGGCGGGATGGGCTGTGGCTCCAGGCGTGTGGCTGGTGAGCAGCTGACCAGCAGAGGCCACATGTCCTGTCGGTCATCTGGCCTCAGCTGCTGCCTTGCCACCCCTGCCCTGCCCAGCTGCCCCACATGCCCTTTGCCCCACCTCACCCCCTACCAGTTGGGTCCTGCTTCTGACTGTGAGCCTGGCAAGCCCCAGTCCTGACTGGGCCTCAGTTTCGCCATCAGAGCAAGGGGCCTACCATTCCTGGGCTGTTAAAGAACAGAAGGATGGGAACCAGGACCCCGGGAGGTAGGGGGTTGTTGGTGTGCTGAGCAGACACCCCCATTTGTTCCCCCACCCCCCAGTGTGTCCATCCTCATGTTCAACTCGTCCCGGAGGTGCCTGGTGCTGGTGAAGCAGTTTCGGCCAGGTGAGGCTGCCTGGGTGAAGCATGGGGTGCTGCAGGGTCCCCTCCCCACTCGCCTGGGTCTGAGTGCCGTTGGAGAGGGGCTACATCCCCTGCACCAAGAGGGAAGGTCATGTGGGGTGCTCTTCCTCCCCACCCAGCTGTGTATGCCGGCGAGGTAGAGCGCCGCTTCCCCGGCTCCCTGGTGGCCACAGACCGGGGCCCGGCACAGGGGCTTCTGCCAGCCCTGCCGGCCTCCGCGGGGGTGACCTATGAGCTGTGTGCCGGCCTGGTGGACCAGTCTGGGCTCTCGCTGGAGGAGGTAGCCTGCAAGGAAGTCTGGGAGGAGTGCGGCTACCGGCTGGCCCCCTCCGACCTGCGCCGAGTCACCGTGTACACGTGAGTCCTGGGAAGGGAAGGAGTGCCTCGTCCCGGGGGTGTGCAAGCAGGCCGAGTCCTTCTTGACTGTGGGGTCCGGCGAGTGTGACAGTGGTGTGCTCCTCCAGTCATCAGCCAGGCCGGAACTGGGGCTCCTGCGACTCGCTCTGGAGCATGCTGGGCCCGGCACCCCCACCCCGCGGCCCCCAGCCGTGTGGGGCTGGGCTCAGGGTGGCAGCTGCTGCTGGCAGATGCCTCCACTTCCTGTGGGATTAAGCAGCGGGCACTGCTGGTGGGGGTGAGTCAGATCTAGGTGCAGACGGCTGTGGCTCAGGAGGAGAGGGGCTAAGCTCTGGGCCCGGCGGGGCAGGAGGCTGCAGCTCTGTGGGGGCTGCCTCACCAGAGCCCAGGTGTTGCCCTCTGGGACCCCATTGACTGGGCTGCCTTCCCAAAACAGAGGGTGCTGGATGTGCCCATTCTCAGTCAGACCATCCTCTGCCTGGGGCTGCCACAGGGGGTCCTTGGTCCAAGGTGAGGTCAAGCCCAGGGAGGGGGTCTCTCGTTGCTGGGCCCTAGCTGTCCTACCACAGGGTGTCACCAGTCCTCTGGAGTCCTTAGAGCCCCATCTGGAAGGCAGGATTTCCGTGTTCTCTGTGTGTGTGGAGGGTGGGCCTCCGTGGTCTGCCAGTATTTCCCCCAGCGCTTGGGGAGGAGTTCTGAGGGATTTGGTCAGTGGTAGGCCACAGGGAGGGGGAGAGTGGAAGCCAGCTGGCTTGGGAGGGGGCTGGGGTCCTCCTTCTGGAGCAGGTGGGCCTGGACTGAGTCTTGACCGAGGGTCTTGGGTGACAGAGGCCTGTCAGCCCCAGGGTGGGGCCAGCTGTGCAGGCAGACCCCCAGTCTGAGGGTACTGGGGGGCTATCGAGGGTTCTGAGGAGCAGGCAGCCTGCTCAGAGGTACATATTGAAGAGGAGTGACTGGTGTGGCTGGGCTGGAGGAGCCAGGTGGAGGTCAGGGTCTGAAAGGTGACTTGCCTGCTACTCCCAGGTGACAAGACCCAGGGAGGCTAAGGGTGTCACTGGAGAGCTGACAGCTGAGCATGTGCCTGAGCTGAGGCTGGGATGAGACCCGGGAGGGGGTAGTACCCAGTGCCTGGCTGGGCATGTGCTCCTTGGCCCGGACCAAAGGCCAGGCCTCTCCTCCATGGGGCAGCGGAAGCTGGGCCTGGAAGCCCTACAGATGACACAGCCATCAAAGGCACCGCCAGGGTCACAGCCGGAAACGGGCCATCAGGAAGGGGTCAGCAGAAGACAAGGGGCTGGAGGCAGCAGAGGAAGCAGCTGGGGCAAAGTGGGTCTGGCCTGCGGAGGCCTGGGTGGCGGGACTGGGAGGTGCCCTGCCTGTCTCGCAGGGCAGCCCCTCTCTGGCCTGGACTCATGCTAGCTGGTACCCTTCGTGGGATAATCCCAGCCTCCCTCAGCTGTCTCCCCAGGTATCTCTCATTTCCCCTTCCTCCCAAACCCACATCTGGTCCATTGGCTTCTGGTCTGAAGTCTGGCCTGGGCCCTCTGTGGCCCTATCCCAGTGGCCCCCAGCCACCTTGGCTGCCTCCCTCCTCTCCCTGTCCTCTCTGGCATCCATGTTGCTGCCCTCTCTGCTGTCCTCTCTGCCCTCCACCCTCTGCCCTCCTCTCTTCCTTCCTCTGCCCATACCATCTGAGGATACTGACCTCTGGCTGGTGCATGCCCTTCTCCTGCCCACCCCCCGCTGGCTACCACCCACTGAAGAAGGGGACTCCCTCATACCACCTTCCAGCCTAGAATCAGAGGGCACCCAGCCTGACCCTCAGACAGCCGCACACTGGGTCCAGCAGCCTTGACGGTCACCCACTCCCGCCTTTGCTTCTGCTGCCCTGCCCCAGTCCCAGGCATGGGCACCTGGGCTCACACCCTTGCGTAGGCAGGGCCTGTGTGGGGAGCCCCCAGTGGCCTGCCAGCCAGCCTGGGTGCCCTGGGTGCAGGTTGAAGGCCCCGCTGAGGGTGGGGAGAACACAGCCTGAGCCAAGGTGTGGGGTCTCTATCAGTCAGAGGTACCATGCCACACATGACCAGACCTGGCAGCCGAGGACAGGACACACTGAGTATGTCAGTCTGCGCGTTGGTTTGCTCAGACTGTGATCTCACCTGAGGCTCAAGGTCCTTTTCCAAACTCAGGCATTGTGGCAGAATTCCCTTCTCAGTGGCTGTGTGGCAGATCCCGTGTCCTTGCGGGCTGTTAGTTGGAGACCTCTTAGCTCCCTGAGACTACCCTTGGTTCTTCTTACAACACGGCTGCTGGCTTTGTCCTCAAAGGCAGCCTGGGTGTCTCTTGGACTTCCTGTGCCCCCGAGCACTCCCGTAAGAGCCCATTGGATTATGTCTGGCTCCCCAAAGTCATCTTTCTTTTGACTAACTTAGAAGCAGCTGATTAATGTCCTTAATTATATCTGCAAAATGCCTTTGTCTCTGTCAAATAACCTAACTCAATTATGGGTGTGATGGCCCGTCACCTTCCTGGGTTCTCCCTCCTTGGGAGTGTACAGCAGGATCGGGAACCCGGGGGTGGGCTCGGAGTCCTGCCCACCACAGGGCTCAGAGGAGTGGAGCGGAGAGGATGGGCTGGGGCTGGGGCGGGGGGACTGGGGTTCAGAGCTGCCATGGGTGGCTGAGCAGACGCTGTCTTGTCCCGTAGGTCTGGTGTGGGGCTGACCAGCTCCAACCAGACCATGTTCTATGCGGAGGTGACCGACGCCCAGCGTGGTGGCCCAGGGGGAGGCCTGGTGGAAGAAGGTGAGCTCATAGAGGTTGTGCACCTGCCCCTGGACAGCGCCCAAGCCTTCGCAGACAACACAGATGTCCCTAAGACCCTCGGCGTCATCTTTGGTATCTCCTGGTTCCTCAGCCATGTGGCACCTGGCCTGGGTGCCCAGTGAGACTCCAGGGATCAACCATCTGCCTCCTGCCCAGCAGACCCAATAAAAGCCATGCAGCCCCAGCCTCTGTCCACTGGCCTGAGGTCTATGGCCTTGGTGGGGAAGAGGCAGGGGGTATGGGGATGGTGAATCTTTCCAAGATGTGCTGGGACAGGGGGACAGGATCCCCCAGAGAGCCCCACAGCCTCCAGTGAGCAGAAGCTGCTGGCTGCAGACCACACAGGGTGTCTGCCGTGGGAGCAGAGGGCTGGCAGAAGGGTAGGTCCTGCCGGGATAGCCCGGGGAGAGATGGGGACCCACCTTGGGCTTGTGGCCAGAGGCAGGGGTGGCCAGGCCTCCTTTCGGGACAAGGAGAAGTAGGGTTTGTGACTGGGCCAGTCCAGGTGCTCGTGGAGGGCCTGCTCGTCACTGGGCCACAGAATGAGCTGTGGCCATGGGACCAGGGCAGGGACGGTGGGATTCTGGGAGTCGGAGGGCAGAAACGCAGGCCACATACTGCAGAGGAGCAGGAGGGTCCCTACCCTGGCTAGGGTCAGGCAAGAGGCCCTCTGAGAGCCTGGAGCCAAGTAGCCCCTCTGTGCCCCCGGGGTCTCCAGGGACTGTGAGCTGCATCCCGCTTTACCTGCAGAGCACGCGGAAATGTCCTGACAGGTGTCACCTGAAAGGAGAGGCTGCAGCAGTTCAGGTCCCAGGGCTGGCATTCCGAAGTGTCCCCTTGATGGTGGGATCACAGTGGCCCACAGGGCATGGCCTGAGTGCTTTCCTGAACCCCCCGGTCAGCCTGGGGCTGTGGACAGGGGTACTGGGTCCCAATGTGGGGGTCCTCCAAACTGTGTACCATGGCCTGCCCCTAATCTCTCCTAGAGGCCAGGGCTGCCTGTGTGATGCTTGGGCACTTGGGGTCCCAGGAGGAGCTAGTGCCAGATGCACAGGCAGGGCCTATAGCTACCCAAGTGGGTGGGTGTCACCTGGGAAGGAGTATGTTCATCACTGGGGCTACAGCCCTCACAGATACTCTGCGGGCATAACAGGGCCTGGGCCAGCCTGCAGGACTCAGCCTCTGTGTATCCAGCTGAACCTTTCGGAGAATCCCTTCCCAGAGCCCCCAAACCCTCTGGGTGACATCCTTGGGGGTAGGGCTCAGTCTGGATCAGGGCCCACTAACCTGGGGCAAGTGAAGTGTCTGGGGTACTGCCCAGTGTGGCTGCTGTCTTAGTGCTGTGTGCCCAGTTCCCCAAAGCATGGACAGTGGGCCCAGAGGAGGGCACATAGCCTCTGGCTCCAGTTAAGACCTCACTGTTGGATAGCGGTCACTGCATAACAGGCAAAGGCCCCCTGCCCTGCCTGCCTGACCCCAGCAGGTGAGTACAGCCTCCCCCAGAGTGTGCATGTGGCTGAGTCCAGCCAGAGCAGTGCCCGGGGGTGTCCCACAGTGCACAGCCCCTGGGCCTGGTGGTCAAGGCACCCTGAGGAGTCCGTTGGCAGGTGTCCACTCAAGCAGCACCACCTGTATGCAAATGTCAGCCGAGACCCACGAGGGGCCTCCTGGGAGCCCAACCAGGAAAGGAACGCAAATGCTCTGGAGTGGGCCCTCGGGAGGTGCTGCCAGTGTCCCCAGAGGGCAGACAGGCCTGGGCTGAGTTGGGAGTCAGGACGCCCCCACATGTTTCAGGAACAAGTTACAGGCCAGGGACGTCCACTCAGCCCTGGAGCCTGCGTCCACCCTGCTACCCTCACATGCCAGCCTGCCTGATGCCCCTTTGGGAGCCTGCTGCTCTCAAGGGAGAGGGCCTCCGAGGTGCCCTAAGGAGGCTGGAGTTGCTGGCTCCAGGCTGGCGCGTTAGACAGGGCACCTGGACCTGGGTCCGGTCCAGCCCCCAACTCTGCAGCGGATGGGGAAGGTCAGCAGGCACCGACACCGCCCGGACTAATGGAGCTGGCATTGATTTCCCGGCACTTAGGGGGGCTGTAACCGGAAACCCCCCTCCCTGGCTGCTATATTTAGCCCGCAGGACAAGGCGGAAGCTGCGTTCACTCTCCAGCTTGGCTGGCTCTGTCCAAACCCAAGACAGGTTGCTCCCCAGGCTGGTCCCCAGAAGTCCCCCCCAAGACTGAAACCCCTGGCCAGGCAAGAGCTGAGTGCCCTGGTGTCGGGGAGCTCAGAGAGGGAGCCCCCCAGCCTGGTGGGGTTGCTGTGAGGAACCGGGTCCAGCTACGCCTGGCATTTCAGGCCCAAGAAGTCCCTGCAAAGAGGGGACCCCCGGAGACACAAGGCTGTCCCTGAGGCCCCAAGGTCCACCTCCTCCCTCAGGCGGGCATAGTTGCCCTTCTTGATCTAAGCCTCATCTGGCACTGTGAGGGCTGGGGCAGGGCCCTAGCAGGCAGAAGGAGGAAGGGGCTGTAAGAGGGGGTGTCTGTGTCCTGCAGGTGGCCCCCTGGACAGGGAGGCAGGGAACCCACCCAACTGGTACAAAATGCCCTGCGTCTGCTGGCCCCTGCTCTGACAACCAGCTGCCCTGGAAACCTGAGGGAGGTGAATGGCCCAGGCCACATCTCTGCAGCTCTGAGGGCAGCCTTGTGGGGAGGTCGCAGGTCAGGCTGGCCAGTGGACGTGCAGCCCCTCTTGAGAGGCCGTGAGCCAAGAGTGGGGGTTGGCCGAGGCAGCTCTGAGCTGGAGCCGCAGTCCATACGTCTGTCTGGCACACTTGGATGTGAACTACTAGTCAGCCTGGTCCCCCTCCTCTGGAGCGCAGAGCTAGGGGGCGGACGGAGGACAGGGATGGGGTGGGCCAGGAGGGGAGACGGACGGTGTGGTTCTGAGGACGCTGTCTCCACCAAATAAGAGCCCCTCCTGGTGGCCTCCCCAGGGCCCCTGTCACCTGCAGACCTCCTTGCCTCGTCCTTCCTGTCCCTCCCCAGCCGGCAGTCAGGGTGCTGACACTGCACTGTGAGGCCACCCAGTCTCAACTGTGCCCCACTGCTTCTGGCTGCTGGGCCCTCCCATGGGCCCCAGGGCTTTTGCACAAGCTGACTCTTCTGCCAGGTCGTGCCTTTCCCGGCCAACCTGAGCCCACCTTCCTGGTCTCAGTGGAGATGCCCGCACGCTACAAGTCTGCCCTTTGCTGCCTCATTCATTGGGTTCCTTGGCCACCCCAGGGGGTGGGCAGGGGCTGTCTACATGTTCACTGCTTGGCTAAGTGCCCAGCTGAGGCACCCAGGGGCTCCTGGAGGGTGGGCTTTGTAGTGCTGCACCGCGAGTGGGCAGGGTTGGGCTGGGATCTGCAGCAGGGGATGGGGGCACCTCTCTCCCCTGGGGCCCCCCACCTTCAGTACCTGCCTCAGCCCAGAGCAAAGCAGAGGCAGCAAGTCCCACACCAAAAGGTAGCCCAGAGGCCTCAGCACAGGCTGCTGCACCCTTATTTGGTGGGGTTCACTGTGTGTGGCATGCCTGGCTTGTGTTCTGCCCCTGCCTGGTACACCCCTCTCTGTCATGTCGGGCTCAGTTGGGGGTGGACACTCTCCCGGTGAGAACAGAGCCAATCTGAGGTTGGGGGTGGGATCTGAATGCTCCCACCAGGCTGGCTCCTGATGGGACTGCTGACAAGGGGCATGTAAGCCAGGTGGGGCCATTCCCAGGGGTGGGCCCCTGAGCCTGGGGCCGTGCGGCCCTGTGGTCCTGGCCTGTGCCATCTGTGGCATCCTGGGTGCCATAGGTTCCAGCAGCGCCCATCCTCCTGAGCCATGCCCCAGGCTCCTGAACCGCTAAGCTCGATTGCCCCAGCAAGCCCTCCACACCTCCGCGTCTGCCCAGGGTTCACTTACTCCACCGGAGCAGTTACTGGCCCCAGATTGGGGAAGGCACGTCAGAATCAGGGCCTGGGCCCAAGACAGTCCCGTTGTTGTGGGGGCAGTGATTCCCCTGGCACCTCTCCGGACAACTAAGCCAGAGACTGCTGACACTCCCGGCAAGGGACCCTACCGGATGGAGGGAGGCGATGTTTGAGGACAAGGAGGGACACCAGGAGTCAGCAGAGCTGTGAGACGGGGGAGCCTGGCGACCAGGCAGAAGGCGCCCTTTTGGAACGGGCCCGGGCAGCCTGGGCGCCGAGGGAGGCCTTTGTTCTCCGCTGTCCTCCCACCTTCCCAACCCAAGTTCCGGCCCGAGCATCCTTCCAGGGCCTGGCCCGGCCGTCCTCCAGCCAGCGCTGAGTCGGACGCAATACCTGCGCCCGCGTGGGCAAGACGGCGAGAAGGGGCGTCGGCGCCGAGCAGCGCCCCCTGCGGCCGACGTGGAGGTGGCAGGGGCGGCGCGGGCGGAGGGAAGGGGGTGCGCAGCCGGGGGCTGAGCGGAGGTCGGGTCCCCGGCCACGGAGCTCTGCCTGAGGACCCGAGCCCCGATTTGCTAGACAGGCGACATCCTCTCTAGGAGCGCGGCTGTGGCTCGCCGATAGGAGGGCAGTGCCACGGCGAGCTTGGGGGGAGCCCCACCCCCCCGCTTTCGATCCCCGGGGGCTCGGGGCGGAGGTGCGCACAGAGCCCTGGTGGCCACTCGCGCACGATGACCCCCGGGAGGAGGCGCCAGCCCTGCGGTCCGGGGCGCGCTCCGAGAGGCGGAGCCCTCCGCCGCCTTTAAAGCTGGGGGCCCCGGCGCCCCTCCCGTGGAGCGGCCCCGCCCCCTCATGCATATGCAGGTACACGGGTGACGAATGGGCGAGCGAGCTGTCAGTCTCGGCCCGAACTTGTTGGCTGCGGGAGCCGGGCGCGCGGGCGCGCAGAGCCGAGGCCGGGATCCGCCGCCGCCGCCGTTGCCGCCGCCGCCGCCGCCGCCGCCGCCGCCGCCGCCGGGAACCCGTGCCGGGGAGCCGTAGCGCGGGCAGCCTCGGCCGGAGCAGCCGCCGCGCCTGCACGCCTGCCCGCCCGCCGGCCCCGCGCGCCGCGGCTGCGCTCAGACCCCGCCCGCCGCCGCCTCTGCCGCTGCCTGCGCTCGGAGGGCGGGCGGGCGGGCGCCCGGGGCGGGTTCGGGCGGCCGGGGCCGGGCGGCGGCGGGGCCGGTGGGCGGCCGGGGCCGGGCGGCGAGGCGGCGATGCGGACCCGGGGCCGAGGGCGTCTGCCCTGGCAGCCGCGGCTGCTGCTGTTGGCGCTGTGGGCGCAGGTGAGGAGGGCGCGGCGGCGCGGGCGGCGGGACGGGGCGCACGGCGGCCCCTGGGGCCGAGCTGCGTCGGCGGCCCGGCGCGCGGTGCGGAAAGCCCTCGAGGGTCGCGGCGGCCGGTGGCTGGTGGGGGTGGGGCGGCGTTTCCGGCCCCGCCGCGACCCCGGCCCGCGCCTCCAGTCGCTCGCTGCTGCCTTATTTTTAGGCGGCTCGGCCCATGGGCTATTTCGAGCTGCAGCTGAGCGCGCTGCGGAACGCGAACGGGGAGCTGCTGAACGGCGCCTGCTGTGACGGCGACGGCAGGACGACGCGCGCGGGGAGCTGCGGCCACGACGAGTGCGACACGTACGTGCGCGTGTGCCTGAAGGAGTACCAGGCCAAGGTGACGCCCACCGGGCCCTGCAGCTACGGCCACGGCGCCACGCCCGTGCTGGGCGGCAACTCCTTCTACCTGCCCCCTGCGGGGGACCGGGCGCGGGCGCGGGCCCGGGCTGCCGGCGACCACAATCCGGGCCTCGTGGTCATCCCCTTCCAGTTCGCCTGGCCGGTACGTGTGCACCCTTCTCCGTGCCCTTACCCCGCCCCCGCGTGCTTGCGGTCTTCCGGGGCTCCGCGGGCCCCGCCAGGCTGGGTCCTGCACCCTGCACCCGCCTCTGTGCCCTCCCCGGCCGCCCGGGCCGGGACTGTCTTGGTGGCCGCAGCTCCAGCGTGCGGAGCGCGCTCGCCCGGTGGGGCGGGGCCGGCAGAGGGCGCCGCGCGCGGTCGACCCTGAGCGTGTGCTTTGTGGGCCCCCTCTGCGCCCAGGCCACGTGGGCGTGCGTGTGCCGCGGTGGGGACCTGGCGCTGGGGGCTCTCGCGGGGCCTCGGGTGCCAGCCTCGGCGTGTGCCTGCGCCGCCCCGCGCGTGTCTGTTGGGCAGGAAGGCGCGGCAGGGTGCTGGGGGCGCAGGCAGGCGGCTCAGGCATGTGCACCGCTCGTGCTGGGGCTGGCCCAGGGCAGGCCCTGGCGGAGCCGCCTAGTGCCCGCGGCCAGTCTCAGCCCGCCCGCTGCTTCCTGGATGCCCGCGTTGGGGGGGGCGGGCGGGCTCTGTTTTCTGGACTCGGGAGGGCGAGGTGTGTGTGTTGGCGGAAGCCTCAGGCCACCCAGGAACCCCCAGAGGAGGAGGTGCTGGCTGATGCTGCGACCCAGCGTGACCCAGCCTGGCCTCTACGATCTTTCTGTGACAGGGCTGCGTGGCTCGTTGGCGTTGGCTCATTGGCGTTGTAGATGGATTGTTCTTTCCGGGGAGGGAGACTGAGTCAGGGAGCCTGCCGTCTCTCTCGATGGAAGGGTAGCCAATCCAGCGTGAAATCTGGCTTGGGCCTGCTGGGGACATGTGTCCCCTCAGAGACGAAACGGGCTCAGTCACCCCTGTGGGCTGTTGGTCGGCAGACAGGGGGCCGAGATCTTTTGACTTGTAGCTCCTGGTTGGCCAGGCAGCTAGTGGTACCAGAGGCCTGTCTCGTGATGTTCTGGTCCTGGAGGTGACGAATTAGGACACATCCCTTCATAGGGTCAGGAGAGTGTCCCCTGTTGGAGGCTGCTCCCTACCTGGTCCCTGCTCCAAGCCCTGGGCTGGCGGCTCCTAGACCTGAGCTGGGGCTCCCTTGAGGGCCCTTCCTCACCCACTGTCCCAGTGAACCGGGGCCTCCCAGCGGGGACAGCTCCCAGCTTGGACTGGGCAGGCATGGGAGGCTGCCCCAGGCGGTGACTCCGGCCCAGCCCCCGCACTCTCTTAGCGGCGGCGGGCAGGTCTGTGCAGGGCTCTCAGCCTGTGTCTGCAGCTGGGCCTGTGCCAGCGCGGCTCCAGATTGCTACCTGAGGGTGTGTTTTCTGCTCGAGCTGGCAGCCGTGGGCGTGGGGGCAGGGTGGATGGTAGGAATGCGGCGGGCCGGCGCGTGTCCCCCGTGGCCCTCGCCCTGCTGGCCGGCAGGCAGCGGGCGGGACAGGGCAGGCCCTGCCTTCCCATGAGCCTCGGGGCGCCAGGTCCCAGCCAGCTCCCCTCCTTCTCTCTGTTCCTGGCTGGAACCTCCAGTGCTGCAGGAGGGACAGTTGGCTGCCCCCAGGTGGAGGGTCAGGGCCCCTAGGACGGTGGCATCGAGGGCAGCGTGATGCCTCTGCTTCTGCTCACAGGCCTCAGGGGCCAAGCCAGTACAGCGATGTCAGCACCCCACAGCCCAGCTCCAGGCCACGAGTGGGGGTGTGTTCAGAACTGGGCCCACCTGGGGGAACAGGAGCTGTGCTCCTCCAGTGGTAGGGTGGGTGGTCTCCTGCCTGGGACCAGCCGGGATCCAAGAAGCCCCCTGCGGGGAGGGGTGGGAGGAGGGCTTGGAGGCACTGAAGGTTGGAGGGTGTGGGCAGCCGTCCATGACCAGGCCTGGGCCTGGGAGTCGGGCCTGAACCCTCCTGTGATACAGACAGGACATAGTTCCAAGGTGGGGCAGAACCGGGGGCACAGATTGTTGGAGGTGGATCTGGAAGACCTCAACAGACCCCTTCCTGACAGCTCCAGGAACTGAGTCTTGGGTGCCTTCTTTGGGGTCTGTGGATCAGGGTGGGCAGCAGGGGTAGGGCCCCCAGCCTCAGCTCAGCACTCCCCCAGCTCTGCTCTTCCCCTACTGGCTGTTCAAGTTGCTGAGGGACTAACAGTGGTCCCAGGGGCTGGGAGGAGAGGCCTGGGGGCAGGGTGGCTCGCTGAGAGCCAGGTGCTCGGGTGTCTGTGGCCAGTGCGGGTCCTGAGTGCCCAGGGGCTGGGTTGTGAGGCCACCGGTCTGCTCCCTGCCCTCCAGAAGGGGGCTCTGGTCTGCGCACCCCTGCAGCCCTGCTAGGCGGGCCCTCTCACCCTCGCCCTCAGCACGTTTGTGGCTTCCTTGTTTTCTTAGATGGACTGCTGCCACTGCCCTGAACCTGAGGGGCTTCAGCTGGTGTTGGGGGGGCCCTAGGGGAGCACTGTGCCCTGTGGGCCCACACCAGAGGAGGAGGCCGTGCTGAAGGAGGGGTGGGTGTGGAAAGCGCGAGCCCACTGATGCTGCCAGCCCCCACCTCCCCAAGCCCTGGCCAGGTGCCCGGATGCTGGGTCTTAGGGCAGGTTGAGTGCCACTATGCACCCTGCTCTGCACCCCCTCCATGAGTGCCACCCTGCACCCCTCCCTGAGTCCCACTCTGCACCCCGCTGTGTACCTTTTGATGTGGGGTGAGGTGGGGCCATTGGTGCCAGGCAAAGCAGAGCCCTGGGAGGGAGGAGGAGGTTACGGGTGGCCAGCGGAGGGTTTGGGCATGGACAGAGCTTTGTCCGGGCCTTCTTGGGATGGGTTGGGTCAGTGAGCTGGCTTTGTGCAGGCAAGTTGCTTGACGGACGGTCTACAGCCGGATAGCCAGAAGGGGTCGTGGCACTCCAACCAGCTGGGGCTACGCTGGGGTGCCTGGGTGGGGGTGGGCTAGGCCTGTGATGTGGGGGGCTGCCCTAGGGCAATGGGACGGGCTTGGGCTGTGCCCGTGTGGTGGGGGTTGTCCTGGGATGATGGGGCGGGGTTGGGCTAGGCTGATGAGGTAGGGGGCTTCCCTAGGGTGACTGGATGGGGACGGACAAGGTCAGTGAGGTGGGGACCTGGCCCGGAGGTGCTGGTGTGAGCTCACGGGATTAGGGGAAGCAGGATCACTATTTCCCCAGACCCTAAGCCCAAGCCTGGGTCACTATCTCCAGGTGCAAACTGGATGGTCCCTATCCTTCAGGCCTGAGCAAGGGTCCCTGTCCTCTGAGCTGAGGTCCTTGTCCTCTGAGTTGAGGTCCCTGTTCCCTGAGCTGGGGTCCCTATCCCCAGATTTGGGGTCTGTGTCCTCTCAGCTGGGTTGCTTGTCCCCTAAGCTGGGGTCCCTGCCCTCTTATCCAGGCTGAGCTGGGCTTGACTGCAGCAATCCTGAAGATGCCATATGGGGAGATGTTGGGGATCCTTGGTTGAGATTGCCCACAGCAGGGTCACTGAGGTGGTGGATGGAAGGAGGAGCAGATAAGGCCCTGGCTTGTCCGTGGTCCTGACTGCAGGAGTCTGGGGGGACCAGTGGTCAACTCCTCCTGCTGTGGCCCTGGGCCCAGCCCCTGGGGGCGCCCCCCGCCTTGGTGACAGTGGCTGCGGAGGCCTGGGTCCTCCACGGCTCGAGTTTCAGGAAATGGATCTGGGCTGGGAGCTGGCACCCCAGCATCGACACTGTGCTGTGGGGGGCCAGTTGCTTGTCTGCAGTGTGGTGGCCGAGGAGCCAGGCTGGAGCCTGGGGTCCTCGGGCAGCAGGCAGGGAAGCTGCTGGGCCCTGGGGCACCCAGGGCATCCGAGGCTGTGGGAATGGCCCAGCTGTTGCTGTGTCGTTTCTGTGTGTCTGGGACACTGCCCTGTCATCCCCAGAGACGGTGTTTTGGACCCAGCCTGGGGGGTCTAGGCCAGGGAGGAGGCGGTGGGGTCAGGTTGGGTAGGGGTGGGTCGGGGCAGCTTTCTGGAAGAGGTTTGAATTGATCCCCAGGGAGTGAGGCCCTGTAGCTGGACGGGACCTCCCGAGGTGAGGCCAGCAGGCAGCTGGATGGCATAGGGCTCGCCTGGGAGGAAGTGGCGTTCTTGGCCCCTGCTTGCTAAGGCACCACGGTGGGCACAGGGATCTCTGAGTTGCTCCCTGCTCCCTGCTCTTGCCACTCCCGTTGCTCCGCTGTGGCCCCCAGGGCTCTTCTTTCCATCACGTCTGGAGACACCGGACCAGTCTCTGAGTGTCAGAACACACTGCAGTCCCTTTCCGTGGCCCAGGACCCGAAAGGCTAGGAGGGCAGGGGGGAGAAGTAGCCGTGGACAGGGGAGGAGACTGGGCTCAGGAGTGAGTTGGGGGGCTGGCCGGGGTGCCTGGTGGCTATGGTGGGTGCGGTGCTGCCTGCCTGCCTGCCGTCTTGGTTTGCCCCGGATGACTTCCTGCTGTCCCGGTGTGAGGAGCCCAGCTGGCGGGCGGTGGGGCCTCGTGAGTAGGCGGGAGGTGCATGTCCCTGCGGGAGCAGGTAACCGGAGCCCCCCGCGCTGGCAAAGGCGGCGGTAATCCTACCTGCGTGGCTGGCGTGGGGTTTCCTGGGAGCCGGGAGGCACTCCCTGCTGGCCCCGGAGTCCAGGTGTGGCCTCACAGGAGCTGGGGCCTGTGCTGCCCTGTGGGTTGGGGCCCTGGGCCAGAGTTTTCTGTGCCTGCTGTGGCCAGGTCTGGGCAGCAGGCACCACCTGAAGCAGTGTCTCCAGCCGTGTACTCCCATGCCCGCCCTTTAGCTTTCTCTCACCCACCTGGGAGCCCCTGGCCTTCCAGGAGCTGACCCAGCCATTCTGTCCTGTGTCCCACCCGTTCCTGGCCTCCAGGGCACCAGGTTGTCCCACTTGACCGCTTCTGGGCCATTCTTACTGGCTGGAGCCCCCAGAAGCCGTGCTGCGTTCTCCACCCTCTGGCTGGTCCGCAGCCCTCCTGCTCCCTGTCAGAGCAGCCTCTGCCCTCAGCTACGCGTGTGGGTCCCCCCTGGCTTCCCGGAGTGCACGGGGCAGAGACTGTTCTCAGTGATGGAGCATGCCTGGCCCGCGCTGGTGGCCTGGCAGGGACTGGGTGGCACGGGGCGGGGGAGTGGATTTCAGGGAGTGCCCTGGGAGGCCCAGAAAGAGAAGTGGGTAGTAGGACCAGCTGGGGGAGGGTCTGTGCTCATCCCCAGGAGCTGAACTTGGGAAGGTCAGAGATGGTACCTGGGTCCCCACTGTAGATGTGGCAGTGTGAGCGGGATCAGTGGGGCAAGTCATGGGCCTGAGAGATGGGGTGTACCTGGTGGGCGGAGGGGCAGGGGGAGGGCAGAGCCTGTGGGAGCAGCAGGGGTGGCGGGTTAGGTGGGAGTAGGGGCTGTGTTGCAGGGGATCCCCTTGTGCTGGAGCAGGGGATGCTCTTCCAGGCAGGGGTGGGCTGGGGCCTGGGATGGGACCCTGGGTGAGGAAACAGAGGTGTCTGCAGGAAGGGAGCGTGGCTTCACCCTGCTGTCCCTGAGGCTTTGGCTGGGCAGACTGGCAGGCTGGCCAGCCCTCGAGGTGGCCTAGATCTGACCCTCAGCCCGGGGTCGGGGAACAAGGCCCCGGGGGTTGGGGGGGTTGCCTCGGCCCAGTCGGGTGGGGCCTGTGTGGGCTGGCTGCTCAGGCCCAGGCTGTGTGCTGCCCCGCCCACCGTCCGGAGCCTGTGAGACCCGCCCGGGGGCCAGCAGGCTCGAGTTACCTTGCTGGCGGACAGGCAGGCCCTTGGTTGCTTGGGTGACAGGCTGACAGCATCCCTTCATCGTGGCCACCTGGGACACAAGGCCAGATGGTCCTGGGAGGGAGAGTGGCCACTATGAGGCTGTGGCTGTGTGGCCTGTCCCGGCCTCCATTTCCTCGTGTGCTACATGGGACGCTCTCTGCCTCTTGTCTGTGGGGATGGTGGGGCGAGGGGTGTGGCACAGGGCGGAGCACGAGAGCTTGGGGGGGCCTGTGATGGATGTGCTCTTGGCTGAGAGGCAGCTGGGGTGTGCTAGAGTGTTTGTTCCTCTCAAGGGGCTGGGAGCAGGACCTGCTGTTCCCATCCCAGGTCAGACCCCAGCCAGCCAGGGAGCTTCCCCAGCTGGGACCCTCAGATCCCAGGCCTCCCACCGGATGCTTGGCTGTGCCTGGGCCTGCCTCTGCCCACCCACTCTCTGCCTAGTTCCCTGTCTGGCTTATGAGTGCCTGCCTGGGCTGCTGGGCCCTGAGGGGGCAGCCCCCTGAGCCCAGAGGCCTGGGGGTAGGGCCTCCTGGCTCTGTGCTGACGGCCTGTTGTCTGCTGCCGTAGGTGGTTCCCCAAGGAGAGTCGGCCTAAGGGGGGTAGGAGGCCCTTGGCAGTGAGGGGCTGGAACTCTGACACCCCAGGAACAGAGTCAGAACCACTAGGGAAGGGGAGCTGGGCCCAGAGGTGTGGTGGGGGCCCCGTGGGTCTGACTGCCCCCTCCCCACGCCCGCAGCGCTCCTTCACCCTCATCGTGGAGGCCTGGGACTGGGACAACGACACCAAGCCTGACGGTGAGTAGAGCCAGGAGGCACGGGGCGGTGGGGAGGTACCGTAAGGTCTGCCCCCCAGGACACTGGGAGGCTGGCTCCCCTTGGCCTTGGGGACTTGTGTTGTTGGGTTCCTGGTTCTCTTGCCAGGACAGAGGCCTCTGTGCCAGGAAGCTTCCTTTACCTGGGGAGCAAACGTACTGTTTTCCCTTTTTGCCCTGGCTGCCAGGAAGCTCCGCTACGTTTGAGTGCTATAGAGCTGTGCACATGTTGTTTTGTGGTCCTGGGTTCATTTCTGTCGTTCTCTTGTGGGGCACATTCTTTTAGAGCCATGTCAATAGCATGTTGTCGTGGGGCCCCCTTGAGAGGCTCTGTCTGGCTTCATGGCCCCTTCTTGGCCCCCTGTCCTGAAACATGGGCCCAGGGGACCACTCCTTGAGGCTACCTAGCTTGTCTATGCATGGGGGAAACCTTGTGGAGGAGGACCAGGAAGGTTTTCTGTTGGTTTGGGGGCTTCGGGGACACCTGGGCAGATCACTGTAGGTAAAGGGACCAGCAAGGACAGAGGTCCTGAGGCAGGGGCAAGCCGTTCAAAGGTCCCAAGGCAGAAGTGAGCCATGGGTGTTTGGGGAGCACCATGGGGCCACAAAGGTCCCGATGCATTAGTGAGCTGTGGGTGTTTGGGGAGCACTCTACAGCCTGTATGTGTGGTGGCAGTCAGATCCCGGGGGGCTTGGGCCCACTGTGAGCATTCGGGTCATTTCTACTGTGTGGGGCTGTGTGGGCCACCATGTGGAGGGTAGATCTTATGGCCAGGATGGGAGAAACGAGGAGGCCCATGTGAGCCCAGGTGACCCAGGGCCTAGATCACAGAGGGCCCTGGGCAGGGCAGGATGGGCCTGGGTTCTGGCTGCTCCTGAAGGCGGAGGGGCAGGGAGGTGAGGGGAGTGGTTGGGTGGCCTAGGGGCCCAGCAGGACAGGGACAGGGTGAAAGTGACAGAGAGTGTTAGGGGTGGTCTGGCTGCCCAGCAGTTGGGGACAGGGTGAGGGTGACGGGGGGGTCCATGGTGGTCTGGGTGCCAGCAGGACAGGGACAGGGACAGGGTGAGGGTGACAGAAAGTGTTAAGGGTAGTCTGGCTGCCCAGCAGGTGGGGACAGGGTGAGGGTGACAGAGAGTGTCAGGTGGTTTGGGTGCCCAGCAGGGTGGGGACAGGGTGAGGGTGACGGAGAGTGCCAGGGATGGTCTAGATGCTCAGCAGGATGGGGACAGGGTGAAGGGTACAGTTTGGCCCTGCTGTCTTGGAGACAGCTGAGAGCCTCCTATAGATGAGTGGGCTGAACCCTGGGGCCCCCCAGTGTTCTGGAGCTGGGGAGACACAGTGGGGCCAGGTCAGAGGGTCAGAGGGCAAGACGTTTTGCTGGGAGATGCTGCAGAGGGTACAAACAGCAAGGCTAAGAAGTGTCCGTGGCACTCAGCAGGGTCACTTGGGACTTGGACAGGAGGATGCAGGAAGACGCAGGGGCCTGCTCCTGAGGGTTCACAGGCCTCTTGTTAGGAGAAATTCCAGGCCTGTACAAATGAGGGGTGGGCGCCCTGGCCCCTGTGGCCCAGCAGCGGGCCACCCTGAAGGGAGGTCCACCTATGTTATCGTGGACCCTTTCCTGTCCTGAGGTGTCAGAGGCCTGTTTCACATGGGGGGGTCGCAGGTGAGCACTTCTGGGGTGACCACGTACAGGGGTCATCACAGTGCGGGTGTGGGCGGCAACTGGAATGACAGCCCCATGTGGGTGACAAGTGGGCACAGATGGGGACAGCTCTCGGCATGTGCTGGGGCAGCTGTGCGTACAGCCAGGGGCAGCTCTGGGCACAGGTGGGGGCAATGGTGGGCATAGGTGGGAGCAGCCGTGAACACAGCTGGGAGGCAGCAGTGGACACAGGTGGGCTGAGTGGTGGGCAGAGGTGGGGGCAGCAGGGTCTACAGTGGAGAGTGGTTTGGGGCACAGGTGGGCACCAGTATTGGCTGAAGGAGGAGGCAGAGTCCTGGCTGAGGGTCAGGGTGGTATGCAGCAGAGGGCAAGGTGCCTGTATGATGGCCCAGTAGCCGTGCTGATGTGGAGGTCTGAGGTGTCCCAGCTTTGCAGGACTGTCTTTGTGGCCTGGTGGCTGCGGGTACAGAGGCGGGAGAGGGTGGGGTGCAGGGTCAGCCTGGGCTGGGGGTGCCGCGGGCCCTCTGGGGCTTGGAGTAGAGGGTGAGCAGTGGCAGGCACTGGCTGGCTTACTCCCAGGTGGACCTCTTCTCTGCCATCAGCCCACCCTGTGCCCTTTCCATGAGTCAGCCTGACTGGGGGGGGCACTCTTTTGGGTGGGAAGAGTGGCAGGTGGTCCTCGGTGGGCTCAGGGAAGAAGGGCCTGAGGCCCGAGGGCACTGGAGGAGACAGTCAGCTCTGAGGTTGTCTGTCCAGCCTGGGAGAAGGGTGGACGTGTTGGCCCAACCCCCACTGGGGCGCCTGGTACTGTTCCCTCCTCCTCCCCCTCCAGTCCCCACCGTGGCTCCGCTCTGCTCTCCCAGTAGCCCCTGCAGCAGCTGCCCCCTGTCTACAGCAGGGGCGGGGGTCTGGACTGCTGGGCACCCCCTGGGCCGTGTGGCCGCCGTGCCAGTGCTCTCACGCTCTGGGCCCTGCCGCCTGCCCGTGTTGTCCGCGGGGGCTCCTGGGCTGGGCTTTCTGGCTGGGCGGGCCCTGAGGGGTGGGCAGGCCCTGCGGGCTGACTGCCCTCTGCCCCCGATCAGAGGACCTCCTGATTGAGCGGGTGTCCCACGCGGGCATGATCAACCCCGAGGACCGCTGGAAGAGCCTGCGCTTCAGCGGGCACGTGGCCCGCCTGGAGCTGCGGATCCGGGTGCGCTGCGGCGAGAACTACTACAGCGCCGGCTGCAACAAGTTCTGCCGGCCGCGCAGCGACTTCTTCGGCCACTACACCTGTGACCAGTACGGCAACAAGGCCTGCATGGACGGGTGGACGGGCAAGGAGTGCGAGGAAGGTGAGGGCCGCGGGGCAGCTCCCGGCGCGGCTCGCAGCCCGTGGCGGTGCCGGCCCCGGCTGACGCAGCGGCGCCTCCTCTGTTCACAGCGGTGTGTCGACAAGGATGCAACCTGCTGCACGGGGGCTGCAGCCTGCCGGGGGACTGCAGGTGGGTGCGGGCGTCGGCGGGTCCGCTCGCGTGTCCTTGCGGGGCTGCTTGGCTTGGGGTCGGGGAGTTACAGCGTCTGGCCTAGGTGTTTCTGGTGGTGGTGGCCGGACAGCCAGGCCGGGGTGTGGAGGGTCACGTCTCTCCAGGACCTTTGACAGAGACTGGGAGGCCTTGGGCCCCCGAAGGACGGATGAGGGGGCTGCGGAGGCCCCTGGGGCATGTGTAAGAGGGGGATCTGGAGTTTCTCCCTTCCGGTGGGGGGAGAGGGTGCAGGACGGTTGGGGTCAGAGAGGAGGAGGCTGCTGACGGGGGCCAGTGAGCTGAAGCCTTGGGTGGAGCTGAGGGGTGGGGTGGATGCATGCACGCTGGTGGGTTGTTTGGCTCAGCTGCCTGTGGGGCAGAGTGGACGGCCCCTCGGGGCTTCCAAGGCTGTTGTCTGTACGGGGGTGGGCTCTCCCCTCTTTCTCCCGCAGAGGGCTGGGGGTGTTTAGCTGCTGACCCTTCTGTTGGTGGCCAGCACTGCTAGGTTCCTTTGAGTCAGAACCAACGGGGCAGTGACAGGGTATGTCCTAGGGCCAAAGAAAGACAGAGGCCAGGTGGACCCCAAGTCTGCAGCTCCGGAGGGGGTGTGCTGACGGGGGACCGCAGGGGTGCAGGCCGGGGAGGTGATGTTGGCCCAGCCTCTCTGACACCCCGGAGGCTCCTGGAGGGGGCGCTGGGAGGAGAGACTGGCCCCAGAGACAGCGGGCACCTCTGGCGTGCAGTGGCGGTGGAGTCATGGGGCAAGGTCGGACGTGAAGCCTGGCCGCCTAGCCAGTGAGGGTGTGAGTGACGGGGCGCTGCCAGGTCGGAAGGAAGTGGGGCAGTGAGCCAGGTTCCCGTGGCCGGAGCCTCACACAGCAGCTCTGACCGAGAGGCTTGGGGTCTTCGTTGTCACCTACATCTTCGTCTCCTGAGACCTTGGTCAGTGTTTCAGGGGAGGTTTCTGATAAGTGGTGGGCGGGGAAGTGGAAGGGCCGGGAGCCCTGGGAGATGGGGCGCAGGTTCTCAGGGTGAGCTCTGGTGGGGCGGGGCTACTGGGTGGAGCAGGGGCGAGGTGGGCGTGGGCGATACCCAGGACCCCCTCTAGGGCAGGGTTGCGTCTTCAGAGGCTAGGGCCCGGATCCAGCAGCTGCCTGAGGTTGCAGGTAGAGTGGGGGAGCCTGCTGAGTGGGGGTTGGGGTGGGAGTCAGACAGAGTCTGGTGGTGGGGTGTGGGGCAGGCAGAGTTTGGGGGCCCATGTCTGGGGGATGCAGTGTGGGGTAGGTAGTTTGGGGCCCCACTGACTGTGGGACAAGCAGAGTCTGGGAGCTCACTTGGCTAAGGTGTGATGTGGGGTGCAGGCAGAGTTTGGGGTCCCATTGACTGGGGGGTGGGGAGAGGGACAGGCAGAGTCTGGGAGCCCACCATCTTGGGTATTGGGAGCAGGCAGAGTTTGGGGAGCCACTGGCTGGGGGATAGGGTGGGGCAGGCAGAGTTTGGGGGCCCACTGACGGGATGGGGGCAGGCAGAGGTGGAGATGTAGCTATGGAGGGGGACACCAGAAGCTAGGGGCCAACCTGCCCCATGTTGCCTAGCCTGGCAGAGGTGCTGAGGGGCCCATGGTGGGGTGGGCTCAAGAGAGCATCACCAGAGGGTGAGAGGACACTTGGCAGGAGGCCTTGCCTAAGAGGGGCTCATGACTAGGGGGACAGGTACCCCCAGGAGCCACATCCTGAGTATCGAAAGGTGGGCATGATCTGGGCAGAACCCTGGTCCCTTGGCCAGCGGTCTGCTAGGGAGGCCTCCCCTCCACCTACCCTCTGTCCTGTGCCACAGGGGTGACCACGGGACTGGCAGATACTGCCAGCCCCCTCAGTGAGCATGGTGGGCTGGGGGTTGGTCCCCCCACATTTGCCCCTCAGTGTGGTGAGGTGGGAGTTGGTCTCCCCCTGTCCCCTCCTCAGTGTAGTCGGGTGCAGCTTGGCCCCCACACCTCTGGCCCCATGGCTTCAGCAACTGACCTACAACAGTGGGGGCAGGAATGCCCAGTACCCCCGCAGCCGAATCCTGCCCCCCTGTGCCCCTGCTGGCTGAGCAGGGAGGTGAGGAAGGCAGCCTGGTAAGGAAGGGGTTTCGGCGTGTAGGTGAGCCCCCGCCCCCCGTCTCCCTGGCCCCGTGGGCGAGGCCCAGCTGCTGGACTCCGGTCTCAGCGCTACCGGATGCTGCGGAGATGGCCCTACCTTCCTGCTGCCGGAGCCGCTGGCCGGAAGCGGGCTTGACCGCCCCACCCCGGGGCCGAGCATGCCCTCGGGACCCTTGGGGCCCGGGCTCCGTTGCTCACTGACCCCAGGCGCGTCACGGCCCCTCCCTGCACCTCCATCTCTGCGTCTGCTACCTGGAGGGAGGATGCCATGGGTGACATGTGGCCCTCCAAGCGTGAACCACCTTGTGAGTCGGCAGGGCCGACTTGTGATGGCCATCTCCCCAGCCTCGGTTTTTCTACGCCGGGCCCACGAGCTGGGCTGACGTCCTCTAGTGCCGCCCGTGGGGCTGGAACGCGCCTCAGGAAGGGCTGTGGTGTTTTCCTTTACAAAAATAATTTCACGAGTCAGAGGCTGGCCCAGAAGTGATGTGTCCTGGCTGTCGTTCCCGACTGCGGGACCTGTGCCTTCTGGACGAGGGGTCCTGGGGTCCTGTCCAGGACTGAGGGAGCCCTCTGGGATGCCAGGCTGTCTCCCCAGGTGGCAGTGCCCCAGTGGCTAGCTCTGCACCCTTGGTGTGTGGGTGTAGGCAGGGTGGGAGAGCAGGCAGGCACCCTGGACCTGTCTACCTAGCTGCTCACTGCTCTGCATGATTTCCTAGGGAGGACAATGGTGGCAGCCGAGGGCCAGACTGGGCCTGGGGCAGTGGGGCTGGGATGAGGGGGTTGCAGGCTGGATCTGGGGGGTGTGGGCTGGGACTGGGGGGGTGCAGCCTGAGACTGAGGGGGTACAGGCTGGGACTGAGTGGGTACAGGCTGGGCCTGGGGGCATGCAGGCTGGGTCTGGGATGTGCAGACTGGGCCTGGGTGCAGGGTACAGGCTGGGTCAAGGGAGGATTGAAGGCTGGGCCTGGCGACAGTGCATGCTGGGCCTGGGGTGGGGTCCAGTCTGGGCCTGGGTAGGGGGTACAGACTGAGCCAGGGGGTTCTGACACTGGGAGCCGAGAAACCTCCCAAGGCATGGCTGGAACACCCCCTGGTTTTAGAATAGCCCTGTGTTTGGCTTCAGGTGGGACTGGCCTGGGGCAGTCTTTAGGCCTTGAAGTCTGCCTCTGTAAAATGGGTCAGTTACATGGCTTGTTGGGAGAAAGGTTAGTACCCTTGAGTTAGAGATGAGGTCACGTGCTGTACCCAAGGACACAAGGCCAGGGCAGGCTGGGATTCCTCTCCAGACACCCTGAGGCCTGCCCAGACTCTGGTATTGCCTGGCACTGGCAGCGCTGACCTGGCCAGCTGGCTAGCTCCTCCCTGGGGTCCCGGCAAGACCTTCGTTTCCCGGCGCCTGCTCACGGGGCCCCAGCTCAGGGTTGAGTCCCAAAATAGTGCAGGGAAGACTGACAGGACAGCTGGGATTGACCGTCCTGTGGCCGGTGGCCGGGAGATGCCGGTGACAGGGCCTGCTCAGTGGGGCCATCACCCAGCCTGGCCCAGGGCCCACCCAGTTCAAAGGCCCAGGCCGCCTGCCTGGCTCCTCTGGTGACCACTTGTCTCCCGGGGCCTTACTGCCTGCATCTCCCACCCAGGTGCAGTTATGGCTGGCAGGGTCGGTTCTGTGATGAGTGTGTGCCCTACCCGGGCTGTGTGCACGGCAGCTGCGTGGAGCCCTGGCAGTGTACCTGCGAGACCAACTGGGGTGGCCTGCTCTGCGACAAAGGTGGGTGGCTGGGCCGGCAGGTGGGGTGGACGTGGTGCAGCGGGGCCTGACCCTGGCCGTCCTCTCCCCTCAGACCTCAACTACTGTGGCAGCCACCAGCCCTGCACCAATGGGGGGACCTGCATCAACGCCGAGCCCGACCAGTACCACTGTGCCTGCCCCGATGGCTACTCGGGCAAGAACTGTGAGCGGGGTGAGTGCCAGGTGGGAGGGTGGTCTGCGCCATGGGCCGGGCAGGGCCGGGGGGCCAGGTGGGATGGTCTGCGCCACGGGCTGGGCAGGGTCAGGGGCCGGGGCTGCACCAGCCTGCCCGCATGCCCTGCCCTGGTCTGGTCTTCTAGCTGAGCACGCCTGTGCCTCCAACCCCTGTGCGAACGGGGGCTCTTGCCATGAGGTACCATCCGGCTTCGAGTGCCACTGCCCCTCAGGCTGGAGCGGACCCACCTGTGCACTTGGTGAGTGCCCCCGGTGGGTAGCCAGGGAGGGCTGTGTGCACAGAGTAGAGTGTCCCCACAGAGAGCAGCCTGGGAATATGGGCCCGGGTCAGCGGTGAGTGGCAGAAGACACAGGACCCTCCGTAGCTACACCTGCCCCGACAAGTGCCCAGATCAGTGAGAGGAGCCTGGACCTTGCCGTCCCCTGAGAAATCTCTTGGCCTTTCACAGGCTCGTCTGGGACTTGGCCTGCTGAGTGGCCCCTGTCCCCGTGCAGACCCGCCTCCTGTCCTAAATCACAGTGGCTCAGCCCAGGTTCTGCAGGCTGTGCCCCCAGCACCCTGTCCACCTCTCTCCACACACCTCCCACGTGGGCCCACCTCACGGCCCCGCCTCCCCAAGCAGCCTCACCTCTGGGTCTCTGCCTCTCCCTGCAGCCGCAGCCTGCGACGCCCCGCCTCCCTCGTGGGCCACACCCCCTCGCGGGCCTCGCCTCCTAGCAGGCTGTATCTTCTTTCTGTCTCCTGTGGCACAGCACCCCACATGGCCAGGCGACCCCATCACCAGGAGCCCTGACCTCTGCGTGGGCAGCCCGCCCACCCCACATAGCCATGCCCCCAGCAGGCGTCCTCAACGCCTCTCTCCTCTCTGCAGACATTGACGAGTGCGCCTCCAGTCCATGTGCCGCGGGTGGCACCTGCGTGGACCAGGTGAATGGCTTCGAGTGCATCTGTCCTGAGCAGTGGGTGGGGACCACGTGCCAGCTGGGTAAGGCTCTCTGGGGGGTCCCTCCGCTGCGTGCCTGCGCTAGGAGCATGTGAGGCTGCTGGCGGAGCTGCTGGTGCTGCTGTGGTGTTGGGGTGCTGGGCTGCGGTGCGGGGTGCCGCAGGCAGGCAGGCAGGCCGGCCCAGCCTCTCCCTTGTCTTGTCTGCAGACGCCAATGAGTGTGAAGGGAAGCCGTGCCTTAACGCTTTCTCTTGCAAAAACCTGATTGGTGGCTATTACTGTGATTGCATCCCGGGCTGGAAGGGCGCCAACTGCCATATCAGTCAGTATGGGTGGGGCGCAGGGGGCAGGGCCAGGCACCAGGGCCCTCTGCGTGACCCCCCCGTCTGTCCTCAGATATCAACGACTGTCGTGGGCAGTGTCAGCATGGAGGAACCTGCAAGGTGAGGTCAGGCCAGCCAGCTGGGAGCAGGTAGGGTCCTGCCGCGGGCTCCAGCCTCACAGATCTCACCCGCCGCAGGACCTGGTGAGCGGGTACCAATGTCTGTGCCCGCGGGGTTTTGGCGGCCGGCACTGCGAGCTGGAACATGGTGAATGCGCCAGTGGCCCATGTCACGGCGGTGGCCTCTGCGAGGACCTGGTGGATGGCTTTCACTGTCACTGCCCCAGGGGCCTGTCTGGGCCCCTTTGTGAGGTGAGCGACCTCGGGACCAAGAGCCAGGCTGTGCAGGAGCGGGCACAGGGGCCTGGGATGGGCACCCCTGTGATCAGGTGACCAGGGCCTGAGTCTCCCTGTCTGGCTCCATAGGGCTGGGAGGTGGGGGTCAGGGTCTTCTGGTTGTCTGTCATGATGGGCTGCCCAGGGGCCCAGAAGCTTCGCTGTTCCCGAGTGGACACTTGTCTGTACCTGCCCAGAGGATGCAGCAGGCAGGCCCAAGGGTTGAGAGGCTGCAGAGGCCTGGAGAGGGCCAGCTTGGATGCTGCCAGCAGGGAGGGCCAGGGGCCTGTAAGCGGGCTAGTGGAAGAGGGCTTTTGCCCACCAGCTTCCTGGCACTGTGGGGCAGAGTCCAGTCTCAGGCCTCAGGACTTGTGGCTGTCCCTGAGAGAGGTGTGGTGGAAGGGGCGTTGAGAGCTGGCCTTCCTGCCTGCGAGGGACGAGGGCCGGATGCGCCTGCTGAGACAGAGGAAGCATGGCTGCCCTGGAGAAGTGGGTGGTTGGAAGGGGCTCAGGGGCCACAGGTGTTTCCGGCCAGCAGACCTTGCCTAGCTGTCTTGGGTGATGGGCCTCAGGGGCTTGGTCCATTCCGCCTGACTAGGTCCAGGTCTTGGGGTTCCCAAGGTCCTGTTCTAGTGTGACGTGGGAGTCCTGGCCTATCTCCGGACAGCAGACTGGGTCCTCACAGATGCTGTGACCCACAGGTGGACACAGACCTGTGTGATCCCAGTCCCTGTCAGAATGGTGCCCGCTGCTACAACCTGGAAGGTGACTACTACTGTTCCTGCACGGATGACTTCAGTGGCAAGAACTGCTCTGTCCCCAGGGAGCCGTGCCCGGGTGGCACCTGCCGAGGTAGGCATGGCTGCCGGGCAGGGTCCAGGGGCTGGCGGGGTGCTGTGGGCCTGAGTCTGCCCACCCTCTGCTGCAGTGATCGATGGCTGTGGGTTAGAGGCAGGACCTCGGGTGCCCGGCACTGTGCCTTCCAGTGTGTGTGGCCCCCACGGGCACTGTGTCAGCCAGCCAAGCGGCAACTTCTCCTGCATCTGTGACAGTGGCTTCACAGGCACTTACTGCCACGAGAGTGAGTGGGTCGTGGTTGGGGCTGCAGGAGAGGGTGGTGCCGTGGGTGGGGGCTCGAGAATGGGTGGAGCCACCCGTGGGGCCTCAGGAGTGGGTGGGGCCACGGGCGGGAGGGGCTGGCAAGGACCCGTGCTCACACACTGGCTGTCTGCAGACATTGACGACTGCCTGGGACTACCCTGCCACAACGGGGGCACCTGCATCGACGAGGTGGATGCTTTCCGCTGCTTCTGCCCCAGTGGCTGGGAGGGCGAGCTCTGTGACATCAGTGAGTGGGCGGCCCCCCAGAAACTCCAGGGCCTGGGCAGGGTGGTTGCGTGAGGCACACGCCCACTGCCTCCCAGGCATGTGCAGGGCCCGGGCTGCCACGCGGCCCCTAGTGTGGCATCGGGCTGCTGCGCCCTGGCTCGGTCCACTCCAGCCACCCACACACCTGGCTGCTCCTCTGTGTCTCTTGCCGTCCTGGCCCTGGCACCTCCTTCCTGGGCAGCCTTCCCTGAGAGCCACAACCCCTGCTGACCAGCGTGTTCACCCCCAGATCTCAACGACTGCCTTCCTGACCCCTGCCACAGCCGGGGCCGCTGCTTCGACCTGGTCAACGACTTCTACTGCGCCTGCAGCGACGGCTGGAAGGGCAAGACCTGCCACTCCCGTGAGCACCGCAGCCTGTGCCCGTGCCCGTGCCCTCTGCTCGGCATCCTCTGCCCTCTGCCCTACGTCCTGTGCCCAGCGCCCTGCGCCCTCTGCGCTGCACCCCTGCCCACAGCCCTGCGCCCTCTGCATGCTCTGCCGTTGCTGTGGGGACAGGCCACCACCTGCCTGCCCGCTGAGCTGCCTGTGTGCCCACAGGCGAGTTCCAATGTGATGCCTACACGTGCAGCAATGGGGGCACGTGCTATGACAGCGGTGACACCTTCCGCTGTGCCTGTCCGCCCGGCTGGAAGGGCAGCACCTGCAACATCGGTGAGGGGTGCCGGGGGCCCCCACCTGTGCCACCCTGTTGCCCGTCCTGTGGACTGGCTGGTCCCAGGCCGCACCCACCCCTGTGCCCTGGGCCTCCCTGTCTGGGTTGGGGTCTGCTGGGGGCCAGTCGAGCAGCCCTCTCGTTTCTGCCCTCCTGAAGCTGAGAACAGCAGCTGCCTGCCCAACCCCTGTGTGAACGGTGGCACCTGCGTGGGCAGCGGGGACTCCTTCTCCTGCATCTGCCGTGATGGCTGGGAGGGCCGCACCTGCACGCACAGTGAGGCTGGGGGCACGGGAGGCCTTGGGGGGGCTCCTGTCTGATCCATTTCCTCACCCCCAACAGAAGGCACAGTTCCCACCTAGACTACTGCTGCCTTGCCCCATCCTTTTCTCAGTGGTCAGGGCCACTTCCTCCAGAAAGCCCTCCCTGACCTTTGCTATCCCTTCTGCCCGGGTAGCCTGGTCCCACCTGGCTTGCATTGGTAGTATAGGAGTCTGGGATTCCTTGAGGTCTCCCGGGCACAGCAAGGCCTGGGTAGGTGATGGCTTAAATGATCCTTCTTTTTCACTCCTTTCTCAAACTTAGATACCAATGACTGCAACCCACTGCCTTGGTGAGTGGCTGCTGGAGGCTGGGCAAGCTGGGGGTCTGGCTGGCACAGTGGGCCCCTGTTGACACCCATCCTGTCCCCTGTAGCTATAACGGTGGCATCTGTGTCGACGGCATCAACTGGTTCCGCTGTGAATGTGCTCCTGGCTTTGCGGGCCCTGACTGTCGCATCAGTGAGTAGATGTGACCCGTGGGTGGGGGTCTTGCTGTCCACAGCCCCGAGGGGCAGTGCCACCACAGGCCAGGCTTCCACACCTCAGTTTCCCCACGTGTCTGTCCCGCTGGACCCCAGAGCGTGCACTGGCACAGTATAAGAGGTGGTCCCACCAACAGGGGCCAGAGCGCACAGCCCACTGGGGCCCATCCATGGCTACAGGGCATCTGTCTGCTGTTTTCCCAGCCAGAGGGGCCCTCTTCTTCTCCTACCCTGAATTGAACCACCCATCCAGGCTTCTGCCCAGCCCCCTCCCTACTCGAGAAGAGATGGAGGGCATGCTGCCTCACTGAGCCTCGGGCACAGGATGGAGGGGTCCAGCTCACCTCCTGCCCAGGCAGGGAGATTGGCAGTCACAGCCCTGCAGGGCTCTGGGTAAACCGAGGCCGAGTGGTCTCCCGTTGCACCCGGCCCCTTTGTCCTCACCCACGTCCTGGGCCTGCATGTAGCCCTGCTGGCTGCTGAGCCCCAGGCTTTCCTACAGACATTGACGAGTGTCAGTCCTCGCCTTGTGCTTACGGAGCCACGTGTGTGGATGAAATCAATGGTTACCGCTGCAGCTGCCCACCTGGCCGGTCCGGCCTGCGCTGCCAGGAAGGTGGGCCATGGGAGATGTGCCAGGCGGGGGGGTGTGCGGGGTTGGGAGGACACACTGAGGAGGGGGTGTGTGCCGAGTGGGGGGAGGGCTGCGTCAGATGACGGGGTCTGTACTAGGTGAGGTTGTGTTGGGCTGCATGGGGTGGGTCCTTGTCATCGGGGCTGGCACACACTCCCGGCTTCTTCTTGCAGTGATCGGGTTCGGGCGGTCCTGCTGGTCCCGGGGCACACCCTTCCCTCATGGGAGCTCCTGGGTGGAGGACTGTAATAGCTGCCGCTGCCTGGATGGCCACCGGGACTGCAGCAAGGTGCGAGGGACCTCTGCCGTCACCCCATTCTGCCTTGGACCCCAGGAGGGTGGGTGCCCTGGCAAAAGCCTGCCCCATGCCAGGCTGGCCTCACAGTAGCCCTGACCCTTGCCATGTGGGTGGGGAGTGGAGGCTGGGCTGGGGAAGGTGTGGCTCAGACCCCAGAGGCCCATGCCTGGGCCCCATCTGGCCCTACCAGTCCCTGCTCAGGTGGGCAGTTGAGTGTGTCTGCCTGGGAGCCCTAGGGAGAGGGGACAGGCAGGAATCTGTCACCCTGACAGTGTGTGTGTTTTATTCTGTGTGTTTGTGGTTCACGTCTGTGTACTGTGTTCTGGTGTGCCATGTCTGCCCCAGGTGTGGTGTGGGTGGAAGCCCTGCCTGTTGGCTGGCTGGCCCGATGCCCTGAGTGCTCAGTGCCCACCGGGGCAGCGGTGCCAGAAGGCCCCAGGCCAGTGCCTGCAGCCACCCTGTGCAGCCTGGGGGGAGTGTGGCACCGAAGAGCCCCTCCCACCCAGCACACCCTGTCGGCCACACTCCAGCCACCTGGACAACAACTGTGCCCGTCTCACACTCCATTTTGACCATGACCAGGTGCCCCAGGTGAGTCCCAAAGTCCCTAGTCTTCTTGGGTGGCTGCTCAGACTGCCCAAGGCCATGGTCCAGCTGCCCTCAACCAGCCAGGCAGTGGCCCAACACTGTGGGGAGTGCTCATGGGCACCCAGTCTGCTGGGTTGGGGTGGCCAAGGTCACCCAGAGGGCAGCAGGGCCCAGACCGTGATTCCCGTTCACCTGGCTGGTCCTGGGCTGGAGGTAGCCACGGACCTGTAGCTCTGCTGCTCCAAACAGGCCTTTTGGGGGTCGAGCAGTCCCCCAGCCTCCTGGGGCTTAGGACACAGTGAGGCCTCCCCCTGTCCCGCTTAGCAAATGGCTCTGTGCCTGTGGGCAGTTACCACGGAGCTGCTGCTGCCCAGGTACCGCAGGGGGTGGAGGGGAGGGGCTGGCTGGCACCCCAGGCCCACCGGGCCCCTGCCTTCTGGCGTGCCAGGCTAGGTGGGCAGTGTGGAGTTGGCTGTGGGAGGTGCCATGGGCCCCTCTCATGGCCCGCTGGCTTTGCCCAGGGCACCACGGTGGGCACCATCTGTGCGGGGATCCGCTCCCTGCCAGCCACCAGGGCCATGGCCCGGGACCGCTTGCTCGTGCTGCTCTGTGACCGGGCGTCCTCAGGGTCTAGTGCTGTGGAGGTGGCCATGGTGAGTGCTAGGGGTGGGGTGGTACCTGGGGTGGCCCCTTGCCTGCTTCTGGGGGCCTGTTTTGTGCACTTGAGGGCAGTGTAGACAGGCTTAGTCTGGCACACAGGGTGACATGGGCATCCACCCACAGTATGGCAGCGTGAGGTGGGGCTTCCAGGGTGTTGGGTGGTGCAGTGGGGGGGCACGTTGAGTGGGGAGTAGGGGCAGTGGGCATCGAGGCCCTGGGCTGTAGCCAGCAGGCATCCATTCACGGACACCAGCCATGGCGCCAGATGGGAAGGGTGCTGGCTGGGTGCTCTTGGCGGAGGAGCCGGGGTGTAGGGGGCCCGTTGTCCCTGTGTGCTGTTGTGGGAAGGTGTGGCCCAGGCCGACGGAGGCCCGGGAGGCAAGCCCTGCAGGAGGTGAGGGGTGGTGGTATCTTGGGGACCCTAGGCACTGCTCCTGAACCCCTTCAAGCTCCAACACAGTTCCCAGGGGATACGGTGTACCTGGCTGGGCACGGGGTGGGTGCAGGTGCCAAACTGGTTTGCCTGCGGCTGGCAGTGACCCTCGGCTCTGTGCCCTGCCCAGTCCTTCAGCCCGGCCCGGGACCTAGCCGACAGCAGCACCATCCAGAGTGCAGCCCACGCCATCGTGGCAGCCATCACCCAGAGGGGGAACAGCTCCCTGCTGCTGGCTGTCACTGAGGTCAAGGTGGAGACGGCCATCGTGGGCAGCTCTTCCACAGGTGTGCTGGGTGAGGCAGGGGCTGGGAGCCCATGGGGAGCACCGAACCCGTACTGGATTGCAGATAGAGGATCCCCAGCCCTCGAGGCCTTCCCAGCCCCTCTTCTGGGACCCTGCCAGGCCACCCCACTAGCCGGAACTCCCCCTGTGGGCATCTATGCCCAGCCAGCCTGGCCTCTGCTGTGGCCCGGGTCTTCAGTGCCCACCCGCCCTCCATGCTGTCTGCAGACCTGCTGGTGCCCGTGCTGTGTGGCGTCTTCAGCACGCTGTGGCTGGCCTGCATCGCCATCTGTGTGTGGTGGACCCGTAAGCGCAGGAAAGAGCGAGAGCGGAGCCGGCTGCCGCGCGAGGAGGGCGCCAACAACCAGTGGGCACCGCTCAACCCCATCCGCAACCCCATCGAGCGGCCAGGTGCGGGGGGCCACAAGGACGTGCTCTACCAGTGCAAGAACTTCACGCCGCACCCCCGCAGAGCCAGTGACGCGCTGCCTGGGCCAGCAGGCCACGGGGGCGGTGAAGACGAGGAGGATGAGGAGCTGGGCTGCAGCCAGGAGGACTTCCTGGAGGCGGAGAAGTTTCTTTCGCACTCATGCACCAAAGACCCAGGCTGCACGCCAGGGCGGCCAGCACTGTGGGCCTCAGGCTCCAAAGTGGATAACCGTGCGGTCAGGAGCGTCAATGATGCCCGCTTCGCCAGCAAGGACTAGGGCTGCTGCCACCGGCCGGAACCCAGCGCTGCCACCCGGCGCCCTGGAGGCAAGGCTGAGCGCATAGTGTCTTTATTTTGTGTAAAAAAGGAAAAAAGCAGAAACAGATGTTTATTTTCTATGTTTCTTTAACCTTGTATAAATTATTCACACCAGTCAGGCAGTGAGCAGGGGAGTGCTCCCGGGGAGTCCCTGTTTTTGCAAAGTGCCCCTGTGTTGCCCTCAGTGGGTAGCAGCTCGGCGAGGGGCGGTTGGGTTTTCACCAAGTCGCAGGTTTGCCCCCAGAGGTGGTGCGCTGTTTACAGAATCTTCCTTTTCAGTTCCCACTTGGGTTTCTCAAAGGGCCAGTGTGGCCCGTGCTGGTGAGCGAGGTCTGTGGCAGTTGGTGAGGCCCTGTGCTGGCTGGCAGGCCCCGCGGTGGCGGGTGGCCCCGTGGCAGCTGGTGGCCCTGTGACGGTTGGCATGCATGGCCCGCTCCCCAGCCAGAGCCCCGGAGCCAGCTGCTGTCACCCCTTGCCCTGGCACACTTGCTCCAGGGGTCCCAACTGTGCGTTCAGAAGTGCCCTTCCTACTGCTCTGTCCCCTGTGGGGCAGCCGCAGCGCCGAGCTCCTGACAAGTGCCTTCACACACCCGGCTGCTGCCCACCTGCCAGCTCCTGGCCACCCTCCTCGCGAAAGTGCATTTCTGTAAATATGTACATATTAAATGAATCACTCTGTATATTTGATTTAATAACTTAAATGCTTTGGCCTCCCTTGTTCCTTGGACACTGCTCCTTTTTTCTCTGAAACTGCAGTAGGGGCAGGATGGTGCCGGGGAGCTGAGCGTGGCTGCGTGTCAGGCGGGTGGGATGGTTGTGCCGCCACCAGGGTCCATGGCACAGCACCATTTTGTAGGGGCGAGTGAGGCTCGGGAAGAGCTTTTCTGGCAGCACGGGGGTGCTGAGCACCAATCCTCCCACTAAAGCCAGCTAAAAAAGTCTCATAAAATAGGCTAATGTGGTTTAGCCACAAGACTGCAACATTTTAGGGAATTGGCAGGCCAAAACTGGAATGTGAGAAGGGAAGCGGGCAGGCCGCTCCTGGGGGCAGTGGGGGACCGCCTCCGCATCCTGGAGAGCAAGCACCCGTGCGGGTGAACTCAAGGCAGCCTGCCGCTGCACACGCTGATCACTGACTCCCCTGGGAGGTGGTCGGGCAGTGACCCAGTTGAGGGATGAAGCCAAGGTGGGGTCTCTCAGGAACCGGAGGAGAAAGACTGCACAGCCTGGGTGTGTTGGGGGGGCCTGCGCGTCTGCAGAGCTGAGCGAGCTGACCAGCTGGTCGCCACAGACTGGAAGGCTGGAGAAAGCCATGGCGGTTGTCACAGATTCTCTAGAGAGCTGAGAGCAAGCCGCAGCCGTGCTAACAGTCCACAAGCCACTTGGGGGTGCCAACCTGTGCCCGCTGCCAGCTCTTCCGTCATGGAGGGGACAGGAGCAGGAGCTGAGGGGAGGCTCTCTCCACAGCTGGACCTCAGTGGTGTGTGACCTCCAGGTGTGGGAGAGCCGGAGGCAAGGCCACCTCTGGCCTTGCCCCCAGGAGAGGCACCAGGGAGATCCACCGGAAAAGCTTGCCTTGGAGAAATTGGGGTTTGCACCAGGTTTGTGGGGATGCAAAGCCACACTCCCACAGTGGGTCAGCCAGGAAAACCGCAAGCCCCAAAGTTACTTCCAGACAGTGTTGCCTAACTCCTAGGTCTGTGGGCACCGGGGCGAATGTGAGCTGCTGTCCTTCCAGGCCACTGTGATCCTCATGAGCGGTTTGTCAGTGAGCACGTCACAGCCAATACAACCATGTACACTGCCACTGAGTCGATTCCGACTGACGGCAGCCCTAGAGCACAGAGTCGAGTTTCCAAGGAGAGCCTGCTGGATTTGAACTGCTGACCTTTCGGTTAGCAGCCATAGCACTTACCACTGTGCCACCAGGGTTTCCAGCAAGTCTATAGAAGACTTATTCAGACCTAGTAGATCTGAAACAGAACCAAATAGTCCTTATAGAAATGAAAAATAAACAATCCCCAAGCTGGACGCTTAAGGAACAGTCTAGCAGCTACCTGCAGATACTGTTGAAGAGAAAACTAATGAACTAAAAGAGAGAAGAAGAGAAACGACTCAGAGTGCAGCCCAGGGAGACAAAGAGGTGGAAGTAGGTCAGCAGGTGCCTGAGGGTCCGTGGGCCACCTAAGGGCTGCCCTGAGGCTGAGCGAAGCTCGGTCAGCGTGGGGTGACCAGAGAGAGTAGGGGCAGCGGGCAGAGCTGAGGGTGCTGGAGCCCCTTCTCTAGAAAGCGTGACTTGACTTGTGCCTGCCTGCTTTCAGGAGCAGCCAGCGTGCCCCTGAGTCTGGGGAAGGCCTCAGAGGTCTGTAGCCTCTAGCAGCCCGGGGTTTCAGGGTTTGCAGGGCACAGCCAGGTCTCCGTGCTTGCTCACGGGGAGGCCGGTGTTGGAGGTGGGGGCAGGTAGCACCTCCAGTTGCACCTTGCGCTGAGTGTACAGTTGCCTGGGTTACACGTGTGTGCCTGCGTGTGATGTGTACACACACAGTCAAGCATGTGTACAGTGCGTACATGTCTGTGCACGCATGCATGTGTATGTCTGTGCCTCCCCTGTGCCTGCTGCTCAGTGTCCTGGGGGTCTCAACCCTTCCTCCTGCTGCCTGGGCCCTGACCCAGCCCAGCCGAGAGAGGGAGACACTGCCCCGTATCTAGGCCCAGCTGACAACCCACTGCTGGTGTTGACAGCCAGGGCGAGTGCTCGAGGCCGGCCCGGCACACTCACTCCTCTCTCTCCTGCTCATGCCCCTTCTGGGCAAGGGGACTTGTCCCCACCTCAAGGACTGCTGAGCCAACCAGCACTGTCTGTGCAGCCAAGGACACTGGCTCACCCTACGGCCACCAACTGTGGGGGCCCTAGCCAAGGGTCAGCCCTGGTGCCTTTCTGCCACTCCGCCCCCAACAGGGCCTATTCTTTCCCGGGTGGGTGAGTGGGCAGGTAGTTAGACCTCCAGGGGGCAGCTGTGTCTTCAGGAAGCTTGGCGAAAGGGGAGCACGCCGGAGGCGCTTCAGACGGGGCGGCATCTGCAACGGCCGAGGTGCACGGGCTCCTGGAGGTCCCGGCCAGGCAGGAGAGGTGGACACAGCCCAAGGCACCCACGCTACCACCCTGGTGGCAGAACCCGTCACTCTCCCTCTGGCTGCGTGGACTGCAGCAGAAATCTGTGCTGCTGGCCAGGCAGAAAACGACCTGAGGCCTTGGTTTTCGGGTGCTTGGCCAGCTGTGCCACCACCCACTGCCCTTAACCGCCATGGGCTTGGTGCTTGGGGCAGAAGCCACCGCCCCCTGACCACCTGTCCCACCCCACTACCCTGCAACCGCCTCTGTCCCTCTGCCTGCCTCTCTGTCTCCTGTTGAGGGGCACCTGGGGAGCTCAGTGGGGCTTGGCCTGCAGTGGGCTGGGTGCTGCACCATGTCCTGGGGAAACACTGAGCAGCTGGGCGCTGCCTGGTGGCGGGGCAGTGGGGGCTGAGAGCTGCAGGCCTGCAGTGTCTAGGGGCACCTTATTTGGTTGTAGGGCCTAAACACCGTGGGGTGAGAAAAGGGGGTGCTTAGGGCTGTGCGATCAGGTTGGGCTGGTCAGGGCACAGCCAAGAGACGGTGCGGCGGTGGGGCTGGCAAGCCGGGGCTGAGGCGGCCTGGCAGGTGTTCGCCAGGTTGTCTGTGAATGGGAGTCGACCAGCAGTGACCACACTCCTCGGTTAGCGCAGAGGGGTCTGGTGTCTGGCCCCAGTAGTCTCAGGCACAGAAAGGGCCGGTAGGAACCTATAGGAGGGCATCCCTGCCCCAGCTCCCCAGGAAACCTCTGTTGTCTAGGCAGGGAGCAGTGACAGCTGGACTGACATCGGCTGAGATGACCTGACCTGTGACCGTGTCCTAGATGGACAGTGGCTGTGGGCTTGGGAGCGTCTCAAAGGCCACCAGGCAGAGCCGCTGGCCTGCCTGCTCAGTCCTGCCGTCTGCTTCCTTGGTGCAGGCCCTGGGGACCACACCAGCGGGTTCTGCCTGGCGACAGCTCTTGCTTGCCGTCTCCGAAGAAACTGGCCCCGGGGAGCTGCCAGGAGATTCCCTGCAGGCAGGCGGCGGGCAGGGCTGCTTTCTCTGCAGGCACAGGCCTCCCCCCAGCTGCTCCGGCCTGACCGGGTTGGCCCATCCCTCATCCAGCCCCGGGCCAGCATCTCCCAAGGAGCTGGGTGAGCGGGGACCGCGCGGGTGACCCTGTGCAGTGGCCCCGCGCAGGGCTGTGGACCTAAGCATCTGGCTAGGAGGGGCTTGGAGACGGTGATGCCCCAGAAGGTGGAGGCCAAGGAGGACAGGAGCTGCACTGCAGCATTCTCGGAGGCCTCTTGGCCTCAGGGTGCCTGGAAGCCCAAGGAAGAGGTGGTGAGGGCTGGGGTCTCTGGAGCTGAGGACCAAGGAGGTGGCTTTTCTGGGGGTTCCGCATGGGGTAGGGGGATGGGGGCGCGGTGGTGGAGTGAGGCCCCAAGGGCTGCCAGCTGGGCTGAGGAGCTGTGCAGAGACTGGAGTTGCAGACGGCTGCTCAGGGATCCTCTTGGACTGGAGGCCCCCATGGGGGCCACTTGTCCCTAACAAGGGCCACTTGTTCCAGTGCAGTGTGCGGCCGGGCCTTGGTGGGCGGCCACCGCTTGCTCAGGTCATTTCTTGGAAGGGGCCTGGGCGGGGAGGTGGGGTGAGCAGAGCTGGGAGCCCAGCCCTCTGTCTCCCGTCCCTGTGGTCAGTATCTGATGGGTCAGGGGCCTGAGCGTGGAGTCCCGTTGGCTCTCAGGAAGCTCAGGACTCCAGCAGGAGGCCGCTCAGGGCTGGAGATCGGGGGAGGGTGGTCAGCTCCGTGAGGGGACTTCCTTGCAGAGATGGCCTTTCCGTCCACAGCCCACCAGAGCACCCTGAGACCCCCTGGCACCCCCCACCTCACCCCACCCTCTGCTCTGGTTTCCTCTACCAGACACATGACCACAGTGATGGTCACACTTCATATCTGGGACCACGGCGAAGAGTGGCCCTGACTGTTGACAGTCACCCCCCACCCCCGGCCAACCCCCTCCTGTCTCCCTAGCTGAGGACCTTCTGTCCCCTGAGGACACAGACAGGGCCAAAGGAGAGCCTCCATGCCTTCCCCCACCCTGAGGCCACCTCCACCTGGTCGCTACTCCACCAACTTCCCTCCTGGCAACTTGGTACCGCTGCCCCCCACGCCACCGCTCTCCCACCCCCATCCCGCGGCCCCCCACCTCCCGCTAGCCAGCCGCCCTCTGCCGCCCCCCACCCGTGCCCACCGCTGCCGCCTCCTGCTCTCCACTCACCACACCCCGCCGCCCTTCACCCCTGCCACTACCCCCAGGACCCCTGTGCCCCACCACTGCCCACCGCCACCCTGCTGCCCTCACTGAGCGACCCACTTCACTATCTGGGTCATTTCCAGCAGCTTCCAAGCTGCTGCTGCTTCTCATTTTCCTGAGCAAGAGAGGGAAGGAGAGAGACAGACAGACAGATAGAGGGGCGAGACAGACAGGTGGGGGAGAGGCAGACAGATGAGGGGAGAGGTGGACAGGCAGATGAGGGTAGAGAGCCAGCAAGACAGACAGACAGGTGGAGGATGGAAATAGAAGGCCCTCTCCTGACCACATGGCCTCCTCCAGTGGCTGGCCCTTTCTCTCCCCTCCCTTAACGCAAATCACTGGAAGACATGCCCTGCCCACTGCCTCCGCTCCCCCCCCCGAGTAGGGGCAGACAGACAAGGGCCCGGGCACCCAGCAGGCCGCAGACAGAATCACTAAGGAAAAGGGCGCTGGAGGGGGTCAGCGTGGGACAGAAAGGCTTTAAACCTTGATGCCCCACCAAACACCCCAGCCCAGAATGGGAGGGATGAGGGTCACGCGGGGACCCCGGCAAGTGTCTTGGTGGTGCAAGGAAAAGTAGGGGTCGAGGGACCTTCCGTCCGAAGGAGAACACAGAGCAGATGAGGCAGTGACAGTGAAGGGACTGTCCAGGGCTCGGTGAAGCCGCTAGCCTAGAGGGTCAGTGAGCCCCAGTGCACAGCAAGAGAGCCCTCCCTGCAAAGGCGCAGGGAGCAGAGTCGGAGCTGTCGGGGCCCCTCAGCGGGAGCCCCGGCCAGGGCCCACTGCGGTTTCCAGCACTCTATCTTTCCAGGCAAACGGAAGGAGGGGAGGCTCCCCAGGCAGATGGAGAAGGCCAGGCCTGGAGGCGTGGCTGGACGGGAGCACTGGAGAGCTCCTCCCTGCTCGGCACGTGGAGAGTTGGCCTGTCACCAGACAGAGGGGGCCTGAGGAGCTGAGTACCCCGTGGAGGCCACAGTCTGGAAAAGTCACTTGGACCCGCAGTGGGCTTCAGTGTGAGCAGGAAGCAGTGCTCTTGGTGGGCTGAAAGCATGTCGGTGACAGAGACGCTTGTTACCGCGGCCTGCCTTCTGTCCCGCCTGACACGTTCGTCACTGGGTCTCTCGTTCGAACTCATCACCCGCATTAGCTCTCCTTGTGTGACAACTACTCCCAGCTTCAAAGACAAAAAGTAGACATAAAAATCACTGCCATCACTCCAACTCACAGTGATGTTACAAGACAGAGTGAAACTGTCGCACGGGGCGTCCAAAGTTGTCATCTTTATGGAAGTAGACGGCCACATCTTTCTCTGGCACAATATCTATGAATTCAAAGTGCTGACCTCTTGGCTGACAGCTGAGCTTGTAACCACTGTGTCACCAGGGCTCTTTACTCCAAGATTAGTGATTTTATACATATGACAAGCACATGCCATCTCACGGTTTCTGAGGGTCGGGAATTCAGGAGCAGCTTAGCCAGGTCTCTAATGGGATTATAGTCAAGGTGTCTCCCAGGGCCGTGTCATCTAAAGACTTAATGTGACTTGAGTGTGCCCATCCAAGCTCACTTACCTGACTCTTGTCAGAGGGCTTCCGCTCATCACGGGGTGCTGGCGGAGGCTCTCCACGCAGCTGCTTGAGTGCCTCACAACCTGGCAACTGGCTTCCCCCCAGAGCAAGTGACCCACGAGAGGTCAAGAAGCTGCAAGCCCTTCTGTGACCTGGCCTTGGAAGTCATACTCCATCACTCCCACCACACTGTTAGGAAAGAGTCGCTATCTGTGTCCCACACCCAAGGGGGAGGAGGGCAGGGTCTGTCTCCTGGAGATGGGTGTTCTCCTGAACGTGCCCCACACCGTTTCCAGGCTGACAGACTGACAGTCACCAGACTTGTCACCAATGGTGCTTGTCACCAACGGTGCTGGAAGCTCTCCACCACGGAGGAGTGTCTGCAGACTTCCGAGAGAGAGGAACAGCCCCCAGGAGCCCTGGTCCCAGCAGAGCGAAAGAGGGAGGTCTGAGGATGTCTGAGAGTCCCGCGTGAGGCCAACAGCCAAGCACAGACTCCACACCAACAGAGGAGACCAGGACGGAGCCCTTGGGACACGGGCGCCGAAGAGGTGCCAGAGCAGAGAGTTGACAATGTGGCTCTCCCTACACCTCTGCTACCTGTCCTTGCAGGTGGGGAGAGAGAGTGGTGATGGCTGGGGCAGGGATGGAGCGCCGCTTCCCATCCAGCCGAAGCCCCAGAGCCGAGGATGGCGGGCGCTCAGTTTCTTCACCCTCAAGCTGCCTGACGGTGACTATGTTCCTGACTCAGCAGTAGAGACCACACTAAGATGCACGCATGCTCACACCGCTTGCACACACAGGCAAATACAAGCGCCTACATACACGCACGCTCACAGAAGAGTGACAAGAAGGGAAAAAACTAAACGTGTCGCCCCTGAGTCAATTCCTACTCAAAGCAACCCTGCAGGACAGAACAGAACTGCCCCATAGAGTTTCCGAGGAGTGACAGGCGGATCTGAGCTGCTGGCCTTTCGGTGAGCAGCTGCCCTGCACCACGGGGCCCGAGGGGCCGCCTGGTGAGTAAACGGGCGGCAGAGAGGCGCCTGGCAGTGATGAGCACGGAGACCGGAGCAGAGCGGGCTGCCCTTCCTCCGCGGAAAACTCAAGCTTCTGAGAACGAAGCAGGGTGGAGAGAGACGGAGCAGGGCTGCCAGATCCGAATGGGACGGTATTGGTCCGCGTTAGCTCACTGAGCCTGGGACACTCATCTTCAAGTATTCCATTCTATTGGTGACAGCTTCTGGTTCTCCTTGATTCACACTTGGAACGCTGTATGTTTTAATTATTAATGGATGCTTATAGCTTTTTGTTTTCATTGTGAGTCATGCAACATCAGCAAATGAAGGGCCCAGAAGCCTTACTCCCTCCATCTGTGTCATTAAGGTTGATGCCACTTTGACTCAACGGCACTTGGCTTGGCTGGCCACTTTGGGAAGGCGGGTCTTCTGCAGCCGTGTCTGGGGCATCTTCCAACCCGAGGGGCTTGTCTCCAGCACTACATCAGCTAATACTCTGCTGCTGGCCATAAGGTTGTCACTGGCCAGTGTTTTCAGAAGCAGATCACCAGGTCCTTCATCCCAGTCTATCTGAGTCTTCCCAGACTAAAGCTGTCCCTCATGGGTGATCTTGCTGGCATTTGAATACCAGTGACATGGCTTCTAGCTTCACAACAACATACAAGCCACCACAGCACGGCACACTGGCCATTTTAACTGGACAGTCACATGGTGGGAAGGACAGTAGAAGAAAATAAGTAACATATAAATATTTAAAAAGTTAAACCATCCTTTGTGCTGATGATATATACTTAGAAACTGGAAACTGCAAGAAAAAAAGGATTAAAATCAATAAGACAATTTGGCAGAGATGGCTGAAAAGAAGAGAAACACACAAAGGCCCACAGCTTTTCTCTACTGAAGCAACAAAGCATCTAAAATTGGAAAGGGGAACCATCCTTCCAGTGGCCAACAAAGCAGCACTGAGAGCCGAGTGTGGCCTTGGGACCTGAGGTTCCTGCACCAAGACACTCTCACACTAAGGAAAGATTGAGGCAACACAAAGCCTTCCTCCGGAGCGCACAGAGAGGGACTTCCCTGGAGATGGCACCCTGAATTTGGTGTAAGAGTACGCTTTTCCTCACTAAAGCCATCCATTAGTGGTATTTCTGTTAGAGCAGTAGCAGATGACTGAGACAAAATTTGGTACCCAGAGAGTGGGGTGCTGCTCTAACAGATACCTGAAATGTGGAAGCATTTCAAAACCCCAAAGGGAGGGAAGACTCAGGAGGAACTGAAGAGAACTTTGACACTGAATAAGCTCAAGTGGTGAGAAACAAGCAGCAGAGGACCAAATAGCTGGAGTCAACCCACAGAAAGAGAGAGCCGAGTGCCTGTGTGCAGGAGGCTTCCTGGAAGAGTGGCATTGGTGGAGCTATAGAGCTTTGGGACACTTGTCCCTGCAAGGCAGATGTGGGCCTGAGGCCCAGGCCAAGAGGCCACAGGAAGCAGAAGCTGAAGAGACCAAGAGCACAAGAAGCTGAGCTGCCTCGGTCTCAAAAGGTATGGCCATGACCCTAGGGGTTTGAGAGGGTGAACCCATGGCCTCTGCTGTTCCTGAGAGGGCACCTAAAGCCCAGGGAGCAGAGTGGCTGTCCCATTGGGCCTGGAAGGCAGAGCTGTAGCCTCGGGCCAGGAGGTCTCCACTCAGAATCTGGAGAGTGTGGCCAATACTTAGAGTCTGGAGGGCAGGGCCACTGTGTAAAATGTCTCAGAGAACTGAGGATTAGGACACCCAGGCTTAGCCCAAAGTTTCATGGGCTAGGGTGCCATGTTTTGCTAATTTGCTTGGTCCCTGTTATACCTTCTTTTCCTGCAACTTCTCACATTTGTGATGGAAATATCCAGCTTGCATCTGCCTGTTCTACCCTTGTACTTTGGAGGCAGATAAATTGTATTTTAGATGTCACAGGGGTTAAAGAATTTTTGCATTTTGAACTTGCAGTTGATTTAAGACTTTTGCTATGATATGATGAGGTCAATATATTTTGCAGGTCGCAATGGTGTGATTTTGAGGGGACTAAAGGGTGGAATGTCGTGGATTGAACTGTGTCCCCCCAAAGTGTGTGTAGTGATTTGGCTGGGCCATGATTCCCAGTATTGTGTGATTGTCTTCCATTGTGCAATTTTCCTAGGCTATAAATGCTAATCTCCACCTGCAGTTAATGGACTGGGTTATGTTAGAGAGGATGAGGGTATACTGTGACACCCTCCCTAAGGTTACCTCCCTGCTCCAATGTAGGTTTTCTTTGGAATGTGGCTTGTACTATCTTTATCCTCTAAGAGGAAAAGGGAAGTGAAGCAAGCAGAGAGTGGGAACCTCATGCCACCAAGAAAGTGGCACCCAGAGCACAGCACACCCTTCAGACCTGAGGTTTCTGCTCTGAAATGCTCTCAAACCAAAGAAAGACCGATGCCACACAAGGACCTTCCTCCAGGGCCAACAGAGAGCGTGTGCTCCCCTAGAGCCAGCACCATCAGTGCGGACTTCCAGCCTATTGGACTGTGTGAGAATAAACCCTTCTTTGTTAAAACCATCTGCTTGTGGTATTTCTGTTAGTACAGTACAAGGTGACTAGCACGGTGATGGAAACTGTCAACTCCTCAGGGATAAGTTTGGAGTTGAAAAGTCTCAGTTTCTGTGAAGAAAGGGATAAAAAATAATTTTGAAGGGCATAATACCAACTCCCCTAAAATTAATAAACAGGATAAAACAATGTTATGATTTTCATGAAAAAAAAAACAGGTGCCCAGAAACATTCAAGGAAAATTTGAGAAACAAGAAGTGGGGGGCCTTGCTTCCGGTGTCATCAGAGAGTGCCCCCAAACCGGTGTGGTGTAGCAGTAGAAACAGTCATGAGGTGTGTGGCAGAACAGAGCCTATTAATAGATGCCAGTATAAACGGACACTGACATGGTGAAGTGTAAGTTTGGTTTAGTGGGAAAAGAGTGAGTCATTTAATAAACCGTGTTTGCACATTGGGTTCTTCATCTCATGTCATATACAGAAAAATTCACGTGGGATAAAGACCCAAATGGAAACGATCAAGCTGACAAGAGGTTAATGTCTGTAATACGCAATGAGCTCTTAGAAGTTAAGGAGAAAACGAGAAACATGTCTCATGGGAAAATGGGCAAAGAGTACGAATAAAGAATCCTCAGGGGAGCAAATCCAAAGGGGAACAAGGGAGAGAAAGTGTGGTGGGCAGAATAGTGGAACCCAGGAAGTGTCTACAGCCTGTCCCCAGAACCTGTGAGTATGTTGTCCCACATGGCCACAGGAACATTGCAGGAGTGTTTAAGGGTTTGGGGAAGGACATGAGCCTGGATTACCCAGAAGGGTCCACCCTCAGCACACCGAGTCCTTAGAAGAACTCTTCCGGCTGAGGCCAGGGTCAGAAGGAGATGTAATTGTAGACCAGTCAGAGATGAGAAAAGATGGAAGAAGGAGCCTCCTGCCGAGGAATGCGGGCCGCCTCGTGAAGCCGGAAGAGCAGGAGGTGGGTCCTCAGCTCGAGCCTCACCAGGAACGCAGCCCTGCTGGCAGCTGGGGTTTAGCCTGTCCTGAACTTCTGACCCCCGCAACTGTAAGGTAATACATGCGTCCTATTTAGGCCACCAAGTTTGTGACAGCCGCACTAGGAAACTAGCATAGAACGAAGAGCTGCTTGAATTCTAGGATAGTTTGGGATGTAACAATTAAAGTAGCAGTGAGATAGCCCTCTAAACCCAGGGGAGTTAAACCATCCGTCATGACAGAAAAGGTGGGGTGAGCCAGTGAGCAAGACAGAGCTGAAGGGGACGTGAGATGCCACGGCCGTTTGGGAAAGCATTGGCTGGCTCTGTTAGTTATAGACGTGCACGCTCTTTGGGGCAGCTAGCCGAGAGCACCAGAGGGTACACTGCGTCGTGCTCAGTCAAAGAAGGCAGCCACAGAAGGACACACACACCATATGGTTCCCTTTATATGAAATCCCCCAAATGGGAAAAGCTATAGAAAGTGGGGGGCTCGATGGTAGAGCCCTCCCCTCCTGAGTGGGAGACCCAGGCTATAGGAAGTGGGGGGCTCAGTGGCAGAGCCCTTACCTCCCTGTGGGAGACCCAGACTATAGGAAGTGGGGAGCTCAGTGGCAGAGCCCCCACCTCCCATGTAGGAGACCCAGGTTGCTCCTGACCAGTGTCCCCCATGCAGAGTTCCCCCCCACTGTGATGCTGAGCAGCCCTCAGCAGAGCTCCCAGACTAAGAGACAGAAACAAGGCCTGGCCACGTGCTGGCGAAAATCAGCCAGTGACCCCTCCATGGAGCACGACGGTCCATTCTACGTTCCACCAGGGAACGGCACAGGACCCGGCAGTCTCTTGTTCCTTTGTGCGTGGTATCACCGTGAACCAACAGCCAACACAATTGGAGTGAACCACACCGACACGGAGACAGTAGGCTGGGGTCCCTAGGGGCTGGAGAAAGGGGAGAGAAGCTGGGGAGCACAGCACTTCTTGGGGGGTGACAAAAACCTTCTGAAATGGACAGCACGGGTAATTGCACAGCTCTGACTCTACTAAAAATCGACTGTACAGTTTGAAACAGTGAAGCGTATGGTGCGTGACTTACACAGCAATAATTCTCTTACAACCAACCAACCAGAGACTCACAAAGTAACTTATCGTCTGAAGATACTTGATCATGGTAAATAAACTTCTGCAGGTTCTTCTGCAGTGATGAAACCTGAAATGCAGAAGACCATGTTGAAGTGGTGACTTTGCTTTCTTCCTCAGACCACCTGGGATTCACTTGGGATCTCTGTGACTTTGCAAGGTCTGATATTTTACCTCTTAAACCCTGTCTTCAGGTGGCTTTGATGTCAATTCTGTGCTCATGCTGATCTTTTGGGGCAGAAGAACTGGTTTCCTTCATGGTCACGCTGCTAATGGAGAGGAGGCTGGGACATGGCTGTGTTCAGAACGGGTGGCCGGCCTCTCCGGGGTCAGCTCAGAATGGGTGGCCAGCCCCCCGGGGTCAGCTCAGAATGGGTGGCCGGCCCCCTGGGGTCAGTTCAGAACAGGTGGCAGGCCTCTCTGGGGTCAGCTCAGAACGGGTGGCCGGCGCCCTGGGGTCAGCTCAGAACGGGTGGCAGGCCTCTCCGGGGTCAGCTCAGAACGGGTGGCAGGCCTCTTCGGGGTCAGCTCAGAACGGGTGGCAGGCCTCTCTGGGGTCAGCCCCACCAGCACCCTGGGTGTTTTCACTTGCACGTCTCTTCTGTGAGAATCCTGTTTTCTCCTAAGGAGCAGAATACGTGTACATTTGTGGATGAAAATTGAGTTGCCTTTGTACATTCCTTGCTTTTTAGCCCCTTAAAAGCTAAAACACATTGGAATAAACCTAAGTAGGGGCCTAAAAGACTTATGCAAAGGAATCTACAAACACTACAAGAAGAATCCCAAAGAGACCTGCGTAAAAGAAAACATACCCCGTCGATGGACAGGAAGACTTAACATTGTGGATTGTGTGGTGCTCTGGTCGTACAGTGCGTACATTCGTTTAAAATACATAATTTGACACGTGTGACGTATGCACAACCCACCGACACCCAGCTGACTCTGGCTCCAGTGACCCCACAGGACAGAGAAGAGCGGCCCCGCAGAGGATCCAGGGCTGTGATCTGTGGGGAAGCAGATGCCACTTTCTCCTGAAGAGCAGCTGGTGGGTTTGAACGGCCCGTCTTTCCACTGGCAGCAAGACCCTAACCACTGGAACTCCTCTGGAGCCTGCGTACATTCAGAAAAGTAGAACAGAACTGAGCCGGTGAACGCATCTGTTACCCCGCAAGTCACTTGGGCCCCTCTGCGACCCCTCCCCTCTCGGTCCTTAGTCCTCCCCCGGGTCCCTGGGCAAACTCTGGCTGGCTTTCTGCCCTGTGGGTTGGTTCACACTGTCAATAGCTTCACAGAAATGGAACTGAACAATACACACTCCCTCTCAGCTCGGCTTCTCTGGGGCGACATCAGTATTTTGAGTTTGAGCTCTGTCGTAGGAGTCAGGAGTTGACTCTTTTTTGCTACTGGGCAGTAGTGGATTGTCTGGGTAGACCACATGTTTTTTATCCATTCACACTTGTGCGTGGACTTTTAGATTGTTTAGAGGTTTGGGCTATTACACCTAAAGGTGGTAGGAACGTTTATGCTCAAACACTCACGTGGACACACGTTTTCAGTTCTCTTGGGTGTGTAACTAAGAGTGTAGTTGCTGGGGGCTTGTGAACTCTGTATTTATCTCTTAGAAACGGCCCAGCTGTTTTCCAGGGTGGCTGCCCCATTTCCCACCCCTGCTTTCCCGGGGGAGTGCCCCACCGACTGCAGTGCACTGGCTGATGTGAGAGCGCCAGCTGCCCCACGCCCTCCCAGCCCTTGTTCTGGTCATTTTTTTAAATTTTAGACATTCTAGTAGGACTAGAAAAGATCCATGTGTATGTCTGTTCCCAAGAAAGATGATCCACCCCCAAAATATCAGAAGCACACACAAGTCAAATTTCCCTAAAGATCATTCAAAAGTGACTGCAGCAGTGTATTGACGGGAAACTGCCAGAAATTCAACCCAGAGTCAGAAGAGGACATGGAACCAGGGATGTCATTGCTGATGTCAGATGGATCCCGGCTGAAAGCAGCAAATATCAGAAACATGTTTCCTTGTGTTTCATGGACTACGCAAGGCATTCGACTCTGTGGGTCACAGAAGTTATAGCTAGCATTGCAGACAGCGGGAATTCCAGAACACTTCATTGTGTTTGTGAGGAATCTGTACATGGATCAAGAGGCAGTTGTGCAAACAGGACAGGGGGACACCGCGTGGTTTAAGTCAGGAAAGCTGTTCATAGGGGTTATGTCCTTTCAGTATACCTTTTCAATTTTTGTGCCAAGCAAATAATCCAAGACGCTGGACTATATGAAGAAGAGTAAGGCATCAGAGTTGGAAGAAGACTGCAGATGATACAATCTTGCTTGCTGAAAGTGAAGAGGATTTGAAACACTTGCTGATGAAGATCAAGCACCACAGCCTTCAGTGTGGATTGCACTTCAGCATCAAGAAAACAAAATTCCTCACAACTGGTCCAGTAAGCAACATCATGATAAACGCAGAAAAGATTGAGGTTGTCAAAGATTTCATTTCACTTGGGTCCACAATCAATCCCCACAGAAGCAGCAGTCAAGAAATCAAAAGATGCTTTGCACTGGGAAAATCTGCTGCAAAGAACCTTTTTAAAATACCGAAAGTAAAGACGTCATCTTGAAGACTGAGGTGCGCCTGACCAAAGCCATGATACGAGGAGTACCAATCAAGTTCACGAACTCATCCTAAAAAAAAGTACTACATACCTCTCTGCTGAATATCACCTTGGTCACCTTCAAAGTATTCCCCTTGGGAAGCTGTGTACTGAGGCCAGCAGCTAGTCCACCTTTCAGAGTCACTCTGGAACTCTTCTTCTGGAATAACCATGAGAGCTATCGTCGTATTGGGTATTACCCTTGATGTCCTGAATGTCATCAAGATGTCTTTCAACATTTCCTTTATTTTTGGGTAAAGAAAAAAGTCATTGGGGGCCAGATGAGGTGAGCAGGGAGGGTGTTCCAATACACTGATTTGTTTACTGACTAAAAACTCCCTTACAGACAGCTAGACATTTGACTTTGCAAACTTGCCACCGTGCTACCGTGTTCAATGGCCATTCCACAAAGAGTTCCAAAATTGCTTTGAAGGGTGGACTGGGCACTAGCATCAGTGCATAGCTTCTCAAGGGGAGGACTCCGAAGGGGACTGTAGTGATACTCAGCAATGAGGCATGTAGCATTTACAACAGTTAATTTGTGGATGTCGTCTGTTCTCTTATTTTCAGTTGCATCAGAACTCATAAGAACGTGAGAGCTGGACAGGGAACAAGGAGGCCAGAAGAGGAATTGATCCCTTTGAACTGTGATGTTGGAGAAGGATGCTGAGTGCACCGTGGACCACCAAACAACACACAGATCTGTTCTGGAAGACATACAACCGGAGTGCTCCTTGGAAGCAAAGATGGTGAGACTGTGTCTTACGTACTTTGACTTGTTGTCAGGAGGGCTCAGTCCCTGGCAGACGCCATGCTTGGTAGAGCGGAGGGTCAGGGAAAAAGAGGAAGACCCTCGATGTGATGGACTGACACAGTGGCCGCAACCGTGGGTGTAAGCATACAAACGATTGTGGACATGGTGCCAGACTGGGCAGTGTTTCGCTCTGCTGTGCACAGGGTCGCTGTGAGCTGGAACCAACTCGACGGCACCTCACAACAACCACTGACCTAAGGGCTGGTGGCTCAAGGCAATAAGGCCGTGCCGTGGTGGAAAGTTCTGGCAATCTGCTTCCAGAAAGATTATGGCCAAGAAAACCCCATGCAACTCAGCTGTTCTCTAATATAGGGGACTGCCGTGGGTCAGGATCAACGTGGAGTGTGTGTGTGTGTGTGTGTGTGTTTAAGTTTACAACAGGCTATCCCATATGCAGATTTGTATAATCACTGCCACCATCAAGAGAGAGAATAGCCTTATCTTCCTCAAGATCCAAGCCTGCCCTTCCTTTACAGGCACCCCGCCCTCGCCTGCCCTACCCCCGAAAACCAGTCATCTGTCTGCACCTCTGTAATTGTGTTATTTCTAGAACTCTATGGCGATTTAATCATGTGGTACGTTACCCTTTGAGAGTGCCTTTCTTCACTCACCAAAACCCTCTTGAGAACCGCCCAGGTCACTGTGTGTCACAAGCTCGTTACTGTCTACCGCTGAGTAGGATCACATTTATGGGTGGACCCAAGTTTGACCTTTTACCCTTTGAAGGAAATTTGGATTATTTCTAGTTTTAGGCTGTTACAAATAAAGTTGTTTTGGACATTCATATACAGTTTCTTTCTTTTTTTTTTTTTTACGAGCATAAGTTTTCATTTCTATGGAATAAATGCCCAGCAGTTCAATTGCTGGGTCACATGTTAAGTGTATGTTTAACTTTTTAAGAAATTGACTGGTTTCCAGAGTGTCTGTGCTGTTGCTTCCAGGGTTTTTTGTAATTGTGTAGAATATGCAGATAAACATGGAGAGCATTGAGTCTTTGGACTCAATATGGTAACCTCTCCACCTATTTAGGGCTTTGGATCTGTGAATACGGTAACCTCTCCATGTAGCAAGGGCTTTGGATGTATGGATATGGTAACCTCTCCATGCATTTAGGGCTTTTCACGTATGCATATGGTAACCTCTCTGCGTACTGAGGGCTTTCACATTTGCCTTCAGCAGTGTTCTGTAGTTGTCAGGTAATGTACCAGTTGCCAGGGTGACTTTGAGGACTTCACATTGCATGATACCTTTTAAGTGGTACTTTTAAAATTTCTATTTCCAAATGTTTGTTGCTAGTATATAAAAATACAATAGATTTTTGTGTAATGATCTTGCATCCTGACACTTGGTATTATGAATTGAATTGTGCCTCCTCCCCTAGACAGGTTGAAATCCTAATCTTCAAACCTGTGAGTGTGATCTGGTTTGGAAATAGTGTTTTTCTTTTGTCAATGGTCAAGTCAAATGAGGTCAACACTGGAGTAGAATAGATCCTAATCCCAGTCCTTTCTGAGCCTTACAGAAAGAAGGAACACACACAGGGGTGCAGAAACGCCATGTGGTACCTCCTGAAGCAGCAAAGGAGGCTGTGGCTTACAGGAAGCCACCAGAAACTAGGAGAAAGTCTGGGACAGATTCTTCTCAGAGCCCTTTAAGGACCCAACATGGCAGATGCCCTGAATTGGACTTCTGGTCCCCAGGACTGTGAGGCAGTTTCTTCTCAAGCCACCCACTGTGTGTTACCTGACAATGGAAGGCAGGCTTGGCCACAGAGGGCTACTGCAACAGAAACTCAAGTGGGCGTCTTTAAGGAAACCGACATTTAATTTAATCACAGTTCAGTGGACAGAAGTCTGAGGTCATCGTGGGGCTGTGGGGGGATTCCTTGTCTATTTTGGCTTCTCAGAGCTGGCAGTCCTTGGAGCTCCTAGGATTTGGGGTGCCTCTGCCTCTGCTGTCAGATAGCATCAGCCTCCCCCACCCCACCCCACTGTGTGTCGGCCCAGCTGTCTGTTTTTGGTGACTCTGATCCTTTTACAACTCAGAAGCCATTGTGGATCCACTCCAAGGGGCAGGACCTTGAGAACGTACACGAAAACCCTAGTTCTGAACGGGATCACATCCAGGGGACCAAGGCAAGAAATTCAACACCTGTTTCCAGGACACAGCGTTCAGTCCACCGGCCAAGCTTGGTGAACCTTGGAGGGGCTGGGGAACCACCCGGGTGATCTGCTCTTGCCCTTCCTAGACGCTCCATCGCGGGGCCACGGGGTAAGGACATCCAAGGGTGCTGTTAGCCGCTGTCTAGTGGGTCTCCTGCCCAGCGCCCAGTGGGGCTGATTGTCCCAGTCCAGTTTCAGAGACAGATCTCCAGGCCTTTCGTCCTAGCCCATCTCAGTCTGGGCGCTGCACCGAGAGCCGGTCAGCACCCCAGCAACACGTGTGTCTCCACTGACTGATGGTGGCGGCTGCGTGTGGGGTGCGCCGGTGGGGAATGGACCAGGTCTCCCGCACGGCGCACGAGACTTCCGTTGTAGAACCATGACTGCCACTGCACTGCGAGTGAGGGCCGTCCTCACTTCTGAACAAGGGTCTCACATAACCCAGAGGCCCTGGTGGTGCGGTGCTTAAGGGCTCTGTCTGCTCACCCAAAGATCAGCAGTTCTAATCCACCAGGCACCCCATGGAAATCTGTGGGGCAGTTCTACTCCGTCTAGAGGGGCGCTGTGAATCGGCATTGACTCCACGCACTGGGCTTGGTTTTTAGCATACCCCACGGTGGGCTATTCTCCCTCCTCACACTACCCCACCGAGGGGATCCTGGTGGGGTCCGGCTAGCCTGGTTCAGTGGCTCTGTTCTTGCCGCAAGTCCACCTTGCGGCCCTGCCCTGGGTCTCTCGTCCTTCTGGAGTGGCCTTCTGGGCGACGTCTCAGAGTATTAGCCAAAGGCACCCCAGAGAGTCGGGTCTGTGAGGTAGCGCGCCAGGCACCAACGGGACGGGCGCGCTCCTCTCTAACACCAGCGGGCAAGACGGTCGTGGGCGCCGCGGGGCGAGTCTGGTGCCATCTGCGGCGGGGCCGGGCGCGCCTGGTCCTCGCTGCCAGCGGACCTCGCTCACACCGCTCTGGGTGGCTGACTGTCGGCACCCTGCGGACACCGCTCCCTCCGCAGCTGGATCCGAGGCCTTTCTCCCGGGAAGCACACGAGGGGGTCTCTGCAAGGTCAGGACAGCCAGGCGTCAGCAGTTTCCCAGGTGCGGCCTCCTGACTCCGCTACCACAGGTCTTCTCCGGCAGAAGGTCCAGCTGCCCAGGGCCGACAGCGACCCGGTGAGAGCGGTGGCCTCCCCAAAGTGGGCTTCAGAATCGAGGGCTTTCTGATCTGGAAAACAAGAGCTGGGGGTGCAGGGAGGTCCACCGATACAGCCTCTCTCTCCGCCCCGCCCCTGACCCGTGCCCCTCCCCCTCCTCCGCCCCTCCCCCGCCCCCTCCCCCCTCCCTGCCCCCCTGCCCTCCTCCCCGACCCCCCCTCCCCACCCCTCTCCCACCCTCCTCTCAGCCCTCCTCTTCCTCTCCTTTATGGAAACATTAAGCCCTCGGATGGTTTTCTATCTCATTCAGATTAAAAAGTGAAGTCCTTGAACAGCTGGAGTGGGTGAATCGTTTTGGTGTGCGGCCTGTCCAGCCCTGGTCTTGTAACCCCACCAGGTGACTGAATGATACGGTCACGGTGGCCCACCGAGGGGACTGGTCGTTTCACCTCAAGAGAGCCCATTTCACAGCTGCGAGGAGAGCCCGTCGCTGAGGAAGGACAGCCCAGAGGAGAGAGCCAGCGGCAGGAGACGGTGTGCTGGGCTTCCCGGCCAGCGGAGAGAGAAAGCCGAGTGCCTCTGGGCCGAGACTGGGGGCGCGGCTGGAAGAGGCCGTCCTGACGGAGGAGCTGGGTCCTGAGGTTCCTGAGCCTGCGTTATTACCGTTGCTTCGCTAACAGGCCCAACAGTAGTGAGTGTGGAAGAATGGAACCCAGCGGAGACGCCCGAGGGCCGTGGCTGGAGAGCGCTGTCGGAGCCCGTCAACCCGGTGGAGAGAGGAGGTCTGTCCGGCCTCCGCCCATGGGAACCAGCCTTGGGCTGTTGGTCTCAGTTCTTCTTCCCTCTCGTGGGGTTGGGGGAGGTCAGACACCTTTCCGAAGCCATGGTTCAGCTGAGTTCCCCTTTACCTCTCTGGTTTTCTCTGCTGCAGCCCGCCAGCGTCCTGCCAACCCCCTCAGATCCTCCAAGCATTCCCACCATGCTGACCCCCCTGCCCCCTCGGTCAGCACACAGCCGCACAGTAGTTCCCTATTGGTGGAGTTGTTCCTAGTCGGTCTCCATAAGGCAAGACCTGAGCTATTTTCCCAGTGCTCCGTCCCCAGATGGTAATCAGGACCTGACAGATTGTCGGTGGTCCTTAAATACTTCTTGGATGAATGAGTGAATGTCAAATATCCAGTTGATATTAAGGATGTTTTATTTTGGTTTTCCTTGTGCTGGTGCCCTAAGGGCACCCTGAGTCAAGCTGCAGGACAGTCCAGGGTTTCTTGTCCCTGGTTTGCTCGCCTTTTGTTGCAGTTGTTAGATTTCAAGAGAAAGCGTGGGTGTGTGTGTTCTAAAATAAGTTCTAATGGGTATCATGACATCTAAGTTTTTATAGGTCATATGACATTCCAGGATCACCACTGTCACACACTGAATTGTGTCCACCAAAAAGACATGTGACCTCGCTTTGGAAGCAAGGTCTACTGCCCAGTAGCACGAGGTCACACCAGAGCAGGGTGGGCTCCAAACCCATCTGAGTGGTGTCCTGTAAGAGAGGAAAGGAGACAGACAGACAGACAGAGGCAGGACGGCCGGGCAAGGATGCCCTGAGCCACCGGAAGCCAGAGGTGAAGAAGAGGTCTCCCCTGAGAGCCTTCAGGGGCAGTGCGGCCCTGCTGACAGCTTCCGACTCCCAGACTCTGGAAGTGTGGGGCCACCAACTTCTGTCCCTACCGGCCGCCCACCTCGTGGTATGTTGTTACAGCAGCCCACAAAGACTCATACACCCACTGTCCCCGGGACTGAGTGTGGCCGTGACGAGGCCAGATGACCCTGGCTGCACATCACATACTGTCTGTGTGGGCAGCCAGCCGGTATTGGACTTTACATGCTCTCCTTGGGGCTGGAAGGCTGACAACCACGTCCGCGACTTCCTTGCTGTGGTGGTCAATACTGTGTCAACTGGGCGACTCCAAGTCTGGCTGCTGCAGCAGGCGGCAGGGCGGGGCCCGTGGCGGCTTCCCTCCCCCAGCTCTCGTCTCTCCGCCTGCTGCCGCCTGCTTCTGGCCTGCTCGGGTTGCCAGCAGCTCCTGCTCTTTTGTACCTGGTTTCTGGACCTGAACCAGCAGCTGTTGGAGTCATCGGCCCGTACAGCAGGCGAGTGAGAGTCCTGTTTCCAGACCTGCCGATCCTGGCCTCGCCGGCCCCGCAGCTCCATGAGGCAGCAGAGACCTTGCAGTCTCGCTGCCAGCTTGGGCCCCGCTGACCTACGCCGCCACTCTGGTCTCCGAACTGCTGACCTCGGGTTCACCAGCTCCTGTGGCCACCTGAGGCTTGTGCCAGGACTTCAGATGTTCAGCTTCTACAACTGTTTGAGCTGTTTCCTTTATATATAAATCTTTCCTGTAGTTTGTATATAGTTCTTTCCTTGTACGTATATCTGTTACCGGTTTTACTTCCCTAGAAAACCCAGTCAGTGATACTTGCCAAGGGCTTCCATTGGGCCTGGAACCAGGAGGTACTTGTGTGTGACTAGAACACAGCAGTGAGACAGAGCTCTTCTCCTTTCGACCCCGACAGCAGCCACAGCAGAGGCTACAGACCCCTGTGGTCGGGCCAGCAGCAGCCTCGGCACTGCAGGTGACCGGAGACGTCAGTGGCAGCGGTGAAGGGAACGTGTCATCAGGAAAGACCAACCCCTAGGAAAGGACATCACTGATGGTAAAGTGGGAAGTCTGCAAAGGCAAGGGAGGCTCTGGGGGACAGGCTGCTGGCGCGGCCGGATTGACGGCAGTCTGGCGCTGTCATGTGAGGTCTCCAGGAGCTGGAGCCTACTTAATGACACCTAACAGTGATGTACAGCTTCTGAGCACTGCGGGCATCCAGCCACATCAAAGTGCTGGTTCCTGTCACACTCCCGTTGTCCTGGTCATAGGATCTGAGTTTTCTGAGGGGGACACTGGTGTGGGGGTGCTATTCCAAGAGTAAACACACTTGAAATGTGGGTGGTGCAGCCAAGCAGCCCTGTAGGGTGGCCATCCCTTTGGAAAGCTCCCACAGAGCACAGTCCCCGTGATGTGAGTCTGGGGGTGCTATGATGAACAAGAGTATGCGACCTTGTTTGTACCCCAAGCTGGTGGAACAGGTTGCAGCACTTATGTTTGTGGTGTCTCCTGCTACAAGCTATTTTTAAATGTTCCAGGGTGAAATCTGTCACTTCATCCATTATGTATGCTGTAAGTATTTTTCCAAGTTTGGAGCGCTGTCTTTGCTGAACAGAAGTTTTTGTTATTAATGGTTAAATCTGCCCCTCATTTGGGGACATATGTTACGAGAAGCATTTCCCAGTTTGTTGGTAGCTGTCGCCACTGGCTGATCAGAACGTTGAGGTTTTCTGTGCGCCATGCTCATCGATCTCTCTGACTTGTGGGTTCGGTGCCTGGCCTTGCGGGGGAGTGTGGGGGCCACAAGTCACACCCTTTCTTTTCCTCCCAAGTGTGGGAGCAGTGGGAATGGGAGACCCACTATCAGTGCTGGATGGAGCGGGTAGCTTGGATAAGCCACCTTGCGGGACCTCCCAGGGCTGACCCTTCCAACAGATACTCCTTGAGAACTGGAGAGGCCAGTGAAATGGTCCCACCTTTTGCTCCAGTGGAAAGCCCAGGTGTGAAGATGCATGACTTCTCTGCAGCAGCAATAACAGAGGCCTCAGAGCATCAACCCTAAACACACGTTTGCTGCCGTTTGTTGCCGTGGAGTCAACTCTGACTCATGGCAACATCGTGACGACAGAACCCAAGATTGCCCAGTTTCTCCCCATCTTCAGGATCGTCTCAGTCCGCTGCTGCAGTTGCCGTGTCTCTTGCTGAGGACTTCCCTCATGTTCACGACCCTCTGTGTTACGAATGATGGTGGCCTTTTCTAGCGGTGGTGTTTCCTGATGACGTACCCCAAGTGAGCCCAAAGCAGTGTGGTTCCAGAGCCAGCATCTTCCGGTTTCCTTCACTTCCTGATTGTGGTGGGGCTGGCAGCCTCCTTGAGAGGCATGGTAGTTATCTTTTTGCTATGTCATAAGTCACCCTAAGGCTCAGTGACTTAAGGCAACAGCCATTCATTTAGGTCATGACTCGCGGGTTGACAGTTTGGGCTAGGCTCAGCTAGGTGATTCTTCTGCTGGTCTTAGATGGCCCTGCTCATGCATCTGTGTTCAACTAGCAGTCCTGCAGGCTGTTGGTGGGTTCCCTGGCATCCGACTGGTTCTTCAGGGCTCACTGAAGTGTCTACCTGGATGCTTCAGTTCTCCAGATCTTAGGTTAATAATCCAGCAGGGTTCACATGGCATCAGCTTTCCGCTAGGACAAGAGCAGACACTGCAGAGCCTCTTGGGACCTAGGCTCAGAACCTGCACAGATTCACTTCTGATGTGTTCTTTTGATCAAATCTGGTCACAAGGGCGGTCCATATTCAAGGGGCAGGGAAGCAGGTGCCACTTGAGCAGAAGAGCTGCAAACAGTTTGCCATCATTCCCAGTCACCTACTGCAGGCCAGTTCTACCGTGCAGTTTGGAGAGTCATCTTGGAGGCTCAGCCTCGGGCTTGGCCCTGTGACCCTCCCAGGGCTCCACACACTGCGTTCAATCCCTTTCCACTTGAGCTGGCCAGGATCGCTGTGATCTGCCACCACATCCTGACTGACACACTAGTCAGTACCAGAGGAGACTGCACACAAGAGATCTTCACAGATGAGAATCTGGGATAGTTCAGATGATGCTGGCTGGGTTTTGAGGTCAGGAGCATGCAAGTACCATTATTAGATGATGGAACATTTGCAGCCCCTGGCCCACAGGGATAAAACAGTTTCTTGGATTGTCCCCTGTGTTGGTAACGAGCAGCACAGTATGGTGGGCGTGGAGACAAGGACTGCGGAAGGGGACGGCCACTCTTGATGACGCCAGACGAGTGATCACAGATTTAGAGTTTCGAGCTCAAGATGTAGTTACAGAGCAAGAATGTTTCTTTAATCACTGAAAGAATTTCTTAAGACTGTTGATTTGATATGTCCAAGAATCAGATCTGGAGTGCTCCTCTGAGGGTTGCTGAGCTACAGTCTACGTGGGGTTTCTACCCTCTCTAGATCTCTCACGCAGGACTTAGATCACTGATGGTGAAAAAGTTGGACCCCAAGAAGTGACATGGCAGAGAGACAGCTGGAGAATTCTAGATCATCTGAAGGCCTGTGCTAGGTCTAGTCCTCCTTTGTACGAAGACCACACTATGACCTCACCGGACGTGGCTGGTTTGTGAGCACATGCCTACGTTCTTCACACCCCACAGCCGCCGTTACACCTCCTGCTTCCAAACCTGTAATTAGAATCGGATCCCAGCATGCCCCAAGGGGACAGGCACAAAGCCTCATTTGGAAAAAGAAGACTGATACATCAAGAGTTTGCAAGCTTTGTCATTTACGTTGTTAGAAGACTGAGGATGTGTAAGAGGGATGCAGAAAAACAGAAAGTGCGTGCGTGTGTGTGTGTGTGTGTGTGTGTGTGTGGTGTTTCTGCAAAGAAGAACAAGTTTTAGATTGGACTGTATCTATTCAGATATATGTATTTGCCAGAGACTCTGAATACGATTTCCTCAGCTCAAGGAACTGGAAGTGCGTCTGACTCCTTTCTTGGTCGGCTTCCTGAAGCCGAGCTCAGCAATCACTTGCATTAAATGAGGGTGAGATGCTGGAAACGCACTGGTGTGGTATAGAGACAAGAACCCACAAACCTCAGAAAATAAGAATTGTTCACCTCCTAACTCCACTCCCCCTGAAGACCCTGAGGGTAGCCCCCTCATCCAAGCCTTGAGAAGTGCACTGGCGAGGAGAGTGTGGGTGTCTTGGGGTACACGATGTGGGAGGCAGGAAGACGCTGCCCGTGAAACGGGCTCCCTGGTTGCAACAGGAGTGAGGAGCACAGTTTTTTAACAAGGGACAGACAGTAAAGATGAAAACAAAAGTTGATAGATTTTAAAACCAAAAGATGGTTGGACTGAATAAATAAACCTAAAAGCTGATTCCTTGGGAATAAAATAATAATGGAATAGAGAAACAGCTAGTCCCTGGAGGGTATAGATGGTCAAGGCACTCTGCTTCCTACCCAGAAGTCAGAGGTTCGGATCCACCCAGAGACACCTTGGGAGAAAGGCCTGGTGTCACACTTCCAAAGAGCTAGTGTGGGAAAGCCGTGGGACAGTCCTGTGGTTTCATTGTTGGTGGCACTGACAGGTGACTTCCACCCAGTGCTGAGATCCCAGTCAAGCTTTGCCAGCTCCTCCGACGCTGACAGCCATGTGACCCAGTCCAGAATCACACGTCACATGAGGTGTATCTCTTTAGTCCCCGGTAGTCCGGGCCAGTTCCTTGACTGTCAAGTCCTTAATACCTTTGAAGATCGTAGGCCAGTTATTCACAGAATGTTTCTCAATTTGGAACTGATATCTTCTCCTCACTGGCTTCAAGATACACATTGTTAGGAAAACCACAGAATTATTGGCTTCAAGACACATGTCACTGTCAGGAAGATCATGGAGTGGCACTGTGTTCTCCTCAGCCCGCCTCCATGGGGACATGCCCTTCTGATTTGTCTCACTGCTGGCGATCTGCACTTCGATCACTTAATTGGGGTAAAAGTTACTCTTTTCCTTTTGAAATTAGTAATAATTTGTTGGAAGGGATACCGAGATGACAGAAACGTCTCATTTCTTATAAAACACTGAATTTATTATTTATTTGTATCGGTCTGTGTTCTTGATTTCTTACCTGATTTAATGTGTTGTAACTGTTTCTCTCCTTATGTATTCTGTCGCTCCAATTGTCCCAGATTTGACCACTGGGACAACCCAGCTCCTATGTCCTTTTGACATGTCCCCTTCTTTCTGGAAGCACTACCTTACTGTTTGCCAAACGAGGTATTCCAGGCTCAAGCCCACGCCAGTACTTGTGCTGGTCCTGCGTGGTGACCAGCCAGCTCCCCATGAATCTTTGGTCCCTTGTAGTGGAGAAAAGTATGTCAAGGCACAGATTTTAGGCACAGTTTGATGAGATTTTACAAGCGCCTAAACCCTTGTATAATCAGTACCCCAGTCAAAATATGAAACATTTGTGTCTCTCTGGAAAGTTACCTTACCTCTTACAAGAGTGTCCCTGCCCCCCTGCAGGCAACAACCATCCTGAAATCTAATGCTACAGCTTCATAGTGCCTGTTCTTGAATTACATATGAATGGAATCATGAAGCAGACCCGATTTCCTGCCTGGCTTTTTAAGTTCTGTCCAATGCTCACTCACATTCACCCATGTTGTGGCATATGTCAGGAATTCATACTTGTTTTTCACTGAGTCACACTCCACTGTATGAATTTGTTACTATTTATCACTTCTCTTGCTGATGGACATTTGGTTCATTCCATTTTCTTTCTGTTATGAATAAAGTTTCTGTAAACATTCTTGTACACATTTGTTGCTGGTCATCTGTTTTTATTCTCTGAGGAAAAGAAATAGGAGTGGAACTACTGGGTCCCAGGATAGGGTATAGCTGCAAAAGTTCTACAAAGTGGTTGTATTGTTTTGCAATCTTACCAGCAACGTGTGAGTTCTGGTTGCTCTACAACCTCACCAATGTGGTGGTATTAACACTGTTTGTTATGTTAATCACGAAAGTGAAGGTGGAGTCGTAGCTCATTGCGGTTTAAGCCACATTTTTCCAGATCTTGGATTTTCAGCCATCTGACGCTAAGGTGCGCAGGTGTGGTTCTCTCTGAACGCGTTTGCTGTTGTGAGGTGCCAAGGAGTCGGTTCTGACCCCTAGCGACCCTGCACACAACCAAACAAACTCCTACCCGGTCGTGTTCCATCTTCACAGTCACGTCTGAGCCCACTGTTGCAGCCACTGTGTCACCCCATCTTGTCAAGCACTTGCCTTTCCTTAGCTGACCCTCTGCTTTACCAAGACTGCTATCTTCGCCAGGCACTGGGCTCCCCGATAACACGTTCAAAGTAGGTAAGTGACGCTTTGCCATCCTTGCTTCCATGGAGCACTCTGGCTGTATTTCTTCCAAGACAGGTTTGTGCATTCTTCTGGCAGTCCACCGTATGTTCAAGGTTATTCGCCAGCACCATAATTCAAAGGCATCAATGCCTCTTTTGTCTTCTTTATTCGTTGTCTGGGTTTCACATGCACATGAGGTGATTGAAAATATGGTTGGGTCAGGTGTACCTTAGTCCTCAAGTGACATCTTTGCTTTTTAACACCTCAAAGAGGTCCTTTGCAGTAGATTTGCCCAATACAATACAATGTTTGATTTCCTGACTGCTGCTTCATGGGTGTTTGATTGTGGATCCAAGTAAAATGAAATTCTTGATGACATCAATCTTTTCTCCATTTATGATGATGTTGTGTATTGGTCAACTTGCGAGGATTTCTGTTTTCCTTATGTTGCAGTGTAATCCATCCTGAAGGCTGTGGTCTTTGACCTTCATCAGTAAGTGCTTCAAGTCTTCTTCATTTTCAGCAAGCAAGAAGGTGTTCCTGCACATGCAGGTTGTTAATGAGTCTACCTACACTCCCGATGCCCTGTTCTTCTGCCTATAGTCCAGCTTCTCAGATTATTTGCTCAGCATGTAGGTTGGATACGTATGGTGGAAAGATACAATCCCAACACACACCTTTCTCAGTTTCAAACCATGTGGTATCCCGTCATGCTGTTGGAATGACTGTTTCTTGGCCCATTCATAGGTTCCTCACGGCACAATTAAGTGTTCTGGAATCCCCATTCCTTGCAATGTTACCCATAATTTGTTGTGATCCACACAGTTGAATGCCATCGAATAGTCAATAAAGCACAGATAAACATCTTGGTGGTATTCTTGTTTTCAACCAGGATCCATTTGACTTCAGCAATGATATCCCTTGTTCTGTGTCCCCTTCTAAATCTGGCTTGAACTTCTGGTAGTTCCCTGTTGATGTAACCACTTTTGAAAGATCTTTAGCAAAATTTTATTTGCATTTAATATTAATGTTATTGTTCTATAACCTCCACATTCTCTTGGATCACCTTTCTTTGCAAGGGGCATATATACAGGTGTCTCCCAGTTGGCTGGCCGGGTAGCTGGGTTGCCAAGCTTCCTGGCGTAGACGAGTGAGCAGCCCCAGTGCTGCCTCCATCTGTTGGAATGTTTCATCACTGCTCTGTCAGTTTCTGGAGCCTTCTTTTTCACCAGTGCCTTCAGTGAAGCTTGAACTTCTGTCTTCAGTACCATTAGCTCTTGGTCATATGCTACCTCTTGAAATAGCTGAGTGTCACCAGTTCTTTTACCAGAGTGACTGTGCATCCTTCCATCTGTCTTGATGCTTCCAGTGTCACTCACTATTTTGCCCACAGAATCCTTCTGTATTGCAACTTGAGGCTTGACATTTTGCTCAGTTCTTTCAGTTTGAGAAACGCAGCGCACGCTCATTTGTCAGACTGCGGTGGCCTGTGTGATGCCGCGATACTAGGAGCTCTGTCAGTGGTGTTTTAAACACCAGCAGAGTCACCCTTGGTGGGAAGATTTCAGCGGAGTTTCCAGGCCCAGACAAAGAAGAAGAACCCAGCAGCCTGCTTCTGGAACAACTGGCCAGTGACATCCTTACAAACAGCAGTAGACTATGGTCTGGTCTACTGCCCGGCTGGAAGACCCTCAAAATACAACTGGGAAAGTGCTGCCTTTTCAAAGTAGAACTGATCTTAATGACGTGGATGGAGTGAAGCTTTTGTGACCTTCATTTGCTGCTGTGGTGTGACTCAAAACGAGAAAAGCTGCAAACATCCACTAATAATAAGTGTTTTAGTCACCTGGTACTGCTCCAACAGAAAATCCACAAGTGGATGGTTTCATAAAGAAAAACTTTATGGTCACAGTCTGGTAAAAAATCCATTTACAAGTTTTAAGTGCATTCAATAAGAGAAATTACCATAGTCCAGTAGGTTGAGTCTCAACTCAAGGAACCCATCTCGGCACAGGAACCTCAGGCCTGAAGGGTGTGCTCTGCTCTCAGTTCTGCCTTCTTGGTGGCGTGAGGTTCCCCACTGACTCTGCTCGCTTCTCTCTCACATCCCACAGGTCGTAACTTGAGTCCTGCCTCCCCAGCACAGCTGCTGCCTCTTCTCCCTCATCATTACAGAGGCAGGATGCACAACACACGGGAGGAATGGCACCACACCGGGACTCATAGCCAAGTCAAATCAATACATAGATTTCTGGGGGGACACAATGTAATCTATGACAACAGTAATGTGGAATGTATGAAGTATGAATATGGAAAAATTGCAAGTCATCAGAAATGAAATAGAAAGCTGAAGATTGATACCCTAGGTTTTACTGAGCTGAAATGGACTGGCATTGGCCATTCTGAATCAGACAATCATAAGGTCCACTACCCTGGTAGTGACTAACTGCAGAGACATGATGTCATGTTCATCATCAAAAAGAACATCTCGAGATGTATCTTAAAGTACAGTGCTGTCAGTGGTAGGATAATATCCATATGCCTACAAGAAGACTGGTTAATACAGCTGTTATTCAAAAATCTATGCACCCACTAAGGTCGAAGATGAGGAAACTGAAGCTTCTTGCTTTTCATTTTAATCAACTTGTGCAGTCTGAAATTGATCAAACATGCCATTAAAATGCAATGAACATTGCTCGCAGCTGGAATGCAAAAGCTGGAAATGAAGAGGAAGTACTAGAAGACATGACCTTGGTGACACAGACAATGCAGGAGCTCACACAACAGAAGTGTGCATGACCAGTGACCTGTGCATTGCAGACATCTCTCCTCAGCATCTTAGAAGACAGGGTATACGTGGACCTCACTGGACGGAAAACACAGGAATCAAACCAACTACAACTGTGGAAAGAGATGCCGGACAATCTCAGCATCCTTAGTCAGAACAAGGCCAGGGGCCGGTTGCTGAACCGACCACCAGCTGCTCATGTGCCAGTTCAAACTGAAACTGAAAAAACTAGAATAAGTCCATGAGAATCAAAATACAACCTTGAGTCCACCCCACCTGAGTTTAGAGGCCATCTCGAGAAAAGATGTGATGCACTGAACGCCAATAACCGAAGACCAGAGACTTACGGGAAGACACTGAGGCCACCACACACAAAGAAAGCAAAACGTTGTCATAAAGAAAGAACAGGCCAAACGGATGTCAGAGGAGACGCTGAGATTTGTTCTTGAATGTAGAGCGCCTAAAGCAAATGGATGAAATGAGGATGCAGAAGAGGCGGGCAGACTTCAAAGGGCAGCTCCAGAAGACAAAGTAAAATATTACAAAGAAAGGTGCAAGCACCTGGAGTTGGAAGACCAAAAGGAAGAACGCACTCAGCATTTCTCAAGCTGAAAGAACTGAAGGAAAAAACCGCAAGCCTCTAGTTGCAGTTTTGAAGCAGTGTCTATGGGCAAAATACTGTACCAAATAAGCTGAGCTTATTGAGTCTGTAGGTTTTTCTTTTTTAAACCAAATTTTGGGATTGTCTAGTCATCATTGACTCAAAATTTTATTTTCTGCCACATTCTGTCTCTTCTTTTGGGACACCAAGTACACAAATTTTAAACCTCTCACTATTGTGCTATAGCTCTCTTAACCTTTTCCTTCTGTTCTCAATTTGGAGAACTTACATTGTTTTCCTTTATGTTCATGAACGCTTCCTTCTGCAGTCCCCGATAGCTGCTTAACACATCCAGATATTTTCTTTCAGATACTGTTTTAAGTTGTAAAACTTCCATTTGCTTTTTTATATGGTCTTCATTCCTCTGTTGAAATTCCCAATTTGTTCACTCATTATGTCTATTTTTTCCTTTAAATGTTTGGACATATTTATAATAGCTGTTTTAAAGTTCCAGCCTGCTAATCCCCAAATCTTGTAATCTGAGAATCTGTTTCTATTGATTTCTTTTTTCCTGATTATGGCTTGCCCTTTCTTGCTTCTTCATATTTTTTGTCTTCATTTATTTACTTTTTGTTGTTGAGAAGATGCACAGTAGAACACACATCAATCCAGCAGTTTCTACATGTACAACTCAGTGACACTGAATTGTGCTGTGCAAAATTTTCACCCTCATCTTCCAAGATGCTCTTCCCTCATTAACATAAAGTCACTGCATCCTGTTTCCTATCTAATTTTTTGATTTATTGTTGTCAGTTTGGTCCATATAGACAGATCCTAAATATATATATATGTTCAAACATTCTTTACTAGTTAAGACTTTAGGAGAACAAGTCCAGTAATTTTTTGCTCTATACTGAACATTGTGTTTATTATGTTGTAAAGGGTCTGAGTTCTGTTGTCTTCTTTTAGATTTTTAAAGATGCTGGGTTTTGTTGTGGCAGGCAGTTAAAATTCTGTGGGTTCTCTTGATCATGTCAGACTTGGTTTTATGCTTTGCGAGGGTGCATGTGTTTCGGTTTTGTCCTTAGTCCTAGATTTTGGCTTTTATTCTGAAATATCACTCCTATTTTTCACACATAGCCTGTCTGCCATCTCAGTTGACCGCCTGAGCTGCTGGTGATGTTGGCTTCTGTGACTGGGCAGGTTGCAATGCCACTCTGCACTGCCCAGCCCCTGGACCTCCATGTAGCTTCCAGCTGCACAGCAGCCACCCTCTGCTAAGCCTGATGGACGGTTGCCCTGTACACACACACAGGGTTCTGCCCTCGTCCAACAATCTGAGGGGCCCCATGCAGCGCTCTCCTCTCCAGTATCCTGCTCTGCCAACCCCAGCCACCTCAGCAGCCCCGAACTCTGCACTCTGCTTCCTCAGCCCCAAGAGGCTGCTAACCTCTTCTCTGACTCACCATTCTGTACCTTGGCTTTATCTGCAAGTAAAAATCTAGAGCAAACAAGAGCCACCCTTCTTGAGTTTCCTCTCTCTGGAGGATAACATTCTTTTGCTTCCCATTGCCAGCTGCCTGCCAATCGTCATTTCACACACCTGGTTCAGTTCTGCAGCTGTTGGTGGCAGGCAGAAGGGGAAGCATGAGTCTCTGTTTCCATCGGTGACAGCATCCATTCTTGGCAAAACTTTCTCCACACGATGCTATACATCAGCCTCTAAACTATTCTCTATTCGTTTACTGGGGCAGCACTGGAAGCATCTCTGCTGACGTAAAAAGCTGTGGATGGCTTCTAGCATACTGTTACAGAACACTTTTGTAATAAGAGAAGAGGCACGATAATTGGGAAAGAGGAAGCATAATACCATAATTTCATAGCATAATATCACTGTTTGCAGATAATATGATTAGATACTTGGAAAATCCAACAGAATCAATTTAAATTCTATTAAAAGCGCTGTTTCAATATGGTCACTGGGACAAAGACACCATAATCATTAATCTTCATCAATGCAAAAAAAAAAAAAAAAGAACTTGTCAAGAGAACGGATGAGAGCAAAATATTTCCTTCATTGTAACACTGGAAAGTTTAAATATCCAGAAATAAACCTAACAAGGAACGTGCAACACGAAAAAAACTGTCAAATGCTACCGAGGAATACAAAAGACTTAAGAGAAAGGAAAGCACGCATGGATGAAACCAAAGCAAACTCAGGGCCGTGGAGCCAATGTCGACGCCCAGCGACCCCACAGGACAGGGCAGAGAGGGGGCTCCGGGCGGGTTCCAAAGGCCCGCCCCCGCTTAGCCGCGGTAGCACTTGGCCACTGCGCCACCGGGGTTCCCGTGCCCGGACGGGAAGAGTAAACATCATGGGTCAGACAAGCTGTGCTTCCTGAACGTACCCTGCAGACGGTTCCCCCGGGCGCGGGGCGAGGCGGCGGCCACACGCCGAGACGGGCGGAGGGACAAGCGGCCAGGCCGGCCCGCAGCGACAGCAGACGCTGTCAGCTCAGCCCGACTCGTGGCACCCGCCGTGCGTGGGAGAACTCTGCGTCGGAGTACCGAGCCTCTCCCCCCAGACGCCTCTGCGGGCCTCGTGCCCCTAGCCCCTTGGTCAGCAGGGAAGCATGTTCACAGCTTTCAACTGTTCAAGAAATCCACCACGTGGCTGTGTCCGTGTGTGTAGGTGAAGTGTTCGGGCTTTAGTAACAGAAAACCCAGCCCAGCGGCAAAGGCCCCCAGGAAGGAGTCCCGAACCTGGCTCAGCTGCCCAAGTGTCTGGGTGCTCTTTCTACTTCCCCTCCTCCAATCCTTAGCAGAAATTCTTAAACTATAGCATTAATACCACAGCAAGTAAAATTCTGCTGAAAATCATTCAGCATTGCCAAGGAACTATCAAGAATTCAAGCCAGGTTCAGAAGAGGACATGGAACCAGGGGGTATCATTGCTAACGTCAGATGGATCCTGGCTGAAAGCAGAGAATACCAGCAAGTCGTCTACTACATGGGTCTCGTTGACTCTGCAAAGGCCTGCGACTGTGAGGATCAAACAAAGCATGGCTAGCAGTGAGAAGAGTGGGACATCCAGAACAGCCAGTTGTGTTCACGAGATAGTGTGCTTAGACCAGAGGGCTGCTGTTCAGCGGAGCAGGGTGTCAAGAAAGGTGTGCGTTCGGGCTGTGCACTTCACCAATTCATTCGATATGTGCGCTCAACAAATAGAGAAGTTAGGCTACGTGAAAGAGAACAAAGCAGTGGAGGAAGATGCAGAGACAACTTGTGATGTGCAGATAACACAACTTCACTTGCTGAAAGTGAGGACTTGAAGCGTTCACTGATGAAGATCAAAGACCACAGCTTTCAGTGTGGATTACACCTCAACATCAAGAAAACAAAATTCTTCACAAGTGGACCAAGAAGCAACATCATGATAAGTGGAGAAAAGATGGAAGTTGTTGAGGATTTCACTTTACTTGGATCCACAATCAACACGCGTGGAAGCAGCAATCGAGAAATCCAACAATGAATTGGAGTGGGCAAATCTGCTGCAAAAGACGTCTTTACCGTGTTAAAAAGCCAGGGTGTCACTTTGAGGGACTAAGGTACACCCAACCCAAGCCACGCTGCTATCAGTCACCTAATATGCTGAACAACGAATAAGGAAGACTGAAGAAGAATTGATGTCTTTGATTATGGTGTTGGCAGAGAAGACTGAACACACCATGGACTTGCAGAAGAATGAGTCGACCTGTCTTGGAGGAAGTACAGCCAGAATGCTCATCAGAAGCAAGAACGTCAAGACTGCATCTCACATAGTCTGGACATGTTGTCAGGAGGTACTGTTTCCTGGAGAAGGGCATCAAGCCTGGTAGAGTGGAGGAGCAGGGGAGAAGAGGAAGACCCTTGACAAGGTGGGCAGACAAAGTGGCTGCAGCGCTGGGCTTGAGTGTGTGACTTCCAGGCAGTGTTTCCTTCTGTGGGGCGTCAGGTTGCTGTGAGCTGAAACCGACCGGACGGCACCCCCGTGCAGCAACAGTGCTGCTTAGCAGCGGGAGCTGTTGCTCAGACTTGTGACCCCCTGCTTGCGAGACGGCTACCTCGCCTCAAGAGGCACACAGTATTTGGGTTGAGAAGAAGAGTGATGCCAGGCACATCTGTCCCACTGAGCAGTGACAGGTGAGTGCTTTCTTGGTGCTTCCCTTAGCAGGGTCCACTTGGGTCTCAGTAGCTGGAACTGAGTCACACAGGCTGCTCCTGGGTGTAAGGGAGCTGGGAAATGACATGTTTAGCTGTCACAGCTCTCCCACAGAGAAAGACAAAGGGAAAACAGGTGGAAAAATGAATGTTCCGTGAGTCACCTTACTGTCTCTGCCACAGCTGTGTGTACTTAGAGTATCTTCAGAAGGACACACAAGGACATAAGACTCAAGTTGTGTCCGGAAGGGAAACAAGACACCCCAAGTGGAATGGAGAGGTGTTCTGTTTTGTCTGTGGATTCAGTGCTGTGTACATTTACTGCCTATGTGAGAAATAAATCCAATAATATTGGGGGAAAAAAGTAACAAAAGCACATCTTTGAAAATGCCGTGTTTATCCACTACCAGTGACCACCCTGACATGGAATACAACATAGAGTCCCTCACACAGCAGTAGAAAAATGGGTGCACAGAGCTAAGACTCTATTAAAAGACCAGAAACGATGGTCCAACAGACTGGAGGGTCCCTGGAAGACACGGCCCCCGAAGCCCAGAACTGAGCCCAGTCCCGCAGCCACCTCTTCAGACCCAGACTGGACTGGAAGACCTAAAGCGATCCTGACAAACAGCATGCTTCTTGGCTCAAGTAGATACATGAAGCGGACTGGGTAGCTCCCGTCCAGAGGGAGCTGAGAGGGCAGAGGGGACACAGCTGGCTGAGTTGCCACGGGAAGTTCAGGGTGGAGGGGAGGAGCCAGCCATCACAGGGTGGGGAGCAGCTGGAGTCACAGGACACTGTGTGTATGAAGTCTTTGTGTGACAGACTGACTTGGATTATGAATGTTCACTTAAAGCTCAATAAAATATTTTTTTAAAGAAAATGCTATATTTAGAAACATTTACATAACTATGTAAATAGTGATTGTAAATAAATTTTGGATCAAAGAGGAATCCATAAGCTACATATTAAAATATTCAGAATTTAATGATAATGAAAACTCTAAACGTTAAGATTAGTGAAAGACTTTTAAAACAGTTTTAGAGACAATTCCATTATTTTGGATACATTTACATGAAATAAGACAGGCTGAAAACAAGTAAATTAAGTCAGAGATTAGAAAAATAACACAGAATAACCCGAAGAATAAAGAAGAAAGGAAATGATATAGACAGAAATCAGTTAAAGAGGGTACAACACAAAGAAATCATTAACAAAACCAACACTGGCTGTCTAAGAAGTTTCTCAAGACTAACTTTTTTAAAGGGGATAAGTTGACCAAATATAGGAGAAAGAGAGGAATTAACTACGGCTTTAAGAAGGTTCTTTTAATTGTAGGAGACATTTGTTTTTCTAAGAAGAATATATCCGCAAATTTGGACTTAAATTGACTTAAGACTTCTGGGATGGATAACAGGGTGAATTTGTTTCACATGCAGCAAGGCATGAATTTTGAGGGGTCAAAAAGTTATGGCTCAAACTGTATCTCCCCCAAATGTGTGCCACCTTGGCTAGGCCATGATTCCCAGTAGTGTGTGGCTGTCCCCCTCTTTGTGACGTGATGTGATTATCCTCCGTGTTGTAAATCCTGACCTCGATGATGTCAGTGTCCCACTGCAGCTCAGCAAGTTTCCACTGGCCAGTTTTCTCAGAAGCAGACCACCAGGTCACTCTTCCTTGTCCATCTTGATCTGAAGGCTCTGCAGAATGCCGTCCACCAAGGGGGACCCTGCTGGTCCTTGAAGAAATGGTGGCACAGCTTTCAGCAACACGCTGTCCCCCATGGAGTGGCAACCGGGCAGAGTCATGTTTACCTGTGTTTTATTGACTACACAGAATCATTCGGCTGTGCGGATCTTAACAGGTTATGGATAACACTGGGAAGAATGAGAATTCTAGAACACTTAATTGTACTCCTGAAGAACCTGTACACAGATCACAAACAGTTGTTCAAACAGAACAGAGGCCTTTGTGAGACGCAAAGGCAGGAGAGCTGTGTCCGGGCTGCACCCTTCACCACATTTATTCACCCTGTGTGATGAGGAGATGACCTGAGAAGCTGGAGTATATGCAAAAGAGCACAGCGTCCGGACTACCCGATGAGCAGAGGACACCAATTTTCTGGCCGAAAGCAAAGAGGACTTGAAGCACTTACTGATGAAGATCAACAACTACAGACTTCAGTATGGATTGCATCTCAACAGAAGGAAGTGAAAAGCCCTCACAGGTACCCACGAGCAGCATCATGCTGAACGGATGAAAAGCTGAACGGTCAAGGACTTTGTTTACTTGGCTCTGCGGTCGACACCCATGCAGGTGGCAGTCAGGAAGTCAGACGATGTGCTCAATATGCTCGTACTGGGCAAACCTGCAAAAGACCTCTTTAAAGTGACAGGGTGTCACTTTAAGGACTAAGGGGCTTCTGACCCAAGCCATGGTGTCTTCTTGTTTCTTCCTCAATATATACGTAAACGTATGCGTATATATTATCATGTTCTCAGCTCACACACACGCTCACGCACAGTGTCTCACGTGACCTAGTTGCTCTCCCTGTGACTTGACAGCGCCCTCCTCCTCCCATCGATTCCTGTGTCCCTTCAGTCAGCTCCCCTTCTGCCTCGTCACCTCACCTCTGGACAGAACCCGCATACTTGCTCGCTCACGCCTCCTTGAACTACGACACACGTGCTTCACAAGTGTCATCTGATGTCTCACAGTTCAGTCTATTTGAAGAGCCAGCCTCAGGATGGTTTTAGCTCTGGGTCAGTGGAGATACCGGGGGTTGTCTTCTGGGGTTCTTCCACTCAGTCAGACCAGTACGTCTCTTCTTTGTACCAGGATTTGATTTCTGCACCTTACTTTTCTCCTCCTCTGGCAGGGACTCTGTTCTGTTCCCTGGCGGGGTGATCATGGGTGGTAGCCAGGCGCCGTCTGGTTCTTCTGGTCTTAGGCTGATGGAATTTGTGTTCTATGTGGTCCCATTTGTCCCTAGTGTAGATGTTTTCCTTGTGTCTTTGGCTTTCTTCATTCCCGTTTGCTCCAGGTGGGTTGGAATAGATGGTCGCATCTTAGACGGCTTTTTGCCAACTTTTTAAGACCCCAGACACCATTCACCAAAGTGGGATGCAGAACATTCTCTTAATGAACTTTGTTAATTGACCTAGATGTTCCCCAGATCCCCACCTCTGCTACATTTTCTGTCAAAGTGGTCGTGCTCAGGAAACTTTCGAGGCTTTGGTTTAGTCAAGTGGTGCTGACATCCCCTGTGTTCTGTGATATCCTTCACTTCACCTGAGATGATTCTCTTCTACCCAGTTAATAAGTTTCTCTCTCCTTCTCTCTCCACCCTTTTAACCATCAAAGAATATTTTCTTCTATGTTTAAATCTTTTCTTGAGTTCTTTCTTTTTCCACTCGTTTGGGACATTTTTCCTTTTTTTTCAGTTGTGATTAAGTGAAAGCCTACCATCCAAATCAGTCCTGCATGCCTGCCTGTCTGCAGCCCCATCTGCTCCCTTGCTCTGTGACAGGACGGTCCTCTCTTTCCCTCGATACTTCTAGTATCCTCACAATGAGCACCTGTCCCTTCCTGTCTACCCACTTCTTTCCCATCTAGAAAGAAACCGGTAGGACAGCCTCCTTGTATAAAATGTATAAAACCGTAAAGTGCCCCCACCACATGCTCCCACTGTGCCCCGAGCCCAGTCCATTCTTCTCTGAAGAGTTGGCCTCAGTACTGGCTTCAGATCAGGACCAGCAGCAAGTCCAGGGGGCCATGTTCCCAGGGACCCTCCAAGCTGCTGGACCATCAATTCTGGTCTTTTAGAAGAGTTCTTCAACTGCACACCTCTTCTCATGTTGCCTCACGGCGTCTGCACTGTGTCCCCCATCAGGGCTGCCTTTGGTGGAGGCTGGGCACCATCTAGTTCTTCTGGTCTCATGCTGATGCAGTCTCGCATTCATACGGGTCCTTCTGTCTCATGGGCTCATTTTTTCCTCACGTCTTTGATGTTTCCAGTCATCATCTGTTCCAGATGGGTTGGGACCATTTGGAATACCTCAAGTGGCAGCTTGCTAGCTTGTAAGACCCCAGACACCACTCACCAACATGAGGTGCAGAAGACTCTATTTAGGTAAAGACTAGCTATGCCAGTTGACCTCAATGTCCCTAAAAACATGGCCCCCAGACCCCCATCTCTGCTGCTCTATCCTTTGGGATATTGGGTTTAGAAAACCTTTGTTTATGGGGTAGTGCAGTTATGATGATCTGCTCCCTATGGCTGCTATTACTCCCTGGACCTAACTGAATTCCTACCGATTATCTAATCTATGAACACCCCCTCCCTCCCTCCCCACCCTTGTAGCTATCAGAAATCCTTTTTTTCTACACTTTAACCTTTTCTTGAGCTCTTAATAGTGGTCCACACTACAATATTTGTCCTTTTGTAACGAATTTAGCTCAGCACAATGCCTTCAGACTCGTCTGTGAGCCATTTTGCTGGCTCACCATTGCCCTTCATCACTGGGTAGTATCCACTGTGTGAATGTACCATAGTTTGGGTGTCCGTTGTTCCTTCGATGGGCACCTGCACTGCTATTGGGGACAGTGCTGCAGTGAACACAGGTGGGCATGTATCTCATTCATGTAACGCCGAGCTGTAGGACCTTCAGTCACCTCATGTGCGTGTGAAAGCTGGATGATGGATGAGGGAGGATGGAAGGAGAACGGATGCCTCCAGATCACACTGTTGGTGAAGAATACCGAGTACGCCATGGGCTACCAGAAGAACGAATAAATCTGTCTTGGAAAAAGTACAGCCAGAATGTTCTTTAGAAGCAAGCATGGTGAGGCTGTGTCTCGTGTACTGTGCTCACGTTACCTGGAGGGACCAGGTAGAGTATCAGCAAAAGAGAGGAAGACCCTCAGCAAGGCAGACGGATGCCGAGGCTGCTGCTATGGGCCCCAGCACAGCAAAGACCTGAGGCAGGCGCAGGGCCAGGCTGAGTCCCCGCCTGTGGTGCGCAGGGTTGGTGCAGGTCAGCGCTGACCCCACAGCTCCTGGCGGTGTGATTCTAATGAGGCGGCCTTAGAGGCGGGGTCAGAGGCCGCCGTCGTGTTCATGAAGCAGGACTCAATCCACAGGCTCGGGTCATTTCCAGGGTCAGTCTCTTCTGAGAGAGGACAGAGAAAACCAAGAAGAGGGGGCTGCATCACCACCGAGTGAGGACCAGGTGTGGAGATTGTCCTCAGCACTCAGGGTCCCTTCGCCGAGAAGCTTCTAGACCAGGCGAAGACGGATGACAGGGGCCTTCCCCCAGAACTGACAAACAAGAGAGGAAGTCTTTCCCTGGAGCTGGGGCCTGAAGTTCAGACTTCCAGCCTCCTAAACTGTGAGGGAGTCAAGTGTGGTTTGTTAAACCCACCCCCTCCTGGTATTTCTGTTTCAGCAGCACTAGATAACTAAGACAGTGAGCAAAGTCCTCTCCCTGCCACAGACACAGACACAGACACAGACACAGAGACACAGAGACACAGAGACACAGAGACACAGAGACACAGAGACACAGAGACACAGAGACACAGACACACAGACACACAGACACACAGACACACAGACACACAGAGACACAGAGACACAGAGACACAGACACACAGACACACAGACACACAGACACACAGACACACAGACACACAGACACACAGACACAGACACACAGACACACAGACACAGACACACACACAGACACACAGACACACAGACACAGACACAGACACACAGACACAGACACAGACACGCAGACACAGACACAGACACAGAGACACAGAGACACAGAGACACAGAGACACAGAGACACAGAGACACAGAGACACAGAGACACAGACACACAGAGACACAGAGACACAGACACACAGACACACAGACACACAGACACACAGACACACAGACACACAGACACACAGACACACAGACACACAGACACACAGACACACAGACAGACACACAGACACACAGACACACAGACACAGACACAGACACACAGACACAGACACAGACACACAGACACACAGACACAGACACACAGACACAGACACACACAATTCCCAAGGTGCCCAGAGCAGCACGGTCACAGGTTAGTGCTACCAAGCCTTTGGGAACAGAGAATCCACGGAACATCTAAGTTGTTCCAGAGACAGAGAAGTAGAGGGGAAGGGCCCGACCCACTGCGGGAAGCGGACACCCTGCCAGACATGGTGTGCGAGGTTTCCCAGCCGCCTCATTCGTGGCATCGGTTTTCATTCTGCTAAAACGCGCACACCAGAGCCACCCAGCAGTGTTGACGTGTCTGGTCCGGTGACACCGGTGACACTCTGCGTGCTGTGCAGCCACGCTTACTGTCCTTCCCCAGCAGACCCATGACCTTAACCATTACGCCCATTAAGTAAAAACTCCCTGAACATGAATTTAAAGGTTGAAAAAACATTGTATTTTTCACTTTACTGTCCATCTCTTCTCTTTAAAAAAAAAATATATATATATATACACATATATACATACATACATATATATATAGTGCTTTAGGTGAAAGTCCACAGCTAAACTTCTTACTCGCAAAGCTGTGCACATACCGTTTTCTGGTGACTGGCTACAATCTCCGCCATGGGACAGCATGCTCCCCCAGCCCCTGGGTGCCCTGTGTCCATTTGTCCAGTTGCTGTCCCTTTCTCCTTCTCATCTTGCTTTTGGACAGGAATGGTTTTATCTAAGAATGTAAGGACAGTTCAAACTAGGAATTTTAACCCATTGATGGACCAGAATAAAGAAGAAACAATCATTACAATTGATACAAAATAAAACATCTGGTAAGTTTTAAAAATTTAGAAAACGGGAATGAGAGAATTTTCTTGACAAAAATAATCTCTCTCAGACCTGCAGCACACCTTTGCCATGACCTCTCAGGCCGGGAACAAGGTGCCTGTCTTAGTCAGCTAGTGCTGCTCTAGCAGAATTACCACCGAGTGGATGGCTTTAACAAAGGAAGGTTTATTCTCACACAGTCCAGTAGGCTACAAGTCCAATTCAGGGTATCCACCCCAAGGGAAGGCTTTCCCCGTGTCAGCTCTGGAGGAAAGTCCAGTATGGCATCAGTCTTTGTCCAGGGAGCATCTTGGCACAGGAACCTCGGGTCTGAAGGACACGCTGTGCTCCCGGTGCAGCTTTCTTGATGGTGCAAGGTTCCCAATTCTCAGCCTGCTTCCCTTTCCTTTTATCTCTTGTAGGATGAAAAGATTAAAGGTGGGACAGGCCATACTCCAGGGAAACTCCCTTTACAGTGGAGCAGGGATGACCTTATAAAGGGATTTACATTCCTACCCTAATCCCCACACAATGGAAGACAGTCACAAGATACTGGGAATCATGGCCCAGCCACATAGCTACACCTATTTTTTGGGGGGGGGCCCAATTCAGTCCATGACAGTGCCTGTGTTCAGTATTATCCTGGCAGCCTTGGCCTATGCAGTATGACAAGAAAAAGAAACAGAAGTTCCAGAACCAGACGGGGGCAGCACTGTGTGCTCACGCACGCTCAGATAACGTGACAAGTGGACAGTGAGGTCCCAAAGTGATCAATAGGCCAAGCACTAATCAGAGTCCAACACGACTGCCCAACACATAAGTCAACAGCCTTCCTTTAAGCCAAAGAGAGGCTGAAAAGACAAAAGAAAACAAGATGTTATTTTCATGAGGAAAAAAAAGTATAAAACATTTAGGAATCAATCCCAGAATCCAAGGCTTTCATGCAAGAGCAAAGCGCTCAGGGATGGCTGGAAGAGGCACGTTCATAGTGGGGGTCTGGGCAGCAGTCTGCACTGGCACCCTCCGGGCCCACTGTGGCCTTGGCTGTGTTTGCTGGGTTCTGCTGCCCAAATTCCTGTGGCTTTAGAAGCCTAGAAGAAGCTGTTCTCCTGGCATTGACCTCATGAGAGTGCACAGTCCCTGGGCCCCAGGTCAGCCTCTGACCCCAGCTGCCCTGCCCCCAAAATCCCACAGACTGGGTCCCAGCCCCAACCATCCCAGCACCTCCTCAGGCTGTGGTGCTGGATATGGCCTGCCCCAAAGTCTCTGCTCCCATTCCAGGCTGCGTGGCTCCACTGCAGGACGCCCTGGCTGTGTGCCCCCACTTGTTCCCAGGTCAGTGGATTCTGCTGGCAACCCTGCTCAGCCTGCTGTGGTCTAAGTTCCTGAAGTGTGGGTGGCAGTCTGGCCTGCCTGGGTCCTTTTCAGCCCACTGGGCTGTGAATGCCAGAGCACGCCACAGCATGCCCGCCTGCCCGCCACTGGGCTCAGCAAGCTGCTCTGTTGGGGTACGAGGGGCAGGCCAGACGAGCCTGGGGCCTGCACCTCCCTGAGCCTGGAGAGCAGGACGGCCACCTGAGATCCCAGCTCGGCCTGGGAGGTGTTGAGGGACAGCCCCCTCCCTCCTGCTCCGTCACAGACCCAGGTGCGCTGCAGAACCCGAGCTGGTCGCCCGACTTCCCTGGGTCTCAGTGACCCGGCGCAGGTCTGAGTACAGAGGTACTAGGGAGCCTGGGGCTGACTCTGGAGCCCTGGAGGTGCAGTGGTTTAAGTGCTCCAGCTGGTAACCAAAAGGTCTGCAATTCAAATCCAGCAGGCGCTCCTTGTAAACCCCGTGGGGCAGTCACACTCTGCCTGTGGGGTCACTACGGGATGGCACTGACTTTGACCCAGCAGGGTTGGTTTCTGGGTTTGGGACTGACCCAGGGAAGGTCAGAGAGGTTAGGGTGCAGCTTCTCAGCCAATTTAGACAAGCGGGTGGGGGCAGAGAGGAGGGTGGACTATCGGGGAGGAGGCTGGGAGTGGGCTGTGGGGAGTGGACTGTAGGGGAGTGGCCAGGGCTGGGAATCTGGAGGGACTGGGGGAGGATAGGGGCAGGGCAGAGTTTAAAGAGTTAGCAATTCTTGGAGTATGGGGGGGCGGAGGAGACACCACAAGGGGACTGCACATAGATAACACGGGTAGGGGGCGAGCCCCAGGGATACCAGGGCCATGAGGGGGCAGGTGTCTGGTCCTGAGGGTGCTGGGGAGCCACGGAGTGCTTTAGAGCATGGAAGACAGATCAGACCAGGGAGGGGGCTTCTCTCCTGGGGGCAGCATCGAGGCAAGGCGGTGGACTGAAGTGGAGATGTTTGGGAAGGTGAGTGGACAGGATTGGGGGCTGGAGAGGTGACTCTGCTGGTTTCTGGCCTGACGGTCCAGGGGGTGGCCATGCCACGGGCTGAGATGGAGGGGTCCAGTGGTCAGCAAGGGTCCTTCCGGGAGGAGGTGGAAGCATGCGACTGCCTGCAGCCCTCACCCCTGATGACGATGGCTTCTGATGTGCGGTGCTGGCTGTCCCTGCTCAGCAAGGGTGACCGTTGTGCTCACACAGGTGGGGGACAGTGATGCTCAAAGGGACTGTCCCAGGGTCGCATGGTCAGTGAAGGACCATCCCAGGGTCGCACGGTCAGTGGAGGACCGTCCCAGGGTCACACGGTCAGTGAAGGACTGGGCCAGGGTCCCACGGTCAGTGAAGCACCGTCCCAGGGTCGCACGGTCAGTGAAGGACCGGGCCAGGGTCGCACGGTCAGTGAAGGACCGGGCCAGGGTCGCACGGTCAGTGGAGGACCGTCCCAGGGTCGCACGGTCAGTCAAGGACCGGGCCAGGGTCGCACGGTCAGTGGAGGACCGGGCCAGGGTCGCACGGTCAGTGGAGGACCGGGCCAGGGTCGCACGGTCAGTGGAGGACCGTCCCAGGGTCGCACGGTCAGTGAAGGACCGGGCCAGGGTCGCACGGTCAGTGGAGGACCGGGCCAGGGTCGCACGGTCAGTGGAGGACTGGGCCAGGGTCGCACGGTCAGTGGAGGACCGGGCCAGGGTCGCACGGTCAGTGGAGGACCGGGCCAGGGTCGCACGGTCAGTGCTATGAGCAGTATATGGCTTCAGAGGTCACAGATGGGAGGAGAGACGGACAGACGGACAGGCACTGGGGCCATTCACATCTCAACCAAGAGGTCAGATGCCTGACCTGTCCACTGGTGAGAGTTAACCCCAGAGGCTGGGGATCCCGTTCCAGCTGGGCAGCCCCGGAGGAACCTCCCACTCAGCATAGAGGGGCACAGGCCATGGGAACTTAGGCATGTGAGGGGCTCCCAGGGCCTGCGGTGCAGCAGCAAACCCCCCAGCTGCTCACCAGAAGGTCAGCTGTTTGAGTCCAACAGCTGCTCCTCGGAACCCAATGGGTCAGCTCTCCTCGGTCCAACAGGGTCACTGTGAGTCAGAATCGACTCAACAGTAACAAGTTTCTTTTGGGGGGGATGGCTCTGGGTTCCTTATAGAACAGAAATGTACTGACTTGTGGGTTCGGAGGCCAGAAGTCGAAATGGGGTACCAGGTGTGTTGATTTCTTCTCAGGCTCTGAGAGCCTTCCTTGGCAGTTTCCGGGGGCTCCTGGTGTTCCCGGGCTCCCAGCTGTATCTACCTTAGTTCTTCTGTCCCTGTCTCTGCGCTCCCTCCTGTTAGGACACCATGCAGGTGGGACGGGGACCCTCTCCACTCCAGTGTGACCTCCTGGTCACGGACAATGTCTTCAGAGACGCTCTTCCCAACAAGGACACACTCACAGGTCCTGCGGTCAAGACCTATCATATCTTTTGGGGACAGAATTCAACCTTGAACAATCCCAGGCCATGGTGAGGGAGCTCCCAGGGACAGACAACAGCTGGACAGAACACCTGGAAGCACATTCATGCTCACTGCTTCTTCACTTCTCAAAGACAGTCAAGTTCCAAGAAAAAAACTGAAAGACAAAAAACACTCTGTAAGTCAGTCCACGTGACCAAACAAGACTACCCTGGGGACGCAGGCGTCTCGGTGACGGAAGTGTCACAGCATACGTCAGGGGCTGTCACTCTTGGCCAGCGATTTCACATCTAGAAACATTCCTCAAGGACCCAAGAGGCAAACAAGGAGCAGTCACTGTTGCGGCAGAATAATCTGGACGCCAACCACATGTCCGCTATTTCAGGATTCGCACACACTGCTGCTCTGACCTGAAGAGGGCTTGTTCTACAAACACCTTCCCACTGTCCCCACAAAGCCAGACCTGGCTGGGCCACGGCTCTGCTCCAGCACCTTCCACGGCTCCCCACTGCCCCCGCGATTGCTGCTCCTGTGGGCCCTCTGCCTGTAGTCACCCCTGGCCTCCCTGAGTAGACCCCTTCTGAGCCTCTGGGTGCGATCCACCGCCACCTCGGCAACCGCTTTCTCTCCGTTCCCCTCAGCGCCAATCCTGGGCCTGGGAGGAGCGCGGTACCGAGGTGGGAGGTGGTCTGTACCGGTGACCCAAGCAGCTGGGAGCGGGAAGCTCTGCTGCCCCAGATGGAAAGGAAGCAGCCCCAGCCCACCCAGCCCTCTCTCCACCCGCCACCCCGCCCGATGGGCCGCCCCGCCCAGCGGGCCGCCCCCTCCCCACAGGGCCCTGGGGGCGCTCTCCCGCGGTGTCCTGCTCCCGCCCCCTACGGATCGGATCCCGGCTGCGATTCTAAGCTCCTTGTGGGCAGGGTGGTCAGCGTCCTCTCGGTCCCGTTTCTACTGGCGTTTTGTCACCAGCCGGATGCCGGTCCAGTGCGGGTATCTGTCACGTGAACGGATGGAGGGAGGGGTGGGCACCGCACACCGCGCCGCCCAGGCCAGCCGGCCCATCCCGGCGCCAACTCCTGGTGCCTCAGACCACAGATCGCTCTCCGGGCTTAGCACCGACCCGGATCGGCCGCCCCCAATGACAGCCACTTGGCCGCGCCACGCGGCAGGGCCCGAGCCCGGGGCCTGCCAGTGCCCTCAGGGTCCGTGCCGGCGGCGGCCAGGAGGTGGGCAGGACCCCGGGTCGCTGCGGTCAGAGGGGACCCGGTGGGGCGCTCCCGAGTCCGGAGGAGTCCCCTGCGGCTTCCCAGAGGGGTCACCAGCCTCGCCAGGTACGCCGGGGTGTGGGCGCGGGCCGGGGGGCCGCTGGAGCGCAGCGGGGAGCGGGCACGTAGCGGCTTGTCCGCGGAGGGTGCGCACAAAGGCTCTCTATGCCGCGCGCCCCGCCGCCCCAGTCCGGGAGGCCTCGGCGGCCCGCGGGCCCGCCCCCGCCCCACCCCGGCAGGCAGGGGTCGCGGTCGGGGATCCCCTCCCCGACCTTGCTCCCTCCCGCCCATGTGGGCGACGTGTCCTGGCCCGGCGGCGCGCAGGCAGCGGCTTGCAGGGTGGAGGCGCAGGAATCAGCTTCCGGCCCCCGCCCCCACCGTCGCCCCACGCAGGGGGAGGGGCTGCGGGCGCATCCCGTGCAGTCGGCAGGAGACCGCGGGACCCTCCGAGGGCCTACCGTCCTCAGTCCTCGACCACTTGGGCTGCGTCCCCATCCGGGAATCTGTCCCTCCGCCCGGTTGTCTCCTAGCCGCTTCCTCTAGGAAGCATCCCTGGCCCGGGGCCCTAATGAGCTGGTGACCCCAACCTCCTCCTGTGTCTGCAGAAGGGGCGTAGAAGAGGGTGAGGGTGGCACTCCGAGTGTCTGGCAGCCCGGCGGACAGGCAGTGGTTGAAGGTAAAACTGACGAGGCTGGGGATGCCCACTGCACGAGGTGGGCTAGCAGAGCAGGTCCAGAGCCCACAATGGGGAAGAGCTGGTGGGGTGGGCTGGGCGGAGTGGGCTTGCAGGTCCCCTTCCTCACTCCCCCGGCCTCCACGCTGCGAGGGGCCGCGCAGTTAAGGCAATGGAGAGATGCCGAAGACCAGGGTCTGTGTCCCCCCACTCCCCGAATTCCCCAGCTGTGGATGAACTGGGCCTGGGGGATGGTGCTGATGGCTGTCATGTCTGCCTTGCAGGTGAGGAAACTGAGGCACAGGAACTGGCCGATGTGGCAGAGAAGGCACAGTCCCCTGGAGTCCTGCCCTGTGAGGGTCTATGGCCTCCTCCTCTGGGCCTGCTCACCTCTCTCCATTGACTTCCTCTCCCTTCCTTCCTCCAAGGCCCGCGCCTCCCCACCTCCCATCCCCACCCTCCACCTAGGGGCAGCCTGGCTTCCTCCTCAGCCTCTGTTCCTGGGGTCGGGGCTGCCTCACGGTGCCTGACCTGGGGCGGGTGACCCCTGAAGGTGTGCTGAGTGAGTGGACAGCTGGCCCTGTGGCAGCCAGGACGCTCACTGAGGGAGTGGGTCAGTCTTGGACTGCATGCTGGGTCTGCCTTCTCTGGACTGGCCTGGGCACAATGCCCAGCTAGCCCAAGGGGTACAGGACCTCTGGAGCCTGGCACAGGGGGTGCTGGGCTGGAAGCTGGAGCTCAAGGGGCAGGATCCCTCATATCCACCTCTCCTCCCAACCCACAGCCTGGCTGGCAAGGCCTGGGTGTGGCCCGCCCCGGAGCTGGCAAGGATCAAAGGGCGGAAGGCATCCTCCACCAGCGCCCACTGAAACAGGAATCTGTGGCCCCAGGGGACGGAATCCACAGCCACATTCCGGTGCCTGATCCCCAAATGGCAGGGGTGGGGCAGAGCCAGTGTGCCCAGATCGGCAGTGTGGAGCGTGGGAATGGCCACAGTGCCAGCACCCAGCCCAGCTGCCTGGGCAGAACCACCGGCACCCCCATGCTTTCCTTCCTGCCCTGCTCATCGCGGCATCTCAGCTGGCAGCCAGTGATGGTCCTGCCTGTGCTTCCTGGAGACCCAGGAGGGCTGGGGTCCCTGAGGAGGGTGGGGCCTGAGGCTCTGCAGCCCCCAGCCAGCAGGTGGGCTCCTTCATGCCCAGGAGACACAGCCCGGCCCCTGGCGGTCTCGCTGAGCTCACCTGGGCCAACGGGGCTGCACAGGGGTGTTACGGGGGCGTTCCGGGCCAGGGTCACTGTGAGCGCCTGGCACCCGCGCACAGTCACGTGGGCTGACGCACGTAAGCGTGCATCCTGGGACACCCATGTGGGCTCATGCTTGTACGCGTGTACCTTGGTGTGCTGACGTGGACTGACGTACCTGCACACCCTGGCTCACTCACTCAGGCTCATCATATATGTATACGCATAGCCTGGCACATTGGGCTCACATGTACTCAAGCACCCAGGCACACTGACATGGGCTGACACGTGTACAGGCACAGCCTGGCACACACATGGGCTCACATGTACATGTGCAGCCTGGCACCCCCACATGGGCTTACGTATGTGGGCACCCTGGCACGCTCCCACCAGCTGATGCGTGTATGCACTCAGCCTGGCACACTCCCACGGGCTGACACATGTATGCGTGTAGCCTATGGCAGCTTGCTCACAAGTTCACGAGGGCCTGTCCTCAGCTGGCTGGAGTGGAGAAATCAAGTCTGTGGACCTTGCTTCTATCCCTTGAGCACAAGGCCTACAGAGAGGGCAGCTGGGTGGGGAGGAAAGGGGTTCGTGCTCCCACTGTCCCAGAGCAGAGACAAGCCACGTACCAGCTGGAGTCAAGGCCCAGGACCCTCCACTTTACAGCTGGGGACACTGAGATCAGAGATGGCACGTGACTTCCAAAGTCTTGCAGCAAGCTCTAAGGGCGGATGGCGGACTGAAGGGGGACTCAGACCAGTGACAGCCCCTTCTCTGAGCCTCAGTTTCTTCATAGTCTCTGCCATGCAGAGACTGGCCAGCCTAGTGGCTCCTGCCTGTTTCCGGATAAAGGGGCTCTGGGTGACGACCCTGGATGGCTGCAGCATGACGCCCCCTGCTGGTAGAGGGCTGCCTGCACATGTCTGTCCTCTGCCTGTTCTTTGGGAGGCGGGCCAGCCTTTCAGAGTGGCAAGTTATCCTGGGGGACTTCCCTTCCTGGGCTCTGTGATCAGCCAAGCCTGGGGACCCTTTGGCCTGGAGAGGGGCAAGCTGGGCTGACCACTGAGGACGTGGGCCTGCCCTCTCAGATTGGGCTTCCAGGCTCCCTTGGCCTTTAGATGGCAAAGTGCTCCTTGGTGAAGGATGTGGGGTGAGGCTGGCAAGCCTGGGGCAGCTCTAATGTTCCCTGGGCTGGCATCTGAGACCTTTCCCCACCACTGGAGTGCCTGAATTAGCCCAAGTGTGTGTACAGAGTGTGCACATACGTGCACACCTGCCTGAGCGCAAGCCCACCAGCATGTGCTCAGCAGTGCACAGTCCACCCGTGTGGGAGCACATGTACAGGTACACACAGGCACACGCCTGCACACTTAGACAGCATACCACCTGCCTGTGTGCACACATGGACGAGCACAAGCCTGTGAGGACTCCGTTTTAGTCAGCTAGTGCTGCTCTAACAGAAATACCGTGAGTGGAAGCCTTTTAAAAAAGAGTTTATTCTTACACAGTCCAGTAGGTACACGTCTGAATTCAGGGTGTCTGCTCCAGGGGAAGGCTTTCCTTCTGTCAGCTCTGGAGGAAGGCCTCGTGTGGCATCAGTCTTTGGTTGGGGAGCATCTTGGCACAAGAACCTCAAGTCTGAACAATGCGCACTACTCCTGGTGCTGCTTTCTTGATGGTGTGAAGTCCCCAACTCTTTTTCTGGCTTCCCTTTCCTTTTATCTGTTATAGGACAAAAGGTGGTACGAGCCACCCTCCAGGGACACTCCCCTAGCAAGGATGTTGCAGTCCCACCTTAATCCTCTTTTAACATAATCATCCTGTTTTAGCCACAGGCAGAGATTAGGATGTGTACACAGGAAAATCACAAAACACTGGAAATGATGGCCCAAATTGTTACACACATTTAGGGGCAGGGGACACAGTCAGTCCATGACAGACACCCAGGCAGGTGTCGTCCTGCCTCAGAGAGCGCAGCCAGGGAGTGCCTAGGGGGACACGGGGCAGAGGTGGGCTCTGTGGGGCAGGCCACTCAACTCTGTTTGCTAACCCTGCAGCGTGGTCCAGACGCTGCACTGGCACCCTTTATGTATCTAGCAGGGAGGTGATGCCCTTTGCTCAGATAGGGAAACTGAGGCACTCCTGTTTGGTAATGCACCCAGGTGAGCTGAGGCTGTGTCCCAGGGCTCTGAGAGAAGTCACTGAGAACTCGGGATGGCTGTGTGATGTAAGTAAACATGTGTCTGGTACTTCTGTACCTGGAGCGCAGTGGGATGGGGCTAACTTCCAGAAGAAGAGTGAGGTCGGGGTGCACTCTGCCCTTGTCTAGGAGAAACCGTCCACTCGCCCTGTCGCTGGGGCCGGCCCAGCGCCAAAAGGGTCGCCCTCCTCCCCTGAGGGCTCGCCTAGGAATTCCTAGCACGTGTCTAACAGCAATTCGGCCTCACCCCTCTCCCTGCCCTCAGCCCCATAAGGCGACGGCTCGGGGCCGGAAGGTGGGTTCGTAGGGGGAGCTGCAGGGCGGTGCACAGGGTCCCACTCTCTCCACTCGAGGGGTGGCCCCAGCCAGCGGGAGCCGGTCTCCCCTGCAGCCATTTCTAGTTCGCCAGCGAGAGGGCTCCCTAGTTCCCCGGGAGGGAGCTGGGGCGGGCCGGCAGGAGTGCTCGGATGGGGGAAGGCGTTCCGGGGAGGGAACCCCGTTGCCATCCGACCCGAGAACCGGCACATGCGCCCGGAGTTCCCACCGCCCACAGGCGGAGCGGCCCAGGTGACTTCCGAACCTGGGCGCAATCCCCCTGGCGCACACTCCCACCTCTGGATAGCTAGAGACCAGCAGTCCCCGCAGCCGGCGGCGCCCCTGGCGACGAGGGCCGGCCTGCCTTCCGAACCCGGCGGGGCCGGCGGAGACTGAGGCTCCGGGCCAGCCCACCCCTGCGCCCCGGCTGCGGGGGACCAGAGCTCGGCCCGCGAATCCTCCCGTCCGCCCGTCCGCCCGCCAGGCGCGGCTTTGCCGAGGGGCCCCAACAGGCCCCGGCCCGCTCAGGCCCGCCGCGGGAAGAGGGTGGGCGTGGGCGCTGCCTCCGGGTGCCGGGCTGCCCGGAGCCTGCCCGGTGGGGCTGGGGTTCTGGCCCGACTGGAGGGAGGGGCGGGGGGCCTCGGACAGGGGTGGGGGTGTAGGAGGCTCCGCTGGACCCTCCGCTCACCTGGCGCAGCCGCCCGGGCGCACCACGGGCGCCCGTACCTGCTCACCTGGGCGCAGCCCACCCCTTTTACCGACAGGGGAGCCGAGGCTTCAGGTCTGCAGGGCACTGGGTAGGAGGTGGGGACTGGAGGCCAGGAGAGCGGTCCCAGCTGACGGGGCCAGGGGAAGTCCCCCGAAGACCCGATTGGAGGGCGCCAACAGCAGTGGCCCTGGAACTACAGCTGAGCGGGCAGCCCAGGAGCGCTGACCCGGGAGCATGACCCTTCCGCAGCCGAGCACACGGTTCGCTGCCAGGAGCTGCAGGGCAGGGAGCCGAGCCCGGGGAGCACCCAGCTCTCCCCAGGGGCGCTGGAGGCCACCAGGGGGCAGGGCAGGGCAGGGCTGGGTCGGTGGGGCCGCCCGGAGGTGCGGAGCTGACCTGGCTCCCAGCCTACCCCACCCCTACCGGGAGCAGCCAAAGGGGACCCGGGCCCTTCTCTCCCACACCGCGTCTTGGAGCCCCTGTGTGGGGAGGCTAGGGAGGGCTCTAAGGCACTGGAGGTGCCAGAAGCTGGAGCCTTTGCTCATCTAGTCAGCTACAGCTGCTGGAACGGAGATGTGGGCGCCTTCAACAAAGAGAAGCCTATTTTCTCACAACTTAGGAGGCTCGGCGTCCAGATTCAAGACGCCACCTCTGGGTAAACATTTCTGTTTTCTGGGAAAGGTCCTTGTCACTAAACGGCCTGTGGTCCATAAGCTTTTCATCATGGGAACCTCGAGGTCCAAAGGCCATGCTCTGCTGCAGGTGCTGCTTTTCTTGCTGGCAAGTGAGGTTCCCAGGTCTCTGCTCTCCTCTCTTGCACATCTCAGGACTGACTGAAGACACAGCCTAATCCTGGAGGTTGAGTCCTGCCTCGTCAGTAAAATGGCCTTGAATCTCGCCTCATCAGGGTTCCAGTCAGGATCCACAGCACCTAGGGAAGCCACACCGGATGACACAGTGGCAGACGACCACACTGCACAGTCTAGCCAAGCTGATACACTCCTTTGGGGCACACAGTGCCATGCTTTCCACCCACTGCTATCAAGTCGATGCCAACTCATAGGGACCCTATATGCAGAAGAACTGCCCCACAGTTTCCAAGGAGCGCCTGGTGGATTTCAACTGCTGACCTGGCTGTCTGCTGTAGCACTAACCACTGGACCGCCAGGGTTTCCATCCATCCTTTGCTCCCCGGCCAATTCATATCCTTGCGGTCTAAAACATTCAGTCCATCACATTATAGCAAAGTCTTACATCAACTGCAAATCTAAAATTCAAAGATGTCTCTTCTGTATGAACTCTAGAACACAAGTGACCTCTTTCCAAAGTGCACTGGAGGACAGGCACAAGTGGCTATCTGCACTGTAAGGGGGAGAGCCTGGAGGGAGAGCAGGGACATCAGGCCCCAAGCCAGTCAACAGAGCATGTGACATTAGCCTTCCAGGCCTGAAAATAATCCTCTGTTCTCTGAGACCATCCAGGCCACAGCCCTGCCTTTCAGACGCTGGGCGCTGGCCGCTCCACGTGTTGTGTGGAGGTCCCTTGGCCCTGGGCTTTGGCTCCGTCCTCCAGGCCTACTGGAATGGCAACTCAGCTTCCTTTGGGCATGGCAACCCCATTACACTGGCACTCAGGAAAGGCAGCCCCACATTCCGGAGCCAAGTCAGCAAAGATCCAACTCTCTGAAACCCAGGAGGCGTCATCCCTAGAAGCTGTGCAGGTCGTGGCACCAACCTGTGAGACTGAGACCGCTCTTCTTACCTGTTTCTTGTCTCTTCCACCCTGCTGGGACAAGCGTTCCAAAGCTCTTTATCTCTACCCCTCAGCTGTCGCGCTCCGAGGGTTGGCAAGCCTAGCCCCACCGAGAAGTACCCGAAGGAGCCCCCTCCCTGGGGAAGGCTCCTCTGAAGGCTCTCGGCTTTGGACCCACGGGGGCTCGGTGCTTCCTCGTGTGGGCCTCCCGGGCTGTCTGTGCCATCTCCAGTGTAATGGCTTCCCTCTCTTCCTTTTGAATTGTCACCAGAATTATCTCTGATATCCCATCTTCTTCAAGGCAATCTAGATTTTTATTATCAGACACTTTGAAACTCTTCCAGCCTCTACCCACTTACAGTTTCAAAACTGCTTCCACCTCTTGGGTGTTTGTTGGAGGAGCACCCCACTGCTGACACTGAATTCCAGCTCAGTCACCTGGCATTGCTGTGGCAGAAATAACACAAGCGGGTGCTTTAACAAAGAGAAACTTAGTTTCTCTCAGGTTAAGAGGCTCAAAGTCCTAATCCAGGGTGTCCCCCCTCAGGGCAGGCTTTCTCTCTCTTGTTTGGAACCTGCCCTGCCTGAGCCTCCTGGGGGTGCCCCACAACAAGCCTAGACTCACCCAGCCCCTAGGAGCTCTCTCCAGGACATCCTGGTTGGCCTGGGACACACTGTCCCTGCTGTCCCAGGCCCTGGGGCTTGAGAGGAATGTGGGACAGCCTCCCACAGACTCTCACAGAGGGTGTCATGGGAAGGCTGGAGCAGGGCCAGGACTCAGTCTCACTCCCTGCGTCCTTGGAGAGTGGACGCAGAAAGAGGGAGGCCTGGCACGGGTGCTAGGGAAGGTCCTTGCCCACAGAGCAGCCCCCACCTGCCCTGACCAGAGCTTCTTGGCTGGGTGCCCACCTCTCTCCCCCATTGCTGGGGAGCTTCAGGGGCTCTCTGTGATGACTGACCTGGAGGTTTCTGACTGGGGGAGGGAGTGAGGGGAGTTCCTCTGAATCAAGAAGGTTCTCACTTTCAGTGCTTAGATCAGTCACCCACGGGGGTAACCAAGGGGGAGCCCTGGCTCGGATCTGACCTTCCCACTCCACCTCTGTCAGAGTGGGAGGTCACAGCCTCTGGAGGTCTGGCAGAGGCTGGGTGGGCTCTGTCCCACCAAGATCAACCTCAGGGATCCTAACTAGTCCATCCTCTAGGGCCCACAGCCCTGGGATGCCCTCCCTAGGAACGCACTCCACACCCCACGGTCCCCTGACTCTCGGTCGCCACCTCCTGGGACCTGCCCCCACCTGGCCCTGGCCACTCAGGCCCCAACTCAGTGCAGGGATCAGGAAGGCGTCATGTTCTAAAGGTTCTGAGCGTCCCAGCAGCGGAGATGGGAAGTTGCTGGGACCTTCAAGGGGAAGCCCAGAGCTTACGCAGGGGACTGCCCAGGGCCAGGTTCACTCTTTCAAAGCTGGGAATCCTGGCTGAAGGGTGTGGGGTGGGGCGGCCTTCTGTGGTAGCACGGGCTTATAAGTGTACCCCCTGCCTCTCCCCAAGAGAGGCACAGGGACCTGAACCTCGCTTTCCCCCATGGGACAGGAGAAGACAGTGCCCACCTCCAAGCTGCAGAGAGGAGGTGCTGTGTCCTTCCGTGGTCTGGCCACAGTGCAGTACTGTTCACTGAAAGGAGCAGTGTCATGTTCACAGAGCCCGAGGGACCTCAGAGGCACGGGCTCAGTGACAGAAGCCCGACTCAGAGGGTTGTGTAACGTGTGATTCTACCCACGTGACTTTCTGGAGGGGGACAGAAAACAGATCAGAGGCTGCTAGTGTCTGGGGGGATGAGGGAGGAACAGCCACACAAGGACAGTCCGTGAGACTGAGAAAGTGATGCCGTCCATGGCGTGACCATGGTAGCAGTGTGTGGTCCTGCACCTGTCAGAACACACGAACTGATGGCCACAGACCCTGAATTTCACTGCATGCAAATTAGCGCTTTTCTGAAAGCAAAAACAGTGAATTCCAAAACCGTGCAATCTGTGTGTCAACAGCTTTCAAAACACAAATGAAGTGGACACATCAGCACAAAACAACCAGTCGGGGAGACGGCGACTGTGGCTGGTGGTGTCTCCATCAGACGGGCGGACACCTGAGGGAGTCTCCCTATGCACAGCCGGGGTGGGACAGACACCTCGCACTGCCGCTGCAGGGTCGGCTCCTGACCACCAGTGCCCCGAGTCAGCGTCTCTCTACAAGCTCGGGCTGGGAAGAGCTTGGCTGCAGGGTCGCAGCACGTTTGCGCACACTTGGTCCTCTAGGATGTCTGACACCTCTCCCCACGCAAAGCCGTCCTGGGGTGAGAAATGGCCGGGGGCATCTGGCTCCCGGGACCCCGGGACAGCCTCAGGCTGTGACATTCTGATGGATGAGTGCAACTGTGTGTCTGCGGAGAGTGCATGTGTGCCTGTGCACATGCAACCTGTGTACATTTGTGTGACGGCGTGTGTGCCTGTGCATGTGTCTGTGCACACATAACCTGTGTTCATTTGTGTGACGGTGTGTGTGTCTGTGCACACGTAACCTGTGTTTATTTGTGTGTGCCTGTGTCTACACTTGTGCTGTTGTATGTGTGTAAGGAGGGGTGAGGCCAGAGCCAGCCCACAGCTGGGGTGAGGAGAGCCGTGCAGGGCTGGAGGAAAGGGTGTGACTGAGGGAGGAGGCACCCAGGAAGGAAACCTGAGCCTCAGTGCAGATGAGTCTGGCCCGGGGGAGCAGCGTGGGGGTGAGGGGCAGAAAGTGGACTTGGGAGGCTGAGGTGCCTGCAGCAGCCCCTCCCCTTGGGCACAGCAGCCTGGGGCAGAGCGCACTCACCCCGCAGCCTGGACCCTGCGGCCGTGCTCTGCCCACCAGCACAGGGACAGGAGCTGGCGCAGCCACACCCTGTGTGCTCATCCCCTCAATGGCACCCTCCTCCTGGCCTGTGCGCTAGGCCCCTGGCCCTCCTAGGACTGGGCAGGCCCAGGGCGACGATGGCCTCTCCCCTGGAGTCATCCCAGGTGCCTGCTGGCTTGCGGGTCCTGGCAGGCTGGGCCTCCAGAGCCCTCCTTGGGGCCTCACAGCAGGTCTGGGCTGGAGCTGGGGTTGCTGACGGTAAAGTGCCCTGTGTCCTGTGTCCTCATGCTCATGGTGGGCAGGCCCTGAAGCCCCAGCCCGTGGCCCTCTCACGGTGCCCCGCTCCAGCTGGGGTTGCTGGGACCACGATGACCTGCAGAGAATCCATGTTGTTTCCAACACGACGGTGGGCTGCAGATGTCCTGGGGTTTTCCCACGAGAGGTGGCTCTTTTCCTCTGTGGTCTGAGGTGTGTAGGTTGGGATGGCAGACGGGGGAGGGTCTTTGTCACTGCACTCACAGGCTGCTCTCCAAGAACAGCCGCCCTCTGGCATCCTCTTCCTGGGGCAGTTCTGCTTCCTAACAGAGGTGCTTGGGTGAGAGGGGGCAGCCAGTAGTTCAACAGGAAGACAACCAGTGCTCTGGCTCGCAGGTGGCTGGGGCAGCGCTCAGCTGTCCCTATGCTGGGCCTCAGCTGCACCGCAGGGGCTGGGGGCAGATGAGGACCCCAGGGCTTGTCCCTCCCAGTGGTCCTTTGGTCAAAGCACTGAGTGGCCTTGGTCTTGTCCTTCCGGCTGCCGGCGCCTCCTTCTGTGGGGTGGGGGCTGCTCCACACCTGCCCATTGTCCTGCCTCCGCCTTACTGTGGACACGTGGGGCTGGCTCGTCACCTCAGTGTGGACACCTGGGGCTGGCTCATTCTCCTGGCGGGTTGGAGGAGTGCTATGCTTGGCAGCCCCCTTGGCCTCCAGGAGCCAGCGGCAGGGGGCCTGAGCTGCCAGCCCCACTGGTGACGTCCAAGAGGGTCTCTAGGTGTCCCAAATGTCACCCTTGTTGAGAACCACAGGGTCAGGGAGGGAGCAGATGAAGACTTCAACTTCCACATTTCCTCTGGGCTCCTGAGGGGTGCAACAAGACTGTCACCGCCACGTGCCAGATCTGAGGGCCCTTTTCCCAGGAGCACTTCCTAGGTCACAGGGACGTTCAAACACAAAACACACTTCCTCGGAGCCAGATGAGGGCCACCATCATGGTGGGAGCCCTATGGTAGGAGCTTCCTGATGGATCCGGAGGGCAGAGCCACCTGGCGGAGGAAAGGTCCCTCCCTCTGCTTTGGGCACCCAGTGGACCCTAATAAACTGTTGTTGGCACAGCGAGTGCCCTCTGCCAGTAGCCAGGCAGCGGCTGTCCCTGGAGGAGTCTGCTTCCCCACACATTCCTTCCCAAGCCCCGAAAGCCTGCCTGGACAGGGTGCTCCAGCCAGGGAGGAATACAGGTGTGGGCTCCCAGGCTGCTGGTTGGCAAGGAGCACCCAACCTCCACCAGGGGCCCAGCCGGAGGTCTCTGACCAAGCAGGACTGCTGGGGCTGGGGCTGCGGCTTGAGCTGGAGGCAGGGGGGTCCCTCAGAGACCCCCTGTCCCGCCCCTGTGCTCAGGGCAGGCCTCCCAGAGCTGAGACGGGGCAGGGCCCAGGACCCGGAAAGGAGAACCAGGAAAAGCGGCCTCAAGGTGGGGTGAACTGCAGAAGGGCAGGGGAGGGCGCCCCAGGACACAGGGCGGGGCGCTCACTTCTGCGTTTGCCCTAAGCGGTGGGGCAGAGAGGGGCTGCCTGACTCCAGACTGGATGCCCCCTTGCCCAGGGCTTGGCTTCAGTCGGGCCAGCCCCCTGTTCCGGGCAGACAAGTAGGAGGGCAGCTCCCACCCTGCCACCCTACAGTGACTCCAGCGGCCAGGGCCCAGTCTCTATTACTTCCGAGACCCTGACCCGGGCCCCTGGCCCCAGACAGGGTCAGCAAGTGGCAGCATCAGGGCCCACCCAGCCCTCTTTCGTTAAGCTAAGGAGGAGGGCCTTCATCCTGACCCCTTCCGAGTGACAGAAACATGGACACACCTGTGACACAGGTGTGCTGAGAGGAGTGTCTTTGAGCCCCAGAACCGAAGCAGGCACCATGGAGCTGAGGCCCTGCTGTCAGTACATGGCCTTCATAACTGCAAGGAAGCGAATTTCCGCCCTGATGGTTGATCCTGTTTGGTTGTGTGGCTGGGCTGTGCCTTTGGTGAGACTCTACCTGTTCCAGCGTAGGCCAGGAGCACAGCTGTCAGCACGGCTGGGGCTCCTGGGGCTCCTGGGGCTCCGGAGGCGGGTCACTGTACCCAACACGCCCCTCGGGGGGAGCCCCCGGCCGCTGCTCAGCAGGCAACTGAGAAGCGTTTGTGCCATCAGGGGACCTTTGACCTTCGGTTCTGGGTGCCATCACCTGTGAATGCCCCCCCACCAGCAGCCATCAGGGCACTGGGTGGGTACAGGCAGCCATGGAGCCTGGCCCAAGGCACACCAGGCAGGGAGAACGAGTGGGGCTCAGAAGGGGGTCCCCCCTGAGGTCGTGGCCCCAAAGCAGGCTCCTTGTGGATCTGCTGACAATCACTGGGTGTTCAGGGCACAGGGTGCTGGGGGCACAGGATGCTCAGGGAATAGGGTGCTCAGGGCGTGGGATCCCCGGGCATGGAGTGCACAGGGCACTGGGCCTCAGCCTGTGTTCTGCACCAAGGCTGCCCAGGAACTCGGGCAGCTTAACTCTACCAGGCTGTTCCTGGCTGAGCTGGCTCCTGGATCTTTCAAGTGTCAAGGAGAAGGTTCTCCCCTGCCTCTCTGGGCCTCTGTCCACCTATCCCCAAGCCCTGTCCCATCCCCAGCCCAGCAGCTGTCCCATATCTGCACTACTCTCTTTGGGACCCTCTCCAGCCCCTACTGATGGAAGACATTTCTGGAAACCTCCCCTCCCAGAGCCTGTGGGGCTGCAAGAACCATCAACCACCACAATCCTGATGTGCCTGCCACATTCAGACTCTGTTGGCTCATCCTATCCTCTCAACAGCCTACAGGGCAGGTGCTGTCATGGGAAGCCGGGGCTCACAGCATCCAGTGACCAGCCCAGGCCCTGGCCAGTGCCCAGTGAGCCAGGGACAAGCACACCCCTTCCTTCTGCCTCCAGTACTTGTCAGCAGACTCTGGGCTGGGGAGTACTCCTCCTTCCCGGAGTAGGGAGTAAACTAGCGGATGAAGACCGTGGTGCAATGGGGACCCCAGGGCTGTGGGTGTCTAAGAAAGGGTTAGGGTTAGGGTGACAGTCTGAGGGAATGTCAGGGAAGGCTTTCCAGAGGCAGCAAGAGGACTCTGAGCTGAAACTAAAGGGTGACTGAGAAACAGGCAAAGCCACGCAGGAGAAGGGGAGAGTGTCCGGAAGAGAGAAGGCTTTGCAGAGACTGGGGTGAGGGCAGCAGAGCACTAGGTAACCTGAGGGCATTCGGGAGAGCGAGAGCCGCCCCAGAGAGCAGCTGGAAGCGGGGCCTGGAGCAGGAGAACGCTACAGGAGTGATCCTGTGGGTCGGTGAGCCAGCAGGTGGCGGGGCAGCGGCCCAGGATTGGGAAGGCAGCCCTGAGCCTCAGAGGCTGGGTGAAGACCAGAACCGCTCCGGGGCAGGTGGCCTGTCGGGAGCTCGTAGAGTGAACGAGATTCAGACCCAGGTGTCAGAGACCCCACTCGCTGGATCCCACAGAGGAAGTGGAGGCTTGAAGGACTTAAGGGATGCTAGCTGGGTAGTGGTGGCCTTCCACTGGGAGACCAGGTGGGGACTGTGAGCCTGGGGGCTTCTCCGTGGACATCTGATAAGGGTCCGTTAGAGCACTGGGTCAGCTGACAGTCTCTGGAAACTGCAGAGCCCCAGGACAGGTGGTTGGCACAGCCGGGGTTCTGAGGCCTGGGGCGGACACATGCCCCTGGGGTGATGTGGCCCTGGGCAACACTCTCTGGCTGGGCGAGGAGGGCAAGGCCATGAAGGAGACCGACTGGGTAGCCTGCCAGCCGCCACCGCACCAGTGTCTCTGGCGCATGACCTTGTGTGGCATGTCCCTCTTTTCCGTCCTCCTGAGACGACAACCCTCCAACCCCCGAATGCACAGTCCTATCCTTTCCAGCCTACAACTCTTTCCACCTAGAGGATGAAGGGCTGCCCACCCCGAGGCCCCGCCCACCAGTCCACAACAACCCCAGGTGGGCTTCTGTTGTCACCTCTCCCTGGACCCCTACAGTCACCTCCCACTGGACCCCAGTCTCCTTCTCCTCCCTGCCTCTGTCTGCACTGGGCTGAGGATGAGGGCAGCATACACACGGCCCGGGAGAGACCCTCACACGCTGTCAGCCACTGAGTTTGTCTGCTCTGGTTGTGCATCTGGAACCGGGGGGATTGCCGCAGGGGTCTCGGGGGTCCACTGGGCCCACCAGGCCATGGAATTGAGCTGAACTCTCTGACCACTTGGCCACCATGCCTCCCACTCTCTCCACTGGACTGCAGGGATGCTCTGGGTCTCTGGGGACCAACGTCCAGCCGCACTAGAAAGGTGAGAGCATTTCCTGGTCCCCTGGCACAGGCTGCGGCTCCTGCTGTGGGAGGCTGGGAGGAAGAGGAGCAGTGCAAAGTCTCAGCAGTCTGGCGGCGTTCCTTCAGGGGGTGTGGCCTCCCCTTCATTCGGGGGATCCTGGGCCTGTGAACTGCCTCAGGTCTGGTCGTTGACGGAAGGGCTGTGACCCGGTGTCTGGGTGACTCCAGGTGGACTCCTGTGCACTTGGTCTGAGCGCTTCTGCTGGTATAGACCAGGTCAGGCTTCTGCGGGTGTCCAGCTGTTTCACTGTAGGGACACTGCCACCAGCTAGCCATTGCCACAAGCCTCATGAGTCAGGCTCTCTGGTCACTGCCTTGACTCTGGGCCCAGTGGTAACCACACGCCCTGTCTTTGGCCATCGCGTGCTGCCAGCTGGCCCCGCCACCCAGGGAACCGGTCACCCCACTGCGGTGAAATACCCTGGTCCAGTAGTAGCAGTTGCTGCTGTGTACCTGACTTGCAGGGAAGGGTGCCCCGGAGTGCTTCAGGGGTGCTGGGGCTCCTTCACCAGAGGGAGTACTCCCTGTAGTGACCTCCCACCCCCCTGCAGCCCACGTGCGGGCAGTCTCTCTGTCAGATGGGTCTTCTGTTTGCACGTGTCCTTGTAAAACGTGTTGGCGTTCAGGGTCAAGCAAACGGCGTCATGTTAGGTGTCTTCTATTTCTCCCCTCTCCGCCCACCTGGAGCTGCCACTGGTGCCTCAGGCTCTGGGGAGTCCTTCTCTAGGCCACCAGGCCCTAACCATCGGGCCACCTTCACCTGCCTCAACCTGACAGCTCCTTCCCCCGGGGCTTACTCCACCGAGGCCCGCAGTCTTTCCCAAAGACCACCCTTTAGGGCGGCTCTGGCTGGTACAGGGGACACAGGGTGGCAGCCCCATCTTCCTGGACCCCTGTCCCCCAAAAGGACCCCTGATTCTCTGGTTCTCCTCCCCTCTGTCCCACTTCTGCTCTGAGCCCAGCTGCACAGGCGGCTAGTCCTTCCCCTGCCCTGACCACCCAGAGCTGGGTCAGGCATCACAAGGTGGACAGCGGTGTCCTTTGGACTACTGGGTCTGTCCCAGACCTCAGAGGCCAGCTAGACTCGGGTCCCCACAGCACCTCACTTCTGACAGGATGGCTGCAGGTCGGGGGGCCTGCCCTCTCAGATTCTCTAGTTGACTACACTGACTCACAGAAAGGTCCTCACGCCTACCCGCCTCTCCCCCACTCCAGACCTCAGCCCCAGACCTGGCCGTCTGCCCAGACCGACCAGACAACGTCTTAGTCAGGCCGGTTGTAACTGCTGGCTACTGAGGGAGAAAGGGAGGAAGACTTTGGGCAGACCAAACCGGCTGCGGGCTGTCCTTGATCACGCTGGGCACGTCCAGCCCACCTTCTAGGCTCTCTGAGTCCACGAGGTGGTCCTTGTCTCTGAACTGTCTCATGGCCCTGAAAGGGTCCCAGGCACCTGTGGTCCTTGCTGCTGGCTGCATGTGAAGTCTCGGGGGACAGGCTGCTTTTCCTCTGTGCTGGGGTGCACGTCAGCGTCGCTGACCGGCCATGCACTTTGGTAGGCTGGATTCTCTTCCCAGCAGTTTGTAACAGCTTACTGGCGCCCCCTCATCAATGAGCTGAACAAAAACCTTTGACATGAGTTCATTTTATATCTGTGAGAGAAATGTTTGCGCTTCAAGCATGTTGTGAGGAGGGATCAGTCCTGGAGAAGAACACCTCATGCTTTGTGGAGGGGAAGGGCAGGAGGAAAGGGGAAGACCCTCCACAGGTGGGCTGACCTAGCAGCTGCTGTGACGGGCTAGGGGTGAGAGCGACTGTGGGCCTGGCGCGGGACCGGGCAGTGTCTCCTCCACAGGTTGCTGGGAGTCAGAACCGACTCAATGGCATCTGACAGCAACACAGAAACATGATTAGACCCCCCTCAGAAAACTGTCCTTCAAGGTATGGGCATCTTCGCTAGGCAGAGCAGCACGGCGGCCTCTCTGCAGCCCAGCTGGCAGTCGATCAGAGGCAAGGACACCCCGAAAGCTCCTCTGGGCTGACAGCACTGTGGCACCTCTGTGCTCTGAGGTCCGCTCTTGCCACTGCTGTGTCCTTCTGGAGTATGACCTGGCCCCCGGGTTGGTACAGAGTGTGTCTCCAGGACAGGCTTCTCTGGGGCAGCCTGCTCACAGTCCACAGTAAGTGGCCTGGGCTATCCCACTGGGTTGACTGGAAGCTAGATGATCCTGCAGAGGCCTGAGGCTCTGCAGTTTTTGGGGTGCTCCCAGAGCTGCCCTGGCTCTGGTGTCCTGGGACACGAGGGCCCTGGCTTCTGACTCAGGGGGCCAGTGCAGACTCCAGAGGCCGCTGAGGGCAGACAGGAGGGACAGGCCTAGTGAGGCCATCAGAGGTCTGACACTCAGGGCCTGCTGCTCAGACCAGGGCCGTGAGGAGGGCTGCTGTCTACCCCGGGAGTCCCCGAGGCCTTGGCCAGACCTTGGGGATTTGTCAGCAGGCAGCCACCGATCCTGAGGGGGTCCACGCGCCCCGGCACTGACAGCTGTGACTCCTGGTTGGCTCTCCTACCTTTGGCCTGGCTTCTCTGCTGGGCGCAGGCACCGCTGCTGGCACCCCTGCCTCACTCCTCACAGCTCCTGCCATAAATGGGCCCCGCCTCCCCCTGCCGGGTTCCCAGAGGCCTCATGGAATTGACTGCCACCAGCTGGGGCACCAGGGAGACTGTCCCACATGTGGCCTTTCCCAGCCACCAATGGAGTGAGGACAGAAGCAGGCCCCACCGATGGGAACACTGCTGTCTTCTGGCTACCCAGAGAATCCCCATGTAGAAGGCAGACAGCTCTCCTGGGACCTGACCCATGGTGGATCCCCTGAAGCTCCTGGAGGGGTGCTTCCTGGGCGCTGGGGTGAGCTGGCCTCGGACCCCTCACGTTCCTGCCAGGCATGCCCACGCGGAGTCCTCAGCAATCACTGACGGGCGTGGATCTGCGGTACGGCGGGGAGCAGAGTGCACCTTTGGTTCATGCCCCATGTCGTCCCTGGTACAGGCCTGGTGTCCCTGTCACCAGGAGCATCTGCAGCCCTAGCCTCTCCCCCGGCCCTGCCGAGGGCCATCAACTGCGAACCCTGGACTGAGCCGTGTGGGGGGACAGTCACAGGAAGTGGCCTGACACTAACCTTCACCCTGAAACCAGAATGAGCCACTGGGGAAACTGACAAAGGAGTGGCTGTGAATTGATTCCGACTCACAGTGACCTCGAACGTGTTGGGGGCACTGTGCCCCACGGGCTCTTGGTGGCTGAGTTTTGCCAAGTAGCTCACCTTCTGAGGCCTCAGGTGAACCTACACCTCAGGCCTGCCTGCCCCCAGGTCAGGGAGCTCAGAGTGTGGACTGTCCACCTGCCTGGATCCCACTTGGGTAGGTCAGGGTGGAAGACAGCCTAGCTGGGCCTTTCCTGGGTCTCATCAAAGGGGCCTTAGCCTGGGGCATTGTGGAGAAGACACAGCCTCAGCCCCGGGCAGGAGGGGGGGCAATAAATCCCCAGGCCTCATCCCACAGGTGGGCCCCTCCCTCCCGGCCAATGTCCAAGGAAACAGGGCCTGGAGCCAGAGCAAAAGAAGGGGGACATGCTGGCCCTCGCCCAGTCGGACTCTGGGTGCAGGGAGGGAGTGGCTGGAGGACCAGCTGAAAGGGCCAGGCCTGTCCTGCAGCCCCCTATGTCCACATCAGCATCCCAGAGAACAGGGTCTCTGTGTGCTGCGTCCAGAAACCACGATGTCTGGGAACCACACTGCCCAGAAGCCGTGAAGGCCAGGGGCCATGCTGCCTCGAAGCCACCAGGGCTGGACTGGATCAGCAGCAGGACTGGAGAAGCCAAGTGGCTGGGGCAGCTGCCCCTTGCCAGGTGTCCTTTGAGTCTATCTGGGGGGCATGGCCAGCTGCCTACCTCATCTTCAGCTGGCTGGGGGACCTTGAGTGGGAGCAGACTGGGGCGTCACCAGGGTAGAGAGAAGTGTGTCTCAGGCACTTCCTTCCCTTCTGCCCCCAGGAAGGTGACAAGGCAGCTTCCGCTTCACCAGTGAAACAGCGCTGCAGGGGCTGGCTCCGCAGTCAGGGATCTTGAGAGACGGCGCACTTCCGGAAACCCTCAGCGAGGCTGCAGACGGAGAGCAAGCCCAGGACAGGTGGGCACCTTGGAACCCCTGGGACTTGTTGGATTCATGGTGGTGGGGGGGAGCTTGGGACCCCTCAGGAGAGAGAGCCCCGGGGCACGGAGCCAGCACGGTGGCTTTAGGGGAGTGAGCAGAAAGCTCACGTCAGACCTGGACCTTCGCTGTGGCTTCCCGGCCTGGAGGCCAGCTTCTGCGGCACTCGGGCCTTTGGAGGGCAGCCTGGCTGTTGCAGGTGCTGGGAATCTGGACCCGCAGCGGAAAGGATGTGTGGGGACAGGGGAGGGGTGGGGGGATGGCAGGGCCAGCTCGGTCCTGGTGCCAGTGGTCAGCACCTTGGCCAATACAACGGGCACTCAGCAGACTACTGGACCTTGGGAGTAGGTGACCACTGGGGCCCTTCAGTGGCTCTCTGCCCAGCACATGGGTCTCCAGGACAAAGAGGGAGGGCAGGGAGGCCTCCTGGCACTTGGGGTGGGCGTGGGGTCTGGGGAAAATTGGGGTGCTAGAAATCAAAGAAATGCAAATGAACTTTTTAAAAAGATGCATTAAAAAGCCATCGAATTGGGGAAAGCAAAACACTGCTTTTGAGACGTTCTCCCTGATGTGCAGAGGGTATGACAAGGCAGGGACCCTCCACTCTGCCTTTCTGGGAAACAGGGCATGGAGACACTCTTGTTGGAGTCGGCACCCCCAGCCCCTCCTCACACGGCAGCCACGGGGCCAGACCTGCACCTGGTCTGGGGGAGTGTCCTGGCTTGAGTTGGGTCCTCCCCAAAGCAGGTGTCAGCCAAGTCAGGCAGTGATCCCAGGGTCGTGTGCTTGGCCTCCATCTGGGGATCGTGATTTTCCTGTGGGTCGTAAAGCTTGCTCTCTGCCTGTGGCGTGATGAGGCATGATGAGATCATGTTCAAGGGGCCAGATGTCACTGCCCCACCCTCGGCAGTCACAGCCCCGACCCGGTGTAAAGGGAGTTTCCCCGGGTGTGGCCAACACCACCTGTTACCCTACAAGAGACAAAGGGAAAGTGGGGGGGAAGCCTGTATCCCAAGAAAGCACCTCTCAGGGCAGAGCGCATCCTTTGGGGCTCCTGGTGGAGAACCTCCCAGTGCAGGGCAAGCCCGATGACAAGGCCCTTCCTCCAGAGCTGGCAGAGAAGCAGCCGTCCGCTCGTGAGACTTCCAGTGTCACAGCACGAGATGACTAAACGGGAAGGAGCAAGAGGCTGGAAATAACCCCAGGTGCCCCGTCACGGGGACCCACTACGGGACTTACAGGAGGGCCCTGGGATGAACGTGGTCTTAGCTGACGAGCCACCCAACAGGGAAGTGCTCCTCGAAAAGGTCAAGTGACAAAAGGCAAGCTGAAGGTAGCATGCGTGCTGGGTATGTGGGCTTACAGAACAAAACCCTAAGATGATGCGCTGCTCTCAGGCGGCCTGACTTGCAGCCACCCCCGCGTGTCACGGTAGAACCAACGGCCTGACCCACGGCCACCCCCATGTGTCACGGTAGAACCCCACCCCTGGGTTTCCAGCTTCTGGCTTCCCTGACTGGGGTCACCAGGGCTGCTGTCTAAGGCACTCTTGGGCCTGCACCGCACCAACCAACCAACACAACAAAACCCACCGAGTCTACCCCAACTCGCAGTGATCGTCGGGGACTGAGAAGAACTGCCCACAGGGTTGCTAAGGCTGAGAATCCTGACAGGGAAGGAGTGCCACGTCTCTCCTGAGAAGTGAGGGTGGGTGTGACTTCTGGCCTTAGGGTGAGCAGCTGCCCTAACCTTGTGTCACAGGCCTCTTGCTTTGGGTCACCCAGGGACATCTCACATGTTGGAATGTGCATTTTAAAAGATGGAAAGGACATTGGAAGAGCGGGTCATTCTGCACCGTCTGAGAGCTCCTGAGGGAATGAGGCCTCTGTCCTCTGGGGAAGGGGCTGATTTCAGTCACACTGTGCCCACATGCACTGGGCAGTGCCTGTAAGTGGGCCAAGGGCAGTGGCTGGTGGAGACCTGGGTAGTTGGGGGCCGGCTGGACCCCGGAAGCACAATCTCTAGACTCAGATGGACAAGGCTGACAGTCTGTCCTTTGGGGTGACAACCAGGGTAGCACCCGGGGCTGGCAGGGTGGTGAGGCTGAAATCCAGGGCAACTGAGACTGACCCCGCCTGCGGGCCCCGAGGAGCCTCACTGTGACGCGGGGACTGCCCTGTCCCAGCAGCACCAGCAGCACCACCCCGGACCCAGGGCTGCCCATGCCTCACCGTGTGTGACCCTGAAGGGGCTGTCAAGACGGCTGGCCGGGTTCTGGAGCATGGCCGGCAGGCTCCCTGTGAAGGGGGGCCCCTCTACTTGGAACAACCATAGTGAGCCACTCCTGCTGCCCCTCAATGAAGACCCCGCTTCACGTACCTCAGAAGGCCCTGCTCCCTACCTCCCAGGAGAAGCTGGTATCTGGAGAGGCCCCAGCCCCTTCCTGTAGAAGAAACAGTGGGAGTCCAGCCACAGTTGCCTAGAGCAGGTGGGAAGCAGGGTGCTTGCCCCCACAGGCCGACAGTACGGTCAGCACCCCCACTCCACAGGCAGGCAGCCAGGACCCTCCAGGGGCTGTCCTGCTCCGCTTGCTCGTCGTTGGCCCCAGCACCCTCCTGGGGAGTGGACACAGATGCCGGGGGCGAGGGAGCGGAGCGGCGGAGGGACGGGCCCAGGCCCGGGAGGCTGCCCTCCACGGAGCTGCGGCCCGAGAGCTGAGCCAGGGCCATCGGACAGCAGACAGCAGAGGGGGGACGAGGACCCCAGGGGGTGGCTGGGGTGAGTGCAGGGCCTGGCAGCATTGGGGCTGGACGGCCCAAGGGCAGCCGCAGTGGCAGAAATGACGGGGAGCCACCCGAGGGCCTCCCCACCTGGCTCCTGCGAGGCCCCTCAGCCTGAGGCTGAGTGTCAAGGTCATCCCAAGCTCTGGGCGCCCTGGCAGCAGGCGGGGTCTTCCCCTGGACACTGGCCCTGTGGCATGGTGGCCTCCCCCAGGCTGTCTCAGTGGCTCTAAGCCGCACTAAGGGATCCGCCGCTCTCAGCTGGGACCACTTGCAGTGATTTCTGCAGAAGTGGCTGCACCAGCGATGGGGATGCTGGGTGGCTAGGGTGCCAGGAAGGGGCCCTCTGGGTGGGAACTGTGGCGAGTGGGAGACTGTCCCACTGTGGGAGGCCGCCACTGAGCCCGGACCTCGCAGCTCAGGGTGCGGCTAACCTGAGGTGGTTGTGTCCCTGGCGGGTGGCAGTCAGATGGAACAAGGGGGGACTGGGATGTCCCCAGGTGAGGCCACTCCCTCTGCACCACCACAGACTGTCGGCCCTCCTCATCTGGGAGACCTGAGAGGCCTCCTTCTTGCAGGGCACGGGTGGACCCAGAGCATCAGATAGCAGTGCCATTTGGGCCAGGCTGAGTGGTGCAGGAGTGGCCGTGGGCCCCACACAGAGTCCACACTAGTGTCCACACTCAGAGTCCACTCAGGTCCATGAGCAGAGGCCATATGCAGAGTCCACGCTCAGGTCCACACACAGAGTCCACACACAGAGTCCACACTCGGGTCCACAAGCAGAATCCATACTTGGGTTCAAACTCGGGTCTGCACACAGAGTCCACGTTAGGGTCCACACGCAGAGCCCACGCTCGGGTCCACACACAGAGTCCACACTCGGGTCCACACGGCCGGCTGCAGACTGGCTGCACCCCTTCATCTCCTCAGATGCCGTGCAGTTCGCCCCACCTCACGGTGACCCTGGATGTCAGAGCAGAAATGTGCTGGGGGGTCCCCATCTGATGGCCTTCACCATGTGTACCCCCTAGACTTCCTGCTCAGCTCAAAGAGGCAGGCAGAGCCCAGGGCACCCCTGCAGCCCGCCCCACCAGCCCATCGAGGAGCGCCTGAGGGTTCGCACCCCCTCAGAGCTGCCTTCTCTCCACCTTTCTGACCTTGTCTCACCCACCAGTGTGTTTTCAGGGCACTGTTTAAGAACTCCTCAGACAACGTACTTCCTGTCATTTCAAGTGAATGTCTCAGCTCCGTTATCTAGTTTTTACAAATACACTTGAACAGGCAGGCTGTGGTGCTAACTGCCTAGTAGTGTGACCTGGGAGGCTGGGAGTACCAGCAGGATGGCCTTCAGAGCTACCTGTGATGGGGTGACTCCAGAGAGCTCGAGGGGGATGCCCCAGGGGGCCAACTCTCCCCTTTAGGGCTTCAGTCTGATCTAGAATGGCACCAGGTGGCATAGGTGGGGGTCTGGACCCTAGCACCTGGCAGGATAATCCTTGCAAGCTAGGGGTCTCAAGCCAGCACTTTAGCCACTCTGGACCCCAGGATGAGAAGTACTTGGGCCTGTCCCCGGGCACACAGTGGACCGGGAGGCATGTCACAGCTCTGGGTATGCTGCCCTCGCTGTCTGGGGGTGAGTTAGAGGCTTCAGACCCTCTTGGCTGATCAGGACAAGGCCTGTGCCTGGGGCACCACCATCACTGAGGGCTGCAAGAGTGTGGTCAGAAGGAAGCAGAGAGAGCACCCTGAGCGTGCCCCCCTCCAATAACAGCCTCCTATGCATTTGGGGCTGCTCACGTGTGCCCTGGGTGCTCAGCACAATGGGGACACTGATTATCCTCTTACCTTGGAGACACACGCAAGGACCCTGTTAACAAGGCCATGTACCCTGCATCTTAGGTCATTATTTCACCTGGAAAGATTCCCTGAAGGGGTTTTACTGGGTCGAGATTTAAACACATTGAAGACTTTTGGAAGCTGGTTTGAAATTCGTGCTCCACAAAGTTTGTTCCACTTTGTACTCCTGTTGTGATAGGAGACCAGTGCTCCTCTCCTCACCTTTGCTGACACTAGCAGTTAAAGCTCTTTGCTTTCGCCCGTCTGATTGGGCAAAATAATGTCTTCTGGGTGTTCACATTTGCACTTCTGTGATTCTAAGTGCAGTTGAAGAGTTTTTTAATTTTTAGGGGCTGTTTTTATTTCTCCTGTGAATTATTTGCTCATCGTCTTTGACCGCTTTCCTGTCAGGCTGCCTTTCGTTGACTTGTAGGTGTTTTTTCCATATGAAGGACCTGCTACTGTATTAAGAGAATTCATACCAGGCTTGGCACGTAATTAATGCTCTACAGCCATCGACCAAATGAATGAATTTGTGGTCTAACATGATTTCTTTAAACTGATTCCCATCTTTTTTTCCAGATCTTTCTAAACTCTGAGAGTAAACATCTCAGTAAGACTGACACACATACAGGGCATTGCGGCCCCTTATCTCATGACCACCCCTGAAACTGGACCCCACAGATATGCAAGGTGAGTGACTCCTTTGACTCTGAAGATTTGAAAGGCAGCCCGCCAGAATTTCTCCTGTGCTGCACTTGGTCACATAACGGGGAAAGTTACTTCCAAAGGGATTGTGTAGAAATCGTTTTCTCAAAACAAAAACTAGTTTAGGGATAATAAAGGTGTTGGCTCTCCACCAGAAGCCAGGACAGGTCTACCTCACAGAATATTTGAAAATGATGGAAAAACCCAGGAACGGGAGTGAGTGGACGACCAGTGGTCCCCGATGTCCAGCTGGGTGCTCGTACGGCCTCCTCTTGTTGAGAGTCCCAGAGCTGCTGCCGCAGAGCCCACTCCTCTACCTCAGGGTGGGGTGTGGTGGTAAGGAGCCTCCAGTCTCCACCTCCATGCCATCCACCCTCTCCCCTTCTCTTGGGGACTGTGCCCACACCAAAGGCTCTTTCCTGGTAGTCAGGGCCCACTGCATATGCCCATCAGTGAGGAGCAGCTGGGGAGAAAAGCCCTCACCTGGGCACCCAGTGTGCTGGGGCTGGGTCCACAAAACTGAAGACCTGGACTCTGCTTGGCCTGGCTCATCGTGGGTGACTCGAGCCAGCGGCCTACAACTGGGCTGCACCAAGACTCCAGTGACCACACGTCGTGGGCTAGGGGGCAGGGGCCACAGGAGGTGGCCAGACACCTCAACAGAGGCTGGCTCCCACAGGGCCTCACAGACAGCACCCTACAAGGGGGCTGCGCTGGGGGCCCTGGGAGTGGGGACCAGCCCAAACGCACGCAGCTGAGACCACCTCCTGCACAGACACGGTGCTCATGGCCTCCCGGGATCAGCCTGCGTGGCCCTGAGCTCTACACTGCCTCCCCCGACCTGCGTGCCACGGCCCAGGCTCCTGAGCATGGGACTGGGAAGCACAGTGTCTCGCCGGCCGTGCTAGCCGTGGTCAGGAAGGGGCCTGAGCGCCCAAGACTGTCCCACAGAGGGTGACTCCTCCCTTCTCCACAAGGACTGTGGGCTCTGCAGCCAGTCACCTGCCAGGGGGCTGAGGCTGGACCACTGGCATTTGTGGGCAGGGGTCCTGGGAGGCGGCACAGGCTGCCCTCAGGAACTCTGGGCAGCTAGCCAAAGCCACCCAAGGTGATGTCAGCATCTGGGGCATGCTGAATTTTACCTGCCAGCTGGACGCCCAGGTGGGACATCAAGGGGGCACCAGGCAGGTGGGCTCCAGAGAGAGACGGAGGGGCAATAGCTGGCTGTTTGGTACCTGCAGTCAGGAGACTGGACGTACCTCCCGGGACGGTGGCCAGGCACCCTGTCCTATCTGAGGAACGAACCCTACAACGCACCTCATCCACAGGTGAGATCACTGCCCCCGACTCCCTGGTTTCCTCTGACAACCCAGGGCCTTTCAGGACCTCAAGGTGCCCACAGGCTCAGGGCTGACGCCACTTCCTGTGTCACCCCTGAAGCTGGGGCAGGAAGAGCCTGGTGACGAGCCAGAGTGTTATCCCCTCTCGGGCCAGCTCATGAAGATGGCACTGTTGGACAGCCCCATGATGGAGAGGCCATCAGACAGCACCATCCACCCATCAGGTGCTTGGCTGGCACCTTGCCACAGCTTCCTGCTGACCTGATGGGGAGCGCAGCCAAAGGCAGACATGCACCCAGAAAACCAAACCCAGTGCTGTCGAGTCGATTCTGCCTCACAGGGACCCTGCAGACAGAGCAGAACTCTCCCATGCAGTGTCCAAGGAGCGCAGTGGCCCTGGAAATAACGGCGCCTCTCAGGGGCTGGGACAGCAGTGGTTGCGGAGTACAGTTCTCACCTGCCATGCAGGTTCAATGCCCAGTCAAGGCACCTCACATGAAGCCACAACCCCTCCATCAGTGGGGGCCCGTGTGTGGCTGTGATGCTGGGCAGGTGTCAGGGAGCCGCCAAGCTCAGCCAGGCCAGGCCAAGGCCCGGCAACCTACTTCCAGAAATCAGCCAGTGAGAACCCTATGGTCCCAAGGGTGCATCTCCCACAGATTGTGGGGACAGCACAGGGCGTGGTGGTGCTTTGTCCCCTTGTGTGAGGGGTCTCCGTGAGCTGGCACCTGCTCACTGGCTGCCAATACCACAGCAAACCACAAACCCAGGAGCAGATGGTGCCCCAGGTGGGCAGCTTCTCCCAAGGTCCTGAGAAGTTGCCGTGAGGTGCTGCTGAGCGTGTTCCGGCTCCTAGCGACCCTGTGCACAGCAGAGCAAAACACTGCCCAGTCTTGCACCGCGTCCATGGTTGTTTCCGTGTGCAAGACTGTGACGGCCACTGTGTCAATCCATCTTGTCGCGAGTCTCCCTCTTTTTCACTGACCCTCCACTCTACCAAGAGGATGAGAAGAGGCCTCATGACAACAGAAGCTGAAGACACCCTGAGGCTATGTTCTCTGGCTCAGGGCTGCCCGCTGTGACTGGGCCCCCCCGCCCAGAGAGCAGGCCTGATGAGCTGGCAACGTGGACACTTGTCACTGCTGCCTCAGGGCTAAAAGCTTGGCTGGAGAGCCCAGGCTGGGAACCCTGTGAGTCCCTGAGATGCCTACCTGACCCCAGCAGCCTGGCCACAGAGGACGAGCTCTGTGAGAATGCAGCGGGGAGAGGAGAGAGGGTCTGGATCCTCTTGGTGTGGGATCCCCTGGGATGTGTTGGGGCTCTTAGCTGATGCCAGGCCACCAACATGGAACACACAGTGAACGCTGGTTGCCTGGCAGCTGCGAGGGTCCCCATCCTGGAGGGCAGCTCTGAGCAGCTGCCCAGAAATGCCCCCAGGCTCTGGGGGAGCGGGTCAGACTCAGATCCCCAGGGCTTCGTGCCTACGACCCTGCAGACTTGTTCTTTCTCCTCCTGGGGACACCAGAGGGCAGGATGTGTCCCTCCAGGAGAGGAGGCCACAGATCTCTCGGGCTCTGGGCAGCTGGCCTGTGTGCCCAACACATTGCTGGGTGACTCCACTCGCGGGAGGACGGGGACAATGCCGCTGACCTTGGGAGGAGTGTAGGGGCACAGAATAGGCATGGCGTCCAGGCTCCTGCCATCTGAGGACTCAGAGCAGTGTGGAATGGGACTAAGCCACCCTGGAGACCACCACCAGGGGACTGTGTCCAGCACACGGCCCCCAGCTCACCCGAAATCCCTCCTGCTGCAAACCACCCCAAAGCTGGTAAAAGTCCTGAGCCGGGCTGGGATTGTTGATGCTGGGGTGGGGCTCACGGGAGGCCAGAGGCCCAGTAGGAGGGAGGTGATGCAAGGGGGTAACAATGGGCGCTGGCAATGTGCAGGGCGAGAGGTGCCCGTGGTGCATAGAGGGGAAGGGCACCCGCGGTGTGCGGGGGGAGGGGTGCTCACAGTGTGCAGGGGGGAGGGCTACCCGCATTGTGCAGGGCCAGGGCGCACAGAGCTGGTGGCTCCCTAGAGCCTGGAGGTATTCTGGCTGCCTCAGACTCCCTGCTGACTTTGTACAGTGATGGCTCCCACATTTATTAAACCCACCGCTGTCTGGTGGATTCCGACTCACAGGGACCCTACAGGACAGAGTGGAACTTCCCTGTAGAGTTTCCAAGGAGCCCCTGCAGGATCTGAACTGCCGACTTTCTGGTTAGCAGATGTAGCACCTCACCACCATGCCACTAGGGTTTCCGTGTTTGCTAAGCACGTGAAGTAACAGCAGTAACAATTCTAACTCAAAAGTTAAGAATAAAAGAACAGGATCCAACAACTGGACAAGAATGGCATACAAGCTAGGTTGGAGTTACAGCATTCAGAGGTCCTTGTTGTACTCTCGGAAGGCAACAGTCTTCACCAACTCTGGACTTTACTGAGTACGCATGTGAAGAGTGTCTAGGGTAATCTCTAAAACCAAACAACCAGACTAACTGCCGTCGAGTGGATTCTGACTCACAGGGACCCTACAGGACAGGGCAGGACTGCTCCACAGGCTTGGCTGCCATCTTTGTGGAGGGGACCCTGGTGACACAGTGCTTAAGAGCTAGGGCTCCTCATCCAAAGGTCGGCAGTTCTGACCCACTGGGCCCTCCTTGGAAACTGTGCGGTGGGTCCACTCTGCCCTCCAGGGTTGCTGTGAGTCAGCGTCAACTCTACAGCAGTGGGTTTGGTCTTTGGAGTCTTTATGGGAGCAGACAGCAACTTCTCGACACAGACGAAAGGGTCAACTCACCAGGAAAACAGAGCCATTTTTAAGTCCTATGCACCCGTCAACCACAGCACAAACACGTAAAGCAAACCATGACAGAAGAACACAGGTGGACAAACCCACCGGAAGCAGATCATGATCCTTCTCAGGCCACGGAGAGGTGAGCCGAGCAATCAGGAGCAGCAGGGGCCAAGCCGGTGGCAGCAGACCCCTGGGATGGGGTCAGGGGTCACACTACAGGCCCTGGAAGAAGGGAGACGGAGTGCTAACTGGGGACCAGCGGGAATGTGCACAGCAGAGCACTCCCTCAGAAGCAGAGGGTCCACGTGCCCTTGGGAGGTCTGCAGTTGGTCCTCATCCATCTCCTTCACCTTCACCAACCCTGAGTCACCAGGACCGTCAGGCTGCACGTGGACTCAAGTGCCATCCGAAAGGTCATGGTGACGCACTCTGCGGCCGCTATCCCAGAAGCAGCCTTCTTGGAAGCTGACTTCCCTGAGTTACAGATTTAACATGAGATCTGACAATGAAGGCCACAAACCTGATGGTTCTGAATGCCTCATGCCTCACTGCTGAACGTCACTGTGGTCACCTGTGAAGGCTCCCCTTGGGAAGCTGTGCACCAGCGCCAGCACCTGGTCCACTGTTCAGAGCAATTTTGGAACTGGTTCCTGGAATGGCCACTGTTGTGCCCGACATTCCAGCGGCTAGTGCTGGATAGGGTCCGAGGCTGCAGTGGAGAGGTGAGAGGATCAGAAATCTCCCTCACACATGAAAACACGTCAGTCACACAAGAACAAACAAATACATCACACAAGATAAAGCTGAGGCCAGGTGGGACCATGCTCTCTGATGGAGAACAATGGACACCGGTCTGCTAACACAAGCTTTATTTATAGGCTTTATAGGTAGGAAGTCAGCAGGGCAGGACGCTGCCAAAAGTGGTCAAGATCTTTGCATTTTGACTGGTTACAGAGGCAGGGAAGTTTGCCTTCAAACAAAGGTCAGGAACATGCAAATAGCTTTAACCTGAGCCATTATCCTGCAAACAGTTCCAAGGAAATAGTTCAGCCTCAACGGCAACCGTTTCATTTTAGGCCTATTATTCTCTAAACAGTTTCAAGGTGCCAAGGAACACAGCCGGAGGAGAGGGAGAAGGGCACAAGGGGGCTAGGACACAACAGCTCGCAGCCCATAGCAGGCCATAGCACGTGGTAGCAGCAGGTTTGTTAAACTCGTTGTCTGTGAGGGAGCTTTTAGCCAGCAAACAAGTAACTGTATGGGAACACCCTCCCCACTCCCCTAATCTGGTCCCCTGAAGATTAAGGAACGATTGGAAGGAAGACATTTGGATGACATTCAGGACATCAAGGGTAACATGACAACCTCCCTGATGGCCATTCCAGAAAGAGTTCGAAAATCTCTTTGAAGGGTAGACCAGGTGCTGGTATTGATGCATAGCTTCCCGAGAGGAGTCCTCTGGAGGTGACCATGGGGACACTCAGCAGTGAGGTCTGCAGCACATTTTCTAGGATGAGTTTGCAGACTTAACTGGCAGTCCTTGCAGCACACAGCCTATGTTCTCTGTCTACAATGGTCTTGGCCTAGAAATCAGTAATTCAACATTCACTTAGAAAATCCACCCGGAGACTTCTCAACCCCGGTGTCTCCAGTTTGGAGCCATCCTGAATCTGCTCTCCGGTCACCATGGCGTCTCCTCCGGGCGGTTTCCAGGGTCCCAGTCCTCACTCGGGTTTCTGTCTTGCAGGAAACGCCACCCTGGAAAACAACTGCAGCAAGTTGTTCTCTGAGGATAGTCTCAGGGAGCGGCGCGAGGAGAGCCGGGTGCTCCTGGTGGCGGTTTACAGCCTGGTGTGCGTGCTGGGCCTCCCGGCCAACGGCCTCACGGCGTGGTTGACGCTGCTGCAGGCCCTGCACGGCAACGTGCTGGCCGTCTACCTGTTCTGCCTGGCGCTCTGCGAGCTGCTCTACGTCGGCACCCTGCCGCTCTGGGTCGTCTACATCCAGAACCAGCACCACTGGACGCTGGGCCCACAGGCCTGCAAGGTGACCGGCTACATCTTCTTCTGCAACATCTACGTCAGCATCCTCCTCCTGTGCTGCGTCTCCTGCGACCGCTTCGCGGCGGTGGTGTACGCCCTGGAGAGCCGCAGCTACCGCCACCAGAAGGTCGCCGTCGTCGTCTCGGCGTCCGTCTTCCTCCTCGTGGGGCTCGTCCACCACGTGGTGTTTCAGATGGAGGAGGGGGAAGACACCTGCTTCGAGACACTGCCGATCGGCGAGGACATCGCCAGGTACTACTACCTGAGGTTCGCGGTGGGCTTCGCCGTCCCTCTGGTCACCATCGCCTTCACCAACCACCGGATCATCGGGAGGGTCCGGCGGAGCGCGGGCTTGAGTGCCGCCCAGAAGGCCAAGGTGAAGCGCTCCGCGGTGGCCGTGGTCCTCATCTTCCTGGCCTGCTTTGCCCCCTACCACCTGGTGCTCTTCCTCAGAGCGGCCGCCTTCTCCTACTACAGGCAGGACGAGAATGCCAGGTGCACCTTTGAAAGCCAAATGTACAACGTGTCTGCGGTGTTCCTGTGCCTCTGCACGCTCAGCAGTGTGGCCGACCCGGTCATCTACGTGCTGGCCACAGACCTGTCCAGGCAAAAAGTGGCCCAGATCCACAAGGAATGGAGAGCATGGGCCGCAAAGCTGGACCTCACCAAGGACTCACAGGAGTCTAAGTCTCCCACTTTGCTTGTGAACAGCTATGAGTTTCCCAGGCCTGTCTGCCCCCCATCGGGGCTAGGGGGCTCACCAGGAGTCCCAGAGCAGCCAAGCCCCATGTAGCCGCAGAGAGGGCATTGGATGTTGGAGTTGGGGGCCGGGCAGCCAGGGCTCCCCTTTCACCGAGTCTGCCAGCACAGCAGGGCCTCAGAGAGCCTTCTAGAAGGCCCACCACTGGCTTCTGTCCTGGAGCCATCCCGTCAGTGGGCCCCCACCCCCCAGGACTTCCAGACCCCGGCTGTCCCATCGGCACGGGTGCCCGCAGAGCAGAGGCATGGTGCTGAGGGAAGTGACAGTGCCTTCAGCATGCGAGGGCCACCAGTGAGCGCGCCGGCAGCAGCGGGTTTCTCCCTCTCAGCGCTCCCGGCTGGCGTGCCTGTGCCCAGTAATTAGCAAGCAGCGGGGCTTTGGCAGGGACCCGGGTCTGCCCGGCCCTCTGGACAGATGGCACCCTTCCCACACAGGGCAGATGGCAGGCCAGCCTCCAGTGATGACTTCATTTTCCGTGCTTTTGTGCAAGTGCTGTGGGAGATTGGGCTTCCACCGTGGAATGTCAGAGCAGGGTTAGTCACAGTAGAGTGGCCCAGGACTTGGCAGGGGACAGGAGCCTGCAGCCAGGGACCCTCGGCTGGGGTTGGCTCTGTGCTGAGTGGCACCAATGCCCCAGGCTGCTATGGTACCCCTCAGGGGAGCTGTGTTCCCATAGGGAACCCCAAACCCTCATGCTGGTGTTCCACTGGAAAGGAAATGCACAGATACGCCCTGAGGGCTCCGACTAGGTGGCTTGGAATTCCTTCAGATTGGGACATCCCAGCTTGATGGTCGAGAGGGAGCCCGCTGAAGGCTCTGACCTTGGCAAATCAGGAGCAAGCCTGTCTCTGTTGCCCACCGTGTCCTGCCCAGGAGGGTCTGAGGAGTGCAGGAGCGGCCTGGAGGCCGGGCCCAGCTCTGAAACGGGTTGGACAAGGCCGGCCCACCGCTGCCCAGGCCCCGCCTCTGTAACAGGGGACCTCCTCCTTGTGTTGCACCCCGGCTGCGGCTCCTCCCTGCCTGCTGCCGCTGCCCCAGGTGCCACACAAACACACACCGCTGGCTGGCTGCCGGCACGGGTGGGAGACGGGCCAGCCACCGTCATGGCACATTTCAAGCACTTGTTCCCCCGGAATCAGGCAGGGCCACTGTGTGGAATCACGAGTCCTTCCTGAGAGGCAGCATCTTTCTGAGGAAGAAACTGAGACAAGACGTGTCAGAAATACAAACACAATGTGTGGTGTGCAGATGCCCTCTGACCTGAAACTCACAGCTCTGCCTTCCCACGGGACGGTCTCCTCTAGGGCTGGCTCACGGAGGCACACTGCGCACGGCAGAGGCTTGACAAGACCTGGGCTGGTGTCCGGGAACAGCCCCGAAGCCAGCGCAGCCAGGCAGGGTGACAGCACCACTGCAGAGAAAGCTCATGCCGTCCAACAGTGTGTGACTTCCCCGCGGCAGCCGTGACAAAGGACCGCAGAGCCGAGGGCCTGTGACAGCACAGTTCATCCTCTCACTGCTGTGGACGTCAGAAGGCCCGAATCAAGGTGTCAGTGGGGTTGGGTTCTGCTGAAGCTCCGGGCGACAGTCTGTCCCGTGTCTCTCTCCCAGCCTCCAGTGGCTGCTGGCATGCCTTGGCTTGTGGCCGCATCATGTGGATCTCTGCCTGTCACTGCGTGGCTTGTCTGTCTGACTCTGTGTCCTCTTCTCTTCTTGTAAGGACACTTGTCACTGGGTTTAGAGCCTACCCAACAATCCAGGATGACGACCTCACCAGATCTTTAAATAGATCACACCTGCGACAGCCGTATTTCCAGAGGTCCTGTTCTCAGGTTCCGGGGGTTGGGATGCACACACATCGTTCTGGAACCCACACTGTTCAGTCCACGATAAACAGCAGGGATGAGTCAAAGCTGTGTCCTTGGCGAAGTGAAGAGAGATCGCACTCAGGAGAGCCTGGCCCTTCTGGATGACCAGTGCCCCCTGACCTCCACATCCCTGCCCACTGTCCACTGGGCCCCTGTCCACGACAGCACTTTTGCCAACAGAGAGCCGAGGAGGCTCTGTGACGTGCCCAGGTAGGACGCATGTGCCCAGAAAAAAAGCCTCTGTGGCAGCGTGAGGTGGCACTGTGCCCGGCCTCCCCAGTGCTCACTGCAGTCGGGTGCCACAGAGTGGACCCCCACTCACAGCGTCCACGTGTGTTGCAGAGCCCCGCTGCTCCGCAGGGTTGTCAGGCCCGAGACCTTTCACAAGCCGATCCCTAGAGTCGCTGTGCTCGTCCTCTGGGTGAGGGGGAGCACCAGCCTCTTAGCCAGTTGTCACCTGCTTAACCCTCACATCACCAGGGCAGCCTATTTTGCTGGCCACCCAAAACCCGCTCGTTGGCAGCAAACGAGGGCAGCTTCTCTGTTTTCTCTCGATGTCTGTGTGGGCAGCCCCACGGCACTTCCGGCCACCTGTGGAGAGTTCCAGCCCAGGGCCCCTGTTGGTGGGCCGGGGGGCTCCCCACCGTGAAGTCTTGCACCCCAGAAACTGCAGTGAGAGCTTGGCACTGTCTCGTCATCATCACCTGACCCGGGGCTTGGCTTTTTGTCCCTAGTTTTAGTGACAGAAATACAGGTGGTGCATGGGTGTTCCAGAGTGCGGGCACCAAACACCCCCGGCGGGAGGCTTGTGGGAACACAGACCTGTTCTCTCAGGACTCCAGCAGGCGGCAGGGGGTCTGGATCCAGGGCCCCGTGGAGCTGCGCTCTCTGTCTGCCCCGTCCCTGTAGCCCACGGCCACAGCATGACTCCACCCCTGTGGGGCTGCTCTTCCTCTTTCTGACCCCCATCTATCTTCCGTTATACGGACCCCACACAGATGGGACCGCAGCCCACCCTGCTCACACTCCCTGATGACATCCTTGAAGACCCCATTTCTTTTCTTTGTAATGTTTTATTGGGCTTTAAGTGAAGGCTTACAATCTCAGTCAATTAATTTGTCCCACAAACCCCTGTGACTCCAGCTGCTCCCCACCCAGTGACGGCTGGCTCCTCCCCTCCACCCTGAACTTCCCGTGGCCACTCAGCTGGCTCCTGTCCCCCTCTGCCCTCTCGGCTCCCCGTGGACAGGAGCTGCCAGTCCGCCTCATGTATCTACTTGAGCCAAGAACCACACTCTGCCAGGATCGCTTTAGGTCTTCCAGTCCAAATCAGTCTGGGTCTGAAGAGCTGGCTGCGGGACTCGGCTCAGTTCTGCTATAACTGAGTCTTCCGGGGACCCTCCAGTCTGTCTGAAACCCTATTTCTCAACAACTCCACAGCTGCCGGGGTTAGGACTTGAACGCAACTTTGGGGGACACAATTCCATCCACAACAGATGATTATTCCTATGGAAAGGCCAAGGGGCCTGTGAGCAGTAGACAGGGGAAGTTCCTGTGTCCCCACTGAAGGGGTTCCCGTGTCCCCGCTGAGGGATTTGTCTGGGACAGCCATAACAAAGTGCCACAAGCTGGTGGCTCAGAACAGGGATGTGTCCCCCCACAGTTCCGGAGGTTGAGTACTCACAGAGCTATACAGTTCCGCCAGAGATTCGGGGGACGGTTCATCCCTGCCTCTTCCAGCTTCCAGTGTCCTCATCTGTCTGGCCACAGGGGTGGTCACAGGGTGGGTCTGGGCCACATGACCTCAGTTCACCCCATGGGCCCGGGCCTGCCCCACTGCCCTCACTGCCAGGCCAGGCTCTTGGGTACCCACCCACCTCTCTCCAGACAGCAGCAGACTGGGCTCCAGGGAAGGAGTCAGGGATGGGGGTGAGCCCCTGTCCCGGGCGGGGTGTCAGAGCCGTGGCTTCCGCTCGAGGCTGCCTGTTCCTGACTGGGTTCCCTGTCTGCCAGGCCCTCAGATGGCTGTGGCAACCACTTTCTGCTTTCTGGAAGCTCAGTGCCTGTCTCACCGGACCCCAGGTTGACAAGCTTGGCCCGGATCTTGCTGGACGTCACAAGTGCCTGTCCCTATGTCCCCACTGGCTAGTCTGGGAGTCAAGTAGCCCTCCGGGACAGAGCCCAGGCAGCTGGCAGGTCTGTTTACCTGAGTCTTGAGAAGCAGCCATGACAATAGAAGCCCAGAGCCAAGGCTCCCACCCCGCAGCTGCTGCGCTGCGGGCACGTGCGCTCACACCAGTGCTTTAGAAAGGTCTGTGGTGGGACACCGTGAGCTAGCTCAGTGCCCAGGGGCGCCGCAGACACCAGACAGGTGATCGCACCGCCTGTGCGGCCAGGTGGGGCAAGTCAGGCAGGCTGGACAAAGCCAGCATTGGGTGGAGCCAGAGAAGTTATTTCCCCCTCCCTGCCTCAGTTTGCTCATCTGTAGGTTGGGAGTGATAACATACCTGCCCTTTGATAGGATTGTTGCGGGGTTAGTTGAGATAATGGGGTCCCCTACTTACCACCGACACAGAGGGAGTGCCGAGTAGCGATAGCAGGTAGTGGTCTCGCATCTCCGGGACAGGAGGCCAAGCCCGACGACGCCCTGGTGGCTCTGTGCAGAGTCCGCTGTTCCCACAGCTGCTGCCAGAGGGCGCCACCTCCCCGCGGGCCGGCTGGAGGCCCCAACGCGCCTGCGCATGGCCTCCCGGCTGGCGGTGGCCGCGCCCCCGAGACCCAGTCGGGCGGGGCGTCTCAGAGGCGGGGCGGGGCTTCTCAGGGGCGGGGCGGGGCGGGGCGGGGCGCCTCAGGAGCAGGGCCCGCCTCCCACCCGGGCTGCGCACTTTCCGCAGAGGAGGAAGCACGCGGCCCTACCGAGACGTGCAGAGCCCGGGATCCTAAAGGCGGGTCTGAAAGCAGGAGAAGCGCCGGGTCCCAGTGACGCGGTGGCATGGAGACGCCTTCCCCGACAGTAACCTCTGCCCGGTCACTGGTCCTGGGCGACCATCCGAAGGCACTGCGGGGGCGGGGGGTGGGGTATCAATGCTGGAATCCCCCCTACATCTGAGCGATCTCTGGGAGCCGGCTCCACGGGCCTGGGGAGGGGTGGGGTGGAGACCCGCAGACCAGAGCCTTCTGTGGACCCAGGTCCAGAGAAGACCCAGGCCCCTGTGTCCCCAGCAGTCCCTGAAGGCTCAGCAGAGCTAGCACTGATGGTGGTGACCAGGACAGTGGCATCCGGGAATCCTGTCTAGGAGGCCCTTCAGACCCCACAGCTAGCCTCGGTTAACTAGGTACCTAAGTCCAGACCCTGCTTGTTCTTGGTGCAAACTGAGACAAGTGCAGGCTCCCTTTGAGACCAAAGTCCCCACACCCTGCAGGGGCAGTCTGGGGCCAGGGTGCTGGTCTGTCCTGGTGCTGACACTGCTGCTCACTTGGCAGAGATGGAGCCTGCCCAGGTTCCTGTCATGGATTGAATTGTGTCCCCCCAAAAATAGCTGTAGCCTTGTGGCTGGGCCCTGATTCCCAGTATCTTGTGATTGTCCTCCATCCAGTGATTTTGCTGTGCTGTGGGTTCAAGGATCAGAGTGGGACTGTAAATCCCTTCACAGGACCACCTCCCTGCTCCACTGCAAAGGGAGTTTCCCTGGAGTATGGCTTGCCTCACCCTTAATCCTTTCATCCTGCAAGAGGTAAAAGGAAAGGGAAGCAGGCAGAGAATTTGGGCATCTCACACCATCAAGAAAGCAGCAGCGGGAGAAGAGCGTGTCCTTCAGACCTGAGGTTCCTGGGCCAAGATGCTCCCGGGACAAAGACTGATAAAATACTGGACTTTCCTCCGGAGCCCACGAGGGGGAGAGCCTTCCCCTGGAGCAGACATCCTGAATTTAGACTTTTAGCCTACCGACTATGTAAGAATAAACTTTCCTTTGTTAAAGCCATCAGCTCTGTGCTGCTTCTGTCAGAGCAGCACTAGCAGACTGAAACAGTTCCCTTCTTTAGCGAATTAGTATTTTGTACGCGTTAATTAGTTAGTAGGTATTGAGTAGTTTGTAGGGGGAGGCTGAGGTGTCCTCTGTAGGACTCGGTTCTTCCATCTCACGTGTGCACGTTCACATGTTTCTATTTACATGTGTGGAGACGTGTGGACCGCTGTTGCACTCCAGGGGTTACTATCCATAACTGTCACCCGTCTTTAGTCAGGCCATCTCTGGTACAAGCCAGTGACTTGACCTTGCTTTGGACATACAACGAAGGAGCCCCGGTCCCTTTTAGGGGAGAGCGGGGCGGGGGGGGGCGGGGGGGGGAGACAAGATGTAGGCCCAGGGGCGCCCACTGCTGCCGGGAAGAGACACGTGGGGAAGGAAGTACCTGCGCAGACACGGGGCGGCGGTGGGGCAGCGGCAGAAGGCTCCCCCTCTGCGTGCGGGACTGGGGTTCGGCTTCTGGCCACGGCACCTTGGGGTGCAGCCACCCCGCGTCTGTCAGTGGAGGTGTGTCTGCTCCGTGATGCTGACCGGGCTTCAGGGGGGCTTCTAGAGTGAGATGGGCGACGGACTAGGAAGCAAAGCCTGGCAACCCCCTGAAAACGGGCAGTGAAAACCCCGCAGGTCCCAGGGGTCTGACCCACAGCTGACGGTGGGAAAGGACTGGGCAGCGTGTCGTCCGTTTCACACACGTGGGCCGTCCCAGGAGCAGCCACAACCACAACAGTCTCACACACATACGCTTCTGTCCGTCTCTCTGTGGACCTACATTTAAAACCATGAATTGCAGCAACGGCGCCAGTTCCGTTCCGGCTCTCCCAGGCAGCCCCTTTTCAATAGAGAAGGACCCAGCTCTTTTTGTTCTCAAGGTTTTGGCTACTTGCTCAGCTTTCTCTCCCCTCCAGCCTTGAAGGCCAAAGCCCCAGCCCTACCTCCCCTCCAGGCTGTAACAGGCCAAGGGAGGGGAAGGACAGAGGAAGAGAGGTGCTGGGCTTCGATCTGACCACACTTGCCAGCTGGCAAAGGAGCCTGCCAGTCTCAGGGCTGCTGGCAGAAGACACACGTGACTCCTGAATCAGAGACAAACCTCTTCATTACCTGCAGTGCCGCAGGCGGCCCAGGTGACTGGTTCTCCCCCAAGTCCCAGAGACGGCGCGGAGTGGCCCAGCTTGTGAACCCTGACCCCAGCCATCTCCAGACTGGGTGGTCCAGATAATGAATGCATTTGCCTGCCCACCAGAAGGTGCAGGGTTGGCACAAAAACACCTGAGAAAAAAGGCCTCCAGCAGTCCACTTGGGGGGAATCAGCCCGGAAAACCCTGGAGCCCAATCTGCTTGGAGGCCCACGGGGTCACCCACAGACAGAGTGAACTTGGTGGCAGCTGGCCCTTGGCTAGTAAACTTATCCAATCTCTGCCCCAGAGAGAAACATTCTTTTGATTACCTGGGCAGCAGATAAACCTGTCCTCTGCCTGAAGGGAGACACTGTCTTCCAAGCTTATCTGCTGCACAAACATCTCTGACAAGACAGTCAGTGCCTCTGCTTGGAAGACTAGCGGAAACCAGGAGGCCCACAGAGAACTGCTGTCCCCCCCATACTGAGTGGGTGTTTCTTAGTTTTCCTGTGAAAGTAACACACTCTGTGTCTGGCTGCACTTGTTTTTTTTCTGGTGCTTTGTACCAATAATACCACCGAGATCCACTCACGCTGGTATGTATACAAGGTCTGCCAATTAAGCTGGCAACCTCATCCTAGCAAAAGAGCAACATACCTCATTTCTGAGTATCACTATGGTCACCTTCCAAGTCCCCGTCTAGGCAATCCATGCACCCACGCCAGCACCCAGTCCACCCTTCAGAGCAATTCGGAGTTCTTTTTCTGGAACGGCGCTCGGAGCTGTTGTCACGTTACCCCTGCTGTCCCGAATGTCATCAAAAGGTCTTCCTTTCCAGATTTCCTTTATCTTCAGGGAAACGAAAAAGTCATTGGGGGCCAGATCACGTGAGTAGGGAGGGTGTTCCAGGGCAGCCGTTTGTTTACTGGCTAAAAAAACTCCCTCCCGGACAACTACGCAGGCGGTTAAGTTTGGGAACTTGCCACCGCGCTACTGCGTGCAATGGCCAGTCCAGGAAGAGTCCCCCACTTGCTGCGACGGGTGGACTAGGCGCTGGCGTCGGTGCGCAGCTTGCCAACGGGAGGACTTCGAAGGGGACTGTAGGGGTGTCCAGGGGTGAGGTGTGGAGCACTTAGAGCGAGCTCAGGGACTTCATTATCAGACCTGTAGATGAGGTCCTTCAGAACGCCGGCAGCAGTTCAGGGCTCCTCTGGCCATTGCCTACTGACAGACGTTCAGTACTGTAATTAATGGGCTCCTTCAGCGTCTTTGGCGCGCAGCTGCATCCCTGGTCTGGGGGGGTGAGCGGCTCACCTCAAAGTTCGTTGCTCGATTTCGGCGTTTTGTGCCCCATTTAAGGCTTTCCTTATGAAAAAAAAAAATTTAAATCTCCCAGAGTTTCTCGTCCTTGGCTTCATTTCTTGCAGATAAAACTCGGGAATCCTAGACAGGCGGGTAGGGGGGCAGAACCGGTGCAGCTCCCAGAGCCTGCCCGGTGGTCTCGGAACCCCCGCTCGACGCTCTCTCCCCAGCCGCAGCCACTCGTTCCTCCTCGGTCGCTCCTTCTTTCTCACACAGCCCCTCGCTTTCCCTTCTGTCTCTGCCTGTTCCCATTTGCACCCCAAGCCCCCGCAGAGCGCTCCTGCTCCCGGCCCTCCCGCCTGCCCCCTTTCTTCCCGCCACACCACCCGGCCGCCCGCGCCGGCCCACATCGGGCCCTCGGGGGCTGTGGGCGCGAGCAGACGCGACAGCCGAGGCGCAGGCCAGGGCGCGCCGCCCGCCCGAACCCCGCGGCCGCGGCCTCCGGCGCGAGAGGGCGGCCCCCCAGTGCCCCCCGCGCTGGGAGCTCGAGCCGGAAGCCCCGCCCCGCCGGGAGTTGGCCCGGAGGCCCCGCCCCGCCCCGCGTTTGAAACGGAGGCCCCGCCCCCGCAGAGGTTTGAAAGCGAGGCCACGCCCACCCCGGCCAATCAGTGGGCGCGCGGCGCGGCCGGCGCCGGGGACGCTCCGGGGGCGCCGAATGGCGGCCCGGCCGCGCCCCCCGGCCCCGCGGCTCCGCCCCCGGCCGCGCCCCCCCGGCCCCGCGGCTCCTCCCCCGGCGGCGGGCGCGGCGGGCTGACTTCGCGGTGAGCGGGCCGGCGCGCGGTGCTCGTGTTCAGGTGAGCAGCCGGGCTCCGGGCCCGGGGCCGGGGCCGGGGCCGGGTTAGGGCGGGGACCGGAGCCGGGGCCTGTGCGGGGGGCTCAGGACGGCTGCGCGGCGGCGGCCTTTGTGTGGCTCGGAGGCCCGGCGGGCGCCTGCACGCGATCCGGGGACCTGCGGGCCTGATCCCCCAATTCCCCGACTCCCCGCGCCCCTGGCCCCCTGGCGCCCTGCCGTCCCTCCCAGTTCCCCCACCCGGGCGGGGCCTGGAGGTCCAGTCCCCTGCCTCGGTGGGACTCTGGGAGACCCCCGTGGAACACAGCGTGCAGGGACCGGCACCCCTGGGCGCCTCGTGGTGACCTTCCCAGCGTCCGGGGTCGGGAGAGGCCCCGAGCGCAACAGCCGACGGCGCGCCTACGGCCAGCAGCGTTGGCGCTTCCGGGTCCCCGTGAATCACCGCCTTCTGGGAATTCCCTGTTTGCGCCGCAGCCCCAACTTTACCTGCCTTTTTTTTTTTTTTTTTTAACATTTTAAATCAGGTAAGACCCCTTAGTCATGTTGTTGGCTTAGAAAAAGTGGTTTTATTTGGATGTTTGTGAAGAGACTGCCTCTTTCAAAAAAAGAAAATACCAAACCCATTGCTGTCGATTATGACTCATAGCGACCCCACAAGGACAGATTAGAACTACCCCACAGAGTTTGGGATCACCGCAGATTCGAACTGCCGACCCTTCGGTTAGCAGCTGTAGAACTTCACCACCCCACCATCAGGGTCTACCCTTACGGTAGACCAAACACTGGCTTAGCCCATGGCCACTTCTGCTGGACCCTGGATTGGGAGAAGGGACCTTGGACACTGGCTACCTCCTGGCCTCTGGCCTCTGACTTGATTTTATAGCCCAGACGAGAAAGCCCTTAGCTGCCTCTCTCCCTGACTCACCCTTGTGTTCCTTGCATCCATCTGCATTCCTGTCCGTCTGTCCCCCTGTCTTCCTTCCATCCACCCGTTAACCTGCAGGCCCACGCGTTTTGGCTGTACCCTGCTCTCTTGATTTTGCCCCCAGTTTGCTTTCCTTGCACGGTGAGGGGTGTGTAAAACACAACCAGGCAGTGGGTGATGGGTCCGGCAATGGGACAGGTGATGGAAAGCTTGAGTGCCGTCCTGGGGCCTCTTATTGGACGCCCTGGTGGCCTGGTCTGCTAACCAAGAGGTAGAGAGCTTGAATCCACCAGGTGCTCCCTGGAAGCTCTGGAGCAGCTCTGCTTTGTCCTGTAGGGTCTCTCTGAGTCGGAATCAACCCGACGCCAGTGGGTTTATTAAAACTGGGCTTTGCTCATCAGATACCCACTTTCCAAAATGAAACCCTGGTGGCTGTTGGCCTGTTCAATATTAATTCTTTTCTCTTTTTAAAAATCTTAATAGATTTTCAAAGGAGGATTGAAAGTATATCTAGCCGTTATTCCCGCTCCCCCTCCCACCCTCTGCGGTGGACCCAGCTTCTGAAGCTCATCCAGGAACTTGTGAAGCAAGTGCTGCTGGCTGTGGGTAGTTTAAAGCCAGTGCCTGGCCTGCTCCCTGCAGTCAGGTTGGAGCTGTCCTGTCAGCGGATGCAGGGAAGGGGTCAGGGTGGAAAGGGGAGGTGTCCTGGGGCCATGTGAGGTGAGTCCTAAGGTGCCCGTGTGGGATGAGCTTCCCATGATTTCACAAGCGTGTGTCCAGAACAGATGGCAAGGAGCAAATCCGAAAGGAGCCTTTCCTTCCCGGTGTTCTTTTGTTGGATGCATAGGGCAAGTGACTGAGTGACATGTTTTCCCTGTGGTCCACAGGGAACATTGCCCTTTCACAAAATTGAGTGTAATGCCTTACAGACTCATCATACCTACACCAGCTCTATTTCAAGTGCCAGCTTATTTTATAATTCAAATCAAGACCAGAATTTTGGAAGAGGGACATATTTGTCCTGGTATGTGTGGTAGGAGCTTCTTTGGGAGCTTGTTTCCAAGCAAAAGAAAGTGGCTGCAGCAGAGGCACCTGGATGTCACAGTGACCGGTGAGGAGGAGCTGCAGACCAGCTGGGAGGAGGACGGTTACCTCCTGGACCCTCACTGACTCAGCACTTGCCGGCTGTCACTCTGTTGGCTGCATAGTGCCCTCTTTCTCTTTGAGGAAGCGTTTCAGATCAGACCAGATCACGCTGTGGAAACTGAAATGATGACTGGGTCTGCTAGGGGTCCAGCCATGATGGTGGCCAGGGCTCAGGACAAGATCAGGGCTGGCCCGGCGCTGTGGACTCGGGCTCGCCACGCCTATGCTGGAATCCTTTCCCTGCCCTGGGGGACTGCTGGGCCACTCAGCTGGGAGATCTGGAGCTGGTGGGCTGCTGCAGACCCTTGAGTGTGTGGGAGGGTCAGGTGATGTGTCACATTTGCCCTGCCTTTCCTCCCTGAGTCGCCCACACATCTCAGGGGCCAGCTTCCCTGTCCTGTGTCTGTTGCTTCTTCCAGCAGCCTCTGCCTCCTGCAGTTTTGAATCTGAGTTTTTAATTGCAGTGAAAATACACAGTCTGGCAATCAAGTCTGTGAACTTAATTGTTCTAAGTGCCACATATCTCGCTGCTGAATATCAGTATGGTCGCCCTCCAGGTCCTCCCCTTGGGAAGCTACACACCGATACCAGCCCCTAGTCCAACCTTCAGAGCAATTTTGGAGCCCTTTCTGGAATGGCCATGGCACACAGTGGCATGGTGGCAAGTTCACAAACTTAATTGTGAGGGAATTTTTAGCCAATAAAAAAAATAACTATATTGGAACACCCTTCTTACTTACCTGATGTGGCTCCTGGTGACTTTTTTTTTACCAGAAGATAAAGGAAATGTAGAAAGAAGACATTTTGATAACCTGGAGGACATCAAGGGTAATACGATGACAGCTCTGATGGCCGCTCCAGAAGACGAGTTCCAAAATGGCTCTGAAGGGTTGACTAGGCGCTGGTGTCAATGCATAGCTTCCCAAGGGGAGGACTTGGAAGGTGACCATGGTGACACTCAACCATAAGGCCCGTAGCAGTTGGTCTAGGATGAGTTCGTGAACTTGGCTGTCAGACCTCACACGTGTGGTGAGACATGAGCCGACCCCAGTTTCTACGCGTGGAGCCCCGCGGCCGTGGTGATGATCACGGACTGTGAGGCCGGTCTCACTGCCCTTCTCCAGGGTGGCCCCCGCGCTCAGCGTCAGCTCACTGTCCCTGAGCAGAGCTCACCCTGGAGCCACTAGTAATCTTTGGTTTCTGGATATGAGCCATTTCATACACGGGAGACCACACAGAGTCTGCCCTTTGGTGGCTGACCCATTGCTCAGCGTTACGTCTTCTGGGCTCACCCTTGTGGCGTGGGCAGGAGGACTGCATGTCTGTATGGCGGAGGGGCCTTCCGCTGTGTTGTGGACACCACCTGTGTCCTTCCCTCATCTGCTGATGGGTGTTGGCTTTCCCACCTTTCAGCTGTGGAGGACAGCGCTGCCGTGAGCACTGGTCTGCAGCCTTCCGTCTGGGTTCCTGCTTTCTCCTGAGTGTATCAACTGGTGATTTTTAAATTGATCATTAGAAAAAAAAAAAAAACACTGTGTAAATTACATTTAGAGACAAAAGAAGAAAGCCAAACAGTTGCGTACGTGGTCCTCAGAACCACCCATGACCATCGGGTTCCTGCTGGTTCATAGCACCCTCTAGGGCAGAGTGGGACCATCCTGCGGGCTGGGATGCCTGGCAGAAGGAACAGCGCCAGCTCTCCCCTGGAGCGGTTCCGCGCACATGTAGCTGGTGGGTTTCAACTGCTGACCTTCTGGTGGGTAATCGAATGCTTTAACCGTTGTGCCACCAGGGCTTTGCCTATCTTATCAGAAGGGATTGAAGTGTCCGTGTGTGTTTTGGTGGAAAGCGTTTTCTTTAAGATAGTTGGTGAGCTAGTGTGTGCAGCACGTCCTGGCAAAAACGTTGGGAGGCTCGGACCACTGTGACGAGTGTGACTCTTTCGATCTGTGGAGGTCAGTCTTGCAGGAAATCCAGCTAGGACACTTAGTACTTTGTGAGTCCCTCCTTTACTGTGTTCAGGGAGGCCTTGGGCAGGCCCTGCACCCGCCTGTCCCAGTGCTGCCCTTTCCTGGAACTTAGGGTCCAGCCCGCCCAAGGGTATGTGTGCAGCTGTCTGCAGTTAGGGCAGTGTGGCCTGGTGATCACCACTGCGGTCGTGTAGAGAAGGCCCCGTCGGCACAAAGTTCTCCCTGCGTCACCGCTTCACCAGGACGCCCAGCCCTGTCTCTGCCCTGACCTCTGGTGACCGGATCGCTCTCCACCTCTGTCCCCTCGAGAACGTAGTGGATGTGGGGAGGTTGGGACACTGGCCAGCATGGCCCCCGTAGACATGGCTGAGTTGCCATGTCCTGATCATTCACAGTGCCCAGGGTGCTGGTGGACCACAGTCTGTTGACCATTCAGACGCTGAAGGAAGGTTCTCTGGATGGTGTCCGTTCTGGGGCTCTCACGGGCAGAGCTACCCGCATGTCTGTGTGAAGATGAGAGGGGAGCCAGCGAGGAGGGCTTGTCTGGGTCTGATGGCGGGGCTGGGGATGCTGCAGGAGCATCTTCCTCCCGCGCAGACTGTCTCCCAGGCTGGGCCTAGGGCTGGTAGCCTGCCAGCCCCGGGGTCAGAGAAGCCCTTGGAACCACACAGTCGCGGCAGACAGTAGACATTTGTGGGTTTCGTAAGAGTTGCTAAAATTTGCACATGTAAGATTCTAATTTTGCAGACAGCAGTTGTAGCTGTATTTCAGAGATGGAATGAGATGCGCTCCATGTGTTATGGCTCTGCTTTTCCCTTGTTCCAGAAGGCACTCAGGTGGCATGCTGATAAAGAGCTTGGCTGCTCACCAGATGGTTGGCCCTTGGAACCCACAGCTGCCCCCTTGGAGCCCCGTGGGTAGCCCCACTGTGCCCGTAGGGTCCTGGGAGCTGGAACCAACTAGACGGCAACATTTTTTCTTCTCTGTTCTGGAAGGGTGTTCCTTGGGCGGCTTGGAGGGAGCCAAGCTTGACGGCCGGTGGGCCCCAGTCAGCTCCTGCAGTCCCCCAGTCCCACACCAGGTGGCATAAGTGAGACTGAAGCCGTCCCTCCTGCCAGCTCTGCTCTTCTCACCCCTGGCATTTCTCAGGTTAGAATCATTTCAAAAGAACAGCCTCTACTTTTTACCTCTGGGAATAGGTATGTCACTGCTAAGCTGTCTGGGAATGTGGGCCAAGGGCACCAGACACATGGGAGTGACCTCATGTGCCGTGAGCCAGCAGTCCGGGGCCCGTCCAGTCGGGGGGTGGCCAGCATGTGGAGGAGGCGCTGGGGACGGCTGCATGCCAGACATGCCAGGCGAGGCCCTCCGATCGGAAAGGTGTGGTCCCAGGATCTTGGACAGGCGAGCAGCTTGGATTGCCAGACAGACAGACTGGGATGGATAGAAGGACAGATAGACAGCTGGGGGACCTGTCTTGGAGCCTGCAGGACACACCAGGGGTCTGGTTTTGGCGAGGACAGACGTGTCTTGGGTCAGGGCCGTGCTCACGGGCGCTGGGTTCCTTTTTCCCATCTGTTTATATTGACTAACACTTGGGCAGGAACGGCTCACATCTGACCTCTGACATCCCTAGGAGCCGTCACGTCTTCCCAGGGCTGGTCTTTGTGGCTGCCTATTTGTAGCTGAAGGGCGCTGTGTGCCCGGCAGACCCTGCCTGGCAGCCCCAGCCACCTGGTCGCCCTCTCCCGGTGCACCACACGCTCCTCGCAGGTAGCCCCTGCGGCTCGCCCGAGCCTGCTGCCTTAGTCTCGGCGGCTGCCCTCTGTGAAGGTGCTCCTGGGGTCTGAAGAGGAGCCATACCCCAGAACCGTTACTTGGGGCAGCTTGGGCAGAGGAGCCGCAGTGGGACCCCAGTCCTGAGACCCCCCGGCATCCCAGCACGGCCTCACTGTCTTCGTTGTCTGTAGTGCCACTGTCCCAGTATAGCCTGAGTGAGAGTGACTTTCACAAACAGAAGTTGGAATTCAGGGTGCCACCTCTGGGGAGACACTTTCCTCTGTATGGTCTCTGGAAGAAGGGCTTATCTCTGAGCCTTTGCTTCTGGGTGACGGTTGTGGCTCCCGGGTGGCGATCATGACGTTGGCGTCTCTAGCTGCCTGTTTCATCTCCAAATTCTCAGAAAAACTGACTCCGGATGCCTGCAGTCCTGTCTCATCAACATAAGCATTACCTGAATCTTAGTACCGTAACAATACAAGCCATTCAGAAAAGGTTACCATTTACAACACCTTTGTAGTGGACCTCTTCAGTCTAGACCCTGCCCTGAGGTGAGGTCTGCTGCAGGACTGCAGGTTGGGGGAGATGCTATCCTGACTGTGGGGCCCCCAGATCGGGGCTGACCCTCCCCGACTGTACCCCCATACTCACGTCACTTCTGGGATGAGGCTCAGGACCCTGCATTTTCCACCAGCCACCCCAGTGCTTTGAGAAGGGTGCACTGTGCCGCACAGACTGGTGGGACTGGGCACCCCCAAGCAGAGGCACTGGAGTGAGGGGCAGAGGCGGGGCGCTGTTCCCAGGTTGGAGGTTTAGGGCCCACAGAATCGGACCTGATGGTGCCATGGAACAGAGGACAGCTGCCCGAGCCTTGGCCCGCTGGAGACAGGAGTGAATCAGACGACAGCCGCCGCTGTCAGCCGCCTGCTGAAGGGGTGGTTGTGTCAGCCAGGCGGGTATCCTGGGAAGGGTCTAGTTCACTTCTCTTTTTTACTGAAAACAAAAGCGCAGCCTTCAGTGTAGAGGGGTGCAGTGTGTGAGCCCCTGGCTCGGCTGGGCTGTGTGTACACTAAAGATGCAGTCCCTCACACTCTTTCTGATGGGAGCATCCTACCCCTCAGCTTCCCCTGCTTGGCTCTGTCTCCAGAGCCCGGGCCTTGGCCACGAATGATGTGTCCTTGTCTTCTTTCCCCCCGATGGCTGGTGACGGGTCCTGGGGGACACTGTCTGAGCTACACTGATGGACTCCTGTTTGATTTCAGCAGGACATGATGTTCGCAAGGGGACTGAAGAGAAAGTGTTTGGACAGCGAGGAAGAGGTGGGTGGTCCTCTGGGCAGCCTTCGGGCCGTCCCATCCTATGACCTGCAGCGGCAGTCACTGCTGGACATGTCCTTGGTGAAGCTGCAGTTATGCCACATGCTGGTGGAGCCGGACCTCTGTCGGTCCGTCCTCATCGCCAACACCGTGCGGCAGATCCAGGAGGAGATGACCCAGGACGGCACCTGGCGCATAGCAGCCCCGCAGGGTTCGGGGCCGTCACCACTCGACTGCCTGGTCTCTACGGACGTCCTGTGCCGGCCAGCTCAGGAGCCAGGCCACGGAAAACTTCCTTCTGAGGACAGCAGCTTCCCCCGAGGCTTCGGTGGTGGTGGCCTGGCTCCAGACGGGACTTGTGACATCCCCTCAGTCAGTGCAGCACAGGCACCAAGAGAGCCTCCCGGCAGCATCTGGGACCTGGACCGCTCACAAGAACGCAGGGGAAGCTTCCAGAAGTCACTGGATCAGATATTTGAGACCCTGGAAAGTAAAAGCCCCGGCTCCGCGGACAGCCTCCTTTCGGACGTCGACAGCTCCTACTACGACCTTGACGCGGTGCTGACAGGCATGATGGGCAGCCCCAGGGCCAGCCCCTGTGAGATGCTTGAGGGTTTCAGACCTGTGGCCACCGCAGCCCCCGGTCCTGGCTGCAAGGCTGACCTGGGCGAGCTTGACCACGTCGTGGAGATTCTGGTGGAGACCTGAGGCAGGGTCCCACCCACAACCCCTCTTAGGTATGCCTGCATCCCATTTGAAACACCAGAATGCCTGGCTCTGTATGGGGCCTTGTTACCACCCTACAGCTGCTCTTTAGATTATGAGGCTGTCTGGGACAGCTTGTCGTTGGCAGGGTCCGGGTGTCCACTGTGGTCTGTTCCCTTCCTCCTCCTTCAGGGCAGAGGCTGGGTACAGTGGGTACACTGGGCATCGTCCTCAAACCTTAATTTCAGGGTCACCCTGGTCCCTTCTCTCTCTGGTCCCTGCTCTGTCCTGGTCCCTGCTGCGTCCCAGCCCCTGCTCCTGGCTGCAGAGGACAGGGGTCACAGGCTGCACCAAAACTTCCTTAATGAAGATAGCCAATTTTTTTTTTAAAGTTTTAAATGTTTGGAGCAATATTTTTGTCTTAAGATATATTTCTAAACTTTATACTTGTTAGCTCTAGATTTTTCAGCTATTTTCTTAAAAGTATATTTTTCTATAAACGTCCTCTGCTGCTGCCTTAGAAACTAGAGCCTCCACAAATGCAGTTGGCGGACTTTGTTTTTTTAAGGTTTAAAGAGATTTTTTTATGAACGCCACACCTTTACTCAGTCAGCCATGTAACCATATGCTATTTGCTTTGAATTATGTGGGCACCTCCTCATCATGCGTGTCACAGTCAGTACTCAGCATGTGCACTTTCCCATCACATGTCAGAGTCGACTGCGTGTGCCACCCTGTCATGTGTCATCAGTGTCACTTGTGTGCACTTCCCCCTCACGCATCTCTTGTCCAAGTGGAGCCTGTGTGCGTCCCCGTCCTGTGTGTCCCTGTCCGCTGACACTGTGTGCCTCCCCGTTAACGTGGGTCACAGTTGGAGTCGCTGCCCGTGCTGTGGTCCTGAGCGTCCCCAGGAGGCTGTGAGAGGTCATGGGGTTGTGGAGTGTTGTACTGATGCCTTTTTATATGTGACCACCACCAGGAGGACTGTCATGAAGGCAAAGGTCAAACCCCGGCTGGCTTAGGAACCCTGGGCACTGCCCCTCTTCTGCTGGCCTCACTGCCCTCCTGTTCCATGTGGGGACTGTGTACTACCGTGTCCTCAGCCAGCCTGCTCAGAAAGAACTTGTGCTTATGGGGGGATGTGTGGCAGGGTGGTCCCAAGTGAGTGCCCCCGCTCCGAGGAGCGCAGCACCTGGCTTCTGCATCAGACTAGGGCTGGAATGCAACTGGACCATGAAGATCAAGTCCAGGATTGGAGAGGTTTGGGTGTGTACTGGGGGTGCTTCAGCCCAGACTGGAAGTGGGTGGGGTGGGGTGCCCCCTGCTAGACACAAGCTGGGTTGTCCCTGTGGAGCCCCTCTGCCTGTTTGCAGGGACTGCTCCCCAGCCTGAGGCCAGACGAGTGGTACTGACCCGCCTTCTGCCCTGCCCACCTGAGCCTGGAAGGGCTGTTTTCTGTGCGTGTGGCCATTCTTCAGTGTCGGTCACATCGACACCTGTGTCATTAAAACTGTCCAGCAGACCAAATGAAGATGTGTGTTCTGTGTTCACGGTGTGGCAGTCCTTGAGTGGCTCCTCCTGGTCCTCGTGAGCCATGCTGTATCAGTCTCTGCAAAGGCACGGGGTTGCTAGGGTGAGTTCGTGATGGCGGGTTCAGGCACGGTCTCCTGCCGTGGTCACCGTGCCTGCCCCCTTGGGCTCAGGCAGACCCGAGCAGGGGTACCCCGACGCTGCTGAGGCCGGGTCCAGGACAGCTGGGGCAGGCTGCAGGGCGGGCAGCGCCGGGAGGACCGATGTGCTCTGGGGGACGTGTGCTCTCCCCAGTGCCTGTCTCGGCCTGTGGCAAACAAAAGGTGGGTGTCAATGCCTATCGGTGGCTTCCTTCTGCCTCAGAAAGGTTTTCCTCCTGGAGGACCTGCACAGCTTCATGCAGTGGGCCTGGAGCAGCTGTCTGCTTCGGAGGCGGCTGTGGTGTTGCCGATTTGTTTTCATCAGATAGTTTTATTGGAAAAACTGTATCAAATGTGGCAGGTGAAGCACTGGGGGAGCATTGAGATTACAGTTTTCTTAGAAACCTTTTTACTGTCTACACAAAGGCCTGATTGGTCCTCCATTTTGCTGTTCAGACGTGTTTCGGTTCATGATGAATTGGCTCTCCTGTTCTTGCAGGGACACTTCTGACTGCAGGGGACGGTGGGATGCAGAAAACGGATCTCAGGAACGGTGACTTGTAAAAGCAGGCGGCTGTAAGACCCTGCACAAGGAGAGGGTGTGGCGTGCCTGTCGGGCGGAGGACCCGGCAGGGCTGTGGGACTGGCCTGACCAACCAACAAGCACTGTGGACCTGGGTGGCCTCGTTTGGGGAGTAGGTGTCCACGAGCTTCCCACCATGGGTGCCAAGAGCCGCAGCAACTGTCCTGGAAGCCCGTAGCCACAGCTCTTAGCAGGGTTTCCTGGCAGGCGTGCCAACTGCCCTGTTCCCGATGGCAGTGTGTTCTCGGGATGGATCTCGACATGCTCTCTTTGACCGAGTGTGACGCATGTCTGACTTGTCACTCGGCACAGCAGACCACATGGGTGACTCAGACCACCCACACCAGCCCACTTCAGCCCACTGGTGCCTAGATGTCAACTTGGATGCGTTCTGTTGCATTTTCTACAATTCCCAGTTCTCGAGTCATGCTTTGTACTTTGGGTGTTCTGAAACTTCATGGGTGCTTGCGGCTGTTTCTATCTTGAGTTGGGCCACGTGAGGCTTTACGCCACCCACGCCCTTCAGGCCAACTCGCCTTTCAGGTGGCATCCGTCCACGGGCATCTGAGTGCCCTCTCTCTGCGGGGTGCCCCCTCCAGCACAGGCACAGTGCCCTGCTGCTATTTGAAAGGTGTCCTCTGCTTCAGCTGACACCTGTCCACCATGGGTGACCCTGCAGGTATTTAAATATGGGAACCACTGCCAGCAGCACAGCGTCACGCGGGCCCCCAAGTACAACACACCAGCCAAGACTGGGGATGGGTGTAGGTAACACATGTATCTATGAAACCCTGGAGGTAAAAAGGGGGTGAGAGCGTGGCTACCAGCCGAGAGGTGCTCCGTTCAGACCCACCAGGCACCCGCTGGAAACCTCATGGGCTGTTCTGCTCTTGCCTCTTGGGTTGTTATGAGAAGCAACAGGTTTGACTTTGGTTTTCTATATATATAGCTTATTGTTCAAGAATTACAGACTCACAGGAAATTGTGAAAGTATGCAGACAGGCCCCGTGTATGCGACACCGTTTCCCCCGACAATGACATCTCTCACAGTGGTCTAGTGGCAGCGGTGGGACTCAAGGGTACTGTCTGGTCACTGGGTGGTTCTGTGGGGCCGTCACTGCACTGGAGACACACACCTGGCCTGTCATGTTCTGTGCTGCTCCTCTGCAGCGTCCCAGCGCCTCCCACACCCAGGCACCCCTTCTGCAGCAGCGTCCTGCACAGGGCACACCCATGGTGCCGCTCCTGTGCGGCGGCCAGCCTCTCCAGCACCCAGGCACCCCTTCTGCAGCGGCAGAAGGGTCTCACAGGGTGCACCTGTGAGACTCTTCACTCAGCACACTCAGTACAGTTCCTGGAGCCCAGGCTTGTGCTCTGGGTTTCACCCCCACCGGCTGCTGGGTGGCTGCTGTGTGCGGGGAGCCACACTTGAACCGTGTACCTGCCAGTCTGGGAGAGGCTAGCTAACTCAGAAGGACGCTTGGCTGGTTTCCAGAAGTGGCTGTCACAAATGAACCCGCTGTGAGCACTAGTAGATGTGTTTTTCCGGGATCAGTGCCCAGCTGTGTGATGACTGGGTCATATTTTAAGTGTACGTTTAATCTTTGTGGAAACTACCAAGCTCTTTCCCGGGCTGGCTGCACAGTGTGGGAGGGGCCCTGTGTTTGCACCCTGGCAGCATGTGGCTGTGTCACCCTTTCATATTGTCACTGGGAAGGTACGGTTAGCATGCTGTCACAGCCTTCATCTAATGGCTGTGATGGTGGGCCAGGACCAGTGGCAGGACTCATGGGCCAGGTACAAAGTGACAGTGCCAGGCCCCTTGAAAGCAGGTCCTGAAACACCAGGCTGTCTCTTCCCTTCTGCGGCCTCTCAGCCTCCCACGGCCTTTCTGCTGTCTGACACTGCACCCGAGTGCAAGGACACTCGCAGAGCTGGTGCCAGCCCTCATGGGCACCTAGGAGTTCACCCTGCGACTGGTGTATGCAGCCCACTGCCCACTAGCCTCCCACCAACTCACCAGGCTCTGGCAGGACTGGGGGGTAAAATTAGATGCCTCCCCTTCCCGTCAGCAAATGGGCAACACTGAACCTCCGTGTCGGGACTTGAGGTACCTGATCAGGGCTGGGCGAGCAGCTTACCCCGCTAAGTTGCTCCTAAAGGTGCTATGGCACTGCCAGCTTGGGCAAAACAGGTGCCACCATGCCCCGACTCTCCATACTCCCTCCCTGCACCCACTCCCAGGCCCCTACGAGAGGCAGAGGGCTGTATGGGAAGGGGTAGGCCCCTTGGGTAGCAGAGATGGCACCTGTCCTGGGATGGCAGCAGGAGAGGGGACTTCACAAGCTGAGCTCTGAGCCCTAGGACACATTCCAGTTGTCCCACGTGATGTCGCTCACAAAACATGCATGAGAGTTAGGGGAGATGGAGCTGGCGTGCACTGAGTCCCAAGGGCTGGGCCCGTGTGAGATGTCGGTCTGTGTTTCTGCGTCTTCCTGTTAGCAAAGCGGGGCTCCTGTGTTCTGCTCCTTCTCTACTGTGGGTGTATTTTACTGTTCTTTACGTCCAGCAGATGCCAGTAGATGCCAGTCCTTTGTTAGAGAATGTGGTCTGCAAACATTTTCTCCAAGCTTTCTTATCTTCCCAACAGTCTTTAGCTGAGCAAAAGTTTTCTTTTATCGTGTTTATCGATTTCTTAACTTACGGATCATGTCTCTGTGTAAGAACTCTTCATCTAGCCCTGGGTCCCAAAGATTTTTTGCTGTTTTCTTCCAGAAGTTTCAGTTTTATGTTTTACATTTAAATCCACAATACAGTTTGGGTGAATCTTTGAATATGAAACATAGTTTTTAGTGTGTGTGAAGGTCAGCTGTTACCCTTTGTGTAAGGATGTTCGTTGTGGCATCGTCTGTGTGATCGTCAGCTGCCACAGTGCTGTGTGCGGACATTGTTGTCATCGCCCCGTTTGTGTGCGGATGTCGGCTGTTGTGCAGCACCAGGTGTGTGTCTGTGTCCACGTGTAGGCCAGCTGTCCTACACTGGTGTGTGGGTGCTGGTGGTCACAGCCCTGTCTGCGTGGACAGTGGCTGTCAGTGCCGTCTGTGTGGATGTCGGCTGCTGGAGCGCCATCTGTGGGACATCGGCTCTAGCACTGTGTATGTGTGGACACTGGCCGCTGCAGCGCCGCCGACTGGAATCCCGTTCACTGAACTGCCTGGAGGTAAGGCCCGCCTGCTGGCCTTGGCCTCTGACGCCCTGACTGGTGGAGTCTGTCATCTTCATGGTTCCTCGTTGTTGTCCTCTGTGACCCGTCCCACCTCTCCCACCTCCTTCTGGGCAGATGTCAGGACTTGGGGTTGGCATGGCTGGGTGGGAGAAGGAGGGTGGCCCTGCTGGGCTGTTCAAGTTGAACTCTCAAGCTACAAGTCAGGCACCCATGGCGGTGTCCCTGAAGGGCACAGGTGGGCTGCACATCCTCTGAAGGAACAGGCACTGTTAGAAAATCAAACTCCTCCACAGGTTTTCTGGTCTAAAATGAAAAATTAACGCAGTTCTCTCAAAAATCTGGCACCAATTCCCATTTACCATGACCCTCCGTGTCCCCATATAGGACAGTGACTCAGCACAGCCCGGGTGGGAGCTGGCAGCGTGGGGACAGAGAACACTGGCCACCAACAGAGACGGGTCCCTCCCAGACAGGGCACCGGCGGTTCTGGTGACTGGCCTCCTGGGCAGGTGGGCAGGCGGGCCGTGTGGTCCTGGCCAGGGCAGGCAGGGGCGCAGTGTGGCCCCGGGCTGGGAGCGCCCCAGCACTCGGCCTGCTTGGCCGTCTTGGGCAGCTGCCTTGGGCCTGTGACCTCAAGGTCCTGGCTAAGGAGGTGTCCTGGGAGTGACAGCTGGAGTGCTGAGGCCCTGGGTGGTCGCCCTTGCAGAGCAGCAGCGGCAGCAGGAGCACAAGTCTGCCTGGGCTGTTTTATTCAGTGATGTTCTGGAGAGGCCCCCACTGGCACGGGTGTCACCAAGGGAGGACTGGCCCCTTGGCAGACACCCAGGGCAGTGGGTGTCCTTGAGGCCCCCAAGAGCTGGGACTAAAAAGTGTCCAGGGGTATGGAGCAGCCAGTGCAGCCACTCACCAGCAGAGTGAGCCCACCCTGTGCGGCAGGCAGAGGCACCCATGAGCAGCAGATGCCACCCTGGGGGACAAAGAGGAGCATGCCACCATTACCCCACTGGTAATGAGGGGACAAGGACACACTCAGGGGTCTCTGAGCTCTGGCCAGCTGTCTCCCACTGCCCGCTGCTCCTTCTGACCCTTTTGTGAGCCCACCGAGACAAGGTGGTGCTCTAAGGGCCCCCAGGGCAGTTGGAGTTTCACGTCTGTCACGGGTGGCCCAGGGGTGTGGGCAGCTCTGAAACTGGGCAGAAGGTCCTGGGCTCCCCCAGGCATGGGATTCTGCCACAGTGTCCAGATAGCATCCCAGTCCTGAGAGGACATGAGACGGCCCCTGGGATCCTGATGGGGCTTCATGGCAGCGGCAGGTGTGACGGTCCTCAGGACACACACACTTCTGTGCTCAACACACGTCACCCTTAAACAGTGTCCTCAAGAGGCCATGTGGCGTCAACAGCTTCTTCTTCCTCAGTGTTGTCAGGTATTGCGTGTGTCCAGGGAAGGGGTTCTTCATCAGGCCCCTCTGTCTGCTGCTGGGGCTCCCTAGGAACTAGGACCAAGAAAATACAGCAGTCAGACCAGGCATGCCCAGATGGGCAGCGCACGGCATTCAGGAGGGACCCCAGGCCCCCGCGCCCCCGCAAGACCCGGGGCCCAGGCCTGCAGCAGCGCTGGCCACCAAGCTGGCTGACCTCATGCAGCTCATCCACAGCGATGCCCCCGTGTCAGTGACAGGAGTGCCAGTGGATGTCCCCTCCTGCCTGGACCGTGCCCAGAGCAGTGCCACGCCGAGCCCTGGCGCTGCCAGCTGCAGCCCCACCTCGTCCTTGGTTTCTGCGCCACCCGCCCACAGCAGCCTGCTGGGCCTGATGCCTCCAGTGGCCCCGCCTGCTCCACCGCTAGGCTGCTTGCTGAGGGCCCGCTTGGCCCTGGGTGGGGTGTGGAGGTGCGACCTTCACCCCTAGCACCCCAGCCGAGGCCTCGTGCCCCTCCCCGCCGTGGTGACCATCAGCCAAAGCCATCTCCTCGGGCTGACACAATATGCAGTGGCCCACCCAACTCGGGGCCTTGGGCACAGGGCACTCTGGGGGCCTGCTTCCAGAGTATGTTGCATGAAGACAACCTGTGGGGTCCAGCCTGGCAGTGTATGCGGACGGTGGATGCCCCCAGAGTCCCTCACCTGGGTCTGGATCAGGCCACTGCACGGGTTCCACCAGGGGCTGCTGCCCAGGGCATCCGCAGGCTCCGTGATGGCAGGGCCTTCCAAGCTGGGGACCCCGCTCTGAGAGAGGCTCTGGGAAAGAAACGCTGTCATGTGCTGGCCAGCGGACTCTGAGGTCCAGTTAGGGCTCACCCCTGTCCCTCTGAGCCCTGCTACCAGAGGGCCATCACTAGCAAGCACTCAGGCTCCTCTGGGGAGCCAGGCCGCTGCCCCAGGACCCCACCTCATCACTGTGCCCCCAAACTGGAAATGCCTGCTCATGGGAAGAGAAAGGCCTTGGCTGGGCCGCCAGGATCTGTCTGACCCCGCCTGCCAGGAGCTGGCCCCACCCTGAGGCCTGTCTTCAGATGCCCCCTCCACGACCCCCTCCAGGAGCAGCTGTCCCTGCTGCTCGAGCTCAAGTCGAGGCTCCCCTGATGGGAGCCCTCTTCCCCTCTGGCTTCAGTGCACCCAGAGGGTCAGCGCAGCCCTACTGCCCTCACAGGTGTAGCAGGGCAGAACCAGGAACATCCACCCAGCACGCCTGCTCCCCACGCCATCTTAGTGACAGCGGTCACCTGCCATCCTCAAGGGACCTAGCACTGGGAAAGGGACACCCTTGGCTTGTCCCCTGCATCCTGCCGCCCTCGGGGGACCTGGTGCTGGGAAACAGTTGCCCTAGGCGGATCCCCTGTGGCCTCCCCTAGGTGTCCTGCCCTCCCTGGCCCCAGCTCCGACGGCGCCTCAGGGCCAGGCCCTGCCTGTTCGTCACCTCCCTCGTGCTCTCTCCTGTTGCAGATCCCTCCTGGCACCAAGACAGGTTTAGACGCCTCTTGCTTCACCCCTGCTGACACCCGGGTGAGACCTAAGCCCCTGCCTGCACCATGTCGCTGCCACACGCCAGTACCCCTACCAGAGTACATCCAGCTCTGTCCCCCAGGTTCCCCAAGGGGGGCCGTGTCCCCACACTAAGCTGGCTGCCCTCCTGTGTGCACACCACAGCTCCTGCCCCGCACCCACCACCTCGACCCACTACTCCTTCGCCGGCTCCCCCAGTGCCCAGCCTCCTGACTCTGAGGAAAGGGTGTGCGTGTCCCCCACTTTTCACTTCGGGAGGGGGCTACCTGTCCCCATGCGCCCCATGAGGCTCTCTGGGCCCGGGGTGTTCTCAGCGGGAAGTACCTTCTGAGCAGCATCTATGCCCAGAACCAGGAAGAGCTGCTCCTGGGAGTGGGACCCCTCCCAGAGTCCCTGGGGAGCCGGCGAGTCAGGGGGCTTCTGAAGAGCGCTCCAGAGTTTTCTGGACTCGAGACTGGAGACAAAGACAGTTGTTAAATGTGATTTCCGGAGGTGTCATCCAGACCCACTGTGATGCCTGCCTGCCTCCAGTGACGGGGACCCCACCCTCACTGCCCTGTGCCGCCGCCTCCCACTCCTGCTCCCCACCCTCCAGGGGACGGCTGCCTGTCTCCTAAGGGGCATCAGCCCCACCAGGCTGAGCGTGTAGCTGTTGGTCCAAGAATATCGAAAGCCATGTGACACAGTCTGTCCTGTGCCACACACCACTGTTAAGGTCTGAGAGGTGTGCAGAGGAGCCAGGGGAAGGCAGGAAAGCAGGTCTGTAGGGGACAGGCAGAAACGCCCAGTCACTGCACAGACACCCTGTTCTGCTCCACCCAGACCTCTCTCACAAGGACACCCACCTCAGCCCATCACCATGGCCACCCAGACCTCTGGGCTCCCAGGCTGAGGGTGCAGAGTTCCGTGCTGCTGGGCTACACTGTTCACGGCCCGCTGAGGAAGCAGGGTGGCCAGGGCCCGCCACCACACCCTCCCTGCCCTGACCTGAAGCTGCTTCTCGCCTGCGGCCCCAGGTACCCACAGCCTCCTGTGGTGCGCTCCAGTGCTCGGGCAAGAGCGTGGCCTCAGGAACAGGCCTCTGCAGACCACCGTGCCCCCGACCCCGCCCACGGCTGTGCCTCAGACACTCCCAGGAGCACCGGCTGAGCCAGGGGCCCCCAGGACCCTGGGGTGGCCTCTGCCGCTGCAGGGCTACCTTCTCTGACTGTGGCCCGGGATCACCAAGGCTGCCGACTAACTAGACCAGCCTTCAGGGGGCATGAGGGTCAGCGGGGCCCACAGGGTCTCTTGAGGGAAGCAGGGCAGGGCCTGGGGCACAGTGCCATCCACAGAGGGAAGTCCACCCCCCTCAGTTCAGCTGACCCACCCCAGACAGACCCGAGAGCTGCCCCAAGAAGCACGGGCGCGGGTTCAACTCCTTACCTGAGTGGCTCACGTGCGGGCCCCAGGCCGGCGGCTGCTTCACAACTCACTTCTAAACAACGACTCAGGGCAGAGATGCTGTCAGGCGTTGGCTGCACCACTACTTCTTGAAAAGCAAACTTGAAAATTTTCTCGTAGCAGAGAATGGGCTAAAGTAAAAAGACAAACACCCCAGAGTCAGGAGACGCACACAGGATGCGCGACCTTGGCCCAGACGCGGGATTCTGGCCCAGGTGGCTGTGTGCATTGCTCCAGCACTAACATGACACAGTCATTCATACAGGTCACTGTGCTGTGGAAAATCACACCCCAAGAGCCACGGGACCCAGCATCGCCCCCACTCGGAGACACATGGAAGGAAGAGGCATTGACACAGATGCTGGCCCCGTGCCCACATGCTGGCTGGTTGCCCCTCAAGGCCCAGGCCACGATGCAGGCGAGGTCGGTGGGCGGCAGTGTGTTGGGAGTGGTGGACAGAGGGCTGTCTGGGACAGGCGGGAAGATGCACCCCACAGGGGCAGGTGTGAGGTGTGTGTGCCTGGGACGAGCGGGAAGGTGTACCCCATGCGGGCAAGTGCCTGGGACAGGCGGGAAGGTGCACCCCACGGGGATGGGTGTCCGGGACGAGCGGGAAGGTGCACCCCAAGGGGGCGGGTGCACGCACACTTCACACATCCACACACTTGGCACGCAGGGGGCGTCCAGCTCGTGCTTCTGAAAATCCCACCACGCTCAAACTGTTCCTTCGGCATCAGTGGACTAGAGAAATTCCTTTTCAGGGTGAGGGCAGATCTGGCCTCAGTGAGGTCGGGCCTGGTCAGAGGTCCAGGAGAATCCCGGCCAGTCAGACCCACGGGAGGCCCTGTCCTCCCTTCTGTCCTCACGGGGTGTCAGGGGACCATTTGGGGAGGGAGGATAAGGCAAAGAAAGGCGCAACGGAAGGAAGAGGAAAACAGGAAAAGACCTTAGGCTGTCAGAAGACGAGGCTCCAGGCCACCGGAAGTGACACGGCACGTTTGGTGTGGCTAGGTTTGGGGACACAAGAGAGTGGGATGATTCAAGAAGGGAGACGTGAGGGGGGAAGAAGAGTGGGCAGGCCTGGGGGCAGCGGCGGTTTGAGGAAGCATGGACTGGCTAACCCCTGGCCGGGGTCCTGTGGGCTGGCAGTCACACTGAAGCCTCCAGAGTTTGTCAGAAACATCCCACCCGACAGGGTGACCAAGGGACTCTGGAAATACCTCACAAAGTGTGACAGCAGCATTGTCCGTCCGGTCAGCTCTGCCCTGACGAGGCTGGCAAGGGCCACGCTCCTCCTGGTCAGAAGCAGCTCCGGGCAGCGGATGAGCTGCGGACCCCTCCGTGAGTCCAAGGCCCTGGGAGAACTGCTCGGACTTGGCTGAAGATTCGTGGAAGCCTTCAAACTCCCCCCAGGCACCACTGTGCTCCCCTGGGCCCAGACAGCTGCCTGGGCAGGCCGAGGTGCCCGCACTGGGCACGGTGAGCCAGGCTTGCCCGTCCAGCAGGAGCTGGTCCCACTGGAACGCCGGCCCCTCCAGGCGGCCGTGGCTCAGTGTCCTGGGGAACTCCAGGAGGGAAAGCTCAGCTGCCGCTCCTTTGAGGGGACTCCAAGGCTGCCCGTGGCCCAGCGGCCCCCCTAGCTGCCCTGGGTCTTGCATCTTGGTGCCACCCAGCAGGCAGGGCCCCGACCAGGAAGCACTCAGGGGAGGTGCACAGTGTTGCGCTGGGGCTGCCCGGGCCGGCCACATCTTCGCTCTGTCTGTAGGGCAGAGCCTGGGGGAGCCCTGGTGGCCCCACAAGGGGAAGCCATGCCGACGCGGCCTAGAGGCTGGGGTGGCGTCCTTGGCCTGCGGGCTCCCTCTTGAGCTTGCGGGTGGCGTGCCTCGCAAGGAGCAGGTCCCAGATACCCAAGGCAGAGGACAATCGCGAGCCTGGGGAGGGTGGGCACCCACAGCTGGAGCAGCTCCTGGGGCAGACGACGGCAGGGAGAAGGACCGGGGTCCCCTCTGGCCAGAGGGAAGGGTCAGGCAGCCCGTCAATGTGGAGAGGGCGGCGCCCAGAGGGGGGTCTCCCGAGAGGTGAGTTTAGGGGCTCAGAGGCTTCGCGGTGGGGAGCGCTGGGCAGCCCGCCAGCTCTCAAGGCACCTCTGGGCCGGCCGGCTGGACTCCTCGGGGCCAGTCCCAGGGGCTGGCTCCCAGTGGGAAGGGTCCGGAGCACTCACCTTCACCGCCGCCGCCGCCGCCACCGGGCGAGCGAGCCTCAGAGCGCTCAGCGCAAGTCGAAGGCCAGCCCCGTCGCCACCGGCAGCGCTGCCCGTTGCCCGGCAACGCAGCCCCGGCCCCGCTTCCGGCGTCAACGGCTTCCTCCGCACCTGGCGCCATGACGTCAGGACGCCCCCGCCGTGGGCCGGGGCCAGCTCCAGGCCCCACCCCAGAGGCCCCGCCCCGCGCGCTGCTCGTCGGGGGTCTCGTTTGCATCCGGCGGTCGGGTCCGAGCACCCAGGCCCTGCCTCCGACACTTCGAAGCCGCACCCCGAGAACTCCGCCTCGGAACCCAAACCTTAGACCTTGATCCCGACCCCATGACCCCAAGAACTCGACCTCAGACCCTAAGACCTCGACCGCGGACCCGAGCTTGGCCCGCCCTCTCCTCCACCTGTTGCCTGCCGAGCGCCCCTCAGCGGGCGGCTTCTGCTGCTCCTGTGTCCCCGACTCATCACCCCGCCGGAGGCACGGGCCCCTCAGCGGCTGCCTCCACCGTCGCCGCAGGTCGGACCCTCAGTTTGCACCCATGTCCGCCTCGTCCTGGCACACGGCCCCATGGCCAGCGCGCAGGCGCCCTTCTGCGTCGGGGTCCCCGGCTGCGGCCTGGAGCAGTCCTCCCACCCTGCCAGTTAGCTGGCTTCAGGACCCCCACCCGTCGTGTGCCGCAGCTGCGGGGCGCGTCCCGCTGAGGCCGGTGTGGAGCGCCCCCCTCCCGTGGGCCGCCTGGAGGGCACGTGCGTCCCCTCCCCCCTCGAGGTGCAGGATTCCAGGCCCTCCCTCTTCCCCAAATGTCTTGAAGCCCGATTCGCCTCCCCCAGCCACACCTCTCAGACTGGGGGGTCTCTGGGCAGCGGAGGCCAGCCCCTGCAGCCTTATCTGCCTCCGCCCCAGCCTCCGCGGTAGATGTCCTTCCACCCCACTTCACTGAGGGCCCTGCCCTGCCTCTGTGACTCACCTGCTCCCCCTTCCTCCTCAGCAAAGCTACCCAAAAATTTAATTTCAGAGATGGCACGGTGACATCACTCTCTGGACTCTGACCTAAAGCTTCCTGCCCTCCCCTCCCTTTGCTGGGTAAGGCAGGGTGTGGTCAGGCTCTGCAGCCCCACTGCCACCATGACCTTGCGACCAGAGTCCCTCATTGGATGGAGGAGTCACTGAGACCTGTCCCCTGCAAATGTACAAGTGACATGTGACGTCTGAGGGCCAGTGCTCACAAAGGAACCCCCCGTTTGGTCAGGCCTCCTCCTCCATCCACCCGCTGCAGCCCACAAAGCTGGGCAGGGTAGGGTAGGGACTCTGTAAGGCCTGCTGGATGGTGAGCAGCCACTGACCCCGCCCCACAGCTCAGCAGTGTTGTCCTCGTGTGAAAGTGGGGAAACTGAGCCCTGGATCTATAGGCCTTTGTGGGAAGCAGAGCTGGGCCTGGGACCCACGCAGCAATTCCTCCCCCGTTCCCTGGCCTGGGCTTCCCATGGGAGCAGGGAGAGGCACTGTGACCTCAGGATGGAAGGTTCCAGCACCAAGGCAGTTGCTGGGGTCTTCATTCAGCTCTTGGCCTGGGCAAGGCAGGATTGTCGGCCCCAGCCTAGCCCTCAGAACCTCTGCCTGGTCCTTACGTCACAGGAAGGCTCTGCAGGAGGGGCTGGGCCAAGGATCCTGGTGGGAGGTGCTCTCCTGCACTCTGCAAAGCATGCTGTTTGCTGCCTGCAGGTGTGGTGGGGGCCCCTCCCTTCCAGAAGTACGGTGCCCTGATCCCAGGTTGGTCGCCAGTGGACCTTGCTGGGTCCAGTGCAGTCACAAAGGTCCTCAGAAGAACCCTCTGGGTTGGGGGAAGACGTGAGGAGGGAGACGGAGGCTGGAGGGGTGTGGGTGCCTCTGGAAGCCCAGAAGGGTGAGGACAGCACCCCGGATCCTTGTAGGGACCTGGGTTGGCCCAGGGCCGGAGGCCACGCCTGTATGTTGTCCCTGTCACCACATCTGGGTGCGGCATGGGGAGGAGCAGGGACAACAGGAAGCTATTTGAGCTTGTGCTGCGGCCACTGCTGCAGGAGGCATCAATCATTGATGCTGTGGTGTCCCTGCTTGCTGAGAGGCGGCAGGCAGGCAGTGGCTGGCAGGGTCGGGGAGGCCCTTCCAGCAGCCACAGCCTCTCCTCCATGCCCTGTGGGCAAGCCTAAGACCCCATCCCACTTAAGACCCAGAGGGCAGGGTCCCAGGTTCTCCAGGTGTCCCTGTCATGGCACCCTGATGGAGGGGCCAGCAGGAAAAGCTTGAGGTCTCAAAGCTGTTTGTAGACCCCGACTATGGGGTGACCCTTAGATGGGGTCCTGTGTGCCTGGAGGTGGCATGTCCCTCTCAGTGAGGGCACAGTAATCCCTGAGTCAGGCCCAGTGCTGTGCCTGCCCAGCCTGGCAGCCTCCCAAGAGGGTCTAGGGAGCCAGGAGTGAGGATGGGAGAGGGGAGGCCTGCCAACACAGCAGCTCAGGGCTCTGCAGAGGTGGCAGTGGCAGTGTTGGGGTACAGCCAGGCAGAGGAGGGACAGCACTGCTGACCACACCGACCCCAATCCCTGGGTCAGGGCTGTGCAGTCAGGGGCCCTGACCAGTGAGGGAGAGATCCCGGCTGAACCCTGAGTGAGGCCTGTCCCCCAGGACAGCTGGGTGGCAGACAGATCTCAGAGCTGAGGGTAAGGTGAGGGAGTTTCTAACCACAGGGCCAAGGGCATATTGCCCCAGGGACCAGGACCCCCTGAAATGGCCTGAGTCGGAGGAGCCCACAGGACACTGGGGAGGGAGCCCAGCAGTGGAGGTGCAGACCTCCGTGTAAGGGGTGTGGCCCAAGAGGGTGCCCCAGGGGTCTGTGGCTCCTGAGCTCAGGGGAGAGACCCCAGAGGGAGACGAGAGGTATGACCCCTGGTCTGAGATGGGGAGCAGGATGCTGACCTGCTTTGCTCTGCTGCCTGGGGCCCCAGGGGACCACCTGCTGCACAAGGGTTGAGCCAGGGAGGGGACTGTCCTTCCGCAGCCACTTGAGACTCCTCCTGGAGGCCTCCAGCTCAGTGGGGGCGGCCAGCCAGTTTGTCCCACCCTCACCACCTTGTGGCCTCTGTTTTGCTGACGGGGGCGGGGAGGAAGGGGACCCTCCTCCCCTCCTCCCCGTCTTCACCCCCGTCCTCCCGCCTTTTCCCAGGGTGCTGACAGCCCCCCAACACAAATCTAAACCATTAGGAAATGTCTCACAGAGTGAGGCCACTTCATCCACTTCATTTGGACAGAACCCAGGAGGCCACCTGATTCTGCCAAGGTCACAGCCTGACGTGTCTGGGTTGGGGAGTGAGCACACAGAATGGCTGGTGCCTGGCCCCCAGGCTCCTGCTCCTGGGTCCCCACCCCAGACTCAGAGGACACACAGAGGCAGACAGAGCCTGGCAGACACACGGACACGGATGTGCGGACACACCGAGACACACGTGGGCCCAGGTACACCCTTGTGTGCCCAGAAGGGACTGTGTCCCCAGCAGAGGAAAGAGAGGTGTACCACTGAAGTCCTGTGGGCTGTGTGCCATCACAGAAGCTACTTTGGGTCCCCACTGAAGCCCTAGGACAGCTGCCATCAGAAACTGTGCCCCGGTCCCCACTGAAGCCCGCAGGCTGTGCCGTCACAGCTGGGCGTGAGGGGGGCTGGGTGCTGCGGAACCTCTTCCCGGCAGTGACACAGCCCCATCTGACCTGCGCCTGGAAGCAGGCCCACTGCAGCCCGCTGACGGGAACTCAGCGGAGCCACCGCCTGGCCGGCCCACTCGCAGCCCTGCCGGCTGTGCTGGCTAGCTGAGCCCCAGTTTCTGCACACGTGTCAGCATGCCTGAGGGCCTTGGGATGGCAGTGTGCACCCATGTGTACGTGGGTCTGTCCCTGAGGGACGCGTCCAAGTACATCTGACCTGCCTGTTGGCACGTCATCTCTTCTGCGAGAGTGTGTCCACCTGTGTCACGTGTGACCTGCCTGTTGTGGTTTGACACCTTTCCACTCCAGGAGAAAGTGTGTGAACACCCACGTCAGTGTGCATGCAAGTGTGTCTCTGCGTGCGTGTCACTGTGTCTATATGTGTGTCAGTGTGCATGTCACTGTGTGCTGATGAGTGTGTCAGGGTGTGTTAGTGTGTAAGTCTGTCATTGTGTGCATGTCGCTGTGTTGTGTGTTAGGGTGAGTGTGTTAATGCATGTGTCAGTGTGCATGCCACTGTGTGCTGGTGTGTTAGTGTGTCTGTGTCTGTCACTGTTGTGTGTGTGTCAGGCTGTGTTAATGTGTGTCAGTGTGACTGTCACTGTTGGTGTGTGAGTGAGGGTGTGTGTACGCCATTGTGTATGTGGGTGTCAGTGTGCATGCTGTGTGTGTTGGTGTCTGTGTATGTTGTATGTATGTCCATGTTAGTACACGGGTCAGTGTCTGTCTGCGGCAACACTGCTGACCCCCTGCCCCACCCCGGTCCTCCTGGCAGTGCCTCCAGGCTCCGAGCAAGGAGGGAGGAAAGGTGGATTCCTGGGTGTGGGCTGCTTTGGACCGTGGCTCGGTACACCCAGCGCGCGACGTCCCTACCTCCACAGACCACTCGGGGCGCCTGTCCCCATGAACACGGCCTCACCAAGCCCTCCGTCTGCTGTGGTCCCACCTGGAACCTCCTTCTCTGCCGTCTCCCCAGAGAGCTCCATTCATCTTTCCGAGCCCAGATGAAGGCCGTCGCCGCCGGGATTCCCGCAGGCACCTACACTGCAGTAGTGGTCTCTTCCTGCCACTCACCCACCCACCCGGGGTCAGACGAGGGACTCGGAAGACAGCAGAGAAGACAGCAGTTCACAGGGGTAGGGGGCTCAGGTCTTCCCTTGCAAGGGTCCGAAGTCAACCCGCCCACCCAAAAAAGCCGGGTTAGGGGCACGGGCAGGGGTGGCCGGTAGAGGGCCTGAGGTGGGGGGGTGGCTCTGGGAGAGGGATGAGACGAGGAGGCCGTGGGGGCGGGGCCTGATGGGCTGGGGCGGGGCGGGGCCTGATGTAGAGGGGCGGGGCCTGGTGGGGCGAGGACAGGACCGGCCGCCAGTGGGGGCGGGGTCTGATGGGCTGGGGCGGGGTCGAGGCGGGCCCGGGTGGCGGGACGGCCAATGGGATCAATGAGGCCGGGGCACGGCCCCGCGCCCGTGCTCCGCAGTGGCCAGCGAGGGGCGAGGGCGGGGCGAGGGCGGGGCTCGGCCGGAGGCAGTGGCGGGGTGTCGGGGAGCGGGCTCCATCCGCAGTCCGAGGCCGGCAGCCCGCGGCAGCGCCAGGGCAGAGAAGAAGGGCGGCGCCTCCTGCCAGCCCACCGGACAGAGCTGGACCTAATCGGAGCCAGGACCCGAGACTAGAGGCTCCGGGCCGCTGCGGCCCGCACTGCCGGCCGCCGCCATGTGTGACTGCTTCCATCTGGTGCTACCCACCTGGCCCGGAGCCCCCGGCAGTGGTGCGCCCTCCCGCCTGCAGCCTGCTCCCCTCCCGGCGGGTGGGCCCTGGGGCAGAGCGCGCGGGGCGTGGCCGGGCGCAGTGCGGGCGGGCTGCGGCGCGGGCGGTGGGCGCTGGGTACCCCGTCCCCGGCTCTCTGCTCGCGGGTCTCCCTGCGTCTAATTTCTCGCTTGTCTCTGTCCCCTCCCTGTCTCTGCGCACTCTATGTCACCGTCTCTGACCCCATCACTCTGTCTTAGCCACTCACTGTCTCTTCCCTCCCCCCACACCCCCGTCTCTCAGTCTCTGTCCCCCTCCCGTGGCCCTCTGAGATGTTGCCTTGTCCCAAAAGGCAGTGGCCTGGAGAAGCAGGCTGTGCCGTGCTCCCGAGCAGGTCAGTGTGTCTGCGAGGGGCATGGGCTATGCTCCACCAGGACCCTGGGGATGGGCCTCCCAAGCTCCCCTTGGACCTATTTGGGGCATTGGGCCAGTTGGCCTTGATAGGGGGCTGCCAGACAGGGCTGGGTCCGGGTACCTGGTGTGGCTTCGGTGTGACCGGGTCACACAGCTCGGTGGTGCCGTGGTGGGGTGTGCTTTTGGGAGCATAGTAGGGGTAACAGTGGGTCAGAAATCAGTCTGCAGGGAAGGTGCTGCGTATGGGATGACCTCCAAGAATGGTCAGTACCCTGTCTCTGAGCCTCTGACCAGTGTGGGTGCCTGCTGTACTTTATCTGTCTGCCTGCCCATCTGTCCCTGCACTGGGGCCTGGCTCTGCAGGTGGTGTGTGGCATGGGGCAAGGGTGCCCCTCTGTTTGTGGGTTGGTACTGCTGCAGCCTGGCCACACCCAGGGCACCTGGCCAGTGGCCGCGGGGAGGGGCTGTGCTGCCCTAGTGTGGGCCTGAGCCCCCTGCGCTGCAGGGGCTGGTTCTCCCTGCCCCCTCCTGTTGCCTGTGGTCTGGTGAACACTGAGGCCAGGTGACAGGCTTGTTCTGATGGGCTGCCAGGCCAAGGCCCTCCCAGGGCCCTGCGTTCCTCCTGCCTGGGCCTCCCCCACCCAGACGGGAGCTCCAGAAGCCAGCAGGAGAGCGATGGCCCTAGTGTTTGGTGAGCCCCCACCTCCTTCCCTATGGCTGCGACCGTCAGCGGCACTGCAGGAGAAGCTGGGGGCACAGGGCATTATGTATCTTGCCTCCCGGGCCTCCTCCTCAATTAGTGAGCTTCTCATACGTGCCAGGTATAACGTCCTGCGTCCCACAATCCCTGGAGACACAGATGCACAGAGGGACACCCACACCTCACACTGCCCTTCCCTGCCCCTGCTCCCACCAGACACAGAACCAGGCTTGGTGACCTGCAGTGGGCGGCAGGGGACCCAGATTGCTAGAGTCCCACATGACCCGGGCGAGTCAGCCTGGGCCAGAACTTGGCACGTGGAGGCCCTTGACAGGGTGGGGGGAGGGGCAGCCCAGTGGCCCCAAGATGCAGGATTGTGGGCCATTTTATCCAGCCTGCAGTGCCAGGGCCCATGGCTCCCGAGAGTGGATTTGGTAGGTGGCCTGAGATATCAGAAGCCCCGGGCCGGCCCCCCTTCGCAGGCTGGTACCCCAGGTTATGCATTCCGACAAGGGTGCAGGCTTCCAGCTCAGGCCTTCTCCAGTTCAGTGCCCTGCTAGAGGCATGGGCAGGTCCTCCCACACTTGTCCTTCTCCCCAGTCCAACCCCACCCTCCTGTGCCCGCATTGCTGGGTCCCTGTTGCCACCAGGCTTCCCCAGCCGGCCTGCTCCCGGGGGCCAGGAAACCAGCCAACGTGTGTGCGGAGGCTGCCCCCTGGTGGCTGCGTTGAGCACACCTGCGAGTGCCGGGGTGGGGTAGGCCCCGCGGGAGGCAGTCACTCCTGCTCACCCACCACATCCAGGCCCCCAACATTCCTGGCTGGCTGCAGGAGGCCCCCATAGGAAGGGTGTTTCCTGAGGTGTGAGACTGACACCTAGGTCTGTAGTCTGTTGTTAGCACACCAGCTACTTTGCGGTGATGACCGCTGGGTTTCACACCCAATCATCTGTCCACAGAGCCAGAGCTGGGTCCTGGGCCCGCCCTGCACCTGCACCCTGGCTTGGTCTGAGCCTCCCTGACCCCCACCCTCCACGCCCTCACCAGGTACAGGGAGGTCCTGGGTGAAGGGGGTTCCCAGGTGAGAGGAGGTCTCATGTAGGGGGAGGCCCCAGGTGCCCTAAGCCCCATGATGGGGAGGCAGATGTGGCCCCCTCTGTAGTGGGGCTGCCACATCTGTAGGGCATTTCCCAAGGATAGTGCCATGTGAGTACAGCCTTGGAGATGCCCCTATCTGTGTGGGACTGGCATCCCCACGTGCAGGACTGGGCAGGATGGGCACCTTGGTGCTGCCTGGAGCCTGGGATCTGGAGCTGGTTCAGTGAAGGTGTCACCCCTGCAAAGAATAAGAGGTTCGTAGCTGGGGCGGGGGGCAGGACATGTGCCAGCTCCCCAGCTGTTGCCTGCTGACTACCTTTCCTGCCGTCACTGACACTGGGGGTCAGGGCCTCACCCTGCAGACAGACAGACAGCCTCAGAGCAGGAGGAGCTGAGCCCTGCTGAGCAGGGAAGTCCACCAGGCAGAGACCTATGTGTCCCTTTCTGGTCTAGACGAGTTTGTGGCAGAGCTGGGCACCAAAGGGGAGGTGGGAGAGAATGGCCTGGGCCCAGAATCCCCAGAGAACAACCTTCTCAGAAGCCATGACTCTGGGACCTGTGTGTATTCCTGATAGCACCCCTAGCTTTTTCCTTTGTGGAGAGACTGAGGCTAGGCAGCCTGCAGAGAAGGGCTGGCCACCTCCTGGCCTGGTTCCTGCCTGAAGCCTCAGGCTGTGTGCCCCCCGGGGCCCTCCCCTGAACAGGGGTTGGAGTGAGGCTGGGAAAGCCCAGCAGGAAGGCCAGAGCTAGCTGGGCCTCCAGCTGCAGTCCCCCCCAGGACACTCTCACTCCTTTTTCTCCCCCTCGCTGAGCTACCCATCTTGGGCCAGGTTGGGAGTGGCCAGTTGCCTCTTCCAGGAAGCTCCCCAGATTGCTGGGCTCATCTCTGACCATCCCCAGCATCCCACCCTCTTGCCTCCATCCTTCTGTCTGTCCCCCCCCCCCCCCACCTTGTCAAAGGCCTCTGTGTGCCAAGCTCTGGCCCAGGCTGACTCTCTCAGGTCATGTGGGACTCCAGCAATCTGGGACCCCTGCCACCCACTGCAGGTCACCAAGCCTGGTTCTCCACCTGGTGGGAGCAGGGGCAGGGAAGGGCAGTATGAGGTGTGGGTGGCCGCCTCTGCATCTGTCTGTGCCCAGACATTATACACCTGACACATACGAGAAGCACACCAATTGTTGGGGTCACAGGACCTGGGGAGGACAGAGATCTCGGGGAGGTATCCAGCCAGGTCAGGGAGAAGTTCAGGGAGAAAGCAGGGAGTTCAGCCAGATGGATCAGGAGCTGCTGGGGGTCTGCGAGGAGGCAGGGCCAGGCTGTTGGGGGGGGCTGTGCTCTGAGGGTGCTGGGAGCCTGGGGGCTTTGGAGGGATGCCCTGTGGGGTCTGGTTAGGCGCTTCTGGCCTCTCACCCCCATCCTAAGGGCATCCACCCTCTCAGCTGGGGGCCTGGGTGGCGGCTGGGCGCCTAGAGCTGCCTCCTCTGCCAGCCCCCTCCTCTCCCTCTATGCCTAGGTTTCCTTTTGTTTTCTTTTTTGGGGAGCTGCAGACCCCCCGGGAGCCAAGGCTGCCTGCTGGGATAAATATTTAATAGTCAGAAGCGCTTTCTAAAATGGAAAGATGGAGCCGTGCCCAGGAGCCCGACAGGATGGGTGCGGGCTGAGCGCCTGCAACCACCAAAGCACCTGCCGCGTCGCCTGCCCTCGCACGAGCTGCCCAGCACGGGAGGCGGCCTCGGTGACTGTACAGGATGTCTGGAGGCCACTTTGCAGCCTCCCCAGGAGCCTCCGAGAGAACTCCCTGTGGTCCACTGGGCCCCTGGGGGTGATGGGGAGATTTTAGGTGGGGGCTGGGCTCAGAGCCTGCAGACCCCGACTGGCCGGGCAGGGATCCAGGGAGGGGTCTTGAAGCATGGGGAGGCATTTTCCATCTCAGAGAGAGCGACTGAGGCTTAGAAAGGCTTGGGCAGGGTGTCCCCCTCTCTACATGGGGTTACACGGAGGGCCTGGTCCCTAGCTGAGCCAGGCCCGCTGGGCCCTGGACAGGCCACCCACCGTGCACTGGGGCCCCAGAGGGCTGCGGAGCCCTGGTGACCCAGCCCACGGGACTGAGCCGAGGCCCCTTTATCTGGGGGTTCCCTGCCTGCCCCACGGGGTCCTCAGATCTTCCTGCTTTTTGTTCCCTCTTATGTGAACAGTGACTTGGGTCCTATGAACTACAGACCTGGCTGGTCTCCTCTGTGGTCTGAGCAAAGGAGAGCCCCCCAGGGTGGATCCCCTCCTGGTCAGCTGTGCTGTGGGAGCACCAGTCCTGGGCCCCCTCCATGACAGAGCCTCCAGGAATGCCCAGCCTGGGCCTTGCTCCTTCCAGCAGCCACCCAGTTCCTGGGGGACTCACAGCAGGGTGCAGTGCCAGGCAGGGTGGACCAGGACTGCCCTGGTGAGCAGGTGATCAAATGGCTCTCAGGGTCCCAGGTGCTGGACCCTGAAGCCCAGAGGGAACAGAGTATGGCCAAGGCCCCGTGGCCTCCAGCCTCATGCCCCCATCCCTGCCCCTTTGGGCACCCAGCACCTGCCCTCCCACTGAGCCTGAAGCCAAGTGCCAGCAGGTGGCTCCTCTGTGGCACTAGACATCAGGCCAGGGACAGGGTGTGAAGACAGCACCTCAGCCCCTCCCCTGAGATCACTGTGGCCCTGACTCAGGGTCCCACCAAGCCAGGGTCCCACCTGCAGCACCCCCACCCTCCTGTGTCACCCTTGAGCTCCTACAGATAACTGCTATAGGGGCACCTGGGAGACCATGATCTGTGCTGGTGAGCGTCAGGACAGAGAGTGTGTGCAGGGGACACTGCATTGGTCTGGCAGGCAGAGAGGGACCCCAGGCAGGCTGGGAACACCAGCATCAGTGGGGGTCCAGGAGGGGCTTGTGCAGGGGGACCTAGCTGGCTATGCAATGGGAAAGCAGGGGTCGGTACAATGGTGGGGGGCTGCAGACTCAGGGGGGTACTTGCTTGATTGGCTTGGGATGGAGTGCCAGGCTCAGGAAAGAGGTCAGCGTTGTCCCTGCCCAAGACTCCTCCTGTGACCCCAGCCCTGGCCAGCCTTCCTGGCGTTCGGGAGGCCCTGGGTGCAGGCTGAGTCAGCCACCAGCCTGGGATGTGGGGTTCCCATCTGATATCAGGTGTAAACAAAGCTCCAGGTGAGAACCCTCTAGGGGTGGGTGGGGGCTCCCAGCCGGCCTGGCCCCATCCAGTCCTGGTCATGTTCCCCATCTGTGACCGTTAAGTTTGCATGTCAGCGCTTTCTCGGGTGGTGGGAGGCTGGGAAGAGGTCTCGGAGTGCCTAAATTGTTTGCCCTTGGCAGTTAAGCTGGCGGCCATCAGGCCGAGCCCGGCACAATGCCTGTCTGCTCCTGTGGATGTGGCTGCTTGTGGTCGTGGCAGTGTCCCCCAGTGAAGGGCAGAACTGTGACTGCTAAGCCTGCCCCCCAAGGAGCCTGGGTGGGTTTGAACCTCCGACCTTCGGCAGATTGATGAACACTTAACCCTCAGTGGTCCCTAGGGCTCCTTGGAGGCAATGACTGACCAAGCCTGGGGTTTTATCTCAGGTTTGGGAGGTCGGGAACAGAGCCTGGGACTCCCAGGGTAGTGCCTGTCCTGGCCACCACTGTCCACAAAGTCCCATTCCTCTGGTCATTCCCCATCCAGCTCTGGGTACTTCTGTCCCGGTGTCCCGGAAGCTCCTATCCCTGCAGCTGCCTCACTGATCTTGGCCTGACAGCAGGGGTGGTGGGCTGCTGTCCTGCCTGGGCCCTCCCATTGGCCTGGGACCCTGGACTGGGCTCTCAGCCTCTGGGAGCTGCTCAGGCCTGCTCGAGGGCTGCAGTGCCCACCCCACCCAGCTGTGGGCAGAGGGAGAGGCTGGCATCCCTGCAGGAGATCTACAGATAAAGCTGTCAGAAAGGTCCTGCTCAGGCCTGTCTGCCTCTCCCACGACTGGGCGGAGGACCTGTGGCGGGGCTCCAGTGAGATCCTGGGGGCCACAGGGAGGTGGCAGGCCAGCACCCTGAGCTCTGAAGACAGAGGACTTGGGGTCACCCAGCTCGAGGTGTGTTTCTCGGCCCCTACTTGTGGGGTGTTTCTGAAACATGCTGGTCCCGGGGCCCCTCCTGCAAGCCACTTGGCACCTGACCTGGGAGTGGCCAGGGGCAGGGGTTTCTAGAATTTGGGCAGAGAGGCTGGGGGAGGGCAGCTGGGGTGAGGCCACCTCAGAACGGTGCAGGCCGGTGGGCAGGGTGAGGCTCCTCCCTCTGCTTCCCGGCTATCACCTGGCCCTGCAGTGGGCTTGCTGTTCCTGGGTGGGGGCTCAGCAGAGCCCAGGGGTAGTGTTCCCCTAAGGTCCTGGGGGCAGGTGGCCCATCTCTCTCCTTGTCTCTGGCCCAGAGGGATCTCCTGCTCTTGGGCTGCACCTCTTCATGTGTGCCCCTAGGGGCAGCTTGGGAAAACTGAGGCCCAGAGTGTGCGATCTCACCTTGGTCTTCAGCACTCGGCTGGGCCACTGTGACACAGATGTCGTGTGCCGCTGGCATTTTCTCTTGCAGCCAGCTGCTTGGGCTAGGGGACAGTCTTGGGCTGGGGGCTCCCCAGCTCCATAAAGCTGAGTTCCAGGGGCCTGGTCTGGCTCCTTGGTCTGTAAGGGGACCCACCCACTCCCTCTGTGGGCAGGGCAGGCTGGGCTGGGCTCTGTGCCCACTGAGGAGGCGCTGGAGGGAGGGACACTGGAGGGAGGGGCACTGGAGGGAGGGGCTGGGGGAAGGCTGCGGAGTCCCGAGATTCTCACCTCTGGACAAGTCGGGAGGACGTCGTGTGGTTGGCAGCCACACGGCCTTCTGTGTCTGGTCCTGCACCCTGGCCCCTGCCCCGGCCCCTCAGGGATGATCGTCCACCTCCCTCAGCAGGTGTGTGTGGGCAGCAACAGTGGGACCGGGCAGAGAGGGTGGGCAGCTCCCACCCTGCTCATTGCCTAGGTGGGTGGGTGCCCCATGCTAGAAGGGGGTAGTTCAGCTGTTTGAGCAGGGGCCGGGCCATCCGCAGGTCGGAGGGTCAGAGGGCCAGGCAGGGGTGTCAGGGAGGGCCCCTGAGGAGGCTCAACATTGAGGCTGGGTGCCAGGTGCCAAGGTGTGCACAGGACCTGGGCTGCACCCACCCTGCACGAGTGGGGAGGGTGGCCCTGGTGCGGAGGGTTCCCAGGCCAGGGCTGGCTCCACAGTACCCACAGGGCCATTTCAGCCCAGGGCACCCAGATCCCCGAGGGCACCCGGGTGGCCTGGGGAGGGGTCATCAGAACTTGGGTGGACAGAGACCCCGAGACAGTGGCCTCGCTCTGGCCTGCTTCTCTGGAGGGGCTGGACAGCAGGGCTGCTGTACTATGGGTCACTGTCCTGGGCGTGTGGCCCTGGCCTGCCCTCCAGGAGAGAGAAGCAGGCTTAGGCAGGCAGGCCCTGTCCAGGCTGATGGTAGCGTCCGGGCTGCTCCTTTCGGCTGCTGGCTCACCCCTTTCAGTGGCTGGGCTGGGAGGTCTGCGTGGCTCAGTGTCCCTCAGTGTGGAATGCTGTGAACTGGACTGACAGCCCCATCCAGCCAGAAAAACCAGCCTCCCTTCCAGCAGTCTGGCCAGCTCCCACCTCCCTCTCCCCACCCCTGCACCAGCATTTACTGTGCACCTACTGTGTGCAGGTGCTGGGGGGCCAGGTACTTGGTAAAGAAAACTGTTCTGGGGGCCAGGCTGTGGGCCAGGTCTGGGTGAGAACAGCAGAGGACACGGGCAGGAAAGGATGATAACGGGGTGGTAACTGTCTGGGAGTTCTGCAGGGCAGACATGTGATCCGCTCAGCTGTTGGGGAGGAGGGAGCTCCCCCAGGCCTGGAGCCCCGGGAGCCAGGCCAGGGGCTAGGCTCTGCTCTGCCCACCCAAAAGGATCTTGAGAGAAGCTGGGAGGGATAAGTAGGCCACTCCCACCCAAGTCTGGGCCGGAAGTGTGACGGTCTCATGACAGCCAGTGCGGTCCTCGTGAAGTTCCAGGGTGGGGCGGGGCTGAGTGTAAATGCGTGTGCATGTGTCCCATGTGGGCAGCGTGCTCTGGGCCTGAGGGCAGCGTCCCCATTCTCCCCACTCCCACGACTTCCGGGTCCAGCCAGCCAGGCCTCATGATGGTCCATTGGTGGGTGGAGGGACACTCCAACACACAAGGAAACACCCTCCCTAGCAAAGGTACCGGCACATACACATGTGTATACACACATCACTGTGCATGGGCACACGTGTGTGCTTACATTCTGTGCACCTTTACCACACATGTGCACACCTGCTACCTGCATAGACACACACACACATGCACATGCCCCTCCCTGCACAGGACACACATGTGCACCCCCACCCTGCACAGGCACAGACACGTGTGCATGCCCCCCTCCCTGCACAGGCACACACCCTTTATGCCCACACATCCCCCCGTGTGTGCACATACCTGCACACACGCCTGTGAGCCAGAGGGAACAGTGCTGCCCGCCTAGCCCGCCTGAGGAGCTGAGAGCCGCCGTCTGGGCTCCCTTCTGCCCTCTGCCCTGAGGGTGGGGTACCACTGCACCTGCTCTCAGAAGCCAGAGCGGGGCTGCAGTGGCCAGACTGGACACGTGCTTGGGCCCCGTCCCCACCGGGCAGTGAGTGTCCCCCCTTGGCTGTTGGTAGGCCCAAAGTGGTGTCTGATGGATGTCATCCTGGGCAGAAAGCCCTCTTTCAGCCCCCTGCCTCCCTCCACTCTGTTCTCCAGGCCGGCGTCAACTGCCCCCTGCCCCCCGGCGAGGTCTACCTCCTCCCTGAACTCCCCACAGCCCCCTCTTGGAGAATTCCAGGTTCCAGGCTGTTGCAACCCCTGCAGGACACATTCCTCCGTGTCCCCAGGCCCCCACCCCCAAATCATTCAACCTGGAGCCTAGGGGACTGAACTGGGTCCCTCCTGGAGTGCTCCCCACTGGAGCAGTGTCGCAGGCCACAGTTACTAGGGGGTCAGGGGCGTGTCCACATCAGGGTCCTGAGCCAATGAGGAAGGGCGTTTGGGCAGGCTGCAGGAGAGGCCCTGGCGGGGACCCAGGCCAACCTGCTTGGCCACCTCTGCCCGCTGCTGCCACATCCTGCCAACAGCCAGGTCGTTGTTGGGTGAGTGCTGGGGGGTAGTGGGCAGGACTGGGCTGTTCTCAAAGCCAGTCTGGAGAAGGGGCTGGGGCACTCTCCAAGCCCCTCCAGAGGCAGGACCCAAGCGGGCAGGCCTTCTCCTTCCTGTCTGTGTGTCCGGCTGGCTCCCTCCAGCCTGAGGGTCTGGTTTGCAGGCAAAGGCCGTGGAGCCCAGAGCTTCACGCACAGCAGGCTCCTCCCTAGCCCTGTGCTCCCTCCCACAGGGAAGTCTCCACATCTTCCCTTCCAGGGGCTCGTGAGGGCAGCTGCTGCCACATAGGCTTGGTGAGGACAGGACCGAGGGACTTGTGTCCAGCCCACCCCACGCCTGCTCCAAGACCCTGCTGTCTACTCACTACCTTGCCTCTGAACCCTCCAGGTTCCCCAGGAGCAGATTTGGGTGTGTAGCGTCTTTGGGCTGGATGAGTTTCCGCCTGCCTACTCCCCCAGGTTCCCACCAGCCTCTTGCCCTCCCAGGGGTCTTGAGGGGTGCCTTCTTTTTCTGGACTGTCCAGGGCCCCAGGCCAATTGGGTACACACTCTCCTGCTGAGAGCTGTGACTCAGAGGGCGGCCTGTTTGGGTTCTGAAGGAACCTTCTGACCCTTCTCCTGGGGGCACCCCGCCCTCAGATGGAGACTCCACAGCCTAGAGGGGCTGCTCTGTTCCCCCAGAAGAGCAGGGTGGGGACAGACTGGGGTTTAAGTAAGGTCAGTGCTCTTCTTTCTTTAGACATTTAATGCTATGCACAGGATGAGGCCTGCAGTTTTGTCTGTGGGAAAGTTTTACAGAAGGGACTTGTTTTTTTAACTCACTGAAGAACTATTTCGATTTTCTGTCTCTTCTTACCCAGTTCTGGCAGTGTGCTTTGTACAAATGTGTCTGTTTTGTCGACATTTTCAGAGTTGGTAGTAGCCTGTTTTTGAATTGATGTAGAACTTAAATGTTCGCTGAAAAACTGTTCAGATCCTAAGTGCAGAGCTTGATGTATTGTCACAAAGCGGACCCACCTGTGTCCCCAGCGCCCACTGAGAATAGATCCTCGCTGGTCCCAAAGGCCTTGCTGCAGCCTGTTGCACCCACTTCCCACAGGCACCTGGGACTCCACCTGTCCACTGGCTGGCTCGTGCCTGGGTGCGAGTGAGGCGGCCCTTCCCTCGTGGGCACTGCTGTCTGGCTTTCTGCCAGACAAGTGCACCGCTGCTGGTTCGGTCCTTTGTCTTGGGTGGGCTGGGAGCCTGCCTGGTTTCTGGCTGCAGCCAGTGGTGCTGAGTGGGGACGCATGTGCACGCCTTGTGGCACACTTGTGGGCCTTCCTGTTGGGTGCCTTCAGAACCCAGACAGGCCGCCCTCTGAGTCATAGCTCTCAGCAGGAGAGTGTGCACCCAGTGGGCCTGGGGTCCCGGACAGTCCAGAAAAAGAAGGCACCCCTCGGTGTGCTGCTGTGGGGCCATAGAGGAGGGTCTGCTAAGCTTTTGTAGACGGGCAAACAGTTTTCCGGAGCAACTGTGTGGCCACCACTGATACATCAGCCTTCTTCCTGCCTGTGTTGTCGTGGGGTGCAGAGGTACCACACCACCAGGACTTTGTCTGGTGTTTCCCCGGCAAGTAGGGGTGCTTGCTGGCCAGCTGGGTGTCCCTTTTGTGAGGCGCTTCTGTTTTCTTGGTTCTTTTGTCTGGTGGGTTGTCTGCTTACGTACATACTCGTGTGTCTTCTCGGTGGAAGTCCCTTGCTTGCTAAATGTATGTCCAGCATCTTTGCCTGACTTGAGGCTTGGCCTTTCCATCTCATCATGGCATCTACTACGAACAGAAGTTCTTATGTCGATTGACTCCTCAGTCTTCCTTGTGATGAGTGTGTTTTGTGTCCTGTGTGAGAATTCTTCCCTACCCTGAGATCATTTATATTTATCTGGAAGCTTGGTTTTTAAAGTTTTGACTTTGAATCTGTAACCACATGAAATACACTTTGGTTGGGGCTGAGGCTGGGGTGAAGTTGAGCGCGTTTTCCTGTGGACATTCAGTGGACCAAGCTCCATCTGTTGACAAGACTACCCATTTCTGTGTCTGTCTCTCCCTCTTCCTCTCTGTCTCTTTCTGGAATCTGTGTTCCATTCCCTGGGTCAGTTTTTCTATCCTCACAACACTGCCAGACCACCTTAGTGCTGTGGCCATGTGGTGGGTTTGAAACCTGGCTTTGCTCTTCAGGACCAGCTCTGATAATCTGTGTCCTTGGCATTTCTGTACACACTTTAGAATCCGTATGCTTCTGTTTCCATGGAAGAAATGTATGATTACGCTTGGGACTGGTGACAGCCAGCACCCCACTTCAGGACCCGTCTCAGGGGGAGACATTACAATGTTTGACCATTAAGCATGATGTTTGCTCAAATTTTTTTAATATCCTTTATCAAGAGGTCTCCTTTATTGCAAAAAATGTTTTAAACCAGGAAAAATTGTTGAATTTTACCAAATACTTTTGCAGAATTTAAAATGATTGAATTGTTTTTCTTCTTTATTCTTGTAATGTAGGATTAATTTTCAGTTGTTAAACCAAATATTTTCCTGGAATAAATTCCACCCTGTTATGACATACTTATTGCATATCACTCGTCTTGGTTAGGAAATAACTTGCTTAAGATTTTTGCATCTGTGTTCAAAAGAGAAATCAGTCTGCAATTTTTATGATCTTTCTCTTTCCTTTTTTTTCCCTTCTATTATGTTGGCCACATAATATGAGATAAATTCTCTTTTCCTGTGGGCTAGAAACATTTCTACAGATTAGTATGGTTTCTCCCTTAAACGCCTTGAACGACTCACTGGTGAAGCTAACAGGGTATTGATTTTTCTCTGCAGGAAAATTTTGATTTCTTATTCTATTTCATTAATAGCTATAGGACTATCTAGATTTTCCATTTCTTCTCCTGTCCCTTTTGGTAAGTTGTGTTTTCAGAGAAAGTGATGTCCTCTTTTCTAGTCCTAATATTGATAAATTGGGTTTTCTCTTTTTTCCCAGAGACTTGTCAATCTTTTTTGTTTTTTCAGAGAACCAACTTTTGACTCTCTTGATTCTCTTTGTTACAGGATTTTTACCCATCAAACAAAGAAAACAAACTTCTGGCCTTCTCTTTGTTAAGCCTTTCCATCTGTATTTTTATTGCTTCCCTTAATTTGCTGTTTGGTTTTTCTCCCACTTTTTGAGATGAATTCTTAGATCACTGATACTTAGTGTTTCTTCTGTTCTCATGTATGCATTTAATATTAGGATTTTACCTCTAACTATGGCTTTGTTGCATCCTATAAATTTTCATTTTTAACATCAACTTATTGTTGTCTACTGTCCAGTTGATTCTAACTCATAACAACCTTATAGGACAGAGAAAGCTGCCATGTCGTGTTTCCTAGGTTGTGATATTTAGGGGAGCAGGTCATCAGGTTTTTACTGAGATATAATCAACATATAATAAAATGTATCCCTTTTAAGTGTGTAGTTAATAGAGTTTTGACAAATGTATATACTCATGCAAGACAGAGAACATTACATTATTCCAGAAGTTTCCCTTGTGCCCCTTTGTACATAATTCCCCATCCCTGCTCTAGGTTGACACTGATCTGCGTTTTTGTCATTACAAATTAGATTTGTCGATCCAACTTGACGGCACTTGGCTGGCTTGGCTTTCTTGAATTTCATAAAAATGGAAGCACACATTATATACTCTTTGGCATCCGGACTCTTACTCAACATGATGCTTTTGAGATTGATTTATGTTGCTGCATATGTTAGCCAACCATCCTTTTTCATTGCTGTGTGGTATTCCACTGTACAGGTATAACACAATTTATTGATTGATTCATATGTTGATGGGCATTTGAGTTGTTTCCAGGCTTTGGATATTATTAACAAAGCTTCTGTGAACACTCATGTCCTTGTGTTTTCACTTCTCCTGAGTACACACCAGAGTGGGATTTCTAGGAGGCATGGTGCAAGTTCAGCTGTGTAAGAAACCATCAGACTATTTTCTGACACGCTTGTACTGTCTCATCTTTCCACCGGCAGTGTGGGAGAGTCTGACTAATCAGCACTATTGTCATTGGGAGTCACTTTGGTTGCAGCCATTCTGGTTTCTCAGTGGTATTCTGGTTCTTCACTGGGTTTCAATTTGCATTTTCCTGGTGACTAATGGTGTTGACCTTTTTGTGTTCCTGTGCTTATTGGCTGTTTGTTCATGTGCTTTGGTAAAGTGTCTGTTCGTGTCTTTCATACACAGTCTCTGCAAATCCTTGGCCATTTAAGTAATTTTTTGGCCCTTTACTGAGTTTTAGAATTCTTCTGTATTGTTGTGAGATGCCACTGAGTCGGCCCCCATTCATGGTGGCCATGCGTGCCACAGAAAGAGACCCTGCCCGGTCCCGCGCCGCCTCTGCCACTGCCCTGTTCGAGCCCATTGTTGCAGCCGCTGTGTCAGTCCACCTCACTGGGGTCTTCCTCGTGTCCACTGGCCCTCCCTGTCACTAAGCACGATGTTCTTTTCTGGGGACTGGACCCCCTGATAACATGTCCGAAGTAGCTGAGGCAAAGTCTCACCCTCTTTGCTTCACGCTGTACTGTCTCAGGATGTAAGTCCTTTGTCAGGTGTGAGTATTGCCTTTTCATTTTCTTAACAGTGTCTTTCAAGACGAGAAGTTTTAAATTATGATAAAATCTAATTTATCAGTTTTCCTTTTATGATTCACATTTTGAACTCTAAGAAAATTGTCTTTCCTCAGGGGTGGTCAGGGCTTTCTCCCGGAAATTTTATAGGTTTAGCTTTTATTTTTAGCTCTGTATTTTTATGAGCTCATGTTTATGTGTGGTGTGAGGTAGGGGTCCAGGTTTCATTTTTTCCAAGTAGCTATCCAGCTTTTCTAGCACTATTTGTTGAGAAGACTTTTCCTATTGAAATACGTGGAAAGCTTGGTGGTGTAGTGGGTTAAGTGCTACGTCTGCTACCCAACAAGTCGACAGTTCAAATCCACCAAGTGCTCCTTGGAAACTCTATGGGCTTTTCTACTCTGACCTCTAGAGTTGCTATGAGTCGGACCTGACTCAACGGCAGTGTTTTTTTTTTTTTGACTTGAAATACATTGTCTGCTTTGTGAAAACCCAAGTGACCGCTGAGCATGGGTCCCCTCTGGACCTTCCGTTCAGCTCCACTGACTTTAGGTTTGGGCACCACGCCATCTTGATTGCAGTAAATCTTTATTTTATTTTTTAATTTTTTAAAATTATGATTGAATGAAAATGTACATTCCCATATAAATTTGCATGCCCCCCTATATGCAGCTCCCACTGCTCCCCCTGTCCGGTGACAGCACACTCTTCCTCTCTGCTCCATACATGTCTTATCCTCCCAACAATCTTCTATCCCATCCTCTCCACCAGCTCCCCCGCCTCCCATAAGAGGTCAGCAGGACAGCATCCTACGGATGCATAGAACCATAAAGTGTACACATGATATGGCCACTGTGTCGCCAAGTGCAATCCATTCCTGTCCAAAGAGTTGACCTCCACTGTGATTAATGGACAGGGGCAGCATCAGGGCCAGGGGCCATGCTCCCAGGGGAACTCCAAGGCCCCTGGACCATGAATTGAAGTCTTAGTGGAGATCTCAGAGTACACTCCTTTTTATTCTTGTGTTGCCAGTGAGACTGAACTTTGTGAGCTCCATCACAGCTATCACTGGTGGTGACCAGGCACCATCCAGTTCTTCCAGTCACAAGTCGATGTAGTCACCTACTCACTTGGGTCTCTCTGTCTTCTGAGTTCTCTTTCCCCTGTGTCATTTTGGTCCTTGGTGATCATCTGTTCCCTGCTGTAAGTCTTAAAATCATGTAATGAAGTCTTCCAGTTTTGTTTTGCTTTTTCTAAATTATTTTCACCCGTCTAGCTCTTTTGCATTTTTATGTGAAATTTAAAATTAGCTTGTCAATTTCTACAAAAAAAAAAAGGCTGCTGGTGCTATATAGATGCTGGAGTAAATTACTGAGCTGATTTGGTGAGACAGGACCTTTGGACAACATTGAGTCTTCTACTTCGTGAACATGTTACTTTCTTCCATTGACTGAGTGTTGGGATATCTCTCACCTGTCCAGGATAGGGCCACACTGCCCCCAAGTCCAACATGAGGGCCACCCACCCACTGGCCTCCACTGACTCCGCTTCTCTCTCTGCAGTGTCGGGCCGGCAGCTCCAGCCGGAGGATCCGGGTGCAGAAACCGAAGAGGATCGCTCTGTGAGTCCTGGGGGAAGGACACCTTCCCCTTCCCTTGCCTACCGTTGGTTCCTGGGCACAGGTAACCAGACTCTCCCTTCCTGCCAGGTGACTGGAGGACCTGTGGACGAGATCATTCGGCCCCAACCCCAGGGATCCTCACCTGTCTACGAATGTGTGTCTGAGGGTGCTGGCTTGGCGCTCCAGGTGAGCTTGTTGGGCTGAGACCACAGGTGTGGGAAAGCCAGGTGTGAGGCTACGGGCGGCCCCCTCGCCTCCTGCGTTCCCTGTGTCGGCAGCTCACACGAGTGTCTGTGTAGCCACCCTGCCCTGTCTGCCTCACCGTCTTGACTCCTCTGCTCCCCTCAACTCGCCCCACCTCAGCTGCTGAGACCATGGGGCCACCCTGCAGCCTGTGCTCTTGTGTGGGCTCGGTGGCAGGGGCGCTGTGCAGGTGGTGGGTGCAGCCAACAGCAGGCGGCTGAGCGTGCACCACCTGTGACCAGCCCGCCTGCCTGGGGAGAGCGTGCTGGGGCAAAGGCCAGGTGGGGGGCTGTTTGTGGAAGGGTTCTTTTTTGTACTGTTTGAATTTCTTTCTCAGTTTCCTACAGGCAAGACCACAGTTGCAGTGGGATTTACCAGAAAGTGCAGGTTGGGGCCCATCGGGAAGCTTCAGGGCTGCATGTTGCCTTTCCTAGGGGGAAGGGCGCAGCTCCCTCTGTATTCAGTGGCTGGTGGCAGCTCTGGGCCCCTCTGTGCTGGGGACTGTAGCCCTGGCACCCTGCCTCCCTGCGCCGGGCAGGCGGGTGACTCCGTGTATCTGTGGCTGCAGGAGGCTGCCCCAGGCAGGCCAGGCTCTGCAGGGAGACGGCGGTCCTGGTGGAGACGGGACTCGGGGGACCCCCGGGCTCCCTCCAGAATGAGCTGTCCAGAGGTGAGTGTCAGGAAGCTGGGCATCAGGGAGGGACATCCGCAGGCCTCCACCCACAAGAGCTGAAAGACCAGCGGGAGAGGAAGGACCCCGGAGGCTACCAGAGGGTGCCCTGAGAAAGGCATTAGGCACCTTTGTCAGGCCAGAAGAGGGATGAAGTGTTCTTGGGGTCCAAAGTCACCAGAGTTGCTGGAACCTGCGCCACTTCCAGCGACAAGCTTGTCACCTCCCTGGCAGCTGCTCCGTTTCCCTGGCACACAGCCTGACCCCAGAGCCCGTCCACTGTGTCCTGAGGTCACCTGGTGCACCTGCTCAGTGCACACACCCTTGGGGTTTAGGTCCTGTCCAGTTAAGCCCCAGACACCTAGGATGCAATTGGTGCATCATGCGTTTGGGGACAGTGAGCAAGGAGCCGTGGAGGAAGGCGATGGCCTTCTGTGCCCGTCAAGCCTGGTGGCCAGGGATCAGGCTGCTTCTCAGGGCTGGCAGGGACAAGGTAAAGTAGCTCCTCCCCATAATGCCCACAGCTGGTGCCCCCAGGGGTGACAGGCCAGAAGACCGGGCCCCTCTCCTCCGCGGAGGTGTTGGGGACACGGTACCCTTCTGCTCCAGCCTGTGCAGGGGGCGTCAGAAGTGATGCTGAAGACTGAGGTGGAGGTTGGAGCCAGCGGCTACAGTGTCACCGGTGGTGGGGACCAGGGGATCTTTGTTAAGCAAGTGCTGAAGGAGTCCCCAGCTGCCAAGCTCTTCAACTTGAGAGAAGGTACCATGCTTGCCCATCCTTGGGTTCCTCCCTGCTCCCCAGGAGGGACCTGCAGAGGGAAGGGGGCCACTCCAAGCCTCCTCTTAGCGTCTTCCAGGTGGGGGTCACACCTGTGAAACAGGGTCACCTCCTGCCACCCTGCCCTCCCTTGTGCTGAAGTTAAACTGAGCTGACCCATGGGAGGGAGTTTCCTTTCTCTTTCACGTACCCGCTTCTGCAGACCTTTCCTTCCAGCAGCCTGAGTGTTGGGGGGCTGGAGGCCCGAGGGGTTCGAGGGCCCAAGGCCTGAGGGCCGCTCTCTCCTCGTCCAGGGGACCAGCTGCTCAGTGCAACCGTATTCTTCGATGACATCAAATATGAAGATGCTCTCAAAATCCTCCAGTACTCAGAGCCGTACAAAGTTCAGTTCCAAATCCGACGGAAACTGCCTGTTGCGGGGGGCGAGGACACGGCCCGCCGGGGTGCTCAGCATGGCCTGGAGGGCCCCGAGAAGCAGGTGAGGCGAGCTGGCCGGGACAGGGCCGGAGTCCCCAGCGCAGGCCTCTGCCATCAAGTGAAGGCACTCCTGACCTCTCTCTCTTCTCTCTTAGGACAAGGAGGCCACTGATGGGTGCACAGACAGTCCCATAAAGACCCTAGAAGAAGGTGGGGACCGAGACAGGCTCCTTCCGAAGGCCCGGGAGGGGCGTGGTCGGCGACCCCAGAGAGAAAGAGTCTCCTGGCCAAAATTCCAAGCACTGCGGCCCAAGTATGGGCAGGGGCCCCGTCGTTCACGCAGCTCCTCAGAGGCCTATGAGCGGGGTGCCTCTGATGTGTCCCCCACGAGCACAGACCCAGAGGCCCAGCTGCCAGGCCAAGAGCAGGAGCTGCATGCTGGTCAGCGGCCACGGAGATTCCTGAGCCTGAGGTTCCGGACACGCTCAGGGAAGCCAGCCCAGCGCGCCCAGGGCGGTCCGGCTCCAGGGGTCCTGGAGGAGGCAGAGTTCATGGATGCGGGAGTCCGGCTGAGCTCGGAGCCCAGTGACCTTGGGGAAGCAGTGCCTGTAGAGATGGCAGGCCCTGTGGCCAGACGCAGAAAGAAGAAGGCCAAGGACAGGGCCCAGGAGGAAGCAGCTGGGCAGACAGGGCCTGAGCAGGCCTCTGGGGAAAACAGGGACACAGAGCAGGGGCTAACAGTTGGGGTAACCAAACCTTCTCTGCAAGATACCACTGTTGCCAGCGGCATGCAGAGTGGCCCACCTGAAATCCGGGTCCGCATTCCCCACTTGCAGACACCTCGCTTTGGGGTCCCTAGACAAATAGCCCTGAATGCAGAATCTGGCATCTCTGAGCACGAGCTGGGGTTACCACCAGGACGGGTCTCTGGAGAGGGGCCTGGGCCCAGGGCAGAGGTGGAGGGAGAAGCAGAGAGCCTCGGGGCTGCAATACCCCAGGAGGACTTGCCAGAACATGGAGAGCAGAGGAAACATGGGCAGATGGCAGGGCAGCCTGGGGGAATAGCCAGGATCGAAGACAGAAATGTGGAAGGCTTTGAGGGGAAGCTCACAATGCCCAAGCTCAAGATGCCCTCATTTGGATGGTCACCCAGCAAGGAATCAAAAGCCCCTGGGACCAAACATCCTACAGAACCTAGCGGCAGCCAGGTGACAGCTGGGACAGCCAGCAAAACAGAAACAGGACACGAACATGATGACAAACAACAAAGAACATCTGTAAAATCACGAGGAGGCAGAGCCGACGGTGCGAGCCTGGAAGGTGACGTGTCCCTGGCAGACAAGGACATGGTCACCAAAGACAGCAAGTTCAAGATGCCAAAGTTCAAGATGCTGTCCTTTGGGGTATCAGCTCCCAGCAAAGAAGTGGCATCCTCTGTGGATGTGTCCTTGCCCAGGGTTGGTGTGGAAACGTCCCTGCCCTCCCTGGAGCAAAACATCCCAGATGCAGAAGTGAAAATACAACTGCTAGCAAGGGATGTGGACATGAAAAGAGTGAGTGTCAGCGTGAAAACGACAGAAGGAGAGGTGTCAGTGGGGGACACTGAGGTCCAAGATGAGGGAGCTGGGCTGAGAGGCACCCCGCCTGCAGGTGAGACACTAGGCCCTGAGATGCCAGAGGTGGGCCTGACCAGCCCTATGGTGGAAGTCAGCCTCCCCGATGTGGACGTGGCCCCACCCAAGGTTTCGGTGGGTGCTGCTGGGTCCTCTGGAGGGGGGGTGGAGACGGAAGGAGATGTCAAACTGAGAGACAAGGACATCAAGACCAAGGACAGCAAGTTTAAAATGCCTTCTTTCAAGATGCCTTCCTTTGGTGTGTCTCTGCCAAGCAAGTCCACGCAGGAATCAGTGGATGTGTCACTGCCAGAGGCACAGGCGGAGGTGTCCCTCCCCTCCACTGAGAGAAAAAAGACTGGTGACCTCGGCATTCAAATCCCATCTGCTGATGTGGAAGTGAAGAGCAGTGAGGTGGGCTTTGAGGTGCCCAAGGACCAGCTGTCCAAAGGAGAGCTCACAGGACAGGCTGTTGAGAGTGGTCTCAAAGGTCATCTGCCCAAGTTCCAGAAGCCCAGTGTTATGATGCCCAAAGTGGGCTTGAAAGCACCTCGAGTGGACATCAAGGGCCCCAAAGTGGACTTGAAAGTCCTTAAGGGGGAAGAGGCCACCTTAGATGTGGACATGTCCCTGCCAAGGATGGAAGTGGACATTCAGGCACCGGGCACCAAGGTGGAGGGTGATGGGTCCCTGGGAGACAAAGACTTGGCCACTAAAGACGGCAAGTTCAAGTTGCCCAAGTTCAAGATCTCATCCTGTGGTATATCAGCACCAAGGAAGGACTTAGAAACCTCTGTGGACTTGCCAGGGCCCCAAGTGGGTGTGGAGTCACCTCTGCCCTCCCTGGGAGTGAAGATCACACCTGCTGAAGGGGGCATCCCAGTGCCATCTGCTGACATGGCGTTGCCAGAGGCTGAGCAAGAGATGTCCCTCCCAGAGGTAGAAGTGGCTGCTGGAGAGCTGAAGGGCAAGACCAAAGCAGCAAAGATCAAAGGCCATCTGCCCAAAGTCCAGATGCCCGATGTCACAGAGCCCAGGGTAGACCTGAAGGGCCCCAACATGGACATCCGTCTCCCCGAAGTAGACACGTTGCTCCCAAAGGTTGAGCTGGATGATGTGCCCCTGGGGCTCTCCACGGAGGGTGTGAAGGTGAAAGGGGACGTCAAGTTGGAAGATAAGGACATCAAGACCAAGGACAGCAAGTTCAAAATGCCATCCCTCAGGACACCATCCTTCGACATGTCTGCTTCAGGTAGGTCAGTGGAAGTGCCAGCAGATGTGTCTCTGCCAAAGGCAAGAGCAGATGTGTCCCTCCCTTCTGTCAAGGGAGAACTCAAGACCGGTGACCTCACTGTTCGGCTCCCGTCTGCCGACGTGGAAGTGAAGGGCAGTGAACTGCGTATGGAGCTTGCTGAAGGACAGTTGCCCGAGGGCCAGATGCTGCAGGGAGGGATCTCAGGGAAGACCATTGGTGGTGAAGTCAAAGGGCACCTGCCCAAGTTTCAGATGCCCAGCATGAGGATGCCCAAGGTGGACTTCAAGGCCCCTCCGGTGGACATCAAGGGTCCCAAAGTGGGCCTGAAGGGGTCCAGCTCAGACATGAAAGATTTGAAGGGACAGGTGGATAACACAGACGTGAAGGTGGCTCTGCCCAGTGTGGAAGTGGACATCCAGGTGCCGGGTACCAAGGGAGAGGGTGATGTGGCTCTGGGAGACAAAGACGTCGCCGCCAAAGACAGCAAGTTCAAGATGCCCAAGTTCAAGATGCCTTCCTTCGGGGTGTCAGCAACGAGAAAGGACTTAGGACCATCTGTGAATTTGCCAAGGCCCAAAGTGGGTATGGAGTCATCCATGCCTACCCTGGGAGTACAGCTGGCACCTGGTGAGGGCGGCATCCCAGTGCCCTCTGCAGATGTTGCCCTACCGGAGGCTGAGCTGCACGTGTCCCTCCCAGAAGTGGAGGCTGCTGGAGAGCTGAAGGGCAAAACGGAAGGGGCAAAGATCACAGGACACCTGACCATGGTCCAAGTGCCTGACATGAAAGGACTGAAAGTGGCCCCAAAGGGCCCAAAAGTGGACATCAGTCTTTCTGAAGCAGATCTGTTGCTCCCTAAGTTTGAAGTAGATGCCCCTGCTGCTAGGATCTCCATGGAGAGTGTGACGATGGAAAGGGGTGTCAAGATGGAAGACAAGGACATCAAGACCAAGGATAGCAGGTTCAAAATGCTGTCTTTCAAGATGCCATCCTTTGGTGTGTCTACACCAAGCAAGTCCGCTGAGGCCTCCATGGACGTGTCACTGCCTGCCGGACAAGTGGACGTGTGCCTCCCCTCCACTGAGGGAGAAGTCGAGACTGGTGATCTCAGCATTCAACTCCCAGCTGCTGACACAGGAGTGGAAGGTAGCAAGGTGGTTTTCAAGATCCCTGAGGGCCAGCTTTCCAAAGAAGAGCTCACAGGACAGGCCATTGGAAGTGACATGAAAGGGCACCTGCCCAAGTTCCAGATGCCCAGTGTCACCATGACCAAAGTGGACTTCAAAGCCCCTCAGGTAGATATCAAGGGTCCCCATGTGGACCTGAAGGGCCCCCCCGTGGACTTGAAAGACCTTAAGGGGGAGGTGGCCACCCCTGATGTGCACTTGTCCCTGCCAAGCATAGAGCCAGACATCCAGGGTTCAGGCACCCAGGTGGAGGGTGATGTGTCCCTGGGAGACAAAGCCTTGACCACCAAAGACAGCAAATTCAAGATGCCCAAGTTCAAGATGCCATCTTTCGGTGTGTCTGTGCCAAGCAAGTCAATCAAGGCGTCAGCGGACACATCCCTGAAGGAGGCACAGGTAGGTATGTCCCTTCCCTCTCTCAAGGGAGAAGTCATGACTGGTGACCTCGGCACTGAACTCCCATCTGCTGATGTGGAGGTGAAGGGTGGCGAACTGACCATGAAGCTTGCTGAAGGACAGTTGCCCGAGGGCCAGATGCCCCAGGGAGAGATCGCAGGACAGGCTATTGGAGATGAGGTCAAAGGGCACCTGCCCAAGTTCCAGGTACCCCATGTCAAGATGCCCACAGTGGACTTCAAGTCCCCTCAGGTGGACACCAAGGGCCCCAAGGTGGACCGGAAGGCGCCCAAATTGGACATGAAAGGTCTCAAGGGAGAGGTGGACATCACAGATGTGGAGGTGGGTCTTCCAAGTGTGGAAGTGGACATCCAGGCACCAAGTGCCAAGGTGGAGGGTGATTTGTCCCTGGGAGACAAAGGCTTAGCTGTCAAAGACAGCAAGCTGAAGATGCCCAAGTTCAAGATGCCATCTTTCGGTGTGTCTGTGCCAAGCAAGTCAATCAAGGCGTCAGCGGACACATCCCTGAAGGAGGCACAGGTAGGTATGTCCCTTCCCTCTCTCAAGGGAGAAGTCATGACTGGTGACCTCGGCTCTGGACTCCCGTCTGCTGATGTGGAGGTGAAGGGTGGTGAACTGACCATGAAGCTTGCTGAAGGACAGTTGCCCGAGGGACAGATGCCCCAGGGAGAGATTACAGGACAGGCTATTGGAGATGAGGTCAAAGGGCACCTGCCCAAGTTCCAGATACCCCGTGTCAAGATGCCCACAGTGGACTTCAAGTCCCCTCAGGTGGACACCAAGGGCCCCAAGGTGGACCTGAAGGCACCCAAGTTGGACATGAAAGGTTTCAAGGGAGAGGTGGACATCACAGATGTGGAGGTGGGTCTTCCAAGTGTGGAAGTGGACATCCAGGCACCAAGTGCCAAGGTGGTGGGTGATTTGTCCCTGGGAAACGAAGGCTTAGCTGTCAAAGACAGCAAGCTGAAGATGTCCAAGTTCAAGATGCCATCTTTCGGTGTGTCTGTGCCAAGCAAGTCAATTGAGGCATCACTGGACACACCCCTGAAGGAGGCACAGGTAGGTATGTCCCTTCCCTCTCTCAAGGGAGAAGTCATGACTGGTGACCTCGGCACTGGACTCCCGTCTGCTGATGTGGAGGTGAAGAGTGGTGAACTGACCATGAAGCTTGCTGAAGGACAGTTGCCCGAGGGCCAGATGCCCCAGGGAGAGATCACAGGGCAGACTATGGGAGATGAGGTCAAAGGGCACCTGCCCAAGTTCCAGATACCCCGTGTCAAGATGCCCACAGTGGACTTCAAGGCCCCTCAGGTAGACACCAAGGGCCCTAAGGTGGACCTGAAGGCACCCAAATTGGACATAAAAAGTCTCAAGGGGGAGGCGGACATCACAGACGTGGAAGTGACTCTGCCTAAAGTGGAAGTGGACCTCGAGGAGCCAGTTGCCAAGGTGGAGATTGATGTGACCCTGGAAGACAAAGACTTGACCACCAAAGGCAGCAAATTCAAGATGCCCAAGTTCAAGATGCCTTCCTTTGGCATATCAGGTCCTGTAAAAGACTTGGGAAGCTCTGTGGATTTGCCAGGGGCCAAAGTGGTTGCAGAGTCGTCTCTGCCCTCCATGGGAGTAAAAATCACACGTGCTGAGGGAAGCATGCCAGCACCATCTGCTGATATCATCCTACCAGGGGCTGAGTTGGACGTGTCCCTCCCAGAGGTGGAGGTGGCTGGTGGAGAGCCGAAGGGCAAAACGGAAGGGGCAAAGATCAAGGGACACCTGCCCAATGTCCAGATGCCTGACATCAAGCTTCCCAAGGTGGGTCTGAGGGGCCGGAAAGTGGACATCAGCCTCCCCGAAGTGGACGTGTCACTGCCACGGGCTGAGGTGGGTGCCCCAACTCCCGAGATCTCCACAGAGGGCATCAAGGTGGAAGAAGAGGTCAAGATGGAAGACAAGGACATCAAGACCAAGGATAGCAAGTTCAAGATGCCGTCTTTCAAGATGCCATCCTTTGATGTGTCTATACCAAGCAAGTCCGCTGAGGCCTCCATGGACGTGTCACTGCCTGAAGGACAAGTGGACGTGTGCCTCCCCTCCACTGAGGGAGAAGTCGAGACTGGTGATCTCAGCGTTCAACTTCCAGCTGCTGACACAGGAGTGGAGGGTGGCAAGGTGGTTTTGAAAATCCCTGAGGGCCAGCTTTCCAAAGAAGAGCTCACAGGACAGGCCATTGGAAGTGACCTGAAAGGGCACCTGCCCAAGTTCCGGATGCCCAGTGTCACCATGCCCAAAGTGGACTTTAAAGCTCCTCAGGTAGATATCGAGGTTCCCCACGTGGACCTGAAGGGCCCCACCGTGGACTTGAAAGACCTTAAGTGGGAGGTGGCCACCCCTGATGTGGACTTGTCCCTGCCAAGCATGGAGCCAGACATCCAGGGTTCAGGCACCCAGGTGGAGGGTGATGTGTCCCTGGGAGACAAAGCCTTGACCACCAAAGACAGCAAATTCAAGATGCCCAAGTTCAAGATGCCATCTTTCGGTGTGTCTGTGCCAAGCAAGTCAATCAAGGCGTCAGCGGACACATCCCTGAAGGAGGCACAGGTAGGTATGTCCCTTCCCTCTCTCAAGGGAGAAGTCATGACTGGTGACCTCGGCACTGAACTCCCATCTGCTGATGTGGAGGTGAAGGGTGGCGAACTGACCATGAAGCTTGCTGAAGGACAGTTGCCCGAGGGCCAGATGCCCCAGGGAGAGATCGCAGGACAGGCTATTGGAGATGAGGTCAAAGAGCACCTGCCCAAGTTCCAGGTACCCCATGTCAAGATGCCCACAGTGGACTTCAAGTCCCCTCAGGTGGACACCAAGGGCCCCAAGGTGGACCTGAAGGCGCCCAAATTGGACATGAAAGGTCTCAAGGGAGAGGTGGACATCACAGATGTGGAGGTGGGTCTTCCAAGTGTGGAAGTGGACATCCAGGCACCAAGTGCCAAGGTGGAGGGTGATTTGTCCCTGGGAGACAAAGGCTTAGCTGTCAAAGACAGCAAGCTGAAGATGCCCAAGTTCAAGATGCCATCTTTCGGTGTGTCTGTGCCAAGCAAGTCAATCAAGGCGTCAGCGGACACATCCCTGAAGGAGGCACAGGTAGGTATGTCCCTTCCCTCTCTCAAGGGAGAAGTCATGACTGGTGACCTCGGCTCTGGACTCCCGTCTGCTGATGTGGAGGTGAAGGGTGGTGAACTGACCATGAAGCTTGCTGAAGGACAGTTGCCCGAGGGACAGATGCCCCAGGGAGAGATTACAGGACAGGCTATTGGAGATGAGGTCAAAGGGCACCTGCCCAAGTTCCAGATACCCCGTGTCAAGATGCCCACAGTGGACTTCAAGGCCCCTCAGGTGGACACCAAGGGCCCCAAGGTGGACCTGAAGGCACCCAAATTGGACATAAAAAGTCTCAAGGGGGAGGCGGACATCACAGACGTGGAGGTGACTCTGCCTAAAGTGGAAGTGGACCTCGAGGAGCCAGTTGCCAAGGTGGAGATTGATGTGACCCTGGAAGACAAAGACTTGACCACCAAAGGCAGCAAATTCAAGATGCCCAAGTTCAAGATGCCTTCCTTTGGCATATCAGGTCCTGTAAAAGACTTGGGAAGCTCTGTGGATTTGCCAGGGGCCAAAGTGGTTGCAGAGTCGTCTCTGCCCTCCATGGGAGTAAAAATCACACGTGCTGAGGGAAGCATGCCAGCACCATCTGCTGATATCATCCTACCGGGGGCTGAGTTGGACGTGTCCCTCCCAGAGGTGGAGGTGGCTGGTGGAGAGCCGAAGGGCAAAACGGAAGGGGCAAAGATCAAGGGACACCTGCCCAATGTCCAGATGCCTGACATCAAGCTTCCCAAGGTGGGTCTGAGGGGCCGGAAAGTGGACATCAGTCTCCCCGAAGTGGACATGTCACTGCCACGGGCTGAGGTGGGTGCCCCAACTCCCAAGATCTCCACAGAGGGCATCAAGGTGGAAGAAGAGGTCAAGATGGAAGACAAGGACATCAAGACCAAGGATAGCAGGTTCAAGATGCCGTCTTTCAAGATGCCATCCTTCGATGTGTCTATGCCAAGCAAGTCCGCTGAGGCCTCCATGGACGTGTCACTGCCAGGGGGACAAGTGGACGTGTGCCTCCCCTCCACTGAGGGAGAAGTCCAGACTGGTGATCTCAGCATTCAACTCCCAGCTGCTGACATAGGAGTGGAGGGTGGCAAGGTGGTTTCCAAGATCCCTGAGGGCCAGCTTTCCAAAGAAGAGCTCACAGGACAGGCCATTGGAAGTGACCTGAAAGGGCACCTGCCCAAGTTCCGGATGCCTAGTGTCACCATGCCCAAAGTGGACTTCCCTCAGGTAGATATCAAGGGTCCCCACGTGGAACTAAAGGGCCCCACCGTGGACTTGAAAGACCTTAAGTGGGAGGTGGCCACCCCTGATGTGGATTTGTCCCTGCCAAGCATGGAGCCAGACATCCAGGTTTCAGGCACCCAGGTGGAGGGTGATGTGTCCCTAGGAGATAAAGCCTTGACCACCAAAGACAGCAAATTCAAGATGCCCAAGTTCAAGATGCCATCTTTCGGTGTGTCTGTGCCAAGCAAGTCAATCAAGGCACCACTGGAAACACCCCTGAAGGAGGCACAGGTAGGTATGTCCCTTCCCTCTCTCAAGGGAGAAGTCATGACTGGTGACCTCGGCACTAGACTCCCGTCTGCTGATGTGGAGGTGAAGAGTGGCGAACTGACCATGAAGCTTGCTGAAGGACAGTTGCCCGAGGGCCAGATGCCCCAGGGAGAGATCGCAGGACAGGCTATTGGAGATGAGGTCAAAGAGCACCTGCCCAAGTTCCAGGTACCCCATGTCAAGATGCCCACAGTGGACTTCAAGTCCCCTCAGGTGGACACCAAGGGCCCCAAGGTGGACCTGAAGGCGCCCAAATTGGACATGAAAGGTCTCAAGGGAGAGGTGGACATCACAGATGTGGAGGTGGGTCTTCCAAGTGTGGAAGTGGACATCCAGGCACCAAGTGCCAAGGTGGAGGGTGATTTGTCCCTGGGAGACAAAGGCTTAGCTGTCAAAGACAGCAAGCTGAAGATGCCCAAGTTCAAGATGCCATCTTTCGGTGTGTCTGTGCCAAGCAAGTCAATCAAGGCGTCAGCGGACACATCCCTGAAGGAGGCACAGGTAGGTATGTCCCTTCCCTCTCTCAAGGGAGAAGTCATGACTGGTGACCTCGGCTCTGGACTCCCGTCTGCTGATGTGGAGGTGAAGGGTGGTGAACTGACCATGAAGCTTGCTGAAGGACAGTTGCCCGAGGGACAGATGCCCCAGGGAGAGATTACAGGACAGGCTATTGGAGATGAGGTCAAAGGGCACCTGCCCAAGTTCCAGATACCCCGTGTCAAGATGCCCACAGTGGACTTCAAGGCCCCTCAGGTGGACACCAAGGGCCCCAAGGTGGACCTGAAGGCACCCAAATTGGACATAAAAAGTCTCAAGGGGGAGGCGGACATCACAGACGTGGAGGTGACTCTGCCTAAAGTGGAAGTGGACCTCGAGGAGCCAGTTGCCAAGGTGGAGATTGATGTGACCCTGGAAGACAAAGACTTGACCACCAAAGGCAGCAAATTCAAGATGCCCAAGTTCAAGATGCCTTCCTTTGGCATATCAGGTCCTGTAAAAGACTTGGGAAGCTCTGTGGATTTGCCAGGGGCCAAAGTGGTTGCAGAGTCGTCTCTGCCCTCCATGGGAGTAAAAATCACACGTGCTGAGGGAAGCATGCCAGCACCATCTGCTGATATCATCCTACCGGGGGCTGAGTTGGACGTGTCCCTCCCAGAGGTGGAGGTGGCTGGTGGAGAGCCGAAGGGCAAAACGGAAGGGGCAAAGATCAAGGGACACCTGCCCAATGTCCAGATGCCTGACATCAAGCTTCCCAAGGTGGGTCTGAGGGGCCGGAAAGTGGACATCAGTCTCCCCGAAGTGGACATGTCACTGCCACGGGCTGAGGTGGGTGCCCCAACTCCCAAGATCTCCACAGAGGGCATCAAGGTGGAAGAAGAGGTCAAGATGGAAGACAAGGACATCAAGACCAAGGATAGCAGGTTCAAGATGCCGTCTTTCAAGATGCCATCCTTCGATGTGTCTATGCCAAGCAAGTCCGCTGAGGCCTCCATGGACGTGTCACTGCCAGGGGGACAAGTGGACGTGTGCCTCCCCTCCACTGAGGGAGAAGTCCAGACTGGTGATCTCAGCATTCAACTCCCAGCTGCTGACATAGGAGTGGAGGGTGGCAAGGTGGTTTCCAAGATCCCTGAGGGCCAGCTTTCCAAAGAAGAGCTCACAGGACAGGCCATTGGAAGTGACCTGAAAGGGCACCTGCCCAAGTTCCGGATGCCTAGTGTCACCATGCCCAAAGTGGACTTCCCTCAGGTAGATATCAAGGGTCCCCACGTGGAACTAAAGGGCCCCACCGTGGACTTGAAAGACCTTAAGTGGGAGGTGGCCACCCCTGATGTGGATTTGTCCCTGCCAAGCATGGAGCCAGACATCCAGGTTTCAGGCACCCAGGTGGAGGGTGATGTGTCCCTAGGAGATAAAGCCTTGACCACCAAAGACAGCAAATTCAAGATGCCCAAGTTCAAGATGCCATCTTTCGGTGTGTCTGTGCCAAGCAAGTCAATCAAGGCACCACTGGAAACACCCCTGAAGGAGGCACAGGTAGGTATGTCCCTTCCCTCTCTCAAGGGAGAAGTCATGACTGGTGACCTCGGCACTAGACTCCCGTCTGCTGATGTGGAGGTGAAGAGTGGCGAACTGACCATGAAGCTTGCTGAAGGACAGTTGCCCGAGGGCCAGATGCCCCAGGGAGAGATCACAGGGCAGACTATGGGAGATGAGGTCAAAGGGCACCTGCCCAAGTTCCAGATACCCCGTGTCAAGATGCCCACAGTGGACTTCAAGGCCCCTCAAGTAGACACCAAGGGCCCTAAGGTGGACCTGAAGGCACCCAAATTGGACATAAAAAGTCTCAAGGGGGAGGCGGACATCACAGACGTGGAAGTGACTCTGCCTAAAGTGGAAGTGGACCTCGAGGAGCCAGTTGCCAAGGTGGAGATTGTGACCCTGGAAGACAAAGACTTGACCACCAAAGGCAGCAAATTCAAGATGCCCAAGTTCAAGATGCCTTCCTTTGGCATATCAGGTCCTGTAAAAGACTTGGGAAGCTCTGTGGATTTGCCAGGGGCCAAAGTGGTTGCAGAGTCGTCTCTGCCCTCCATGGGAGTAAAAATCACACGTGCTGAGGGAAGCATGCCAGCACCATCTGCTGATATCATCCTACCGGGGGCTGAGTTGGACGTGTCCCTCCCAGAGGTGGAGGTGGCTGGTGGAGAGCCGAAGGGCAAAACGGAAGGGGCAAAGATCAAGGGACACCTGCCCAACGTCCAGATGCCTGACATCAAGCTTCCCAAGGTGGGTCTGAGGGGCCGGAAAGTGGACATCAGTCTCCCCGAAGTGGACGTGTCACTGCCACGGGCTGAGGTGGGTGCCCCAACTCCCAAGATCTCCACAGAGGGCATCAAGGTGGAAGAAGAGGTCAAGATGGAAGACAAGGACATCAAGACCAAGGATAGCAGGTTCAAGATGCCGTCTTTCAAGATGCCATCCTTTGATGTGTCTATGCCAAGCAAGTCCGCTGAGGCCTCCATGGACGTGTCACTGCCAGGGGGACAAGTGGACATGTGCCTCCCCTCCACTGAGGGAGAAGTCCAGACTGGTGATCTCAGCATTCAACTCCCAGCTGCTGACATAGGAGTGGAGGGTGGCAAGGTGGTTTCCAAGATCCCTGAGGGCCAGCTTTCCAAAGAAGAGCTCACAGGACAGGCCATTGGAAGTGACCTGAAAGGGCACCTGCCCAAGTTCCGGATGCCCAGTTTCACCATGCCCAAAGTGGACTTCCCTCAGGTAGATATCAAGGGTCCCCACGTGGAACTGAAGGGCCCCACCGTGGACTTGAAAGACCTTAAGGGGGAGGTGGCCACCCCTGATGTGGACTTGTCCCTGCCAAGCATGGAGCCGAACATCCAGGATTCAGGCACCCAGGTGGAGGGTGATATGTCCCTGGGAGACAGAGGCTTAGCTGTCAAAGACAGCAAGCTGAAGATGCCCAAGTTCAAGATGCCATCTTTCAGTGTGTCTGTGCCAAGCAAGCCAATCAAGACATCAGTGGACACATCCCTGAAGGAGGCACAGGTAGGTGTGTCCCTTTCCTCCCCCATGGAAGAAGTCACGACTAGTGACCTCATCATTCAACTGCCACGTGCTGACGCGGAAGTGAAAGGTGGTGAACTGACCACGAAGCTTGCTGAAGGACAGTTGCCCGAGGGCCAGATGCCCCAGGGAGAGATCCCAGGACAGGCTATGGGAGATGAGGTCAAGGGACACCTCCCCAAGTTCCAGATACCCCGTGTCACCATGCCCACAGTGGCCTTCAAGGCCTCCGAGGTTATCCTCAAGGGCCTCAAAGTGGGGGAGAAGGGCACGCCTGACATGGAAGTGTTTCTGCCTAGTGTCGAATGGGGCATCCAGGCCCGAGGCATAAAGGTCGAGAAGGATGATGTGTCTCTGGGAGACGAGGACGTGACAGCTAAGGCCAGTGGGTTCCAAGTGCCACAAGGCCTGAGCACGCCTTTGCTTGGCGAGTCTTCCTTGTACCCCTCCCCACCTGCAGGAGGGATCAGATGTCCTGAGTTGACGGTCTCCACAGACAGTGTGGACCTGGGTCACAGTGCTCCTGGTCCTGACATTCCCAACCCCAGTGTTGACCTCACCACGGCACTGCCACATGGGAAGGATGGAGGGCAGTGCGAAGGGGAGGAGCCCTGCTTCAGAGCACCTGAAGGCTCCCTCCCACAGATGGAGTCCTCTAAAGACCATTTGGCCCTCGACCAGGATTCTGGGCCTCCGCCTCCCCGAAAGGTCTCTGCCCCTCCCCCTGATGTCATGGCTGGTCTGTCCCAGGAGGAGGCTGTGGCCCAAGGCGCCGGATCTCTGCTGGGCTTAGCTGGTTCCCCCACGGCTGAGCTTGATCTCCACCCTCTGTGTGAGGGACGCTCTGTCCTCCCTTCCAGCAACGGCATTGCCCTAACGAGGGGTCAGGTGGTGACACGCTGTGGTACTGCTGTGCACCCTGAGCTTCCCGCGGTTCCTGTGTCACACCCTGATGTGTGCCCCCCAGGCCGTGAAGGCGCAGCGGAGCAGCAGCACGGAGCCACAGCCTCCTGGACGGAGACACTGCCCGGCCCCCAGGGCCGCCGGGCTCCTGCTGCCTATGGAGGAGTGACTTTTCCTAAGTTCCATAAACCAAAGTTTGGGTTTTCAGTAGTGACAGAAGCCGTTCCTGACGGTGGGGGCTCTGCAGCTGAGAAAACTGAGGTGTCTCCACTGCCCTCCACTGTTCCTCCACCAGCTGATAGCCCCACCTGGATGGGGCAGGAAGACCACCCTGGCCCCGATGTCACGGAAGCTGCAGCACCTGGAGAAGCCCCTACCCATGAGACTGAGCGTGGGGGGGAGGGGGGTCCCTCCAAAATGCCCAGGTTCAAGCTCCCGTCACTAAGCTGGTCTCCCAAGAAGGAGACAGTGCCACAAGGAGACCCCGAGGCCAGCTCTCCAGATGCAGACCTGAGCCTGAATTTAGCCCCAGATCAGCCTGGAGCCCAAACTGCGGTCTGTGTGCCACAGATGGAAGCAGATACAGATCTGCCCCCCAAGAAAGATGGCCCCAAGGGCGGGGTGAGGAAGTCGAGCTTCGCCATGCCAACGCTCCCATTTTCCAAGGTCAAGGGCACAAAGGGCGGGCCTGGCCTGCCCTGGGGGGGCATCCCTCCGGGTCCTTCTGGCTCTGAAGCAGCCACAGGAAGGATCATCAGCCAGGAGGGTGCGGCTGGCAGAGCCCCCGAGGGAGTGGCCCAGGACCCTACTCTGGGCCTTACCAAACCCATGCCCAGACCCTCTGAAGCCGAGGTAGAGGCCAGCATGCTGGAAGCCACCACTCCTCTTTCCGAGCAAGACTCGTCTGTCCAGGAGGGCCACAGGGGGCTCAAGGACAGCCCAGCACACCCACTCGGTGGCGAAGGCGTGGCCTCTCCAACAGAATGGACACCCCCACAACACACACCTCTGCTAGACACTGACAGCCACACAGTGGAGAGTCTCCAGGGGGATACTCTGGAGACCGGGATGCCGGTGGCTTCTAAGGAGGGCTGGTTCAGAGTGCCCAAGCTCCACGTGCCCAGCTTCCGGCGTGTGTCCACAAGGAAGGGCCAGGCGGCAGCCCCCGGGGCTCCGGTCCCCAGGCCTCGAGGTGAGGGTGCAGCAGCTGGGGTGCAGGCTCAGGAGGGCCGCGTCCTCGGGCCGGTGGTGCAGGCAGCGGTGTCTCCAGTGCCTGCAGCTCCTGAGAAAGACGCAATGGCCGCTGCAACCGAGGACTGTGCCGATGTCCTGAAGCGCCGTGTCCACAGCCGAGGCCTGGATCTCTCGCTCCCCACTGTCGCTGTGGCTGCAGCTGATCTCTGCTCTCCCGCAGCCAGGGTCCGTCCTGAGGACAGTTCCCCCTCCTCACAGATGCCTGGCAGGAGACTGTCAGCAGGTCAGCCTTCCCCAGGGGAGGTGGCCGAGATGGCACCCCCAGGACCTGGAGCCCGGGGCCCTACTGTCAGGGAGGGACATGCAGAGAGACAGCCAGCTCGTGCCGAGGGGCCCCTGAAGCTGAAAACGTCACAGACTGAGATGCCCACCCAGGTGTCTGTCATCCGGATGGACAGGCTCTGGGAGGATTCTGTGGTCACAGTCACTTTTCCCAAGTTGAAGGCACCAAGGTTTGCTTTCCGTGCACCCTATGCTGAAGGTGATATCTTTGTCCCCTCAGTCAGAGAAGTGCCAGGCCTGGGGACAGTCACTGAGGGGGAAAGCACTGGCATGTGGGGAGCCAGCATCCTAAAGGCCAGCGCTGGAGTCCCCGCAAAGCAGCCTGGGGAGACAAGTGACTCCTCGGAAGCATCCCCCGTCTCCAGGGTCAGGGTGCACCTTCAGGATGCTGCGGCAGAGGGCCGAGCAGTTACCGCGTGCCCTGGGGTGACATCAGGGTCCACTGAGTCGCTGGAGCCCGAGGCCGTTTCCACTCAGATTGTGAGAGAATCAGAGGTCCCCGCATCTGAGATCCAAATGCCTTCTTACGGATTTTCCTTGCTGAAGGTGAAAATCCCAGAACCTCACCCACAGACTAGAGTGCACATGGCCATTCATGGCTCTCGGGCAGGAGAAGGCGCGCAAGAGGCCCCCAGGGAAGCCTCCTCAGAAGGGGACCCCATTTCTGCAGACCTGCAGCCTGACACCGGAGAACCGTTTGAGATCATCTCTTGCGGCGTCAGCGAGCCAAGACCACCAGCTGGCCCGCCCGAGGCCCACGCTGGCCCTCAGCTCGCCGACAGCTGCTCCGATGAGGAGCCGGCGGAGATCCTCGAGTTCCCCTCTGAGGACAGTCACGAGGTGGCCACCCTGCCAGCAGAGGAAGGCAGGAGCCCGAAGGAGAAGGCAGCAGGCAAAAAGCCTTCTGGTCTGTTCCGGTTTTGGCTTCCGAGCATTGGGTTTTCCTCTTCTGTGGAGGAGACAAGTTCAGATCCCAGAGATGCTGTCCAGAGACCTCCCATTCAGACACAGCCTGAGGCGCGACCGGAGACGGAGCGGCCCAGAAAACCGGAGAAGGCAGGCTGGTTCCGATTTCCCAAATTAGGCTTCTCTTCCCCCACCAAGACGGGTAAAAGCATCGAAGACGAAGCCCCGCCAGCAGAGCCCAGTCTCCAAGACGAAGGAGTCGCCTTCTTTGATGCGCGTGACAGCTTCACCCCTGAGGACAAGGAGGAAGGTGCGCCGGAAGGTGAGGAAGGTGCGGACCCCCGAGGGAGGGTGACGCCCGCGGCCAGCGTGGAGCAGACCCTGCTACAGCAGGGGGAAGAAGCCGGCGGCGAGTCTGTGCCCAGGCCCGCCCCGCAGTGAGGGCCTGGGGGATGGCGTTCTCCGCAGAAGCAGACGGACAGGGAGCCCCAAGCAGCTCATCACGTACACGGCGTGTCCCGCCGTAACAACGCTTTATGTGCATCTCAATTCACAGGACTGAGAACGAAGCAGAAACGGCGAGAAAGCCCATGCAGACACCACAAGGTCCTCCTAAAATAGGACCCCAGTGTGCTTTGCCCTCCCCAAAGCCTTGCAAGCGAGGGAGGCACTCTGACTGCCCCCCAACAAGACTCCAGAGTCCACCAAGCACTGTTGCTCATGGAAGAGCAGCTGGAGAAGAGGTCTTTGCTAAATAAAGTCTAAGAGAAATACCCACGCTCCCATGAGCACCGGACACCCGTTTCTTTGTGGGGACGTTGTGTGGCGGCATGGGTGTTGACGTGGTTGGAGTGTAATCTGTTCTGGCACTTCCCGGTGGGTACAGTTCCCTGAATCAGGTTGGATTGAATATAGACCAGGAGACCCATTTGCCTGCAGATTTAACAATGTTCTCTTACAGTGCCAATGTACAGGGCAGCAGGGTGAGGATGGTCAGTGACCAGGGACTGTCACAAGGTGCCACCATGTTTTGGCAGTGCCTCTCTGGCAGTGCAGCCCACCCTGCAGGCCCTGAGTCCTTGATGGACACAACACAGGCAGCGTCCTGTGGGGCAGGGTCAGCTGGCTGCTCCCTGGGCCGGGGACAAAGGCAGCTGTGCAGCCTGTGTGCGGCTCCCGCAAACTCCGTGCCCTTGTGTTCCTGCCGGGGCCCCTCCAGAACCTCCACAAAGCTGCTCTAGAAAACAGTCCAGAGTGGACCTCAGGGTGGTCCTTCCGCAGCTACTGTTCATCTAGAAGACATTTATTACGCAGATACACGTAGACACACAGAGACACGTGGACGCAGAGACAGACACACACACACACAACCAGGAGACAGGGCTGGGATGGAAGGACGCCGAGTGGTGGTGGCAGAGGCGGCCCAGTGGCCTGAGGGGTGGCTGGGCCCGTAGTGGGGCTCGTGCCTGTCCTCGGACACCTTCTACACCCCCACTGTCCTCCTTATGGGCCACACACAGGAATCAAAGTCCATGGCAGGCAGCAGAGGGCTTCAAGAGGGTTTCTACAGACTTGTGGTCAAATCCCTCCTTCAGCCCATGGGCATATGCAGCACTCTGGGCACCAGGGTCTTCCAGGCACCAGGGTCTTCCAGGCATCTGCTGCTCTGGGCACCTTAGGTACTCTGGGTACGTGGGCACCTGGACCCAGCTCCCTCTTGACCCAGGCTGATCATTGGTGACGTGCTTTCATGGCCATGGGTGTGTAAGCAAGAGCTGGCATAAAGTCTGTGGAGAACTGTGAGACCAGAGGGGTCTGCTCACCCCCAGAACTGCCCTGAGACATGGGGAGCACCGGCCACAGAGCGGAGGCCTGGGTTTCTCTCACTGTGGCCCCCAGGCAAGGTATGTCTTTCCCACGGCTGGCTAGGAGCATCGCCTGGACTGGAGAGTGCGGAGCCTTCTGGAAATTGATGGGCCCAGTGGTAGGCAGCCTGGCAGTCATAAGTGGAGAGGCAGGGAGTGGTCACTGGGGCTCAGCAGTGTGACCCTGCCTGGCTCCAGGGTGCTTTGTCCCATGAATCCAGGGTCACAGTCTGAGTAGTGGTCCTTGGAGGCTGGCAAGCAGCAGTTCACACACAGAGGGACCTTCTGAACAGCAGAGCCCCTGGCCCCCGATATGGCCACTACGGAGTCCCCATGGGTGGCTCCTGGGCTGTGTAACAATGCCACCACACACCAGCAGATTAAGGCAGCATGTTTACTGTCCAGTTTCAGGGGCTCAGGGGTCCCACCCAACAAGCTCCGCTGGGGCCTGCTCAGGGCTTCACAGGCTGGAGACCAGTCAGCCGGGGCTGTCACCTCAGCTCAGACTCAGCTGGGTGGGCTCTGCTCCCAGGCCCCAAGGATGCCTGTAGCCGTGAGACCTAGCAGGGTGAACAGGGCTGAGGGTCTCCGCTTCCCACCAGCCAGGGAGGGGCATCCTCAGCCCCGTGCCAGATGGACTTTCCACAGAGCTGCTTGTTTCTTCATGGGCAGCCAGCAAGGAGCAGTCTCCGAGCGAGATGGCACTTACACCAAACAGTCCGAACGAGGTCACCACACCCAGGTTCAGGCACCACCTCGCAGAAGCCATGATGGTTCCCAGGGGACGGTGGGCAGCACCCACAGCCCAGCTCCGCACAGGACCCACCCCGAGGCCCTCCTCTGGGCATCAGGCCCCACCTTTAGGACCCACCCCACAGACCGGTCCACCTCCCAGACCCAGGCTCACCCCTAATCCCAGCCCAGGGGCTTCTGGGGACTGGGGGTGTTGGGGCTGATTCCCGGTTCAGGCTGCTCCGCGCCCTGCCTGCTGAGTGAACTGGGAGGCGAAGATGGAGGGTGCTGGACTCACAGACGGGGGAAGACGCACTTGGAGTTAAGTATCTTTAGTCAGCGCGGGGGGAGTCAGAGGAAGGACCTCAGGGAGGCCTCCCTGGAAAAGGTGGGGCTCAAGAGAGGCTGGATTGGGAGAGCAAAGGGGTGCAAACAATGCTTGCGAAGGCCTGGAGGACGGTGGTGGCTGGGGCAGTCCCGACCTGCGCTCCCAGGACTTGACGGGAGAAGCCACTGAGACCCCAGGTGGGGTGCATCCTGGAGCCGGGGGACGGGCCTCAGCCCTGCCAGGCGCAGTCCTGGCCCGGAGCCTGTCCATCCAGGCCCACGGCGTAGGGGGAGTCCCAGTCCCGAGCGAACAGCTGCCGCAGCTGCTCCTGCACCGTGAGGACCCCTGGCTGTGCACGGGGTGCCCTCTGGCTGACTACCAGGCCCACGCCCGAAGTGCTGCTGAAGTAGTCCTCCGACCAGTTGGAGGTGCCTGGGGACAGGGGAGGGGCGCTCATCACAGCTCTCGCGATGGTGCACCCTGCGGGCCCACAGGCAGCTCCTGCCCCCAGCACGGGAGGGTCAGCCAGCTCTTCAGATGTGGAAGTCACCCCTAGTTCCCGGGCAGGCCTGGCCACGGGCACACAAGGGCCCTGGCTGGCATTCTGGGGATTCAGTGTCCAACTTGGTCAGGTCACAGCTGGGCAGCTTTCTGTTCTCCAGAGTGCCACTAGGGACCTGGACCCCTTCAGTGGCCCCTCTGTCCTCTGTGGTCAGCATTGGGCACAAGATCATGACCCCTTCAGCATCCTGGTCTGCCACTGCCCTGGGGCCACAGCCCTCTCTAGGGGTTTGTGTCACGTCCACACCCTCAGCCCCAGTGCCCCTCAGCAGACGCAGTGCGTCCTGCCTGGGCCCCCCCGGCACCGGCTCCTCGCCCCGCACTCACCCACGTAGGCTGCCCGCTCTGTGACCATGAACTTGCTGTGGTTCACCCTGCTGAATGGGACATTGGAGTGGTTCCCCACCGGCACGATGAACACCTTCTTCAGGGCACAGAGAGGGGGTCAGGCTGGGTAGGGGGAGGGGTAGAGCTGCCTCCCAAGGGTGCCCCAGGAAGGGCCCTCACCACGTCCACAAAGATGCCGGCAGAGGGGTTGCTGAGTGCCTGCAGGGACCGCAGATAGGGAAACATGGCCGGGTCTGTGTTGCGCCAACAGCTGACCAGGAGACGCACACGGACGCCCCTGTTGAAGGCTGCTGCCCGCAGGGCGTTGTCCAGTACTGGCCAGTACCTGGGGAATGGTGGGCCGGGGGGTGTCGGCAGTGGGGGGTTCTGCCTGTCTGCAGGGCAGCCCCTCCAGGCCCACTGGCCCCACCCATGGGGGCGCACCTGGCCGGGTGGCGGAAGCGGGTGGAGGGGAAATACTCCATCACCGAGACGTGGAGGAACTGTCGGGCCCCCTCCATCACTGCCAGCAGCGCGTCCAGATCCCGAGTGCGTCCGTGGGGGCAGAGCGCGGGCGGAGAGGCCTGTCAGGGACGCTCCATGAGGGCGCTGCGCCCACACCGTGCTGGGCACTCGTCCCCCAGACCGGAACTGTGCACTGCCCTCTGTCACGTCTGGTAGAGCAGCTGGTGTCGTGCAAGGAGAGGGGGTCCCAGGCAGAGGCCCCCTCTCTCTTGGTCCTCACCGACACCAGATGGGCACTGGCCCGGTGTCCAGCTGCAGGCCCTCTCTGCCCCGGAGAAGGAGACGTCTCCACTTCGTCAAGGGAACCTAGGTTGTCCCACCCCTGCACTCCAGTGGAGGGCAGTCATGGTGGGCAGGGCTGGCCACTGCTTGGTCTTTTCTCTGCCCAGATGCAGGGTCTCGAGCTGGCAGTCCTTCCCACCTTGTGACCAGACTCTACACAGGACCTTTGACCCCACCCATAACAGTCTCTATCGGGCTCCCCAGCACCTGCTTGGTCACCTGTCTCAGGGATCGTGCTGATTGAGCACTCCCTCCTTGAAATGAGTCTGCCTCTGCGGACAGCCTGCTGATGGCCAGCCTCTCTTGCCCAAGCTCACTGACCCGGGGTGCGGCTGCGCTGGCTCCCTGAGCTGTCCACACAAGTACGGGGGCAAACCAGGGAGGGCCGAGAGGAGCTGAGTCCCGCGCCAACCCCTCACCGAGAAGTAGGCGGTGGTAGGTACCCCCTGGAAGCGGGCCCGGAAGGGCTGGAAGTAGTTGATGTGGGAGGAGAAGTTCCGAGGCCAGGATTTGGGGAGCGTGGCCTGGGGCGCGCCTAGCACCCAGTAGGTCTGGAAGGTCCTCTCCAGGTCCCGGGCCAGGCGGCTGCAGTTGTGAATGACAGCGCCGAGCTCCTTCACCTGGGGACCAGAGCCAGTGCTGCAGGAGGGGACGGCCGGGTGCCCCATTGCAGCCGCACCCGCGGGACCCAGAGCGGATCGTGTGTTCTGGAATGACACGTGGTCTGATGCCCGAAGCTGAGAACACCGTCCCGTAATTACGAGTGACAGCAGCTGCTGTGATTTGGCTTTTGGACACATTTGCAACTTCTAGAAAGGTATCACGCTGTGTACTCTGCCTGCTTCCCGGATGATGTCCCTGGGACATCTTTGCGAGTGGCTGAATGGCCCTACCGAGCCTGAGTTCGGTGGCGGTGTGTGTGATCCCTGTGACTATCCAGCCAGTGCCCTCTTGTCCCCACTACTGGTACGTTACATGCACAAAGCGGCACCTAGCTTCCCTCAGCCGATTCCTCACAAGGCCCACTTTCTCTAGATGAACCTGGCCATCTGCAGGGCCCCTAGGGTGCCAGGTGGGGAGAAGGCGACAGGCCCCAGTGCCCTGGGCTCACCTGCGTTAAGGACCGCCAGTCCATGTTGGCACTGCCCACGTAGACATGCCGCCCATCCACGACCCAGAACTTGGAGTGCAGAACGCCCCCGGTGAGCTGTCCCATGGGCACCTCCCGCACCTGGGCACCTGGCCAAGGTGCAGAGACAACATGGGCTAGCTCTGGTCAGGTGCTAACTGAGGGTGGGCCTGCTGCCTTCTGGGGCTGACTCCTGTCCTCAGTCCTGCCTGGTTGCTGAGGTTAGTAAGACCTTCTGGTGCTGACACGTGACTGGCCCAGGGCCTCCAGGCCACCTGGCTCCAGGGCTTGAGTTTCTAAGGACTGTCTCCAGCTCCTACTTCCCGGTGGGGGTTCCAGCCCAAGCTCACCCACCCTGGGAGCTGGGACCGCCTGGCGCTCTGTCCTCTGGTAGACGACACACCCTGCTTAGGACACCCTATTCGTGGTGAGCTGACTGAAGGAGCTCGGAGCCCGGCCCCCCTCCCCGGCACAGCTGAGGCGGCACAGGCTCAGAGCCCACTCGACCTCTTGCCAGGCGGCCTGCCCGCTGTCCCCACCCAGAGGTACAGGTGCCCACCCTGGGAGGCCAGTGCCTGCAGGTCCGTGGAGTTCCTGGCCAGTGTCGGCTGGCTGGTGGCCACAACCAGGGAGACATTCTTGCTCAGCAGCTGCTGCAGCTTCTGCAGAAGAGCTTCACCCTGGGTACCAGGCTAGCCGTGAGGCTGCCCTGTCCGGGTCTAGGCCAGGGGCGACCCTTGCTGTGCTGGCCCACTACTCCTTAGCACCTCAGCAGGCCCCAGATCTCACCCAGGAGGCCACCCCTGCTATCCCCGACCACCTACAGCTCAGGGTCAGGCCAAGCTCTTGGGGCCACAGGGACCTGCAGCCAGGATGAGTCCAAGGCCTCTGTTCTTCAGGCCCCTGGATGCCTCAGGGCTTCTGCCTGTAGGCCCCAGAGGAATCACCTAGCCCTCTCCCTCCCCTGCAAGCCAAGACTGACGTGTGGCCAGTGGGGCAGGGACCTTGGCATCAGGGCAGGGTCTGCGGGGTCATACCAGCTGGGAGGACGAGTCGTGGATGCCGATGTCAGCCCCCGTGAGGGACCAGTAGTAGGAAGCCACATGGACACTCTCCTGGGCCATGTCCAGCAGCCGCAGCCAGGCCTGGGCCAGGGGCTGGATGGCTGGACTAGGCGCTAATGGCAGGTCCTGGGGAAGACTTTCCACAAGAACAAGCCTGCAGAGAGCGGAGAGGCAGCTGCGAACCCTGCGCACAGCCCGCTGCTCAGGAGGGGGGTGGCAGGTCATCCCACAGACAGGACGGGGCAGTCCTGACCCAGAGGGGTGCACGCAGCTTGTGGGCCTGGTGTCGCTGGCCCAGAAGGAGAGGGGCTTGGCCAGGAGGTGGTGCAGGCTTTTGTCCAGCTGTGCAGGATGGGGTGGTGAGTCAGGTGTGCCTCGGGGCAGGCTCCATCCTGGGTGTGAGGATAGGGGGCAGCGACCCCCAGGAGTGGAATGAAAGGTGGCAAGGGGCCAAGTCCAGCCCGCAGGTGTGTGTCAGCAGGCCAGCGGCCAGCAGTGCAGGGGCCCTGCCACAACCAGCCCACATCTGCTACAAGGGACCCCCGGCTGCCCTCTCTGTGACCAGCCTATGCTGCCTGCCCTCCCCAGGACCCTCGCTTCCAGAGAAGGTGGAAGGGGTCAGGGTCTCTCCTGGGGCTGCAATGGATGAGCTCTGGCCGAGGTGGGGACAGGGCTTCCCTGAGGGTGGCCCGCAGAGGGGGACACAGTCTTCCCCGGCGATTCGTGGCACTCACTGACACTCGTCTTTTGGCAGCCTGGACCTTGCCTCCTCTCCCCACTGCTCCCAGACCAGGCAGGAGCCAAGACTGCAGGACACAGGGGGCTCTTCCTCGGGATGTCCCAGGCCCCAGACGGGAGGCCGTGCTTGCCACAGGAGAAGAAGAGTTGGGGTCCCCAACCACAGCACGGCCAGGGCTCCCAGCACCTGCAGTCAACATGAGCATCACCCTAGGGCCCTGGATGACTCTGGCTGCCCAGGATGGATATGGGGCTGTCTGGGCTTGTAGGGGACAGCATTGGCTGGGGTCAGGGGTGATGCCCCATACTGGGGAGTATCAGGGTGGCCGGACCCCTCTGATGCTGGAGCCACACAGTAGTCGTCTGCTTCTCCAGACCCCCGTGAACCAGGCCCGTGGGCAGGTGGGCAGACCCTCCGGCTCGGGCTGCCAGGCTTGCCTTGCTCACTGGTCAGGGTGTCTCACGCCCCACAGTCCCACACGGCTGACCAGATTCTGTCCTCCTCCCAGTCCTGTGAGGCTGTGGGGTCCCTACTCCCTTCCACCTCCTTCGGGATCCTCGTCCTACCATCCTGGCCCCACTCTTTCGTTGGCTGTGGTGGGCTGTGGACCAGGGCCACCAGGGGGTCCGCAGGTGTCTCTGTGGAGGTCTCAGCGCCACCTGTAGGGGACAGAGTCATCAGCAAGCAAGGGGCAGCCTGGCTGCTGGGCTGGGGAAGACGGGAGACACCACTTTGTCGGGGTCCTACCGTCAGGCACCACTGGAACCCCCAGGAGCCTCCTTACTCCAGCCTGAGGTGGCCACCAGGTCTAGGGCTACCCAGCCACCCCCCGGGCTTCCCCTTCTGGCCCTCAACCCAGGTAGAGTAGCGCTTTGGGGACAGTCTCCACACGACGCCCTAAGTGGCTGGGCTCTTCCAGCACTGGTCTTTCACTGGTGTCGGTGTGTCAAAGAGCTAGCAAGCTCAGATCAGAACCGAAGGCCTGGGATGTCGCAGGAGGGAGGCCTGGCGGTCCGCGTTTGAATACCAGCCGTGACGCCCTCTGGAGCACAGTCCCCCAGACACACAGGGTCACCGCGAGCTGGAGGCCACCTGACGGCAGCTGGCTTGTTTTCCCTTTTGGTTTTGGTGTGTGGGGGTGGGGGCCCTGGGGCTGTGAGTTTCCTCTGGGTCTCCCCTGTAGGGTATCTGGGAGTCTGAATCTCAGTTCCTTGTTTCAACCACAGGCAAGTCTGAAACACATTTCTGCTTTCTCTGCTGGGCCTCTCAGCCCAGACCTATAAATAACTACTTTCCTTCCCGGGTCCTGGCCCCAAATGGCCACACCTCTGGTTCTGCTGGAGGCACCGAGGGCAGATGGCCCAGCTTCGGCGTGGCGGTCCTGGGGCAGAGGACTGAACTGGACCTCTCAGTGGTTCCTGAGGTCCCGGAGAGATGTCTCCTCCCTGGACACGAGCAGACAGCTCCCAGAGGCCAGCCCCTACAGTGAGGGGGCTCTGTGTGCAGTTCTGTACTCGTGCCCGAGACCCTTGGGATGGGAGCTCCTCCCACCCAGACCTGGCTGTGGGGCGCCGTGTGGTCTGGGGCCACAGCTGGGCCTCAAGGCCCTGGACTCTGCTCGGGCTGTATCCTGCTGGTCAGAGGTCAGCACCCCTACAGCCAAGGGTGGGACCCAGGACTGGGCCTGGAACTCCAGAGTGGTGTGGGCAGTGGTGCCCCGGAAACCACTGTGAGAGAGTCCACAGGGGCAGGAAATTTCAGGGAGCAGCAGCAAGGGTCAGACCTCTCACTGCCTAGAGCGCCCTCCTGCTCCCCTACTCACAGCAGGGCCTACGGTGCCTCCTCCGTCACGGACTTGGGGGAGGTAGCTAGGGGATGTCCTGGGCTGGGGCCAGGTGAGGGGGCCCAGGATGCCACTGGAGAAGCTGTTCCCCATGCCCCCAGCACCACACATCCCTAAAACATCCCCCATTCTGGAGCCACTAAAGGCACCTCCTGGGAGCAAGGTCCCCCAGAGCTGTCACCCCCCCATGTTCTGACACCCCAGACACCGACTGGCTGTGGCCAGGAGAAACAAGGCCCTGGGGGAGCCTGCATGTCCTGTGTCCCTGCAGCGGGGCTGCCCATTTGGAGACAGTGACCTACTAGCAGTGAAACCTCCAGGCTGTGGGGACCCGTGTGGAGAGCCCTGAGCCTTCCCAGCCCTGGTGGTCACCATCAGGACCCTGCAGGCAGCAGGGGTCTCGGTTGAGGGCCCTCTGGCCAGAGTTCCTGACCTGCCCGGCCTGAGGTACGGCTGTGGGTTGGGGACACACAGGGAGCCCCACAGTCCCCTGCAGGGACCTTGCCTGCCCGACGGCATCCCACCACCTACCTCGGTTGTGGCTGCCTTGGCATCCATCCTGTCCAGCACAGCCGGGCCGGCTCAGCACCGCCTCTGCTGCGGCCCCCACCTGCTGCTCTCTGCCACCGCTGCTTCCCCGCCCAGCCGCTTCCTCTCCGTCAGGGTGCCCAGCTTCCCACCCCAGGGCAGATCCGCAGGGCGGGGCCTGAGCCTTTCTCCTTGAGAAAGTCTCCTCTTCCGGTGGGGGCTACCATGGTCACAGGCCCAGCCGCCGAGTTAGGCTGGCCTGCAGCCTCTGAGATCCAAAGACCAGCAGCAGCAGAAGCACAGCTGGCCTCTGCCACACCTGCCAGGTCTGAGGAGCGCCTTGACAGCCCCCAGGACCCACTCAGGCCTGCGGCCCCCAGCCTCTGGGGGTGACGACAGCTTCACCGCCTCACCATCATGGCGCTCCTCAGAGAGCGGACCTCCTGGAAGTCCCCCAGGACGCCCCTTTTCACCTCGTGAGCCCCCCCTTAGTCACGGGGTCACTTACCAGCAAGGGAGGCAGGGGAAGGGAGCTGGCTGGGACCCCCAACCTGGAGGAGACACGGGGGCTGTGGCTGAGACCAACGGCCTGTAGAATACAGGGGTGCAGCTGGGACCCTGACATCAGAGCAGGCCAGGCCTGTGGGTAAAGATGTGTGCCCACAGTCCTCTCAGCAACTAGCAGCCCCTTGGGCCCAGCTCACTGCCCGCCAAGAAGGAGAGAGCCAGCTCTGCTAGGGTGGTGCTGTCCCTCAAGAGGGGTGCCTGCAGGACGTCAGGGTGCCTCCAGACCGCTCAGGCTGCCCCAAGGGCATTGCCTGCAGGTGCCCGGGTGACATCTGCACTGCCCACCAGCAGTTACTGCCGTGTCATGAGGGACCACAAGCGGCCCTCCCAGCACGGTCTCTGGGACTCACACACAGCGACTGAGCAGGACTGTACAAGCCAGGTGGATGGGACCTGGGACGGCTGGGTGATGTGTCAGCTGGGCCACAGCCCCCAGCATCATGTGGTTGTCCCCTGCTTCGTGTGTGACGGGCCCCGACCTCTCTGTGCTGTGAGGCAGGATTGGTGTGGGATGTGGTCTGCGTGTCAGCACGCAGGGCGGCGTGACTCAAGTCCCGCCCTGAGTGCAGGTGTCCCCTTCCTGGGACGAAGCCTGCATCTGAAGTGTACGCATGGGGGTCCCACCTGGACTAAAGACACGCCCTTCCCAGGGCACGGTCTGCACCTGAGCTGTACCCCTGGATGGCCTGGTGGGAACTCTATCTTGGCATCTGGGTCCCACATACCGTTTGTTGAGGGGCTTCCCCTTTTTCGCTGACCCTCTGCAAGCATGACGTCGTTCTCAGGGACTGCTCCCTCCTTACAACATGTCCAAGGTACTTGAGACAGTCTCGCTGTCCTTGCTTCTAGGCACACTCTGACTGTCTTCCATCCATGGCAGGTGTGTTGTTCTCCTGTGGCCCACAGCAGCCCACGGCAGCCCACGCACGGCAGCCCACGGCACGGCAGCCCACGCTGTGGTCAGTCTTCTTCGGCAAACATCATAATTCAAATGCATCAGTTCTTTTTCTGGACTTCATCATTGTATGCCAGCTTCCACATGCGTGTGAGGTGACTGAAAACACCACGGCTTGGTGAGGCGCACCTTAGTCCTTAAAGTGACATCTTTGCATTTGAATGCTTTAAAAAAGTTTTTTGCAGCAGATTTGTGCAAAGCAATGCACTGTTTGATTCTTTGCTGCTTCCATGGGCATTGATTGTGGATCCCAGTAAAATGACATCCTTGACAACTACTCCAGTCTTTTCTCTGTTTATCATGATACTGCTTATTGGTTCACTTGTGGGGATTTTTGTTTTATGTTGAGGTATAATCGACACTGAAGACTCTGGTCTTCCATCTTCATCAGCTAGTGTCATGGACTGAACTGTGTCCCCCAAAAATGTGTGTAGCAATTTGGCTGGGCCGTGATTCCTGGCACTGCGTGATGTTCCTCCGTGTTTAAATCCTGCCTCTGTGATGTTAATAAGGGTACAGGCGCTGCGGCTGTGTTGGTGGCACAGGACGCGACACGTGTGGCTGTACTGTGCCTTGCTATGATCTCGAGATACAAGGGAAAGAAGCCGGCAGCAAGGTTTGGGGCCCTCTACCAGCAAAATGCAGTGCCTTGGAAAAGACTCTGGGTCCCGGTGCCTGAGAAGCTCCCAGGCCAGCGGGAAAGTGACACAAGGACCTTCTTCCAGAGCCAACAGAGAATGACTTTCCCTGGTGCTGACACCCTGAATCAGGGCTTTTAGCCTAGGGGACTGTGGCAGAATAAAATTTCTCTTTTCAAAACCATCCACTTGGGGTACTTCTATGACAGCAGCACTAGATGATGCAGACAGTTGGTGATTCCAGTCCTCTTCCATTTCGGGCAAGCAGGGTGGTGTCACTGGCACGGCACAGGTCGTTAATGAGTCTTTCTCCAGTCCCATGCTCGAGTTCTTCTTCATATGGTCCAGCTTCTCAGATTATTGGCTCAGCACACAGATTGAGTAAATATGGTGAAAGGACACCACTCCTACCTTTCCTAAACGAAACCACACAATATGCCCTCATTCTGTTTGAACAACTGTGTCTTGGTCCACATACCGGCTCTTCTGCAGTGTTCTGAAATTCCCTTTCTTCACAATGGTATCCAGAATTTGCTGTGATCTGCACAGTCAAACGCAGGACCCATCTGACACAGGCAGATCAAACCTTCATTCCATGTCCTTTTCTGAATCTGGCTTGAATTTCCAGCCGTTCCATCTTGAAATATTGCTGCAACCAATTTTGAGTGATCTCTACAAAATTTTACTTATGTGTGATATTAACAATACTGTTCTGCAACTTCTACTTTCAGTTGGATCATCTTTCTTGGGAATAGGCATAAACATGGATCTCTTCCAGTTGGCTGGCCAGGTAGGTATCTGTCCTCCAAGTATCCTTGCACAGAGGACTGGACACGCACAGTTCAGCACCAGTTTGTGCAAGCATCTCTGTTGGTGTTCCTTCAGTGCCTGGAGCCTTGTTTTTTACCAGCATCTTCAGGGCGTCTCAGACTTCTTCCTTCAGTATCATTAGTTCTTGAATACAAGCCGTCTACCAATGCGGCTGAACATCAACCAATTTTTCTTGATACAGTGACTGTATGTATTCCTTTTATCTTCTTTTAATGCTTCCCATGCCATTTAATATTCTCCAATCCACCTTTTAACCGTCTTAGTGGGCTTTAAAAAAAAAAAAAAACAAAAAAACTGTCTCTGTCTCTTTTTCTTTTAGTGATTACAGTTTCCAACATGATGCTTTTCCAGATCTGACTATATTTGCATTCTTTTGCTCTTTGCTCATCTTTCCAATACCATTTTTACTTGTCCCTTTCTTCTTGCTGGGATTGAAAATGCCTTTCTCCAGAGATGATTACTATCTGATTCTGCAGGACCCAGGGATTACTATCAACCCCGAATCACTTTGACTAATTTTCTCATCCTGGAGGTCCTTTCACTATTTGGAGTTGCATAAATTTGAACCCTAAACCCACATGAACGCGAGGAAGGCCTGAGACAAACCCAGATGGCTTTAAAGTCTTATTTTCTTCTCTCTTTCTGTAGCTTAGTAAAAAGCGAACTCAGCAGTTACGAGTTAGCTTAATGGACAGCAAGTGGAAGGCACAGTCTGAGAGCCAAAGTTCCTCTTTAAAATGAGCACACTACTTAGTCCATGTCTCAGTTATCTAACGATGCTATAGCAGAAATATCACAAGTGGGAGGCTGTAGAAGGCTGACACAAGACCTATTGAGGCAAAAGTGCTGAAAATCACAGGATGGACAAACACAGAGTATTCCACAGCTGTGAAAGAACATACCACCTTCAAAGGGACAATAATCAGGCTTTTAACTTCTCCAAACTAGGAAAGCCAGGAAAAAAGGAAGCAACACTATAAAACATTCTGGGGGGAAGAATCATCAACTAATTATTCTAAATTAATTTAAATTCTAAATTAAATTAAAAAGAAAGACACAAATACAGTAATTTTCAAACACTCTGCCTTTCCAAGAAATGGACCGAATATATCATTGCAAATCTGTACTCGAAACAACAACAAAATACCACCAAACAAGAAACTAGACTACATGGAGTCTTCTGGAAGATGATTCCAGAGGGAAACATAAAATGCAGGTGGGAAGAAGCGACCAGAAAAGCCAATCTGTTGATAAGTCTAAACACGAACTGTCTATACGAATTAATAGTTTATCGTAGACGGTAAAATATGTGTAGAGTTTAAGCACCTCCAAAAACAGCGTCAAGTGACAAATGACAGGGCTGTGGGCATAGCATAAAAGACAGAACAGAAGTAGATGGTTTAAAGCACTGGGCAGTCTTTGATTTGACCAGGATGTGATAAAAGTGCAAATTCACATTAGATTCTAATACGTGAAGGATGAATCTTATAACTGAGTTTTATGATCATAATAGCACAGCTTCCAGCACCACAGCAGCACACAAGCCACCACAATACAACAAACTGACAGACACCAAATGCTGGCAGCGTCACCCATGGTGACCAGGTTTCAGCTGAGCTTCCGGACTAAGACACTAGGAGAAAAGGCCTGGGTCTACTCAAGAGAACCTGGTCTAGCTAGCGAAAACTTTACGACTGGTAGCAGAACAGTCAGACAGGGTGCTGGAAATGAGCCCCTCCCCAGTTGGAAGGCACTCAAAATGCAACTGGGCAAGAGCTGCCCCCTCAAAGGAGAGGCGCCCCTAATGTTGAGGCAGAGTCAGGGTCCCAGCACCTTCCCTTGCTGAGATGGCCCAACTCTGGACGAGAAGGGACAGCTGCAAACATCCATTCATAACAGGAGCCTGGAATGTACGAAGCAGGAGTCTAGGAACACTGAAATGTAATGGATAAACATCAGTATTCTCGGCATCACTGAGATGAAATGGGCCAGTGCTGGACACTCTGAACTGGACAATCATATGGTCTACTATGCTGGGAATGAAAAATTAGAAAGGAATGACATGATATTCATGGTCAAAAAGAACATTTCAAGGTCCAACCTGGAGTAGAACACTGTCCAGGACTGGACAATATCCAGATGTCTACGGAGTGGAACACTGTCCAGGACAGGACCATATCCGTATGTCTACAGGAGGACCAGTTAATACGACAAATATCCAAATTGACACACCAACCACCGAAGCCAAAGATGAAACTGAAGTTTTTACCAACTTCTGCTAGAAGCGGTCAGACACGTGGTGACGCTGCACTGACAGTCACTGGTGATTGGCTCGTAAAAACTGAAAACAAAGAAGAAAGATAAGCAGTTGGACAACAGGGCCTTGGTGACAGAAATGCCACTAGAGGTCACAAGATGGAATTCTGCAAGACTAATGGCTTCTTTGTTGTAAATACCTTTTTCAACAACACGAACAGTGATCACACAAGCGGACTTTGCCAGATGGAAGACACAGGAATCAGATCAGCTACATCTGCGGAAAGAGACGATGGAAAGGCTCAGTATCGTCAGTCAGAACAAGGCCAGGGGCTGAGCAGAACAGGCCATCGACCGCTCATGTGCAAGTTCACGTGGAAACTGAAGAGAGTGAAAGTGTGCCCTTGAGTATACCCCAGCTAACTTCAGAGACCGTCTGAAGAACAGATCGGATGCATGAAACACTAGCGGCCAGAGACCAGAAGAGTTGTAGAAGGATGCCAAGAATCCCCTGCGTATCAGGGAGAACCTGGAACTCAATCTTGAGTGTAGAGAGGCTAAAGCAAAGGAACCGATGATGTGGAGGTGCTGAACAGGGTTCCCAGGATAGCTCGAGAAGACCAAGTGCTGTGATACAACGCTCAGAGACTCAGGGTTAGAAAACCCGAAGTGGAGAACACGCTCCCTGCTTCTCAAGCACAAAGAACTGAAGGGACAGTGCTAGCCTTGAGGGACAATAGATAAGGATTCCATGGGGACAATTTTTTTCTTCCTCTTTTTTTCCACATAAACTCGCATGCTTACCTGTACGCAGCTCCCACTGCTCTCCCTGCCCAGCGACAGCACACCTCCAAGGGGAGAATATTAAATGGCACAGGAAGCATCAAAAGAAGATGAAAGGGATACAGAATCATTGCATCAAAAAAATGAGCTTAGCCACTGAAGGAGGCCATGTGTGACGGAGGACTGGAGTGACCGAAGGAAAAATGCAAAGCTGCGCTGAAGGCTCTGGTGGGAAGCAAGGCTCCAGGTACTCACAGGACACCAGCTGAGACGTGTCCACAAACGGATGCAGCGCTGGAAGCGCTCAGTCCTCGATGCCAAGAAATCTGGAAGACAGCGGCCTGGCCAGCCACTGGAAGAGACACAGATTGGTGCCCATTCCAAAGAAAAGCCACCCAGCAGAACACAGAAATTATCAAATGGTATCATTAATGTCACACACAAGTAAAATTTTGCTGAAGATCCCTCAGAAGCACTCATAGCAGCACACTGACAGGGAACTGTCGGAAAGTTAAGCCCGATTCAGAAGAGAACATGGAATGAGGGACATTATTGCCAACGTCGGATGGATCTTGGCTGAAAGCAGAGAATACAAGAAAGACGTTTGCCTGTGTTTCAAAGGCATTTGGTTGTGTGGATCATAACACATTATGGATAACACGCAAAATATGAGACAGCCAGAACTTTTAACTGTGCTCATGAGGAATCTGCCAGTGGATCCACTGGATCCCGAGGCCGTCACTGGAACACAACAAAGGGACACTGCATGGTTTCAGGTCAGGAAAGGTGTGTGTGAGGACAGTACCCTTTCATCATACTTGATCTGTGTGCGGGGCAGACGATCTGAGAAACTGGGCCGTGTGAAGAACTCATCGTAAGTTCTTTCACAGGCGTTTCACCAGATCTCTGATACGGAGAAAAACAAGTGAAGCTGTGCCCCAGACTGGTAGCTACGTGCCAGTGTGTCCACACACACCCCGAGTATTGGGTGACCCATGCCCGTGCCCTGAAGACTGCTGGCTACATGCCAGTGTGTCCATGTATGCCCCGCTATTGGGCAATCACATGCTCAACCACAGTTTGTGCAGCCACATCCTTGGTGAACGTTCCAGGACACCTGTCCTTCGTTTGTACAACAGAATCTTCCAGATCTTCCAGTTCTGTTTCCGTTTAGCTCAGTTCATTTTTCAATCCATCTTTTCTCTCTAGCTTTTTAATAGAAGCAGCAAGGAGAAGCCACCCAGCCCCTTCAGGTCTCATCAGACAGATATCGGAGTTCGTCACTTACGAGTCCTACCTCCCACCAAACCTCTGAGCATCGTTCAGACACGTTATTTCCACCACAGAGAAAGCATCGCCCCTTGCCTTGTCCAGTGGCACGGTCATCCGTTTCTTTCAAAGCCTTGTCAGAGGTACACTGAGCGTCACAGCCCTGACCACTGTCGGTAGCTGGAGCCACGGGTGTTCCCTCCGATGAGGAGGACCTTCTTGAGAGCACTCCTCCCTGCCTTCTGAGCCCTCATCAGAATCGCCTTTGACATCCACAGTTGTACCTCTTCCCTGCAGTCTAGGCTTTCACTGTCAGGCACTCTTCCAGCCTCTGCCCATTACTCAGTCTCAAAACAGCGTTCGGGCTGTAGGTAGGTATTGCTTAGGGCAGCACGCTCGGTACCCAATTCTGAGTTATTTAGTGCCACTATGACGGAAGTACCACAGCTGGATGGCTGTAGCAAGCAGACATCTATTATCTCACCGTCTAGGAGGCTAGAAGTCCAAATTCCAAGCTCTGGCTCTAGGGGAAGACTCTGTCCCTCTGGCTGCCTCCGGAGGAAGGTCGTTGTCTCTTCATGCTCTGCTTCCGGGTTCCTTGGACACCTCCAGTTATCTGTCTCGACGTCTATAACAGGAATAGCACAACAGGATATCGTTAACCAAGTCAAGCTGATTCTCTCACAGTGAGGAGGCTGGAAGTCCAAATTCCAAATGCCTGCTCTAGGGGAAGGTTTTCTTTCTCGGTCAGCTCTGGAGGAAGATCCTTGTCACCAGTCTTCCTCTGACAGATGACCTGCTCCGCAAAGGGACACTGGGTCCCCAGGGCAGGCCGTGCTCCTAGCGCATCTTTCTTGGTGGCAGGAAGTCCCCATGTCTCTCTGCTCACTTCTGTCTTTCGTATCTCAAAAGATGTTGGTTTAAGACACAACCTGATCTTATAGAGAATGAGTCCTGCCTCATTAAAAACGCTGCTGGCAGTCTCCCTCACTAATGTCACAGAGGTGGCATTTACAACACACAGGTATATCACGGCAGATAACAACGGTGGGATAATCACACAGTCCTAGGAGTCACGGACCAGCCAAGCTGACGCACATTTGGGGGGTCACAATTCAACCTGTAACAGCATCCATCTCACCCCATCTCCCCTGTGCCCTATTATTTAATCTCTTTCACATCTCAAAAGAGATGGACGCAAGACACATCCTACAGAATCCCGCCTCATTCACGTAACAAAGACAACCCACTCCCCAGTGGGGTTACATGTCTGAAGGGTGTAATTTAACCCATACCAGAGGACACAGCATAATAAGTGATTATTTATTAACCCCCATGAACGAAAAATAAGACAAGGACTAGATGGTCTGTTTCTAGTGCACCACTTTAATGTGGAGTTTTTCTCCATCATTAAATTTTAGCAATTTATTTGCAATGTAGTGATTATCTTTATTTGCTTATTTATTTCTGTGAGGGTTTGTTGGGTTCCTGGATCCATAGGCTTAGAGTTCCCATCAAATTTGAAAATCAGGGGCACTATTTCCTTGAAGATTTTTTCTGTGACTCCAGCTGCGTGTCAGACTGTTGACACTGGCTGGCAGCGGTGGCCCGTTTGTTTTCCAAGGTCTTCTGTGGTTCCCTTTGGGTGGCTTCTACTGTTGTGCCTTCAAGTTCACTGACCGTTTTTCTGCAGTGTCCAACTTCTGTTGGTACCACTCAGTGTCTGTCTTGCTTCAGATATTGTACCTTTTCATCTGTAAATATTATCCTGCTTCTTTGCACATCTGGCCATTTTTTATTGACTATTAGACATTGTAAATTTTATATTATTGGATGTTGATTTTTGTTGTATCGCTTTAAGCAGTTTGGGCTTTGTTTTGGCAAAGTTGGCTGGACTCATTCTTTTCTTTTCTGAGACTTGTTTTCAGGCTGCTTTAGGGCAGTGCTACCAGCAGTTAAGTCCTGGACGACTAACCAAAAGGTTGCAGTTTCATACCCACCCAGAGCCGCCCCGGAAGAAGACATGGTGAGCTGCTTCCGAACAATCGTACACAGCCTCGACACCACGGACCACAGCCCTGCTTGGACACGTGGGGTCGCTGTGAGTCGGGGTGCACTCAAGGGCACTGACAAGACAGCAGGCTCTAGAGCGGCCGTTAGTCCAGGGCCAGTGTAAGCCACCCCGGCAGTTCCCTTCTGACGACCCCATCCAATCTCCTGTGTCGCACGAGACCTCTGTCCCCGGGCGGTACAAGCACCAGTTCTGCCAAGGCCCACATTAGTGCCGAGGCTGTAGCCTCCAGAGCTCAGGTGGGGAATTCCCTGGTCTTGTGCGTTTCTTTTCAGGCATGTGGTCTCTCTCTGGCTCTCTCTCTGTGCAGTCCTCGCCTTGCCAGTACTCTGCACGGCCAATTCTAGCTGCCTCGGCCCCCTAGACTCTGACCCAGGTCTCCTCAGCTGAGCACCAGCGCCAAGTTCTAGAGGCCTGAGCTTGGATCTAGAAACTGCCCCAGGCAGTACGTGGAGGTCATTGCGGAGCTCACACCGTTCCTTTCCTTTCTCCCAAGGGTCCCAGCCCTACACAGTCTGTTGTACAGGGTCTGAAAACTGCTTTTTCATGTATTTGTCTGTTTTTCCTGCTGTTCACAATGAAAAGTTAAACCCACTCCTTGCCACCCCAAGTAGAAGTCCACATTAGGACCTGACACTCTTCTTCAGCTCAAGACCAGCAGATTTCTCACAAATATTCTCTTCTGAGCATGGTCTCAACGCTTGGTCATTCTTCCTTTGAATGTTTTTTTCTAGGAATATTCCTTGCAAAAGAAGGTCACTGTTGTCTGCATGGACAACATGTGAGCTTCTCCCTGAAGATCAAGTTTATGTCACCAGTGACACCAGGAACCGAAGGCGAGTTCATGGATCTATGAATCGTCCATCCCGACATGCTCTCATTGGCTTGTTCCAAATAATTCAGGGTCCAAGGGTGGCTCGGAGCCCCCAAGCCATCAGCCCACCACCAGCAGTTCCCACACCTCCGTCACTGAGGTGTCTCTCTCCCAAACACATACCACCCCCTCCCCTGGACTCTGAGACCCTCGCGCGCTCCCACCTAACCCCTCATTTGAGCCGCACAACTGCCGCCATGAGGGCCCATCTCGGGCACCGTGTCCACCTGGACATCCCCCTCACCTTCCTGGCCCCCTTGCAGACCGCTCCATCTCCTCTGCCTCCCAACACGAACCCTGGTTCCTGGCTCTGGTCTTGTCTCCCAGCTCCTCTCCGGAGCCTTCCAACCCTTCCTTCACAGGGGATTCCAGCTGTCCTCTCCACTGCCTGGTCACCTCGCTCCCAGAGTCGAGACCTTCCTGGCTCTGAGCAGACCAGGCTCCTGAAGACATGAGTGAATGCCAAGTCCTTGGGGCCTGTCTGGTCTCCCACTGCATGTGCCACAAGGCACTGAGGTGGTCTGGGGATGCCAGTACACAGAAGGTCTTCAGGAAGTCACGCTGCTCTGCTGCCCTGTCTCTGCTCACCCTCCTCCACCAAGGTGGCCAGGCTGCAGAAGTCCATGCAGGGTGGAACCCCAGAAGCGGGGCTCAGGCGGACAGAGGAGCCAAGGGCCCCAGGTGGTCCGGACTCCCGGCTGTGAAGACACAACCCTCATACTCTTGTTGGTTCTTTTTCCACCTGCTAGTTCCAGCACAGGTCGGGAAGAAGTGGGGCATTCCGTCTCCAGGGGCCGTCCCTGGGCGAGGAGGACGAGGGGCTGGACAAGGCCCCGCAGAAACGTGGGGCCTATCAGGAGCACCCCCCGGCGGCAGTCCCACAGACAACACCGCAGCTGCTCACACCCCCAGGCGCCTAGCGCTGCTTCCAGAGGTGGGGAGCGCTGTCTGCCTTTTCCAGCTGGTCCGACCCAGAGCAAAGGTTTCCGTCTCCGGGACCTAGACCTGAGCCTCCAGGGAACGTCCGCGACCACACTCACCAGCTCGCTCCGGCGCAGCCTTAATGGCCGGGCAGCCGCAGGGCTTTCTTCTCCTGCCTGCCAGCCGGGGCTGCCACAGACCAGCCAGAGCTGGGGCTGGACGCAGGAGAGGCAGCGCCAGGGCAGAGCAAGCCATACCGGGACCCGGGGTTGTCGCCGCGGCCAGCGGGGGTCCCTATGTCTAGAGGGGCAGCCCTGCAGGCCCAGCCCAGTGGACTCTCAGCCTGCCGCTCGCCGGGTCCAGCAGGACGCGGCCGCGGGCCCCGGGGTCCTCCCTGCAGCCCGAGGCGGCAGGGACAGTGGCGGACCCCGGGGCGTGCAGGCTGGCGGGCCGCCTGGTAGCTCCGCTCAGGAGCAGACAGGGAGGTGGGGCGCCGTGGGGTGGGGGGGCACAGTCACCCTACGGCCGCCGGTACCGCCCACCCGCTGCGGCTGGCACATCTCCCAAGAGGGCTGCTGGCTGCTGCTAACGTTGGGGGGTTTTAACGCAACTACATCGTGTTTTTAAGGAGCAAACATCTGGTAGTTTCTTTCTCCGTACGGTTGCCACCTAGTGGGAAGGCCTCCGAATTGCAGCCTCCGCTGGTCTTGGGGTCCAAGCGGATTTTCAAGGTCCCCTGCCCGCTATCCACCTTCCTGCAGGAGGCCGGGGAGCCCTTCATTGAGAACAATATCCAGGGCGAATCCAGACCAAGGTGGCGGACGCTTGTGTGCCATCGTGTGATAGAATGATTTATTAGAACTCCATGACGAATCATATAAAATAACCATTTTCTTAGACACCCATAAGCCCACCTGAGAACGAACACCTCCGAAAAGCCAGACAAATAAATTACATACTCAAATCAGGGCTGGGCGGCGTGGGGAGGGAATGAAAGAACTGAGCATGGAGGGGTACGAACTTGGGAACAAAACATGGTACAGCAGTTACCAGGGTGAGGGCAGAGGGAAGAGGACGTCTTGGAGGAAGGCACCGCCCGGGGGTCTCCAGGTCCGTCTGCGGGCCATCCTCTGGGGCATGCAGGGCGGCGGGGCCGGGCCAGCACCCCTCCAAGCCGGCGGGCAAACAGCAGGCTCCCCGGCGGGGCGGGGCCTCCCGGGGCGGGGCCTCCCGGGGCCCCTCCCACCCGACGTAGACCCAGGCGGGGCCGCTCAGGACCCCCGCGCTCCACTCGGCAGCCGCCACTTGGGGACTGGCCACCACGGAGCGGACCCACGCCCGCTGGTCAAGGTGGGACACCCCCGCCCCCACCCTCCAGGGCCATCGGCTCTTTGGCTTAGACTCCAGAAGATTCGGGCCCTCAGAGAGGCCGAGCCCTGATCACCTGGCATGGTCCCCGCTGAAGGAATCCTGAGAAAACGGAACTGCGCCAGGCCCGGCCGGGCTCCCCCCACAAGAACACAGGAGCCCACAAATGCCCAGTTAATGCCCACAGCACCCCGGGGGGTGGCTAACGAGGAGGCAAGATGTCCAGGGCCGCCCGTTTGGAAGCCTGATTTCTAGCCATTTCGGTCCAGCTCACCTCCATCGCAGGGGCCAAAGGCCCCAGAAATCCAAGTGCGGAGACCGGCACCCCCGGCAGGGGCATACCACGGCTTTCACTGGGGCTCCTGCGGGCATGGGTGTCTGCATGGGTGCACCTATATCCAGGTGTGTGTAGATGTGTCTGCATGTGCGCACGTGACTGTGTGTGTACCTGGGTGCAGGTGCACACAGGCGTGTCTGCATGGGCTCTTGTGTGCAGGTCCATGTGTCTGCATGTCAATGCCTATATACAGGTGTCTGCACATGCGTGCCTGTGATGTATGTCTGCACCTGTGTCCAGGTATGCAGATGAGCACACCTGTGTGTGCGCAGGGCTGGCTCTGGGTGGCCTGATTGCGTTCCACCCAAAGCCCACCCTCCGCGGTGCCCGCAAGGCAGCCCACCAGCTCTGTGGGTTTGGCAGTTGTATTGGCACCAAAGACTCAGCACAGTGGGGTTCTGGCCCCAGAACCTCCACAGCCATGCCCCGCAAGGCGGCTGGGCTGGGGACAGCTCTGGCCTTGGCTCAGTGGCAAGCCCCAGCTCCTGGACAGAGCTGTGCCCCCGGCCCAGCCCACCCTTCTTTCTCCACAGCCCAGGGGCATGCACACCAGTCCAGCTTTCTCTCTGTTTGGCACTGAGTGCTCTGGCCTGTCCCCCACCAGCTGGCCAGCACAGACCCTGCAGGTGAGACTGCGGAGCTCCGGGGCGGCCCCTCTGACAGAGAAGCCCACTCTGTGGGGCCGGGGAGGCTCCGCCGTGGCCAGGACCACTTGCTCCTTCCAGCAAGGCAAACAGGACTGCAATGGTGAGGAGGCAGGGACACAGACAGGCCTGGGGGTGACTGTGGCTCAAGTGGGGAGGGTGCCAGCTGGCCACACCAGCTGCAGGGTATGGCACATGTGGGGGTCTTGTTGGTGAGCCAGTCAGCATGGCCAGGCAAGCGGGGACACAGGACACATGGCATGGAAGGCGGCCTAGATCAGAAATCCCTGGCTGTCGGGGAGGAAGCCGGGCAGGAAGCCGGGCTCCGGAAGGCCAGGGGAGCCACAGTTCACACGGGGTGGGAAGCCCCTCAGTGGCAGGGAGGGCAGCACCGTCTCCGCGGAGGGTGATGACAGGCTTTGGGTGGCTGCCCGGCGCACTCCTGGCTGGGCTGAGACCCCCGGGCTCTTGTTCCCCATCAGGAGGTCCAGGTTCCCACCAGGGTCCACGATGGCATTGATGACTGCAGGACAGGGAGGTGATGGGGCAGGCATCCCCCTACCAGGGCCCCCCAGGTGCAGTGCTCAGGGCCCACCTCCAGCCCCAGCCCAGAGCCCCAGGCCCTCTGGGCAGTCCCCACCCTCCTGAGTCCTGTGGGGACACACCCACCTTCCAGCTGCTTCTGCACCCGCCTCAGTTCCTTCAGGATGGAGCTGATCTCCTGAAAGGGGCAGGTGACAGAGTCCATGACAAGGGGGCCCTCGCTTCCCCTGGGGCCGGGCCGGGTCCCACCCCCACCTCCCAGACAGCCGGTCCGGGCCAGGCAGGCCCGGCGAGCCCCAGCCAGGGCATCCCCGGGGGTTCCCACCTGCCCCAGGTGGCCCCCACCTTGTTGGACGTCTTCAGGATGGGAACCTCATTCTCTGCGTTGATCCTGGCTTCCAGATCTTCCCACGCACGCCCCGAGTTCTGGAAAAGGATTCTGCCCACCAGGGCGGGAGGCAGGGTAAGAGCGGCCGTGACAGACCCAGGGCCCCCGGTTCTTGCTGAGACTCCACCATGCCCTCCTGGCCTGGGGCGGCTGCCACCAGTAGGACTTAGGCTGGCGGGCACCGCAGCCTCAGGTTCTGTGCTGCCACAGGAGGGCCTGCAGCACTGCAGCCATGGGGTGTCCCGAAGGCTCTGGCCGCCCCAAACTCTGGGTCTGTGTGTGCTGTGTGTCCACGTGCCCACATGGGGGCCTTGTATGGGTATCAGCTGTGTACATGCGTTTGAATCTCCATGTGAGTGCACATGCGTGTACCCCGGCCAAGTACCCTCTCGTGAACATCACTGTGCACAGGTGCTCATGTGTGTGTGTCTCCCTGTGTGCACACATATCCAGGCCAGGCATCCATGTACTGTGTATACCATGGACCGTGTATACCATGTGCGTCACTGTGTGCATGTATGCACATGCCTGTGCCTGTGCAGGCCAGGTGCCCTGCTAGATGTTACCATGCACATGTGTGTGCACATGCGTGCTCCTGCCCAGGCCAGGTGCCCTGGTGTAGGCGTGTTCCCCTGAGGCAGGAGCTGGGGAGCTCCCCTCTTCCCTGTGCCCTGACCATCAGGCTGCATGGCCGCTCACTTCATCTTCTGGGCAAGGCTCTCCGTGTTCTCTCGGATGGCGTGCGACAGCTGCGACACGGGGTTCAGCATCAGGTTATCAAAGATCACCTAGAGGAACAAGGGCATCAGCATGGCCGCTGTGCAAGCACCCAAGCCCGTACCTCCCTGTCGGTGGCGAGGGCAGGCGGCGTGCCTCCTCACGATTCCGAGGCTTCGTCTTGGAGGCCGGGGGTTCCTGGAAGCTGTCGTTCATGTTCTGGTCGAAGTCCCCCGAGTTCAGGGTGCCAGGCGGCACCTTCTGAAAGTTGAGGCTGGCTTCAGGGATGCGCTGTACCAGCTACAAACGGAGGGGTGGGGGTCAGCCAGGCAGGCAGAGTAGACCCCAGCCCCATCTTTCCTGGGGGGTGCCCAGACAGAGGGATGGGGTATCAGGCAGGCAGGCAGGCAGAACAGACCCCAGCCCCATCTCCCAGGGTCGGCAGGTCTTGTGACATACTGCCCCCAGGAAGGGCTGTGGGCTTGAGGCTGAGCAGTCCTCCTGGCTCTGGCCCTCAGGTACTAGGTCTACGAGCTCCACTCTGGTCCACTAGCCCTCAGTGGGCAGTGTTACTCTGGGAATAGACCCTGGACAGGAGGACAGCGGCCTTGGGACAGTGACTGGTTTCCAACCCAGCCCCTTGGGGTAAGCCTTACCTCCTCACGGGCAGAGATGGTGGAGGCAGGGGTACTGGGCACATTGTTGAGGGAAGGGCTGCGGGTGGGCCCTGGGGAGCCCAGTGGGTCCCTGTCTCCTGCCACGTCATGGATCTCCCGGGCCAAGATCGCCACATCCTTCACCAGCGTCTGGCTCAGCCTGAGAGCGAGAGACAGGGCTGCTGGGTCCCCTGGGCCTCCCAGCAGTAGGGCAGGGGGAGGAGCCACGTATGTAGGCCCCCACCCCACTGACAGAGCCCTCTTCCAGGGGAGGGCGGGGCCCGGAAAAGCCCCTGGTAAGGCAGGGCCCCAAGGGTAAGGCCTCCATAGTCCCCAAGGGGCTGCCCACCCCACCATGCCCACAGTCACTAGGGGCTGGACGAGTGAAGACACTCGCCTTCTCCTCCCCACTGTGCACCAACTCCTGGTCACGTGGGCTCCCAGGCTTGGTGTCCTTACATCCGACCCCTGCCATCTACCCAGCTGCCCACCTAGCCACCCGCCCACCCGTCCACTGAGCCGCGTGGCCCCCAGGAGCCCTCCTGTCACCCACACAGCACCGACCTCGCTGATCTAGTCACTGCCATCGTCCCATCCCCTGCCCAGCACCTGGCTCTAGGCAGGAAGTTCATTTCTACGACAAACCTTGTAGGGGTCCTCGTCCGTGGAGACCCCTGCCCCGGCAGGTCTGCCTTCACTGACAAGCACCGACAGAGCTCCCGTCCAGGCCGGGAAGCCCCCCTCTCAGTGCCCTCAGCCAGGAGGAGCCCCCTGCGGCCCGCCAACGTGTGCTCACCCGCAGGTCCTGTCCCGCCTACCTAGCAATCTCAGCAATCTCAGCTGTCTGAACGATGAAGCTGTAGGGGTCGGCCGCCTCCTCCTCCTCATCTGTGTCCCGTGGACCAGGGGCCCGGGGCCGGGCATGGCTGGAGCTGCTGGCCCGAGGGGTCTGCGTGGCTGTTGAGGCATGGGAGCGGGCGTGTTTGGGGGAGCCGCACTCCTCCTCAGACGTGGATGTGTAATCCGAGCCCGGCTGCCGGCGGCGAGCATCTTGGCGAACGAATTGGTTTCAGAAGCAAGACCAGAGCACAGCGGCACTCAGCAGCCCCAAGCCCTGCGGCAAGCCCCTCATCTGCACCCAGGAGCCCTGCCCGAGCACGCACACAGCCACCAACACACGGCCACCACAGCCGGAGCACCCCGTGCAGGGTCCAGCAGCTTCAGGGACTGCCTCTGCTGACCACAACTGGTTGGAGGGGCGGAGGCCATGCCAGGAGGTCTGCGCTGGTTACAGAGAACCACAGCCCACAGCAGCAGGGACGTGGTGCCCAGCAGACACGACCCAGGCCACCAGTCTCCCACCCGGCATGGTCACAGCAGCGCAGGCCATCTGGCCTTCCTCCCCACCCAGCCCTGACCCTCAGAGTCACTGCACGTGCTGCGTTGCAGAGGCCAGGGTCCCACATGCCCAGCCAAAGCCCGTCAACATCAGTGGGCACAGTGGACACCTGCCAAGCGGTGCCATCTTCAGGCTGCATGGCCACCTTTGCCCCAGGCAGCAGCCCCATCCCTGTGTAGGGCCACCTCCACCTGAGGCTCAGTGGGCACACAGAGGTGGCCGTAGGCTCCAGTGCTGCTGCCTGGGAAGGGTTATTAGTCTGGGGGAGGGGTACAGAGAGCCAGGGAGGCAGCCCAGCATCAGGAGGCCCCCGCCTATACAAGCAGCCAGTGCACCTCAACCTGTCCCCCCAAAGGACAGCTTCTGGTAGGTCTGTAGGCTCAGAGGCATGGGGCAGCCCCTGGCCGCAGGGGTGCCGCTGTCTCTCAAGCACCCCCGAGCCACCTGGCCACAGCAGCCCAGGGCCCCTGAAGCCCTCCCAACAGTGGCTGGCTGGGGGTCTACAGACCCCACAGGAGGCTGGGGTCAGGACTGCACTGGCAGGAGGGTGGGCAGGTCAGCAAGGTCTCCACAACCCCAGACCCACTCTCTGCCAGGGGATCTGCGAGCTCTGAGCTCATCTGATCGCATCCATGCTCAGAACGCTTGTGTGGCGGGGTCCAAGCACACACTCCCACCCAGCTCTAGGCCAGAACAGTTCCCAGCTCAGGACACTGCCCAGACCCATTGCCCAGGGGGCCTGTGGGGTCTAGGAGGGGTCTGAGGGGCTTTAGGGTCCCACCTGCCTGCACCCTGGCCCCATACTCACTGGAAGAAGGGTATCGAGCGCTGCCTGGGCGGGCTCTGCTGAAGGGCTGACGGGCAGCAGTTGGGGTGGTAGCTGCCCTCCGGGCAGTGGCCCGGGCCTCAGCCATGGTGGGCTTGCGGCCAGCACAGCACAGCTCGACGCTTCGCCCAGTGAAGCCGGGGCGGGCGGGGGCGGCCTCTGCGTCACTGGTGCCCGTGAAGGAACCCGCCCGCTTCCGGGGCATGGCCAGGATGTCCAATCTCGACAGCCTCTTGGTCTGCTCGGGGGCTGGGCGCCCCCCCGGCTCGTGACTGCCAGGGGCGGCCCGCTCACCCTCAGCAGACTCCGTGTCCGAGGCGTCGCCCAGCCGAGCTCGCCTCAACCGTGAGGCCCGTGTGGGCCGTGGGGTGGACAGGCTGTTGGAGCGGGTCAGCACCTGTGGCACCTTCTGGGAGCTGCCCGCACTGCGGCCCTGCTCCTCACGGGCAGCTGGGCTTGGCGGCGGGGCTGCTGGCTTCCGCCGAGGGCCAGGCCGTCCTGCTCCAGCACTGCCAGGCGTCTCGTGATCTGAGGCAATGGTGTCTGAGGTGGGCAGGGGGGTGGTGCCAGAGCCATGCTGCTCATCTGGCCAGTCCTGGGACCGCTGGGGCCCGTGCCCACGTCTCACGGACAGGCGCCGGGCTAGCTCTCCGTGGCCAGGATCTGCCGGGCGGCGCTGCTTCTCCGAGAGCCGCTCCCGAGCACTGCTCAGAGCAGGGACTCCCGGGTCCTGCAGGGCCAGCTTGTCCTTCTGCAGCCCAGCAGGCGGGGTTGTCGGGCTGGGCTCATTCCTGCCACTGAGCAGGCTGGCCACGCTGCCCGTGTCCACGTCTGAGTCCCCAGAGAGAGAGTCCTCAGGTGGCCCAGTGGGGCTGCTGCCCTCGCCCCCGACCTCCGCAGACCGAGCCAGCAGCTGGGCCTCCAGGGCCGCCAGGGCTGTCTCCGTCTCCTTCAGGATCAGGTGGGTGTCCTGGGAGTGCAGGTCTGAGCGGGCAGCCCGGGCAGCGGCCAGGTCCTGGAGCAGGGGGTGGCTGGAGATGTGTGGGAGCTTGCCGGGGGCAGGAGGACCACTGGTCGGCTCCTTGGTGAAGCTCTCCTGCCGGACGAAGGCCAGGGCCTCCTTGGCTGGGGCTGGTCCAGAGCCCCCGGGTTCCGGGGAGTGCCTGAGGTGAAGCTCGACACCCGCTCGCCCACTGGTGCTGACACAGGCACCACTCTGCGTCTGGATGCTGGGCGGAGCCGCCCGCGAGGGAGGTGCCTGCCCTGGGCCGGCCATCTCCCCTGGTCTCTTGGCCGTTCCGGCCGTCCCGTTCTGCTCCCCAATGAAGAAGGAGGTGGGGACTGGCTCCCCCGGGGCCCGAGGTGAGTGCCGGCCTCTCATCCACGCGAGCACCTCCTCAGGGCTCTTCTGTCTCTCAGGGGGCTGCCCCCTGCCTGGACCAGGGCCCCGCCCGCCGTCCGACCCACTGGCGTCACTGAGGCTGTCTGGGTCCAGGTCCTCCTGGCCAAAGAGTGGGCTGGCCTGCTCACTGTCCAGCTCCGGCAGCCCAGGCCCAGACTTCTTGCTGGCCTCAGGGCCTGCGGGACCATCTGCCCGCTCACTGGGCAGCTGTGGGAGGAGGCGCCGTGTGCGTGACGTCAGGGCCACCTCCGGCTCCGTGGCCTGGCGGCCAGTGCTATCCTCTGCAAAGGTGGAAGGACATCCCGTGAGAACAGCAACCTGAGAACAGACACACTGGCACAGAACAAGGGGACAGCCCGTCCCCCCTTCAGGGCCTGACACCCTGCCTACAGGAGACAGCACTCACCTGTCAAACCTGGGTCTGAGTAGCTGTCAGCCAGGCTGGCCCAACGGGACACCCACTTTTGAGCACCAGGTGAACCAGGTCCCTGGTGCTCTGCTTGTGGCGCTGTGCCTGCTGGCCGTGACACAAACTCCTGCAGCAGGGAGAGCCGCTGGGCCATAGCCCCATCGGCCACCTCCTCTCTGTCATCTCTGATAACTGGGCGGAAGGTGGCTGACGACACCCGGGAAAGTTCTGGGGCCTCCAACACTCCAAAGACCTGTCAGGTGGGGTTGGCACAGTGCTTGTGGTCAGGGGTGCTGGCCTTCACACCCTGCAGACACAGGTCTGGCCCTGGCCACCAGGAGGGCAGAGGGCCTGGTTCGCCAGGTGGACCAGTGCTCAGCCTCACAGCCCGGCTGTGTTGCTTGACCAGTCAGGGACATGGGTAGGCAGGAAAGGGTGGGCAGAGGATAGGGCTGGATTGTGTGGCCCAGGGCACAAGTCCCAGGCAGGCCCCAAGGCGGGTCCCCTCCCATGCCCTCGCACGCTGCTGGATCTGACAGTGGCGGCCAGCCAGACGGGAGCAGACAGGTGTCTAGAGCGTGACCTCCTGCTCCACCCCACTCACCTGGTCCAGAATCACCCCATCCCCTCCTTCTGCTCACCTGGTCTGTCGTCATCCCCAACCTGCTTCACTGTCCCCAACCCACCCCCCCCCCCGCTCCTGTGGTCCCTGCCTGCTCCTCCACCTGGTCTATGTTCGCAAGCACGCACGCACGCACGCACGCCCGCACGCACGCGCGTCACCTGGTCCGGCATCCCCGCCGGTCCGCTCACCTGATCGATCATCTTACGGGCCTCCTCCACCTCCTGGTCCTGTGCCTCGGTCTCGATGGTGTAGGTGCCCGTGTCACTGAGGCTGTCATCCTCCTCCTGTCTGCGTGCCTTGGTCACTTGGGGGTCGGTGGGGGGTGAGGGCAGGGCAGCCACGGGGCTGGGCCCTCGGGGCGGCAGGGGGCCAGGTGGGGCTGGGGCCCCCTCGTGCGGGCACTGGGCCATGAAGTCCTGCGCCAGGCGGGAGCGGCGGCCCATGCTGCCGAAGGGGCGGTTAGGGGCACGGGCGGAGGGTGCAGGGCCGCCCGGCCGATCCTCCGTCTTCTCCCGCTTGAGGGAGCCAGCCCGCTGGGGGCCTGTGCTGAGGCCTGCCGTCCGCGCAGGGCCGGGGGACGCAGCCGGGCGGTCCCTGTCAGCCAGGCCAGGGGCACGGGGGCGCTTGTCGGCCTTGGGGTCCACAGACGGTGTGTGGGTGAAGGACTGGGAGCGCTTCTTCCGGGGCGTGTCCTCATCGAAGAACTCGATGACGAAGGCCTGCTGGTTGTGAAGCAGCTCCTGGGGGTCCCGCCTGATCTGCCGCTGCAGCCGCGCCTGCTCCCCGCCGGTCTCCACGGCCGCCCCCACCGCCGGAGCCACCACCGAGGCCAGCGGGTCCTCCGAGTCACTCTGGGTGCCGTCCTCATGCTTGTGGCCTGCAGGGCGGGTGGGCAGGGTGGTTCACCAGGCTGCGGGCGGCCGGCAGAGCAGCCCGGACTGGGCAGTCAGCGCGCGCACGCACACACACACACACAGTCACCCCATGGGCTCAGGGAGGGTGAGCTCCACGCTGCACGGAACTGGCACACATGGCCACCAGCACACATGTAACATGAAACATGGAGAGACTGGGACGGGGGTCCTCCAACCAGCAGGTGGTTCTTTGGCCAATGACTGAAAAACAAACCAGCCGTCAGTGACCCTCTTGTGGGGCCACCTGCCTTCTGAGACTGACAGACACCAGCCAGATGTCAGCACACATGGACCCTGTCAGCTGACAGGTGGGCGCTCACCCCTGGGGAGGCAGGTGTGGGTGGGCACTCACCCCTGGGGGCTGCGTGTGAGGGGGGATGTCAACACGGGTGGGCACTCCCAGTGGGGCCGGTGTGGGTGGACGCTCCCCGCTGGGGTGGGGTGGGGGTGTGTGGGTAGTGCACTCCTCTGGAGGGGTGTGGGTGTTTGGGGGTGTTCCCACCTGAGGGGGGCAGGTGTGGGTAGACACTCCCCGCTTCGGGGAGTGGGCATGGGGGTGCTCCCTCCTGGGTGGTTTGGTGTGGATTATACTCCCTGCTTGGGGCAGAGGTGCATGGCGAGGTGTTGACATAGATGGGCGCTCACCCCTCAGCAGGCGTGTGTGGATGGGCAGGTCACTCTTGGTGCTGTGGTGGTCATCCCCCGGGCCAGCGCGGCGCAGCAGGCTGGGGTCATGTTGCACCAGCCAGTCGGCCACCTTAGTCTCGGCAGACACCATCTCTGCAGGCGTGGCCTCCTTGGCTGGGGGCCACCGCTGGCGCAGGGCGAACTTGGTGACATGGTCCTTGATCTTCACCTTGCCGGGGCTGCAGTCATCAAACTCGATGGTGAAGGAGGCGTGGCTGTGCACCACTGGGGCCACATCGCTACCACCCGGCTCCTGGTCCTTGGTGGGGGCCTCGTGTGCCAGCACCTCGGGGTTCCGGGCTGCCAGTGGTGGTGGTGGCGGTGGTGGCGACTCCTTCGTGGGGATCTCAAAGTAGCTGGGCTCCCGGCGGAAGGCATAGCCCTGCGTCTCCACGGTGCCCCGGAAACCAGCCGGCATGCCACTGTGCTCCCTGTCCTGCTGGGCCGGGCCCCTGGGACGCTCTAGAGAGGGGAAGCCCTCAGGCCAGGCCCTCCAGCGCACCCTGGTCTCCCGAGAGCCTGCAGACCTCCCAGCCCCTCACCGCCAACAGAGCTCGGGGCCTGGGTCTGGCCTCCAGGACCCACCTGAGTCCGGCTCCTCCTGGCGCCGCTCCTCAGGTGCATCACCACTGTCGTCCTCCCCCCACCAGGACGGCTGCCCGTACAGGGGTGTGCGGTAGGTCGCGGCCTCTGCAGAGTGGGAGGCAGACAAAGGTGGGCTCACCATGGCCCCCAGAGGGGGCAGGAAGCCAAGTGGGCAGCTCTGGGCTCAACCCCAGCCTAGATCCTCAGCTACCCAGGGGACCTGCTGGCCACTGACCATCCTGAGCCACATCTCTGCATCTGTGGGGTGCCAGCTGCACCAAGGGAGGACCAGGTGGCCCCCGTCCCTGCTCAGCCCCCGTAGAGAATCTTGTTTCCCCCATGAGGGAGCCATAGGCTCCCAGCCTCTGTGTCACCCCCAGCCTGCTACCCGAGGGGCAGGAGGCTAGCAGGGAGCTCTCTTAGGGTCTCTGGTCTCGGTGGAGCCCACATGAGGGTAGTCCTTCTCCAGCACTGTCAACAGTGAAAGCCACAAATGGTGACCACGAAGACTCACGCCCCAGCAATGTGATTCTGTCGGGCCAACTCTGGATTTTTATTTTATCTGCCTGTGTTAAGCACTGAAACAGCAGCCACAAGTCATCAAAGTAGATTTCCCATAAAACTAGGTTTCAGGTGCCCACTGAGAAACTGGACGTCTGAAAACCTCCCCCGAAGGCAACAAGGAGCAGACTCCAGCACCCCTATTCCACCTGTGTCCCCACCCCGTCAAGGCCCGACGCTGTCATGGCCCCGCCCCATCGTGGACCCTCTCGTCTCTTGTTGCAGCCTCACCCAATCACAGCCCTGCCCCGTGGTGGCCCCGCCCCCACCACGGCCCCGCCCCCACCACGGCCACCGGCGCGTGGATCCAAGGCCCGCACACAATCCCCACCTGCGTGGAACGCTGTCCTACCTGTCCCTGGCCTCCGATCCCCCTTTTCTGGCCTGGGGCTCGAGGACTCGCAGTATGGCGCGGGGTCCGGCGGCGGCTCATCCTTCTTGGGCGCCGAGCTCTTGACACTCACCTGTAGCTGACTGGTGTACTTCTCATGCTGCGGGTGGGCAGGGGGTGAGGGGCAGACCCAGCCCTCACTGTCTTCTCCGCAACCCCGCAGCGCAGGTGGGACAATCCTGGAGACCCAGGGCACCAGCGGGTCCCACAGCTCAGGGTCCCCACCCATGCCTAGGTGGGGTCCTCAGGCCCACAAGAGGAGCTGGGGGCTCATCGGGGAGGGTGGGTGGAACAGGGCAGAGCATCACGGGGAGGCCAGGGCTGGCCCCCGGGGCCCATGGAGTAGGGGGAACAGAACAGCCCAGGGTGGTCTATGGGTGTACGTGCGCATGCGTGGGTCTGCGTGTGATGCCGGTACTGGGTTCCTGTGTGTACGCATCTGATTGTGCACATGCATGTGTGTGCCATACGTGCCCGTGTGAGGGCATGAGTGTCGGGCACAGCATCAGCATCTGGGTGCCAGGCACCACCTGGCCAAGCAGCACAGCTTTATGCTCAGGGGCTCCAACCCCACCTCTGCCCCTCGGGGCCAGTGACTCAGCCTCTGCTGCCCAAAGGCTACTGAGACCACATGGGACTCCTGGCATAGGAAGGTCTGTGACCCCAGGGGGCCTGTGTTCTGCGAACGGGGTGAACAGAACAGACCCCCCCACCTGCCATCACCCAACCCAGCCCCTCCTGCCTAACTGCAGGCTCTGGGAGGTCCCGGAAGGCTGCTCCTACCCTGCTCCTGGGCCTGTGGTGTCCTCATCAGGGTCCTCCCCCACCCCAGTGTCAAAGGTGATGGCTGGGCCCCGAGGGGTGCAGCTCCAGCCGACCTTTGGCTTGAGGTGGGCTCCCTCTTCCCCCTCCTCCACTGGAGCATCCAAGGCCAACGCCAGCAGCACCCCCACCCTCAGCTCTGTCCATGTACTACAAGCCCCAAAGCTGGTCAGGCCACCTGCTGCTCTGCTGGGACCCCCACTGCCCTGCAGCCGCCTCAGCCTCAGAGGTAGTAACCACCCTCCTACGTGCCAAACAGGGACAGCCAGCCAGGCTGGCTCGGGCAGTTCTGCACCACAACCAGGATGGGCGGCCCCAGGTAGCCTGGGTGTCTGCAAGGGAGGTGCTGGGCAGGAGAGGGCAGTGGGTGTGGAGCACTGGGGCTGCGGGGTGTCGGGGCTGCGGGGTGTCACAGCTGCCAGCTGTCTGGCTTTGGGCATGCAGGCTCATGCATGAGCATGGCACTGACCTTGAGGGCCTCCTCAGGCAAGCGGTGCTGCACACGCTCCAGTACATACATATTGGAATGTTGCCGTGTTAAGGGACACACAAACCAGCAGGGACTCTGGCTGGAGGGCAGTTCCGCAAATGAAAGGCTGTGAGGATTGTGTGGCCTGCCCTCTCCGTGGGCCCTGCAGGTGTACCACATCGCCCCCCACTGCCCAAGGCCCACCCACCCACAAGAGAGCCAGCAGGCCCGCTGCTACCCACTCAGGGTCCTGGCAGCAGCCCGCACCCCACCCAACATACTCACCCAGGGTGGGCAGGCAGGGTGCCCACGACTGGGCCCTCACTGACCATATCCAGCCTCCAGTTCTCCCAGCCAGCCCACCACCAACAGGTTCCAACCTCTGGCTAGATTCATACCCACCAAGTGTGCCAACGCTGTGTCCAGGGAGGCAAGGGCTAGGGAGGTGGGCCTGCCCAGTGGGCCCTCTCCAGACCCCTCCCATGGGCATGGCCACCACCAGCCAGAATCCAGACACAGGGTACAGCACCTTAGGGACCACCCTTCCCTGGTGCAGCCCTAGGTCCTGGTGGACTCTGGGACCCCAGGCACTGTCACATGATACTGTGGCCCTGTGTGACGCTGGCTGGTGGCAGAATGCCTTGGAGGGCCCCCTCACTGCTCTGCACCCCTGCTGGCTGTGCTGTGACCACAGACTGCCCTCCAGCGGGCGAGAATGAGAGCTGGAAGGATATCATAGCCAAAGCGGATGACGTCACTGAGCTTCAGCGTGACATACTTCTGGTCTGGGATGCGCACGTCATTTACAAAGGTCTGTACGGGAGACAAGAGACTGGTGGGTGGGTGCAGGCTGGGGGCACAGACTTCCCCACATCCATGGTCAGTGGCCAACCAGGCATCCCTCCTGCCCTGGCACCACTGCAGCCCCTGGCCCAAGCCCCGCTCATGTGCACCCAGCCACACACTCAGACAGAGCCACAGGCTGGAGGTCAGCCACAGAGGGCCAAGAAGACCCCTGAGTGCCCCAAGCATGGCCTCCGGTGAGGACCTCTGCCATCTGGGACACCCTATTCGTGCACAAGGAAGGGTGTAAAATGCGCCCCTGTAAGATGCACCCCCTCCAAGACACCCATGTTCGTGCACAGCCCTCCTTGGCTGGTTCCAGCTGACCCAAGAGGTCCCTAGGACAGACCCAAGCGTGCCAGCCCTGGCCCTGGCCCTATCTAGGCTGCTCCCTCACAGAAGCACTAGCGCACCCCCTCTGGAAGCTGCCCTCCATCAGGGGCTGTGATTGGCCAGCTGACCCAGACTCTGTGTTGCAGAGGGCAGCCAAAGACCCCAGCTTGCTGAGGCCCTCTGGGTGGCTAAGGAGAGACACGTGACTCAAACGCACTCCTATGCGCCATGTGGTGGGACAGAGGAGAAGAGATAAGAAAGACCTTGACTACAGAGGGCAGAGAAGATTTGCAGGACCAGGGAGGTCCCCTAGGAGAGCAGTGGGGGTATGGCAGCGGGCAGCAACGGCCTTGGGTCGACTCATGGTGTGTGGAGGAGAGCCTGGCCTCTGAGCCACAGGCACAGGGCGGTGGCCACACCGAGGCCTGGCACGGGGACAGCAGTGAGGCTCTGCAAACGGCCAGCCTGTCCACTGCTGAATGTGCCAGACAGGCAGCTCATGCCTCCCAGGGGCCAGTGGCCCCAGAGGCCAGGAGTGCAGCCCAGGCCATGCCACACACCAGGGCCAGCAGCTCCAGCACCTCATAGAGCCATTCAGGGCCTGGGACAGCCATGTGGACAGAGCTGCCTCACTGACAAGAGGCTGACAGGTGGGCCCTCAGGTCCCCTGGCTGGGAACACTGTGCCGGGGGTCTGGTGGGTGGCCTCCAGTGCTGGGGTAGAGCGCTCACCCAGGGGATGGAGGGTGTCCGACGCTGGCGGTGGGAGGGGCACAGGAGGGGGGATGTCGAGCTGGGCCGGGGAGGGGGCTGGCAGTCGTGTGTCTTTGTAAGAAATACTATTGTCACACCAGCCAGGACATATCTGCCCACCGAGGACAGACAAGAAAAACAGCCAGATGTCACCGCCAGCACAGGACAGAGGACAGAAGATGGGCAGGAGGGAGTCCTCCCTCAGCCACCTCTCCCACCACCCATGGTACCCAGATCACTACAGAGAGGGATCACAGGTGCCCCGAACCCCAGGGTGGTCCTGAGGCCTCTCCTGGCTTCTCCTGCCCTCTCCTGGAGAAGCAGCCCCATCCGGTGGAGGCCTGGGTCCCTGCCCAGGGGAGCTTTCCTGGGACAGGTGTCCCACCACGGAAGCAGGGGTCCTGGGTGGGGCCAAGTGGAGGAGTAGGGCCCAATGAGGTGGAGCATATCAGAGAGAGCAGCTCAGGGCAGACGGGGTCAGGTCAGGCATGGGGAGGTGCTAGGGCGTATCAGAGGGGTGCAGCCAGCAAAGCAGCAAGGTTGGCTAAGAAGAGGGGGTTACAATGGCTGGGGCAGCTGGGTGGGTGAAGGGGGCATGGCCAGGGCAGAGGCAGGGCCGGGGCACCTGCGCACTCACCCCATTGAGGCTGCCCAGGTCCTTCACCCAGTGCTCGTCCCTGTCGTGGTCGTAGTTGATGACGGCATGCTGCTTGTCCACACTGCGGGACTGGAGAGGTGCAGAGAGCAGCCTCACCGCCCTGTGCCTCTGAGACCAGGCCACCAGACAGACAGGCCACCAGGCAGATGCACCTCTGCCGGCCCTCATACCCCCTACACCAAGGGGCTGACCAGACCCCAGGCCTTGGACCCTGGGAGTGAGGCCTGAGGTCACTCCCATACCCTCACACCTTCTGCGTATGTGCCCCAGAAAGGTTACCCAGCCGTGGCCCAGCAAGCCAACCCAGCTATAGGAGCAGACCACGGGGAGGTGACCCATCTCTACCCCAAGAATGTGGCAAGGGGTCAGGGTTGTGCTCCCCAGTGCCACTGCTGCCCCCCAGTTCCTTCCTTTGTGCGCACCCCTCTCTCTGCACCCCTCTCCCAGTGCCCTCCCATCCTAGGCAACTCCCACAGAGAAAGCCGTGGGAGGGAGTGGGCACCCATGTCATCTGGGACACTGTTCACACCGAAGGGCAGAGTCCAGAGGGAGCCAGGGAGGTAGACCCTCCCGCACAGAGCCCAGGCACTCACCCTGACTCCGGCAATGCTCTGGTACGCACAGCGTCTCACATGCTGCCACGTACACGTGGCGTTTCACAGACTGCCATGCACACAGTCACACACTGCCATGCACACACGGCATCTCACAGACCCTGCCAATGCGTATACAGTGTCTCATGCACACCTCACCCCCTACCGCGCACGCACGGGGTCTCACACACCACAGTACGCAGTCGGCGTCTGACGCATGGTGTCTCACACACAGCTGTGCACCCAGCGCCTTCTTGAGAGCCTGTCAACTGTCCCAGAGCACGAGCTGCCCCACCAGCTGCGGCATCACTATGGTCTCACCCTTCTCTCCCCAGGCGCCCCATGCCCAAAGGAGCCTGGGCAGCTACGGACTCAGTGGGGGAAAAGAGCCAGCCGGGCCTGCCCACCATGCCCTGCGGCTTTGGGGTGAGGCAGGGTCCGGAAGCGCTGTCCCAGGAAGGCAGACACTGTGTCAGGCAGGAACAGCTCCAGGACCCCGGTACATGGTGTGTCCTGTCACAGGATGAGCCTGTCTCCCTGCACTGGGTTCCTCCTGCCCCACCCCAAGGGTGCCCAGGACACAGAAGGGTGCAGCTGTCTGCCTCTGATGGTCTTTGTCCAGAGGCTCCCAGGGGGATCTCTCCAGCCTGGGCACCCCCAGTTTCAGAGCCTTGGCTTGCTGGCCACCTCCTACAATCCTTGTGGGCACATTCAGCCACTGTGCCAAAACCAAACCTCCCCCTGCCTGCTCCCCAAACCCCCCAGAGTGCCCACCAGCCAACCCCCCACTGCTCCGGCCACACTGCCTCACCCACCCCAGGCACACCTCCCCAGCACCCTTGGCCTGTCTGCCGTCTCAATCCCCATGGCCCCCTGACCAGTGAGGAGACAAGTCTAGTGGTCTTAAGAAGCACCCAGCCCCTGTCTGCCCACCACACTGACCACCTCACTCTCCACTCACCTCTGCAAGGCCCTGGCTCCTCTGAGTCAGCACAGCCCCACCCCTCCTGCTTATACCCAGCGCCTGGCCTGGGCATCACTCCCAGGCCAAGTCCACTCTGCCAGGGCTGTCCCCAGACCAGTCGCCTACCAGGCCACTCCCCATGCTGCACAGCCGGAGCTCCAGGGACTGGCAGGGAGGAACTGTCTCCCAGCCAGCCCCTCAGCCCGCCACCCTGGCCAGAAGCAACCCTACCTGACCAAGCCCACCCACAAAGGGAGAGGGGTCCCCACAGGCCAGGGTTTAATATTGAAAATACACACCATGTCACAAGCACAGCAGCTCCCAGGGTAGAACACGTGAGCAAGGAAACAAGTCAAGTGGTCTTAAGAAACTCCGAGTTCACAGCTGCTGGGAAAACGTCTACATACATGCAGACTGTAAAATCAAGCCAAGCTGTGTTTCCAAAGCATGTGTCAGACCCCCACCTGGGTCAGTCCCCGGCCTGCCCTGGCCTCGCCCATCCCTGCGGCATTGTGACACTAGGCCAGCCACCTCCTGCCAGCTCTTCCCAGCACCCCCAGCATGAGGCCACACATGTCCACAGCATGTGGGTCGTACAGGCTGCATGTACTGGGCCCAGGCTGTTCGGGACCGCAGTCCCAGGTCAGGGGAGCGTGTGGGACATCCAGGCTATGCTCGTGCTGAGGGACAGCACAACCTCTCAAGCACACGGCACACATGTGCCACCAAGACAAGCCCGCATCTGTGACCATGCATAGAGTGCACACAGGCACCCTCACACATACACGTACACGCTCACATGCACTTGAGTCTACACACCCACTTTACAAGCACACACGCATTGTCACGTGCTCACACACATTCACTTCCCCATACAGGTTCTCACACATGCGTACACACACAAACACACATGTACATTATGCACATACATGCACATGTGTACATGTATGCACATAGATACATGCTCTCACATACCTGTGATGCACACACAGTCATGAACACATGTTCACCCACACATACATACCTGTCAATACATGCAACATAGCATGTCCCATGGACAAGCACAGCTGCACTGTGCACAGTTGCACACACAGGGCCGTACCACACACGCACCTGTAGTGCCGGGGTGCATGCACTCTCTCACAGATACACACAGCTTGCCCATCTGTCCCTTGGGGCTCTGCGGCCAGCTGCTGGTGGCATCTGGGAACAGGAGGCACAGCAGACCCGGGCCCTGCCCTGCTCACATCTGTATCACTTCCCGTGCCCTCTCGGCACCAGCCCCGTGCAGGCCTGCAGGCCCTGGACCCAGGACAGAGCCAGAAGCTGAGGCCCTGGGCACGTGGCCAGGGCAGCTCCCACATGGCCTCACCTCTGGAACACAGCTCTCTGCTGGCCCTTCTGCCCACCGAGGGCCAGGTCAGCACCCCACTGCCTCACCTGGGCACAGGCTCCCCACAGACACCTGCTCCCCTAGAGCCCCCAAACTGTGCCAGAACGACCACTGTCACTTCTTGGTAAGAGCCTACAAGGGCCTCTGTCTCCCGAGGTGACTCCAAACTCCTTGCTGCCGGGACCCACATTGTGCCTCACTGACTAGTTCCCCCACCCCCTTCTCACCTCCTCCAGGAACACCAGCCCCCCCTTATCTCCGCACACCGCACCATCCTCGCTGGGCCCCCACACCAGGCTGAGGACAGTCTCCTGCTCTTCTGGTGAGCCCAGGTCCACTTCTCTCCAGAGTGGAGGCTGCCCCTGCCGGAGAGTGGGGGTCTCTGCCCACTTCTCCCACAGAGAGACAGACACTCGGAGGCCACAGATGACAGCAGCCTGGGTGCAACCTGGAAGACCCCCCTCCACGGGACCGGACCCTGCTCCCAGGTATCCTTGGTACCCAGGTGCCCTCCTCATCCTCCTGGCCCCAGGCCTCCCGCCCTACCCTCTAGACTAGGTTTCCCCTGCCCTGCCCTCCTGACCTAGATGCCCCCCTGCCCTCCTGAGCCAGGTGCCCCCCTGCCCTCCTGACCCAGGTGCCTCCCGCCTTGCCTTCCTGACCAGGTGCCTCCTGCCCTGCCCTCCTGACCCAAGTGCCCCCCTCACCCTCCTAACCCCAGGCACCCCTTCACATTCCTGACCCCACGCCTCACCCAGCACCCACCTGCAGCACCAGCTCGCACTCGTCCCGTCCCACAAAGATGAGCTCGCGGGGCAGGCGGTGGCGGGTGCCGCTGCTGCTCACCAGGAACCAGGAGGTGACGCTCATCTTGCCGGCCTGGGCCTGGAGGGGGGGCGTGGCATCAAGAGGACACACCAGAGGCCAGCAGAGATCAGTCTCTCCAAGGCAGTCCGGCCATTTCTAGAAACAGTGGCTCCAGTCACAGCAGCCCCAGCCCTTGGAGAGCGGCCCCCAGACCTGGGGCATGGCCCCCGTTCTGCGTGGCCTACCATCCCACCACTCCACCCGGGGATTCCCCAGACAGGGTGGCGTGAATTTTCTTCTCCAGCCCTGCCCCACTCTGTATTTTCTTTCTCTGAGGGTCTGAGGTGAGGACGCCAGCTCAGGGGACACTGGCATGCCCCCTGCATGGACCCACGTGTGTGCACAGCCCCATCAGGAGCACCTCCCACGTAGGAGCCAGAGTGGTCAGAGCCCACCCTGAGCCCTGAGGCTCTGCTTCCCTACCTGACCCGGGCATGGGGCACTGTGCAGGCAGGGCTCAGGGTGGGGGTCTAGGGACAAAACTGGGACCACCAGGGGCCTTGACAGGGACAGGCCTTGCTGGAGTTAGGGGAGGTGACTTTGGAAAGATGGAGAGGGTGCTGAAGGGGCCGCCTGAGGCTGCATTCCAGGAGTCCATGTGGGCCCAGCACAACGTGAAATGTGACATCTCTTCTTCACAAGTCACAAAGGATTTTGAAACAGTGAGAGCAGAGCCTCCCCACGGGACGGTGCAGGCCAAGGCCTGAAAGGCGGCCCAGGTGGGGTCTGGTGGTGCACAGTCCAGGCCTGACGTAAATGTTAAAGACCCAACGTGGGGGGCCACAGTGTGGGAGATGGGGGCAGAGGTGGGTGCCACTGGGCATCTAGGACCCAGTGGGAGGAGGAGTGGGAGAAGCTACTGGCTCCTGACACCCTGAGGCTGGGCAGCCTCCACGGTCTCCCAGAAGTGAGCAGGGAGGAAAGGCCAGGCCTCCCAGGGTCAGAGGACAGAAGCTGGCAGGGCGGGGCACTAGCCCCAGGTACAGGCCTCAGGGACAGCCCCTAGCACAGGAGCCCACAGCTCCCGGAAGTGCACTCGCTCACAGACGCCACATGCAAGGCCACACCTGCCCCTCCTCTCCTGGGGACGGGGCCTAGGCCTTGTCTGCGCCATGCCCACACCAGTGCCCATGCCACAGCTCAGCCCAGAAGGCATTTCACAGGTCCCAGCTCCTCTGAGGGTGGGCAGGGGCAGGGCCAACCTCAGCGCTGCCCACCTGAGAGTGACCAAGTGCCCCGGGCAAGCTGGTGGTGAGGCACAGAAATCCCTACCAGGAGGTGCTCCAGCTGGCCAGAGACCCCCCCTCACCCCAGGCCCTCTGCCCACCCCAGGGTCCAGCCTGAGGGGCAACCACTGGAGACCAAGGGTTCTCAAGTCCTCCATGAGGTAAACCACCTGGGAGAATTCCTTGGTGGGTGCTGGAGGTGGGGGAGAATTCCTTGGTGGGTGCTGGAGGTGGACGGCTACATCCCCCAGACCCACTGAACCTCCAGCCCAGAGGACAAGGCTATTCCTGGCTGCCAGCTCTCCACGAGCTTCGGGCAGGGGTCCCCCACGCAAAGAGCCGCTGCCTCCCCAAGGCCTAAGGACTGTATGCGCCTGTGTCAGGACACCAGGGCCTGGAGACCCACACCCCACACTGCCCTGGCCTGGTGCCGGGCTTCGCCAGCGCCATTGCTAGGAGGGAAGAGCATCATCAATACCCCAAACTTGTCCCCTCTCCCCCAACCAGGCGAGCCACCGCCCCGAGGTGAGGCGAGGAGGGCAGACTGCGCAGGGGCTGTGGGGCAGGTTCTGGGCGCCCACCGAGGCAGGCAGTCGGCGGATGGAGGCAGCAGACAGAACGCGGACAGGGCCAGGCCGAGGGAGGAGGCAGGGACACCGGAGAGACGGTGGCGAAGGGAAATGAGGAGAGAAGGAGGAGGAGGAGGAAGCGAGAGGGAGGGACGCGCGGGAGGAGGCGATCAGGCCGGGAGGGGGAGGCTGCAGGCTGCCGAGGAGGGAGCGCCAGGCCCGGGGGCAGGGAGCGGCGCCTCCCCCGAATCGGCGCTAGCGGGGGCAGCCATGGCCGCGCCGGTGCCCAGAGGCGGGCGTGGACCGCGGGCGTGGACCCCGGTGCTCCGGCCTGCGCCCCACCACGGCCCGGCGCGTCGCCGCGCACTGGCCCCTCCCGGCCTGGCGCAGACCTGAGCCACCTCCGCGGCAGGGACCGGCCCAGCCAGGTGCGCCGGCCTGTCCCCACCCCTGCGCCTTTGTCCGGCCGCCGCGCTGGCTCCAGGGCGCCCCCGGCTCCCCGTGGGTCCCGCGGGCCGGCAGGTGCTGAGAGGGCCCGGGCGTGGCGGGCGCGGGCGACTCTTACCTGCGATCGGTCCCGGTCGATCCCGGAGGGCCGCCGGCTCGGCCCCCGGTCGGCCCCCAGCTCGGCCCGCCTCCCGCCGCCCGGCCGAGCGCTGGGCCCGGGGCCCGCCGCCTAGGACATGCCCGACGCGCGCGTCAGCTCGGCGGAGCCCACGGCGGCTCGGCTGCGGCGGCCTCGCGCGGCGGGTCCCTGACGTCTGCGCCCGCCGCCCCGCCCCCGGCCCCGCCCCGCCCGCGGACTCCGCCCCGCCCCGCCGCCCGGGCCTCCGACTCCGCCCCCTCCCCGCCCCGGCCCCGCCCCTCCGGAAATCCAGGTTCTGGCCGGAGGGCGGCGCCAGGTGAGCGCGCGTCCGCGGCCTGCGCCCGCCGCCCGGCCGTCGTGGCCCCGCTGCCCGGGGACCTTCGCCCTCTCTCTCGGCTTGGGGACTCACCCTGCGTGTCAGGCGGATCGGGGTGCCCTCTGGCTAACGCTTAAGCGCCCCCGAGAGCCGGGCTCCGGCCACCCTCCCCGCCTCCAACCTTTGGCCCCGCCGCCCGAGTGAAAGGTGGTTGGAGACCCTGCCCGGCCCGCCGGACCGCGGGCGTTCTAAGCCCGGATGGGGAGTCGCGGTCATCGACCGCCTGCCTACCTGAGCGCCCCGGTTCGCCGGGACTGAGGAGCCGCCGGGCCTGGACCCTTGCCATTCCAGGTCCCTTCTCTGGGCGCTCACTCCAGGCCAGGCGCCACCACCGAGGCGTCGGTGTCCCAAAGGGAAGAGATTAGCACCAAGGGTGGTGTGGGAGGGATTGCCCAGCCAGTGAACTGAATTCCAGGTTGGGGGGCAAGAAGGAGGGGCCGAAAGGGAGCGGTCCCCGGTGGAGAGGCCCCGGAGGGCGCCAGTGCGGGGTGGCCGGGTTTTGTCCTCTCCGCTGAGCGCTCCAGCCCACCACTGCCCCAGGACTGACCGGCTTGTGCCGGATTGGGCCGCAGGACTGGCCCCAGAGTGTTCCTGGGAAGCCACCTGCCCGAGGAGGGAGCAGGAGGGGTCAGTGAGCCCACAGGTAGAACCCGCGGGTGGGGACAAATGCCGCTCCTGAGGAAGGGGGTGGAGGGCCAGGGGAAGGACCTGTAGCCAGGTGCGAGGGCGTTCGGACTTGACCCCAAGGGCAGTGTGGCGTTAGGGCAGGTTGGATGCCTCACAGACCCGCTCAGGCAGGGCCCGGCACCAGCAGGCGTCCAGCAAGAGGCCCTAGGCTGGCAGAGGCTGGGCAAGGGGGGGCGAGGGGGACTGGGCGTTCCTGGGCTCTTCCGCAGGCTGGTCCCTTCCTGAAACCCCACCCAGCCCCTGCCCAACCTCCCCCTTGGGCTGCTACCATCGCGGCTGGCCTTGCCCACCCCTGGGTAGACAGCCTGTCACTAGTCACCCACCCCTGTCGTCTTTCTCCCGCCAGGACTTAACACTGGCTAATTTGAGAGGAGCCATCCAGGCTGGTACCTGTGTCCTGCCGGGTCCTGCCTGCACGAGAGCAGGTGGCTGCCATTGATGGGGACCCAGGACAGATGAGCAGGTGTGGAAGTGCTGCCTGGTAAGGAGGGTAGGCCCAGGGACACTCAGGTGGGCTCCGGTGGCACTGGGAGCCCCAGACAGAGCTGATGGGCAGTGTAGTGTGTGGGAAGCCGGGACTGATATGAAAGCCCCACAAACCAGGGCCTGATACCAGCAGGAATCTGTTCTGAGTCCTGGAGGTAGGAAGTCTGCAGTCAGGGTGCTGGCAAGCCCATGTTCCCTCCAAACCTCTGGGGGAGGTTCCTCCTTTGTCTCCCAGCTTCTGGTGGTCCCCGGCAGTCTGTGGCTGGTGGGTGCATTCCCACATGGCTGTCCTTCCTCCGTGTCTCCCTGTGTCTCTTCTCTCTTTTAGGCCACCACTGAGATGGTGTTAGGGCCCACCCTGCTCCAGTGTGGCGGTGACCTCCCGTTAACTGAAGAAAAACTGCCAAGTCCTGTTCCCAAACAGTCACTGTCACAGATGTGGAGATTAGGAAGCTTGACATACCTTTTGGGGGACACAATTCCACTCCTAACCATCATTTAGCATATGTATATTTGGACACTTAAAATCTGTAGGGAAAAGGGCATCACATAATAGGGAATTTGGAATCACTGGTAGTTGTTTGGAGAAAGTGTGATGCCGAGTGCCTGTCTCACAGTCAAACCCACAAAGATATTAGAAGAGAACACAGAAGGTTCTTTAATAATGTTGAGATGAGGAAAGCCTTCCCAGGCATGGCTTAGGACCCTTAGAAACGTCTTCAATAAATCTGAACATTTTGCAAACAGAAATCTTTTGCAGACTGAAATCTTCAAATCCAAAGATGCACAGCCAGCGGGGGCAGGGGATGATTCAGAACTCATGTGTCCGACAGAGGACAGATTCTCCTGTAAGTCCACAGGGAAAAGACCAGCCATCAGCTAGAAAGAGCCAGTCTTTGGCTGACTGGCCTCCTCCCCACCTCCCAGTCATCCTCTGCCACCCGCAGGAGACCCAGGTCTGTGCAGACCCAGCCTGAGCGGTGGCCTCGTGTGCAGAATGCATCATGCACCCCCGCTGAGGCTTCCCGAGGACCTGCAGCTGATGAGGAGCCTGCCCTCGCTGGCAGGAGGCTGGCTGGGGCCGGGCCTGGCAGGGGGCTGGTCGCTGGATGCCTCTAGCCCCAGAACCTCTAGAGCCTTGAGCGGGCGAGCTGGGGGCTGTGCGGGTTAGGGCTGTTCTATCACACCAGAGCTTCCCCGGTGGAGGTCACTCGGGTCTGCCATTAGGGGTCAGCAGAGGGGCAGTGTTCTCCTGCCAGCTAGGCCCCTGGCATTCACCCTCAGTTTTGGTCCTGAGCTTTGGAAGACTGTCCTCCTGCCACAGGGCAGAACTGCATGGTGACAAGTTGGTTGGGGATTCTGAGCATTCTGAACGTGCTGTTGTGGCCCCGTCCTTGGGCTGGAGCCCCCTGTCCCCATAGTCCCTGCAGTCCCTGCAGGTGGACAGGTGGGAGGTAGAAGACCCCCAGCCCAGGCAGACCCCTTCCCCAGAGCTCACAGGTCACAGAGAAGAGGAGAGCATCCCCCATGCTCCCCTGTCACCGGCTCAGCCTGACTCCGGTATCTGCCTGTCCTGTCCCTCACGGAGAGCTCCTGGTGCAGGCGGCGTGGGCCAAACCCAGACCAAACCACTTGTAGCAAGCCCATGCGTGTTGTGTTAGAGACGTGCTGCACAGGGTTTCCAGCAGTAACAACCTTGGGGAAGTGGGCCACCTGGCCTTTCTTCTGAGGTGCCTCTGGGTGCATTCAAACCCCAAACCTCTTGGTTAGCAGCTGAGCAATTAGGTCGATTGTACCACCTGGAGCTGGGGCACCCTGCCTGTTCTTGGCCAGAGAGATACGAGGGGAAGTGGGCTGAGACACTCGCCCTCCATCTGAGGCCTTTGATGGGCAAGGCTGTGATGCTGGAGCTGCAGCAGCCGTCCTGAACCAAGAGGAAAGCAGAGCAGCCTGTCTCAGTTGCTGTCTTTGCCGAGCTGGGTCCAGCCTGTTGGAGACCTTATTCTTAGCACAGGAAGCAGACAAGCAGAAAAACCCACTTGCTGAAGCTCGGAGTCCCTGAGGGGTGCACGCAGTTCAGTCCTCTGTCGCTAACCGGGAGATTGGCTGTTCAGATCCACCCAAGGGTCCTCAGACCTGGTGATCTACTTGCAAAGCTCAGCCGCTGAAAATCTGGGGGAGTGTGGGGTTACTGTGAGTCAGAATGCCCCATGGTGACCGGTTTGGTTTTCAGTTCAGTTGTTTAAGCTCCTGGGTCGTATACTCCTTCAGTTGCGGCCGACAGCTGACAGACCCAGGCACATGGGTCAGGTTGGCCTTCCCTGTACGGCCCCTTGGAATACTGGCCTGTTAGCTTCCCAGGCGCCACACAGCGGCTGGCTGAAAACAACAGAAATGTGACGGCTGTCGCAGAAGTGCCTGGTGCTGGGTTCCTGATGAAAACTTCACTAACCTGTGGAAGCATCACTTCTGTGGTAAGCGGGGTAGCCTTTTATTTTGATTCACAGGGTGGAATTTTCTTGTTTCGTGTCTCAGGTTTATCTCGTATTTCTCTCTGAATGCCCTGCATGCCCTTGGGAGAGCCCTGCGGGCACCATGATTAAAGTGCTTGGCTACCAACCAAAGCAAGGTTGCAGTTCAGACCCCTGGCTTCTCTGTGGGGGGTGGGCCTGGCTGTCTCCAGAATGACTGAGTAACCGTAGCAGCGGCCTCACGGGGGACAGCTCTGGCCATGGCACAGGACCACGGTCCACAGGCCACCGTCAATCAGAGCACCCGACGGCAGCAGCAGCCTGATCCTGCAGAGACTGCCCCTGCGAGCCCCTGTGAGGCAATCCTGCCCTGTCCTGTAGGGTCGCTGTGAGTCAAAATCCATCCACAAGGGCATTTCCCTTGTGTTTCTAAGCTCATGCTTCTGCTCACTTTGTGTGATTTGTAAACGTTAACAAAGTTCGATATCTCAAAAAAAAAAGAGGATTCCAGCAGCATTTATGTGGACAGTGTAAGGCAGTCACCAAAGTGCCGTGCCCAGAAGAGACAGAGTCCCAGTACTCCAGATGTCACTCCCAGGGCTCGGCTCTGTGTGCCCAGCTGGGCAGTGCTCACCAGCCTCACCTGCTGGCAGCTCTCCATCTGGCGCCTTCCTTGATGATTCCAGTGTAACATTCCTCTCATGATGTCCATGATTGTCCCTGACCGTGTGCTTCACCAAACATGCTGTCTCTCTGCAGTGACTGGTCTCTTGTGGTGACATGTTCAGGCTTACCATTCGCACTTCTTCTTGCGGGTGAGGAATGATACAATTTTATTTATTTTTTATTTTTTTATTTAATATGACTGAGTGAAAATGTACGTTCCAGTATAAATTTACATGCCCACCTATATGCAGCTTCCGCTGCTCTCCCTGTCTGGTGACAGCACACTATTCCTCTCTGCTCCATACATGTCTCATCCTCGCAACAGTCTCCTTTCCCCTCCTCTCCACCCACTCTGCTTCCTCTTTTGCTGAACACTTCTATCAGTGTGAGTAGTTTACTTATAGATTCTTTGGGATTCTCTGCATATACAATCATATCGTCTGCAAACAGGGAGATTTTAACGTCTTTGCTGATGCAGATGCCCTTTATTTCTTGGTCTTGTCTAATTGCTCTGGCTAGAACTTCTAGTACAATGTTGAATAGGAGAGGTGAGAGTGGGCATCCTTGTCTAGTGACTGTTCTCAAGGGAAAGTCTTTCAGTCTCTCTCCATTCAGGATGAGGGGGGCAATTGGCTTTGTATAAATGGCCCTTATTGCATTGAGGAATTTGCCGTCTCTGCCTATTTTGCTAAGAGTTTTTAGCAGGAATGGGTGTTGGACTTTATCAAATGCCTTTTCTGCATCAATGGACAAGATACGTGATTCTTGTCTTTTGTGTAATTTATGTGGTTAATCACATTAATTGTTTTTCTGATGTTGAGCTAGCCTTGCATCCCTGGGGTGAATCCCACTTGGTCATGATGGATTATTTTCTTGATATGTTGTTGTATTCTATTGGCAAGAATTTTGTTGAAGATTTTTGCATCTAGATTCATGAGTGATATCAGTCTGTAGTTATCCTTCTTTGTTGGGTCTTTCCTTGGCCTTCGTATCAGGGTTATGCTGGCTTCCTAGAATGGGTTTGCGAGTACTCCATGCCTTTCTATACTGTGAAATAGTCTCAGTAGTACTGGAGATAAATCTTCTCTGCGACTTGACGGCACTTGGCTTAAGTGCTTGGTAGAATTTTGCAGTGAAGCCATCTGGGCCGGGGCTTTTTTTTGGTTGGCAGTGTTTTGATGACATTTTCAATCTCTTCCTTTATTATGGGTTTATTAAGTTGTTCTGCTTCACGTTGTGATAATTTGGGTAGGTGGTATGAGTCAAGGAATTTGTCCATTTCCTCTAGGTTTTCAAATTTGTTAGAGTACAGTCTTTCATAGTATTCTGTTATGATATTTTTTATTTCTGTTGCATCTGTGGTGACAACTCCCCTCTCATTTCTAATTTGGGTTATTTGTTTCCTTTCCTGCTTTTCTTTAGTAAGTTTAGCCAGTGGTTTATCAATTTTGTTGATCTTTTCAAAAAACCAACTTTTGGTCTTTTCAACTTTTTCAATTGTTTTTCTATTCTCTAATTCATTTAGCTCTGCTCCAATCTTTATGATCTGGTTTCTTCTGGAGCCTGAGGGGTTCCTCTGTTGGTCTCTCTCTGCTTGTTCAAGCTGTAGGGTTAATTCCTTGATTTGGTTTCTTTCCTCCTTCCAGATGTGTGCATTTATGGAGATAAACAGACCTCTGAGCACTGCTTTGGCTGTATCCCACAGGTTCTGGTAGGAAGTGTTTTCGTTCTCATTGGAATCCATGAATTTCTTTATTTCATCCTTGATTTCTTTCTATAACCCATGTTTTTTTGAGCAAGATGTCGTTCAGTTTCCAAGAGTTCCACTTTCTGTCTATGTTGTTTCTGCTATTGATTTCAACTTTTATGGCTTTATGATCTGAGAAGATGCTTTGCAGTAATTCAATGGTATGGGTTTTGTTGAGCATTGCACTATGTCCTAACACATGGTCAATTCTGGAGAATGTTCCATGTGCACTGGAGAAGAAGGTGTAGTTGTTTGCTGATGGGTGGAAAGTTCTGTATATATCAGTGAGGTTTAGTTGATTAATTGTGGCAATGAGGTCTTCTGTGTCTTTACTGAGCTTTTTTCTAGGTGATCTGTACAGTATTGAGAGTGGAGTATTGAAGTCTCCCACTATTATTGTGGAGTCATCTAACTCTTATTTGAGTGTAGTGAGTGTTTCTTCGATGTACTTAGGTGCTTTGATATTAAGTGCATAAATATTTAATATAGTTAAGTCTTGCCTGTGTACTGAACCTTTCAGCAATAAATAGTGTCAACCTTTGTCCACGATGGTGGATTTGACATTAAAATTGATTTTGTCTTAGAATTGCCACACATGCTCTTCTTTGTTCATTGTTAGCTTGATATATATTCTTCCATCCTTTAATTTTCAGTTTGTTCCTATCTTTAGGTCTCAAGTGAGTTTCTTGTAGACAACATATGGATGGGTCATGCCTTTTGATCCAAGATGTCACTCGATGTGGACTATTCAGTCTATTCATATTCAATGTAATTATTGATAGGTATGTGTTCACCTGCTGCCATTGTGATATGTTTATTTTTGTGTTGATGTTTTCTCTGTTGTTCTTGATAGTCTGTTCTGGGACAGTCTTTTTTGTTGATTTTTCACCCTTTTCAGAGCTGGTTTTGTAGTTGTTGAGACTCCTGTGTTACATTTCTTGAAATGATATGATACATCTTTGTTGTACTTTACAGCTGCCCTTATGATCCCCGTTAATAAACTATATATAAACTCAATTTTAATTACTACCAGTCTTTTCATCTTCCTTTCCATCTGGAAGGACTATAACAACTGTAGTACATCCCTCTTTTTAATATGATGGCACTATAGTTTTCATGATGATCACTGGATTGCTTCTTTCCATATTAAAGCTGTGATTGACTTTGGAGCCTTCCCTAACTGAGTAGAGTTTTGAGTAGTGTATCATTCTAAAATATAAAGTTAGTGGTTTCATTCTAAGCTAGAGCCAAGGACTTCTTTCAGTATTTCTTGTAGTTTTGGTTTGGTTTTTACAAAGTCTCTGACTTTCTGTTTACCTAGGAATGTCTTAATTTCATTTTTGTATTTGAAAGATAGTTTTATAGGATATATAATTCTTGGTTGAAAGTTCTTCTCCTTCAAGGCTTTGAATGTGTCATGCCACTGTCTCCATGCCAGCATGATTTCTGCTGAGAAATCTGACGAGAGCCTACAGGGTTTCCCTCTGAATGGTGGCTTTGCTTTGAGTCTTTCTGTCTTTAACAGTTGCTGCTTATGTTTCATTTTGTTAAGCTTGATTATAGTATGTCTTGGAGTCTTTCTTTTGAGATCTATATTGGGTGGCATATGATATGCATCTGAGATGTCTATGTTCTCTTCCTTCATGATTTCTGGGAAGTTTTCTGTCAGCAGCTCAGCAATGATAGTGTGTTCTCAGATGTCTCACCCTGTTCAGGGACTCCAGTTAATCGAAGGTTGTTCCTCTTAATGGAGTCCCATGTGCTTCTTAATTCTCTTTTTGTTCTGCTGCATTTTGTATAAGGTCTAGAAGGGCTCTGTATATAATCATTTTATATTCACTTTCTGATGCTTTCATAAAAGTTTCTTCATCTGAAAAACTCCTTGGTTGCTTTGTTTGGGAGCCTTCTGAAGCCATGAGTGATTTCTTGTATGCCACAAGTATCTGTTGCTTTTTGGATCCCATGTGAGTAAGTAGAGGCTGGAAGAGATACTGTGAGGATGGACTGCAGATGCTTCTCTAGGCTGTCTTAAAATGTAAAGCAAAATGTATCTGACCACTTCCCAAGTCAGTCAGGTTTTCAGATGTAGAGGCCCCTCTTCCCAGCTGGCAAAGTGAGCACCTCTATATCCAACCCCAGATGATACAAACTAGTTCAGAATACAGCAATGCTACTGCCCTGTTGGCTTCTGCTGACAGGGCCCAGCCTTAAGTGACACTGTGTAGAGTACTGCTTTTCTGTGGGCAGGCTCTGGCTCCCAAGCTAAGAATTAGGTCCAGCTGCAGCCACCGTATCCAAGATGGTGCCCTCCACACAAGCAACAGAGGGGCTAAAGGTGCCAAGAGGTAGTGATTCTTCTGCTGCTGTTGCAGGGCCCCCACTGTAGGCCGGCACTGTGTAAATTACTTCTTTTCTGTCGGAGAAGCACTGTCCTGTTTGCAGGTGCTGGCTCCCAGACTAAGAATTAGGTCCCGCTAAAATCTCCATACCCAACATGGCGTCCTGCACACTGGCACTGTAATTCCCTACAAACCCCGCTGTGGCAGAGAGAAAAAGACGGGCCCGAAGTGGCTAGATTAACAGAGTCTTCAGCCTGGCTCTCAAAATATAGGAATTTCGCCTGCCTATCTCCCCAGCAGCACGTTTGAGTCTAGCCACTAGGCAAGACCCAGCTCTGCCCGCCGGCCAAGACAGAGAAAAAAAAGTCAAAATGGTGCATTTACCTTCAGTCCGTGCAAGCCAGAGCTAGCCAGGAGCGGGAGTCAGCGAAAGAGACGAAGTTTTTCGCTCAGTGGTATGAAGTCCGAATTAACAGCCCTGTGCCGTGTCCTGGGGCTGATTAGGTGATCAGAAGGCTCCGTTTGATTATCATTTCAGTTCTTGTTTTCCAGAGGGATGTAGGGAGACGTGGGCTTAGTCCGCCAGCTTGACTCTGCCCCCCATTCGCGCTTCTAACGGACATTCTGGTAATATTTCTTCTCCAACTAATTTGTTCCTTCTTCTGGTGATCCGCAGTACAGTCAGTATTCTTCTCCAGCCCCAGCATTTGACGGTGCCAGTTCTTCTGCCTTCCTCTTCATTGTTCAGCTCTCACAGGCATGTGAGATGATTGAGAAGTATATGGCTTGAGTCGGGCACACCTCAATCTTCAAGGTGGTGTCTTTTTAGTACTTTAAAGGGTTGGCTGCTCAGCAGATGTCATCATGGAGGTGACCACAGCATCACACAGCTGCTGAACCACTGAGAGTCGTGGCGAAGCCAAGCTAGCACACAGCCTTCACCGCTGCAGCGAGTGACAGAAACTCAGGACCCAGAGCCACTCGCCACACGGTCTTCAGTCAGCACAGCTTCTCCCTCGGCCTGCAGGTGGGCAGGTCCCTCGCTCGGACTGTAGCCTCACTTGGGCAAGGGTTGCAAAGCTCTTTAGCTCCACCAAGTGCCTGGAGATAACCCTATAGTGCTGGTGAGGCATCCCACCATGCTGGCAAGACACCCACCCTACCGTTCTGGGGAGACGACCCCCATGCCGGCAGGCTCTCACCTCTGTCGCTGTGAGGGTCGGCACAGCTGTGGCTGCCCCATCCCACAGGCCTAGAAGCCCATGGCAGCCCTGTCACACGGAGCCCGGCGCCCCCTGCTGCCGCTGCGGCCACTCCTGCTGCGCTGTCTCGCCCTCCTCAGTGGTGCAGCTCTCTCTTCCCATCTCCTGTGTCCAGAAGGCTGTCAGTGCAGGGACCCGGGACCCAAAAGACCTGCTCTGCTTCTGGCTCTTCTCTCTTGATGGAAGGCCCCCCTCCGCTTCTGGAGTTGGCTCGTTTTAAGTCAAGTGGGGTGACAGAACTGGCCACTTCTCTGATTAAGGTTCTGTACATCTGTTTGCACAGTTTCATCCTCAAAAGAGTTTCATGAACTTCATTTGCATTATTAGCAGACTGCCCAACCCTCCTGCTGGGCCATAAGTGTCTTCTTTGCATAGTCCCACCCAGTCGTCTTGTGGGATCACAAGGCCCAGGCTAGAAGGGCCACGTTAAGTAATGTACTGCCCCACACGTACACACAACGTGATACTACTCAGCCATAAAGAGACATGAAATCCTGATGCACGCCACTGCGTGAGTGAGCCTTGAAAACATCCTGCTGAGCAAAATAACTCACTTGAAAAGGGGAAATACTGTCTGGTTACATATATATAACATGAGCAGATATGTGAGGTCTGACAATTCAGTTTGCGAACTCATCCTAGAGAAAGTGCTACGTACCTCACTGGTCACCTTCCGAGTCCTCCCCTTGGGAAGCTATGCACTGACACCAGCACCTAGTCACCCTTCAAAGCAATTTTGGTACTCTTCTTCTGGACTGGCCATCAGAGCTGTTGTCGTATTACCCTTGATGTCCTGAGTGTCATCAAAATGTCTTCTTTTCAATATTTCCTTTATCTTTGGGTAAAGAAAAAAGCCATCAGGGACCAGATCAGGTGAGTAGGGAGGGAGTTATTTGTTTACTGGCTACAAACTCCCTCACAGACCACCATAAAATGAAGTTTGCAAACTTGCCACCATGCCACCTCTGTAATAGCCATTCCAGAAAGAGTTCCAAAGTTGCTTTGGAGGGTGGACTAGACACTGGTGTCAGTGCCTAGCTTCCCAAGGGGAGTGCTTTGAAGGTGACTGTAGTGATATTCACCAGTGAGGTCTGTAGCACTTAGAACAATTAAGTTTGCAAACTTAATTGTCAGACCTTGTACAAAAAACAAAGATTGTTAGTGGTGACCAGAGGAGAGGGTGGGGGCAAAGGGTAAGTTTTTGCCTGGGTGGCAATGAATTTATGTTAGTGGTAGTTGTTGTGGATTGAATTGTGCCCTCCCAAAAAATATGTATTACTTGATTAGGCCACGGTTTCAAGTATAGTATGATTTTCCTGTGTGTTGTACCCTCCTGCCTCTGTGATATTAGGGTGGGAGGACGGGCGGGGAGGCAGCTGGGTTGGTCAGGCAGGACTCAGTCTGCAAGGCCGCTGTGTGCTTTGAGGTGGTCTCCGGACATATAAAGGAGAGAAGCCATCAGAAAGTAGATGAGGGGACATTTTCCTTTGCAGAAGTATTCTGGCTGATTAAGGAAGAAGGAATGATAGAATTAGAATGCTGCCATTTCATAATCTGTAACTGTTGGGTCTAGGCTGATCAGGAGTGGCTGCTAACATGAGAACAGAGACAAGCAGTTCATGTGTGCTCTCTGGTGACAAGACACACAAAAAACACTTCTGAATTGGTTTAGCACTTGAACAGCCCGACAGAACCATCTGCCATAAGGGTATGTTCTCCACCTGCAGTGTCTAACGGGAGCCATGAGTTACGTGTGGCTACTGCGAGCTCTGGCAAGTGCAGATAAGGAACTGATCAGTTAGAATTTAAATTGTCATGTGGAACTAGTGACTGCCATGGAACAGCACAACTCTAGATCTAGCTACTAGCTTATAGGGGACACGGGACAGAAGCACACAGAGTGCGGCCAGCCCAGCTTACAGGGGACATGGGACAGAAGTACACGGGGTGTGACCAGCCCAGTTTACGGGGAACACTGGACAGAAGTACACAAAGTCTGACCAGCCCAACTTACGGGCACATGGGACAGAAGTACATGAGGTGCCACCAGCCCAGCTTATGGGGGATACGGGACAGAAGTACATGGGGTGTGACCAGCCCAGTGTACGGGGGACACAGGACAGAAGTATATAGGGTGCGACCAGCCCAGCTTACAGGGGCCACGGGACAGAAGTACACGGGGTGCAACCAGCCCAGCTTATGAGGGACACGGGACAGAAGTATACAGAGTGCGAGCAGCCCAGCTTACGGGGGACACAGACAGAAGTACACGGAGTGTGACCAGCCCAGTTTATGGGGGACACGGGACAGAAACAGTGCAACCGCCAGCATCTAGACTGTGGAAAACTGCAGAAAAGTGGCCTAGGTTTAAGGGGCGAAAGGGCGGAAGAGAAAGCTGTAGATTGACAGACTTATCAGCCAAAGTATACACATTACTTGGATTCTGATTAAAAGAAATGCGAAAAAAAGATTTACAGTTATGAGAAACTTGAAAATCTGAACTTTGGCTAGACATCTAGTAATATTAGGAATTTTTAAAATATAACAATGTGGTTTTTAAAAAAAATATCATTAACGATACCTACTGCAGTACTTATGGATGAAACGATACATCTTCAGATGATTGTTTCAAAATGGTATGACATTTGCTTTGAAAATAGTATGGAAAGGGATAAAGAAGGGTAGAAATGAAAGAAGACTGAGCATGAGCGGACAGTCGGTGAAGCCAGGTGACAAGTCCATGACAGTTTGTCAGGCCATGCTGTTTGTGCTGGTAGTGGATACTTTCATAATAAAAAGTTAGAATGAAAGCAATGATGCAGATATTTTAAACAAAAACCAAGATAGTTGCTGTCAGGCTCCTCTGAAAAAATTAAATAAAGAGCATGCTTGCGGCAGATGCAGAAGGACCCTGGGTGGAAGCGCAGTGACCCAGGAGGAAGTGAAAAGCACAAAAGTGACAGGTTAATGCCGACAGTGCAAGATAACAGCAGTTTTTAGCCACATCCAGAAACTGAGCCCAATGCCATCCGGTCCACTCCGATTTGCAGAATGCGGGCAAGAGTCAGGAGTGCTGCCAGTCGCAGCAGAGAGCCGCTGGGCGGCAGAGTCGGTGTCACAGAGTCCTGTCAGAGTCCAGGAGGAGGAAACTTCCAAACCTAATGTGTGAAGAATACAGTTGATAATTTCTAGAATTACCCCTAAAAGCCGAGTTAAAGAAAAGTATTGCCGTCGAGTTGATTCTGACTCATGGCGACCAGGAACAGAAAAATCGATAATGTTGTCTCAACAAACAATGGAAGAGAAAAATGAAATACTGAGATGGACTCAGTCACTGCAGAAGGTGGCTAACGGAACAAGAACAGGTCAAGCAAATAGAGAACTAAATGCATTTTAACTCAAATGTATCAGTATTTACATGAAATATAAATTAATTGTTTAAAAAAGGCTTTTGGAGAAACAAAAGAGAAGTCAACTACTAGCAGTTTATATGATGTTATGGATTTAATGTTGGTGCCAGGTGCCATCAAGTCAGTACCAACTCATATCCACCATCACTGGCATGCTGAAGCCCATCCTTGATGCCACGGCGTCAGTCTATCTCATCGAGGGTCTTCTTCTTTTTTTGCTGACCTTCTACCAAATGTAATGTCCTTCTCCAGGGACTGCCCCTTCCTGAAAACATGTCCAAAGCATGTGACACAGAGTCTCACCACTCTTGCTTCTAAGGAACACTCTGGTTGTACTTCTTTGAAAAGATATCTGATTTAATGGGTCCCCCAAAATATGAGTTGGAATCAACCCCAATGCCTGTGAATGTAATCTCATTTGGGAATAACTTCTGAGTTATAAAAAGTGCAGATTAGACACACACCAGGGAAGTTAGTCACCTTGAGAAGATCACCAAGGAAGTGAAGTTCCCCAAGGAACTGGGGCCGCCACCAAGGAAGGAACTGAAAAGTCTGAGACCCTGATTTGGACATCTGGTCTCCAGAAGTGTAAGAAAGTTAAGTTCTGTTCCTCACAGCTGCCCATTGGTGGTGTTTGTGTTAGAGCACTTCTGGAAAGTCAGACATGTGAGCTACACCTTCCATGGAACGTAGGAAAAGGATGAAATCATAAGAATGGAAAAAGGCATTCTGTGCCAACACCAATCTGAAGGAGGCTATTGCAGCTCAGTGAATGTCAAAGTAGACTTTCTGGCAAGAAGCGTAATTAGAGATAAAGAAAATCATTACGTGATTACAAAAGGATCAGTCCAACAGGAAGGTATAACAGTAATCAACATATGTGTTCCTAATAACACAGCCCCAAAATACAGAAAACAAAACTGAACACAACTAAAAGGAGAAGGAACAATTCCACAATCATAGTGGGAGATTTAAAATATCTCTCATTTATTGACAGAATACAAACAGACAAAACACAAGTAACCCCCCCCAAATCTATTGCTGTCAAGTCGATTCCAACTCATAGTGACGCTATAGGACAACATAGAACTACCCTGTCATGTTTCCAGGGAGCATTTGGTAGCTTCACATTGCCCGTCTTTTGGTTAGCAGATATAGCACTGAACTATATCACCATGGCTTCCAAAAATGTACAAGTAGAAAGAGAAAATATTTGAACAAGGGTTAACAAACTTGGTCTATGTACCCACGTAAAAGATTTCGTACAGTTGAGAGAATGAGACATGTATGGAGCAGAGAGGAATAGTGTGCTGTCACCGGGCAGGGGGAGCCGTGGAAGCTGCATATAGGTGGGCATGTAAATTTATATGGGAATGTACATTTTCACTCAGTCATAATAAAAAACATGAATATATACATATAAATAAATAAGATTTCATACAACAGCTGAAAATACACAGATTCTTTTAGAGTGTGTGGAAGTTTTAGCAAATTGATCGGGTTGTTATTAGGTGGCAACAAGTTGGTTCCGACTCGCAGTGACCTCGGAACCCAGCACTGCCCGGTCTTTGTGACCCTCACTCGCTGTTCTGCTCGAGCCCACTGTGGTGGTTGCTAGGTCAATCCATCCCGCTGAGGGTCGTCTTCTTTTTCACGACCCTCTACTTTACCAAGCGTGAGTTCGGACCAGTTATCTGGAGGGATCAGTCCCAGGAACACGTGCTTGGTAAAGTAGAGGGTCAGTGAAAAAGAAGACAACCCTCAACGAGAGGGACCCTTCTCCTCTGACTGATCCCTCCAGATAACCGGTCCGAATTCTGCGAAAGGAAGTCTCGCCATCCTCACTTCTATGAGGATTCTGGCTGTGATTCTTCCCAGACAGACTTGTTTGTGCTTTTGGCAGTCTATTGTGTGTTCAGCGTTCTTCACCAATATCACAGCTCAGAGGTGTTAGCTCCTCCTCTGTCTTCTGTATTCAGTGTCCAGCTGTCACATGCACTGAGGTGACTGAAAACACCATGGCTTCGGTCAGACGCATCTTACTCCTCAAGATGACATCTTTGCTTTCCTAACGCTTGAAGAGGTCTTTTTTAGCACACTCACCCAGTGCAGTGCACCTTCTGATTGCTGGACCGCTGCTCCCGTGTACATTTACTATGGATCCAAGTGAAACGAAATCCTTGACAGCTTCAGTCTTTTCTCCTTTTATCATGATGTTGCTTATTGGTTGACTGTGAGGATTTTTGTGTTCTTTATGTGGAGCAGTGTCTCAGCTAGTGATGCTGTAACAGAAATACCCCAAGCGGATGGCTTTCACAGAAGGAAATTTATTTCCTCACAGTATAGTAGGCTAAAAATCCGAAGGTAGGGCATCAGCTCCAGGGGAAGGCTTTCTCTTGACTCTGGAGCAAGGTCCTTGTCCTTAGTCTTCCCCTGGTCAAGTAGCTTCTTAGGCTCAGGGACCACGGGTCGAAAGGATGCCCTGTTCTCTTGGTGCTTCTTTCCTGCTGTATGAGGTCCCCTGTTTCTCTGCTCCCTTCTTTTATATCCCAAGGGATTGCCTCAAGACACAGTGCAGTCTTAAAAAGGAAATTCTGCCCGGCCAACACAGCTGCCACCTGTCCTCCCTCATTAACATCATGGGGGCAAGATTTACAATGTATAGGAAAATCACACAATACCAGGAATCATGGTCCAGTCAAATTAATACACACATTTGGGGGGGGGGTTACAACTCAATCCGTGACAAGGTGTAGTCCACAGTGAAGCCCGTAGTCTTGGTTCTTCTTCAGTTAGTGATAAAAGTCCTCTTCACCTTTCGCAAGTTTGTATCATCCGCGTATTGCAGGTTGTTAATGAGTGTCCTCCAATCCTGACTCTGTTTTTCTTCATATAGTTGAGCTTCCCAGGTTATTTGCCCCGCATCAGATTAAGTGTAGTGAAAGGATACAACCCTCAGCCTCCCTGACTTTAAACCTTGTTCTGTTTGAACAACTGCCTTTTGGTTTATGTACAGGTTTCTTGTGAACACAGTTAAAACCCAAACCAAACTCACTGCCACTGAGTCAAGTCAGACTCACAGTGACATTATAAATGTTCCAGAATCCCTGTTCTTCACAACATTAGCTGTAATTTGTTATGATCCACACAGTCAAAGGCCTTTGCACCATCAATAAAACACAGGTAAACATCTTGCTGGTAATCTCTGCTTTCAGCCAGGACCCACACGACATCCCTGGTTCCATGTCCTCTTCTGAGTCCTGCTTGAATTTCTGGCAGCCCTCTGTCAGTGTGCAGCCAGCTTTGAATGATCTTCAGCAAAATTTTACTTGTGTGTGATATGAATGATAATTTCTGCCTTCTGTTGTGTCACCTTTCTTGGGAACAGCCGTAACTGTGGATCTCCAGACAGCTGCCCTCTGAATTTCTTGGCCTAGACAAGTGAGCCCCACAAGTGAGCCCCCCAGGTGAGCCCCCCAGGTGAGCCCCCCAGCGCTGCATCGTTGGCTCTCAGCTGGCCTCCCCTCAGTCCCTGGAGCCTGTTTTCCACCATCGTCTTCAGTGAGGCTTCGACTTCTTCCGCTGGTGCCGCCAGCCCCTGGTTATGTGCTGTCTCCTGAAGTGGCTGAACACCGACCGATTCTTCTGTTCTCTTGGTGCCTCTTTCCTCTGTATGAGGCCCCTGTTTCTCTGCTCCCTTCTTTTATACACCAGGGGATTGCCTCAAGACACAGTGCAGTCTTAGAAATGAAGTTCTTCTTGATAAACTGTGGCTGTGTGTATTCCTGCCATCTTCTTTTGATGCTTCTTATATAGTTTAATGTTTTCAATTTAGAACCCTTCAGTATTGCAACTTGAGGCTTGAATTTTTTTCTTCAGTTCTTTCAGCTTGAGAAATGCCAACTGTGATCTCCCCTTTTAGTTTTCTAACTCCAGACCCTTGCACATTTTATCATACTGCTTTACTTGGTCTTCTCAAGCCTCCCGTTGAAATCTGCTGTTCAGTTCTCTTACTCCATCATTTCTTCTGTTTGGTTTAATGACTCTGCACTCAAGAACAAGCTTCAGAGTCTCTTCTGACATTCATTTTGGCCTTTTCTTTCTTTCCTGTCTTTCTACCGACCTCTTGCTTTTTCTCATGTGTGATGTTATTCTACAGCTTGTCTTTGGTCATTAGCATTTGTCATGGATTAAATTATGTCCCCCCTGTCAGTTTGGCTGGGCCATGACTCCCGGTATTGTGTGATTGTCCGCTGCTGGGTGACATTTTCCTATGTGCTATAAATTCTATCACCGTGGTTTAACGAGAGGCATTAGCAGCGGTTATATGGATGAGGATCCCACTACATGCTGTCTCCAGGAGACATATGTCAGATTAGGAGATGTAGATAGAAATCAAATCAGCCAAAGCCAGCCAAGTACAGTCAAAAACATGATATAAGCAGTAACTATAGGCTATCCTAATACCGTGCAAAATAGACAAAAGTTATTACTGGAGACAAAGGATGTTTTATGAAGCTGAAATCAATCCAGTAACAAGATGTAACAGTTATAATTAGATATGTGCCTAACAACAGGGCCCTGAAATATGAGAACTGACAAGTTCATGAACTTGCCACCATGCACTTACGTTGGCAACACTGTACAAATAACTTGGTGAGGTTTCATAACCTTGGTACATCAGTGTCTGAAAGCCGTTTTCAAGCCGTTGTGTGGTAGTGTCTTGCTGAGTGACATTCATTATTGTTGCGCATTTTTGTGTGCAGTCGTGAGAGTGTGACAGCCAGACTTAAAGCAATGAACAGACAAAATTTCTCGTTAAACTTGGAAAGAGTGGAAATGAAATCAGGGACATGTTAGTCCAAGTTTATGGGGATAATGTCATGAAGAAAATGGCAGAGGACAAACGGATTAAACGTTTTTCTGAGGAGAGTGAAAACATCACTGGTGACCGAGTGGTCCTGGCAGCCAGTAACAGGCGGAACTGATAGAAAACATTGCAAAAATTCATCAAATTATGCATCAAAATCATCAGCTGACTATGAGAATCAAGCAGACCAAGTAAACATCAATAGAGAAACAGAAAAATCTTAACTGAAAATTTTGGCATGAGAAAGGTATGTACAAAAATGACCCTGAAGGAGCTCAGCGATGAACAAAAGCAAGGGAGAGTCGAAGTTTGCCGAGACCTTTGGAGAGGCAAGATGAAGTTTTGGGCTGTGTTATCACTGGTGATAAAACATGAGTGTACCAATATGACCCTGAAACAAAGCATTAAAGCTCACAACAGAAGTCAGCCAATTCTCCATAACCAAAAAAGTTTTGTCAGTCCAAATCAGGAGTCGGAATGTTGCTAAGCTTTTTTATATCAGGGGGATTACAACTCATGGCTCTTGCATCATGACAATGCCCCAGCTCATGTGGCACTATCTGTGAGGGAGCTTGTAGCCGGGAAACAAGTAGCTGTACTGGAACACCCTCCCCACTCACCTGATCTGGGCCCCAAGGACTTTTTTCTCTACCTGAAGAGAAAGGAAATCTCAAAAGGAAGACATTTTGATGACATCCAGGGCATCAAGTGTAATACAATAACAACTCTGATGGGCATTTCACAAAAAGAGTTCACAGGTGACCATAATGACATTCTGCAGTGAGGTATGTAGCACTTTTTCTAGGAGGAGTCTGAACATAATCGCCCGATCTCATCCATAAAGCGCAAACTACATTTTCTCGTAAGGCACATCACATCCTTCTTGCCCGTGGGAACACTGGACAGCGTTTCAGCGCTACACTTAGGGCTATTGTAAACAACAAAATGACCAACGAAACCACAATGCAAACATGGCACTAAACAGACTGTGTGGATGAAGAATACTTAATACGGCATGGACTGTCAGAAGAAAAAGTAGATCAGTCTTGGAGGAAACAGCCAGACTGATTCCTAAAGAGAGGTTGGTGAGACCTTCCTTATCTTGCTTACTTTGGACACGTCACCAGAAGGAACCAGTTGCTGGAGAAGGACATCATGCTTGGTGAAGCAGAAGGTCAGCAAAAGAGAAAGACACTCAGTGAGATGGACTGACATAATGGCTGCAATGTGGGCTCCAATGTGGCAATGACTGTGACGGTGACGCAGGACTGGGGGACATCTTGGGTTGTACCTCCATTAACTGTGAGTTGGAGCCCATTCTATGACACCCCGAAACCAACAACACAGACTGTGAAAAGGTCCCTCATGAACAGCACGAGAGCTGAAACCGGAAGGCAGTGCACCGCGCTGATCAGCCTCGGCTGGGAATGTGTGTGTTGGGGAACTCAGAGTTTTTGCCATGTTCTGCATGTCTTTGCATAGTCAATGACTGTGCCTCATTGAGTATGTAAAGGCATTCAACTGTGTGAATCATAGCAAACTGTGGCTAACATTGCAGAGAATGGGAATTCCAGAACCCTTAATTCTGCTCTTAAGGAATCTGTACATGGATCAAGAGGCAGTTGTGTGAACTGCACGGTTTAAAGTCAGGAAAGAAAAGTGTGCATCAGAGTTGTATCCTTTCACCATACCTTTTCAATCTGTATGCTGAGCAAATAATCTGGGGAGCTGGACTATCTGAAGAAGAAGGAGGCATCAGGATTGGAGAAAGACTCATTCATAATAACCTGCCTTGCGCAGATGACACCACTTTACTTGCTGGAAGTGAAGAGGAGGTGGAACACTAATGAAGATCAAAGATCGCAGCCTTTAGTGTGGATTGTACCTCAACACGAAGGAAACAAAAATTCCACACAAGAAAGGTGTGCAGTTCAAGAACTCTACTGAGAGATGAGAACTGATGGTCCAACAGCCTAGAGGTCCCCTGGGAACATGGTCTCTAGACCTGCTGCTCACCTGGACCAGAAACCAGCACAAGGCTGGCCTGGACTCGGGGACGCAGTGTGAGCATATGGTGTGTGTACTTTTTGGTTTTATACATTTATAGGAGGCTGTCCTACTGGTTTCTTTCTAGATGAGAGGCAAGAGGGTGGAGAAGAGGGGACAGGTACTCGTTCAGAGGATACTAGAAATACAGAGTAAAAAGGAGGAATGTGCTGTCACTGGGTGAGGAGAGCAGATGGAACCAAGTGGGCATGCAAAATTGATTTGGACTGTATACTTTGACTTAATCACAATGAAAAAGAAAAAAAGAGTATGGCCCTTCAAAAAAAAAAAAAAGAAAACAAAAATCCTCACAACTGAATCCATAAGCAATATCATGATAAATGGAGAAAAGATTGAGGTTGTCAAGGATCTCATTTTACTTGGGTCCATGGTCGACACCAACGGAAGCAGCAGTCAAGAAACTGAAAGACACATTGCATTGGGAAAATATGCTGCAAAGGAGTTCTTTAAAGTATTGAAAAGTAAAGATGTCACCTTGAAGACTAAAGTGCATCTACCCCAAGCCATGGCATTTTCAGTCACATCACATGCATGCAAAACTGGACAATGAATAAGGAAGATGGAAGAATTGGCACCTTTGAACTGTGATGTTAGAGAAGAATACTGAGTGTACCACAGACCACCGAAAGAGCCAACAGACCTATTCTGGAAGGTGTACAACCAGAGTGCTCCTTGGAAGCAAAGATGGCGAGACTGTCTTAAATACTTTGGACATGTTGTCAAGAGGGATCAGTCCCTGGAATAGGACATCATGCTTGGTAGAGTGGAGAGTCAGCAAAAAAGAGGATGACGCTCAATGAGATGGACTGACACAGTGGCTGCAACGATGGCCTCAAGCATGAAAACGATGGTGGGCATGGTGCAGGACTGGGCAGGGTTTCGTTCTGTTGTGCAGCCGGTCGCTGTGAGGTGGAACGGACTCAGTGGCATCTCACAACAACAGTGACAGCGTGGGTCTGCCAACCTCTGTGAGTGTTGAATTTGGAGTTACAAATAAAACCTGTCAATGTAAGCTCACAAATAATGAGGATAAATTGTATATGAAATATTCAAAAAAGACAAACTTATTAATGCAGAAAATAGACTTGGGGTTGGCAGGGGCTGGGGGAGGGGAATGGAGTGATTGCTAGTGGGCACAAGGTCTCTTTCAAACGTGGGGACAGTGGGGACAAAGTTCTAGGGATTGGACAGTAGAGACGGTTGTATGACTTTGTGACTATACTAAAAACCACTGAATGTGTGCTTTAAAGGGCTAAATGTTCAGCCTCCACCAGTTGAGCCCAGAAGAACTAGGAGGTTCCTGGCTACTGTTGACAGCCTGACGAGATCAAAGTAGAAGATCCTGGACAGAGCAGGAAGAAAATGTAAAACAAAGTTCAAATTCGTAAGATCCAACTTTCTGGTCTAACAGTGACTGGAGAAACCCTCGTCTATGGCCCTTGGACACCCTAACTCAAACCTGACGCCACTCCTGAAATCCACCTTGCAGCCAAAGATTAGGGAGGTCTACAAGAGACACAGAAAACCTGGTAGTGCAGTGATGAAGTGCTACGTCTGCTAACCAAAAGGTCAGCAGGTCGAATCCTTCAGGCACTGCTGAGGCACTCCATGGAGCAGTTCTAGTCTATCCTACAGATTGTGAGTCGGAATTGACTCGACGACGGTGGGGTTGGTTTAGTTTTGTATAAAATAACCGATAACATCTGTGAGGAATGTGCTTCTTAGTTTCGTCAAGTGGGAGACCAAACAGGCAGTGCCGGGGACGCGGGATGGAGAGGGAAAGGGGGAGCACACTGATGTCGCAGAACACTTGGTGTATCGATTTTTGAATGAGGACCAACCACAGCTGTAAACTTTCACCTGAAGCACAGTAAAAGAAAATTTAAGATAGTAATTTTCAAGGAGTAAGTGTTATGGTATGCAATTGTATTTCAGCTTTTAAAGTTTTTAAGAAAGTGAAGACAGCAGTGTACACAATAGTCTACAGGTGCTTTGGCTGTGAAGATCCAGGCACCTCACTGCATGGAAATTATCCTGAATTGTTCTTCAATAAGTTTCAGAGAAAATACTGTAAGAGCATGTTTATGGTCACTAAAAGGGTGTGCAAGGCTGGTCACAGTGGGTTCACTCACAGCAGGAGCCCTTGGGCGGTGCAGATGGTCAGCACCTGGCTATGACCCAAGAGGGTGGCAGTTCAGACTGTGGCGGACACACCTGCCTTCTGCTTGAGTGAGACCTCAGCCGCTGAGACCCACAGGAGGGCACTTCTGTGGTCCACATGGGCTGGTCATGGTCAGAGTCGGTGTGATGGCAATTGGTGGTTATCCATAATAACCCCAAGCTGGAAACAACCCAGAAGTCCATCCACAGAACAGGTATAGGCATATAACGAAATGCTGAACAATTAACAACAACATCTAGTTTGCAATGACACGAGTGAATCTTACTGGCTCAGTCACCTAGTGCCACTCTAACAGAAATCCCACAGGTGGATGACTTTAACACAGGGAAAACGATTCTCTCACAGTCAGGAAGGCCAGAAGTGTGAATTCAGGGTGCCAGCTCCAGGGAAAGGTTCTCTCTCTGTCGGCTCTCGGGTTGGGGAGGGTCTCTGTCATCAGGCTCCCCAAAGGAGGGAGCTTCTCACTCAGGGACCCTGGGTCCAAGGGCTGTGCCATTCTTCTTGGTCTTGTTTCTTGGTGATATGAGGTCTCCATGTCTCTTTGCTGGCTTCTCTCTTATATCTCAAAAGAGATTGATTTAAAACACAACCTAATCTTGTAGGGAAACCCTGGTGGCATAGCAGTTAAGTGCTATGGCCACTAACCAAGAGGCCGGCAGTTCAAGTCTGCCAGGCTCTCCTTGGAGACTCTGGTGTAGTTCTACTCTGACCTATAGGGTTGCTATGAGTTGGCATCGACTTGACAGCAATGGGTTTGGTTTTTGGTTTTTTAATCTTGTATATCGAGTTTTGTCTCATTAAAATAACTGCTTCTAATCTTACCTAATTAACATCATCGAGGTGGGATTTACAACACAGAAAAATCACATCAGATGACAGAACAGTGGACAGTCACACCAAACTGGGAACCATGGCCCAGCCCAGTTGACACCATTTCTGGGGCACACAGCTGAATCCACAACACTTAACCAAGGTAGCAGTGAGTGAAAAAAAGTCGGACACAGAAAAGGATGTACTATTCATTCTCTTCAGATGCAGTAAAAAAACAGGCAGACTTGATGGGTGGCGGTGGCGGTCAGACCAGCAACTGCCCTTGGGTGGTACTGAACCTGAGTGGACACAGGGAGCTGCCTGGGGCCCCTGAAAGGTGGCGATGTCTACAGGGGTGTCTGCACACGCAGAAGCCACCCAACTGTGCTGGTGAGTTTGTGCACGTGACCACGGTAGTTGCACCTCAGAAAACCACGCCCCCCGAAGAAGGTGGCAGCAGCTTTGACATGTTTCACCTCCTGTAAGTTGAAACGCCACTCCCCGCCTGTCAGTTCACTGTGCTGGGGTGACTTTCACGGTGCCATGATGCTGGAAGCTGGGACGCTGGGACAGGGCCAGGTGAGGGCAGTGAGGGCCCTAAGCACTGACAGTCTGTGGGCACCTCACCAGCTCACCCCTACACTTGGAGGAATCTGAGTTATACACATACGTGCACGTGTGTATGTGTCTTAGTTACACAGTTATACATGATGTGACTTCTTTTTAAATGTGACTCTAATATTCATGATTGAATACAAACGCCATTTTAACAGAACAAGATGAACTGGATGATGAAATTTTTGGTGGATGTGAGGTAGTGAGATTTTTAGTACATGGTTTGGTTTTTGGTACATTTTCTACAAAAAGAATATTCCACATATTCTGCAACAAAGAAAATACATCAGTAGGAACTTAGTGGTTTCAGCAATCAGTGTAAAAGTCTGTTGATATCCTGCAAGGAGAAACAGACTTTCTCCAGCTTTGCTTTAAACAGCTCATACTTCAGTGTTGATGCTCGTTTCATGATAAATACTATAATTACAAATGAACAAATGACATGTAAGAAAAGGAAAGTTAATGATCAGAAAACAGATATTACAACAAATCACTGTATTTTATTTTTAGATAGGTCTTTAATGTCTAACATGTTATAATTAAGATTTCTTTCTATTCTTTGGTCTTATAACTTCTTCAATCATTCCATCACTTTTAAGCTGTGGAACAATATCTACTTTGTCACGTGATTAGGATAATGAACTGAGCCTTTCTTGAATCACTGCTGTACTCTAAGAGAGTTGTGAGTCCCTGCGGGGATGAGAACAAGCATTCTGTCACACCGCTCGTGACCATCAGAGTCAGCAATGTCCCACTCTCCACATGGGAAATACACGGTGTGTTTTATCTTCTATTATGAAATCACGCGACTGAAATCACTTCTATTATGAAAATAAAAATAAAAACCCACTGCTGTTGAGTTAATTCCAAGTCATGGTGACCCTGTAGAACAGAGCAGAGCTGCCCCATCGAATTTCCAGGGGGCGCCCAGTGGATTCGAACTGCTGACCTTTTTGTTTACAGTGGTAGCACTTAACCACGATGACACTCTACTAAACGAAATTTGTCTTTCCTGAATCTATAAACTTAGTTCTCACGTAAGAATGAAGTTTTCACCCTGCTCTGTACAAGCTGTGAAGGACCAGCAATGAAGAGGAAGCCCCTCCCAGAGACAGACTGCCACAGAGGCCACAGCAGCCGGCTCACACAGAGGTGATTCATCGGCTACGTCCACGTTGTTTAAGACGGCAAATCTACTCGGAAGAACTTCCTGCCCTTCCACGCTTCTTTCACCCCAGATTCCAGTGTGTCACTGGTGCTGTAGTCCCCGGGCATGGGAGATCGGTCTCTGGCATTCAGAGATGCTTCTGAAATGCTGTGATTTACATGTTTCTTCTGGTGCTTCAGCAACAGTGAACTGCTCGATATCAGCATTTGGCAATGTCTGATTAGCTGTGTTTTCAAAATCGTCTTTTAAAAAATGTAAATACCCTGTTTAAGACTGGTAGAGAGCTGTGCATGTCTTTAAATCTGCTTCTGAATCACAGGCAGCTTGACTTCTCCACTGAAAATGCTGCCTATTTATTACTCCCCACGGCTGATATCAATACGTACTGTAGTGTCTGCATTTTGTTGGCAGTGTTTTCAGATTCTCTTTTGATATCTTCTTTTTGCGACTAGTCTTCAGCAATATTTTCTAAGGCATCTAGAGTCCCAGTGTGTGATTCCAAGATTTCACTTGTTGCTACAAGCATGCACTTCCCATTGGGTAGTAGAAAGACCATTTTAATACTCAACCATTGCCTAAGTATGTTTTCATAACTACCCATGTGTGAGCAGAGGTGGCAAAAAGTGTGTAAAGTAACTGAGAATATCAAAGACACAATGACAAATGAGCCCAGGAGACAGAAGGACTCACATGACTAGGAGACTCCATCAACAGGAGACTAGCAGAACCAGCTGGTGCCCGACCATCACCAAAGACAGCCCTGACAGGGAAGACAGTGTACAGTCCCTGATGCAGCATGAGAAGAACTCTACTGAAAGACCAGAATTGATGGTCCTCCAGCCTGGAGGGTGACCTGACAACAGGGCGCCTAGAGTTGCTGCTGGCCCAGACCTGAAATCAGTACTGAAATCAGAACCAACACTTCAGATAAAGAATGGACTGGACTCGGGGCCTCAGAGTGATGCACATGGTGCCTGTGCTTTAGGGTTTTATGTATACATCTATGAGAGTGTCCTCCTGGTTTCTTTCTAGAAGGAAGAGGAGAGGGTGGAGAGGAAGGAAGAAGTGTTGGCTGAGTGGATCCTGGAAGTAAAGAGTGAAAGAGTGTGCTGTCACAGGATGAGGATAGAGTTGCAGAGAGGCGGGCATGGAAAATTGAATTAGATTGTAAAACTTCACTTAATCACAATTTAAAAAAAATTTTTTTAAATGTGTACTGGAACTTAACAGAAAAAAGTCGAGTGCTTCCTTACAACAGTTTACTGTGCTGCCTTCTACCGGATTGAAGGCATGTGCAGCAACGAAAACGGACTCTGTCGCATTGGAAAGTGTGCTGCTGCATGCCTTGGTAACGCCCTGACGTACCGACAGCACCGCAGTAGCGCCAGCCTCAGCATTTAGACAAATCAATTCTGGAAACAGCACAGAAGTAGTGGAGTCTTTGACTTGCAATTTCTTCACCAGTATGACTTTTTAAGATAGTAAGCGTGATAAATCACTCTTCAGGTTTTCTGTCTGGTGGAGACACGTGTCTTAAAGCAATGCTTGGTTGCTCTCCATGAGAAAGCTCAGGAGTGGCCTCCACGGACAAACAGACATCAGGCTATACTTACGGCACTGAGAACGGCTGAGCAAACATTATCGCTTAAGTACATGAATTCTTCACACAGTGTTTGGACACTCATAATGGGCCACCCTGTCCTGCGTTACCGTGTTTCGAGATGTGACCCTGCTACAAATGGGTCAGACTGAGCAACAAGTTCAGATAAACTAAAAACTTCCATTTTGTGGGGACACAGACATTTCCTTTCTTCCTCGAAAAGACAGTCCATGTCGTGGATTGAATTGTGTTGCCTCAAAAATGTATGTGTTGATTTGACTTGGCTGGGAGTGTGGTGCCTTTCCTCCCATGTGTTGTAAATCCCGCCTCTGTGAGACTGACGATGGAGAATAGGCAACGGTTGTTGTGGTGAGGTGGGACTCAAGCTACCAGCTTGTGAAATATAAGGGAGAGAAGTGAGCGAAGGAAGGTGAGAACCTCACACCACCGAGAGAGATGCCCCGAGAGCAGAGCGCGTCCTTTGGGCCCGAGGTTCCTGTGCCGAGATGCCCTCACTGGATGTGGACTTAACCTACCAGACTGCTAGGATTTCTCATGTCGAATGGACTTGTAACTTGTTAATGGCTTTGCAGCTTACCGGACTATGACAATAAAAGCATCTCTTCATGAAAGCTTCCATGCGTGGTGCTTGCTGTTAGAGCAGTACCGGGTGACGGTACCAGGCCACGTCCAACAACTGTCACAACAGCAGCAATGAGTCGCAAACAGCTTTCCTTTCCCGGTGTTGTTCAGTAATCTGGGCTTCGCTTGCCAGTGAAGTCAAAAGCATGCCTTCGGTTTAAATCTGGCAGCTCACCATCTTTGTGAATTGAACTGTTTTCAAGTTTATCAGTCATACGTTGTACCAATTGCTAAGTCCGTCCATGGCAAACTGAGAATTAAATGATTCAGGACTGAATAGTCTGCAAACCAAAAAACAGACAGAGATAACTGACGGAGAATACGGGAGCCACTTCCTCTTTCAATTCTCATCGTTCACTTTGCACCCCAGAAATATATTCTGGCTACAGAGCCTTGGTTGTGTACCACCCAGAAGTCTTCAACAAGAATTTTCCGGCGGTTCCCTGTGATGCTGACCCTCACCAGACCCTCCTTCAATGATTGGAAGAGAAATGATTCCACAAGCAGGACCTGTGATTTTGTTAACTATGAGGTCTCCAGATAGGACAATTTTAGATTCTAGACAGTTTCACTTTCTACGCTATTATTCAGTTTTTTACTACATTAAAGAATGGATGCAGAATCCCAAGCCAATTCTCTCCTATTAGTGTTGCTCTTAGGGACCGCAGCACTGGCATGACGTCATAGTGCAGTGGTCTGCACCCAGTCAAGTCAGCACGTAATGGAAAAAGTCGCCTCTGCTTCATTACCTTTTAAAAAGGAAGTTTCTTTTGGAACTTTGGAATTGCCTCTCGCAGTTCACAAGCCCCTTCCTGTGCACCATCTTCTGTGCACAATCGGTTTGCACTCCACCTCATTGTTTTGCCTGGATATACAGTTAAGTCAGCTTTTGGATTTGGTTCTACTGTGGCCAATAAATCTGAATAATTGAAAATAAACTTTTTAAAATGAGAAAAAATTACAAAATAAAATTCATACTTGATTTGAACATTAGCAAAAAAATTTATGTTGAAAATTAGTAAGTAAAAAACTGCTTTGGAACATGTGGTTTTCTTCTTTAGGTCTGGGATAGTCAAAAGAAGTAGTACTTACAAGGCAGTCGAGACTTTTCGTTTGGCATCGGATGTCCCTTGGTGGGCCCTTCACAGATCCCCACCAGTGTGTTTGCTTGAACTAATGCTTAAAAACCTGCACACTCACTTTCTGTCCTTGGACACTGCGTCTTCACAGGTCAGTGGACTACTGCTGATGCCCGACGGTGACAACAGTGATTGCAAACGTGTGACACCTACACAAGGGTGTACTCAGTCTGAAGATGCATTGCGGTTTGCTTTGTGCTGGACCAGATACGTCACGAGTCTCATGATTGTGGTGTTGCTGCCGTGTTCTTAGGCTGTAAAGAAGACGCAACAGTATGAGGTTATGAAAAAATATATAATTATTACAGAATTCATGAAACGGTGTCAGTTTCACTTAGTGCCCTGCCGGTTCCTTCCACTGTAGTGCTCGCTTTCCCTGGTGCCCTGCTGTCTGGCTGGCATCAGTGGGCTTTTGCTTTGGACAGCTGGTGCTTCTGTCTTGTTGATGCCCCAAAGCACTTGTTTACCTTGCTTCTGGGGTAGTCTGTCCCTGCACTGGTATCTTAGGTACAGCAGGTTCCATGGTGGGCAGACTCCATCAGAGCCTCCAGGCTAAGACTAGGAAGAAAGGGCTGGCAATCTACTTCCAAAAACTGGTCACGAAAACCCTATGGATCCCACCAGAATATTGTCCAATAGATTCCTAGAAGACAAGCCCCTGGGTTGGAAGACACTCAAAACACACAGTGGACACAAGAATGGACTCAGGCATAGCAACGCTGATGAAGATGATGAAGGGCTGGGATGTCTCATTTGTTAACTGATGGCGAAGCTTAAAACACGCAACGTGAAATAAGCTCAGTAGTTTTTAAACGAATGCGAACATGTATCCTGGGAATTCACCCAACACCTTGGAACAGCAGGCTCTGTTGGCAAAGAGGAGGCTCGGAGCTGCCATGTCTGCAGTGCCGCTACCTCACTGATGCCTCGGTGGCTTCCCTTCCCCTACCCTACTCTTGGCACCCTCGCCTGCCTGGCCTCCCCTTTCTCTGCCTCCAAACCAGGGCTCCTGACCTCCCTAGTCTAGTGCACAGAAACTCAGGGCCTCCTGGCCACGGCTCAGCAGCCTCTTCACCTGCCTTCTCACCCTTGCATTAGTGGGAACCTTCCCACGAGGAAGAAAGTACCCACCTGGGCCAGCCCCTCTGCACTACCCAGCGCTGGGTCTCTGTTGTATCCGACGGGAGCTGGATGACTCTTCAAGGGCTCCAGCCTCCCCAGCGCTGGCCACTCCCTCCCAGTGACCAACTGTGGTAAGACTGGGAGGACTCACCAGTGACATGCTGACCCCATCTGCACACCTCCACCTCCCAGGATGGGGTCTCCCCAAGGCATCCAACAGTGTCTGAGACTCAAGAAACCACCCTGTGCTGTGAAGGGCTGGGTCCACCCCAGACAGCCCACAGAAGCAGCTTTGGGAGGGGCTGCAGTGCCTGGTTCAGGTCCAAGGGGTCTGGCAATGAGAGCTCCAGGCCATGACAGACAGGCCAGCCTGGTTGAGGCCCTGGGGTCCTGTCTCATGCCTTGACCTGGGCTGTCTCACACCTATATGGGGTTTCTTCACCATCCCAGAAGAACGGGACAGGAGACTGCCAGAGATGTCAAGGTGTGTGGGCACAAGGAGGCCACCTGAAGGACCTCAGGGTGCTGAAGGCATGTGGGTGGAGCCCTGAGAGGTTGGGCATCAGTGAACCAAGCTTCCATGTGGCTGCTCATAAAGCTACACATTAGCCTCTGTGCTCTGGCCCCTGACTTCCTGCCTCTCCAACCCTTCTGCTCTCCTGCTCCCTCCTCTCCCCCCTGCCTTCCTTCCCACCACAGCCCAGCGCCTTCCCTCCCAGCATCAGCATCACCCGCCAGGACCAGCGTTATTCCCAGCACCAGCATCACCTCTCAGCACCAGCATCCCTTCCCTGCACCAGCATCATCTCCCTTCACCAGCATCCCTTCTCAGCACCAGCGTCACCTCCCAGCACCAACAACACCTCCCAGCACCATCATTCCCTCCCAGCACCAGCATCCCTTCTCAGCACCAGCATCACCTCCCAGCACCAACATCACCTCCCAGCACCATCATTCCGTCCCAGCACCAACAACACCTCCCAGCACCATCATTCCCTCCCTTCACCAGCATCCCTTCTCAGCACCAGCATCACCTCCCAGCACCAACATCACCTCCCAGCACCATCATTCCGTCCCAGCACCAGCCTCACCCCCCAGCACCAACATTCCCTCTCAGCACCAGTATCACTCCCAGTACTAGCAACACCTTCCAGCACGAGCGCCACTCTCACCACTGGTATCAGCTCCCAGCACCAGCAACACCTCTTACCTCCCACTCATTCGCAGGCGCTGCCTGGGCTGTGACTCCCTTGGGCACCACAGGAAGGTGCCCAATCACCACCTGGCCTCCTGTGACTGCCACGGACCATGGCGTGTCATCCTCCCACTCCCCACAGAGAGAAGGGGACATTTCCCAGTCCTGAGCCTTAACTGTCCACCTGCTGGCTGGCTTAGCCCTGACCCCTGCTCAGTCTTCCTTCTGCCCTCCTGCAGCAGATAAACCATCAAGGCCACTGGCTTGCCTCCATCCTCAGCCACAACAGGGTGCCCAGACCTCCTCAGCTCTGACTGGGCCAGGGTAGCCACCTCTCACACCTCACACCTCACGTTCTCCAGCCCTTTCTCCATCGAGTAGACACCTGAATGCAGGCCCCGTCCAGCTGCCCCTGCCCCCTTCAGAGCCTCCTTCATCCCACTCCTCTGTGGTGCCTTCAGGGGTGCCTCCTCTGAGTCCTGATGCCAGTGTGGTCCTGAGTGTTCCTGGCTGTCACCCCTACAGGAAAGCCCTGTCCCTTCCCTGCAAGCCCCACGTGCACCGATAGTCTGTAGCCCCGACTGCCGGCACCCACAGATAAGTGCATGACCTGCCCTCCTTCTCAGGGCTGGAGCTGGGTGCTGTCTCTCTCCTCCACAAGTCTGTCCCCTACAAGCCAGGAAGACTGTCCCCAGTGCCTGGGTGAGGCCGGAACTAAAGGAGAGAAATTCCCCCGGGGCCGCTTTTCTCAAAATCTGCATTTCTGCTGGAGTCTGAGCAATGGGAGCCGGCGACAGGACGCCCCTGAGGGCGGTGACAGGTCTTTGGAGGTGACGGGGACTGACCCGCCGTGGAGAACGGTGCGCCCAGGGCGGGAGCGCTATTGCTAGGCAGTGCCGCCAGGTGGCGCGCTGGTCCCAGGGACCAGGAGGGAGAGCAAGTAGACCTGGGAGTTCTTGGAACAGGGGGGCCTCCCATTGGAACAGGGGGGCCTCCCATTGGAACAGAGGGGCCTCCCATTGAAACAGGGGGGCCTCCCATTGAAACCCTGGCCTGAGGCCTGCGGCTAACTCGGAGACCTCCTCACTCTTCCAGAGCTTCCCAGATGGTCCAAGTCTTTCGCCAGGGGTGGTGCAAACAGCGTGTATCTCCCAGATACAGCCCTTCCCCAGGCACCTCTGAAGAAAAGCCTGGCCATCTACTTCAGACTCTTCTGAGAAGGTGCCTGCTGGGAACTCCGGGAGCGCAGGCCTACCGACGTCTGTGAGGCCCGAGTCAGAGCTAAGTCAGGGACCACAGGGTCTCTGCACACCCTCCCGAGGGCACAGGGACGGGCTTCCCAGCGCTCCAGACTGCCTGTCAGCACTTCCCCTTGGCCTCACTGGACCCCTAGCTTTCATCCACTCCGGCTCTGCTACCTTTGTCCCTCTGCAGAGCAGCCCTGTCAGAATCCAAGTCCCAGGGCCGTCACTCTGCAGGGAGAACCTCTCCAGCAGCTCCCATTCCACTCAGGAAAAATCAACTCCCACCTGCCCGGCGACGGCCTGCAGGCCTCTGCGACCTCCTGTGTCTGGTTCTCTGGTTTCCCACTCAATACCCTCCCCTGGTGTCTCCGGCTGCCTGAACCCTCCTTTCTGCTCCCATTGCCCCTGTCAGCGAGGCCATCCCCACACCTGCCAGCACCTGGCAACCAGATGTTTCCTTTGACCTGTACTCAGTTTTCACACACCCTGCACCCACAAAGGACAGAGCCTCCCCGCTCTTGCCTGCCCCCCCCACAGCAGTCCCACATGCCCTGTTGAGGCTTTCGCTGAAGGGGGTGGAGGCGGAGGTGGGGGCAGGCAGGGCAGCAGAGCCATCTGTTGGCAGATGTGACCAGAGTTCCAGAATCTCCCAGAGATCTCGACAGCATTCACATCAATCCACTCGTCTTTCTATCCTGCCATCCTCCATTTGCCCATCCGTCCATCCAACCGTCTGTCTTCAGTTTAACCAATTATCCACCTGGACCTGTTCTGTCGTTGTTCTAAGGCGACTCAACTCTTTGGGGTGTAAATTCCTTGTACTCCATCCCACCCCCATTTCTATCCTATAATTATACCTCAGTATGATTCTACAACTTTACAGTAGTTTTCAGGGATTAAAGCATTGCAGTTAGTTTAAAATGTTAATCTTAGAGCTGACCCTCCCACGCCCCTATTGCTGGCCTGACTTGTTGCCCGGGGCCTGAATGGAGGTGGGAGTACGGTCTTCTCATCCCCTCCAGCACCTTGGATTGAGGAAGAGGGCAGCAGCTCTGCCTCCGGGGAAGGCCTCCCCTTCTGCCCTGGGTCTTTGTCCTTCGGGGCTGAGGGCAGGGGCGAGGCATGGGGAGGCAGAGGTCTTCTTACGCCTGGTTGGTCTCATCTGTAGGAGAAAGATGTGCCTGCTCTTCCTGTCACCTGGTCTGGTTGCATCTCAGTCATGGATTGAATTTGGTCCCCCCAAAAATGTGTGGATCAACTTCACTGAGCCGTGATTTCCTGATTGTGTGATTTTCCCATGTGTTGTAAATCCTGCTTCTGTTGTGTTTCTGACAGGATCCAGATTGATCAGGTTCCGGGTTACAGAGCTGGTCCCAGAAAAAAGACCCCTAAACAGGATTCAGCGACACAGAGAACCTCCATGAAGGGGCAGTGGGACACTGGCAACCTGTGACATGCAGTGACATTGCAATATGCAAATGGCCACCACGGTGGTTAGAGTTCCGGTGGAGGGCAAAGTTCGGGAGGTTAAGTGTCAGTTGGACTTGGCCACCAAGGTCACAGTGATGGTTATAATGCTTGTCTGGCCAGATGGCTATTTTTGAGGACACTTTGGAGACCTTAAAAGACCCTTTTATGCTTTCACAGGGCAGACACGAATAAGGTTCAGGCCACAAGCTCAGTCATGCAGGCTGCAGAATTGCAAAGCTGATTACATGCATGTCAGCCAGATTGGTTTTGCTAAGGTTGGGAAGGAATGAGAGCGTGTGAACAGGCTCAGATGAAGCCAAGAACCTTAAACCCTGGGTTCCCACTGAGAACCCTTGCCAGAAAAGGCGGCCCCTTCTCCCCACTAGGCTTCCTAGGGGGCCTCTCTCAGTAAGGCCGCCTGACACCACTGCCTCTAAGAGGATGCCTGTTTTTCCAGACTCGCCACTCTCACGGTCATTGCCTCCAGGCCCACGGTGAGTATCCAGTCCCAGCGTGGCCCATGGGACGATCACGAACTATGCTCCAGGAGGTGATGCGCACACCCAGTCAAGTGAAAACCTTCCGTTTGTGTGGCGAGGCTCCGCAGGGCGTGTTCCCCTCGAGGGGTCAGACCCAGGAGAAAGCGACGTGCAGCCGAGTTGGGGCCACGTCTACTGCAATGGGGCGCCCTCGCCCAGATAGGGTTTTGCAGCTGAACAGCTGGGAGCCTTGCAGCAGCTTTATTGGTTGCTAATTGAAGCAGAACCCTGATCTAGCCATCATACTGGGAATTCAGGACTCACCCAGTTCCCAAAGGTAGTTTTGTTCACAGACCTAAAGCTCTTTAGTTGAAAGAGGCTGGGCCCCTTTGAGGAAGGACGTTGCCGCAGAGCCTCAAGTATCTACTTCCTTCTTCAGGTCTTCCCCAGACAACCAGTGGCTGTTACACAGGGGGCTGGGGACTGGGCTGTAGAACAAGAATAGGTGGACCGCTGAGTGTCCCTGCACCAGCTGACCCCCGAGAACACAAGGTGGCACTGCAGTCCACCACTGGTGCGGAGACCTCCAGACGTCGCCTTAGTCATCTAGAGTTGTTAGGACAGAAACACCCCAAGTGGGCGACTTCCACAAAGAGAAACTTATTCTCTCACAGTCTAAGAGGGCAGACGTCCGAATTCAGGGTGCCAGGTCCAGGGAAAGGCTTTCTCTTTGCCAGCTTGGGGAGAAGGTCTTTGTCATTCATCCCACAGGTCAAAAGGACCTGCTCTTCTCCTGGCTCCTGTTTCTTCACGGTACGAGGCCGCCCCAGCCCCGGGCTTTTGCTTGCTCTGGACCCTGTAGCTGGCTGCAGGTTTCTTAGGACGTGAGCTGCCAGCTTCCCTGCAGTCTTACTTGCCAGTCTTTGTAGCCTGTGAGCAAGAGCCCTACTGATCTTGATTTGACCAGGCCGCGCGGCTGTGTGAATCAGGAGAAGCCTCTAGCCTGACCCATGGATTTGGGATGTTCCAGCCTCTGCTACCGAGTCAGCTGTTTCCTTTATATCAAGCTCTTTCTGTATACACGAGGTCTGACAATTGAATTCACAAAGTCAGTTGTTCTAAATGCTGCTTACCTCACTGCTGAGTGTCACTACGGTCACCTTCGAAGTCCTCTCCTTGGGAAGCTGTGCACCAATCCTAGCACCTAGTCCACCCTTCAAAGCAATTTTGGAGCTCTTTCTTGAATGGCCATTGTATGCGGTGGCATGGTGGCAAGTTCGCGAACTTAATTGTATAGTTGTCTGTGAGGGAGTTTTTAGCCAGGAAACAAACAGTTATATTGGAACACTCTCTGTGCTTACCTGATCTGGCCCCCAATGAATTTTTGTTTGTCTGAAGATAAAGGAAATATTGAAAGGCAGACATTCTGATCACATTCAGGACGTCAAGGGTTATATGACAATAGCTCTGATGGCCATTCCAGAAAAAAGAGTTCCCAAATTGCTTTGAAGGCTGGACTAGGCACTGGGATCAGTGCAGAGCTTGCCAAGCGGAGGACTTCAGAGACGACTATAGTGGTACTCAGCAATGAGGTAGGTAGCACTTTTTCTAGGATGAGTTCATGAACTTAATTTTCAGATCTTGTATTTATGTACCTGATTTTCCTTCTCTAGAGGACCCAGCCTAATACACAGTCAAGTGAGCAAAGAGGCTCTGGCCCAAGTCTGTCTCACAGTAGGCCCATTGACCCGTCCTCTGGTCACTCCCCAGCCTAAATGTATTGAATTTAGACATTCTTGGCAGCTAGCAACTAGCATATTGTTGTCTCACTATCTACTGGATGAGAGCTGCTAAGATAGGAAGAATCAAGCAGGAGATTCTGGGACTGCACTCCAGCCCTGCTAAAACAGTAAACCAAAAGAAATACTGTTTCTGAGGGAATTTAAAGTTATGTCACCACTAAAGGCTTGAAAGACATGGGGGTGGTAAGTCTTCTTGCAGCCTATGGTCTGCTGAATAATGGCCCCCAAATATGTCCACTTCCTGATCTGTAAATATGTTGCCTTACAAGATGAAAGAGATTTTGCAGGTGTGATTAAACCGAGAATCTGGAGATGGTCATGCAGATTATCCTGAATTATCTGAGTGAAACCAATGTCATCACAAGAATCCTTATAAAAGGGAGGCAGGAGGATCGGAGTCAGGAGCAGGAGATGTGATGGATAGAACCAGAGGTTAGAATGAAGTGCTTTAAAGCCAGAAGAAGGGGCCACCAGTCAAGGAGTGCAGGAGACCTCTGCCAGCTGGAAACAGAGAGGAAGCAGATGTTTTGCTGACGATTCCAGGAGGGGCGCAGCCCTACCAGCATCTAAATTTTAGACTTCGGACCCCCAGAAGTATAAGAGAAGAAACTTAGGTTATTTATAATAACTAAATTTATGGTGATTTGTTACATTGGCAATGCCAGTAGAAACAGTAATTCAGTTTGTTTATTTTGTTGGTACAGTAGCATGTCTGATTGGCAAAATGGTAGTGGATTGTCATACATCTAACCAGGCAGCACCATCCTCAGTTTTCCTAGACGCTGTCTCTCTCTGGAGTAAGTCATCCTCTCCTTTGCAACTAGTGTGCAGCTATTGACCTGTGAGGTGCTTTTGCCCTCACTCCCCATTAATAAATACAAGGAGAAAGAGTTTACTTTCTTCACTCAGCAGAGGTGATTGTCTTAATTCGGTTGGAGCAGTTCCACCTGCCAAACCTGACTTAGCACAGAAAAGCATTCAAGGCAGTCTTCAGGGAAGCCAGGGCTCCCTTCACAAATTTGTTCCTCACTATTGTGGTAAAAGGTGTGTCCTCTGAGTGCCCTGTGTGTTGGTCTGTGGATCTAAGCTGATAAATCCACTCTAGCATGCCAGTTTCCCTAAGGCTTCGGAAGCCTTCTTCTGGAGTACAGTGTGGAAGGTCTGGTACTTTAACTTGATATAGTGTAGGGCACCATATAATCCATGCTTTGGTGGCCCAACCAAATAAACTGTTAGATCTTGTCCTAACTTTTCAAGCCAAAACACTGAATGAAGTATCTGTGTTTAGTGGGCCAATATCACACTCAGACTGATCCAATCTTACATTCTTTGCACCAATTCCCCACACCCTTAATAGCCATTCTCACACATGTTCCCCAAGCTTCTGTTTGTCCATATTAGAAAAGTCAAGTAGTTCTTTTGGGGTGTAGTGTACCCCCTACGGAGTTACACTTTGTACTTCATCTTTTTGGGGAGTCACTGGGATTTAAGTCTAGTTATAGGTCTAGGAGCAAAAATGGGTGGCAGGGATGGGTCCTGGGGACATTCAGCAATGTCTTGTAGGGCATCTGTGTCAGGCAGTGATTCAGATGCCACTCCAGATGGATCCTCAGATGCAGCTGGATTAATCTCATTGTATGGGGTGGAAGAGATAATGGTTTTTCTGGAAGAAGTGGCTTAGTGGAAAAAGATGACGCCATCTCTTCAGATGGAAGGGTGTGGTTCTGAAGACAAGAGTGATTCAACCAAATTTAGGGGCCCTAGGTTCAGAGTTTTCTGATTATCTGCATGTGTGTCCCCGTCCCAAGTTTCAGGATTCCGTTTCTTCCTAATCAGTGTCCCACTTTAACTTCAAACGTTATTTGAGGTTGAGAATGTAGTTGGCAGTGTAATTCAGTCACTCTTACAATAAGGCTCTGGATTTGGTTTTCAGCAGTATCAGCTCTGTTAGTTTGAGACATAAGGCTTTCTTTCAGGGCACAAGTGACATCTCTGAGGTCTTATGTGGCACATGAGCTGTGACTGAAGCCCTGAACTCATCTTTCTTTCACCGCTTTGTCTAGCAAAAGTAGAGCCAACCAACCGGCTTTCTATAGTTCTCATTCTGACAAAATTGTAGAAAAATATCAAACATGATCATGAGGAGCCTCACCACTCACCAATACATAATATATTGTTGATGATAGTTTTCATATTAACAGTGTTACCTCATTTTGTTGATTTGTAGCACCCTCTTTCCTGCTGGAAACTCTGGTGATGTAGTAGGTTAAGTGTTACGTCTGCTAACCAAAAGGACAGCAGTTCAAACCTACAAGGTGCTCCTTGGGAACCATACTGGGCAGTTCTACTCTGACCTATGGGGTTGCTATGAGTCGGACCCAACTTGATGGTGGTTGGTTTGGTTTTTCTTTCCTAACAGAGGCACAGTCATTGGTAGCTTTAAGATTAGTCTGACTTGAGAACCAATTTAGAAAACTCATCCTTACAATTTTATTTCTCTAGAATTACTCTGGGTACTAGTGTGAATGCTATTGTGTTTTTAATTTCAAATTGCAATTTTTCTTTACTGGCATGTAGGGAAGCAGTTGACCTGTGTATATGAACCTTTTATCCTGCAGTTCTTGTATGCTCGGTGGTTAGATTCATGAGCATTTTCCTTGATTCTTTGGGATTTCCTACATAGACAATCATTTTATCTGCAAAGACTGCGTTGTTTCAACCTTAACAAGTCAGTATAGTGTTTTATTATGGTATTACCGAGGGCTTTTAGGACGATGCTGAACAGCAGGGGTGAGTGGGAACATCTTTGCCTTGTTCCCAATTTTAACAGGTAAACATCTATTTTCTTGCCAGTTAATAATGACGGTAACCATAGGTCTTCTGTAAGTGCTCTTCTTCAAATTAGGGATGTTTCTTTCTTTTCCTAGTTTGCTGAGAACTTCTATTCCAAATAAGCGTTGGATTTTGTCAAATGTTTTTCTGTATCTACTGATGTGTTCATATGATTTTTCCTGTGTAATCAGTTGATGTGATGGATTACATCTACTGATCGATTTCCTAGTGCTGAACCAGCCCAGCACACATAGAGCAAATCCCAAGTGGTCCTGGTGTACAGTTACTGTTGTACACTGTTGGATTCAATTTCCTAATTTTCGGAGGAGGAGCATTGCATTTGTGTTCATGAGACATGTTAGTCTGTAGTTTGGGAGTATTCTAAAAAATATTTTTGTTGTTGTATCTTTGGTTCTGGCATTTCAGTAATAATGGCCTCAGAAAGTTAGTTGGCAAATATTTACTCTTCTGTTTTTTTGGAACAGATAGAGAATTTGGTGTACTTTCTTGATTAAACATTTGGTAGATTCTATGGATGGAAATGGGTACCAAAAAAGCATGTATCAACTTGACTTCCAGTATTGTGTGACTGTCCTCCGCTTTGTGATCTGATGTACCAGGTGTGACAATTAAGTGTGCAAACTTAGTTGTTCTGAGGGCTACATACCTCGTTGCTGAATATCACTTTTGTCACCTTCAAACTCCTCCCCTTAGGAAGCTAGGCACTGACACTAGAGCCTAGTTCATCCTTCAAAGCCATTTTAGAACTCTTTCTGGAATGGTCATTGTGCGCGGTGGCAAGTTTGCAAACTGAATTGTCTAGTTGTCTGCAATCAGACCATTAGGCAACATCATGATAAATGGAAAAAGGACTGAAGTTGTCGAGATTTCGTTTTCCTTGAATCCACAATCCACACCCAAAGAAACAGCAGTCAAGAAACTGAAGGACACGTTGCATTGGGCCAATCCGCTGCAAAACACCTGCTTAGGGTAATAAAAAGTAAAGATGTCGCCTTGAAGACTAAGGTGTGCCTGGCCCACGCCATGGTATTTTCAGTCCCCTAATGTGTCTGTGAAAGCTGGGCAGTGAATAAGGAAGACAGAAGAATTCACACCTTTAAACTGTAGTGTTGGTGAAGAAAACTGAATATACCGTGAACTGCTGACCTAACCAACAAATCTGTCTTGGAAGAAGTACACCCAGAATGCTTCTTGGAAGCAAGGATGGCACACTATGCCCCACACATTCTGGACATGTTGTCAGGAGGGGTCAGTTCCTCGAGAGGGACATCACACTCAGCAGAGGGTCAGCGCAGGAGAGGAAGGCCCGGAATGAGATGGAGTGACACAATGGCTGCCTCAACGGGCTCAAGCGTGACAGCCATTGTGAGGGTGGCAGAGGACTCGGAAGTGTGTGGCTCTGTCGATGCGGGGTTGCTGGGAGTCGGAACTGATCGGGCATTACTGGCAACGGGACCACCACCGAGGAGAAGAAGAGGCAGGCGCTTCGTGAGCTGCTGTGGATCTTGGAGTCTGCATGGACCCTGTTGGAATCTGTTTCCTTGATCTATTTACTGAATAAACACGGGGCTTCCAGTTTTGTGGGGGGCCGAAAACAGGAAAGAATTCTGTAAGTCCAGGCTGCAGTGCCAGCTGTCATACCACTTGGGAGTTACAACTGACAGGAAACAATGTTGAAGTGCCAGTAGGTGACAGGGGCCCTGTGTGGAGCCTCTGCTCATTCTGTAGGGAGATCGCCATGAATGCCCCTACAAATGTGAAGTTCGGTCATGTCTCATGAACGGACCACTGGTATCCGTTTGACAAGCAGCTCCTGGCTTAGCTACTGGGCCCTGAAATCCTCATCATGGAACATCAAGTGACTCCATGAGCTACTCATCAGGAACTGGGTGATATTTGATCCCAAAACATAAAACTAAACACGCACAGCAGCATTCCTACCATTAAATGAACGCAGTGTGTGTGAGACCAGGCCTGAGTAGGTCCAGAGGCACAAATAAATATGATGAGCAGATGGCTCAGCTCTCATGATCTTCGCTCCTGCTGCTTCCCTCCTCCCCCTGCAACGCGTGCTGGTGGCCTCATGGGGTGCTCCTTTGACTGAGTGACTGAAGAAGAAAAACACTGGACTGAGTTAGCGTGCCTCTGAATGGTAGGCCGCTACCACAGCCCTCATATCACAGCCCCAAGTGACAATGGTCTGGGGACGAAGGACAGTCACAGAAGGGATCAAACATCCCTGCAGAACTTCTCACTGCCCACCTTATCTGGAAGGGAAGGTGCCAAGGCACAGGTTTACGTGGATTCACAAGGCACACCGCACAGGTGGGATGATTAGGGAAAAAACAATCTTGAGTGATTGGTGCCCTAGGTTTGAGAAGAGGTATGCATGTGAGCCACTTGGAGAGTGTGAAAAATGGGGACTACATTGTGTTTCATATAAACGTCTATCACCTGCAGGTAAGCAAGGCAATCCCTTCTATGGGATGGCAGAAAACAACTGTGGTGTGCAATGGACCTTCCCACAAAGTGGTCAAGGCACCAGGCAGAGTGGCAATCCATGGGCTCAGCGACATGGACACACCTCATCAAGACACTTCTGGCTACCTTTATGGCTGAGCCTATCTTCCCGACAGCAGAGACAACCTGAGCCCCAGACACAGCACCATTCCCTGGGAGAACCAGCTGCTTCCCAGAGGTGAGAGCGCATTGCATCCCTGCCATCATGGAGAGGGCAAGGCTCTGTCCTCATGGGAATTGTTACTGTTGTTCTTAGGTGCCATCAAGTCGGTTCCAGCTCATAGCTAACCTATGCACAACAGAACAAAACACTGCCCAGTCTTGTGCCAGGCCTATATCCACGATGCTTTAGCCTGTTGTGGCAGCCACTGTGTCAGTCTCATCAAAGGTCCTCCTCTTGTTTGCTGACTCTGTACTTTACCAAGCAGAAGGTCCTTCTGCAGATATGGATCCCTCCTGAAAACATGTTCAAAGTATGCAAGATGCAGCCTTGCTGTCCTTGATTTCAAGGAGCACATGGATTGCACCTCCTTTAAGACAGACCTGTTCATTCTTTTGGAAGTCTGTGGTGTCTTCAGTACTCTTCATCAGCACCACAATCCAAAGGTTCTTATTCTTTCTTCCTTATTCATTGTCCAGCCTCCACATTCATATGATGTAACTCAAAATACCATAGCTTGGGTCAGGGACACCTTAGTCTTTAAGACAGTATCTTTATTTTCATACCTTACAGAGGTCTTTTGTAGGAGATTTGCCCAATGCAATGTGTCTTTTGAGTTCTTGAAGGCTACTTCTGTTGACTATGGATCCACGTGAAATAAAATCCTTGACAACCTCAGTCTTTTCTCCATTTATCATGATGTTGCCTACTGGTCCAGCTGTGAGGATTTTTGTTTTATTATGTTGAGGTGTAATCTATACTGAAGGCTGTGGTCTTTGATCTTCATCCGTAAGTGCTCCAAGTCCTTGTCACTTCCAGCAAGCAAGGTTGGGTCATCTGCAATAACACAGGTTGTTAGTAAGTCTTCCTCCAATCCTGATGCCACGTCTTCTTCACCGTCCAGCTTCTGACAAATAAACCTTCCCTGCCTACAGTGCTTCTACCAGCACTGCTAATCTTGGACTTCCAGACTGCTTTATTCACTGTTCAATGGTGTTCTCCAAAATACACTGAAGTCCTAAGATACCAAGTCAACCTGGGTATCTTGTTTGGAAATAGGGCCTTTGCAGATGTTACCAGTTAATATGAGGTCACACTGGAGTCTTAATCCCATCGGAGTAGTGTCCTTTTAAAGGAGAAGAGACACAGAGACAGAGGAACCTTGGTGCTACTGGGAGCTACCAGAGACACGAGAGAATCTCCTCCTAGAGGCTTCAGGAAAAGCATGGCCCAGCCAACATGTTGATTTGTACTTCCAACTCTACAATGGTGAGAGACCAGATTTTCATTCTTATAAACTGTTATGGATTGAATTATGCTCCTTCCCTCCGAAAAAAATATGTGTCAGTTTGGCTGGGCTGTGATTCCCAGTATTGTGTGATTATCCACCATTTTTCATCTGATGCAATTTCCCTACCAAACCTACTGCTGTTGAGTTGAGTCTGACCCTGTAAGACAGAGGAGAACTGTCCCAGGGAGTTCCCAAGGGGCACCTGGCGGGTCTGAGCTGCCAACCTTTTCATTAGTCGCCGCAGCACTCAGCCACTGCTCCTGTCACAAGGGTTCTGAGATGTCCCTCTCGGTGGTAAATCCTGCCTCTGTGATGTTAGTGAAGCTGGATTCGAGGAGATTATGTCAATGAGGCAGGACTCCACCTACAAGATTAGCGTGTGTCTTAAATCAACCTCTCTTGAGATATGAGTTCTGACATTGAAGTTCATAAACTCACCCTAGAAAAAGTGCTACTTACCTCATTGCTGACTATCACTATGGTCACTTTTGAAGGACTCCCATTGGGTAGCTGTGCACTGACAACCAGTGCCTTGTCCAACCCTCAAAGCAATTTTGGAACTCTTTTCCTGGAATGGCTGCCAGAGCTGTTGTCATATTGTCCTTGATGTCCTGAATGTCATCCAAATGTCTACCTTTCAATATTTCCTTTCTCTTCAGGTAAAGACAAAAGTCATCGGGGGCCAGATCAGGTGAGTAGGGAGTGTGTTCCAATACAGCAATTTGTTTACTGGCTAAAAACTCCCTCACAGATAACCATGTAATTAAGTTGGCGAACTTGCCAGTATGCACTATGGCCATTCCAGAAAAGAGTTCCAAAATTGCTTTGAAGGGTAGACTAGGCACTGGCATCGGTGCATAGCTCTCAAGGGGAGGACTTGGAAGGTGACCACAGTGACAGTCAGCAGCGAGGTGTGTGGCACTCAGAACAATTAAGTTTGTAGACTTCACTGTTGGACCTCATATAGAAAAGTGGGCAGAGATGCAGGGGAAGCTCAGACCACTGAGAAACGGGAATTGGAAGGACAGCATGTCCTTTGGACCTGGTGTCCTTGTGCTGAGAAGCTCCTTGACAGGGGAAGAAGATTGGTGACAAGGACCTACCTCCCCCAGAGCACGCAGAATGAGAGCATCCCCTGGAGCTGGCATGCTGACATGGTACTTCCAGCCTCCCAGACTGAGAGAGAATAAATTTCTCTTTGTTAAAGCCGTCCACCTGTGTTATTTCTGTTATAACAGCACTAGAGCACTAAGACATAACCTGCCCCGTTGGTGGCACTTTGTCATGGCAGCCACAGGAAGCTAACACAGTGGGTTCTCGGCCAACAGCATTTCAGTCAAGAAATCGTTTGATAAGAAAGACATACAGCAGTGGATGCGTGTCTGTGAATTTCACTGTTTTCGTCTCGCACCCCTTCACCCAGAAGCAGGTGGCTGGATAGAATGGCTGCATGGCCTTCTGAAGGTTCAGCGATGACATCAGCTCAGGCCCCATCCTGTGGTGCTGAGACATGGTCCTGAGGGTGCAGCATTTGCTTTAAACCGGGGACCCCGTAGGACACCCTACTGTTAGCCCCACTCCAGCCAGAGTGCAGGGGTGTCGGAACGAAGGAGCAGACATGGGCGTGATTGCTGTCATGTTGCCTAATCCTCTGAAAGCTGTGTCTTCCCACCCTGGGAGCTTGGAAGCAGCAAGGTGGTGGTCCCAGCTCCTTGTCCCCTGGGAGGTCGGCATGCTTCCCTGAGAGCAGAGACCTCCCTGTAGCCACTGTGGACTCCTCTGCTGCAGAGCAGACAGAGAAGGGGCTGCTTGGTGGGCAGGGGGATGGGACCTGATCACTAAGGAGGAATCGGGAGCGAGAGCACAGGGAACCTGAGATTCTCTGGCATCCCTTTCTATAGTCTCATGTTCAGAAATAAAGATCATTACGAACTGCGGGCAACCCAGAGGACAGAACCACCAAGGACTCAGGCCCTCTGAGTGGAGGGCTTCAGCCACTCCACTCAGGAAAGAGCCCCAACTGGCAAGGTGCTGGCCGAGGTAAGGGACACGCGGAACAAGCGGCCCAAGACGGAGGCTCTGACGACTGATTAGGGCCTCCTGACCGGCTTCTGAAGGGCTGGCAGTAGCTGCCAGACTGCCTTTAGGTCTGGGAAATGGTAGCACTGTCCTGGGCCCAGTCTTTAGAGGGTCTTGCTCTGGCGCCCCTCGGGCCAGGCACCCCACAGTGTGTGCTCTGTGCAGGGCTCGGTGGCAAGCCTTCTCAGAGCCTACAAGCTTCCTCTTGGACCATGCTCTGAGCCCCAGAGTTCCTGCCCAAACAGCCCTGAGGCAGCCTCTGTGCTGCGTGGCACAGACCCCGCTCCAGGGCTGGCTGTTAGCAGCAACAGTGGGCAGAGTCTGGACACCCAGGCCGGGTGCTGGCACTCCTCCTGTGCCCTTGGTGGTGCAGGGTGTGCCAGGGCAGGAAGAGCGGGGGAGTGGGCCACGCGCAGCCGGAACACCCATTTGAGGCCTCCTCCAGGTGGCTTGGCCAGGGCTCAGGGCACCCTGGGTGGCAGAGTAGTTTGGTGTACAGCTGCTCACCAGAAGGCCAGTGGCTCCAGCCCGTCAGGCACTCCTTGGAAGCTCTGTGGGGCAGTTCTGCTCTGTCTGCAGGGTTGCTGTGTGTCAGAATTGACTCGATGGCAGTGGGTTTGCTTCCCCAGGGCTCAACGAAAGCTAGAGAGGAAACTGGTAGCTGCTGTGTGATTTTATGTTAATTTATCCTCTATTTAAGTCCCGTCCTTCTCCGCTGCCTGTAAGGAGATGATTGGCAGTAACTAAATTTACCATTTGTGTCTCAGCTGGCAGGACAGGCAGCACTGACCCTGCCCTACGGCTGTTTCTGCCGTTTGGGGCCAAGAAGCTCTTCACCTGAGTGAAGGGAGAGAAAGCAAACAGAGGCAAAATGGGCGGGTGGTGCCGGCGCCCAGCCTCCGCTCTCCTCGCTGGCTGCTCTGCCTGGGCTTTGGGCGGCTGGCCCCCGGGTGCTGGACCCTCTGACTCGCTTGCCAGCCAGACTCCAGTTGGCTGTGGCCCCCCTGGAGTAAGAGTGTGGCTCAAGCAGAACCTGTCTGAGGTGCTTCTTGCCCGCCCTGTGCCCCCTTGGTGCCGCAGCTCCAGCTCAGCCTCCAGGGCGTGCGCTCCCTGAATGCCAGGCCCCTTTGGGGTCCGGACAGGCAAAGGGGGTTCAGGCTGCAGCTCGCTGTTCTGGAGCATGTCTTCAATGGACTGGGGTAGGCTCTTCCCCTAGGTCCCACAGACAGACAGGTGGAGAGCTTAGCCGCACTGACACGCTGGGCTGAGACTCACAGTGACCACAGTTAGGGGCAACACGTTCCCGACCTCCAAAGACAGTCACTTGTGGTGTTTTCTGTTACGGCAGCCCTAGCAGACCCAGACACCTTCCTATCTCCTGCCCCTACTTTCAGAAATGCCCAGGGGAAAAGGAGGCACTGCTTCCGTGCTCAGCCCTACTGCCCACCCCCAGGGACACTGACGCCAGCTCCCTAGGCAGGGCCCTGTGCCACGGTGGCTGAGTGCGGCGGCCCTTCCTGCTTGATGGCATTGAAAACTCCACTTCAGAGGGGCTCCTGGGGAGGACACCCCCAATGTGCCTCGGGCTCGGCTCCCAGGAGCACCCCACGCCCTCGGAGGTCGAGGCGAATTCTCTTCCCCTCTCCACTCCCTTCGGCTGTAGATGGGGTGTGAGGGTGGGATCATCTTGCCGCATCCCAGGATGCTGCAGGAGAGAGCGGGTCACCTGCTGCCACTCATTCGGAAGCGCTGAGAACCTCACCCCTGTCTGGTTACAGTTCCACCCGCTGGCCTTCCGCGCCCCCAGGCAGTGTTGTTTGAGGAAGAGACTGGCTTTCTTGCTGCTGTCGTGGATTGAATTTTGTCCCCCACAACGTGTGCTATAACCCCTAATCCCCCTACCTGCGGTTGGAAACCCCGGTGGCGCAGCGGTGGGGAGCCGTGACTGCTCACCCGAGGCCGGCAGTCTGGAGCCACCGGGCGCCCCCTGCCGACCGTGCGGGGCGGTGCTGCGCCGCCCGAGGGGGCTGCGGCGGGCCGGGGGCGGCTGGGGTGGGCTGGGGTGGGCCGGGGTGGGCTGGGGGACGGCGGGACGGGGTGGGCTGGGGGACGGCGGGCCGGGGTGGGCTGGGGTGGGCTGGGGGACGGCGGGCCGGGGGTGGCTGGGGTACGGCGGGCCGGGGTGGGCTGGGGTACGGCGGGCCGGGGGCGGCTGGGGTGGGCTGGGGGACGGCGGGCCGACGGCGGCTGGGGTGGGCTGGGGGACGGCGGGCCGGGGTGGGCTGGGGTACGGCGGGCCGACGGCGGCTGGGGTATGGCGGGCTGGGGGAGGGCTGGGGTACGGCTGGCCGGGGGTGGCTGGGGTACGGCGGGCCGGGGGCAGCTGGGGTACAGCGGGCCGGCGGCGGCTGGGGTGGGCTGGGGTACGGCGGGCCGGGGCGGGCTGGGAGTACGGCGGGCTGGGGGCGGCTGGGGTGGGCTGGGGTACGGCGGGCCAGGGTGGGCTGGGGTACGGCGGGCCGGGGGCGGCTGGGGTACGGCGGGCCGGGGGGTGCTGGGGTACGGCGGCCGCAGTCCCGATGAGGGCCGGTTTCTTTGTCATGCTGATGAGATAGTGGCAGTGCCGCGGTGTCGCGACCAGCCCCTGCGCCACAAGGAGCAGAGGAAGACGCAGTGAAGCCACGGGAACATCACCGGGGAGCCACGGGACCCCTCCGAGCCGCCGAGGAGCGCCTCCCCCGAACGCGTACTCCCCACCGCCCGCCCTGGAGAAATCCCCCCTCCGGTATTTGTCCCGTGGCAGCGCCCGACGACAAAAGCAAGACAGCGGCAGGTGACAGACGCCGCTCGAGCTGCGGAGGCGGAAGGGGTTCACAAGGGCGGCGCGACTGAGGGGCAGCCAGGCTGGGCGCCCAGGAACCTCGCCCAGTCTCAGGACGGGTCCTGGAGAGGGACCTCTGCCCCGACACCCCAGAACGGCTCGACTTCCACGCTGTGACAGGAAAGGGCCGCTTCCGCTAACCCCGGGACCGTGAGCCGTCTTTGCCACCCAAGCCAGGGCCCCCAGCCCACTGTTGTCCCCTGTCCAGCCAGGGTCTGCCCCCCGGTGGACAGGCAGGTGTATACCAGTCGCCATCGCGGTGATTTCGGACTCCGGGAGACCCCAAGAGCGCCAACGCGGGACTGCGCTCCACGGGGCGGTCCGCGGCTGACCTTCTGGAAGCAGGACTCCAGGCCCTTCTTCCGAGGCGCCTCCGGGTGGCCTCCGACCTGCGGCCTCCCAATGAGCCGCTGATGCAGTAACTACACTCCCCAGGACTCCCTTACAAATGCAGCTTTCTGACCCCTGAGTGGGAAGGGCAGAGTTCCCAGCATGGGGACTGTGAAATGTAGAGAGGACATTCCAAATGCAAGACACCCACAGGGACAGACCTCCACCAGGGCTGCTAACTCCACTCCTTCTCCCTTCTCCCATGACCGCAGACCTCGGAGAAGTCCACTTCCCCAAATGGCCGGGCGTAGTGTTGGTCACATGGCACAGTCCTGGCCCATGAGCCTCCTGAGGAGCTTCTGGGGATTCCATTTTCGTGATAAAAGAGGTAGACATGTCGGTCACCATATTCCTCCCTTCTTCCTGCCTTAAACACAGCTACTGAGTCTGTGATCAAGAGGAGGAGGCCGACAGAATGCACACATTGGCCAGACATCACTGCTCTAAGGCTCAGTGTGCCCACCTTCCGATTATTCCTTGGCGGAGAGAAATGAGCTGTAGTGGCTCAAACCACTGCATCTGAAGCCAAGAGTGCTTCTGATACATTCTGCGTCCACTCACCCACCCACTCAGCCACCCACCCATCCACCTACCCACCCACCCACCCACTCACCCATCCACCCACCCACCCACCTTCCCATCCACCCATCCACCCACCCACCCACTCAGCTACCCAACCACTCAGCCACCCATCCACCCACCCACTCACCCATCCACCTACCCACCCAGCAACCCATCCACCCATCCATCCAATTCATCCATGCACCTGACTGCCTGCCTACCCACCCATCCATTCACCCATCCATCCACCCACCCAACCACTCAGTCACCCAACCACTTAGCCACCCATCCACCTACCCACCCACTCACCCATCCACCCATCCACTCACCCACCCACCCACTCATGAATCCACCCATCCACCCACCCAGCCAGCCAGCCAGCCAGCCAGCCATCCACCTGACTGCCTGCCACCCACCCACCCACACATCCATCCGTCACTCACAGAGTTAGAAGATAGTGAGCAAATGACAGACGTCATCCAACTGGCCCTTTAGAAAGGACCCGAGGAAGCAGAGGCCAACTGGGAGGTAGCAGTGGAAATGGACACACACCTGCAAGGTAGCCCTGGGGGCACAGTGGTAAAGAGCTCAGCCACTGACCAGAAGATCGGCAATTCAAATCCACCAGCCCATCCTTGGAAACCCTATGGGGCAGTTCTACTCTTAATCCCGGCTCATAAATTGGGATTGACTTGACAGTGACAGGTTTGGTTTGAGTTTCAATTTATGACTGTAGAAAGTTGTTAGCTATTAGCCAAGCCAAGTGCATAACTAAATTTAAAGGACTTGTAGATTCATAACAGACCAGGCTCTTGAGTGAGACATGGCTTCCACCACAGCTCTTTAAGGCCCTAGAAGTTTTCCCCAGAGGTGAAAATGCTCCACCCAGTTGTTGCCTCCAAACTCTGTCCCCCACCTTGGAGATGGAGCTCTGCTCATGCTCTCTGACTGCACCACCCTCTTCCTTCTGTCTCTGCCTTGGAGAGGGCCAGAGCAAGTCAGTCAGCTGGCAAAAATAAAATAAAAAAAGGAATGTCTTTCCCAAACCTAGTCCCAGTCTGGCTGGTGGAGGGACTCCTATCTAGAGAGACTTGAACTCACGGGGGCTCAGCGGGAGGTACAGACAGCCTTGGGGCGCGCTGAGACTCAGCTCAGAGCGCCTCCTGCCCCTGGAACCGGACAAGCAGCCGCCCCTCGCAGGCAGAGCTAGATGGAGGTCAGCACTATGCAGGTGAAGAGGGGGCTACACGTGGGAGTGAGGCCATGCTGACCCCTCGGCTGAGCAGATGTTGCCTATGTGCATACACACTCCTGGTCCCTCTGCCTCAAGTTCTGCTGTCACCCTGGGTGACCTCTGTGTCCATGAAAGTGACCCATCTAGTGGCTGTCATTTCTGCCTGATTCATGGGGACCCCATGCACACAGGGTCAGGCTCTGGCGAGGCACGGGGCTGTTTCTGAAAGCAGACAGTCAGGCCTTGCTTCCTGGCCCGGATTCGAGTCCCGCTCAGTAAGGATGCACTGCTGACACCTGTTCATCGTCATAGCCTAGCAGCTGCAGACAGTAGCAGCTGCACACCTGTCACGTGTCACAGGTATGTCACAGTCGGTGTGCCTAGCCTATACCTGGCACACTCCTGGGTCACATGTGTTAGTGCTGGCAAACCTAGCACATGCCTGTCATAGGCATGTCAAGGTCGACACACCTAGGATACTCCAGGCACTCATCTAGCAAATATTTTGAAGGTGGCATGCTTAGCACACATGCATCACAGCCATGTCACAGGTGTGTCAATGTGTCTAGCATGCACCTAGCACACACATGTCACAGGCGTGTTGCAGGTGTTAAAGGCAACACAGGTAGTGTGTTCCTAGCACATGCTTTTTTGATAGTTTATTTTCCTAGTAAGTTATCCATTTAACCCAGATTTTCAAGTTCTTTTCCATGCAGTTGTGCAGGAAAATCTCTTGTCCTCTAAGGAATAATTTTATTTGTATATGGTTATTTCTCCTTTGTCACTCGCTATTTTGTCTATTTGTGTTTTCATCTTTTTTTCTCTTTTATTAGTTTTTCCAGAGAATCAGGTTCACGGTTTACTGATTAGCTCTATTAATTTTCTCTTCTAATTTGTTTCTGCTTTTGTCTTCATAGTTCCTTCTTAATGCTTTCTTTTGGTTTATTTTGTTATTACTTTAAACATTTCGGGGCTGCGCGCTTTATAAGGACTGCATGGTTTATGAGGACTGCCGATTAAATGCACGAACTCATCCTAGAAAAAATGCTTTATACCTCACTGCTGAGTACCACTACAGTCACCTTCGAAGTCCTCCCTTTGGGAAGCTACGCACCAATGCCAGTGCCTAGTGTAGCCTTCGAAGTAATTTTGGAACTCTTTTTTCTGAACAGCCATCACAGCTGCCTTTGTATTACTCTTGATGTCCTGAATGTCATCCAAATGTTTTCCTTTCAATATTTCCTTTATCTTCGGGTAAAGAAAAAAGTCACTGGGGACCAGATCCAGGCGAGTAGGGGAGGTGTTCTTGTACAGTAATTTGTTTACCGGCTAAAAACTCCGTCACAGACAAGCAGACAATGAACTTGGCCAACTTGCCAGCGTGTCCCCGTCCACGATGGCGTTTACAGAAGCAGAGTTTCAAAACTGCTCTGAAGGATGGACTAGGTGCTGGCGCCGGTGGGAGGACTGGGAAGGCGGCCGTGGTGACACTCGGCAGGGAGGTGTGCAGCACTTCCAACAATGAAGTTCACAGGCTTCACTGTCGGACCTCGCATTTCTTTCCAGGAGGTAAGCATTGTAAGGAAACCCTGGGGGCGCGGGGCCCAGCGGCGCGTGAGGCCCGCCAGGCGCCCGGGCCCGCTCGACGGGCAGCCCAGTCCGTCCCGCGGGGCCCCGGCCGGGAAGGGGCGCCCGGCAGCCCCGTCCGTCCCCCGGGACCGCGGCTGGGGCCGAGCCCTGCGGCCCCACGCGCCGCCGCCGCCCGGCCGTCTGGCTCACGGGCTCGGGAAGTCACGCCAGTCCCCATCCAGAGGGGCCGCTTCACTCTGCAACTTGTCACTGATTTCCAGGTGGACTTCTTCGTTGGAGAACAGTGTCCGAACTGTCGCTACGGGAAGTTTCTGGAAGTTTGCCTTATAGATTCATACGGAAGCAATTTCCTCCTCTCTTCCTTTCTCCTTTACTTCCTCCGTAAGATTCGTTTCAACAGTAGTCCTACTTCCAGAAGACGGAAGACATGAAAATTCCATAAACCTTCTACTAAGTTTCTACTTTAACAATGAAGTTCAAGTTGTTCAAAACTTCACCCTTGGCCTCTGTGGTCAGGGTCGGGGCGCGCAGAGCTGCCCAGCGGAACCTGTCTCCTCGGCTCGGGTGTCCGCGGGGGACGTCCTTGAGCAACACCGCTCCGCTCCCACGTGACGGGAGAGCGCGCGGGGAGCGGGCCGAGCATGCGCGCTGGCGCCGGCGTCTCGGGGCGGCCCGCGGGCGGAGACCCCCGGGTGGGCGCGGCGGGAGCGGCCGCCGGCGGCAGGGAGCCCGGGGCCCGCCGGCGAGCGCGGCCGCCCTCGGCCTCCGTCCCGGTCCCCAGCACAGCGCCGCCCCCGCCAGCACCGCCCCGCCTGGTCGCGGGGACCGAGCCGCGCGGCGGGGCCTCCAGGCTGGGTGTCACCTGGGACCCGGAGGCCGACGGAGCCGCGCCCCGGGCCGTGACCGCGGCTTCGGGGACGGACGGCGGGCGGGCGCCGGGAGCAGCGGCGCCCAGACGAGCTCTGAGCGAAGACCCCAGCTGCGCTCCGCGGCGGTTTCGGGGGTCGACCTCCGGCCGTGCCCCTGAGGCGCCCCTGGGTGGGTGCGCACGGCTCACCGTCTGGGTCGCAGTTAGCAGCCGAACTTGTCCACTGTACGCCAGGGAGCCCTGGTCTAGTTAAGGCTGGTAACAGGCCACCGAGGTGATGTGGGCCTGGTGGCGCCGCTTGCCCGCTAACTAGGAGACAGGGTTCAGGGTTCGAATCCACCCGCTGGTCCTTGGGAGCCCTGTGGGGCCGTCTGCTCTGACCACGTGGTCGCCCTGACTCAGAGCCGAGTCCGCGGTGGCGGGGGGCGTTTGGGTGACTGGAGGGTGGCCGTGGTTTGGACCAGTGTTGGCAGTGGAGAAGGACAGAGGGGGAACTACTCAAAACCGAGCCTAGAGAGGGACAGGACACTTGGCGTTGACGGTGGACAGAGGGAAGAACCAGGATCTGAGCGAGAGGGAGGCGTCTATGTTTCTGTTTTGTTTTCCTGGAATGGGGCAATTGGATTAGAACCAGTTTGTGCGGGAAATCCAGGTTCCATTTGCTACTCCTGTGGTGTATCCCCCAAACCAAACCTGTTGTCATCAAATCAATTCCCACTCACAGTGACCTTACTGGCCAGAGTAGAACCGCCCCGTAGGGTTTCCAAGGAGCACCTGCTGGTTTGAACTGCCGACGTTTTGGTAAGCAGCTGTAGCACTCAACCACGGTGCCACCAGGGTGTCCATGCACAGTATGCCCAAGAGAAGGGAAGTGACTGTCATCTCTGTGATGGAACTCAGAGGAGAGGCTAGGGCAAGCAGCAGCATCCTAGGAGGCACCAGTGAGAGATGGTATTTATGGCAAAAGGAAGGATGAGATTCTCTAGAGAATGGGCATTAACAGAGAAGAGAACCCAGGACCCAGACCTAATGAGGTAGTGAGGAGACCCACGGAGGTGTAGCCAGTGAGGTAGGGAGAGGAGAGAGTCTTGAGGAGGAAGCGGCCAGCCAAGCCAAGCGCCGTTGAGGGAGCGGCCACGTGGACAAAACGCTGCTGAGACGGTGAGGATAGAGTGTGAGGGTGAAGAGCGTCCCTTTAACGTGGCATCTGGAGGTGGTGGTGTCAGGACGGACAGATGTGAGTGGTGGCATTGGAGTAGACTGAGGGGTCCCTAGCAGGTTCCCCCTCAGCTAGATGAGCCAGCAGACAAGGGCAAAGAGACATGACAAACCAAAAAAGAAGAGGGACAGGAGCAGGCTGTCCCTGCCAGACACAAGAACCTGCCGTGAGGCCCCATTCAGCCCAGTGGTGTGGACATCCGCAGGGGGGTGTGGGCAGAGCAGTGCGGACGTCCGCAGGGGGGTGTGGGCAGAGCAGTGCGGACGTCCGCAGGGGGGTGTGGGCAGAGCAGTGCGGAGGTCGGCAGGGGGGTGTGGGCAGAGCCTGGAGTGGACCTTGACACATTGGGAGGAATGCATCGGGGCAGGGAGGTGAGGGTGGCTGTTTAATAAGTGGTTGTTGGGCAGCCGGGCAGCCAGAGGAATGAGTTTAGAACCCTAGCTTGGTGTATATCAGTTGAAACCAAAAGGATCAAAAATGTTGTTAGGTGCTGTGGAGTTGGTTCTGACCCAAAGCCACCATGTGTACAACACAGCAAAACCCTGCCTGGCCCTGTGCCATGCCCACAGTCATTGGTTTGCTTGAACTTGTGCCAGCCATGGTGTCAATCCGTCTTATGGTGGGTCGTCTTTTTCGCTGACCTTCAACCAAGCATGTTGGGGGAAAAACGCATGCTATAGAAAAAGTCATGCATGAATTCCTGAACACTAGAGTGGAGAACTTTCTAATTATCACTGAAAACTTAGAAACCGTTTTTTTTTCTTAATCAGCAAATACGGGTACATAAATGCAGTCACTTCTGCAAGGCAAAACACAAAGACTCACGTTCAAAAGACAAAAATTGGGAAATCTATGTGCACCTCCTGCCGTGCCCCATCACCTGATGATAGCCTCAGTGTATTCACAGTCCCTAGAGACCAAGCTGGTGGCCTAGGGGTTAAGTGGCACGTCTACTGGCCAAAAGGTCGGCAGCTCTAGTCCACCAGGTGCTCCTGGGAAACTCGGTGGGGCAGTTCCGCTCTGTCCTGTAAGGTCACTGTGAGTCGGAATTGACTCAACAGCAGCGGGTTTGGTTCTTCGGTTAGAAATGAAGGAGAAAGTCCAGACCAGCAGGAAAAGGGACAGAGGACATGAAGAAATACAGGTGACCAACGGACAGGAACATGTAAACTTACTCGTAATAAGAAATGCATGTTAGGATACGACTGAGATACTGGGTTTTACCGACTGGATTTTCAAGAACTCCTGAGTTTGATAACATGCTGTACTCAGCAAGCTTATAGGGAAATGGGTGCTGGGGCACGAGATGAGTACGCACGCCACCGGGCACTTGAGCACTGCTGTCGAATTGCGATTGTGTTTCTCCATGGTGCCAGCAATCCCACTGCTGGGAACTTAGACCCAGAGACGTGCTCGTGGTCTAGTGGTGCGAGATGATCTGTGGCAGCGTTGTTTGTAACAGGAAATGGTCACAGACAACCCAGATACCGCACTTCAGGGTCTAGTTAGGGTTTGACCATGCTGAAGTGCTGTGGCTGTGTAACAGTGAAAGCCGATGGATCAGACAACCACAGCCGCCCCCAGACTGAGTCCAGCACAACTGGATGGTGCCTGGCTCCTGTCAGTGAGCAGTCTGACAGAGGTCACAATAGAGGGTCCTGGTTAGAGCTGGGGGAAAATAAGAAGAAAACTCAAACTCACAAAAAAGACCAGACTTACTGGCCTGGCCAGAGACTGGAGAAACCCTTGAAGTGTGGCCCCTGGGCACTGTTGTAGCTCAGTAATGAGGTCACTCCTGAGGTTCACCCTGTAGCAAAGATCAGCCAGGCCCATAAAACAGAATAATACTAAAGGGGCATGCCAGCCCAGGGATAAGGACTGGAAGGTAAGAGGAGACAGGAAAGCTGGTGACAGGGAACCCAAGGATGAGAGAGGGAGAATCTGGACACGTTGCGGGATTGGTAACCAGTGTCACACAACAGTATGTGTGCCAACTGTTGAATAAGAAGCTAGTTCTAAGGTATAGTGAGAAGTGATGAACACACTCTAAAACAGATGGCGGCAGTGGCTGAGCTTGTCTGTGTATATAAAAAGGGTCTTCCAATAAGGATGTCCCATTTTTGACAGCTCACAGCAGTGACACTTGTGAAGCCATAGTGGCCACATCTGCTTTTTTGATTAGCCTGGACGAACAGTCGTGCACAGTTACGTGATTCCACAATGCGTAGAAATGACCCATTTATCAAAATGGGTGTTCTGTTTGCCAAACATTCCGTGTGACAAGAAATTTACAGATTTTTCAGTGGAAAAATCTGAGACAATCAGACAATATCTGTGTGTCAACGAACTGCACATGCCAACGCGAGAACCACCCCAGTAAAGGGCTCGCCAAGCACAAGAACTGGGCTTTTTGTCCACCCAAATTTGGGGGACCTTGCGTCTGGACTTGAAGCTCTACCCTTACAAGGCCGTTTTCACTCCAGAACTGAAGTCCAGCAACCACAGACTGCGCTGCACATTCACTGACTGGGCCTTGGAGCCGTTGGAAGTTGACCTTGTTTGGGGACGAAAACTCATCTTTAGTGACCTTTAGTGACCCTTTCTGTAGGCCCTTTAAGCCCTTTTTGGGATGAATGGATTTGTTAAGAGACAAAACTTGCATTTGGAGCAATGAGAATCCCATGGAGATTCAAGGATGTCCGCACACACACACACACACACAAAAAAAAACACAGCATCCATTTCATCACCCAAAAGTGAGCATCTGGTGTGGATTTTGGTCCGGTGGAATCATTGGCCCCGCTTTTTTCCGGGACGAATGAGGAAAGGCCATGACCCAACGGTGAAGGATATCAGACTGTGATTACTTGATTATTTGTGGCCCCCTTTGGAAGGGGCCTTTGTGGCCATTCACCTGAAGTTCTGAAGTTCTTTTCCATACCTAATGCCATCAAACGTACTTGAGAATACTAAAGCTATTAAAACTGTATCACTTCCACAGCACGTTTTATTCACATTCAGAGATGGGACATCGTCAGTGGAGGACCCTTCCTAAGAACCCTGGAGTTGCACAGTTTGAATGCGTGAGTCGTGTCATATGTAAATTACATCTCAATGAAGCTATTAAAAAAATGAAAGCGCTGAGGGAGTTGTTGTGTACCGGTGCAGGAGGATTTAACCGGAAAAAAAAAGATACCAGAACCATTGTGGTCAAGTCGGTTCCGACTTCGCAACCTCATGGGACGGAGAAGAGCCACCTGCCGGGTTTCTGAACAGTGCTAGCTAGATTTGAACTGCCAACCCTCTGGTGAGCGGCTGGGCTCTTTAGTGCCTGCAGAACCAGAGGGTCCTGGAGATCCTAGTGACGCATGTGTATTTGATGTCTTTTTGGTAAAATCTTGCATAGCAAGTTAGGTTCTCTTTCAACAATCTGGATGTGAGTTGGTGTTTCTCCTGTGTGTCCGCCTCCTCTCCATGGCTGGTGGTTCTGCATCCAGGGTGTTTGTTTCCTGGCCTCCCTGCGCTGCTCTTTCTTTTCTTTAGAATGAATGTTGGCCTTTTGGTCTCAGTGATGTATTTTTAAGTGAAAAAAAATAGGTGTGGAGCAGCATATGAGGACTGCCACTAAGTCCGTGCACGCATCCTAGAAAAAGTGCTGCATACCTCACTGCTGAACATCGCTGCGGTCACCTCTGAAGGGCCCCCTGTGAGGAGCTGTGCGCCGGTGACAGTGCCTACTTCCCCTTCGGAGCAATTTTAGAACTCTTTCTGGAATGGCCATCAGAGCTGTTGTCGTATTAACCTTGAAGTCCTGAACGTCATCCAAATGTCTTCCTTTCCATATCTCCTTTATCTTTGGGTAAAGAAAAATGTCACTGGAGGCCAGATGAGGTGAGCAGGGAGGGTGTTCCAATACAGTGATTTGTTTACTGGCTAAAAACTCTACCACAGACAGCTAGACAATTAAGTTCACAAACTCGACACAGCACCAGTGTGCACAACGGGCATTCCTGAAAGAGTTCCAGAATTGCTCTGAAGGGTGGACTAGACCCTGGTGTTGGTGCACAGCTTCCTGAGCAGGGAGTCCTTTAAAGGTGACCACAGTGGTACTCAGCAGTGAGGAAGGTAGCACTCAGAGCAGTGAAGTTTGCGGATTCACTGTCGGCCCTCGTGTGTGGTCAGTACCTATCTGGATAATAATGAGAGGCAGGCTGTTTGCCTGTTTCTACAAAGGGAAACAGTGGAAGATCCCTAGGAAATTAGATATAGGGGTTCCCTGAAGGCAGGGACTAGTGGGGACGGGACAGGGTGGCAGGAGACAAGTGGGCGGGGAACTTTCAATGCATATCTTAATGACAAAGAAGAACAACAAACAGTTCTCAGGGGAAAAGAATAAAGAACAGAGAGAGGCAGGTCAGCAGGAAGGAGGGCAGTGGGAATGTGGAGAGGAGGGGGAGAGAGGGCTGTTGGCCTTGACCCTGAGACAGCCCTCACGTAATTCTCAGTGCACCTTCCCTCCATCCTGCCCACAAACCATGGAGTGGGTCCTCAGCCACTGTGATCCTATGGGGCAGAGCAGAGCCGCTCCACAGGGTTTCCCAGGAGCAAGGTGGTGGATTCAAACTGCTGACCTTGTGTTTACGAGTTGGGCTCTTAACTGCTGCGTCACTAGGGCTCCATTCCCCCTGAAACAGTAAAACAAGCCCACTGCCATCAAGTTGATCTCGACTCATAGCGACCCTATAGGACAGAGTAGAACTGTCCCGCAGTATTTCCAAAGAGCCCCTACAGGGGTGCCCAAGATGTCATAGCTATGTTTCTTTTATATCCTTCCAGAATGTTTTATGGATATGCAACTGTATAGTTAGACGTAACTGACCACCGTTTATTGCACAAGGGATACTTTGTGTATTTCTGTTCTACTTTTCTGTATTTTCTATTTTCACTTAATGTGTCTTGGGGACCATTCCATGTCCACCCACGCGTGGTCCCTTCACTGGGTGCTGGCCCGGGGTGCTGAGCGCAGCAAGGCAGCCACAAAGGAAACAAAGCTGTCCGACCCCAGGTGACATTTCTACAATAGGCAGTGTTCAGAGACCAGCACCCATCAGGGGTGACCAGGGTGGGGGTGGGAGAGTCGGGCTCACCCCGCGGGGGTGCTGAGGCTCTGTCAGGGGTGGACGAGCTCGGAAGTGAGTCAGGGTAACGGCTGGACAAAGTGCTAGATACTCCGCAGGGGTGACACCGCACTGTTCCTGTCGAAAACGGTGAAACGGAAGGTGTTTCTACACAGACACCACAATTTAGAAAAAAAGAGCACACCTTGGCTTTCCTGGCTGGCATCCCATCTGGTGGGCATAGCATGATTTGTTTAGCCGGGTTCCTGCTGATGGCGTGCTGGCCTTCCCAGTGTTGGCTGCATGGCATACGCTGTAGGACGTCCCCGTGGGTGAGTCGTGTCACACAGGTGTGAGTTCACCTACAGGATGGGTTCCTGGAGCTGCTGGCCGAAGCACTGTGAAGCCGGGACATGGACGCGGCCAGCACACCCAGCCAGTGACGCCCCAGGGTGCTGTCACCTTCAGCCTCCCCACAAGGCAGGCCACCTGAAGTCTTAGCTTTGATGCCGAGTGCTGTCTTTTATGTTCAGCTGTTCTAATAGGTGTGCAGAGCCGTGTGGTACAGTGGTTAGGCATTTGTGGCTCACCATGAAGTACATGCACCGTGTGGTCACACTGCATCCCCGAGCCCAGTCCACTCTTGTCCGGAGAGTTGACCTCACTACTGTTTTCCAGTCAAGGGCAGCAGCAGGTCTAGGGGCCATACTCCCAGGGGTTCCCCAGGCCGCTGGACCATCAGTCATGGTCTTTCAGCGGAGATCTTGAGCTGCGTCCTCTCTTTCTCATGCCTTTGGGGACATTTCTGTGACTTCTCCCTGAACCTGTTGTCACAGACTCATCCAGTGGAGCCTCTGGTTGGTTTCTTCCCGGCTTCTACTCGCTTTGACTTGCTCTCCAGTGCCTTCATATAGTTTTTCTTCCTCTTCTTAATATGCATGATGCGTGGAATTCATCACTGTCATTCCCAGCGGATGGGCTGTGGGGCTGAGGTCCTCGAGCTCAGCACGTTCACCCATGCTTTGAGTTTGTTCTGTTACCAGTCAGATGGAGGGCACTCCTCTGTATCTGGGAGCCTCTGTCCTTCCTTCCCGTCAGCTGCCTGCAGACACAGCAAATGGCACGTTCAGATTCTCACCCAAGGTTTTCTTTCCCCCGAAGTAATTTGACAGAGAAAAAAGGAGGCAAGAGATTCCAGGCACAGGGAACGTCAGACGCGTTGCTGTGACGGCCGAAGACGGCCGAGCTGTGTGATGAGGGACAGAAGGAAGCGGAGGGGAGACAGTCAGTGACCGGAAAGAAAAGGGGAGGCTGATGGGTCCAGAAGCAGAGTGAGGCCCAGAAAGGATGGCAGAGAGGCCGCCTGGTCCTGTGAACGGGAAGGAGGAGCTCGTGCTGTGAGCAGGGTGTCTGAAGTTCAGAGTTGGAGATGCTGTGTCACCAGCAGTGTGCGTGAGAGTGGGGGGCCCAGGTGACCTGCAGAAAAGCCCGCTAAAGAGAGGGAGGTAGGGGGCTGGTGGCCAGTTGCTGCACGCATTTCCTCCAGAAAGCAGACCACGGAAGCTGCGGGTATGGACTGGTGTCGGGAAGAAGACCAACCTGGAGCCGGAGGTGCGGCTGGTCGGGAGGACATGGGACAGGAAAGCCGCGGCTGGGGGGGTGGAGGGGGCTGGGGACCCAGGAGGCCTGAGTGAGAGAGCTGGGACTCTGTGAGAGGCGGGGGCACCTGTCTGAGAGGTGATGAGCAGCTGCCATATCCCCCACCCCCCTTCTGTCCCTGGCTTGGGGGGCACAGAGACTGAGGACCCCATTGTCTGTGAGGCCCTGCAGGGGCTGGCAGGCTGGGCTGGAGCGGGGAGAGGAGCTGGGCGGCCCAGTGTGAGTGTGCCTGTCACATACCCAGGAGTAGCAACCTGGACTTCATCCCTGCAACTAAGGCAAACAGCGGCTCTGGAGGGCATGGGCTTCTGACAGGTCCTGAGACGAGCGGGGTCATGTTGGGGCCACAGGGCTCCCTCGAGGAGGAACAGTCCACCTGGGGCGGGGCCCCTGTGCCTGGGCAGCCTGGCCTTGTCCTGGGGCTGTGCAGCGAGTGCCCGCAGGTGTGCAGGCCTGTGATGGGAGGCGACTGCTCTGTCCTTGCTGGGAAGGCACCGCCCGAGACCAGCAGGGCCTAGGCCTGGGCAGAGCCAGGCAGGCTGCCAGCATCCAGCTCCGAGGCCTGGGTCCTCCCACCCTACTGCCGTGAACCATGCGGCCATCTGCTGAGGAAGGCCAAGCATGGGTCTCCCTAACACAGGTCACAGCTGACATCAGTGAACACCAGACTTGGGGCAGTCAGTCCTAATTTCCAAGTCCACTGCCCTCCCTGAGGGGCCGCTTGCTACCAGGCCTGGAGCAGAGGCAGGTGGGCAGGCGAGTACCTAGCCACGCCTGCCCACTGAGGCCTCACTGCCCGCCGCCTGCAGCCTCAGGCCTGGCGGCGGGAGGGAGGCAGCACCTGCCCTCCAGTGGCTCCCCTGTTTGGAAGTGCTCCAGCCCTCTGGCCAGCTGTCCCTGATACCCTGCTGATGCCGTGTACACTGCAGGGGGCCCCTGCCAGGGCGCTCAGCTTGGACAACTGCAGGCTGTGGGCACCTCACAGGCATCACTCCAATCCTGCAGCCAGGCCCTGCTCTGTAGGACTGTCACCAGTCCCCTGAGGTCTTGCTGGCGGTCCCGGGGACAAACAGGCAAGGCGCTGCCTGTGAGTTGTAGCTACCCCGAGTCCCTGAGCGCTGAGGAATTGCCCCACAGTGGGGTCTTTACCAGCAGACCTTGATTGTTTCACAGCCCTGTGGGCTGACGGGCTGCCTTCAGAGTAACAGCAGGGCCGGACACCCCTCAGGACCTAAGGGCTGAGCCTTTCTGGTGGTCCTTGGGGTACCTTGGCACATCGATCTGTCCGCACACAGCATCCTTCCTCTGTCTGCATCCCTGTGTCAATTCATCCCCAATAAGACCCCCCCAGTGTGAGCTCGTATGAACCCAGCTGATAACCTCTGCAAAGACCTGACCCCCAAGCAAGGTCACATCTGCTGGGGCAGGTGCTAGGGCCACAGAACGTCAACCCGCAGCACCTGCCACCCTGACGGGCACCCCTCTACTGAATCCCACCCCAGTCACCTGCGATTATTCCCATTTTGTAACTGAGAACACTGAGGTGTTGAGTGAGTGGCCTGGTGATGGTGACAGCGCAGGTGCCTGGTGGGACGGGGACCAGGTGGCTCTCTCTCCAAGCCCTGAAGCGACAAGGACTTCCGGAGGAGACTTGTTCTTGTAGTTATATGTTGGGGGTGTGGTGGACCCAGGTGGGAAGGAGCACAGATCTCGAATCTTGTAGAACTGGACTCGTTTCTTCTGTGGGGGACGGGGTACAGGTTGGCGGCAGGAGGTGCAGGGGGACTGTGTAAGTCGCCACCACTTGAGGGCTTCAGAGGGGGCAAACGCAGGTGCTGGAGTCTCGCTGGGTGAGGAAGGTGGCGACGACCCACTGTCTCAGCCCCGGTCAGTTGAAGGGAGCCTGGTGGCACAAAGGGTCAGCGCCCAGCTGCTCCGAGGAAGGTCAGTCGTGGGAACACCGACCGGCAGCCCCCGCGGGGTCACAGCCTGGGACCCCATGTGCTGCAGCTCTGCTTTGCCACACGGGGTCACTGGGAGCCAGGAAGGAGCGGGACAGCACCCCGCAGAAAGAGCGGTGTGGCCCAAGGGTGATCGACGGCCACGCCTTGGGGGCATCTTCCCTGACCACAGGGAGGACGGACATGCTGGTGGGGGTGGTGGGCAGTGAAGACAGGGAGGAGGTGGGACGGTGGTGGTGGCTGGCAGTGGCAGCGGCCCTGACGGTCGTGGCGGTCCTCGCCCTGGGTCTGGATCCTGGCCAACTTGGCCAGCCCAGCTGCTCCAGGTAGCTCTGCGGTCCTCCAGAGTGGAACAAAGGCCCCTGATCCGGGGCCCATGCCGTCTGGAGGAAGCAGCTTGGTACCCCGGTGGCAGAGAGTTGCCTGAGGCTGGTACCTGCCGGGGACTCGTCCTTCAGCCCTTGGACCATCTCAGCCCCTTGCCTGGTCACTTCTCCTGGGCTGGCAGAACTTGGTCCCCTATCTTCTCACCTTCCACGTGCCACTGCACCAGTGCGGACCCTGCCCTTTTTCCCAGGACGATTGTACATGCTCCTATAGGCTTGCCGTGTCTCCCCGCTCCCGGCAATCACAGTGGACCTCCTTATGAATGGAGCAGACCACTCCCTGCGTTGGGCCTGCGAGGGCCTCCTCGGGCCTTCATCTCACCCCTTACTGCATCAGGTCACACACAGCACCCTGACCTCTCACCCCAGGGCTGGCCTTCCCCCCAGCTCTACACCCAACTTACAGCCCTGGCCCTCTTGGCTTGTGACCACAGTGCCCAGCTGTGGCAGGCTGACAGTGAAGCCCGATAGTTTGGGGAAGGGAGCTGACCCAAATTTGCCACCGTGTGCCCCTGGGATTGCAGGCCAGAGCCGGGCCCTTCTGTGTGTGTCCCACCCACTCCCATAGTCAAACTGGACAGCCAGGGACAGTGCCAGAAAGACCGCGCTGCCCAGGAGCAGAGCGGACAGCTGCCTCCCTGGGGTCCCCCTGCCCCAGCTCAGGGTTGCACAGGCAAGGGCACTCTGAGACTCAGGAAAGACGATGCCCCACCTGTCCTCGGCCCTCTCCCTCTGGGCCCCAGACACGGCTCTGCCCATCTGGGCCCTCCACCCCTGGCCCAGCTTCCTCTGCTCACAGGAGCTGGAAAATGGGCACCTGGAGACGCCTCAGGCCCCCAGCCAAGCCCAAGAGCAATCAAGCCACATCCACCTGGTGGGTTTATTACTACAGTCATCAATAGCGAGGACATGGGATAAGACAGCGCCCTTTCCAGCAAGTGACAAAGCCTCCCACCCAAGGACGGCTGAGGGCCACTGTCCTCTCGGGTCACCTGTTGACTGGCCCCAGTGGTAGCAGAACTTCTGGCAGGAAGCAGCCTGGTCCCCGAGGACCAATACAGCAGACCCACACAACTGGTACATGAAATGCGTAGTTTCTCTGAAACATCACAGAGAGAAACAACTTCCCTCACATCGGTTCACAGTGACTGCGGGCAGAAGACTGTGAGTCCAGTGTGGACAGTGAGGGCAGGCTCCCCACCCCCAGAAAGCAAACTGCTCTACCCCCAGAAACAGCTGCGGGAGACCACAGCTGAGCCCTGTCACCGTGCTCAGAGGGCTGTCCTTGGGGCCTGCCCCTTGCTGGACAGACACACACACACACACACCCCCATTTAAACTCATACACCAACACACACATACCTGTGTATTCACACGCACACACATGTTCGGGAATCCAGGTCACAGAGCACACTGCCCTGGTGCAAAGCCATGCAGACCCTTCCCAAGGGTGGGTGGCTGGGGACCAGGCCACTCAGAGCAAGGTTCCTCCACCCACTTCCCAGGAGGAGAAAAGGTGCTGTCTTCGGGGCTGGCGGCCACACGTGACTCATACTTGTCCACTTGCAGCCACACAAGGAGAGCTGGGCTCCCAGGGAGGTGAGCCAGCCGCCTGTCCATCCCTCTGAGGAGCTCCACAGTCCTCTCCAGATCAGGCTAATAAATACTGCCTCAAGTGTTGTCAGAAGAAGAGAAAGACCACTTCAAGCTAGCGGGATTGGCCCTCAGGCCACAGTCGACCCTCGCGGGTCTCGGTGGTCCATGGGAGACCAGAGCCCAGGAGGCTTGGCTGAGAAGGACCCTGGAGCTGGGGTCTCCCCTGGCACTTAAGCCACAACCTCCCAGCTCCCACCAGGCAACAGGGGTCTGTGCATGGGCAGGCTGCAGGGAGGGCTCTTGTCCCCGGCTGGAGCTGGACCCTCCATCCCCATCACTGTCCCTCCAGCACCTCTGCCCACGCCCTCCATGGGGAATGGAAGAGTCTGAGCTGAGCGGCATTCCGGCCCCTCCCCTAGGGCATTACAGACCCAGAGGGCAGGTGAGCCAGAGGGCACCCAGCAGGGAAGAGGAGCTGGCACCCACTGCAGACACCTGGCCACCCCAGGGGGTGTTTTCTGGGGCTAAAGAGACTCCATCTTGAGAGTCCTCTCTGTCAGGTCACCCCTGGTCAGAATGGCACACTGCGGGGCAGGGAGGCCCCCTCCCCACTCCTGGACCAAGCAACCTGGGGCTGCTGGCCACCCCTCTCTCAACAGCCCCGGGGCCCCTCACAACACCAGCTGTGCCAGGAGCCCCTGCTGACACATGGCGAGGCCAGCAGGGTCCTCTGCTGCCTCCACCCCATAAGGGGCCTGTTCCCTCCCAGAGGGCCCTTGAGAAATTGACTCCAGTGACTTCTTGGTCACACGAATCCTTCACCTCGCGTGGGGCCTGGCTCACATGAATAACCCTCAGTGTGCCAGGAGGCACTGGATCAAGAAGCCACATGTCACCTCCCAAGGAGAGGGCAGGAGCTCTGTGCGCACTGGACACCCACCCCCCAATGGCAGGAAGGATGGAGAGAGGAAGCACTTCGCAGGAAGCATCATCACCCACAGGGTGCCACCCCACATCTGGGTTCAGGAATTGGGTAGGGGCAGCACAGGGAGGCAGAAGCCTTCCTGAGAGCCCACCGCGTTCCTGGAGGCAGCCCAGGAGGACTGCAGTCTGGGCGTGGGGCTTCAGCCTGGCGCGAGCCCCCGCTCCCACAGGTGCTGCCTCAGGGGGCCTCAGGGACAGTCAGGCCATCAGGGACTGGACGAGGCCGCAGTGGAACTTGCGGACGTGCCGGTAGAGGTCCCCGGACTGCGTGAAGCGGCGCTCGCACCAGCGGCAGGCGTGCGGCTTCTCGCGCGTGTGCACCACGGCGTGGCGGCTCAGGTTGTGAGAGTACTGGAAGCTCTTGCCACACTGGACACACGTGTAGGGCTTTTCCCCTGAGTGCGTGCGCTCGTGCCGCTTGAGTGTGTACAGACAGGAGAAGACCTTCCCGCACAGCGGGCAGGTGGGCGCCGTGCCATCGGGCGAGAGCTGGGCCCGGGTGCCGTCTCGCTCGCGGAAGTGGGCGCCGAGGTGCAGCTCCAGCACGTGGGCGCTGGGAAAAAGCTTGCTGCATAGCGGACAGATGCGCAAGGGTCCATCCAGCGCCCGCTCTGCGCCCCGCAGCGGCTGCAGGTCCGTCTCCAGGTGCTTGATCGACGAGGACGCACGCGGGGGCGGCAGGGTGCTGCGGAGGCTCTCGAGGCCGCCAGTGTCGTCCAGTTCAGACAGCGAGTCCGGCTCGTCCTTCACCAGAGGCTGGACCGTCGGCTCCAGGCGGCTGCAGTGGGTTGGCTGGGGCACGCGGGGTGGGCGCCCCGGCTCTGGCCTCGGCTTCAGCGACAAGTCCAGGGCCCGGTCGGTCTCTCCTGGAGCTTGCCAGGGAGGCGGCCCGGCTGCTCGTGGAGGGATGCCGGCCTTGACCTCCGCCGGGGGGACCCTGGCCCTTGGGGCGGCCAGGCAAAGGTCAGGAGTCCGGGCGGGCGGCCGGCGACGCGTCTCAGCATCGGGTGCCTCGGCGCCCAGCTCCTGCTCGCGGAGCCGGCCCTTGCACACCTTGACGATGTCGTACATGTGCAGGTAGCTGGCGGCGGCCAGCACGTCCTCCGCCGGCAGGCCGCGCAGGTCCAGGCGCCCTTCGTACATGAAGTCTAGCAGGCGCGCGAAGGCGGGCGCCGTGACGATGTCGCCGTTCAGCCGCACCGCGTCGCGGCCGCCCGCGGCCCGGTCGCGGTAGAAGAGGTGGAAGTAGACGCTGCAGGCGGCCAGCACGGCGCGGTGCGCCGGGAAGCGCGCGTCGCCCACCAGCACGGTGCAGTCGCACAGGAAGCCCAGCTCGCGCTGCTGCCTCAGGCGGCCCAGCAGCCGCCCGCCGTGCCCCGGGAACTCCATGCCGGGGCCGGGGACGAGGACGCGCCGCCGCCGGGAGCGCCCTGGCACCTGCCCGCGAGCAGGAAAAACTCGGCCGAAAGTAAACAGAAGCCGCGGCGGAGCGGCTGGGCGGTCCGGGGCGGGGCGCCCAGAACTCCGCTGCCGGTCCGGCCGCGAGAGGGGAGCACCCGGCGCCCCAGCTCCGCCGAGCGCCTCGCCGCCTCCAGCTCGCCGCCCGGGGAGCCCCATTTAAGGCAGCGCGGCCGGGAGCGGCCCGGAGGCGGGCGGAGCCGGCACCCGCCCCCCGCGCTCCCGCCGCCGCGCCTCCCGCCGGGTCTTGGGGCGCCAGCAACGGCGGGCGCAAAGCGGGGCGCGGACGCGTCACCCCAGCTGCTCGCCCCGCCCTGGAGACGGGGACGGGCGCGGGGGGGGTGTGCAGACCCGGGCGACTTCCCGGAGTGGCGGAACCGCTGAGGTCACCTCGCCACCGCTTCCCTGCCCTCCCCCCTGCACCCCGCCCGGATGGGGCGCGTGAGGTGGGGGCGGGGCGCGGCGGGGAGGGGGCCCTCTCGCGATACTTGCCGCCTCGGCCTCTTGGGGCCCCGAGGTCCTGGCCGCCGTTCCGCCAGGGGACCCCTCGAAAGGGCAGTCCTTCCATCAGCGTGCTCTGGGACGGCCACAGAGGGCGCAGCCCGGGCCCCAACCTTCTGGCAGCACTCGAGGCGGGGGCGCGTGGGGGCAGGGCTTGTAACGATGGCACTCCTGGGTAGGAAGCCTCCTGGTGAACTTGTGTGATGTCACTTTAGACCCTTGTCCACACCCGGGGTCGAAACCTTGATTGGCCCTGAGCAGGGGACACGCACCCCAAGCAGGGCCTAAGCGAGTCTTTACTGGTGCCAGGGCGGCACTGGGTACAGGACATGTCCCAGCAAAGCGGGGCTGGGTAGAAGCAGAGGGAGACCCCAGGGCCTTGGCTGCCCAGGGCCGGCTGGGGAGACGTCGGGTGGGAGGGAGCTGGCACTGGGGGGGGGGGGCTGGGTGTCCCGGGTGGGAGGAGCTGGTGTGAAGGCTGGAGAGGCCCTGGGCTGTGTGGGAGAAGGAGACTGCCAAAAGGGACAGGGGTCAGAGAGGTTGGGGTCTCATTCGGTGGCCTGCTGGGGGACCCGAACAGGGCTGCCCTTGCTAAGCCACCCTGCTCACGTCACCCTCCAGGCCACCCTGGTGGTCAGGTGTCTCCCTGGTAGGGAGTGAGGTGGAGAGCCCAGGACCAAAGAGCAAAGGCAGCCTGGTTCCAAGCCCCGCTGCACACGTCAAGGAGCCCACCAGGTGAGGGCTGGGGAGCGCCTCGCTGCCCAGGCTGGAGTGGTCAGCCAGGACTGAGGGCGGCCCAGGAGGACGGACTAGCTCAGGAGGGGCCCCTGGGTGAGTGGGTTTGGGGAGACTAAGCGCTAGGAAGAGTCAGGAGCACGGAGGATGGAGTGACCAGCCAAGACCTGTTGACCAGGGCAGAGGGACCAGAGCTGGGGGAGATGTCTGGTTGAAGCTGGCGGGTGGGGGGCCAGGGGCCCTGGAGCTCAGTGGGAGAACAGACCTGCTGGTGGTCTGGATCTCCTGTGTGGAGAGGGAGCACAGACTGACCCCAGAACTGTGAAATTCACATCCTGCTTGGGGGCCTGCAGCTTCCAGTCCTGGAGTTCCCTGCCCCAGAAGGGCGGCAGAGGAAAGGACAGCGGTGGGGGGGGGCACCCCTGCAGTCTGGACGGGAGGGGGTGGGGGTGGGGAGACACACCTCCCGGGAGGGGTCAGCCTCCTTCCTGATGGGGCAGGCCCACCTGCCCTGCTGGGCCTGCCTCTTACAAGCTCTTTGAATCCGTGAAATGGGAATGAGTGCTCCCCAGGGGGTCTTTGCACAGATGAAACGTTGGGTGAGAGGGGCAGCAGGACCTTCCAGAAGGCTCTTCCCGTTAGCCGCCCCCTGCTCCCTCCCGTGGGTCTGTATCACCTGCGAGCTGTCTGCACTTTTGTCTGCCTGCTTTCCTGCAGCTCTGCCCACTAGAGGGACCTGTCTTCTGCTTACTGGCCAGTTTCTCCCTGGTGTGGGAAACCGTGGGGGTGGCTCCTGGCCACCCTTGTCAGGGCTGCCTCCCCAGGCCCTGGCCCCTGTGCCCATGGGGGAGGAGGGGAGGCCACTCTGCTGACAGCCCCCCTGCAGGCCTGGGAAGGAGCCCCTTGGGTGGGGACGGGGGTGGGAGCTGAGTGGGACACGGAGCTCCTTCGGGAGCTGACGGGTGGCAGGGTGCAGCAGGCCAAGACAGGGGAGGACCTGCCTGCAGAAGCCCTGGCCTGGGCCGGCAGAGGCGACCTGGCTGGTGGAGCTGTGGAGTGGGAGAGAAGCCCCAGGGTCCAGGGTCTGAGTTTGTGTCCCCTGCTGTCCAAGGACTCAAGTTACTCTGGCCACCACCGTGTGGCCTCTGGGCATCAGGTCCTTTCCCCTGGCCAGTGGGGTCCAGGCTCCAGTCAGTGGCGGGGCATGGGGGGCACGGGTGGAGCTTCCAGAGCCAGAGAGCCCGGCAGCCATCTGGCCTGGGGGCTTCCCAGAGGCCCCGCCCTGCAGCTGCTGCAGAGACTCCCCGCAGGTCTCCCTGAGGCCGGCAGCTGCCGGGGCGGTAGGACGGGGGCTCAGCTCTGGGAGGGGCAGGCAGAGCGTCCTCGGTGGGGGGGAGTGGCAGTTTTTGCTGAAAACATCTGGCCAAGGAGCACTAGCTGGCCGGCAGGGCCAGTAGGGTAGACCGTGGCAAGCCCTCTTGTTGGAACTGGGGAGGGGGTGTTCTCCCCTGGAGGAGGCCAGAGGAAGTGGGACTAGTCGGCCCGCTGGAGCGTCCAGTTGTGGGGGACTGGGCTGGGGAGGCATGCCCAGCAGAGCTGTATGTGGGCTGGGCACTGCTCTGAGCCGTGTGGGGGCTCACAGTGGGCATCGCTGCATGCCAAAGTTCAGGGCTCAAGCTGGTGGGGACGTCTTGGGAATGGGCCAGCTGCTGGGACATTGTGGTCCCCAAAGGCCTGCAGATAAGTGGCCTGAGGAATCACACCCCTTCCTCAAGGGGGCGTCCTACCACCCCACAGCACTTACCTGGCCTGTGCTGGTGGGAAGATTCCCCTCCTCACTCTGCTGAGCCCCAAACCTGGCAGGAGGGGTCAGGGAGCAGAACCCTCCTGGGATGGGGAACAATGTCTAGGCTGGACAGAAGAGCCAAGGGGACAGTGAGGGTGAGCTGAGTGAGTGGTGGGTGATGGATGGACATCAGATGCTCCAGCTTGGGGCTTGGTCTTGGTCACCATCCAGCCCAAGCAGCAAGGCAGGGCCTTTCCTGGGGTCTACACAGTCTGTGCTGGGACTTGGGGGTCGAGGCTGGGACCTAGGAGCCCCCTGCCCTTCCCTGAAGTGTGTCCTTCCCTTGTCCAGCCCTGAGGGTCAGGGCAGACCCCTATCTCTGCTGGTGACAGAATCCTGTTCTGGGTACAGGACTGGACGTACCTGACCTCTGGCTACACTGAGTGTCCCACACCTCCCCCTGCCCCGGGCCGAGCACTGACCCTGGGTGGAACACAAAAACATGCCCCCCTGCGTCCACATACCTCCCACCCCCATGGTGGCTTCAAGAATCCTCTTTCAGAAAACAATTGTTCTGGACTGGAGGCCTCGGGGTGGGGAGTCAGGGGTTGGGGAAACTGGCCCGGGGGACAAGTGTCTGGAGGTGAGTCACGCAGGTGTTCTGAGTTTGCGGGGGGGCTGGGGGGAGGTCTTGGGCCATAAGACGGAGGACACGTCGCGGGCTCTCCGTCTTGGTCCTGGACCGTCCCAGCCATCACAGCCTGTCTCTTGAGCCTCTCCGTTTGTCTGTCTTCCTGACAAGAGCCCCAGCTGAGGATCTGCCTGCCGACAGGTGGGTGGGATAGAGCTCAGGTGGAGGTGCCGGGGGCAGAGGTGCTCTCCTCTGGGCTCTGCAGCCCCCTTTCTCCCGTCATCCCCTCTGAGAGCTGGATCCCCATCAGCATCCTCCTCCTAGGGGGCTACTAGAAGTCCTGAGGGCCTGGCTCAGTGTGTGCCCAGCTGGGCAACCACTACGCAGGAACATCAGCCTCTCCCCAAAGGGTCCTTCCTGTGGGGCCCCCTTCCTGCCGGACAGGGGTCCTGAAAGGGGACCTCGCTGGACACTGCTGTCCCTCCACTGCAGGGTGGAGCTGGGCCAACGGGCACCTCCGTCGGTCAAACCCAGGCCTCCCGCGTGGAGCGGACCCCGGTGGCCCAGTGGTGGCCCAGGGACACAGAGGTCGGCTGATCGAAGTCACCAGGCGCGCCCGGGGAAACGCTATGGGGGTGCTTCCACTCTGTCCCTTAGGGTCACTGGGGGTCGCGGTCGACCCGACGGCAGCGGGGTTGGCTTTTCGAGGTTCTTCCTCGCCCGAACCTCCCAACGGGGTGGCGGCAGCAGCACTGCGCCCCGAGGCGCCGGCTCGTCCTGCCAGCCGGAGAGCGGGGGGTCGCAGAGGACCCGCCGCCCAGGGGCCGGCGCCGCGGGGGCCCCGAAGGCCGCTTCCTCGGCCGGCCGCGGCGGGGCGGCCGGCGGGGGCGGCCGAGGCGGATGTGGGCGGGCGGCTCCGGGAGCGCGGGGCGGGGAGAGGGCGGGCCGCGGCGCGGGCGGCGGCAGGACGGAGCGCGGCGGGCGGCCGGCCCAGCGCACAGCCCGGAGCAGCCGAGCGGCCGGAGCAGCGAGCCCGGCGGCGGCTCCGCGAGGCCGCCACCACAGCGCCCGCCCGCGGCCGCGGCCCCCGCCCGGACCTCCCTGCGCCGGGCCGCGGCGGGCCGGGGATGCGGAGCGGCGGGCGCCGGAGGCCGCGGCCCGGCTAGGCCTCGCCCGCTGGCGCCCCGCGCGCGGCCCGGTGAGTCCCGGCGCGGCCCGGCGGGGGGGCGCCCGGCGCCCGGCTTTGTTGGCGCGGCCGCGGGCGGGCGGGCCGGAACGCGCGGAGCAGGAAGTGGCCGGGCGCGCGCGCGGCCTGGCGGGGAGGGAGGCGCCCGGGCCGGGCCGGGGCGCGGGCCTGGGCTCCGGCTTGACCTTGGGGCCCAGCCCGGGGCGGGAGAGGGGGCCCGCGGGCGCGCGGCCGGGGGTGCGGGGCGCGGGGCGCGCGGCCGGCGGGGCTCGGCACTCGGCGGGCGCGCAGGCTGCCGGGGGAGGCTCGGTCCGCCCCCGCGTCCGCGCTTGTGGGTGGGCCGCGGGAAGCGGGGCTCGTTTTCCCGGGGACAAAAGTTGCCCGTGGTGGCCGGGCGCCCGGGCCAGCCCACAGCGGCGCCTCACCTCTCCAGGCCCGGCTTCCCTCCAGGCCCCGGCCGGCTTCCTGTCCTGGGTGGGCGCCTGGCACTGCCCACCTATCTCGGGACCGGGCCTGGAGGGCAGCTCGGGTAGTTCCCTGACTCTGGGGGCGGGGGGCCCCGGGGCGGACAGGAGCCCTCCCCTTGGTTGGGAGTGCCGCCCCCTTAGGCAGGGCGGGGGCTGTGCTCTGTGGCTGCAGGGCCCCCACGTTGACTCCGGCGGGGGGAGGGGCAGCACTGCTCCCAGCGGCCACTCCTCACCGACTGGAGCCCCGGGTCCGCGTGAAGGGAGGGTTCTGCCCAGGGGGTTGGTTCTCTAACCCCCCGCTGAAAACACAGCTCAAACCCCAGCATTCTTTGGCGGGGCAGGGGCAAGCCCTCCCAGCCTGGGCTGTGCTGTTCAAGTTGTGATTTGAACAGTAACAACAGCAGTAGCAGTAACACGGCCGCGATCAGAGGCTGCCCTATGGGTCGCTCGGGGCAGCACGTGCTCCGCAGAACCCTCCACCCGCTGGCCCGGCTCGGAGCTGCCCAGTGGCTGGTTTGGGGTGAGCGCTTTCAGGGCCGACACACCATTCTGTGAGTGCTCAGATATATTTTTATACACTCGGGCAGGGAGCCCTCAGCAGCTGTCTGTCTGTGTCAGAGCAGTCCCTGGGGTGGGAGGGGGCCATGGAGAGGTCTTTGAGTCCAGCCTCCAGGCTGTGCCTGCTCTGGGACCCCAGGTCCCTGGCTGTGGTTTTCGTGGAGCACCCCTGTACCCAGTCTCTCTCCTGCTTGGTCGGTTTGGGGACCTTCCCTACGCTGACATCACACGGCAGGGGTCCCTCCTGCTGTTTTCAGTTTGGCCAAAGTGCAAAGCCACTCAGTCCTTGCTGAGTGCAGGTCCTCTGCCCAGCCTGGGGGTCTCTGAGGAGTCTCCCAGGGCAGTGTGGGGGAGTGTCCACCTGGAAGGGCAGCAGAGACCAGCTCACGGGAAGAGCCTACCAAGTGCCCTTTCCCAGGATGCCCAGAGTGGGTGACGTGGGAGCTGGGTTTTGAGGGACGCCTAGGAGTTCATCCAACAGGGAAGCATTGTGGGGGAGGACATGCAGGATCAATGGCCAGAGTGTCTCCTCGGGTGAGGTCTGGCTGGTGGGGTGCCGTGGACGGGTGTCAGTGCTGCTGCTGTTTGTTGCCTCCTGAAGGCCATAATTATGGGTCTGTAACCACCCTGGACTGGGTGCTCCTTGGCGACAGGGTCCGTCTGAGCCTCTCTTTGTCCCCAACCCCAGCACTGGGCCTGGCAAAACCAGAGATGCCTGGTACCTGGCGACGAGATGAATGAGCCAGATTGAGTTGGGCAGGGGTGCCGTGGTTTAGGAGGGGCCTGGGGGTTTTGAGGGGAGGTTTTCGTGTCTCCTGGGGCAACTCTGGGCTCTCGTTGGCACAAGCTGCCTGCACTTCTGGCCCTGCCTTTGTTACACGTGACCTTTTCTCCTCTTCTGGTCTTCGGGGCAGAAGGAGGGGCCTTGTGCCCTGCTTTGAGGACCCCAGCCTGCGGGCCAGGAGAATAGGCAGGGTACTCTGACCCGGGGCCTGGAGAGGCATGGGCTGAAACAGCCCAGAGGGCTGCCTCAGGGAGGTGACTTGTCATCTGGGTTGGCAGGTTAGGGGGCAGGACAACCAGAGGGCCTTTGGGAGACAGGAATGATCCGTAGGACCAGGGAGGTGGGGAGGACAGCACTGGAGTCTGAGCTGCAGGGAGGGTGGGTCATGCTGTGGGTGGGAGAGGAGCCGGCCGCTGACATCACGGGCACTGAGGGCCGGCCTCATGAACGTCCCTCGTCTTGCAGAGGCTGTGGACATCGCAGAGCTCAGACCTTCCTGACTGAGTGTCGCGGGATCCCCACCTGAACCAGCACCATGAGTGACGTGGCCATTGTGAAGGAGGGTTGGCTGCACAAGCGAGGTCAGTGCACACGGTGGGGATGGCAGGCTCACATCGGAGGTTTGGGGGCTCCTGTCCAGGTGCTGTTCTGTGCCCCTTTTAGGGTGCCGGCATGGAGGGCACAGTGGGGCTCCAGCGGCCCTGGGTGGGGCTGGGACACCCCACTAGGCTGGGCTGGGCAGGGCAGCCACTGAGTGGCCACCTGGCTGGGGTGTGGAACGGGAGGGCTGATTCCAGCTCCTCTCCCTTGCATTCCTGGAAGGCAGCGAGGACGCTGAGGTGTTCCAGGGACGGGCAGGTGGCCTTCCGGGGCGCTGCCCCAGGGCTCCTTATGGCGGAGCAGGGCAGGCGTGTTTTTCTTGGCCCGGGGCTCACCCCGGGTCTCGGGGTTCTGCAGTACCCAGGGAGCAGCTCTGAGCAGGGGCGTTCCGGGGCTGCCTGCTGGCTGAGCCCCCTGGCCCGTCCTCCTCTCCCACTCGGACCCCAGGCACAGGTGGGGGGCTTGGCAAGGAGCTGGGGAGTGAAAGCTGGAGCCCGGACTGCCCTGCGTGGCAATGCCCACCGCCCCAGTCGTTCTCAGGGTGAGTGCTGGGGGGGCGGACTGGCTAGTCTGCCCCTCGAGTTGGGGCCTGGTGTCCAGGTGCCCAGGCAGGTCTCCCCCGCCCCCACCTCCCAGCACAAGGACTGCCCCACCCTGGACCAGACTTCCTCTTCCTCCACAGCTGCTCCCTCCGTACCAGGCCTCTCAGGCTCTCCAGGAGGCTCTCCCAAGGGTCCCACCGGCCTGGGGAACCTCAGACACAGATGGAGGAGTAGGGTCATAAGACACAGGGTTATGTAGGATGCATAGGAGCTCATTAGCAAGGCCAGCCTGAGAAACCGTGGGAGCTGGGGCAGCAGGTGAGGGCGGGGCTGCGGTGAGACATGGCGTTTGCGATGGCTTGAGGGTTAAGGATGTGGTCAGCCATGTTCAGAGCTCCTTTGGGCCACAGCAAGGAGGACTCTTGTCAGGCTTGGAGACAGGTAGGGAGGCCGCAGGGCTGTGGTCAGGGGTGCCACTGTGCCTGGCTTCCCCAGAGGCCCTTGCACCTGCCTGCCCGCCTTTCTGACCCCCTGCCCCAGAAGCCCTGCCCCCTGAGCCCCACGCCTCTCTGCTTTGCCTCACCACTGTTTTTTGCTGTGTGTAGGAGTTCCCGCCTATTCCTGCACCTGCTGTCCTCTAGATAGTCTGCTGCCTGAGGCCTGTACCTCTTGAGTCTTGGCAAATGTTTGTTGATTGACTGTTAGATCTGGGGCTGACCCAGGAGAAGCTGAGTCCTGGGGCTGCCCGGTGTTTTCGGCTGCGGCATAAAGGCGTCTAGCCAGTTCAGTGGGATGGCTTCCCGCTGTGCTTGCCCTGTGTGTGATGTACAGGGATCTGGGTTTGAGCCCTGGTCCTGCTGCTCCATCCCTGGGCTCCTCAAGGGGCAGGCTGATGGAACTCTGGGGAGTGGCCTTGTGGAGCGGAGATGCCATGTGTTGGGGGCCCTGGGTTGGCATACACGGGACACAGCAGCTGCAGGCTGGGGGACGTCTTGAACGTGTCCACAGAGTGGGGCTAGCACTGAGCCAGAGTGGACAGTGGCACCGCCCACCTGTGCAGGGATGTGTCCCGTGCAGGCCTCTGAGGCCTGATGGCTGTCCCATCTGGCCCTGTGTCCCGCCTGCCGGAGGGAGGCCCGTTGTCCTCAGCGAGCCTCCTACGCCCAGCGCCATGTCACCGGTGAGCGTGGGCCCTGGTCCTGGCCCGTTCTCCCATGAGCCTCTGCTGCGGCCGCTCTTCCCTGTCCGCTTGTGTTTGTCCGTGCCTTCGTCCAGCCCATGAAGACGGGAACCCATCCTGTGAGGCGACTCTGGGGTGCCTGGCGGGGAGACAGGCGTGGGACCCCCAACGTGTCCGAGAACACTGGGCATCTTTTTGGGCCGAGACAGCAGCTAGCTGTGGTCTCCAGGCAAAGGAGTGTCAGTCGTGCTGGGAGGGGTGGGAGGTGGGTGGACTCAGGTTAGACGTGGGGTGGGGTGGTGGGTGCCCCTGATGAGGGACAGAGGCAGGCCTGGCAACGCCTCCTGAGATGGAGGCCCAGGAAGGAACTCTTGTTTTCTGCTGGGGGTGGGTGGAGGGACACTGAGAAGCCTGGCTTCGAGCTCCTGGAGGGCTCTAGGCAGCAGGTCGCTACACACCTGGGCGCACCCGCACATAGCTAGGAGTCAGGACATGTCGACGGTGTTTACAGCCCTAGCTTGGCCATTCTCCTGGCCTCAGCTGGTGACTGGGCTGGCAGGGCTGGACTACGTGGGCAGCCTTGCTGCCTGTGTACCATGTAAGCCATTCCAGGAGATTCTGTCTCAATGCCGCCTCCTCCAAGAAGCCTCCCTTCAACTCCCTGCTTAAGCCTGTGAAGCTCTACCCCCCAGACCCCTCCTGGGACAGGCAGAGAGAGTGTGTGGCACGGCTTTGGGCCTAGCCCTCAGGTAGTGAAGGACTGATGGGCAGTGGACAGATGGGGGTGATGGGGCCTCCTGTGGGGGTGGCCCCCCGGGTGGAGTGTGGACTCACTGTGCTAGACCGGGTGTGCTTGTCAGGGCCAGGCCACCCGTTCCGTTGTGGCGGTGGGGGTAGGGAAGCCGTGATGTTGTCCAGGCCCAACCCTACCCTGGGGGTTAAGGTGCAGCCAGGGGTAGGTGGCTGGCATGGGGGTGCTGTGCTGAGGCGCTGGGCTGAGGGAGGTGGTCTCCATGTGCTCGTTCCACGCATGCGTGGACAGTGACTCTGCCTCTACCTGACGTGGCCACAGGGTGCTGGCTTCAGTGCCCATGTGGTCCAGTTCCTGGTGCAGCAAGACACTCGCCTGTGCCCCTCTGCCCCCAGTTCTAGGCCCTGGTGGCCTCTTGCACCATGCTGCCCGGTGGGCCAGGCTCCTGGGCCGTGATTCCTCCCCAGCCCACCCACCGGCCAGGAGGCGCCTTGTGGCTGTGGGCACTCGGTGCCTCTTGTCTCCTCCCATGCAGACGAGGACTCGGTGGTGTGCCTGCCTCTCCACCAGCCTCTGCTGTCTGGCAGGGCCTGGGGTCTGCACATGGGGCACAAAGTGCAGCTGCCCCTCCTGGTCCCTCCGATCTGGAGGAGTTGGTGGCTTGGCCGAGTGCCCACGGGCAGGACTGCAGGGGATTGTCCAGTCTGTGGAGAGAGCAGAATGCAGGGCCTGCTGGGCTGAGGGGGCGGGCAGCAGGGCCCTCGGGCACCTGTGCCCCTTGGGCATCAGTTTCTCTGGGTGGCAGATGAGGAGGACCCCTGGATCTGGGTGCCCTCGGGGTTGTGGCTGTCTGCCTGGGCTTCCTGGGCATCTGGGACAGCTACATCGAGGACAGTCTCAAGGGCCTTGGGTGCTGGGAGGTGTCGGGGGCCAGTGGGTGTCCTTCACGGGGAAAGACAGTGTGTGGGGCCGCCCTGTCCAGGAGGTGGGGGTGGTGGGGCGCTGTCATTTCCTGTTTGGTGATGGTCTGAAGTGACTTCAAAAACAGACAGCAAAAGAGGAAGCGCCGGCTCCTGACCCGGGGATGGGGGTCACACTGGTCGCCCCGCTCTGCCTTCTCTGGGGGCCCATCACTTCAGGCCGCTCCTTCCCAGCTGGGCCTTCTTGTGGTGACGTGCCCCACAGAGGCTGAGGTTCCAGTGGTGGGAGTATGAGGAAGAGCAGCTGGATGACCCCAGGACACCCCATGGGCCTTGGGGAGCCCAGCACCTGCAAGCAGAGTCCTGGGACTGGACCCTGACCTCTGAGACAGGCCAGCTGGCTGCATCAGGCTAGTTCCTAGAAGGGCCGGGGTGGCGGGGGCTGGACCCTGTCTTGGCCAGGGCTGGCATCTGTCTGCCTGGCATGCCCTGGCCAGGCTTGGGGCCAGGCCTTCCCTCACTGAGCCGGGCATCTCGTGCTCTGTGCCTGCTCCCTGCTTTCCCTGAGGCCTGCCCTGGGCTGGCCTGGGCCCCCGGAGGGGAGGGTGCGGCTGCAGCGCCAGCCTTAGACAGTGATGCCTACCTCGTGCTCAGGCCAGCCCTGTTGTTGTGCCCCCTTGGGGCCTGCCCTCCCGCCTGTGGGCACCCTGGCCCTCTGGGGCTGGACTTCGGGAGCACTGCAGCCCCTGCCCCTTGGCCCAGGGACTGGCTAACTGTCCACTGGGGGGTGGTGCTGAGTCGGTGTAAGCCCCTCTGTGGGGTGGGCCCCCACATCTGAGCAGGCAGAGCCTTCCTGGGCCTGGTGAGGTCAGAGGGCCCCGGCTGGCTGGATCTCACGCTGGGCTGGGGGCAGAGCGGGGACCAGGTGTGGGCCCCCTGCAGAGCTGAGTTTGGGGAGCTGGAGGGTGGGGTGACACAGTGGTTAAGAGCTGTTACTAACCCAAAGGTCGTTAGTTCAGACCCATCAGCCACTTGGCGGACGCCCCGTGGGGCCGGCCTCTGTCCGTGAGGGTCTCATTGACTTGACAGCAGCTGATTTTTTGGGGTGGTGGGCCATGGTAGGGGGTAAGGGCAAGACCAGGGCAGGTCACAGTGGGGCTGGCATTGAGAGTGACGGAGGCCGTGGACTCAGAGAATCCCAAGCCAAGTGAAGGGAGCCCGCACCTCCCTGCACCAGGTGGGCTCCAAGTTGCAACAATGACTCGGCAACGAGAGGGGGAGGTGGGCTGGGGAGGTGGGCTGGCCTGGGTGGCTGCGGTCTGGGTGGTGGGGGGCTGCCCCTGGGGGCGCTGCCCCTGGGGCCTCGTCAGCTGCACTCTGTCTGCATGGAGGGGGGCTTCTCCTGGGGCCCCTCTGCCTCCCCCCCTCCCTGAGCTCTCTGTGCAGGGGCGTGGTGGGGAGGGGGGCTGGGCTCTGGGCGGGGGAGCTGCGAGCGTGAGCGGAGTCAGGAGTTACTGTAACACTCTGTGTTTTCTGTGTAACTCACCGCCGCAGGGTCTTCTCCTCTGAGCCCCTTGCAGTTGGGCGGCTGGGTGTGTCGCCTGCCTGCCGGCACTGCGTGCTCTGCGTTCCGTCCGGCCTGTCCCAGTCCCCGGTGCTGCAGGGTGGGTACTGATAATGGCAGCCCCAGAAGGGCCGGCGGCTTTCCGCATGCCGGCATTCTCACGTAGGCCGCCCGCACTGCGGGCGCTCCCCTGCCCCTGGAAAGGTTCTGGAACAGCATGTCTGGTGGGCAGGTGCAGGGTCTGTTGACTGCGCTCCACACCCAGCGCCCAGCACACAGCCCCCAGCACGCAGCCCCCAGCACCCACCAGGGGCCTGCAGGTACTGAGGCTCCGGGCAGCCCCCTCTGGGCTGTGGCTGTTACCACCTGACCCCTGGCCATCCAGACCAGCTCCACAGAGCCCCACCGCCTGCGGTCACCGGACCATAATAGGCCAGCTAGGTGAGTGGCCCAGAGTCACGTCAGCGGAGAGACAGGTGCGGTGGGGCTGGGCCGAACAGGTGGGGCAAGTATGGGGCAGCTGGGGGGTGGCATGCGGGCGGTGGGGGTAGCCGGGCTTGTGCCCTTATCTGAAGGGGGTCTGTGAGTCAAAGACAGGTAGTGACGTGCTTGGGTGTTCTGGAGAGATCTGAGAACATCTTGGGGACAGAGTGTCAGGTGTGTGGCCGGGGACAGGGAGGGCGATGTCAGGCGAGTGGGTCAGCAGGTATGGGGCAGGGTGGCTGGGGTTGGATGGGGAGGGTGTGGGGAGGTGGTGGGTGGCTGTCCTAGTCACCCAGTGTCGCGAGAGCGGAAACACCGCAGTGGGCGGCCTTTGTGGACAGGAGGTGCTCCTCAGGGCCCATGGGGATCTGTCTTGAGCTCCGCTCTTGGGGGGGACTTCCTGTCTTCGTAGGTCGGGGGCTGAGCGATCACCTGCCTTCCCTGGGACTACGAGCTTCTCAGTGCAGAGACCCCAGATGGGAAGGACAGGCCCTGCCCCTTGCTTTTGTTGTGTGGTGACAGGAAGCCACTGTCCTCTGTACCCACTTCTCTCTTTGTGTTTCAAGGAGATTGACCCAGAACACAGCCTAGTCCTGTAGCTTCTGTCCTTTCTGTAACCTTGCTGTACTGCCATCATAAGGAAAACAAAAACCACACCACGCCTCGTAGCAACCCTACGGGATAGAGTAGAAGTGCCCCGTAGAATCTCCACAGGGCACCTGGTCGCCTCGAAGCTGAGCCCTCGGTGGGCAGCTGTTGGTAGCACCTCAATGCCGTGCCGCTGGGGCTTCCTTTCAGTGTCCTAAAACCTAAAGCCAAAGCCGTCAGCCTAGCAGCTGGAGTTTACCGCACGTAGGATTACTGCAGTTGGGGAAACGGTGGAAACGGTGGGCAGCCCCAGACCCTGGGAGCCGGGGCCTGGCTGAGTGGACACAGATTCTTAGGGAACACAGTCCAGTCCATGACAGTGGCATTGGGGTGACTGCAGCTGAGGACCTGAGGTGGCCCCCGGGTGGAGACGAGGGCGCAGGGCTTGGGCCTGCTTGCTAGGGTTGGGGCCCTGGGGCAGTGGGCACTTGGCGGCCACTGGAGGCAGTGCGGCGCTCCGGCGGGCTCTCAGCCCCCACCTGGGCGGCAGTCCTGGCTGTCTAGTCACCGTCTGTCTCTGTGACCTTGAGTGTCCCCTTACCTGGGCCTCAGTGTACCCAGAGAGCCAGAGGGCATGCTGACCCCTGCCATCTGTGTCTGCTAGGTTGGCCTCATGGGTGGGCGGGCCAGGGGCTAGTCTTGTCTCCCGCCTGGGGGTCTCACTGACTGCCCGTTCCTCTGCACCCTGAAGACCTGAGTGATGGGGTGGTCCCACAAGGGCCCACCTCCCCAGAGAGTGGGCCTGGGAGCTGGTGGGCAGCCTTGGGTGGGCGGCCTGTGCCCTGCTGTCCACCCCCCACTCTCATCACAGGACTTCAGAGCATCGTCAGAGCCGTGGTACAAGGAGACAGGACCACTCTGTCCTGGAGGTGACCTGGGCCAGTGCGTCCTGGCGGTGGGGTGGGTGGCTGTCAGCAGGGCTGTTTGCTCAGTGTCCCAGGGAAGGTAAATGCGGTTTGCCAGCTGTCTGCTCGATGGATGTGCGGGCGGCGGGGGACCGCATGGTGGCCGCTGTCAGCTGGCGCCCGTGCCTCGGGCCTGCTGGGGCTCACTTTGCTGTGGAGAAACAGCTCGTGCCGCCTGGCTCTCTGCCAGCTGCCACCGCCACCGCTGTGGCAAGGAGTTTATCCAGCACTTTCCCTGAAAACTGGGACTTAGAGGATGTCTGTGAGGATTGGGACAAGAAGGCTGGGCAGTGGGTACCAGGCGGCAGGGACAGGGCACAGCTGTGCAGTTTCTGCTGTCCTGCCACGGGTGGAGTGGGCTGGCTGCACGTGGCCTCTGGGATCCTGCGTCCACCCGGGGGCTGCTGGGAGCCCCTTCTCAGGCTAAGCTGGTGGGGACCTCCACAGAGGGACTCTGGTAGGTGGGGGTGGTGCAGAGGCTCCAGCATGAGGGCTGGAGCTGCCGGCGTGGGGCTTCCGTTGGGCAGAGGGCCCCTCCCGCCATTTTGGAGAGAGACAGCCAGCTCCTCGTCTGCCACGACTTTGCCCTTCTGTGCCCCGGCCCCTGCTGCCCCTGCTGTGGGCCAGCTGTGGGGCAGGAGAGCAGGAACTGGCCCCTGAGGGGTAGGCACCCCAGCCCCAGCCCTGCCACACGGCTCTGCCCTTGTGAGTCACCACAGTGTCCCCTGGCCGCAGAGGGGGCCTGCTGAGCCAGATGTAGCTGGGACATGTTCATAGAACCAGGCCTGTGTGGCTACCTGTGGGCGCCTGAACCCTGGCCAGAGCAGGTGGGGTGAGTGCCTGGATGGGCGGGCCTCGGTGCTCCTTTGTCCCCTGCCAGGGTTTGCTGGAGCCCAGGCTAGGTGAGGGCTGCGGGGGCAGGGACACCCCTGTGTTTGGTGACAGGCTGTGTGGCCTCCAGGGAAGGCCGCTGCTGCCCCATGCCTCTCCTGGTCTCTGGACTCTGTCCTTGGCCTTGAGAGGTGGGCTGGGGACTCAGATAGGGTGGGGCCCAGGATGAGGTACCTAACACTTCTGGGGACACTGAGGATGAGGAAGGGACTTGGCAAGGCCTGTTTGGGGCCAGGAGTTCCAAACCTTGGGTTCCAGGTATGGCCTGGTTCCTCTGGTTTGAGCTGACAGTAGGGTTTCTGGAGGGAGGTAGGTCAGGGGCCCGGGGGCTGGCTGGGGGCTTGCTCCCACCTCCTGTGGCCGGGGAGGGACAGCTGATGTGTGCCTGGCCCCCAGCCTGCTGGGTCCCCTTCAGCCATGATTCCCATGGTGCCTCTGGCTCCTGAGTGCCCTGCCCTGGGCTCACCTTGTGGGGCCCAGTGGGGACAGCATGAACCTGGCCCACTCTACCTTCAGTGTCCTGGGGCTGGGGACAGTTGGGAGAGGACACTTGTCCCTGGGACACCCCCAACCCATCTTGCCCCCGGCTCTGGCGCCATCCCTGCTCGTGAGGGCCAGGCGTGGCCCCTGGCTCCTGAGCTTGGGTGGTGCGGGGCGTATGTAGGGTCAGGGCCTGCCCGGGGCCTGGTGCCAGTGCGGGCGGGCACCGAGGCCGTGCGGGCTCTGCAGAGGTGGCACAGTTGCCAGGGTGAGATGGATCGCACGGGCGGCGCGGCGGTTCGTCGCTCTCGAGTGCAGTCAGCATCCTGGGGAGCGGCAGCTGGCGGCAGGGGGGGCACTCCATCAGGGCCGACAGCTCCAGACTGGCGCCAGGCGGGTGGGAAAGTGGGGCGCCGGGCGGCAGCGGGTGGGCACACACCCCCGGGGGTGCTCTGCTGGCTCCCACTCCGAGCTGCGGTGTTGGGGTCGGGAATGCGGGATGGAGTCGGGGCCAGAGCTGGGAACTGGGGTCTGAAGTGGGGTCCACACTCACAGGCCGGCTGTCTGTGCTGAGGGGGCTGGCAGGGGATGGAAGTCCCCAGGCCAGGAGTTATTTGTGGGGCTCAGTGGTGGACTCAGACCCCTGCCTTCTCGTCCTGCCCCCCCTGGGGTTGGTGGGTGGTGACGAGGTGGGCTCAGGCCTGTCCTACTTCTGGCCTCAGTGGGATGAAACTGCAGAGGTCCTGAGGATGGACAGGGGCAGGGAGGTGCCTGCGGTCACGGGGAAAGCGGCCTGCACGGCCTGTTGTTTGGGGACAGCAGGTTGAGAAGATGCGGCACCCAGGCCTGCCCCTGAAGCCTCCCCACATCCTCGCCCCAGCCCCCTGGTGGCCCCTCTGACAAAGCCGGCTCCTAATTAGAAGTTTCTGTTGTTCAAACCCCTTGCTTGGCAGAATGTAAATGGGACATTTTTTCTGGGTGTCAGTATGAAAAATGACAGTTGCTGGGACATCGCTGAGGACATCTGCTCCCACTGTGGAGCATGGGCGCCTGTTCATGGCTGAGGTTGCAAAAACTTGGGGGAAACTTCCCTTTGTACCTGGGCCGCCCCGGCTGGAATGCTGTGAGGCCCCCTGCTGGCCCTTGTGGGTGACAGCCCTTCATGCCTCCCACTCCTGGGGCCTCTGGCCAAGTCCCTGTCCCCTAGGTTCTGGCTTCCCAGACAGGGCGAGGACCAGGGACCAGACACTCTGGACAGCACGTACTGCCGCCCTGGGAGGGGCTGCCACCCCGAGCGCCCGCATGGGCTTGCTGTGGACGTGTCCTCTGTCCACCTGGCAAGCCCCAGGTCTCCCCTCAGTGTGACGCAGACCCGCTTGCAGCCCAGTGGTTGGCTCCACCCCTCTGTGTTTCAGATAGAGGCTGGCCTTGGGGGCTGTGGGAGCATTCTTGGCCCTTCAGGGCCAGGTGGTGGCCAGCCTGTGCTGAGATGCTGGAGGTTTTGGCTGGGAACTGGCCACCCACTGCTGCCTCTTCCTGGAAGGCCTCCGGATTGGAGGTTCACACCTCTCCCAGTCTGTCCTTCCCAGGGGATCCCCTGTGCCCAGATGCCTACCAGGCCCTCTGAGACATGGGGAGGGGGAGGGCTTGTCAGCAGAGGCAGGCAAAACCGTCTGTCTGCTGGCCCCGCGTGGTGTCATGCTGGCCTGCCGTCCCTTAGGGTTGCACTTGTGTGTCTGAGCTGGCATGACTGCCCACTGAGTGCCAGACAGGTGGGGTCCACGGGAGACCCTCACCTGCCGCGTCCCACAGGTGAGTACATCAAGACCTGGCGGCCACGCTACTTTCTGCTGAAGAATGATGGCACCTTCATTGGCTACAAGGAGCGTCCCCAGGACATGGACCAGCGCGAGTCTCCCCTCAACAACTTCTCTGTGGCACGTGAGTGCTTCCTGGTGCTCTGAGCTGGGACCCCGGGGGGGCCTAAGTAGGTGCCGGGTCGGGGCACCAGTCACTTCTCTCACTGAGACCTTGAAGCCTCTGTCCTGGTGGGCAGTGATCACTCTGCTCCTTAGTCCCCTGTGCCAGCTCTGGCGCTGGCTCCCAGGCTCTTCAGCAAGACACTGGGTGTCTGGTCAGGGTGGCGGAGCCTGGCCTGGGAACCGCCGGGCTGACCCAGGGTACCTTCCTCTAGGGGTGCAGATATAGCGGGCAGCAGAGGGAATCCCCCAGGGCATGCAGGAGGCAGGTCTCGGGGCTTCCCTCACAGCCTGTCAGAGGCCCCCCGGAACTGCTGGTGGGTCCTCTGCTTCCTCTGACCTGAGGTAGGAGAAGCATGGTCCCCCGGCATGGGGAGCCGGGAGCCTCGCAGAGCTGACCATGCGGGTGCTGTCCTGGTGCAGCTGGTTTCATACCTGGGGAGGCAGGGCTGTGGGGCTGGGGGTGGGGGATGGACTTGGTGACGCGGCCTGGGTTGGAGCAGCCTCCCCGTCCCCAGCTGCTGATAGCGTTTCTCTGCTGACAAGCCCTACCCGTGGTCCCCACTGTGAGTGTGTGTCCTCACACCTGTGTGTGCCCTGAGCCTGGCTGGCCCCACACGAGGGGTCTCTGCATGAGTGAGGGCCACCGTGTTCTCCAGCTACTCGTCCCCACATCCCTTCACCCGGGAAGTCCTAAGGGACATGCAGCTGGGAAAGCAGGGCTGGGACCCCCGCCAGCCCCGCCTTGGGATTCTGTGTGCCCGCCTCTGACCTGGTGGGGGCCCCATCGGAGAAAGCGTGGAGGCAGGGAAGCCCTGGCTGTGGGGCAGACCCGACCCCACCCCAGATGCCCCAGGGGGGCTCTGTGGCTTCAGAGCCATGTCCCCACTGACAAAGGGGCCTCAGCCCTCTTATACAGGGAGGGGAATGGAGTCTGTGAGGGGTCGGATGAGGCTTCTCGGGATGGGCTGGATGGAACCCAGGTGGTGACATCCCGTGTGACAAGGGGCATGGCCAGGTCTTGAGCAGTTAGGCCGCCTCAGGGAAAGGGCAGGTGGGTCCTAACCGTCACCATGTGTGGGGGGAGTGGTCTCACAGTATGACCCCCCCCCCGGCTAGAATGCCAGCTGATGAAGACGGAGAGGCCCAGGCCCAACACCTTCATCATCCGCTGTCTGCAGTGGACCACGGTTATCGAGCGCACCTTCCACGTGGAGACGCCTGAGGAGCGGTAGGTGTGCCACAGGGCCTAGCCGGGAGGAGGGGGAGGTGGTCGTGAGGACGAAGAGGAGGCCGGCAGGAGGAGGAGGCTGGCGGGAGGCGGGGGCTGGGAGGAGGGAAGGCTGTGGAGAGGAGGCTGAGAGCTAGAAGAAAAGACGAGGCGGCGCCGTGAGCGGGCTCTGGCTGCCCGGTGCTGCAGGGCCGGCCAGCGTGCCGGAGGGTGGGTGAGAGCGCCCCCTGCTGGACGTGCCGTCCTCGAGGACTCACCCGGACCCCCCACCAGGGAGGAGTGGACCACAGCCATCCAGACGGTGGCCGACGGGCTCAAGAAGCAGGAGGAGGAGATGATGGATTTCCGATCAGGCTCGCCCAGTGACAACTCGGGAGCTGAGGAGATGGAGGTGGCCCTGGCCAAGCCCAAGCACCGTGTGGTGAGTCCCCCACCTTGGTCTCTGCTGGGGCTGGACTAGACGTCTGGGGTCCCTGCTGGTGGCCCTAGGATCCCCTCAGGACTCCCTGTGGGGCCTTGGCTGCCCTGAAGTGCATGTCCTTGTGGATGTGTGGTCTGGCCTTCCGTGAGCCACAGCCTGTCTCAGAAGGAAGGGACATCTGGGTCCCGGAAGGCAGGGGCAGTCTGTCTCACCATGGCCTGAAGCCCAGTCTCTCCCACGAGCCCTGGAGGCTCGATCTTGGCACCCTCAGAGCCTACATGGGGCCCTGGGGATGGCCTGTGTCACCCACACTCAGCTGTGAGCCAGGGGCTGTGGCTCTGAGTGAGGCCTGGTGGCTGTTGTGCCCATGCCCTGGGCAGGCAGCTGGGTGGCTGGACGGGTGCTGACTGCCCCTTGACTCTGGGCGCCTGCCCACCACCCTGCAGACCATGAGTGAGTTCGAGTACCTGAAGCTGCTGGGCAAAGGCACCTTTGGGAAGGTGATCCTGGTGAAAGAGAAGGCCACGGGCCGCTACTACGCCATGAAGATCCTGAAGAAGGAGGTTATCGTGGCCAAGGTATGGGGGCCACAGGGGCCGGGGGGCAGCCAAGGGGCTGGGGGGGGCCGGGGAGCAGCCGAGGGGCTGGGGTGGGGGCTGGGGAGCAGCGGAGGGGCTGGGGGGGTGGCGGGGGCCGGGGAGCAGCCGAGGGGCTGCGGTGGGGGTGGCGGGGGCTGGGGAGCAGCCGAGGGGCTGGGGTGGGGGCTGGGGACTGGGGAGCAGTGGAGGGGCTGGGGTAGGCGGGGGCGTTTGTGGGGGCTGTGGCGACGGAGTCTGTGAGTTGGAGGAAGGGCTGTGGGGCTGGGCCGCACTCAGCGCCTGACCTGTCCTGTAGGACGAGGTGGCACACACACTGACGGAGAACCGTGTCCTGCAGAACTCCAGGCACCCTTTCCTGACAGTGAGTGTCCTGCCCAGCAGGGACAGGGGGCCGGGGATCCCACCCTCGTGTCAGCCTGTGGGGCAGCCCTGGGAGTTCTGTGTGCAGCAGTGTTGGGGCCTGGGGGCTCAGTGAGCAGCTGGGGCGCTGCCACCCCAGCACTGCGGAACAAGAGGGGAGGTCGGTGGCTGCCCCTCCCTTGGGGTTCACGCCAGCGTCCCTGGGAGGGCCTCTGCCTGGTAGACTTCAGTGGAGTGTCCATAGTCTGGGGAGAAGGACAGCGGCCACAAGCTCAGTCCTGTGCCAGGCTCTGCTGGCTTTCCTGCTGGAAGCTCGGCAAACAGAGGAGCCGGGCCGACCCAGGCTGGGCCCCTGCTGCCGCTGCTGCCCTCCAGCGCCCCCTCTGGAGCTGGACTGCTGGTGGTGGACCGCGGGGGCAGCCCCTGTGCGTCTCCGAGCCCGCCCTGGAGCCGGAGCCTGGCTCCAGCCCCCAGGGGTGCCTGTCTTGTATCCCTGAGCTGACCCCAGTGGGCTGTGTGGGGCCCGGCCCCGAGTCGGCCCAGCCCCCGGTCCCAGCCCTGCTCCACTTCCAGGCCCTGAAGTACTCCTTCCAGACCCACGACCGCCTCTGCTTCGTCATGGAGTACGCCAACGGAGGCGAGGTAGGGCAGCTGTGGCCCGGCAGGGCTTGTCCTGCCCTGAGCTCAGACTCCCCTGTTTCCATGGGTGTGGGGGGCACCCATAGTCCGTGCCGTCATGCTGAGGGATCCCTGCTGTGCCTGGTAGCCTCATGTGCGCCGGGGCTGTCCCTCCCGCCTGTCCCTCTGTCCCCTGGCCGTGAGCCCCAGGGGGCCAGCACCTGGCCCGCCTGCCGCAGTGCCCCGGAGGGCTGCGCCTCAGCACCCACTCCCCACAGCTCTTTTTCCACCTGTCCCGGGAGCGCGTGTTCTCCGAGGAGCGGGCCCGCTTCTACGGCGCTGAGATCGTGTCGGCCCTGGACTACCTGCACTCGGAGAAGAACGTGGTCTACAGGGACCTCAAGGTGGGCCGGGGTGGGCCCAGGGGTGGGGCGGGCCCAGGGGCGGGGTGGGCCCAGGGGCGGGGCGGGCCCAGGGGCCCGGGCCCTGCAGTGGGCACCGGCGCCACGCTCACCCCGGCTGCTCCCGCGCAGCTGGAGAATCTCATGCTGGACAAGGACGGGCATGTCAAGATCACCGACTTCGGGCTCTGCAAGGAGGGCATCAAGGACGGGGCCACCATGAAGACCTTCTGTGGCACGCCCGAGTACCTGGCCCCTGAGGTCCTTCCTGGGCGGCCACGTGCGATGGGGGGAGCCCCAACACTTGGTCCTGGGGGTGTCTCAGGGAGCCCTGTGGAAAGAGGGGAGAGACACCCAGTGCCTGGTCCCTGGGTGGCCCCTGGGTGGGTGGGTGTGCCCGGAGGCCTGGGGACGCTCCCTCCTGTGGTGTGGGTGGGCGGGGCCCCCTGAAACCCGCGTCTCCCGCACAGGTGCTGGAGGACAATGATTACGGCCGCGCGGTAGACTGGTGGGGGCTGGGCGTGGTCATGTATGAGATGATGTGCGGCCGCCTGCCCTTCTACAACCAGGACCACGAGAAGCTCTTCGAGCTGATCCTCATGGAGGAGATCCGCTTCCCACGCACGCTCAGCCCCGAGGCGAAGTCCCTGCTCTCGGGGCTGCTCAAGAAGGACCCGAAGCAGAGGTGGGCGCCCAGCCCCATGCTGGGCTGTATCTGGGCTGCCTGCCAGGCTGGTGGGTGCTTGGCTCACAGATCTCCGAGCACATGTCTCTTACCTGGGGGGACAGGTGGGCTGGGGCTGGATAGACCCTTCCTGACCCCCAGCCCCCTTACACCCTCCCAGAAGCCCAGACCCCAGTGGCAGCACCTGTCCCCAGCGGCTCGCTGGCAGTCCTGCCACCCCCACGGCCCCTGTGACCCAGAATCTCACCACAGGGACTGGGGGTGCTGGGCAGTGAGGCACCTGCAGGGCGCTGCCACCCCCGCCAGCCCCGTCAGCCCCGCCTCGTTTCCCCAGGCTCGGCGGGGGCTCTGAGGACGCTAAGGAGATCATGCGGCACCGTTTCTTCGCCAGCATTGCGTGGCAGGACGTGTATGAGAAGAAGGTGTGTGCCACATGGCCACCACGCCGCACCACACAACACAGCCCCTGTCACGGACGCCCACGTGCACTGAGTCACGCACAGCTGACCCGCGCATCCGCCGATGCACACAGCTGCACACAGCTGCACACACCTGCACACTCGCCCTCAGACAGCCATGTGCTGGCACACACACAGCCGTGTGCTAGCCTTGCACACGTTTCCTGTCCTCACGTGCTAGGGCCCACGCAGCCCCAGAAAGAGCTCCACCTGGGGCTACCCTCTGTCACCTGGCATGACCTGAGCTGGAGGCACGGCCAGAGTCCTGGAAAGCCGCCTGTCGTTTCTCTTCCTACCTCGGGGTGTGGGACACTCTCCCCCGCCTCAGGCCCTTTCAGATGCCGTCACCAAGCTTCCCTTTTACTGATGCTGTGGGTGAAAGCTGGAGGTGGAGCTGGGGCACTAAGCCTCGCTGTTCACCAGTTCCTCCTGTCATCTGACCTTAATCCCTCCTGCTGCAGGGCTTGCCCAGCTCTGCTGGGAGAGGGACAGTCACATGTAGGCCTGTCTTGGCAGGAAGGCGGCTGCTTCCTATCTGTGGGACGGTGACGCTACCCCTTGCTTCAGGGACCCTGGTCCAGGCCAAGGGGCTCTGCCCCCTGGGTTCAAGCAGGTTTTGACTAGTGGGCTGGGCATGTGTCTGTCCCAGTGCCAGCTACCATCCCTCTCTGCCCTTCCACTGGCTGGACTCGGCAGCTCTAAGGCCAGTTGGGCCTCTCCTCCAGTCCCAGAGGGCTCTGTCCTGCTCTGGTCCAGGTTCAGTCTGCCCTGAGCCCTGGCTGAAGACATGTCCCAGGTCCCTGGAGGGGTCTGCTCTGGGGGTGCTGCCTTGGTGACCTGGGAAGCTGTCTTGGGGGGCCCCTTGTATACACACCGTACTTGGCAGTGAGTCGCACACCCAAGGCCATGGTGAGTCCTCTCCATAGCCTGACATTGCTGGGTCATGCTGTGAAGGGGGCAGGACTGGGGTGTGGCCCAGGGTCAGTCCCCTCACCTACTGTCATAGAGGACATCTGGAGGCACACACCCAGTGTCCCGGGGCTGAGGGATTCTGGAGGGACAGTGACTGGAGCATGGGGCCTGTTGTTGGGGGGTGGGGAACTTGGCAAGGAGAGGGCCTGGTTCCTGAACCTCCTTTGGGGTCAGCAGTTCAGTAGGGAAGGGTCCTTGGAGCCTCCTGTTAGGTGTCAGGCACCTCCGGGCTGAGCTTGAACAGAACAGGTCCCTGGTGTCCCTGGCTCATGGGTGGTATGGGGCTGGGGAGCTGGTCAGGCTGAAGACCTCTTTGGCACAGCTGTGAATGGAGCATGCTAGGAGATGGGCTGCTTCTGGGTTTCCTCCATGAGCTGTGGGATCCCCACCCCACTCCTGCACCCCTAGGCTGGCAGTGTATGCCATCATGGGCGAGGCGTGATCTCCCCTGGGTCCACTCTGGCTTGTGTGGGTAGGGGGTCGTGGGGACTCCTGTGGTTGGGCTGAAGCTCTGGTAGGAAGGGTAGGGGTCCAGCCTGAGGACCCTGGACAGGTGCCTGGGGCCCACTGTGTAGCACAGATGATCTTTCTGGTTCACAGGAGAGTGGGGTCCGCGGGCCAGCGGGCCCCTTTGGGGATGAGCAGGGTCATGCAGAGCTGGTGTGCACTACCTCCTACCACCAGTAGGGGCGGCTGTGACCCAGCCCTGCTCTGCCTGGCCCTTGCCTGGTGGTAGCTGGTTAGCGGTGTCCGCGCAGGGGGCTCCCACTCGCTGCCCATGGGGGTGACTGCACCTCCCAGGCACGGGACCAGGCCACCGTGCCTACGTCCCCCGCCCCCCTGTCCCCTCCCCAGAGCTCTGCCCGGGGATGGTTTGCAGCTCCTGCTTCGGCAGTCGTCGGCGCCACCTAGCGGAGCGCGGTCTCTGACAGCCCGTCCTGCCGAGGGTTCCCTGTGGGCTGGGGACCGTGCCCGTGAGGGTGCAGCCTCAGCCATCCCTTCCTTCCTCTCGTCCTGCAGCTCAGCCCCCCATTCAAGCCGCAGGTGACCTCGGAGACCGACACCCGGTATTTTGACGAGGAGTTCACAGCCCAGATGATCACCATCACGCCTCCTGACCAAGGTGCGGGGGGCGGCCTAGGGTGGGCCCGTCTCCCAACACGTCTCCCTGCAGCCGGCTGCCTGGCGGGGAGGCTGGGCAGCTCGGATACTTATGGGCCGCTCAGATCCTATGGCTTCAGATACTTAAACACGCAGTCTGAAAAAATACAACTCCTGTTGGAGGGCGGTGGATCTGGGCAGAGGGCTGACGCCCCTCCTCCCCACTGCCCCGGGGGTCCCGTGTGCAGGGGTGGAGCTGGGGGCGGTGCCCGACGGGCCGCAGGCGGGTCTGACGTGGTCCTTGCCTGCAGATGACAGCATGGAGTGCGTGGACAGCGAGCGCAGACCCCACTTCCCTCAGTTCTCCTACTCGGCCAGCGGCACCGCCTGAGCTGGGCCCTGCAGACGTTGGGGCGGCGGTGGGCCGGGGTGGTGGGCTCCTCGGGGCCTCGCCCAGCGGTGTATTTAATGTTATTTCTCGGCGCGCCTCCTTTCGGGCCGGGCGGGATGGCGTGGTCCCGCGGGTTTTCTTAATTTATTTCATCCAAGTTGTCCTCCAGATGCGGCCGTGGGTCTTAGAACAGCTAGGGGAACCTGGGCGGACATTCAGGGCGCCTGTGGCCATGGGCGACGGGCGGCCGGTGCGGGTGGGGGCCTGCCTCCGACCTGCGGCTGCCCCCGCCGGCCCCAGTGGCCCTGTCACCCCGTCCTGGGGTCCACCGCCTCAGCCCAGCAGGCACCAGAGGTCCCCCCCTACTGGCCCCCTGGAGCCCTCCCCTGGCTCTCGCACTTAGGCCACGCCCCCTGGTGACCCTGACCTTGAGGGAGTGTGGCTCCCACCCCCTCCGCGGAGGAGCAAGATTGAAGTTGGTCCCTGCAATGCATTGGGGTGGTTTTTAATCTTAGGGGCAGGAAGGGCCCCCAGCCCCACCCTCCTGTTCATCTGATCATCCCGCCCCCCCCTCCCTCCCATGGAGCACTTCTCCTTCCTAGAGGCTTCTGTCTCCGCAGTGCGCCCCGAGGCCCCTCTGGACACAGCGCCGTCCCGACCCTCCTGCGCCCCAGCCGGCCGCCGCCGCCGCTGCTCCCATGGCGTTTTTTTTACAACATTCAACTTGAGTATTTTTATTATAATATGAAGCTGTCCCTCCAAATTCTTCAATAAAAACTGCTTTTCAAGTTTGGGCTGGTCTGCTTGTGTGAATGTGGGGGTGACAGCATGTAGCCTCTGGGAGAGCTGGGGGTGCTTCTCTGTCAGCACTGCTGACCGCTGGGGCCTGATGATGGTTTCCAGTGTGGGGTCTTGGGGTCCCGTGGCTCCTGCTTCTGCCAGTCTCCCCGAAGGACAGTGAGGGACCCCGGGCTGCCCCAGCTCACCATTCCTGGCCGTCTGGTCTCAGGAGGGGTTTGGAACAGTGCAGCCACTTTGCACTCATACCCATTCACCTCAGGGGGATGGAAGAGTGGGGTGTTGTCCCACCAGGATCCATTTTGGGAGCTCTGGGCAGAGGAGCCTCCTCATGGGAACCAGGTCCCCCAGAGTCTTGGGGGTTTAGGGAGGTGGCCAGGAAGGAGAGTGACACTCTAGCCCCCTAGTGTGACAGCTGAGTGCACCTAGGGCCTCAGGCTGTGTGTGGCTAGGATGCATGGGGCGCCCTGTGGTCAGCTACCTCTGCCCCTTTGGTGTGTTCTGCATGGCCCTGCCCACCCCTGAGCTGTTCCCACCCGCCCAGCAGTCAACATCCAGTCCCCGAGTCACAGCTCCAGGCAGGGCTACCCACCTGCCCCACAGGAGAGCCAAATCCACTGGTGGGCTGATGCCCAAGAACAGCAGCTGCTTTGTGGATCAGCAGCCCTATAGCGAAGCGACCCCCGAGGAGTGGTGTGCAGGCCACAGGGATACATGGTGGAGGTTGGCCTGACAGCTGGCCTGGTCGTGGACACCTTTGGGGAGGCCTGTGTCCTGCAAGAGGCATCCAGGTTGCATGGTGGGAGTGTCATGGCCGTGGTAACAAGGCGCACAGTTCTGTCGTAGCTCTAAGGATGCCAGGCTCGCTGGGATGGCTTGTAGAAGCATCACACCAAGCTCTGCCACTAAACGCCGGTCCTCGTCTTGGGACACAACCTCAGATGGAACTAGGACCACCCTATTTCTCTGTGGCCCCCGGCTAACTGATCTGTGTCCACACAGGACACGTTCACAGGCACAGACTCTGAGGGAGACAGTTAAGCCCACTGCCTGAGACCACTGCTGCTCCCCTCCCCGGGAGTGGCCCGAGTCCACCAGGAAGGGCTGGAACCCGGCTGGGCTCCGAGCTGGGGCCATAGTCACCACCTTACCCACAGCCAGACCCTAAACCCCAGAAGCAGGCTCTGGGAAGGAGGCCTCCTCAGGGACACACAGCAGGTGGTGGACACAGAGGACCAGCGGGGACTGTCCCCCTCCACGGCTCAGCCGGCCCCGCGGGGTGGCTCTGAGCAGAGCGTGCTACCCGCGCCCCCTGCTGGACACGTCCCGGCACCGCACTCAGGGCAGGCGGCGCACCAAGCCCCGCGGACCCCTCCTGCGGACCCCTCCTGCGACCCCTCCTCCGGCCCCACCGCCCGCTCTCCGCGGGTCCTCAGGGCAGAGCTCTCCCTGCTCAGACAGGACCCAGTTGCCTGCAAGGGGGACAGAGGGCGATCACCTGCAGGAATGGGCCCAGCCGCCGTGCAGGAAGGTGTGCCTGTCCCCGGACTGGAAACAGCTGGAGGGAGGACTTCCTGGGATGTGGCGCCCTCTGGCGCCACGAGTGACAGTCAGGCCGATGACAGCTGCTAGGACAACGCAAACGCACGTTCCATAGTGAACGGTGCCGTGGAGGCCGGGTGCACCCCAATTCCAGACACGTGAAAGGTGTGCATCTCGGAAACCGAGGAAAAGCGCTGCTCTCCCGTTTCTCTGGCGCTGCCAACAAGGCGTCTGGGGGCGGCCGGAAGGTGTGAACCGTTAGGCCATTGCTCCTAGCTCCTGCCTGAGGGTCCTCTGTGGGCGAGGAAGGTGTCCTTAAGGGCACTCCACAGTTCAGGGGGGCTGGATTGTAGGCATTAACGCAAACATGACTTAAATTTTGTCCCAGTTGGCATCTGCATCAGTAAAGTAGTGAAAGTTACCCTATTTGCAGAAAATATGATCGTGTACACAGAAAACCCTAGAGTCCTTAAATAAACTGCTCAACTAATAGTTCAGCCAAGTATCAAGATATAAGAGAAACATAAATACATTAGTAGGATTCCTTTACACCAACAAAGAGATCATCAAAGAGGAAATCACCAAATCAATACCATTTACAACAGACCCCAAGAAGATAAAATATTTAGAAATAAATCTAACCAGAGATGTAAACAGACCTATGCAGAGAAAATTACAGGACCCTACTTCATGAAGCCAAAAGAGACTTACCAAAGTGGGGAAATTTATGCTGCTCCTGGGTAGAAAGACTTAACATTGCAAAAATGTCTATTTTTCCCAAGCTACCCAAGCCAAGTGCTGTCGATACAGTGCAATCCCAACACAAATCCCAGTGTCATTTTTTAATGAGATGTAGAAACAAATCATCAGCTTTGTCTGGAAAGGGAAGAAACCCCAGATAAGTAAAGCACTACTCAAGACAAGAAACACAGGGGGAGGCCTCACTACCCAACCTTAGAACCTAATGCACCGCCATGGCAGTCAAAGCAGCCTGGTACTGGAACAAAAAGAGACATACAGACAAACTGGACAGAACAAAGAATCCGCCTGTGGAGAGCTGACATTTCACAAAGGCCCAAAGGCCATGAACTGGAGATCAAAGTCTCTTTAACAAATCATGTTGGCAAAACTGGATCTCCACCTCCCAAACACTGAAAGAAGACCCATATCTCACTCAAAAACTAACTCCAAACGGATCGAAGATCAAAATACCAAATCTAAAACAATAACGATTAAGGAAAAAAATAGGGACAACACTGAAAGTTCTAATACATGGCTTAAACAGACTACAAAATCTTACTGACAGTGCATGAACAGCAGAAGAGAAAATAAATGGGAACAACTCAAAATCAAACATGCTCATCCAAAGATCTCATCAAGACAGAAAAAAGTTGCCTACAGAACAGGAAAAATATATGGCAGCCAATATCAAATCGATGCCTGATCCCCGTAATCCACAAGCTACTACAACATATCAACGAGAAAAAGACAAACAACTCAATTAAGCAATGTTCAAATGAGATGGACAGACACTTCACCAATGAAGACACCCAGGCAGCCAGAAGACGCATGAGGAAATGCTCATGATCATTAGCTTTCAGAGAAGTCCAAGTCAAAAGTATAACGAGATACCATCTCACCCCAGTGAGGTTGGCAATAATCCAAAAAACACAAAACAACAAACACTGGAGAGGTTGTGGAAAGACTGGAACTCTCCTACACTGCTCATGGGAATCCCAAATGCTACAACCTCTTTGGAAAGCAATTGGGTGCTTCCTTAAAAAGCTAGAAATAGAAATGCCATACGATCCAGCAATTCCAGTGCTTGGAATACATCCTCCAGAACCAAGGGCAGTCATATGAACAGGTGCATGTGCGTGAATGGCCACTGCAGCCCAGGCCACAACAGCAAAAAGACGGAATCAACCTAGGTGACTATCAACAGATGAACGGAGAAACCAGCCGTGAGACACACACAGAATGGAACACTATACGATGATAAAGAGCAGTGATGATTTTATGAAACATCTCACAACCTGGAATCAACTGGAAGACACTAAGCTGAGTGAAACTAGTCAGCTGCAAAAGGACAAGTACTATAGGAGACCACTCTATTATAAGGACTTACAAAAGGACTCATGCACAAAAGGAAATATTCTTTGATGGCTGCAAGGGTGGGAAGGCAGGGAGAGGGTTTCCCATAGATTAGATAGTAGACAGGAACTCGGTTTGGTAAACGGAGGCAGATCAGCATCACTGGACTACACCATAGGCTAAAAGGTTTTCTAAATTCAACCCAACATTTCAGAGGACAGAGTAGCAGGGACAGGGATCTGGGGTCACTGAGGTCAACCATCATAACTAACCTGGTGCTAAGAAGGTCTTCTGCACCCACATTGGTGACTGGGGTCTGGGGTCTTAAAGGCCAGCAAGCTGCCATCTGAGAAACATCAATGGGTCCCAACCCATCCAGAACAGATAACAACCAAGAACCTTAAAGACATGAGGAAAAATGACCCCAGGAGACAGAAGGACCCACACAACTGAGAAGCTGCTTCAGCATGAGATCAGAGCTAGATGGTGCCTGGCCTCACCAAAGACAGCCCTGAGAGGGGCACAGTGTAGAGCCCCTGATGCGGTACGAGAAAAAGGGGGTGTGCAGATCAAGAACTCTACTGAAAGACCAGAACTGATGGTCTGACAGCCTGGAGGGTACCCTCAGAACACGGTCCTGGACTTGCTGCTGGCCCAGGGCTGAAACCAGAACTGAAACCAAAACTTCAGACAAAGACTGGACTGGACTACGGGACACTGAGTGACACGGGTGGGGTGTGTCTTTATGGTTTAACATACACATGAGGCTGTCCTGCTGGTTTCTTCTTACAGGGGAGACAGGAAGGTGGAGAGGAGGGGACAGGAGGGGACCAGTGTCTGTTGAGCAGATCCTGGAAGTGCACAGTGAAAAAGAGGAGTGTGCTGTCACGGGGTGAGGGGAGCAGATAGAGCTGCAGAGAGGTGGGTGCTTGGGGCTTTATATGGAAAACTGACTTGGATTGCAAACTTTCACCTAATCACAATAAAAAAATAAATAAAATTTTGTCCCAGTTTGGTAGGGGCAGCCACAAGAAGAGACAGAGACCCTCTTAGAACATACTCCGACAGACAGTTGGGAGGGGGCTGGCACCTTGTGCACCAGCCCTAGGGGCAGGAAGCACAGTGTGGCGGGGCGGGGGTGGCGGTGCACAAGAAGCCTGACATCTTGTGTGGGGTGCCCCAGCAAGGCCACGTCCTGGCTGAGAAAGACTGAAAGGCCAAGAGCCCAGAGCAGACCAGTGGAGTGAGAGGGTTGGGTCCTCGGCCAGGTGAGCACGGACGTAGGGGGGAGTGTCCTCGGCCAGGTGAGCCGTGGGTGGGACATCAAGGATCAGTCCAGGGAGACTGTGGATTTACTGTTTTCATCAAACTTGAAAAAATTTCAGTCATTGTTTCTTCAAAAATTGTTCTGCCTTTCTCCTCCTGTTGGATGCCTGAATGGAGCCAAGTGGCTTTTGGAAAACACTATTTTATTGTGCCTTAAGTGACAGTTTACAACCCAAGTCAACTTGTGACACAAAACTTTGCACACACACTGCTATATATACAACTCTAGCTGCTCTCCCCACGCCGTGACAGCTCACTCCTCTCCACCCTGCATCTCCCCTTGTCCAGCCAGCCAGCTCCTGTCCCCCTCCGCCCTCTCGGCTCCCTCTGGACAGGAGCTGTCTGGTCCACCTCATGTATGTACAGGAGCCAAGTAGCATGCTCTCTGTCAGGATTGCTTTGTGTCTTAGAGTCCAGTGAAATCTTGGTCTGAAGAGCTGGCTTTGGGAATGGTTTCAGCTCTCAGCTAAGAGAGTCCAGGGGCCGTGTCTTCCAGGAACCCTCCAGTCTGTTGGACCATCAAGTCTGGTCTTTTGATAGAGTCCTAGTACTGCGCACCCATTTTTCTAGTGCTGTGGCAAGAATGCCGTGTCTCATTCCATGTTCGGGCAGCGGCAGTCACTGGTGGTGGCTAGGCACCATCCTGTTCTTCTGGTCTCATGCTGTAGCTCTGGATTATGTGGCCCTTTCTATCTCTTGGGCCCATGTTTTCATGGTGTCTTTGGTGTTCTTCATTCTCCTTTGCTCCAGGTGGCTTGGGACCAACTGATGCTACTTAGATGGATGTCTGTTAGCTCTTAAGACCCAGATGCCATCCAAAGTGGGATGCAGAATATTTTCTTAGAAAATGCTGTTACGTCGACCAGTTAGCTTCTTGATGCGACACTGGCCGTGGTTGTCCTGAGGGCACTCTCTGTCTCAGCCTGTTAGTGCCACCCTGGCTATTTCCCATCCCATTGTATTCTCACCTCTGCAAGTCCCCTTTGGGTTTCCGTCTCTCCCTTCTTTCCTTAACGTGCTTCTGTCTTCCTCTGCCTTTTCGAACACAAGTGTTGACAGCTGTTTGACCGTCTCTGCTGACTCCACCATCTGTGTCATTTCTAGTCCACTTACTCTCATGTGGATTCTGTTTTCCTGCTTCTTTGCACATCAGTGGTGGACTGATCTTTTTTAACTGTAAAAATATATGTAACATTGGTAAAAAAATTCACCATCCCTGCGGTGACTCTGACTCACAGTGGCCCTGGAGGAGGGTCCCCAAGCCCGTCGTCACTGTGGGAGCAGATCACCAGCTCCTTTGCATACCAACTGCCTGGTGGGTTTGAATCAACCTTCTGCCCAGTAGCCAAGCTCTCAATCACTATACCACCAGGGTCCTCAGACATAGCACATTGGCCAATCCGACAGTTGTCAGGCTGAAAAAGACAATCAGTCCCTGTCAAAGTCTCCACGATCTAAACTCACTGCTCCTCGCGTGACTTCCCTGCCCTCCCTCCAGCGCTGGTGACCACTTGCGTTTGCCTACTGTCATTACCTGTAAATGAGACCCCACAAAACTTGTCCTTTTGTGATCAACTTCCTTCACACACCATTTTAGTTGTTTGCACATCTGGGCTATTGTGGACGCTGCTGCAGTGAGCATGAACGGATGGCTGTCTGCTGACATCGTGACTTTCAGGCTCCTTGGTTACATACTAGGAGTGGAACCGCTGGGTCACACAGCGTTTCTGTCAGCTAGAGCTGCCCCAACAGAAACACCACAGAGTGGATGGCTTTAACAAAGGAAGGTTTATTCTTCCATAGTCTGGCAGGCTGCGAGTCCATATTCAGGGTGTCTGCTCCAGGGGACGGCTTTCCCCTTGTCGGCCCTGGAGGAAAGTCCGTTATGGCATCAGTCTTTGTCCAGGGAGCATCTTGGTGCAGGAAACTCAGGTCTGAAGGATGCACTCTTCTCCTGGTGCTGCTTTCTTGATGGTATGAGGTTCCCAGTTTTCTGCCTGCTTCTCTGTCCTTTTATCTCTTGTAGGATGAAAGGATTAGAATGGGGCAAACCATACTCCCAGGAAACTTCTTTTACAGTGGAGCAGGGAGGTGGTCCTGTGAAGGGATTTACAGTCCCATCCTAACCTTTAACACACAGTTTAGGAAAACCACAAAATGGAGGACAGTCACAAGATACTGGGAATCATGGCCCAGCCACAGGGCTACACGTATTTTTGGGGGGACACAATTCAATCCATGACACACAGTAACTCTGGGAGCCCTAGTGGTGCAGTGGTTAAGTGCTCGGATGCTACTCGCAAGACTGGCAGTTCAAACTCACCAGCTGCTCTGCAGTAGAAAGACATGATCCGTCTGCTTCTGCGAAGGTGTGCAGCCTCAGAAAGCCCATAGGGCAGTCCCGCTGCACCCTCAGGGTCACTAGGAGCTGGAGTGGACTCAGTGGCAGCTATTCTGGTTTGGGTTTTGGATGCTATGCCTGGCTTTTTGAGGAATCACCGAACTGTTTTTCAGTACCTGCACCTTTTGCGTTCCCATTGGCAACGAATGATGGTGTCTGTTCTGGCGCATCCTCACCGATACCTGTTTTCCACCGTCTCTGAATCTTAGCTGCCACAGGGTGCATAAAGCATGGCTCACCGTGGCTTTGACTTGCTTTTCCCTAAACAGCAAATCTCCCATGTGTCTGTCAGCTTGTCACACTGTGGGGGCTTGTGGGTTGCTGGGATGCTGGTACTGAGACACCAGCAGGGTCACTCATGGTGGACAGGGTTCAGCTGAGCTTCCAAACTAAGACAGACTAGGAAGAAGGACCTGGCAGTCTGCTTCTGAAAAGAACTAGCCAGTGAGAACCTTACGAATAGCAGCAGAACACTGTCAGATCGAGTGCCAGTGCCAGAAAATGAGCCTCCCAGGTTAGAAGGCACTCAGAAGACAACGGGGGATGGGACGCCTCCTCAAAGCAGTCGATAAGAATGACATGGATGGAGTGAAGCCTTCGGGACCTTTATTTGCTGATGTGGCACAACTCAAAAGGAGAAGAAACAGCTGCAAACATCCATTAATAATCGGAAGATGGAACGTACAGAGTAGGAATCTAGTAAAATGGGAAATCATCAAACATAAGATGGAACACATAAACAGAGATATCCTAGGCATTACTGAGCTGAAATGGACCGGTGCTGGCCATTTTGAGTCTGATAATCACATGGTCTACTATGCTGGGAACGAAAACTTGAAGAGGTATGGTGTTGCGTTCATCATGAAAAAGAACATTGAAGATCTGTCCTGAAGTACAATGCTGTCAGTGATGGGACAGTATCCATACACCTATGAGGAAGGCCAGTTAATACACTGGTATTCAAACTTATGCACCAATCACTAAGGCCAAAGATGAAGAAACTGAAGATTTTCACTAGCTTCTGCAGCCCAAATCAACCAACCATGCAGTCAGAATGCACCGGTCATCACTGGTGATTGGATTGTAAAAGCTGGAAACAACAAAGGAGGATCAATAGTTGGAAAATTTGGCCTTGGTGACAGAAATGATGCTGGAGGTCACATGATAGCATTCGGCAAGACCAACAACTCCTTCATAGCAAATACCTTTTTGCATTAGCATGAATGGCAACTGTGCGCATGGACCTCAGCAGACGGAATACACGGGCATCCAATCAACTACATCTAAGAAAAGAAACGATGGGAAAGCTCAACATCATCAGCTGGAACTAGACCAGACACCAGATGGGGCAGGGACCATCAACCGCTCACGTGGAAGTTCAAGTGGAAACTGAAAAAGAAATTTTAAAACTCCACAAGACCCAAAGTGTGACCTTAAGTATATACTGCCTGAGTTTAGAGACCATCTGAAGAGCAGATGTGACGTACTTAACACTAACGACCGAGACCAGAGAAGTTGTGACATGATATCAAAGACATCACACATGAAGAAAGCAAGAGATCCTTAAAGACAAAAAAGAAAAGACCAAATTGGATGTCAGAAGAGATGCTGAAACTTGCTCTTGAACGCCAGGTAGCTAAAGCCAAAGGAAGGAGTGATGAAGTCAGAGTGCTGAAGACGTCAAAGGGCAGCTCGAGAAGACCAACTACTAGAACGGCATGTGCAAAGAGCCAGAGATAGAAATGCAGAAGGGGAGAACATGCTCTGCATTTCTCAGGCTGAAAGAACAGAAGGAAAAATTCAAGCCTGGAGTTGCAATAGTGAAGGATTCTGTGGGGAAAACTTTAAACGACTCAGGAAGCATCAAAAGAAGATGGAAGGAATACACAGAGTCGTCATTATACCAGAAACAACTGGTCAACGTTCAATGATTTCAAGAGGCAGCATTTGATGAGGAACCGATGGTACTGAAGGAAGAAGTCAAAGCTATGGTGAAGGCATTGGTGAAAAAAAGAGGCTCCAGGAAGTGATGGAATATCAATAGAGACATTTCAACAAATGGATGCAGTGCTTGAAACGCTCTCTTGTCTACGCCAAGAAATCTGGAGGACAGCTACCTGGCCAATCAACTGCAAGGCTGCCTTATTTACGCCTATGGCCAAGAAAGGAGATCAAACTGAACGAGGAAATTATCAAATAGTATCATTGATATCACCTGTGAGTAAAATTTTGCCAAAGATCGCTCTAAAGCAGTTGCAGCAGTATACTGACAGGAGACTGCCAGGACTGATTCAGAAGGGGACATAGATCCAGGGATGTCACTGCTGATGTCAGAGGGACCTTGGCTGAAAGCAGAGAATACCGGAAGGATGCTTGTGTTTTCACAGTGCAAAGGCATTTAACAGTGTGAATCATAAAAAACGGCTAACATTGCAGAGAATGGGAATTCTAGAGCACTTAACTGTGCTCATGAGGAATCTGTACATGGATCAAGAGGCAGTTGTGCAAACAGAACAAGAGGACACCACATGGTTTAAAGTCAGGAAAGGTGTGCATCAGGGTTGTATCCTTTCACCATACCTTTTCAACCTGCATGCCAAGCAAATAATCTGAGAAGCAAGTAATAATGGGCCATCAGGGTTGGAGGAAGACTCATTGACAACCTGCACTAATGCATAGGATGACACAGCCCTGCTTGCTGGAAGCAGGGGACTGGGAGCACTTAGAGGTGAAGATCAAAGACCACAGCTTTCAGATGGATCACACCTCAATGTCAAAAAAACAAAGCCTCACAACTGGACCAGTAAGCAACATTGTGATAAATGGAGAAAAGGTGGAGATTGTCAAGGATTTCATTTTACTTAGATGCCAAAACCAGCACTCTTGGAAGCAGCAGTCATGAAATCAAAAGACGCACTGCCTTGGGCGAATCAGCTAGAAAAGACCTCCTCAATGCTGAAAAGCAAAGATGTCACCTCAGAGACTAAGGCGCGCCCGACCCAAGCCATGGTGCTTTCTTCTTCTTTTCCAGCCAAAGCGTCTTCAGTCACATCTTATGCGTGAATGAACAAGGAAGACAGCGGAAGAACCGATGCCTCTGAATCGCAGTGTCAGAGAACACTGAAGTCCCACAGACTGCCAGGAGAACACACAGTCTGTCTTGAAGGAAGGACAACCAGGGTGCTCCTTGGAAGCAAGGACGGCAAGACATCTTACATGCTGTGGTCATGTTGTCAGAAGGGATCAATTCACAGGGAGATGTCACGCTTGATAAAGTAGAGGGTCAGAGAAAAAGAGGAAGAGCCTTGACAAGATGGAATGACACAGTGGTGCGACAATGTGCTGAAACCTACAAATGGTTGTCGGCATGGCGCAGGAATGGGCACGGTTCGTTCCGTCCCACACAGGGTCACTAAGTCAGAACCAACCAGACAGCACCTAACAGTAACAGCCACTAACAGGCCCCTAGGGGTGTGTGGATAAGGGCTTACCTGCTAACCCAAAGGTCAGCTGTTTGAATCCACCAGCCAGTGGTCGTACAAAACCCCGTGGGGCAATTTTACTCTGTCCAGTAGGGCTGCTGTGAGTTGAGATGGACTGGCCAGCAGCAGGGCTAACGGCGACTGACGTTGAATGTGCTTCTGGTGCTCATCAGCCATTACTGTTGTCTTCTTCAGTAAAATGTCTCTTCAAGTCTTCTACCAGTATTTTTTTTTTTGCATTTTTTAAATTTAATATGACTGAGTGAAAATGTACATTCCTGTATAAATTTACATGCCCACCTATATGCAGCTTCCGCTGCTCTCCCTGTCCAGTGACAGCACACTGTTCCTCTCTGCTCCACACATCTCATCCTCCCAACAGCTGGCCCGGCAGTCCTTCGGGCTGTCCTTGTGTCTTTGGTTTTGTTCATTCTCCCTGGCTGTGGATGGAACCAACAGATGTCTCTTAAGATAGCTGTTCGGGAGCTTTTAAGACCCCAGACACTACACATCAAAGCAGGATGCAGGACATTTTCTTAGGGAACTATGTCACACCAGATGACCCAACTGTCTCCCAGAAGTACGCCTCCCAGCCCCTGGCTCCAGCTACTCCGTCACCCATGTTTGGATGTGTCCAGGAAACTTCGGTTTTTGCTTTGGTCCAGTTATGCTGACTCCCCCGTACTGTATGTCTTAGGCTGGGTTTTCTAGGGAAGCAAAACCAGTACCATGTAGAATACATACAATGAGAGGTTTACATAAAGCAAACAGCTCACGCAATTGTAGAAGCTGAATGTCCCAAGTCCTGGCACAAGCCTCACGTGGCCACGGGAGTTGGCGAACCTAAGATCGGAAGGTCAGAGGCCAGAGTTCAAGATCACTGGCTGTGTAGGTCAGTAGGTCTCTGCTGGAGCCCAGGGCTACCATCGCAGGTCGGGAGACAGGACTGTCGCTCACAGGCTGTCAGGGTTCAGGATCCCAACCAGACGCAAAAGAGGAAGAGCTGCTGGCAAGCCCCACAGACAGGAAGTAGGTGGTGGAAGACGGAGAGAGGAGAGCGGGGGGCGGGAAGCCACCACAGGCCCCTCCCCGCCACCTGGTACAGCTGCCAAACAGGGAGAACCCTCCTCCAGTTGACAGCTGTGGATCATTTCGTCACCAGCACTGACAGTCTACCGTCCAGTGACTCGCCCCACCTTACCTTCGGAACCGTCAAAGAACGCTTTTTGTCCTGAGTTCTTCTAATAAAACCCATTTCTGACTGAGCTGTCTTTTTGTTTGGTGATGTTTTTCAGTGGATGCAGACAATGTAGGTCTTATCTTTCCAGGCAGACATTTTACCCTATTAACTCTTCCTGAGCGGTGTCCTGATACTCTACAAAGGTACCTCAAGCAGCTTGGTCTTTTCTGAGGTCACTGTAAGCTGTCAGGAAGCCAAGAGCTGTCCTCGTCCAGGGTTAGTGTGACTTCCCTCCTCAGTCGGTGCGCCCCATGGCCCGTGCCCCATGTGGTACGAGGATTCTCTGCTCTGGCTCTCAGGAACGGCACTTATTCTGGTTCCTCCCCGATGGCTCTCCCACATCTCGTGCGGTCCCCCCACATACCTGCCGGGGTTGGTCCTCAGCAGATGCTGGGAGAACCCTCTGCCATGATGGCCTCTTCCGCAGCCACCACGCCAGCTCCAGCTCAGTGACCTGCACACCGCCATGTGGCCCTCCCTGCACTGTGGCCTGGACACTCCTCCCACTGGGGAGCTGACATGACAGGGACTCACCTTGCACTTCTCCACAGACCACTGCCCACTGTCCAACTTTTGAATATTCTGTCAGGCTCTGTGTTGCTGACGGCAGAGGGCAAGGCCAGCCTGTTACTGTGTCACGGTCAAAGTCCAAGATGCGCTCATTATGAATGCACGTGCCAGGCACAGGTCTAGGCAAAGCCTGGCCCTCATGGGACCAGCTTGCAGCCAGGTGAGGACAGTAAACAAGACATGTGTCTCATCCAGTGGTGACAAGTCAAGTGTGGCAGGGGGAGCAGTGGGGGATCGCTGTGCATCAGGGTCCTGTGGGGACAGCTCTCCACTCAGTTGGCTGGGAAAACTGAGGGGGTGCACCCTGCTCCCCACCCGTCAGCCAGCTCACCTGAGGCGAGAAGCATGGCGTGGGCTTCCAGCCCTTCGCTGGTGAAGTGCGGATAAGAACAGCCATCATGGTGCCTGTGACAGCTGCGTAACAGTCACACAAAGTGCTCTCAGTGTGCGATCCGCGTCGGCTCTCCTGGGCCGGCGGGGTCTTCCCGAGCCGGTACACCACCCACGTCAGCTCTCCTGGGCCTGCGCGGTCTTTCTGGTTCTCAGCGGATGCATTAACACCCTGAACACAGGCATGCAGATACGAGCCCTCTTGTCCAAATATAAAGGGTTTATTCACTTCTGTTATTTTGAGTACAAAATATAAAATCTAAACCTCCCCACCCCGGCATGCCCCCCCAGTTCTTTAGTCTCGGCACGTGGGCTGGTCACCACAGAGCCAGCCGCCCACAGCAGCCTCACGCTTCAAACATGGCACAGCTGGTACAGAGCGCCTTCTCATGCACGTCGCTGCAGCTGTGGACAGTGACAGGGAGAGAAGCTGGTAAGCCCATCTGCCTGCCTGCTGGGTCACCCATGGGTCACCCACCACACCACGCTGGCTGGGAGGAGTGGCATGCCAGCCCCGGCGTTCTTCTGTGGTTTCTAGACTCCACAGGCAAAGGCTCAGAAAGCTGTGATGGAGAGAAGCGCCTGGAGGGTCATGAGACTGGTGATGGGCTAGCACTCCACGTGAACGCTTCAGCCCGAGCTGTACCAGCCCTTCAGATCAGGGCACCCATGGGGCTGGAGGGGGACCATAGGGGAGGGGGCTGAAGAGTGTGGGTGGCCCCATACCCTTGCAACCCAGAGCAAATCACTCCAGTGGGAACGGGCCGCGGGTGACTCTCCGTCTGTGAGCAGAGGGGCTGGGTGTGGGGCGGGGCCCTGACCACAGGGGTCGCCGTCAGGAGCGGGCGGGCGTGTGGCAGGAGGACAGCCCACCGACTCTCAGTTTCCCCACTACCAAGAAGCCCTGTCCACAGTCGTCTCACCAGCCCAGGCAGGGAACAAACTTGCCCTCCACCGTCACCTGTTTTCAGCTGACACACTGAGTTTAAAAAATTGCTGTGATGGAGCCGGCTGAGGCCTCGAAGCAGCCCCTCATCTGTTTTGGTGAAACTCTGTCTCACCCTGGAAACGGACCCCGGAAGCCCCCACAACCCCCACCCACCATAGGAGAGTGGCCTGGGCCTCTGATGGTGCAGTCTGCTACAACACACGGGTGGACTGTGTGTGTGTGCATGCACGCACACACCCACTTTGACAGTCTACTCCATTACAATGCGCGTGCACACATGCACATGTACACACACACACACACATGTGCACACACACACAGCACATGCACACACATGCGTGCGCGTGCACGCACACACACACACACACACACACCTCTGTCTCTCTCTCTCCCCGACTCGATCTCCCCCAGCCAGGCAACGTGACCCAGGAAGTACTGGGACAGGTGACATCGCATGAGAAAACCTGCAGGGTCCGGCCACTGCCGCTCCTTAAATCATGAGTGCCTCATGCCGGAGACACAAAGTCCTCGTGAGGGCAGACAGCGACCCCACACGAAGCTGCACAGGAAAGGCAGCAAGAGTCTGTCACCTCCTTTGGGGAATCACAGAGTTTTCAGAAAAAATAGATGCAGCTAGGCAGGGGACTCCAGCTGACACCGTCCCGGGCTGGTGATGTAACGCTGACGGCAGAGGCCACACCGTGGGGCCTGGGGCCCGTCCCCCAGTATGACGTGCTCTGGAGGGCGAGCTGTGGGGACAGTGATGAAGCACTTACTCGACAGCAGAGCACAGGGCACAGGCCACGGCGCCACAGCCCCAGCAGGTGCGCAGACACTGCCCACACAGGGGCCGCTCACACTGGCTGCAAACCACCTTTCGGTACACACTGCGGACGCACGAGGAGCAGACCCCAGGTGCTGTCTCCGATGGGTCTGCAGGGAAGACACACCCGACCCGCTGACTGAGGGGACGGCACCCTCTCCCCGCACACCGGGCTGTGGGCTCCACACGGGTACCTTTCCTGCCGCACCACTTTTCGGGGTTAGGGACACTGCGCTCTCACCACCTAATGCAGCGGCTCCAGAGGTGTGGGCCCCCCCACACCCCTGGAGCTAAGGACAGCACACAAGAGTCATTGTGCAAGTGAGAGCCACACCACGCTGTGGCCTCAGCCAGCCAGAGCGTGGGACCAAGTTTACCTGGCCCAGCACCACCGCTTGCCACCTCCAGGAAGCCAGTAAGAGGGGGTCCCAAGTGGACAGCAAGGGGCTCCTGGGGTGTCTCTGTTCCCTTCTGGCCCAAGAGGTAGAGGCTGTGTAACTGGGGGTCCACTGAGAACACCCATAACAAGTGTCTGGCCATGGCAACGTCCAACCCACCAGCCCCTCACTCCTCTGGGTAGGAGAGGCCCCAGCAGGCAGCCCTGGGCACAGGCTCAGGGCCCACTCTGTCCCACTGTGGCCATACTCACCGGCCCCCAGGGGCTGGGTGTGGCTCCTCAGCAGGTGGCCGCCTGGTCCAATCAGCATCTGCCCCCTTGTGACCCCTGGGGCACCTGTGGGACTGGGCTTCGGGGACTCAGGCAGGTGGACAAGGGTGCAGCTCTCTGGCGACCCCTCATCCCACATGTGGTCCATGTAGGCCTGCGCCCCACGGAACAGGAGCTGCCTGGTCCTCTCTGCAGAGACACAGAGTTTCTGTGGTGACGTCATCAGTATCCAAAGCCCCTCAGAGCCAAGCTGTCCTCTGAGCTCAGGAGGGCCCCTCCAGCAGGAGGGGCAAGGCTATTCCGGCCCGGCCAGGTACGGCCAGCCTCTACCGTGCCTCCTTTTGTGCCTTTCAGCAGAGGCTGGCTGCAGCACCTGTACCCGAGAGGGTGGCTGCCCCTTACCACAGCAGCTCTGGGCACATGGCCTCACAGTTGGCCTCACCTAGGGCCATGTGCCCCAGCCCCTCCTCCCTTCATGGTCGTCCCTGCAGATCACCAGGCCCCCAGAACAAGTTCCCACCGAGAGGCAGCCCGACCCACCAGCAGCCCTGCACCTGCAGCAGAGTGGGAGCCACGACAAACACGCCCACCTCCTCCCGCCCTTTGGGGGTGTGGGCACCTGCCCAGGGGCTGACGTGGGTCCTCGGCACCCAGAGCCCGTCTCCGTGAGTTGCGGGAGTCCCTGGGGTCCCTCGCAGATGCACAGCAGCCCTAGCGCCTCACCTGCCCTGAAAGGCAGGTGGGGCCAGCTACCGAGGAGCTGAGGGCAGAGGGTGCACCGAGGGGACAAGGCAGCTCCAGTGCCCCGGACTGACAGCCCCGCCCCGCCCCCCCACGTCTATCACGTGCCCGCCCCCCACGGTGAGAGAGGCCAGGCTGAGCTGGAGCCCGAAGAGCAGCCTCTCCGCAGGCCAGGCCCTCCCAGGTCCCCGGGACCAGAGGCCCCACAGCTGCAAACACTCACTGTCCCACCGGACGGCCAAGTCAGCTGCACTTGGCCCAGGGCATTAATCACCGAACTGGGGCCGAGGGTCACCCTGAGCACACCCCGACAGAGCTGCCCACGCCCCGTCCCACCACGACCGGATGTTCCAGCCAGGCTGGGTCCCTGGCTACCCGACGCGGCCGCGCTCCCCTTCCCGGCCTGCTGTCCTCTCTGCCCCGACCTCACCTCTGGGCCGACTGCCTCCGGGTCACCCTGCAAGACCCCAGGAGTCCTCCTCCGGAGTCATCGAGGTTCTCAGCTTGTGAGCGCGCCCCGTCCCTCCCGACGACCCTTCTGCACATCCACCGCGCTCGGCGCATACCCCTCTCGGCTGCCCGTGGGGAGGAGCGCTCCACAAACACCTCTGCCCGTTATGTCCCCAGGACAGCCCGCTCCCCACCGCTCCCGGGGTCGCAGGGCAGGGGATTGCGCTCGATGCTCGGGTCACGGGTGTTCGTTCGTACGGCGGCGGCGGACCGTTTTCCCGAGGAAGGCGGCTGGACGCACAGACGCGACCTGCTCACGGACCGCACACCTGGCGACCGGCGGCCCTGGGGCAGCACTCTCCCACGACCTCCGGGTCCCGGGCCTTCGCGCGTCACCCGTTCACAGCAAACCGGGAGGCCCTGCCCTCCGCCGCGGCCCGGCACTCCGCCCCGGCTCACCGAAGATCTCCCGGGAATGGCGCTCGCCGCATACCCCACGGCTCAGCTCCTTCGGGCCGACACGGACCTTAACCTGCAGCGGGGCCGCGTCCCCGAAGGGGCAGCCCCGCTTGGGCATGGCCGCAGCCGGGAGACACCGCTCGGCCGCCGCGCGCCTAGCTGCTGACCCGTGACGCCGCAGCCGCGCGCCAATCCCGGCCGAGGGCGGGGGCGGGGCTCGTGCGCGCGGCGAGGCTCAGGATAGGCCGGAGCGCGGGCAGGGGGCGGGACATGCGTGGTGGTGGGCGGGAGCCGGCAGCGCGGGAAAGGCCAAGGGCGAGGTCGCGGGTCGGGTGAGCCGTGGGGCGGGATAGGCTGTGATGAGCTTGGGAGGTGGGAAGAGTGCGCAGAGCAGCTCAGGATAGGTCGGTAGTGAGGCCTGGAGGCGGGACTTGAGAAAACGCAGCGCGGGACAGGCCGGGGCCAGATCGGGGACTGGACCCGGTCACGGCGCGGCGCGGGGCGGTCCGAGGGCGCGGGGCGGTCCGAGGGCGCGGGGCGGTCCGAGGGCGCGGGGCGGTCCGAGGGCGCGGGGCGGTCCGAGGGCGCGGGGCGGTCCGAGGGCGCGGGGCGGTCCGAGGGCGCGGGGCGGTCCGAGGGCGCGGGGCGGTCCGAGGGCGCGGGGGCGGGCCTTGCGCTCCGGGAGGCGCCCGTAGGCTTAGGGCGAGGTCGGGGGCGGGGCTCGGAGGGGCGGGCGGGGCCACTGCGGTAGCTCCTCGTTCGGAAGTTTTTTCCAGTCTTGAATACTGGTTTTCTTTCGTCGCATAAATCACCCAAGTTTGAAGCCAACTCACCTTTCTCAGTTTTCTTTCCGCACAGCTCCAGCACTGACGGTGCAGAGCCGCGTGGAGCCCCTCCGCAGGGCCTTGGTCCGCGTGGCCGGTGCAGCCTCCTCCTCTCCTGCCGAGGCCGCGCCAGAGGGGTCCCCGTCCTTCCTCCGCTCCGTCCCCTCGGGTCCTCTGCTACTCTGAGGCCTGACTAGGTTCAGGGTCAGCACCGGCTGGCGACGGAAAGCTTGGAGGTGTGTGCCCCCCGCCCCGGACAGCGGCGGCAGCCGCTTGAAGCCCACGGAGCGCGGCTGGACTCCGACGCTCACTGGGTCGCCGTGAGGTCGAGTCAAGTCCGCAGTAACTGTTTGTTTTTTATAAATTGTACTGTGTTGTGCTTTAGGTGGAAGTTTACATAGCAAATTAGGTTCCCTTTTTAGCAATTTTTTACAAGTTGTTCTGTGCTCTTGGGGACAGCTTTTGCGACGTGTCGCGGTTCTCATTTTCCTTGTTTGCTCTGCGTCTGTTGGTCCAGATTCCTTGTCCCTCCTTGGCGTCTCATCTTCGCTTGTGGGCCATTCTTCACCCTTTGGTGTGATACAGGTATAAGGGAGCACATCACTCCCGGGGGATGTTGGGTGCCGTCGAGTCAGGCCTGACTCACAGCGACCCTGTGCACAAGAGAAGGAAACACTGCCCCATCCTGCGCCAGGTCCACGGTCATTTTAGTGCCTAAGTCCATTGTTGCAGCCGCTGTGTCAGTCCGTCTTGCAGACCCTCTGTGTTACCAAGCACGATGTCCTTCTCCAGGGACTGAGAGGTCCCCTGCTAATGTTTGAGAGCAGCCAAGTCAAAACAAGACGTGAACAGCCACTGTGTTTCCACAACTGTTGGATGTGTTTATTACTGAACTGCCCCAAGGGGGCATAAGATCACCCAGCAATGAGTGTGTCACAAGAGGCCTCTGTCACGAGCGCTTGGGCTCATTTTAAACATCGTTTTAAAAATTCACACCGGCTTTTAGATGTTCATGACCATCACAGAAATACATGGCGTGAGCTGAAAGTGTCACCAGAAATATAAAAGTCCAGGAAGTGGTTTTCGTATTTATCTGTGTACACTTTAGTTTTGGCGGTCTGCGACATGGTGGCAGCTGGTCTCTGTGGGGATGAAGACGCGGCCCTGGCCTCTTGGGATGGCTCGGTCTTCTGCTAAAACAGCTGGATCATCGACTCTCTTGATTTGCCGACACCGACCCACTTCACTGGAAGACAGACAGGATTCAGGACACATGGGGACACAGTGTCCAGCAAACGACTCTGATTAAAATTCTATGGATTATTAATAAAATAGAATAGGGTAGCAATATGAAAAGCCACATTTTAAAACGGCATCCGACTCGATGGCACTTGGCTTTTTGGCTTTTCGGCTTTTCAGAGCAGTTTTAGGTGTACAAGGAATTTCGTGCAGGTAGTGGAGCCCCCTGTCCTACCCCACTCTCACTTAGCATGAACATGGGCAGTGATGCGGAGTTTGGTGGTGCCAATGGTTAGTGCACCCAGCTGCTGACCCTAGGGTCAGAGGTTGGAGCCCACCTGGAGGTGCCACGGAAGGTACGGCTGGCAGCCTGCTTCTGAAGAGTCGGCTCCTGAAAGCCCAGCGAATCCCAGCTCTGCTCTGACCGTGAAGGCTTACGGAACAAGCTGGTTTCTCGTAAACAATTAGTACACTTGCTGTTTTGTGATGTTGGTTACCAACCCTGTGACATGCCAACCGTGGGTTCTGTATTTCCAGCTTTCCTGTCCCCTCCTTCCTTCCAGTCCTTGCCCCTTGGTTCGTGTGCCCCTTATTCTTGTTTTGTTTTATAAAGCAAACCAAACTCACCACTGCTGAGTCCATTCTGACTCACAGTAACCCTACAGCACAGAGCAGAACCACCCCACAGAGTTCCCAAGGAGCGCCTGTGGATTTGAACTGCTGACCTTTGTTTGGGTAGCAGCTGGTGGCTGGCAGCCCCGGACAGCACTCTTCACGGCCTCCACATCCTGGGCCTTTGTGAGTCACCTGTCCACCGCAAACCGGGAGGCCCTGCCCACCTTACCACTGCCACCAGCATTTCTGCTTGGTGGGCCTGCCTGACTTTTGCCTGAGGGTGAATCTCAGGAGTGACTTCATTACCAGGCTAAAAGAGTTTGTGGGGGTCGTAGGTCAGGTCAGTAAGTCTGGCCTACGTTTCCCTCCAGCTCTGTCTGGGACACCCAGCTGTGCTCCCTGTCAGAGTGGTCACTGTACAGCTGTGCTGGCGGAGGCTGGCGGAGGCTGTGGCGGCCGGGGCCCACTCATCCTGCGGATTCATCTCTCCCTGCTCCCTGAGCTGTCTTCTTACTGTTCAGCCAAGCCTCACACCCCGTGGGACCCCGGCTGTGGTGCCGGGAAGGGGGCACCTACCTGGCACCCCGACATGGTTCTCCACAAAGCGGATGTAGTTCTGGGCCTGGGCCGGGAGGTCCTCCCACTTCCTGGCTGCTGTGGTCTCGGCCTTCCAGCCGGGCAGGGTCTCGTACTCCACCTCCACCTTCTGAAGGATCTCCTGGTTGGCTGCGAGGGGACGCACGGAGGGTGGGGTGAGGGGAGCCCCAGCTGACCTGTCGCTGTGAACTCAGAGCCAGAGCCTGGCCACCCAGGACCCTCGTGGAGGAGCAGGGCACCCTGCTGAGTCTTCTCAGCGCCGGGCCGAGTGGACAGGGAGAGCAGATTCCATGGGTCTGTCTTCCTTCCAGACTTGGAGGCACAAACCACTCTGACATGGTACCCCATGAACACTCTGTTAGGGCTCCTGCTGGTGATGCTCACCCAGGACCCCAAGGATCCCACTGAGAAACCCTCGGTTCTTAGTCCATATGCGGGTGGCTCTAGGGGGCCCACCACCTCCCCCCGTCCCAAGGGCATCAGCCCCTCAGCGGCAGGGACGCTGCCTGTGCAGTGACTCCGTGGCTCACAGCAAGGTCACCAGCGGATGATGCTGGAACAGCTACTGTAAGGTCCACGTGGGCCTCAGGGCCACCCTCTGCCTTTTCAGTGACCCCAAGGGCCCTGCACAGGGCTTTAGGCTGCTCATAGCCCTGGTGGCACAGTGGTTAGGAGCTTGGCTGCCCACCAAAAGGTCATCAGTTGGAATCTACAAGCTGCACTTTGGAAACTACAGGGCAGCTGTACTCTGTCCTGGAAGGCTGCTATGACTTGGAACTGACTTGGGGGCAATGGGTTTGGCCTTCGTTTCAGGTGGTGCAGATGGTGACCTGCTCAGCTGCCCACCCAAGTTCACCCAGAGGTGCCTAGGAAGAAAGGCCTGGTGGTCTGCTCCTGAGCACCAGCTGTTGGAGCCCCTGCGTGCAGAGTTCTGCTTTGACCCTCGGGAGCAAGCTGAATCAACTCAATGGCAAGTGTGTGTATTTGCTTTTATTCGACTTTCCAAAGTCTTTCTGTGTCTGCTTCCTCAGGTGACACTGCCAGGCCCTCAGGGTTAGCCTTCTACCCTGAGGAGGCTGAGCATCCCCTGGGTCCCAGGCCAGTGGCCCAGGCTCACCCCGCTGAGCCGATCCCACTGAATGGTCAGTGTCTGTGGCCACCCTGAGGCCTGGCCAGCCCCCCTGATGCCCGTGATCCACAGCAGAGCTGGTCAGTGGCCCTTGATGGACAGAAGTGTTGGCAGAGGCAGGACACTGGGTCAGCTCTGCATGCACAGGGGCTGTGCACCAGGCAGGGCTTCCGCAGTGGGCAGGGCTTTCCCCTTGTCCCTGAGCAGACAGCTTCCTTGGCATCCAGTGTAACTTCCTGGCACGCTGACAACTCCTCATGCCACATACCTGGAAAATATGGGATCCGTTTCCCGTTTAGCTTGTAGGAGACGCCGACCTTGATCTCGTCCAGTGTGTCCAAGATGTCCAGCTTGGTCAGTGCCAACCTGTCCAGCAACCAGAGACTAATGAGAGACCAGTGAGACCAGCAACATCTGACCCCTCCATGTGATTCCCACCCTCCTGTGTTCTCTCCTGTGTAGGGGATGCAATCCAGGGCGCAGGAACGGGAACCAGCAACAGTCCCAGCAGTTGCCCTCTCCCTGTCCCTGTCCCTGGGCCCTGTCCCTGTCCCTGGGCACTGTCCGGGCCTCCTCTGCAAACAGATGCCCCTCCACCCTGGATGCCAGATCAAGAACCCCCTGCTCCTGATCTGCTGACCCCTCTGTGCAGGAGCCAGTCTGGGACGGACACTGGCCAGCACAGGCCTGGTCTGCACCCAGGGAGCATTTACGCGGTGAAGCCATTGATCATGTTGGCATGTCTGAGGATCATCAAGTCCAACCAGCCGCAGCGCCGCTTCCTGCCTGTGGTCACGCCCCACTCGTGACCGCGGCTCTGCAGCAGGTCTCCGATCTCCTGCAGGAAGGTCAGGGCAGCGGTTAGTGGTCAGTGTGGGAGGCAGAAGTAGGCCCGTAACCAGCCTGGTTGCCTGCTTCCTCCCCTGATGGAGCTGCCCTCATGCTGCTGCTGCCCCACACTCCTGGGTTCTGGCAGCTGTCTTGGCAACAATGCCACCAGTGCCAGCTGGCACGGGGCAGACCCTGTCTGACCTGCTGGTGGGACCTCTGCTTCACGGGCGGGGGACTGAGCAGCCCCCTCAGCTGCCAGACTGCTCACACCTGGGGCGGGCAGAGCCAGGGCATGAGGTGTGGGTTGGTGTTCTCTGCAGGCATTGCACTGTCCCTGTCCCTTCTGCTTAAAGTCGGCTGTACACCTCCAGACGTCATGTCCTCCTGTCCCCAGGCTGCTGTTGTGCACACTTGCTGCCCCTCCCTGGCTAGGGTCAACAGCCTGATGTCACCCATCACAGGGTCACACACATGAGGGTGAGAGAGGGCTGGAAAGCACCTTGACTTCAGTCCTAAGTTAGCTCTGCGGTTATGGAAATCTAGGCTCAGGAGCCACCCCAAAGGACCGAGACTGCCTGTCTCTTCCTGAGGCTCCCGGGGTCCTGTCTGAGCTCCTGGGGCGCCATGCGCTGTGCTGAGAGGGGCATGCTGGGCTACGAGGCTCGCTGAGCTCCTGGCAATGGAGTTGAATGTGCATGTGTGTGTATACATCCATGTACACACCCAAATACAAGCACACACTTATACAACATGCACAGACACGCTGCATGCAGACACTTAAAATGTGTGTGCACACATCTATAGATGTGACACCCTGCACACACATGCTTATCACATACCCACGTGCATGCACGTGTGCACGCACACAGATGTGCACACAACTGCACACCTGGTCATCACATGCACACGCTGCACACACACAACGTGCATGCACACATGCGTAGATGTGCACACACCTGCATACTCAACATGCACACTACAAGCACACAAGTACAGCTGTACACACACATCTGCACATACTATCATCACACATACTCGTGTGTGCAAAGATGTGCACACCTTCACACTCGCTCATCACTGGCGCATGCACACACACTGCACGCACATACATGCCCATGCACACATATGTGCAGACGTGCACATCTTGAACACATTCATCCTTCACACCCTGCTTGCACACACACAGTGCCACTACTGTTGAACACACTCAGGCTTTGCTAATGAAGCGCACTCCACCCTGTGCCCCAGGAAGGACCCTTTGAGGGAGGAAGATGGTTCTCAGATGGTGAAGTCAGGACCCAGCACCCCAGTCTGGCCCACAGCCAATTCGGTCACAGCACTTGCCCCTGACCGCGCCTCGCCCCCGCAGAGAGCACACTCACGTTGATCTGCTCCGTGGGGAAGGCACCGATGCCCACTCGTGTGGTGTACGCCTTCACCACACCGTAGACGTCACCGATGTTCTGAGGAGGCACCCCCAGGCCCGTGCACACGCCCCCCACGGTGCAGTTGGAAGATGTCACAAACGGGTAGGTCCCTGCAAGACAGACCGGCCGCAGGAGTCCCCTCAGCAAAGGGCAGTGCCAGCTGCATCTCCCTGCGGGGGAGGGTCGCTGTGCTCTAAGGAGCCACCCACGAGAGTCCCACATGGGAAACCGTGGAACAGACCGCCACAGTTCACATAAGAGTCTGCGGTAAGGGGAAGTTGCTCCCTGCTGGAGGGTGGGTACCTTCCTTGCCAGCTCCCAGCCTCCTTGGTGATAGGGTGGGGAGCGTAAACGTCTATGCCACCCCTCCATATGTAACCTGGTCCCGGCTCTTAGCGGCCCGCCTGCCTTCGATGGCAGACACGGGATCAGATCCCAGGAAGAAGCAGCCCCAGACGCACCGAAGTCAATGTCCAGGAGGGCTGCGTTGGCGCCTTCCACCAGGATCTTCTTCTGCGGGCCGTGGAGAGCCTCGTACATGAAATACACCCCATCCCGCACCATGGGTCGAATCCGCTCCGCATAGCCCTGCAGGAGGGGCGGGGCATGGGTGGGAGGGGCATGGAGGGGCGGGGCACGAGGCCTCAGGAGCGAGTGGTCCACGGGGCTCAGGAGAGGGCGGGACCGGAGGGGCGGGGCGCTGGCTCAGTGACAGCCTCACCCCGCCGGCCTCCCAGCATCCTCCCGTCACTGTCTTCTGCCCGCAGAGGCACCTGCACCCTGCCACCGCCACCCTCCCTCGATCTCCCTGGGAGAGTTAGTGCTGATCTTTTAGGGTGCTGACTGGTCGGATGGGGTGTTTCGGGAACATTCACACGATAGTCACTTTCTTTGTGTGTTTGCTGTTGTGTCTGGGACAGATGCCTCAGGAAGCGCTCATGTCCTCCTCTCTTGTAATCGGGGACCCTGGGCGCCGGGTTCAAACCCTGCTTTCTGAAGACAGGGACAGGCTCCACCCAGCAGGAATGTCCTGCTTTGGGGGCCCGCATAGATCCATCCTGCTCTCCAGGATGTGGGCCAAGAGGAGGGGGACCCCCATGCTCCGTACCTCCTGGAGGTCCTTCCTCTGTCGCCACCCCGCCCCCACCTCATGGAGAGTCAGTGTCCACACCTGCCCTTCTGCCCAGGTGGGAAAGGAGAGCTCCTGGGGCAACTGTCCCCAAGGAGGGAGTAGGTGTGCAGGGGATGTCAGGTGAGTGAGCCCGCCTGTTTCATGGCGTCCTGAGAAGACTGCAGTCACTACCTCTGCCTCGGGCTCGCAGTGGTGGCCAAAGACCACCCAAGCCAGGGGCCTCTGAGTCGACTCCAGCTCAGGGAGCCCAGCTCTGCTCCGGTTCCAGAGAGCCGGAGCACAGCTGGGCTCCAGGGTCTTCGGTGGCAGAGTTTTTGAAAACAGACCTTTCTTCTGTCTCTGAGTGGATTCGAACTGCCAACTTTTGGGTTAGCAGCCATGAACAGCAGCCATCTGCAGCCCCAGGCTCCCCAAGAGGGTGTGCCACCCCACCATAGCATCTTTTGTAAAAGACACGCGGCCCGGGGTCCTCGGGTGGTCTCACCTTGAGCCTCTTGAGCTGACCCTCGATGTCTATTTCCAGAGCGGGGAACATGGACTGGTGCTGCAGGGCCAGGTTCTTGAATCTGCGGATGTGGCGGTCACTGCATTCCCTGCAGTCTGAGTCAGAACCCCGTCTTCACGGTCCCCGAGGGTCCTGCTCCTTGGCCTTTTGGAATTCCACCCCCTTTGGGACCCTGAGCACCCCCTCCTGACCTCTTCCCCTGGCGGCCCTCCCGCAACCCCTCCCACCTCTTCCGGGGCCCCTGGCGACCTCTCCCTACCGCGCCCCTGGCCCGCCCCTTCCAGGGCACCTGGTAGACCTCTTCCCACGGCGCCCCCCTGGACAGCTCCTTCCCGAGTACCTGGCAGAGAACTCCTCGAAGTCAGAGAGGAGGTCGCAGATACGCAGACCGGTCCGGGCAGCTTTCGAGGAGTAGGTCGGCCCGATCCCCTTCTTGGTGGTACCAATGCTGAAACGACAGCTCCAGCCGGTGAGCACCAGGACCACCAGTGTCACAGGGGCTGTGGAGACCTGCCTGGGTCCCCCCCCCCGCGGCCTTGGTCTGCACACCCACAGTTAGGGCCATGTTGGATGTCCTCTAAGGCTCTGCCCTAGCAGTGTGTCCGGGGCTAAGGCAGACCCAGGCCACTGGGCAGCAAGTGGGACTCTGTGAAAAGGCCACTTTGAGCTGAGCAAGTCTCAGCCACCTGGGGCTGGTGTGAGCCAGGCTGCTCCAAGACCAGCCTGGCCCTGCTCTGTGACCCCCCCCCACCCCCTGCTGCCTGAGGCCCTCCCTGTGCCTGGTGCCCACTGTCTCCTACCGGTCTGTCTGGGCATTTGCCTCTACCTTCCTCTGAGAACGTCGCTCTCTCTGTCTGCCCTGGGAGCGCTGCTGGGCCATCTCTGTGCCCACTGTCCCCACGAGGCCTGTCCCCGAGAGCAGGGAACTGAGGTGCCCACCATGGCCACAGCTTGTGGCTAAGTTCTGTGTCTGCGCACTTGTGAGTACTGGTGTGCGTATAGAGTTTGTGGTGTGCGCGTCCCTGCACGAGGGCTGTGACGTGTGTGTGTGCATCAGTGTGTGCTGGTTTTTGTGTGCACGTCTGTGCATGCGTGCATGGGCCATTCTGGGGGTTTGGAGGGTGACTCCCAGGCCCGGATGTCCCCAGTCAAACACCGCCTCCCATTCTGGTGCAAGTGCTGGTGGGCAGGGCAGCTCGGTGGGCTACGAGGGTTTCGGAGCCGCCTGCCACACCTCTAAGGGGTGGGGATAAGGACCTGTCTTTCCATTCTAAAAGGATGGCACGTCATGTGCCACTGTGCCTGTCACCTTGGGTAACACTTTCTCAGCATGTTCCTGGCTTGAAGACAGTTGCCCCACAGGGCGATGGTGCTGGTGGTGGTTCTGGTAAGGAAATTCTGATTGGGTGGATGCATGTTGGGGTGGGACCAGGACTAGGGTGCCGTCGAGGACTGTGGCTGTGGCTAGCCATGCCACAGCAATGCTTCCGGAATTTTCCTTACTGCCCATGCAAGCGTGTGTGTGTGTGTGGGAGTCTGTTCAGGTTTGCCTGGAGTTCTGGCAGTGGGCTGGTGCAGGTGCAGCCAGAAGGCAGCATGAGGCCTTGAGAGGCTGAGGAGGCGTCGCTGCCCACCCAGACACACCCCTTGCAGGGCTGGATGGGGCAGTGCCCACACACCCAGGACCAGACCCATGCCCTCGGGGCCTGACACACAGGCCTGGCAATGGCCACTGGGAGAGGGTGTCGGTGAGATTACTTCTTGCCCTCCTGTGCCTGGCGCTGCACCTCCTGAAGTCCATCAACTGCCTGGTGGAAGTCAAACACTGTCGGTCCCAGGGCGTGCCGCGGGGACAGGAGACAGGAGAGAAACAGAGGACATCAGTTCACGGAGGCCACGTCCAGGCCCCTGGGGTGGGGAGCTGGGGGATGGCCAGGAGGGTGGACTGGACTCTGGGTCCACTATAGCACCCTTATGTGTGCTGGGAGACTCTGGGCCTCAGTTTCTCTATCTGGCCTCTTTAGAAAGGGCAGAGACAGTCGGCAGGGTTAGAGGGCCCAGTGTGTGGAGGGTGGGAGTGGGGGGAAAGTAGGGGGTGGTGGGTGGGGGGACAAGAGGTGAGGGACCCCTCCCCCAGCCCCTGTGCGCAGACCTACCAAGGTGGGCTCTGTCTGAGATGACGAGCCTCTTCTCCCAGTCCTTCAGGCCTGCGGGAACATAGGCAAGGGACTCTAGCTGTCCCACCTCACTCAGGCCAGGGGGTTGGGGCTGAGAAAGGCCCTTCATCCCCAGCACACAGCCCTCCCTTTGTAGCCCTATCCCCCCATGGAGGAGAGGGCTGCCGCACCTGCCTGGTCAGGCTGGGATGGCCCCTCCCAGGGCCCATGCCCCAAGCCCCATGTCCCAGCTGAGTCCCTGAGGTTGTTGCCCACTGCAGGCCATGAGCTGGAGCTGGCCTGAGGCCTGGCCATCCCTTCAGCAGTGGCTGCTCTGAAAATGGCTTGTGCTTCCTGATGCCTACTGTCCCCAGGGTCAGCTGGTAACCTGCTCTTGTCCCAGTGACCTGAGTCCTTCCTGCCTGCCCTGCAGCCCCAAACTGTGGCTGTGGGCCTCCCAGGCCAGTCTGCTGCTGGCACCACAGGCCTCCCTCATCCACACCTACACCCAGACCCCTGGGACAGTGTTGGGCTCCCTGGCACCCCCACCTCTGTGTATCTGGCCAGCTGCCACCCCTCTGCACCCCAGTCGGCCCTGCAACCAGATCCTTCCCTGCAGCATGGCCTGCCCAGTGGCCCCACACTGGGGCTTCATCTTGGTCCTGGTCCCTGGACTCCTCCTGAACTAAGCCCCCAGGACCTGCAGCTGTGACCTGTCTGGACCTCTGCCTGCCCATCGCACTGCACCCTGAGTTTGGGTCTGAGCTTTCTGCATGGGCAGAGGGAGGCAGGTGATGGCTGGGGGGCCCCTGCTGAGGGTGGGGGCCAGCATCCACAGAGCAGCGACACGGGTGCACGGCTGCAGCATGTCCTGGCAAACACGGGCCGGGGGCCACGTAGGGGCAGCACATGTCGGCTGTGTCAGACTCACCCTTCTTCTCATTTTTCTCTGCTTCTTCAAACAAGCCAGGTAGGTGGATGACCACCCCGTTGCCTGTAATACACGGGCACAAGAGGCTGGGCTGTCACCAAGAACGCTGGGAGGGAGGGACTGGCGTGCGCGGGGCCTTTTTAGGGCGGGGCAGTTGCTGTGCGTGACACTGCGATGACAACAAGCGTTTGCCAAAACCCACAGGGCTCTGCGGCCTGAAGAGTGACCCTCACGGAACAAGGACTCCGGTGACCGTGCCAGGGGGACCGCCCTGCTGTGACCGCGCCAGGGGGTATGGCCCCGCGGTGACAGTGCCAGGGGGATGGCCCCGTGGTGACAGCGCTACAGTAACTGTGCGGAAAGTGTCACAGCACCAAATGCTAAGAACGGAACGGGGGGGGCGGTGGGGACCCGGGAATGTCCTGGAGCTCCCTATGGAGCTCTTCCATAACCCTGTAACTGCCCTAAGAAATAAAGTCTGCTGGAAAGGAGCCCGCAAGAACGCGGAGCCAGCGCAGCGGGGGCGGGGCTGTGGGCGGGGCTGTGGGCGGGCTGTGGGCGGGGCTGTGGGCGGGGGCTGAACGGCACAGGGGCACGAGGGAGAAGGTTCTGGAACCGCATTGTGGGGACAGGGCCAAGACGGGTGGATGGTATGGTGTGCAGGTGACACCTCGAGGAAGCTGTCCTGCTTCATTAAAGCAGTCTCTGGGTGGAGCAGAGGGTTAATGCACTCCGCCACCAGCTGAGAAGTTGGAGCCTGCTCGGGGCACCTGGGGACATGGCTTGGCCCTCAGACAGCTGGTCAGTAAGAACCTGGACAGTGCAGTTCCACTCTGAGACATGGGGTCCCTGTGACTTGCGGTCCACGCGACATGGCTGTGTGTACTGCAGTGGATGGCCTGATGGTGGGAAGGAGGCCCAGGGAAGTTAAGTACTGGGTCCACGTTCCCCCTGCCTGCGTGGGACCTCTAGTCTGTCCTCTGCCCGCCTGGAGACCCCGGACACGGGCTCACAGTCCTTGGGGAGACTGAGGCCAGCAGGGGTGCTCATTTCAGGCCCCTCGTTAGTAGGAGCGACCCGGGCCGTGTGCAGCCCTGTGGGACACAGGGCATCACCACAGACAGGGTGACTCAGATGGCAAGCCATGCCAAGCACAAAAGGTCACTAAATGCCATGTGTCCTGAAATAGCTGGTGTGGCCGAGGGAAGGTTCCAAAGTCCAGGGCAGCTGTGTGGGCTCAGGCATGTCCCCTACCTGCCAGGACAGCTGTTTGGGGGTGCCCCTGGCTTCCATGACCCTGGGCCAACCCTCTGCCCCTGTCACCTGGGGACCACCCTGACCCAGACCCCAGCTCTGTGGGTACTGGCAGGGTGTCCTCTGGCCAGGCTGGGTGGCTGGGGGAGGCAGGAGGCACAGTTGGTGCCACACCACACCTGCCTGGGAGCAGCTCCAAGCCCGGGGACGGGGGCTCAGACCACACTCGAGCCAGGTTGCCTCCTTCCTGGAACCATCTGTGAAGCTGGCCACAGCCCAGTGCTGAGGGGGTGGGGACGAAGCCAGAGTCCACGCTGAGCTCGAGGGGTCTTCAGCATTGGGCTGTGCTCCCTCCTCAGCAGACCCATCCACGTCTGCTCATGTTTAAGAGGCTGGGCCATCAGTAGGCACGAGCCAGGGGCACAGGCACCTCCGTGTCTCTGCCAGTGGGAGGCTCTCTGTGGTGGGGAAGGCATCCAGGCAGTCCCTGGGTCACCAACTCAAAATCCAGGGTGCATACGATGGTTTGAAATAACAGGTGCCACTCTGCAGTGCACAGCCAAACAATACTATTATTATTACTGTACTATTACGTTAATGATGTTTTATTGTATCTAGAAGAGTTTCCTTAATGTTATCCACCGAAAGGTTTGCTGTGTACTGTAGACCTATGGCTCTTAATGCCGTACAGATTAGATTTAAAGACAGATTTAGGAAGGAAACTTGTTTGTAATCCAGGGTCCGTGGGCTCCAGGAGTGCAGAGAGCGCCTCCTGGGGGCCTGGCCTGCAGGGTCCGGGGTCCCCAGCAAAGCATCTCTGAGCAAGGAGGTACCAGCTAAGCACAGAGCCCTGGAGGGAAAGAGGAGCCACAGCTGAGGCTGGTGTTTCCTGGGACACTGGGTGGGGCAGAGGTTAGGGGCCTGCTTGGAAATTGGCGTGGTCAAGGGGAGTCGGGTAACAGGGTGACCTGACAGGTGGCCAAGAGCACAGCCTTTCTCCACAGAAGCCTCACCTCCACACTGCAGAAGGCAGGCTGTATCCCTGCACACACCCTGACGTGCACACACATGCTTACACACCTGCAACGCTCACACGTTTCACGCACACCTGCACACAGCGCCCACTCACATGTGTGCACACCGGACTCATGCCTGCCTCTATGCACACACTCCTGTAAGTACCTGCACACACATGCACATGTGTACATACACACTAGTGTATGTACACACTCACAATGTGTGCACACACACTCAGTGTATGCACTCTGTGCCCTCTCACCTCTGGCCCCAGGCCGGGGTCAGCTCCCTGAGCTCTGCTTCATTCCCCACCAGGTTCCCTCCCCAGATTGCTCTAAGGAAAGGCTCCCCTTTGGTTCCTGGCTCCCATCTGGCACCTCTGCCATGGAAACAGGACGCGCGCTGCCTCCTCCCGTGCGTCCACCCGTCTGGTCTATTCCCCAGCGTGGGGCAGGCTTGCAATCCTGCGAGTCATTCCCACGCAGTGTCCAGCGTCTGGGGCTCCTCATGGAGCCTGCGTTGGGAGTCAGTAGCCTTTCCCACCCGCACCCTGGGATCCCGGGTCGGTGGTCCCCCGACCCCGCACCCGGGGCGCCCGGGTCCTCCCAGCAGCCAGGGGGCGCTCACCGATGAAGGAGACGGCCTTGGTGTTGATGATGCCGCTGGGCAGCAGGTGGAAGTCGTACTCCTTGCCGTCCACCACCACCGTGTGGCCCGCGTTGTTGCCACCCTGGAGAGAAAGGCCACTGAGACCTGGGACGTGGTGCTGTCCCACCAGGCCACCCAGCACGTGCAGAGGCTTGGAGCAGGGCCTCTGTCCCGGCAGCACGAGATTCTACGGGCGCACGGTCGGGTCGGTCCGACTCGTGGGAGTCGGCGACATCGGGTTAGGTGACCGAGTCGGAGAGGGTGTGGCCCGGCTGGTCCCTGTCCCTCTCGGCTGGCTCAGTTCCTCAGAGCTCGTCTGTCTGCGGGGGCCGCCTGCCCTGGTGCAGGAAGGTGGCCCAGCCCCTCCAGGCAGCCGTCTCCGCTGGGTCCCCACAGCGTGCTGCTCCTGGTGGTAGCTGGGGCCCAGGACGCAGGCAGTGCTGCCCTCTCTGGGGGTTGGGGTACAGTGCCCAGCCCCTTGGGCGGAGACCCTCTGTCTGCACCATTCATCTCAGAATGAAAGGACAATTCCCAGGCAGTCCTGCCCCTCCACACTGACCAGGGCTGACCACCGGCTGGAGTGGGCTACAGTCACAGGTCTCCTTAAACCCAGTGGGGTCGGGGTGGGACAGAGCCTGGGGCCAGGAGGGGCAGGTTCCAGGCTCTGTTCTGCCAATGACCAGCGACAGCCTGTGTCTGCCCCCCACGCTGGATGCTGCTTCCTTGGGTACCACAAGGGGTCACAGAGCTGCCCCTGTCCTTTCAGGGATTCCAAGGGACACAGCTGGCTGGAGAGCTCCTCTGCCTTGTCCCACCACTGTGGGTTGGCTCGGCAGGGCCCCCGTGGTGCAGGCAGGCAGTTGGCGGGAGGGTGTTCGTGGGAGACTCAGCCTTGGGGTCCACTGACACCTGACTGTCCAGAGGGTAGCTGCAGTAAGTTAGAAAGGTGCCTGTGTCCCTGTCACTGGCTGCTGCCCCTAACCCACTGGGCCACAGCGGTGGCCCAGGTGAGGAAGGTAAACATAGGGCCCTTCGGGTGGACATGTGTGGGATGGGCCAGGGAGGTCCAGGCTGCCTCGGGCTCGCCTGGTCCCCATCCCACTTCCCACCACCAGGTGCTGCAGGGGCTCACCAGTTACCCCCTTTCTGTTCTGTCCAGAGAGGGGGACAGAGCCACCCTGGCTGCAGCTGAAAGAGAGACAGCCCCACACCCGCGTTGTGGACTTACCGCTCTGTCCCCAGAACCCTCAAAGGAGCTGGGAGCCCAGCTCCAGCCAACCTCCCACCTCAACCTCCCACCCGCATCTCTCACCCCAGATGCAGGGGGCGGGCCTGCCCCCAAGGCCCTGACTTCTGATCAGGGGGCTTCCTCCCAGCCCCACCTTCCAGGAAGCCCACCTCTGGGGGGTGGTCAGCTGACAAGCTTTGGGCCAGCCCTTCAGACTTCACATGCCTTCGATCCCCTGCTCCTCCACCGGGCAGGCCCCAAGTGACCCGCTGACTCCCCTACCCCAGCAGGAGCACCTGACTGTCCCTCGTGTGTGTCTGGAGATTACAGGCTCATGGCTCCTCCACAGGAATAGATCATCGGGGGAGGACACGGGGGGGTGACAGCAAATGCTAGGGGAGCTCAGGGCAGGGGGGACATTGTGGGGGAGCCCAAGACCAGGATCGGGGAGCAGATACTGGGGGAGCCCAGGGCGAGGGTGGCTAGATTCCGGGGGAACCCTGGATGGCGGGCAAATTGTGAGGGAGACCAGGGCCAGGGTGGGGGAGGGAAGATGCCGAGGGTGCCCAGAGTGGGGTGGGGGGATTCTGGAGGAGACCAGGGTGGGGATGCTCCCTCCCTGGACCCACCTCACTCACCAGTGAAATGTGATGTGCACGTGGAGCCCCCGGCCCCACTCATGTGCACCCACTGGCCCTCGCTTGGCCTCTGTAGCTTTCCCCAGTGGCTGAGAGGGCCCTGGGGGGACCCCCTGCCCAGCACAGTGGCAACACTGGGACACTGCCCCTTTAAAACACAGTCTGAAGGGCTTCTTGGGGTGCTGCTGAGGCAGTGGGGTGGGGCTCTGGGTGAAAGCTTCAAGGGGGTGGCGCTGCAACAGGCCTGTGTCCGTTTCAGACCAGCCGCAGGCCAGCTGGTCACCTGTGCCTGGCACAGACTCCTGGGAGCCACCGAGATCCAAGTGTACATGTGGAGCGGCGTGGCTGGCAATTCTGCGGCTGCCCCTCCCCACGCACCCGTGTTTCCGCACCCCTAGACGGGGGTCCAACTGGGTGACCACAACCCAGATGAGGGTTCTTCCCCTGGCACATCGAGGGCTTGGCGAAAGCCTGGTCCCTGGACAACCAGCAGTGCTGTGAGACGCTGTCCTGGGCTGCAAGGTAGACTAGGCCTGTGTAGGAGGGGGCTGGTGCAGGGGACCCCAGATGCACTGCCACAGGGCGGAGGGGACCAGGGGCCTGTCTGGGCTGTTGGGACTTGGCAGGAGGGCAGTTAGCCAGGCCTGGGGAAGGGTTACAGGCAGAGAGACGGCTGACTGCCTGACCAGGCTGCTGCTGGTATGGCCTGGGCCCCCGGCAGTTTCCAAGTCCCGCCCCTGGGCGTGATCACTCAGTCCCTAGGCCCTGGGATGCGTCTGGAATTCCGAGTTCTGAGGCCCAGGTGGCCACCACAGACCTGCTGTCCTCGCTGACCCCTGTATGGCACTGGCCCAGTGATGATGGAAGGTTACAGCCCTTTCAGTTCACAGAGCACAGTCCCCCTGCTTCTCAGGCCCCTGGGGGTGGGGGGACATCTGGGGGCATGGGCTCAACTTACAGATGAAGAAACTGAGGCCCTGAGAGAAGTGTTTGCAGCAGGGCTGGGACCAGACCTGGGTCATCTGCCTCTAGGGGGTCTCCCTGGCAGGTGCTTCTTCTCAGACTCAAGACCCTCAGAAGCCCCTGGTGCCTATTCCCCAGCCTGGGACCATCGACTTCCAGGGAGGAAAGATGTGGAGCCCTGTGTGCGGTATCCAGCAGCCAGAGCTCAGCCAGGGTGGGGACCAGCCCAGACACAGCTAGAGCGAGTCCCCGCAGCCCAGACGGAGCCCAGACACAGCTAGAGCAAGTCCATGCAGCCCAGACGGAGCCCAGACACAGCTAGAGCGAGTCCCCACAGCCCAGACGGAGCCCAGACATAGCTATACCAAGTCCCCGCAGCCCAGACAGCCTAGACAAAGTCCCTACATCCGAGACACAGCTAGACAAAGTCCCCACAGCTCAGAGGGAGCTCAGAGTGGGATGAGCCTAGACACAGCTAGACCAAGTCCCCGCAGCCCAGGCAGAGCCCAGACACAGCCTACACGAAGTCCCCACAGCCCAGACAGAGCCTAGACATAGTGTAGACAAAGTCCCCACAGCCCAGACGCAGCCTAGACCAAGTCGCCACAGCCCAGACAGAGCCCAGACGGAGCCTAGACAAAGTTCCCACAGCCCAGACAGGGTTGAGACAGAGCTCAGACCACCCAGATGGAGTCCAGATGGAGCCCAGAGCCCAAAGTCCAGACTGATTCCACCAGAAGTCCACACAGAGCCGAGGGAGCCCAGACAGACCTGGGATGGCTCCTCAGGCCAAGTGCCCCCTCTTCTCTGCCCTGCGAGTGCCAGTGTCACAAGGACACACAGCCAAGCTGACTGAGGCACAGAGGACCCTGCTCAGCACCTCTGTCGGGGGAAACATGGACTCCTAGGAAACAGCGAAGGCTGGAGTGGCTGTGGGGTCAGGTGACCCAAAGACTCGCACTGGTGGCAGCCCCAGGAGTTGGGCTGGGGCCCCTGCCAGCTGGGCATAAGCCCAGCCCAGGATGCTGAGCCCAGGGCCTGCCTGAAGGGCCTGCCCATCCTCCCAGCCCTCCACAGAGGGTGAGGGGTATCCCAGGGAGACCCAGCCACAGGGGTCAGTGAGGTGTCCAGAGGCAGAAAACCTGCTTTTCACAGGCTTCCTGTGGACGAGGCCCCTCCTCCCAGCCTGGGAGCCACGGCAGGAGCTGGACAAAGGGGTGTCTCAGAGTCAGCAGACTGAAGTCTCTGACCCGTGGGGATGCTATCTGCTCAGGCTGTGGCTGGTTTGGAGATGGGAGGCTGGGAGCAGCCCCAGAGGCAGAAGCACCCAACACCCAGGACCCCACCCTCCCTGGCTCCCACCCAACAGCCAGAAAGCCTGTTCCCTGTCTGCTGGGCTGGCTACCACCCTGGCTGCCCTCTCTGCCTGCCAAGGGCTGGATGGCACTGAGCCCTCCCGACACACAAGACCCTTCCTTTCTGCAGCTGTTCCTGCCCCTGGAATGTCTACATGGGACTTTCTGTCTGCCTGGCTCTGTCCCTGGCCACCTGTGGCCCCGCAGCACCCCTGAGCTCAGCCAGCCAGGTCACAGCAGAAACATTTTGAGAACACCTCTGGGCCCAGCCTGGGACGCTGCCCTTCAGGGCAGACCCCGACTCTCAGCCGCCGAGGCTGGATGGGCCCTAGAGTCCAGGGGCCAGTCCCCAACCCCCTTCGCCATTGCCTGCCTGACTAGGCTCCTTCTCACTGTCCTGGCACTGACCTTCCCACGAGTCCTGCCAGCCCACCCTGTCCAGGACCCCGCCAGCAGCCTGTGCCACCCCACACTACCTGCAGTCCACTCCCCTTTCTTCTCACTTCCTCTGCTCTGCTCCCCAGGCCTCAAGGACTCTGAGGAGGGTCCACCTGGCAGGCGGCTGTGGCCTCTTGTCTCTGAGTCAGCAAGTCTTCCAGGCCGTCCCCTACCCCGTGCCTGGGTAGGGTGGTACTGCAGGTACTGGGAGAGGTGACGGTGCTCTGAGCAGGCTCAGGTCAGCCACCTCGGCTGGGGAATCTGTCTCCTTGGAGCAGCCAGAGCAGGGCCGGTTGTTTGTGTGTACACATTGTGTGTCTGCAGTGTGTATGTGTGCACACGTGTGCAAGCACAAGTGTGTATGCATATGTGTGGACTTGGGTGCACACACAAGTCTATATGTGGGCAGATATGTGCAACACACGTGTACCATATCTGTGCACGTGTGTGTGCATGCACGCATGTGTGTGTTGGGTGGTGCTAATGGGTTGTTGCTTGGGCTGAATTTCTCCTTGGTTCTGGGCAGTGGCCTCCCCTCAGCCTCGTGGCCTCCCCTGGCCTTTGTGGCCTCCCCTGGCCTCCGTGGCCTCCCCCTGGCCTCGTGGCTACCCCCTGGCCTCCGTGGCCTCTCCCTGGCCTCTGTGGCCGCCCCCTGGCCTCGTGGCCTCCCCTGGCCTCTGTGGACTCCCCTGGCTCGTGGCCTCCCCTGGCCTTGTGGCCTCCCCTGGCCTCTGTGGCCTCCCCTGGTCTTGTGGCCTGCCCTGGCCTTACAGCCCCACCTGCACACTGCCATTGACCACAGGGTCATCTTCATCACAGGCCACGTCCCATGTCCTCCTTGTCTCTACCTCCAAACCATTGCTCCCCCTGTGGGTTTGCCCTACCTGCAGAGACTGAGCTTTGTCACCATGTCTGTCCCCTCCTCATTACCAAGCCCTGTGCATATGGCCCCCACCCCAGACACCTTTCCCTACACCCTCTGCTCTGCCAGAGCCCCCTCCTGCCCATGTCCGTGTGACTCCTTGGCTTCCCAACCCAAGAGGTGTCCCCACTGCTCTAGGCTGCTCCCCAGACAGCCATTGCAGTGAAGCGTGTCCCACATGGCCCTTGCAGAGGGCCCCAGAGGCCTCACGTGTCCGAAGACATGTCCACCCAGAGCAGAGCTGGGCAGCCTGACCCTGCCGACAGGGGTCTGGCTGCCACCCTAGGCAGCTGTCTCTGCCCAGAGGGGCACCCAGCTGAAGGGGATGGCCTGGAACTCATGTGGAGGGCCAGACAATGCCATCTAAGGCATCCCGTCACCGAGCATGGCCACCTGTCTGCACTAGTCCCTCCACGTTGCCTTGGCAACTCGGACCAGAGCCCCAAACATCAAGTGACAGTACCTTAGCATGTGGGAAGAGGGGCAGGGAGGAGGCGGCAGGCTTGGGATGGGCGTCCTAGACAGGACAGTGTCCCAGGTGTGACCAACGGTGAACATGCTCCCCTCTAACTGGAAGGCAGGGGCTTGAGTGCACCCAGGGGTGGCCCTGAGGAAAGGCCTGGTAGTCACCCTCTGGAAAGCCTGTGGGGAGACCCTGTGGGGTGAGGTTCTGGTCTGACACCTGGGCTGCTGCTGTGAGTCAGGATCAACTTGAGGCCGCCGGTTGGCTAGATGTGATGGCAGCAGGCGACTCCAGTCTGTGACCAGGCCCCAAGGGCTGGAGCAGGGCCTGAGGGCCAGCCAAGTGGGCTCTTTCCCACCTGTCTGTGGGGCAGCAGGGGTTCAAGGACAAGCCAGACACAGCAGACGACCCCCAGGAGGAGGTGCCAGCCTCTGAGAAGGCAGGGTGGGATAGGATGTGGCCTGGCATCTGCGCCAGCGTGGGCAGCAGAGAGGGCGACCCCTGGGGACCTGGGGCTTCCTCAGTGGGGAGGAAGGGCAGGTGGACACACCTGGCTCAGTGTGAAACTCAAGGAGCACAGGTGACCTCAGTGAACCTCAAGGAGGACAAGTGACACCAGCCAGGCCACCACCATGATGTCAGATTCTAGAGGAGGGGAAGCCGGCCCCAGGACACTAACCCTGGAGGTCAGAATAGTGCAGGCCCAGAGCCTGGCAGCCCAGGAAGCCCCGGCCCCTGGGTGCATTCTGATCCTAGCAAGCAGGTGGGAAGGAGATACGGTGGTCTTGTAGGACAGACTTCTCTGAGCAGGGCCTGGCTCCAGACATCTCTGGGCAGCAGCAGAGAGCTGGAGGCCAAGGCATGATGCAGGTCAACAAAAGACCTTACAGGGGCAGTCTGAAGCGAAGAGAGGTGGAAAGGGACAGGCCAGCTGGGGCTGAGGGTCAGCAGGCTGCACAGGACAGGTGGCCGCCAACCCTATCTCTGTCCCAGGAGGGAGAACAGCCACAGGGGAGGACAGAGATGTTACTCAGGACGCCTCAAGCCCAGGAGGCCCTTGGGGTTAAGGGACCTGGCAGCTGGGCATCCCTGAGGCCTGCCCGGCTGCAGCTCTGCCACCTCCCGACACCAGTGCCCCACACAGATGGGGCAGGGATTCAGCACCCAGGCCACTTGCTCCCCCACAGGCCCCTCCCACTCACTTGGCCCAGGGTTCCTATCAGCTTGTTCCTGTTTCAAGTGCACACACCCTAACTAAGAAGTGTCTGCCAGCCCTTGGCCACTGGCAGTGGGCAGGCCTGGGAGGACACCACAACGGGGCTGTGTCAGGGGCCCAGGGGTGGGCAAAAGCCCCTGCTAAGGAGGCAGACATGGAGGTAGAGTGGGGGCACCAGAGAGGAAGGCTGTCCTCTGTACCCTTGTCAGGGGGCTAGAATCAGGATGGCCATGATAGGTGTGTGCCTCTGATCTCTGAGCCTCAGTTTCCCCAGAGGACAAAGCTCGTGGTCACTCCCACTCCTGGCTGGTCACTAACATGGCTGGGAGTGTGGGGGGGGGACTCCCACTGCAGAGCATGCTGGGTAGAGGGTGCCAGTGGCTCTAGCCGGATGATACGACTTCGCCTGGCTATGCACTGGGCTGATGTGGTGCAGGAAGCAGGCACTGTGGTGGGAGGGGTGGGGGGCAGCCAACAGTGGGGCGGAGGGTTGGGGGGGAGCCCGGTAGCGGGCCTGGGGGTGGCAGGGAGCCGGCAGCGGGGCAGGCTCATAGCTAGCAAGACCTGTTCTGAACTATCTCTGCAGCCTGGGGCAGGAAGATGGAACTCTCCAAGTCCCCAGGCCACCCAGAGATAGGCCCTGTGGGAGGGAAGGTGGAGTGTGGACCAGCCAGCAGGGTCCTGGAGCGGGGCTGGGGCATTCCTGGGGCAGAGGCTGCAGGTGGCAGTGGTGTGCAGTGCTCTGTCCTGAGGCAGGGTGCCTGGAGAGCAGGGGATGGCAGCCAGCTGAGCCCCAGCTTTGAGGTGGTGTGGAGGAGTCGTGTGGAGGGGCAGGGAGCCTGGAGGCTCTCAGAGAAGAGGGGGCTTGTTTGGCACGGCTGAGAGCAGGGGGGCCGGGGGGACTCTCCGACCTCCGGAAGCCCCTTGCAGGAATTCTTGCCAGGCGCACAGGCACCCACAGCCAGCTCTTTCCCCAGAAGCCCTTGCCTGGGTGTGTGTGTGGGGAGGGGTCTTGCTCTGAGCCCAGGACCTCCCCCAGGAGCACAGGGAGGAGACCCAGAGCCTACCCACCTGCCTGCCGCCCGCTTCCCAGTCTTGGTAGCAGCCCCCAGTGTGGCACTAACCCAGGGTGCTCAGCAAGCACCCCAGAGCCAAGCCGTATATGCCCTGAGTTGTAACTCAGCCCACAGGCAGCAGGGTTTGGGGCCACCTGGCATGGAAATGGGGCTCACAGTGGTCCTGGGGACTGGGCTGGGGACACTGGAGAGGGGCCAACGCTGGCACTGCCTGCACTGGTTCACCCGGGCAGTGGCAGCGGCCCTGCCGCCATGTCCCTTGCCCTGAGTCTGGCAGCTTCCCAAGTGCCAGGCCACTGCCTTGCCGCACGTCAGCTCCATGACCACCCACCTGAGCTGGCCTTCTGTCCTCCTGCTTTGCTCTACCCCCTCCCCTCCTCCAGGCTGACCCCCAGGTGTCCTGCTGCCCCTGGTCTCCTGAAAGTACCCTGAGCCCTGGGCCCTGCCAGGGGTCCCAGACCCACGTTGGTCTCAGGGGTACTTGCTGCATCAGGGGTGGGGGTGAACTTCACGCTCACAGTGGTGGGCGCCTGTGGCACTCCGGGACATTCCCCACCCCCTGGGGATTGGGTATCCCTACCTCAGCACTTAATATTTATAGCTCAGCCCTAGGTCCGTGTCCTGGGGGTGGGGCCGGGGGAGGGGGCGGGTTCCTGGGTGCAGGGGGTGGGGAAGGGCTGCGGCAGGGAGGGCTGGGGGGCTCTGGGGAAGGGAGGAGCCTCTCTCTGGAACCTGGACACCGGGTGCAGGGAGAGTGTGTGTGTAGGTGGGGCGTGTCTGTGCCGGTGGGGGTGAGTGGCGGTGGCCCAGAGGTGTCCCCGGGAGGAGAGTCCTCAGGGCCCGGGGGGGGGGGAAGGAGAGGGAGCCTCGCTGGCGGGGGGGAGCCCGGCGCCCGGCCCCACCTGGCAGCGGCTGACGATGTCGGCGTCCGTGGCCAGCAGGTCCACCACCTTGCCTTTGCCCTCGTCCCCCCACTGCGCGCCCAGCACAACGGTCACGCGGGAGCCGGTCGCCGCCGCCTCCTGCTGCAGCCTCCCCCGCTTGACGCCGCCCGCGCCCGGGGGCCTGTCGTTGGAGGCGCGGGTCCCCGACATGCTCGCTTGCTCTGCGCCAGGCCACCCCTAGAGCCCGATGCGCCCGCCGCCCGCGCCATTAAATGCAGCCGGCCGAGGCGGGGGGCGGGCCGGGGGCGGGCCTGTGACGCCCCGGTGACCGCGCCGCCACCGAGTTCCCGCCCCTCCCGCCACCCGCCGAGCGCGCGTACCGCCAGACGGCGCTTCAGGGAGCAGCCCCACTGGGCAGTCTTGCCCAGGGCGGGGGCGCCCCGCAGTGCTGCCGGCGCCCACACGCGCTTTTGCCCACCGCAGCCTTGGTGGTGCCCCGATTCCGGGGTCCGGCGGCCGCGGGAGGCCCACCTCGGGGGTGAGCAGCTGCGTCTCCCCGCCCACCTCTCGAGCCTGCGTGGCCTGGCGCTCACCTGCCGCAGGTGAGTCCCGGAACCCCGACAGGCATGGGCGCGCCCCCTGGTGGCCACAGGGAAGACTCCCCGCCCGCCCCGGCGGAGCAGGTGTGACCGCGACCTCTTCCGGCGCCGAGGGCGCATGCTCAAGGCCGGGTATCCAGGCTGGGCGCGCAGTGGGCTGCATGTGGCTGTGCCATCCAGCTGCCCTCAGGCCCTCAGCGGAGGGAGTCTGGGGACAGGGGGCCTGGGAAAGCGGGCCAGAGCGGTCGGGTCACCTTTGCAAGCACTCTGGTTACAAGAGGCAGTCCAGGCGCCCCCTGGGGGCAGGAATGCCACATCTGGCCCTTGCCCAGAGACTGAGCGGCTGTGCCCCTTTTCCTGTCCTGGGGGGCCGTTGCAGCCCACAGGTGCTGGGAACCTCCATCGGACCTCTGGACAGAGCTCCCAGGCAAGCCCCGACACCCACTGGGAGGACAGGTACAGGACTCGGTCATAGCAAGGTCACCATGGGCCAGAATAGGACCTGGCTCCTCCAATTGCCTGCTCCTCTCGGACACTCCTCTTCGGCTCCCACTTCCTCCTTGGCCTCCCCCCAAGATTCTCTCCTCCTGAAACCCCCTTCTTGGGCCCCCCTCCTCCTGGAACCCCCCTTCCTGGGACCACCCCCTCCTGACTCCCTCACCTGGCTCTCCCCCCCAACCCATCCCCAGTTTCCTGGCCCTGCCCCCACCCTGCGGGAGGGGTCGTTCCCACCAGCCCCACCCAGCCGGCTCTCCTGGTGCCCCCTGCACCCTCTGGCGTGCTATTCAGAGCGGCCTGCCAGGCTGTGTCCTGTTCCAACCCGGGCCTCTCTCTGCCCAGCTTCCTCGGTCACGTGCACATCCCAGAAGTCCCCTCCTGGTCAACGTCTTGGTGGAGCAGCGAGATGTGCAGTGACAAGTCTCAGGACTGGCCAGGTACACAGCACCTGCGTGGCCAGTGGTGGCCCTGCAGCCAGCCACCATCCCAGGAGACACACAGACTTGCCTGTTTATTGAACTCTGCTCAGACTGGTCCAGCACCTGGAGGCTGGGGAGCAGGCTCCAGGCAGGGTTCCAAATGTACAGTGGATGGGGGGCTGTGGCAAGGGGAAATAGTCTCAGAGAGTCAGGGGAAAGAATCTGGGGCAGCAGCCAGTGAGGTGCTGCGACATGGGTTGTGGTGGATGGTTGACGAGCATTATGGGTTTTTCCCCCACAGGGAGGATTGGAGCTGGAAACAGGGGCTAATGTCCCATGAGACACCCACATGGGGCTGGGATAAAGGGCCGAGGGGGAGATACCCCTGTCTATTGCCTCCCTGCCCCCACTATAAACAGCAGGTGCCAGCGGGGAGGGGAGTTGGGAGCTTCGCTAAAAACAGCCCTGTCCAGACCTAGCAGCTGTGCCCAGCCAGTCACACGGTCCGGCTCGAATTAGAATGCCCCACCCTGGCAGGTGGGCCACCCAGGAGTCACCCAGCTTGCCATCGCTTCTCTGCCACTGAGCGTGACAGAGGGCAGGTGCTATGACAAAGCTGTGTCGACCTGAGGCCCCTGGAGACCATGTGACTGGGCCACTGAGGTGGCCACTCTGGGGCATACTTCACTGTAGGATGTGGCCCGCTGTGGTCCGGGGCACACAGACAGGCCCAGCCGCCCTGATGCAGGATTGAACTGTGAACAGAGACCCTCTACTCACTTCCCTCCACCCCAGTGACTTCCCACTGGGCAGTTACAGACCAAGGCTATAGGAACAGCGCCTTATTGCAGGGCCCGCCCGCTGCCCAGTCTCTAGGGACCTGGGCACACCTCAGCCTTCACTGTAGCCAGGATGGCCCTGGGGAAGCCTACCAACCTCAAGAGAATGGATGCGGGGCAGAGCTGGGTGAGCACTGTGAGAGGGCAGGAGCCTGGCCACCTTGAGGGAGCCCTCAGGTGAGACAGCTCCGCCATGGACGAGGGTGGGCACTGCGGGTGCCCTGTGGGAGTCGGGCCCTGCTGTCCCCACCTCTCTGTGCCCCGGGAAGCCACAGACACCCCACTAAGGGGGCACCCCTTGATGTCACCCTGTCTTCTCTTCCCCTGGAAGGAGCTCAAGCAGCCTGTGTGCTCACGGCCACTCCCTTCTCCACCTGTCCCCTGGCTTCTGACCCCACCACTGTGTGACCATGAGGACACTGGCTGGGGGGTGGGGCAGGCAAAGACCACCACAGGAGGCCGGGGGGCCTGTCCCCAGGGCCCTGACCATCTGACGGCGGGTGTAAGGTGGGATGGCCACCGACTACAGGGTCACGGAAGTTGAGCCTGGACAGGGAGAGGCCCTCCACACGCCCACATGCTCCCCGTCTGCCACCAGTTACTACAGGGGAAGATGAGGGGCTGGAACCCTCACAGCATGCCCCCCCAAGTTCACAGTGACCGCATCCCCCAGCTTCAGAAAACAACTTGGACAGGGGCCAGACATGCTCTTTATTGTGGAAGGTGCCTGCTACTCCCCGAGTCCTTGCAGTCCTGGGGATGCACACAGTCCTGGAGGGGACAGGGACTGGGCTCGGGCAGGCGCCCCTTGATGGGCAAGGCAGAGAACAAGGGCTACTCACAGCCCCTCTGGCTGGATGGACACTTCTTGTCCCCGGGCCGAGAGGCCAGGCCCTGAGAAGGCCCAGTGATTAATGATCTCGCCCCCTCTGGTGGCCAAGGCAGTAACTGCAGGCGGACCCCTTCTGTGGTAAGGACAGTCCCAGGCCGGGCAGCAAAGACAGAACCCCTCCACCCTGGGGTGAGTGTACCAGAATGGAGTCCCCCAGCTGCCCACGGCACTGCCAGGCAGCCCGACTCTGCCAAGGCCACCATCAGGTTCTGGAGCCTCCATCAACCCACCCACCTCGGCAGCAGGACTCAAAAGGAACCACACTTCAGGGGGACCGCCTCTACTACAGCTGGGCGGAAAGAGGTGGGCTATGGGGGCTGGGGTCCCCAAGGAGGGCTCTCCCTGGCTCCCACGGTCTCAGGAGCCCTATGCTCAAGAGCCCAGTCTCAGAAGCGGGATGCTGAGTGTCCCCGGAGCCACAGGGATGCATGGCTAGGGCGGGGCGCCCAGGTGCGAGGTGCCTGCAGCTGGGAGCCATGGACATGCAGGGTGCAGGCTACTTCCAGGGGCCAGGGCGGTGAGGGCATTGGGCAGTTGGTGCCTGCCGGAGCCCTGGCTGCTAGGCTCCCAGAAGGCTGCGGCTGGCATCGGGCAGTTGGTGTCTGCAGAGGAGGCCCCAGCGGGATAAGGCACTGAATTCTGGTGCCCGGTGGCCCCTCAGCAGCAAGTCCTGTCTGCAGCTGGACGAGGCAGCCCCTGGCCTCTCACTTGGCTTTGGGCTTGGGAGGGACTTTCTGCCTGGGGCCTGTGGGGGAAGAGGACATTGTCAGGAACAGCCTGGCCCCTCAGCAGCGACCTATCCCATCATCCTCCCTGTGGGCTCCTGGGGCCACACTCAGCATGGGTAGGTGTCTGATGACCCTGGCAGGTTGCTCCTGTCCAGGCTGGCCTCGTAGGACCTGGCAAGGCATGCCTGTTGCTCTTTCAGAGAGAGGATGCCTGTGGTTCCCCTCCTGCTGTCTGGGGCCTGCTGGCTCTCCGAGCTGACAGTGTCTGCGTCAGCCTCACCCTTGTGCTCTCCGTGGATCCATGCTGCTGGCTCCCATGGATTTGGGGAGAGGTTCTTCACTCCCACCACCACCCTTGTCTGTCTTGTTCTCACTCTTCAGGGGTGCGGACACCATGGTGCTGTACCCACAGCTGCCCAGATGGTCCCAGGCCCTCCCCACTGGCTCTGCAGCCCTGGCTGGCCTGCTGTCAACCCGTCTGCCCACTTGGCCCCTTGTGCTCTGGCCCAGGTGCCCTCGCTTCACTAGTTCTCCCCAATGCCCCATCCTCAGGTCACCCCAGTATGTCCTGGGCAGATTGAGGTTTGAGAATCACCAATCACTGGGGATGGGCAAGAAGGCACTGTGACCCCAAGTCACTCAAATGACGCACTTCATGACTGTCCCCATGAAGGGGTGGGAAACGGCCAGGGCGCATGGGGCAGGGTAGCAGGTTCCTGGTAGGCTGGGAACAATGCTCTGTACCAGGAAAGGACATGTTTAAAGGATGGGGTGGGGTCCATCAAGGGCACAGGGCAGCCAGTCCAGAGGGCACCTTGCTACTGGGGTCACCAGTCCTGTCAGGAACTGTAAAATTTGAAAAGAGGCTCTGATTCTGTGGGACAGTGCTGCGCATCTGGGAGGGGGCAGACGCCAGCCAGGCTGCAGCAGGGTCTGATACGGTGCAAACTGTGAACTGCACATCACAGTCTGGTAAGCAAGGCAAGCACCATGTTCACCTGTGCACACTGCGGCTGACACAGAACTGCTGCTAAGAGCTGCAAAGGGGAGCAAGGGACACTTGCGGGGAGGAGGGCACCTTCCAGATCTGCCTGGCTACCACGCACTTCATAACTGCGAAGCGGGTAAGTGCTGGCTCAGACAGAAATGCTGCAAACACCCCACCGCCACAGTCGGTCAGCACTGCCAACTACAAGGGCACCCAGGGGCTGTGGGTTCTGGGGACACGGCACCCTGACACTCAACTCCTGCCCAGATGCTCAACCTGCACCCTGTCAGGAGTGACAGGATAAGACAAAGGAAGGTGTCTTCGGAATGTCTGTGTCTGCCTTGAGCACGCTGCTCTTTGAAAGAACGGCCTGGGTGATCAGGGCAACAGCGGCAGCTTGAGAAGGGAAGTGAGACGCTGGGGGGAGGGAGTTTGCGGTGACAGAAACGGAGCGAGAACAGGTGCAGTGTCCCTGAATGTACATGTGGAGAGCCGGGTGGCACAGTGGGTAAGCGCCACATCTGCTCACCAGAAGGTCAACAGTTCTGGCGTTCCCTGGGAGCTCTGCGGGCAGTTCTGCTCTGTCCTATGGGGTTGCTGGGATATTCGATGGCGGTGGGTTTGTGTTTTGCGTTTTTTATTGGAAGGTACACGCAGACACTGTTCAAATGGTATATGTTCTATTGTGTATCTTTTCACCAAAAAGAACACAAGAAAAAAGATCTACCCGGAAAAAAAGTTCATGCCATAAGGACAAAAAGTGGCTGGGGACTGTCCCAGAATGTGTGAGGCCAGCATGTCAAGACAGCCAACTGCCACGTGTGATGCTGGGTGGGATTGCAGGTCCAAAGAGCAACTCCTACAGCTAGCACTGTGGCATTGGCAGGGGACGCGTGTCGGGAAGTGAGGTATCAGTGTGGTCTCCTGGGTGGGCTCGCCACCTGAGGTCACACAGGAGAATGGTCTCAGTCCCAGGAAGGAAAGCGAAATCAGCTGCCCCAGGGTCGGTGCGGACCCAAAATGCAGCTGCCCTGCAGCCTTTCAATGGTGGCTTTCTGGACACCGACAGCCAGACCTTTCTTCGTAGTGCCTCTGAGTAGGCGTGACCTCCCGGCTCTTGGCTAGCAGCCAAGTGCGCTAAGTGGGTGCCTGTTCTTAGGGGATCTGCTGACAGATTTGGGGGTGAAGTGTCATCATGTCTAAGCCAAATATTTCAGCGAGTGGGAGAGAGGGAGACACAGAAGTGACAAGTTAACAAGCTGTGAGCTGTGGGGAAGGCAAGCGGGCTCACAAGGCTTCTGCAATTTCCCAGTTGATTTGGGGAGGGGGCTGGGATTCCTCCCTCTTGCTCTTGGCCACCCAGGATGGCAAGGCCAGAAATGAGGGTGGGAGGACGACAGTGGCAGGGGACTGAGGCCACACTGGCTGCCCAGGAGCAGAGCGTGGCACTGCACTGGATAGGTCTACCTCCCCCCAGCAGTGACAGACATGTCTCAGCTCTCCTGTCCCCAGATGGCACTGCCCACCCCAACATACCTCGGGGCAGCAGGCCCAAAGGTCCAACCCAGCCCTCTGAAGAAAATGTGCATGAGCTGGTCTTTCTCGCCACAGAGCCAGCTCTGGGCAACCAGCAGCCCCACACAGCGGGCCGAGAAGCTTGTGATGGGCAGGGCCACTGGGACTAGGGGACAGACATCCCTCCCGCATATGGTGGGCAGGCGCCTGGCCCCCTGATCATCTCTGTTCCGCATCAGTGACCCCTGCCCCACAATCCTGCCCTTAGGCAGAGGTCCCATCTGCCTGGTGCTATCCCTGGGAGCCTTACCTAAACAGACCCCTCACAGTCCCAAGCCCTGGCTGGTGGGGGAGGAGGCTGCCCCAGCTCCCAAAGGGGCTTTGGCCTGCTTGGCCCTGGCACTGACGGCCCTGGGGACTGTGCCTGGCCCTCACGGCCCTGGGCATTTGTATGACCAGCATAGGGGAGAGCTGGGACCCAGGAAGTGTCCACCCTCAGAAGCAGAGATCAGTAAAGCTAAAGGGTTAGTCAGACTACTGTTGGGGCTGCAGATGTCATGCACAAGAGGAACAACCTCAGACTGTCCTGCTAGCCCAGCCTCTGCCCCACTGAGGCCCCTTTGGTCTGGCTGGCCATTTCGGAGGCCATGTCTTGCCCCAGTGAAGACACCAGGTAAGCAAGGTTGGACAACTCAGGCCTATCTGCAGAGGTCAGGGGCAGGGAGGGTCCCACCAGCAGCCACCGAGAGGCAGGGATGTCTGCGGACTCGCCCAGTAGGTTGGACGGAAGCTGGGGTTAGTGTCCAGGAGGGGCTGGCCGCCACCACCGCTGCCACCGTTAGCACATGGGAAGCCCAGGCTGCATACGTACCTCACTGCAGTGTACAGAACCTTTGGGGTTTATTATCGTCAGAATCGGGGGCAAACTCTGCTTTCAAACAAGAAAAGCACACTCAACGGCCAGCCACACACAGGCAGCCCTAGACTCAGAGGGGGATGGGCTGGCCATGATGGGTGCCACAGGATGTAGGGCAGAAAGGTACTGTGCAGCCCAGGGACCTGGTGCCCGGAGGCCCACCTGCCGCCCCCTGGCATGAGGGCAGAAGTTGGAGGTTAAAAAGCACAAGTCTGTGGGTACCTCCCCCGCCTCTGGCTGCCCTGCCTATGTGGACTCTGCTGCCTCCTCTCCTGCTGGACAAGGGGACGCACCCCGAACCAGCCATCTCTCGTCTGGCACCAGTCAGGTCTGCAGTGCCCGAGGGGGAGGGGCAGGAGCTGACAGCTGGCGCAGGGAGGCAGGTGTCCCTAGCCCTGGTGATGCACCCACCTGGCACCCCTGCTCTGGGAGGGGGAAGCCCCATTACCTTCCTGACTCCTGGCGAGGCGCTTCTTCCTTCTCCTGCCCGTCCCCTTGGTGCTCCGAGCCCGAGCCCTTGGCAGGCTGCCGGATCCTGAGGAGTCTGTCACTGCCTCCTCAGAGAAGGACCTGTCCAGCGATGTGTCCAGTGCAGACTCTGGGGCCATGTCCTCCTCGTCCCCTTCCCCGCTGGGGCCTGCAGCCTGGAAGCCGCTGCTGAGTGCAAAGGTGCTGGCGCTCCCTGACCCCGCACTGCTGCCATCGGCCTCAGCCTGGCAGGTGCCCTGCAGGGCGGTGGGCTCTGCGGTCTCTTGGCCTGAATCTGTGGTGCCGAGGGGCTTCTCTCCAAAGAACTTGAGGGGCTTCAAGGCCTGAGACTCTCCCAACACTACTGGCCAGGGCCCTGCTGAAGGCTGGGGGCCCTGGGGGTCCTCCATGCCCAGGGAATCACTGGCATCCATGTACCAGGAAGAGCGCCGCTCTGGGGGCGCAGGACTGCCCACATTGCCAGTGGGGTGTGGGTGGGGTGGGACGGCATCCTCCAGGTCCAAGCCCTGGGACTTGCCAGGGGCCAGTTCCGAGGTGGGGCAGCTGGGGCCTCCAGGGGGGAGGCCGGCCGCTGCTGTGGATGGAGGGGTGAGTCAGTAGAGGGCATGAGAGGCTGGGCAAGTCCCAGAGTCAAAAGAGAGGCTCTGTCTGGGTTCTGCCCAACTCAACCAGCTTCTCAGGACCCCTTTCAGGAAGCCCTCCTAGGGGCTCAGCCTCCTGGGACGTTTTGGAGCTCTCGTGACAGCAGCATGCATTCCCATGGGGTGAACAGAGCCTCAGTCAGGGTCAGCGCACAGCATAGGAAGCGGGAGGCATGGAACCCACCTCCCCACAGTCTGAGGCTCCTCTGAGCTGCTATGTCCACCTAGAACAGCACCCCACCCTGCCACCCCTGTGGTTAGCGACAGTTCCTCCTCAGCACATGTGCAGAAGGTACCCATGTGTCCTCTCTGCTGGAGCCTGCATCTCAGGCCCAGAGTGGAGGGTGTGGTCAGGGAGGGCTCCCCGGAGGAAAGGGTGGTGCTGCACTGGCAAGCACAGTGGTAGCAGAGGGTCTCACCGGGCTTCTGGTTCTTTGCTGGGTCTGCTGCAGCCTTAGTGCCGTCTTCCAGGTCCGCCCGGCCGCGAGCTGTCTTCCGCAGCCGGAACCCTTTCCTGATGTCAGCCAGCAGGGCATCGATAACGCACACCTCCTCCTGCCGCCCTGCGCCCCTCCTGACTGAGAAGGCCCAAGACTCTCATGGACGCCCCTCGTGAGGTCTCCAGAGCCTGCCCGGTGGTCCCAGGCAGGATCCTTCAAAGGGACACAGCTAGGGGTGGTGTGGGACCTGCTAGACGGAGACGGGACTGGCCGGACAAACAGCAGGGCAGCCTCACCACGGACCCGCGTCTGTCCCCTACTCCACATTCACCTCTGCCCCCTCCAGTCCTGCTGTGCTCACCAGGCTTCCCATCCCCGCCCCGCTGCCTCTGCGCTTCCTCCTCGGCCAGCTGCTTCTTCCTCCTCTCAGCCTTGGCCGCCTGCTCTTTCCGCTCCTTGTTCTCCTGCAGGGAGTCGGGGAGTTGGGGGTCAAGGCACTGAGCCCACACCTGGCCTGGCGCCCTCAGCGCTGCAGCCAGGGGAATGCTGGGCAGGAGGATGGGGCCACGGGACTGCCTCTCTTGGCCCTGGGGACCAAGTGTGGCTTGTGCCTGTGTGTGGCAGTTCAGGGCCCTGGGGCTGCTGCCCGGGGCAGGTCTGAGGGCCCTAGGACCCACCTGGCATCTGCACCCTGCCCTGACCCACTCCCAGCACCCACCTTCAAGGCCCGGAGGAAGAGATCCCGGAAGCTCTTCATGGTGTTGAGCGTGTCCTCCAGGGACAGCTGCTGTGCGTCCTCACACAGGTAGTTGGCCAGCTCCAGCTTCTTCCGATCGATGGCTTCAAATGTCTTGTCCAGTGCCTGGCAGGCCGCGATGCTCACCTAGGGGCACAGGACAGTCACAGCCCTGCGTGGGCTTTGTAGTGGGCACTCCCAGCCACCCAGGAGACCCCCAGACCGGACCCCCTGGCCGGGCCTCACACCCGCACTGCCCTGCTTGCAAGAGCAAGAGCCACAGGTGGTGACCTTGCAGCCCAGTACCACACCTGGGGTGCCAGAGCCCCCAGATCAGACACAGGCCCTGGCCCTGAGCCCCGGGAACCACCTTCAAGGCCCCCCCAGGCCTCGCCACTCACCCCAGCTCTGGCTAACTCCAGGGCTGAGGAAAGATCCGACACTGAAGGGCCCCTGGCTCCCCGCTTCTCCACACCCGCCCTTGCTTGCCTGCAGGCGCTCAGCGTACTGCTCCTGGACCTCGGGGATGGCAGCCAGCACCTTCTGCTGGGTCTCCAGAAGCTTCCTCAGGTTGGAGCTGACCTCTGAGCGGATGGCCTCAAGGTGGATCCTGAAAGGTGGGGGTGGGGTGGGGTCAGGGAGCAGGAGTGTGCGGGCTGGCAGGGGTGGCCGGGCACCCCATGCTTCTACAGACATAGGCCCGGGACCCTCAGGGCACATGGTCACAGGCTTCCACAAAGTGCCCCAGAGACCTGTGGTGGACAGGCTTTAAGGGCCTCAGAGGGGCAGTCAGTCGGCGACAAGGCGGTTATCCCAGAGGCCTGCGCCCCATGGCCCTCCCCACCCCATGCATGGCACCCGGGGAGCGCTTGTGCAGAGGGCCCCCTACAGCTGCCCCTAGAGGGCCTACAATCCTAGGATGTGACCCCATTCCTCTGGCCCTGGGTTTCCTGTCTAAACGAGGGTGGTTGGCTTCCTCAAAGGCTTCCCAGGAGGACTGAGGCTCAGAGAGATGATGGGTCGGACTCCCTGCCAGGGCTGGCCTGTCATCCTGTGCGCTAGGTCTCCCCAAGGTGTACCCCAAAGGGAAGGGGCGTGTCACTGTGCAGGAACTTGGTGAGACCCAGCCTGGCCACCCTCCAGGGGCCTGGGGAGCCGAGGGGGCAGAGCTGTCGGGCTGGCCCAGTGCCTACCCCGCTGCCTGGGAGACTTGTTCCAGATCCCGGGGCAGCTGCAGGAGGTCCGGGTGGCTCTGTTCCACCTCCTACAACAATGTCCCCAGTGAGGCTAGAGGGTACCTGGGGCATCCCAGCAGCCCCCATCTACCCTGCGGGCCTCTGAGTCCTTCCTCGGGGCCTGTCCATGACGTCCTGACTTTTCGTAGAGACTGCCTTCACCAGCCTGAGCATGACGGCTGGACGGTCACCAGAGCAGAGCAGAGTGGGCTCCGCAGAGGCACAGCAGAAGCATAGGACACAGTCCTGGGGGTAGGCGGGGAAGGACGCCCACGAGGAGAGGTAGAATAAGGCCGAGGCAGGCTTATGAGGGAGGGCTCCGGGGCCGCAGAGCGTCCTTCAGGTGTGCCCTCCAGCGTCCAGTCCGGCGGTTCAGGGCGCCCAGTCCCGCCCACCTCCAGGTCCAATGTCACAGCCTCCTCTTCAGCCCCGCCCACCGCGCCCGACCCCGCCCACCGCGCCCGACCCCGCCCACCGCGCCCGACCCCGCCCACCGCGCCCGACCCCGCCCACCGCGCCCGACCCCGCCCACCTCCAGCACGTGGTGCAGCAGCGTCACGCGACTCTGGTTCGCCTTGGTCTCTGTGAGCTTCAGCAACGTGTTGATCTTGAAGCCGTCGGCGTTACCCGTGTGGCTGCCCTGCGCACGGAGGGCCAGAGTCAGCCCGTGGTCCCTGGGCAGGCTAGCGGGGTGCTGTGGGGCGCGTGGGCGCATCCCGGACTCACGTAATTGAGGAAGTTACCGATCTTGAGGATCAGTTGGCAGAAGACCGGCAGCTGGTGGCTGGTGAGCAGACCTGGGGGAGGGAGGGGGTCCAGCCTGCTTGTCCCTATACCGTAGAAGGAACCAGCTTTCCTTCATCCCGTCCTCCGGACCCTGCTCCCTAGGCTCAGCTCACCATAGGCAGAGACACCAGGCAGAGCCTTGGGTGACTCTCCCCGACACACCCCACCACAATTCCAGAGGGCACAGTGGCCACTGCCCCATCCTGTGGGTGGGTACTGAGAAGGTTCTGGAACCCTTGGTGTCCCATGGTGCTCCGCTGTGGCCAAGATGAGGTCCCCTGGGGGGGCCTGCTCACATCCCCACCCCGCACATCCCAGTCCCCATTCAGAATGGCGGGCCTCAGAGTTGGGCATCTCCCCACAGGGCCCAGGTTCCCCCCCACCTGCCCACTTACTTTCGCAGGCAGCTAGCACGAGCTGGGCCTTGGGCTGCGCCATGTCCAGCACGACGGCTGTCCCCTCACACAGCAGCATGCACTCGAGCCGCAGCTGGTAGCTGAGGGAGTGAGCAGGAGTCAGGGGCTCCTGCAGGCAGGCTGCTGGCTTCCTGCCCCACACCTGCTCTGGAGGTGCGGGGGGAGACCCCCCTGCTAGTCAGTCCTTGTTCCACAGGCAGTCCTGGACTGCACCCCAGAGCAGCTGGTGTGGTTGGGCTAGTGTGGGGCTGGAGGGTATCTCAGTCAAGCCCCCAGCTGTGGGACGGCCCTCCCTGTTAGAACAGGTGGGAGTTGGGCAAGGGGACCATGTCATCTCCAGAGTCACCAGCAGGACCTCTTGCAAAGCTCCTCTCCGTCTTAGTGGCCTGCATCTGGGTTGCTAGGCTTACCTGGGAATGCCCAGCAACAGCAAGTAGAACTGGTCAGCGTTGGCCAGCTTGGCATGATCCTCCTTGAAGGCCTGCAGGTTTTCAGTCTGCAGGAGAGGAGGCCATGGGCTGGGATTCCACTGACACTGTGTGTCTGGCTTCTCCAAGCCCCCTCCCTCAGAAAGTCTTCCCAGACTGCACCAGCAGCCCTGCCGGCTCACTCCAGCTCCCATGAGCCCCTCAGCTGTCCAGATGGCTGTGGAGCAGGGCCTGGGATTCCTATCACCACCCAGCTGGGGGCCCAGGGTGTGGGCTGCACCAGGGAGGGTCTCACTCACTTCATGCTTCTCAGGAAGGAGTTTGAGGAGCTGTTTGAGAACCTCCACATCAAACCTGGTGGTGTTGCCAGCACGGATCATGGCCGCAACCTCCTCATTGGAGCTGGGGGAGGGAGAGTTATAAACTTTCATACTGGGGGCCACTGGTGGAGTCAGCCCTAACTCCACAACACTTCAGCCCTCATGAGGGTTCAGGTCAGGGATGGTGAGGACACAGGCCCACAGAAGGTGTGTGGCCTGCCTGGGGGCACAGTAAATAGGGCACAGGCTGAGTAGCGGGGTGCCCTGCCTCGGCCTCTCCTTCAGGGTTGCTCAGGACCTGTGAGCTTCTGGGAGAGGCCAGCACCCAGAACCCACAGCAGGGAGGGGCTCGGGGGCTGCTTGTGACGGGGGCTGCTTGTGACGGGGGCTGCTTGTGACGGGGGCTTGGGTGCCCTGGGGGGCCACCGAGACAGGGCATCCGCAGCCCTGGAACGGAACATGCATTCCCAAGGCGGCCTCTAGAGGGCGCTGCCACGCCCCAGAGAGGGGCTCTGGCCTGCGGGCAGGAGGCCCCGACGCCACGCACCACTTGAACTGCTTCAGGAAAATGTTCAGGTTCAGGCTCTTCTTGGAGTCCAGGAACGTGACCTGGGAAGACCCCAAGGAACGAGATGTCACCTGCAGGGCAGGCACGTGGCCTCAGGTGACCCGTTCCCACCCAGGCGTGGGTGCCCACCTCCTTGGGCTCCCTCCTGGCAGGGGCGGCCGCTGTCGTTTCCTTCGGCGGGGCCACCGGGAAAGAGAAGAGCCGCTCGATGCTGGAGAAGTCGGGCTCCACCGCCTCTGGGCCCAGGCTACCCAGGGACGCCCACATGGAGTGGCCCTCTGCGGGTGGGGGGCCACTGTCGGGTCACCTCGGCCGAGGTCAGGGCAGGCTGCCCACCCTGGGGTCACTGCTAGGTCTCCCGCACCAGGGGTCGGCCCACTCAGGAAGCCACACGGTAGGTGCCCAATCAGTGCCTGCAGACGGGAGCCCCCGGGTTGCCGGGAGCTGGGGGTGCATGCCAGCATTCGACTGGCAGGTCACACGGCCTGTCCCTCACCCATTGAAGCACCCCAGCTTGCCTGGCTCTGTGGGCGCCTCAGGGACAGAAGTCTGGGCACAGCGGTGCCTCAGAGGTGGCCCTAACCACAGAGGAGCCCAGGCACATGGGCTGGCGGGCACACACTAGCTGTGCAGGCACCACCAGCCACCCTCTGCCCCGCACAGCCCAGAGCCTCACATGGTGGGGAGCCCCGTGGGATGGGGGCCTCGGGTGCTCACCCTGGGCCACACTGGGTGGCAGCTTCTGCCAGTTAAGCTTCTTCATGCGCAGTGTGGGGGCGTTCACCTGCCGGTGCCTGGGCACCCAGGCCGAGCCCAGGCTGTGGTCCACCTGGGCCACAATGGCCTCCTCTGTGCCACCTACTGCTGCTGGGAGTGGGGTCCCGGGAATGCCCGGCAGGGGTGGGGGTGGAGGAGGGCATCCCATGCCCTGGGGTGGTAGGGGTGTTGGAGGGGGAAGTCCAGTGAAGCCAGGTAGTGGGAGGGGTGGAGGTGGTGGTGTGGCCCCAGGGCCTGGCAGGGGTGGTGGAGGTGGTGGAGCAGGTGGAGGGGGACATGTGGCCCCAGGGCCTGGCAGGGGTGGTGGAGGTGGCGGAGCGGGTGGAGGGGGACATGTGGCCCCTGGGCCTGGCAGGGGTGGTGGAGGTGGCGGAGCGGGTGGAGGGGGACATGTGGCCCCTGGGCCTGGCAGGGGTGGTGGTGGGGGTGGAGCAGGACATGTGACCCCTGGGTCTGGCAGGGATGGTGGGGGCAGAGGAGGACACGTGGCCCCCGGGTCCGGCATGGGTGATGGGGTGGGTGGCCGGGGCTCCAGGGCTGCCTGCTGTGGAAATGTGCCCCCGCTCATGTTGGAGGCCTTCGTGTTCTGCAGGCAGGTGGGGGCCACTGCTGGCAGATGGCCCTCTAGGCCCATCATGGGGTCACTCAGGTTCTGATTTAGGCCCAGGTCAGCTTGGACACTCTTATGGGCTTGGTCTATGGGACGAGGCCAGGGCCGCCCCTTGGCAGATAGGAGCCGCTCCGTCACCTCCTCCAGGGTGCACTCTTGGGCTGCAAAGAGGTGGATGGGGTCAGGGGAGAAGTGGTGGGCTGTGGCTGAGAAGGGGACCCCCATGGTCTGAGACCCCTCCCCAAGGCTTGAGGACCTACGGCCTGACGCCGTCCTGCTCACCATCGCTGGCCAGGAGGACAGCCCGGTTGACCAGGCTCTCCAGGGCCTCCCAGAGCAGCTGGCTGGAACGGCTGGCGGGATCCAAGTGCAGGAGCCCCTGCAGGACGGACAGCAGCTGGGCGGACACTGGCGAGTGGCTCACCTGAGCGGGCCAAGTGGGCACAGCACAGGTCAGGGGCTCTCCCTGCCCCAGGGGAGGCTGGCACTGGGGCCTGTGCACCCGCTCTGGGCCTCATGAGGCCCCAGGTGACAAGAAGGTGCAGGCTTAGAGAGGTGAAGTGAAGGTTTCTGGACACGTGGAGGCTGGATCACTGTGTGTGTGTGCAGAGTGTGTAAAGGGTGTGCATATGCATTGGGTGTGCAATGTGTAAAGGGTGTGTGTGTGCAGTGTGTGCATGCAGAGCTGTGTGTGTGTCTATAGGGGTGGGTGCACAGGGTGTGTAAAGTCTGACAATTAAGGGTGTGAACTCATCCTAGAAAAAGTGCTGCACACCTCACTGCTGAGTGTCACTACGGTCACCTTTGGAGGACTCCCCTTGGAAAGCTGTGCACCAACCCCAGCACCTAGTCCACCCTTCCAAGCCATTTTGGGACTCCTTTTCTGGAATGGCCATCACAGCTGTCACTGTATTATCCTTGGTGTCCTGAAGGTCATCAAAATGTGTTTTTAGTTTCAAATCAAAGTCTCTGGGAGCCAGATTAGGTGAATAGGTATGGGATTCTGATACAGTTCTTTATTTAGTGGCCAACAACTCCCCCACAGACAGCTAGACAATTAAGTTCTTGAATTCACTACCGTGCATAACAGCCCTTCCAGAAAGAGTTCCAAAATTGCTCTGAAGGGTGGACGAGGCACTGGCATTGGTGCATAGCTTCCTAAGGTGAGCACTCTGACGGTGACCGTAGTGACATTCAGCAGTGAGGTCTGTAGCACTTAGAGCAATCAAGCTCGCAGACTTAACTGTTGGGTCTCACAAGCTGTTGGTACACCGTGGGGGTGTGTGCGTGTGCAGGGAGCCGATGTGCGTAGAGTGTGTGTGTACACTGCATAGAGGATGTGGGGGTGGGGTGTTTCGTGCACTCAGCGGTCAGCAGCATCCCTTTGCTCCATCTACTCAATGTCGCGAGCTGTGCTTCCCAGCTGGGACAACCTAAAATGTCTCTGACACTGTCACTTGTCCCCAGGGGGCAGAATGGCTTCTGGGTGAGAGCCACTAAGCTTGACCTGGATTTGCACTCAGCCTCCAGGCTTGTCACTGGGTCCCGTGATCCCTGGTGGCAGTCAGCTGTCTGGCCAGTGTGGTCACCTCTGGCCCCTGGAACCCTGCCCTCCATCCGAAGGACAGCCCACCTCCCCCCTAGCTCTGGCTGCACCTCCCTTTGCAGCCCCCCATATCTTGCTGCTCCTGGGACTGTGCCCCAGAACTGACACTGCTGCCCTGGTGGCAGTAGGGGTCAGAGGGGGCAGAGAAGGTGCCGTCCCCAAGTCCCCATGCCAGGCCCACCTTGTGGAAGAGGGAGGCAAAGACTTCCTCATGGCTGCTCAGGTTGATGCCACCGCAGACCCGGAGCAGCTCCTCCTCGTCCTCGGCCTTGGACTCCTCGAAGGCCTCCAGCTGGATCAGCAGGTCCCCATCCTCTGTGTCCCTACAGGGGGAACCGCACAGGCTCAGCCTGCTGCCCCTGCTCACCTAGCCACCCGGCAGACGCACAGTGTGACAGGGAGGGCATGGCAGGATTTCTGCTCCTACTGGCTGGGGTGAGAACCCCAAGAGGGTCTTTGGGCTGGGCCCGGGACTGCTGTGACTAAGCACTGAGATGATGACCTGTGGTCAGAGTCTGTGGCTGACACAGCGCTGAGCTCGATGGCTGGGCCCTGTGGCTGACACGTGGCTGGGCTCTGTGGCCGATGTGTGGCTCTGTGGCTAACCTGTAACCACTCTAACCAGGAAGCAACTGTGCCTTATTCAGGCAAAAGTCTTCAGTCCAAGAAAGTGGTGGGCCCACAGGTTTGACCCTGTGCCCAAGTAGTCGGCCTGGAGGTCACCTGGCTGCACCCAAAGCCCAGAGGCAGGTATGGAGCACGTCTGCACAGTAGGCCCAGCCTGGAAAGGCAACCAGGGTTTCCACCTGGCATACAGTTCCTCTAAAAAAATCCACTGTATCTAAAATCTGCCTTTCATGGGGCTTCTTGTCTATGTTGGTGGCCTGCCCCACCCTGCCACCCCTTCTCCCTCTGGGTTGTCCCGGAATCGCTGTCCCTGTCCTGGGAGGTGCTGCTGGGAGGAAGCACTGACCCCGAAGTGGACATGGCATGGGCGGGGCTAAGCACAGGGGACTCACCGCAGTCTGGTCAGGACATCCAGCAGCTGCAGCCCTGGGGAGGGTGGCCATCAGGGGGCTGGAGGTGGCCTCTGGACAGCCCCACCCCACCCATTCCCCTGAGCCTGGGGCAGGACAAGGGCGGGGGACACTTGGCCCAGGTCCCTACCTTGAGGAGGCACTTGGGGATGTCCCTTAGTGGGACTCAGAGCCCTGTCCTTCACTGTCCAGTTGGCCTCTCAACTGGAGACCCTCCAGAGCTTTGGAGCCTGGGCCTGAGGCCCCATGGCCAGGAGAGTGGGGTTCTGGGGGGGTGCCAAGCTGGCTGTGCTCCCTGCTTCCCGCACGATGCGGCTGGCTGGGTGGGTGCTGGCTGGGTGGGCGCTGGCTGGGGGGCGCTGGCTGGGTGGGCGCTGGCTGGGGGGCGCTGGCTGGGTGGGCGCTGGCTGGGGGGCGCTGGCTGGGTGGGCGCTGGCTGGGGGGCAGTTACCGATAAACTCATTCCGCAGCTGGCTGCGGGTTCGGAGGTCCTCGGGGCCGAGGATGAGGGCGTTGATGACACTGAGCAGGGTGACTACGTAGGGGATGTTGTCACTGCTGGCGAGCTCGCTCATGATGATGCTGAAGCGGTACTGCTGGCTACACACCGTCTGAGGGTACCTCGAGGTCAGTCTGTGTCCCCAGCTGCCCCGGCCCCGTGCCTCCTCTGCCATGCCTACCGTGCAGTGGTCAGGACTGTCACCAGCCTTCCTGTCCCTGCCCTACCCATGCTCACCTTGTAGTGGTCCAGGGCATCCAGGGTCAGGGTGTGGCCCTCGGGGGAGCAGATGCACAGGGCAGCCAGCAGCTCAAACACCTGCTTCTTGACCATCACGTTGGATGTGTCCAGAGCTGTGGCGGGTGGGACACTCGGGTGGCCATGTGCACTGGGGACCCCTGTGGCTGCCCCCTCCTCATGTCTGCCTCCTGGTCTGAATGCCCCACCCTTCAGCCTGGCAGGTGGACACCAGGGGGCACTCTGCCCCCTCCACTGTCCACACTCGGGCTGGGCCCCCAGGCCACAGAGCAGCCTCCTGTGTGGAGGTGGTAGAGGCAGGGGCCGCCCCAGCCACCCCAGGGCTCAGGGCACAGGGGCCCGCTGACTGGGCACCTCCTTGCTGCTGGCTGGGGCCACGACGCACACGAGCACGTGTTCTGGGTATAAGCCCAACCCTCTCCTACCAACCCAGCGGCCCTGTCACTGTGACTACCCCTGCCTGAATACCTCGGCCCACAAGCCCTGCCACCCACTGCTCCCTGAGCAGGAACAGTTTGGAGTGTGCTGGCTGATCCTGCTGAAAACAAGTCTCAAAGGACTCTGCTGAAGGCCACAGCCATGCCTGAGCTGTGGGGGTGTGCATCCAGCTCCTGGGACTGAGAAATGGGCCAGCTTCTGGCTTGCTCTCTTGCCTCCACTCCAGACTGGACAACCCCAGGGCCTCACAGCCCAGTAGAGAGGGCACACAGGGACCCTCCTGGGATCCCTCCCAAGGGCTCAGGATGTACAAGGTGCCAGGGACTCTGGGCGCAGCCTGGGGGAGCTTCCTGGAGGAGGTGGCAATGAACAACACATACAGGGTAAGCTGTGCAAGAGGTGAGGCAGGGCCGGAGTGGGGCACAGGTAGGAGGGGGTGCTGGGGAAGGTGCCCTGAAGGCTGAGAACAACACTGTCGCCTGGTATGGGCCTGCTTTAAAGGGCAGGGCAACCCAGGAGCCTCTAGTTGCCATGGTGTGGGGTGTGGATAAGGGGCTGCAGGTCAAGGCTGCAGGGACCATGGAGGAGGTGGGGTGTGTGTGTTGGGGAGGCAGGACAGTCACAGACCAAAAGAAAACCAATTCCACTGCCGTGGACTTACAGTGACCATACAGGACAGAGCGGAACTGCCCTACGGAGTTTCCAAAGACCACCTTGGGATTCAAACTGCTGACCTCCAGGTTAGCAGCATGTAACCACTGTGCCACCAGCACTCCCACGGGCAGTCACGGGTCAGGGGCAAAGGAAACAGCCAGGACATGGGCAGAGGGCTCAGGCTGGGAGACAGACGAGCGGTGAGCTTCCGGGAAGAAGATGCCTCCTCCAAGAAGTCTTCCCTGCCTGCCCCGGGCTGAGCCCACTCCACCTCTGCACTGCAGCCCCCCTCGAGCCTTTTCAGCCCGTGGCCCACCCCTGCGACCCTGAGATCAGTCGTGGCTGCACTCACCCTGGGACAGCTGGCGCACGTAGCCCTGGTTGCTGAGGATGTACTCGAGGCCCTGGCGCGAGTTCAGGACGGCGCGCACGCAGCTGACGCAGGTGAGCTGCAGCAGGGCGTCGGCGATGCGCGCCACGCCGCGCCCAGACAGCCGCGCCAGGGCCTCCAGCAGCAGGTCCAGGCCGCTCTGCTCCAGGAACTGCACCATCCAGCTGCCGTCGCTGCTCTCCAGGCGCTTGCGCAGGCCCGAGTAGTTGACCACCGATGGCATCTGCAGCAGGCGGATGCAGAGCTCCGGGTCTGCGTTCTCCAGGTTGGCCTCGGTGGGGTCCGAGTCCTGTGGCCCCAGCTTCTCCTTGAGGGCCGTCCACCTGCGCTGGGCGCCTTCCTTCACCGACATCTTGCCGAACTGCAGGGACAAGCAGACAGAGCCATCGATGGCCCCCAGGGTGACACCCAGGCCCAGCGCCTCCAGACTTGGTTCTGCTGGTTTTCCTGCCTCGGTTTCCCCTCCTGCCAGCCCACTTTCCAGGGGTTCACCTGCCCTGGGTGGTGCAGGCAGTGAAGGGGCTGCTAACTGAGGGGCTGGAGGTTCAGATCTGCCCAGGGGCTCCTAGGAAGGCAGGCCTGGCGATGGAAAGGTCGGCTCTTTGGAACCCTATGGGGTGCTGGGGATTCACTGGTCCCTGCCACTCTGGCTTTTCACAGCTGCCCCCAGTTAGTCACCACAGCAACCCCTGGAGGCAGGCAGGGACATCTCCGCTGTGGTCACCCTCTGCAGGAGGCCTGGGAGCCAGCAGAGGAGGATGAGGGCAGAAAGGAAGACTGCCTGTGGCTGAAATGGACCTCTTACTGTCCCAGAAGAGGGGATATGGACCTGCCTGCAGCACCCAGGGGCCACCTTTGGGTGGCTGCACGGGACAAGGACACCACAGGCCTGTGGTGACCCTGCATGAAGCTGGTGTCTCTGAAATCTCAGGCCGCTCCCCCTGCTGCCATGACCGGGCCTGGAGGGGTGCGTGCTGGTCCCTTGCTGGGGCTGCCCACAGCCCGAGGAATGCTGGCCCGCTCCCAGACCAGGACGGAGGAGGAGCAAGTCATGGGGAAGACCAGGGCCTTCTCTGGGCTCCTCTGTCCAGCTCGGGGTGGCCACTGGGCCAATGTCCCCCAGGTCTTCCTTGCCTGGAGTGCTAGCAAGTCATTACAGCCCCTCTGAGACAACAGCCCCTCATTAACCCTCTTTGCAAAGTGGGACATCCGGCTGCAGGAGTCGGGGCATGCTGCTGTTGGGGGCAAGTGTGACTGTGGGGTGTGACTGTGTGTATGGCTGCAGAGCCAGGGCTACCTCTGGCCCGGGATGGGGGTTCTGCCTCTGCCGTCATCCAAGACCCTCTCCCAGGGACCCAGCCTGAGGCCAGGGAGGCCATACCGGCTGCTGCTGGGACCCCGCAGGCCAGGACACTGTCCGACTGTAGTCCCAGGGGATGGCCTCAGAGGTCAGGGCCTCCCAGGCTCTCCTGCGACCATGTATGGCTTGGGTCTTATATTTAGTGTCTGGGAACGGCTGCGTGGGGCCCCGGCAGAGGCCTGGGGAGGACATGGCTTCTTCCTGTGTGGTGCTGCAGGCCCGGTCCCCATGCTCCTCACCCCGTCCTCAGCACCACAGCCCCCTACAATCAGGTACCTCATGTCCTGCCTTCACAGACTGGAAACGGAGGTGGAACCCAGAGAGCCGGATCACCTGTCCAAGCTCACACACCCGGAGGGCTGAGCGCGAAGCCCTGCGGCGGGTCCAGAGCCCTCAGGATGCTGGAGCTCCTGAGTAGCCCACTCGGTAAGAGTGGGGGTCTCAGGCCAGGGGGCCACTGAGATCTTGCAGCAGACAGTGCGTGAGAACCCCTGTCCTGGGTGAGGGCCTCGGGGCATCCTCCCTGGAGGTCCCAGCCCCCTCCCCGGGCTGCAGGCAACCCAGCAGCATCAGCCCCTGTCTGCTCTGGGTCCACGCCAGGGCGCCCAGCCCCACCTCCTGTCTCAGTGCCCAGTGTGGCCAGCAGGGTGCTTCCAGGGAGGTGCCATCGAGTCAGTTCCAACTCATAGCGACCCTGTGCACAACAACCAAACACTGCCCGGTCCTGTGCCATGCCCACAATCGTTATGCTTAACGACACCTCTGCCGCCACTGTGTCCACCCGTCTTGCTGAGAGTTGTCCTCTTTTTTGCCCACCCTCTGCTGTACCAGGCAAGGGCCCAGTGGGTGGACAGAGAGGACTTTCAGCCAGGTTTGGACCCTGCTCTGGACAGGTCACTGGTCTTGCCAAGCCTCAGTTTCCTCCTTTGCACCTCTGAATCAGGCTGCAGCTGGGATTATCCTAGGAGACAGTGGACACTCTGTGGACAGTGAGGGGGATACCTGGCACCCAGGGAGCTGTGGTTGTGCAGCGGTTAAAGTGCTCAGCTGCAAACCAGGTCTTTGGTTTGAACCTGCCAGCTGCTTCAGGGGAGACAGATGTCGCTGTCTGCTTCCGTCAAGATCCCACACAGGGTCACTGTGCGTCAGAATCCACCCCACAGCAGCAGGTCTGGGGGCCAGGCAGCCTGGCCCCACCCCCTCACTCCGGCCTTCCTGGCTGTAAATGACACGCCGAGACTGGCCCTCTGGGCCACTCTTCACTCACCCAGACTCGCAAGACCTTCCGGCCACTGGCGTGCGCCCACTGTGGGCTCTGCCTCTCGCTGCTCCCAGCACTCGCCTGGCTCCTCATCCTTGCTGCCCGCTGAGGGCCCAGATGTCAGCCGAGGTCCTGGCCCCTTCCACGTCCCCACGGCCTCTCGGGGTGGGCAGGTCTGCTCCCACCACCACAAAGACCAGCAGACAGGGCTCTGCACACACTCTCATCCACTTAAAAAGACACTGGTTCTGACCCGCCCTTGCCCAGCCCTGCCCCCACTGGCCGGAGTCCTGCCTCCTTGGCACCCGCCCAGGCTACGCATCTGTACCCAAAATGTCCTCTCCAGCCAAGCGCTGGAGCCAAAAGGCAACCTTTCAGAAATAATCGATATTCTTGGGCTTCCTACCCGCTGTTCCCAGAAAGGCCCAGCATAGGCGGCTTGCCGGTCCACACCTCTGCCCCTCTTGGCTCTGCTCCTCGCTCCCTGCCCACCCCCAGTGCCCAGGCCAAGGAACTGGTCCTCTGGAAGATGCCATCTCCGGGGGCAGAGCTGGTCAGCAGGCTGGTTCTGCGGCAGGAGATGGCAGCCCTGCTTGCCAAGGCAGAGCCCCGTGCCTGGCACCCTTGTCCTGGAACTGGCCGCACGGGTCAGTCACGCCCTCCGGACATTGCGGCTCCACTGCGGCCTGTCACGCACGCATGGGGGTCCAGCTGGGTTGGGGAGCTGGGCTGGTGGCTCGAGTGGCTGAAACAGCGCTCAGGCCCTGGAGCCAGAACATCTTTCCAGAAACGTAGGGCGTCACCCGGCTGTGGGGAAAGCTGCTTCCTGGTCCTTGCCCAGCTCAGCGCCACGTGAGTTTGCGCTCAGGGTGGGCGCCCGTCTGTAGTCTGCAGTGACAGCACATAGCTGGAGAGGCCGTGGCATGGAACGGAACCAATCGACACCAGGAAGCACGAGGGGGCCCTTCTGGAAATTCTGCGTTTGTTTCAGCACCGCCCCTGGGGCCGCCCCCGCCAGCCCGCTGAGCCGCGGGCTCTGCTCGGGCCGGACGCCCACCGGGGTCGGGACCGCTGGAGCCGGCGGGGCTCAGGCGCGGCGTGGGCGGGGCCTCGCAGGGGCGGGGCGCCCTGGGCGTGGCCCCCGGGGCGGGGCGGGGCGGGGCTGGCCGCGGCCGCAGGAATTCAGCCCGCCCCGGGGGCCGGAGTGGGTGCGGTGGGGAGGGGACCTGCAGGGACGGAGTGGGCTAGTACTTTGGTCCACCTCCTGGGGGCGCCCAGGCCCCCGTCCGCCTGGCCCAGGAAGCTGGCACCACCATCGGGCGCCCACAGGCCCAGGCAGCCGGGCTGACTCAAGGAAACCACCGCCCCCTGCCTGACAGGTCCCCGAGCTGCGTCTGTGGGCACAAAGCCGACCCTCCCACACCGCAGACCTATTCCTGCTGTGCAGAAAGTGGGCCACAGGGGGCTCCCAGAGCTGGGGTGGCTGCCTGCAGGCCCCGAGCTGCACACTGCCGAGGTCATCAAACCTCTCTGGACCTCAGTGTCTGCATCCATTAAATGGGCACAACCAGTCACTGCCTCACTACTGTACCCTGCAAGTGGGATGACAGTCACTTTTAGAAGGGGCCCAGAGTCCTGAGGACTCTGTCCTGTGTAGGCCCCACTGTTAGGACAGTCCTGGGTGGGAGGTAGGGGTCCCTTGAGAGCCCAGGCTTTCTATCAGGAGGGAGCCGAGCCTTCAGCCTGGCATGCTAGGGGTGCTGCCTTCTGTACCCCAATCCCTGTCAGGGCCAAGGGGCTCTCGAGACCCTCGACACAGCCAGACACAGGCTGGGGTGGGTGTTGGGGGGGGATGTGTCAGGTGACTGGCTAATGTGGTAGGAGGCAGCTCGGGGGTGGCCCTGTCAGCCTCAGGCTGGGCTGGGGTGCTCCTGGGCAGAGAGCACCGAGGGCGGGTGCAAAGGCACGAGCGTGTCTTCCACGAGGTGGGCGGATAACGTGGGATTCTGGAGCCAGGAGACGGGGGCTGCCCGTCTATTTTGAGTCCTCTGTAAGCCCAGATCCCCACAGCCGCCAGCCCCTGGATTTCCGGGACCGTCCCCGCAGCTGCTGGAGCCCCAGGCAGCCCAGGCCCCGCGTGCGTGGGAGTGGCTGGCATCGAGCCTGCCCTCCTGTGACCCCGAGAGTCTTCTCCCTGGCCACCAGCGGTGTGTCGTCTCCCCCCAGGCCCGAGGATGGAATGACTGAAGTCCAGGCCCTGGCCCTGTTGGGAGCAGCATGTGTCCGTCAGAGGGTGGGCCAGGCTGCAGCTGGCCCACACATGAGCTGCCCCATGTGGTGGGACAGCAGCACACCTGGTCAGACCAAGGCATGTGGGCCACAGGAGCCAGGCTGTGACTGGCAGATGCACCTGTGTGGTGGGACAGTACTGTCACTTTCATGATTAGGGAAAAAGAGAGAACAAAGGGACTCAGACCAGCTCCTCCGATGCTCTGGCCATCTGCTCAGGGCACCAGGGGCCGGGGACAAGGCTGGGAGACACTAGACAGGGGGTGGGGGTAGGGCTGCCGAGGCCCTGGGGTCCGCAGGCACCCCTGTACTGGCTCAGCTGACGGGCTGCTGGCCACCGGCAATCAGGCCAGGCTTGGCTTACTAGTCTGTCCCCTGGGGACGTGCTTGCCTGCTGGAGTCCCTACAGGCCCTGCCCCCCGAGAGAAAGCGCCTCTGAGTGCCACAGAGGTGGGCAGGGTGGGATCGGGCAGACAGGGACGGCTTGTGGAGCTGGGGCGGGGGCGCTGTGTGTGCAGCTGGGATTCTGTGAACGGGTGCGGGGTGGTCTCTGAGGCCCTCGGGGCTGGCAGGACAGAAGCAGGCGCCTGCGCTGACAGGCCAGGGCTGGTCCTTCCCTTGGGCTGGGCCCCGCACTGGGCCTCAGTTTCCCCGGGTGCGTAAAGAGCAGGGCCTGGCTGCCTTGGACCTTCTTGGGTTCTGGTCCCCCCACTTGCCCTGGTGGCACTGTTGTGCTGTGGTCCCGGCCGTGCGTCCACTGGCTGAGCTCAGTCTAGTGAGACGCAGGCTTAGTGATGCCACGGGGGTAGGGGGTGGGAAGGGGACCTGCTGGGCCCCGCAGTGAGCAGGCCGACAGCAGGTCTGGGATCAGGGAGGGTCACGCTGGGCCCCAGCCCTCGGCTGCAGCTTCCACGGCTGGGTGTTGGGTGGGAATGTGGCCACAGGAAGCCCTCCAGTGCACCACGGTCCCCCTGTCTCTCCCCCTCCTAAAGCTCCCCATGCAGTCTCCCCAAAAGGCTTCTCCTGGCTGTGGGGCCCTCAGCATTGGCTCCTGCTAGTCCTGGGGGCTTGACTGGAAGCCCCAGGCTGCCCTCAGCAGCTTCCCCTGAAGCTAGGTCCCCTAGGTCTGTCTTGGGCTGTATAAAACCCACACCAAACTCAGTGCCACTGAGCCGATTCCAACTCCTAGTGACCCTACAGGACAGAGTAGAACCGCCCCATGCAGTTTCCAAGGGGGGGCCTGGAGGCTTTGAACTGCCGACCTTCTGGCGAGCAGCTGTCGTGCCTGCCCACCGCGCCACCAAGGCTTCTTGGGCTGTTCAAGTGCCTCACATGTGGACCGGCCCAGGGGCCAGGTAGGGAGGCCCCTTTGCTCCTGGGGCTGCCTGGAACTCACTGTCCAGCTGAGATGCTGGGCTCAGGTCCAGGTTGCTGTGTGTCCTCTGAGCCTTGCTCGGTGTCAGCCCCCTGCCTGGGACACGAGGGAGGCCTGTGGCTGCCCCATGCCCGACCCCCGTAGTGCCCGCCCCCAATGCATGCCCCTCAGGCTACTTCCCCAGAGAGGGAGAACAGAAGCAGGCTGACAGCAAGCGGGGCCACTGTCTGCGCGTCCTGGTGGTGCCGGGGCCGGGGAGGGGGCACTTGGCCCTGGTTGAGACCCCTGACCAGGACGGGGCAGTTCTGACCCCAAGAGCTGGATGGACCTGGCTCTTCCATTGACCAGTGTGTGCCCCTTGGTGACCACAGAACCCTGGGACCTGGTTCCAGATGGGGACAGCCACTCAGTGCCAACTGTACAGCAGGCTGAGCACTCGCTGGCCCCATGACCACCTGTAAAGTGCTGTGCCCGCCAACGCCCCAGCCCCTGCACCCTCAGCTGGGCCACCAGTGCAAGAGGGCCTGTCAGGCCCAACTGGGTCAGCCAGATCAGCAGCGTCAGTGCCAACTGCAGGGTGGCATTCCTCTCTGGGCCCGTGGTTCCCTGCCTGGTGGGCCCTGGGAAGGCGGGGGCCTGCTGTGGACTCTGTGAAGTGGACAAGGTGCTCTGGCCCCATGCCCCTGCCGGGCCCTCCTGGCCCACAGGGCCCCTCCTGGCACACAGGCCCACTGCCTCACTGCCCCCAGGGACGGGCCTCCCATCCCAGTCCTGGGCCTCCGCTCTGCTACAGCTGTCTGTCACTCCTGCAGGTGGCCTCCCCTCCCTGTCAGCCCCAGCAAGGCAGAGCGGGGGGCTGCTGGGCATGGACGCAGCGGGCAGGGGGCAGGCAGAGCCCGTCGAAGGCAGGTCAGATCCCACATTCTGGGGCTGCTTGTGTGGGGGTGTGTGGGCATGTGTGTCCACCTGCGTGTGCATGTGCATGTGTGTACCTATGTGCATGCACATGTGCGTGTACGAGTGTCCCCGTAAGTGTATGTGCATGTGTGCCCGTGTACACGTGTGCATGTGTGTACATGAGTGCATGTATGGGTGTGCCCGTAAGTGCATGTGCCTGTGTGCCTTTGTACGTGTATGCACACGAGCATATGCGCATGTGTGTACACGTGTGCATGCATCTGTGTGTACAGGTGTGCCCGTAAGTGCATGTGCCTGTGTGCCTGTGTACATGTGAATATATGTGCATGTGTGTACATGTGTGCACGCATGTGTGCACACATGGGTGTGCCCGTGACTGTGCATGTGTGCCCATGTGCATGTATGCACATGAGCATATGTGTGCATGCATGTGCGCCTGGCTGTGCATGCATGTGCTCCAGCGCGTGCTCCAAGAAGGCTGAGGAGGAGGCAGTGACGGTGACATAGACAGGTGGGGGTGGCAGCCCTGTGCCCCATAATCCCAGGCTGAGTGAGGAGCAGATGTCTGCCCCCCTGCTGTGTGTAGGTGGCAGTGCTGAGCTGTACTTGCAGTGGAAACGGGGACACGGGGACACCGGGACCGGACGGGAGGGGGGAGGAGGTTGCACACCAAGGCCATGTCACGGGGACTCCACACAAACAGGGAGATCGAGCCACGTCCCAGAGAGCCCAAACAGACAAGGAAACTGAGGCCATGTCCTGGGGACCCTGTGCAGAGAGGGAGATGACCCTGGAACCAGGGCATGGTTGGGTCTGACCTGGGACCCCATCCCTGCCTGGAACTTGATCCATACTGTCCCCCAGGACAGGCAGCAGAGCTGCAGCCTCCGGCCCAGGTCACATTTGTCCCCTCCCACCTGTCCAGGGCTCCCCTAACTGCCTGTCTGCATTGGGAATGGTGACACAGTGAGGGGCTGGGCCCAGCCCACCACAGTTCAGTTGGGAGTTGGAGGCAAAGCAGGACCGTGCCTGGACGGCAGCCAGGGCCAGACCACCCCCACTGTGTCCAGCTGGAGCTGGTGCCGGGCCCCCTCCCTGCCCCGGCCCACCGTGTTCTTGGTTATGCCTTGACGTACCCAGACCAACAGCCCCATCTACACAGTGGGAGGAGAGTTTCAGTGACCTCTCCCAGGCTGAGACACCCCTTGCCTCACTGAGGCCCAGGATAGCAGGCCCGTGGGCAGCCATCGGAGAGCCTGATGGTGGCCAGACACAGGTCCCTCTACCCTGAGCATACCCGACCAGACAGAGTTTTCCTGTCCCAGGCCTGGTGCCTGCTTCCCGAGTTCCTGTGCCACCAGGCTGGCCAGGCAGAGATATCCATCCGCCCACCCACCTGCAGTGCCTGTAGCCATGGGGTGATGATGGGTCCCCCTGAGTCCCAAGTCTGGAACCTCCTGGGTGCCCAGCACGGGCTGAGTGTAGCCCTCCCACAGTGACCAACCCGCTGTTGTCCCGTTGGCTGACTCGTGGGCCCCCCGTGTGCTGGGACAGAACTGGGTTTTCAGTGGCTGACCTTCGGGAAACAGCGCGCCAGACTTTTCTTCCGGGGCACCCCTGGGGGAGGTGACTGAGACACCTAGCCTTTTAGCAAGCAGCAGAGTGCCACACTGTGAGCACGACCAAGGAGTCCTGTGCGCACCATGTGAGCTTTATAAATGCCACCTGTGCAGACGAGTGACACTGGTTCTGTGACCCAGCTGCTTTGTGCCTCAGTTTCCTCTTCTGTCAAATGCATGCTAACTCCAGAGAACCCACTGCACAGGGTGGGAGCTCGTGGACAAGTGTAGGCTGGTCTGGGCTGCACGCAGGCCCGGCCAGGACACTGTGGTCAAGGCAGGCTCTGGGCCCCACTTGGGAATGACCCCTCCCCAGCAACACACCGGCCCCATTTCTGTGCAATCTAGAAGCTGCACGAGGAAGACGAGCCTCCTGACTCGTCCTGGCCCGAATGGAGACACAAGGAACTCTCCTAAGCCACCGTGAGGTCACTAGCCGTAGGCTGACCCACTCCAGCTCAGGCCCCCCCCATGGAGTGTGTGGAGCACACAGCACCCCGCTCACTGGGTGGGCAGGTGGGGCTGCTTCAGCGGAGCCCCGTAGCTGGACCCCGCTCCCACGCCTGCGGCCACTGGGAGGCCCCCACCGCTTCTTAGCACCAGGCTGGGAGCAGCCTCCTGGTCCCTGTCCTTGGCGCCCCCGGGCCGGGCTCCTGCTGCCCAGCTTCCTGAGCCTCCAGCCCCCCCATCTTGTCCCTAGACAGACTTCCCTCTGTTCCCCTGAAACAGCCCAGAGGCCTCTCCGGGTGGCCCTGCCCACTGGGCCACAAGCTGCGGACATTAGTCACCAGCTGTGTGGTGACCCCAGCAGTGCGGGTGTCAGGCCGTGTCCCTCTGACACAGGGGCACTTCACTTGCTATGTCCTCCTCCTCTGGGCATGTGGAAGGGGGAGCCCCAGCACCCCGGGGCAGAGCCCACGCACCGGGGCAGCTCGCCCTGTCCCGTCACCCTTCCCACAGCCCTGACCCTGCTGGCTCCACAGCCTGGAAGACAAAAGTCCCCACAATGGGAACAGACAGGCCTCCCAGGCCCCGGAATGTGGGGTATGCACAATTAGCTCGACAGCCGTCAGCACCTCCACAAAGAGGGGGTGCCCACCTGACGTTAACCCCCGCTCCACAGGAGCCCTGCTGGGAGGGGCTGAGTCCTGAGTCAGGGCACACCCGGTCCCTCCTGTTTTCTGCCGTGATGCCCTTTGTCCAGGCCAGGGGGTGTGGAGCCTGGGCACTGGTCAGCACTCACCTGGCCCTGCGAGGGGCTTCTGTGTCAACGGTGCTGACCTGGTAGGGCTGGGGGTGGTGGGAGACCCCAGGCTCAGGACCCAGAGCCCGGGGCTGAATTCTGCTGCACTAGAGGCTGCAACATCTGCTCCGTGAGGGTCACTTGCCGTGGGTGGATCCCTGGTCCCTAGTGTCCTCCTGAGGGGTTTGGAGCACCTGCACTGGCTTCCTGCCTGCCCCACTGCGGGGCGATAGGGAGGTGGTGGGACTGCTGCACCCAGGCCTGAGCCACTGTCCCCACCCCTGGTGCAGATGGGTAAACTGAAGCCAGGAAAGCAAGGTCCAGCCCAGGCCCCACTGCGGAGACAGCCCCAGCAGAGAGGGCAGAAGGGGAGCTCCAGCTCTGCGGGTGGCCTGGCCTTTGGTTCCCGGCCCAGACAGGGTCACAGCTGTCTCTAACACTTTCACCCCTGGTATGACTAGCAGGGATGGAACCCAAACACTGGTCTCATTCAAGGCCTGCCACGGTGAGGCTGGACCAACTGGCTGCAGAAGGACAGGCAGACAGACCTCCACCTCGGAACTCCTCGGGGTAGCTGGGTGGACACACAGCTTTGTAACCCCTGACCCCTATCTGGGGTCACGTCACTCCTCGGGTCGCCCCAGGAACGGGTCCACTGGTGGAATCGGCACTGGTCTCCCACCCCTGGCCTGCCGACCCCACCCAGAAGGCAGCGCGGGGTAGGGGACCTGCTCCCAAGCCTGGACGGGCGATTCCTAGCCAGCACCCCACCCCATGTGTTCACCTGCGCGCGAGCAGCTCGCGACCAGCGACCCGGGCAGGAAGCCACAGGTCCGCAGGCCGCGGACCGAAGTTTAAGTTTATTTTCCCGACTGCGGCTGATTCATTTTCAGGATGTGGCAGCCGCAAGGCGGGGGCAGAGGGACTCTTCCGGCCACCGTCACCCCTCTGCCCAGCACCCGCGGGCGGGGCGAGCGCGCAGACGGCGGGGCGCAGGGCGATCCCCTCCCGGGAACTCGGGTCCCCGCCCGCCGCCATCCCAGGCGCTCCGCGGGCGGGCCCCGAGCCCCCGGCCAGCTCCGTCCGCGCCCACCCTCCGGGACTCAGTTCCCACTGGGGCTCCTGGGCCAGAGGCGGACTTACCACGCACCGGCAGCAGCCGAAGAGCAGAGACGCGGGGCGCGGGGCGCGGGGCGCGGGGCGGGGGCGCAGCACCGGCGCTCGGCGCGGACCGGCTCCGACTGCGGGCGCCGAGGGCGGGTCGGGGGGCGGGTCGGGGGCGGGGCCTCCTCCTCCCGCTGCTCGGCCCGCCTCCCGCAGGGCGGCCACGTGGGGCCGGGCCTTCCCGGGAGGGGCTCTGAGGGACCCGCGGAGCCTGGTCTTCCGACCGGCGGCTGGGGAGCTTGCAGGGGCTTCCCAAGTCTTAAACCACCCTGGCGTGGAGAGGGCGGGAAGTGGGGTCTGGGAAACGTCTGGGGGGCCTCCCCACCCTAAATCTCACAGCCCCACTTCTCCCCGCTCTCCACTGATTCCCCCCCCACTGTCCCTAGGACGCCTTTGGGGATCCTCTGGCAGCGAGCCAGCCTCTGACAGAGTGACTCCTTTGGGCAGATATGGCAGGCCCCCTGCACTCCCGCAGCAGACCCCCTGCTCCAGGCTGTTGGAGCCGGTTCCCACCTCCCCCGTCCCTTCGAGGCTGATCTCACCATTTGTCTGCTGGATGGTCAAGTCCCACCAAACAGGCCAGTCGATGTGGCCTCCTGGAACCTGAGGGGGATGGGCTGTCAGGGGCCTCTAGACAGGCCAGGCTTTGGCTGGCGCTGCCCCTCCCCAGCAGCCCCCTGGGACGCTTGGGATCCTGGCAGTCACTTCTTCCTGTCCTGCACCATCTCTGCTGCTGAACTGGGAAAACCCCTCCCTGTGTCCTCTCGCGCTGTCCCCCGCAGTGCCCAGCGTAGGCTCAGGTACCCTGATGGCCTGGATGGGGGAGACCAGGCCCCACTGTCTCCAAGTCCTTTCTGACAGCTGACTCTCAGCCAGAGCCTGAGGGAACAGCTTGAACCTTCTCAGCAGTGGGTAGAGGGGCTGCTGGGTGGGAGGATGGGGCGGTGGAGGGGAGGTGGAGGGAGTCCTGGGACACAGTGGTTAAGAGCTATGCTTTTAACCAAAAGGCCAGGGGTTCAAATCCACCAGGTGCCCCCTGGAAACTCTGGGGCGGTTCTACTCTGTCCTATGAGATGCACTCCACAGAAACAGGGCTTGTTTTTTGGGGGGACAAGATGGTGTGTGTGGCTGGGGAGGAGGGAGGGGGCAGGCAGGCCTCTGCTGAACCCGTCTCTTGGGGCAGACAAAGCTCCTTTCCCCAGGCCCTGGGATTGGACATTACCCTGCTATGCCTCAGTTTCCCCAGCTGTAAAAGGGAGCAAAAAGCTCTAGAAGGCTATCCTGAGGGCCAGGTGAGGAGACCCAAGTCAAAACCGGCCACCCGTTTTCTGCCTCCCGACAAACCTGTGGGCAGCCTGCCACGGTGGACTTTGAGGAGATGCCATGGGGGCACGTGTTCCTGCAGGGAGGCTGGGGGCCAGGAAACACCCCTGACCCTTGACATCTGGTCCAGGTGGTGCCTTGACCTTGGCCCAGCCTGCAGTCTGGTGCCAGTGTGTGTTTCCCGGGCCTCAGGGTGCTTACGGGGTGTGTGGGGCTGTCCTCTGTGCGTGCGCCCGCCCCGAACCTGCCCCTGGTCTCTATGAGCCTGCCCAGCCAGAGTGTCCCTGGAGCCAGCCACCCTGGGGTGACTCACTGCCCTTGGGTGCCCCAAGCGTGAATGTGCACCCCTCGAGCACAGCAGGCTGGCTGTTCTTGGAATGCACGGGCGCCCTGGAAGACGGCCCACTTGCTGCCACTCCCTGCAACTCCCCAGCCTCAAAGCAGGTGGGGCCCCAGGTAGGGCTTCAGCCTGTAGCACGTCCCAGCTAGTGTCTGGCTGGCCGCCTGGAGGTGGGCTCAGGTGGGTCTGACTCATCTCTGCTTGTATGGCCACCGGCTGTGGGCAGTGGGTGTGTTTGTTGACCTAGTTGATAAGGAATGTGAAAGGGAGGTGGGGTTGACCTTCCAGCCTTGGGTCCTGGAGAGCCATGTCCGACACCTCCACCAGCCCCACACGTCGGCCACGCAGGAGCTCTGCGGAGGCTGGTGTGGGCCCCAGGATCTATATTTTAGCCCTCTTTCCAGGTCCTTCTGTGGCACAGTCAGGGATGAGGAAAGATGGCAGGAGGTGGGGAGGAGGCCAGGCCCAGCACTCTAGGCCGGACCTGCCCAGGCCTTCTCCCTTACTCTCCTGCTATGGCCTGGTGGCCCAGGGACAGGGGCCTGCAGCCCAGGCTCCTGGGGAGATGTCATGCAGGAGGCACCTGGGCAGGGCCCTGAGGGCTGGGTGGGCCACTGCAGGCCAGCAGGGTGCCCAGGTCAGTGCCCCTGGGTCAGTAGGGGAGAAAAGTCCTTGGGGCAGGAGGAGTCTGTGTGTACGTGTGTGTGCGCGCGAGTGTAAATGTGTGAGTGTAGTCAGGAGTGTGTCTGCTTGTATATGAGTGAATGTCAGTGTCTGCATGAGTGTGAACGTGTGAGGATGTGCATGAGTGAATGTGAGTGTGAGTGTGCATATGTGTGTGTGATGGGTAAAAGTGTACATGTGTGCTTGAGTGGACATGTCTGTGCATGCACATGTATGAATGTGAGTGTGCATGTGCACGTATGAGTGAGTACGTGTCTGTGTGCATGACTGAATGCCTGAGTGTGGGTGTACGTGAGTGTGTGCATGTGTGTCTCTATGCACACACATGTGTCTGTGTAGGAGGGTATGAATGCATGCGTTAGTGTGTGTGTGTGTGTGTGTGTGTGTGTGTGTCTGTGTGTCTGTGTGTGTGTCTGTGTGTGGTGGACCACCAACATCAGAGGTCTGGCAGGATGTGGACACAGCAGGTCCCAGAGCGGCTCCTCTCAGGCCGTGACAGTGCTGGGGACCACCTCCCCCTCCCCCAGGACAGCGGGTCTCAGCCTCATCTGGACAGCGCGCGTCACCGCCACTGACTGGCTGAGACACGGAGGCCCTCCCGGTGCCGCCAGGCCCCACACTTCCTCCTTCCCCTCCGGCTTTGTTTTTTCCTGTCCTTGCCATGGGGAGAGGTCTGACCCAGCCTCAGAAAGTCACTTTCTCCAGGCACCGCCTGGCGCAAGTGGCCTGTCTGACTTCAGGAAGATCTTCGGGACACCAGAGTGCATGGGGTAGTTCCTGTCCTGAATGGCCCAGGCCTGTTCCTGGGGCTGGCTGCACACAAGGACACACAGGGATGCAGACATTGGAGCACAAGGGCCTGCAAACCCAGGCTGGTACGCCAACACAGGACAGCCTCCAGGTCCTGACACGTGTGGCGGGGCACACGTGCCGGCCCCGTCACACTCACACTCACACACCAACATGTGTGGGCCACGCTGCCTTGTACACCGTGCTGCCTTAGGTCTGCAGAGAGCTCTCCACGGGCTCTGCTGGGAAGTGGGGACGGGAAGTGAGGAGAGAGGCTTCCGCTGCCATCTGGAGCTCTGCTAGGAGCAGGCAGGAGGCGTGGGTGCTTCCCAGAGAGAAGTCCCTCCAGCGGCATGTGTGACGTGTGCTGCCCAGCCAGGACAGCTGGCAGTAGAGCGGCAGGTGTCCCTGTGGTCTGCCCGGGGACCCTGAGCGGCAGGTGTCACCGCGGTCCGCCAGGGGCCCTGAGTAGCAGCGAGGCCCTGAGTTTCATTTCCTTTGTGGGTTTGAGTACCCAGAATGCTTTCCAATCCTTTTTTGTCTGAAGTGTGCGTCCGGCTGGTGCCCGGAGACAACTGCTGAGGCTGCTGCAGAAAGAAGTTGGCGCAGGCTGGGGGAGGGGCTACTCATGCACGCATCCAGCCACCCATCCTCCTACTGACCACCCACCCATTCGTCCGTCCACCCACCCACCCACCACACCCATCCATCCACCCACCTACTGATCATCTCTCCATCCATCCACTCACCCACCCACCCACTCATCATCCACCCACCCACCCACTCGCTGATCCACCCGTCCCTCCCTCCCTCCCTCCATCCACCCACCCACCGATCCACTGATCCACCCACCGATCCACTGATCCACCCACCGATCCACGCACCCACCCACCCACCGATCCACGAACCTGCCCATCGTTCACCAGTCTTCCCTTTTCCCATGGTCGTCCGGGAGTGGGACATGGCATACAGGCAAGAGCCAGCTCTGCTCCCAGCTGACAGGAAAGTCATCACAGTCTTTGGCCGTGGCTCCACAGTGTGACAAATGTCACCATTGAGTTCTGGCAGTTTGTAATCAGGACAGAGAGAGGAGGCAGGGGAACCAAGGAGGGCTTCCCTGAGGAGGTAGGTTTGAAGCTGGGCACGAGGAAGGAGAACAGAGGCAGATGGTGCGTGTGGTGTGCTGAGTGGTGCAGGGGTGCCGCAGGTGGTGGGCTCACAGCAGCTGCTCTCCCTGGGGCAGGGTCCGCTGACTCAGGTGAAAATGGGGGTGGGGGGAGAGGCGGGGAGAGGAGTGCTATAAAACCAGGAAGGCTGTGCTGTGGCGGGAGGGCCTCAGTCCAGACAGCCCCCCGCCACGCTGAGGGGACTGCCTGGTCATCCAGCATGACACACGGTGCTGGGGGCCTCTCTGCCCCTGAGACCAGCGTTGGTGCTGAGCTGCTGTCCCCCCAGATCCACGTCTGAGCCCCCTGGATGTCCCTGCTGTCCCATCCCTCACCACCTGGGGACACCCCCATCTAGGTTCCCTGGGGGGGAAGTCACCTTTGCCTTGGCCAAGGCTTGGCATCCTACTTGGGCTCTCTCCTCTTGGGAGTAAGAACCAGCCAGGCACCCAGCCCACTGCTGAGAAACTGTGACCTCGGGTGGCCCTTCTGTCTCCAGATCTGCTGACACGGAGCCTGACTACTCCATCTCCTCCAGACAGGCAGGCTCCAGCCGTGCGCCGGGGCCCCTGCCTCTCCTCCTCGCCTTTGCAGCCCCTTGGCTTTGGGTGACCCTGGTCTTGTCCACGTGGCCTCAGCTGGCCCTCAGGGCAGCCTCGCAGTTCCTCAGATCTTCCCCTGTTGCTCAGTTCGTGTTCCTGAGACCCCTGAGTACCTCTCTAGGGACCAGGCTGCTTCTCTTAGAAGGGCCAGCAGGTGGCCCGTCAGAGAGGGGTTTGGGTCAGGCTGTGACTTCTGACCCCTGTTTTAATATCAGACGCATGTGAATCTCGTTGATGGGGGTGTTGCAGAACTGACTGCTCTATCGTCGGTGTGTCGCACGCCTGTAAAAAGCTGAGTTGGCAGAAGTTGTGCAATAGAGGTGTTTACGGCAACGACAAAAACAGAGAACAAAACACAGAGAGTAGCTGCCGAGGTACAGCCAAGGCTGTCCTGCCGTCTGGTCCCTGGGCAGGGAGACGTCGGGCCGCGGCTGCGGGGTGCATCCACTCAGCGGGCCCAGCACTATATTTAGTGCTTCTGTCCCGCCTTCCTGTTTGTTAGGTAGTTCCTGGGGTCTTAAAAGCTTGCTAGCAGCCTTTGAAGGCTGGACGAGTGGTCTCTGTTTGCCTGGAGCAACAGAGGAAGAAGGAGTTCAGGAAGAGGAGGAGGGTGTGGAATGTGTGACTCAGGGCCTCCAGGAAGAGTGCCTCCTCCTGAGACCAGGACTCGATGGTGCCTGGCCACCACGGAACATGCTGATCAAAGACTGTAAAGAATCCAGATCAAAAGGGGGAAAATGTAGAACGGAACCGCAAACGCGCAGAGACGCCAGGTTTTCTGCTTCCATGGAGGCTGGATGAACCCGGAAACTACTGCCCTGAGATCATCTTTAACCTTAAACCAAAAACATCCCCTCCAGTCTTCTCAACACCAAACAACATAGCTTAGCTAGTAAGAGTATCTGTCTTCTTGAGGGCTGCCCCCAGCGCCCAGGCTGTCTGTGTTCCTTACCCGCCCACAGCCCGCACCCCCGCCCCCCGCTGTTCCCTGTTGTCCAGCACACGGCGCTCCCCTGCATGCTCTCTAGGGTCTCAGTTTCCCCCCGAGAGGCTCCAGGAGGTGCCACCCTTTTTTTCATGTGCTAACCAGTTGACTCTTAACAGAATTAACCAGTTAACTCCTGCTAACCAGCTGACTGACTGGTGGGGCCCACATGAGTGACAGACAGCTGTGGCCCCCACGGTTTTCGGTCACGGGGCTTGTCGTCTCAGAAGTGAGTGGCCAGGCCTTTCTTTGAGGGCATGTCGGGGTGGGCCTGGCTGTTTGCGCCCCTCAGGGATGTCTGCTCCTCATTGTCTCAGCTCTGTTTCCAAAATGCAGCAGGTAGCACCTCCCCATTTCATCTGAAGTCCATTAGACCAAAGGGGAAGTCCCAGCACTGACGGGGTCTGGTGTGTCACTGGCATGCAGGCACACGCCTGCTTCTTGGGAGGTTCCGGCTTGCCGTGGGGACGCCCTTGATCTGACTCCTGAGACACGAGATGCTCTTCTGGGCTGGATGCTAAATGGAGCAGTTATGTAAGCAGCCCTCCCGCCCCCTCCTCTGCAGCCCCGCAGCCCAACGGAGAGGGAACCAGTGCCATTCCTGGGTCCCGAGGTGGGGACAGACTCCACGCCAGCCTTCAAGGGTAGCCTCGAGGAGGACATCCCTCTTCGTTCTCACCCTGGCATTGGCGTGGATTTGCTCACTGAGGACAGGACGTGTTCACAAGATTCCTATGTCCAAGAAGGCTGCAACGGGAAGCACCCCCACCCCAGTGTCCCTGGAGCACCTGTCCCTTGCTGTGTCCTCCTGCTGTGTCCTCCTGCTGTGTCCTCCTGCCCTCAAGGCAGCTCTGCTCCTGGGACCCTGCCTTGCCAGCTCTTCTGCTCCCTGTGCCCAGGACGGGGCCCGGCACGGGGAGGGGGCCAGTGGGAATGGCTGGCTGTGTGGGCTCCAGTGGGCTCATGTCCTCAGCCTGGGTGCTGTTTCTGTGGGCAGCAGGGTGCTCGTGGGTTGTCTACAGTCTGTGGGAGCGCGGAGAGCAGCCCTTCCAGCTGGGGAGATCTCCTTGTACTGTCTCCTTGTCTCACTGTCTCTGAATCCAGGAACAGTTGTGTGATCTTGTTTGGGCACATGTCTGTGCACACGTGTGTGTGTATTAGTGAACGCACGAGAGCATGCATGTGCGTGTGATGTATATTCATGTGCACATATGTGTATATGTGTGTGTGTGTGTATGTGTGTGTGTGTGTGCACCTTCTGGGGAGCTAGCCTCAGGGCCCCAGCAACCACTGAGAGGGAGAGAAAGGTGTGTGGCTAGAGGATGATGTGGATGGTTTGGTGCTGGCCAGAGGTCCCCACTGATCAGCACTAGCAGAGCCTGGACCTGGCTGGGGTCCCCCTCTGTAGGAAAGGTGGGAGTTGCCTGCTTCTCCAGCAGCTGCTGACTCAGCCCGAATCATCCCCTCGGGGTGGGAACTGGCTGACTTAACTTCGCCCTTTTAGACAGGCAGGGTCTTGTGACTCCCAGTGATGGCAGTGCTATGCAGATAAGGTGCCTGTGGCTCAGCAAAGGGATTGGACAGCCTGCTAACAAGGCAAATGAGGAGCCTGGAGCCCTTCCTCGACTGCGGCTGTGCAGATGGGGCACTTGTGGGACCCTCACGAGGGGTGGTCACCTTTGTCGTCCTGCCAGGCTTACGAGGATCCCTCCTTGGAGGAGGAGGGGGACCTCCCCACAACCAGGAAAGAGCCTGGAGCAGAGGGTGCCCTTCAGACTCAGAACTCAGGCTCTGAGAACTTTATAGACCCAGAGACAGACAGAGCCGCAACCCTGGAGGTGGTGGGAGACAGCAAGAAGCGGTAGCAAGCACGGCAGAGTCCAGAGGCAGGGAAACAGCAGCCGCAGGACCAGATCCTGGGGGGCCGATGGGGTGATGGGCTTCCTGGCCCACAGAGTGAGGCGGCTACAGGGTGTGGTGACCCATGGAGAGAAGGCTGGGTGCCCTAGGGCAGGTGCCCGGTGCCCTGGGGTCCCTCTGGTAACACTCACTCGAGCAGGACAGTGGTCAGGCTGGCAGTGCAGGCTCAGTGCTGAGACAAAGACCCGCCAAAGGGTACAGCCGAGAACTGCCCGTCCGGAAGGGCTGTGTCCTGAGTCGCCCCGCTGCTTCCCAGTCGTTCCTGGTGCTGAATGTGACTGTCGCCCTCCTGGTGGGGCAGGGGTTAGGAGCTCTGCTGCTAGCCCAGAGGTCAGCAGTTCAGATCCAGCAGATGCTTCCTGGAAACCCCCTGGGGCGGTTCTCCCCTGTCATGTAGGGTTGCTACGAGCTGGACCTAACTCCACGGCAACAGGTTTGTTTTAACAGGTTCACTTTCCTGATAAACCCCTCAGCTGTGCACGCGGTCTGCGTGTTTTGCATGACCTCTGACCCCAAGAAGTAGAGGGTGCTGTGGGGGGCAGACGGGGTCAGAGGTGATGAGAAGGTTGGAGGGTGGAGGGATGTCTGGCCCCCATCTCACTGGACTCAGCCCTGGGCTGTTGATCTTGATTCTCGTCACCATCACCCCTAGAGTTAGGTTCCAACGCTGCCACAGCCGGTTTACAGAGTGTGTAAATGTGTATGTGCGTATGTGTGTGTGCGTGTACGTGTGCGTGTGTGCGTGTGCACACAGATACGTACGTACGGATTGAGAGAGGGCACTGACAGCTCTGCATCTGGTCTCCTGCAGTGTCTGAGTGAGATAAAGGCACCGACATCCAGGGCACGAGGAGAGACGCGTCCAGGAGCAATGATCCCTCACAGAGCCCCTCCGTGCCGTCCCGGACACCTCCATGGCCGAGCCTGGGTGGCCTCCACTCTGCCCTGCTGTCCCCCTCTGCCCCACAGCCCGCAGCTGAGCCGACTCAGAGCGACCCTACAGGACAGAGCAGAACTGCCCTGCCGAGTTTCCAAGCCTGGAGGATTTGAACCACCTACCTTTGGAGTAGCAGCTGTAGCTTTCAACCACTGTGCCCCTAGGGTTTCTCAGAGGGACACAGAGGCCTCCCTACTTCCACGCTGGCCATGGGAATGCCGGCTGTGGGAACGCTGGCCGTGAGCGGTGAAGCCGGCCCGCCCAGCAGACTTGGACAGAGGGGAACATGAGCTTAGGCTTTGAGGACAGCTGACCGCCTACCGAGGTGAAGGTCCTTCACTGCGGCCGGGCGGTGACCAGCCTGCCAGCTTGGCCAGCCCTCGGCCCTGCACAGCCCACGGATCCCAGGAAAGGTGTGGCTCCTTCCCAGCTGTGAGCGTTGGCCAGGCTGGGAACCTGAAACGCTGGCTGGGCTGCCTGACTGTTGTACCGCCCTGCCATGCAGGGGCGAGGGCTCGCCTCCTGCTCCTCTCCCAGCCCTCCTGGAGGCTCGGCTGCAGGCTGTGGGGCAGTGGGGGACAGCAGGGCAGAGTGCAGGCTACCCAGGCTCGGCCATGGAGGTGTCCGGGACGGCACGGAGGGGCTCTGCGAGTGACCATTACTTACCCACGCAGCTCTCCATGGGCCCCTGATGTCCGTGCAGCAAATGTCTTTATCTTGCTCAGACGCAGCCCAGGTCACGGTTGTGTAGACAGGCTACCAAGGCTGGGGGAGCACCACGTCTGTGTAGCTCCCTGGTCTGGGCCTGGCCCGAACAACGGCTCTAGGTCCCAGTTCCGTTTCTGAGGCGGCGTGCATACCTGGTCTCCTCTCTCCCCTCCCTCTTCTCCCTCAGGCTGCTGCTGCTGGGCCTCCTGTTTCTGGGAAACTGTCTCCTCCCTCTGTGTCCCCCGAGAGCGCCTCTGCCTCCTGGGTCCTATTCTCCATCCTCCAGGGACCCTCTGTCTGAGTGTCACTCGCAGCTGGTGTCACACCTGTGTACCAGGGGCCGTGAGAAGTGGTGTCTGGCCTGCCTGGGCTCCCTGCCTGCACTTCTGCAGGGATACACACCCCACTGATACCATCACGGTGGGGGTGTGAAAAGAGAGGCCCCTGAGAGGTCTCTGGGGGGATGTGCTCTGAGGCCTCCAGGAACAGCCCAGGCTCGGAGACAAGGCCCTCACTGGGCCTGGAAACTTCCGGCAGGGGTAGTGTAGGACGAAAATGCGCCTGGGGAGGATTCAGGGAGCCAGGAGGGGCACGGAGCCCCCGAGGTCTTGCAGAGGGGGGCTATAGGCCACTGTTGGGGGCTGCGAGAGGTTGAGGTGCTGCAGGCCACTGTGAGGGGCCACGAAGGGTGCTGTGAGGCTGGGGGACTGCAGGCCACTGCGAGGGGCCGTGAGGGGTGCTGAGTCACACTCCGGAAACCAAGGGAGCAGGCTTCCACCACCATCTGTCTCCTCTCCAGGAAGAGAAAGAGGAGGAGGAAGGAGGTGGCGAGGAGGCCGACGGAGGAGGTTCTTTCCCAAAGCCTGCATAGTCAGGTGCTTCCCCCTTCAGCTTCCGTATGGATCCCCACAAACCAAGGATAGGTGTCAGTGGCAGGATGGGCCAGGGACACACAGCTGAGGGGCTTCCCTTCTTGGAGACACCTGGAGTTCCCTTTGGAGGGCAATAATTCCTCCCTCTCCCTGCCTCTCCCCCCTCACTCCATCCCCTTACCCTCTCTTATCTCAGGGACCGTCTAGAACCTCTGGTGCCCCCAGAATGAGCACCACGTCCAAGCCCCCTAGGGATTGCATGTGTCCTTGATGTCACCCAGGTCCAGGAAGCTTGACTCCAAGCCCCTTGACCAGCTCTGAGCCTCCCATTCCCCATACGCCTGACCCACCCGCTGGGGCTGCGGCCCTTGTGCCTGGCTTGGGGGATAAGTGCCGCTCACCAGTGTGTGGGTGCAGGGTTCACCCAGCCACGTCCTCTCAAGGTGGGCTCCTGCCTTTCTCTATGGGGCTTCCAGCCCTTCACCTCCAGCCCTCCTACACCTGGGCAGGGGTGTGGCTGGGAGATGGCTTTCTGGCATTACACAATCTCATCACCATTACTGGCAGACAGGGCAAGTGACACCAAGGTAAGCAGGGTTACCCGAGCTGCTGTCCCCCAGGTTTCACCCCGCGGCAGACAGGAGGCTGCTGGACGTGGAGGTGTCATGACCGGTAGGACCTTCCGTCTAGATGGCACCCTTACAGACCTACTGATGGGCCGTTCGGGGTTGGGTGGGGGCCTACAGCTGTGCCACCCCCATTGGGCAGATGTGGGCAGACCCTCCGGACCCTCCCGAGATGCGCTGTCTGCCTCTCTGGGCTTCGGCTCCATTCTAAAATGGGGCTACCGTGGCGGTGACTACTCAGGGTGGCCCCCACGGCTGGCACAGCTGAGGAGAGAGGTTGCAAGGGTCCAAGGTCAATCCGGGTCAGCAAAGGCGGTGGGGGGCTGCAGTGGCTGAGGTCAGGCAGGAGGGTGGCAGTCCCGGCTCAGGACAGCCTTCCTGGTGGTGGCGTCTGCTTTGCTGTGATGTCAGCTCGGACCCCTCCCTGAGGCCTCGTTCTTCCACTGCTCCTGCTTTGGGGCCCTGGGGGGTGGCCATTCTGCTGATGGGACTCCTACCCTGAGACCACCCCTCGAGGAAGAACCCTGAGGAGGGCCTCCCACTGGGCGTCCAGGGTCTGTGCCCACCCTGGAACAGGCTCTGTGGTGGTGGGGAGGTCCGGGGAGGGGGCCTTGCTGGAAGCGTATGTCCCCACACACTCCCAACAGCCTGGCCCAAGAGGTGTAGAAGGTGGGACTTCTGATGTGCTGCTGGGGAAACTGGCCAGCGTGACCTTGGCCATGGGGTGGCCAGACATCTGCGGGCAGCCCCTTGGTGACAGGAGTTGAAAGAACACCAGTGGTAAGCAGGCTAGTCCCCCTCCCCAGGGACACGTATGTTCAAATCTGCAGAACCCCTGGGAGGGCTGCGTCATCCTTGTGAAGGGGTCCTGAGACGGGGAGAGACGACCGCCTTATCAGGGTGGGCCTGACGCAGCCACCAGGCAGGCCCCTCCGAAGAGGGAGGCAGGAGGGCCAGAACTGGAGGAGGAGACGGGACAACAGAACCAGAGGGATGCTCGGTGCTGTACTGCTGGCCTTGAAGGCAGAGGAGCAGGCCTTGAGCCAAAGGTGGTCACCGGCAACTAAAAAGGCAAGGACATAGATTCTCCCCTGGAATCAGCAGAAGGGACGCAGCCCTCCTGGCCCGCTGGAAGCTTCTGCCCTGCAGAACTGTAAGAGAGCCCCTAAGGGTGGGGTTGCTTATCCCAGCAGCCACAGGAAGTGAACACAGCACCTTTAATGTGCAGGCAGGAAGAGGCTGGGAAGTCAGGCACCCCAAGGGGCTGAGGCCTACAGGCAAGTCATGCTGGGCACCCACAACCTGTGCCCCAGCACAAGGCTGCTCCTTGCCCGGGGCTGCAGCTGATACTCATTTTGTACCGAATCTGAGCAAGAGCACCCCAGTTCTTGTGAGAGGGGTCAGCGCGGGGGTCTCCCTGTTGCTGGCGCCTCCTCGGCTCCCACCTTGGCTGTACGAGGCTTTGTAAAGCTGCTTACTGTCAAAACTTCTTACAGATTTCACCCATCCATTCATTCTTCTATTGATAATCCTTCCGTCCCTGCATCCACCGTCTCTCTGTCCATCCATCCATCCATGCAGGTGGAGGAAATAGTGTTGGCAGAGCTCAAAATGTGTGTGGCCTGTTTGAGCCGCTGGAGGACTGAGACTGGGCGGGCAGGCCCTGCAGACACCCCTGGTGCAGGGGTTGCCTGCTGAGGGAGAGGAAGCCGAGGCCGTGACTTTCAGAGGAGGGCTGAGGCAGAAGAGACTCTCTGTGAGACACTGTCTCAGTCTGCTTGAGTGGCCATAACACAGTCCACAAACTGAGTGCTGATGAGAGCAAAAGTTAGTTCTCTCCAAATTGGGAGGATGGAAGTCCACACTGACCGTGCTGGCAAGGCCAGGTTCTCTGTCTGTTCTGGGGCAGACCCCTTCCTTGTGTTCCCCGGCTTCCAGCAGCCCAGACCTTTCTGGGTGCGCCTTGACTTGCAGATGCATCCTCACATGGCATCTGTCTTCTTGGCTGTGACTCTCTGATCTGCTTTTCTCTTTGGTAGAATCCCTGGCCAGGCTGGGCTGGGAGCTCCCAGCTCCAGGGCGCGTGACACCCGCAGACACCTTGCTCCCACACAAGGCTGCTGTCGCTGCTGTGGAGTCAGGACTTCAACGTGCCTTTCTGGGGAATAACATTCAGTCTAAAATTCAACGTGCCAGGAATGCAGTCCTGATTCAGAAGATGTGGAGCCAGGGATATCACTGCTGATGTCAGATGGATCCTGGCTGAAAGCAGAGAATACCAGAACGATGTTGACCTGTGTTTTATTGAGAATGCTAAGGCATTCAACTGTGTGGATCACAATACATTGCAAGGGACAGTAGGGAGACTGGGAGTTCCAGGACATGAGGTCATTGCACAGACAGAACAGGAGATAGACACTGCGTGGCTTAAAATTCAGAGCGGTGTGTGTCCAGGCTGTGTCCTTTCACTGTACTTATTCAGTCAGTGTGCTGAACAAATACTCCCAGAGGCCAGACTGCGTGAAGAAAGACAGAGCCTCGGGACTGGAGTGAGCCTCAGCCCGCAACAGGCGGAGGACTCAGACTTGTTTGCTTGAAACAGAGAGGACGGGAAGCACTCAGTGATGAGGCTCAGAAAATGTAGTCTCCAGTATGCGTCACGCGACAGCAGAAAGAAAACAGGGTCCTCGCATCACAATAAATGGAGAAAAGACGGACGTTGTCACGGATCTCCTTTTACCTGGACCGCAGTCAACCCCATGTCAGCAGCAGCCGAGACAGGGAACGATGCACTGCGCTGGGCAAATCAGCTGCCAAAGACCTCTTCAGAGTCGTGAAAAGCAAAGACGTCACGAGGAGGGCTAAGGTGTGCCGGTCCCAGATCATGGTATTTCAGTTGCCTCATGCGCACGCGAAAGCTGGACAGTGAATAAGGAAGACAGAAGAACTGACGCCTCTGAAGGGGGGTGCTGAAGAAGAACGTTGAATGTACTGCGGACTGCTGGAAGATGGTGAGACTACGTGTCACACACTTTAGACTTGTCAGCAGGCACCAGTCCCCGGGTCCCCGGAGGACGTCATGTTTGGTGAAGCAGAGGGTCACGGAAAAAGAGGAAGACCCTCTACCAGACAGATGGGCACAGTGGCTGCGACAGTGGGCTCCAGCATGGCGGTGACGGCTCAGGACCGGGCAGGGTCTCGTTCTGTTGTCCATACTGCCGCTGAGTCAGAGCTGACGGCCCCGGACAATCACGCAGAGGCTGACTGGGTGAGAGGGGAAGCGGGGCGAGGCAGTTTCTCGGGGGGCCAGGGGACGGCGTAGGGGAGCAGGGCGCCGTCGGGCAGCCAGGTGAGCAGAGCCCTGCACAAGTCCAGGGAGTGGCCGGCCCCTGTTACCCCATGCTCAGGGTCACTGTCCTGTTCCCCATGACCACATCTGTCCCGACCTCCGTCCTGGGAGCTCCTGAGGAGCGCACTTCTCCACGTCCAGCTTCCTGGCCCTGGGAGGCCTGAGCGTCACCCTTGCTGCCCGTCACGTGCTCCCACCCAGGGACAGCCTGCACGTTATTGCCCTGGCTGGTGGCCCATGGACATTGGGGTGCTGTCCAGCTTTTGGCCATGGTGCTGCTGTGAACATTTCTGTCTGTGATTTTCCATAAACATGTGCACACATTCTGGCTGGGCAATCGTGGGACTCTGCAGTTCTTGAGTCTGAGCGGAGCCCCGGGTGGTGTGGGCACCGGACGCTCTCGGCCGATGAGCAAGAGGTGGGAAGCTCCAGCTCCCCGAGAGGCACTTCAGAAGAAAGGCCTGGCACCTCTGCTTCCCCAAAACTCTCCGCTGCTGAGACCCGTGGCGCTCACCTGTGCTCTCCAGGAAACACACATAGCCTCTTTAGAGTCCTGAAAAGTACAAAAAATTCCCACTTGTGGGTTGGGGCACGGCTCGCCCTGCCTCGTGGGGCACTCCATGTCAGAGTGTCCTCAGTGGCAAGTGGCACATCTGAATACACTCAGATAACAGCCACTGCTGATCCCCAGCGGCTGCACCTACCTTCATTTATTTACTGACAAAATATTTTATTGTGCTTGAAGTGAAAGTTTACAGTCCAAGTCACTTGTCCTACAAAAGCTTGCACCCACACTGCCGTGTGAGTCCAGCTGCTCTCCCCACCCTGTGACAGCACATTCCTCCTTGCACCCTGTATTTCTTGTACCCATTCAACCGGCTCCTGTCCCCGTCTGCCCTCTCGGCTCCCACTGGACAGGAGCTGCCCAGTCCGCCTCGTGTATCTACTTGAGCCAAGAAGCATGCTCTCCACTGGGATCACTGAGTCTCATCCACTCTTGGCCTGAAGAGCTGGCTTTGGAATGGGTTCAGTTCTGGGCTAATGGAGAGTCTGGGGAGAGGACCTCTGGGCTGTCAGGCCATCGAGTCTGGTCTTTCGACAGAGTTCTAGTTCCCACCCCTGCTCTCTCCTGCTGTGTCAGGGACTCTACGTTGTATTCCCTGTCAGGACAGTCACTGGTGGTGGCCGGGCACCATCTAGTTCTCCTGGTCTCATGCTGATGTTGTCTCTGGACCACATGGTCCTCTGCTTGCACTGGCCCTGATTGTCACAGGCAACGTGTGAGCATTCAGGGTACACCACATCCAACCTACAAGTTTGAATTTTTTGTACTTTTCACATGAATAATCCTGTGGGTTTGTGACATCCTACTGTGGTTTTTAATTTGCACTTTCATGGTGATTGATGAAATTTGCTGTCTTTTAATGTTCTCTCTGATCTCTGGAATGTCCTCTTCAGCGAAGTGTGTCACTTGTCCACTTTCTTGGTAGAGCTGTCTATTGTCCTACTAGTAGGAAATCTTTATATGTATTCTGGATATAAGTCTTTTGTAACTTTGCAGCTGGTGATGGCATTCCTGGGAACTTAGAATAATAGCTATTCAGAATGTGCTCAAGGCACTACCTCCAACGATGTTCAGGTAACTGTTTAGGATATTGAGATGCTGGCCTAGAAAGAGTGAATTTCCAGCTGTAGGGAGATTTGTTGGAAGAGGATCTTGGCATCTGCACCCAGGCCACGTGCTCTCCTTAATGCCGGCCTCGGACTTTCCTGGCAGTGAGTGGAGATGCAGTGGTTGCGTTTCTTTGTTGGTAGAGTTAGGTGGGCTGCAAAGTGGCTTGCCCCAGTGACTGGTATGTGTGAACAGCCTGGGTGTGGAGAGGTGTCTGGAAGGACAAAACAAATGTGCTTTTTTTTTTTTTTAAATTGTAGTAAATGTACATTAAAACCTGTGAAAGCTGGATCCTGTGTAAGGCAGAAAACTGTCAGAAAGGAAAACTCAAATGTTTTCCACTAAACCAAGCCATAGAAAAGTGGTTTGATTGTGCCCTGTCAAAGGCGGAAAACTCATGTGACCCAGAAAACAAGGCAGTCCTGTGGAGCTATGGCCGCCACAGGTCTTCCTGCGTGTGTCGTGAAACATGTGGTCAGCTCTACACAGTTTACACGTACAACTCAGTGGTGTCAGCCGTCTCCATGGAGACACATCTTCTTCATTGCTTCTTGTCTTTGGCAGGAAAAATTTCAGACAAAGAGACCCATACACAGGAGACACGTCTCTAAGAGCGAACTTAGGAGGTGAGCTCAGCAGACCCCTCAGAGAAGGGGCCAAGGCCTGGTCTCTGCGTCCTCCAGGGTTTTCTGTTCTGTTTGCTGCCTTTCTCTGGAATTCTTCTTTATTCTAGTTCACTGGCCCCTTTGGAACTTAGATTACTAACAGGCTGGCTGTTAAGTCTCTTCGTTCTCCGTAGCAGGCCTTTGCTGGCCCCTTTGTCCTGGCCACCAAGTGTCCTCTGAGTCTTTTGGAGGGTGCATGGTGGAGGGTCTTGGTCTCATCCTGCCCCTGGCTGGCTAACCTCAGTGCTCTGAGAGCCCCCCAGATGCTGCCTTCCTAATTCTTCGGGTTGTCTGTGGAGGGTGGCTGTGTCTTCTCTACTTTGCAGTAATTGGGGTGCATAGCAGTCCCGGGGAGTGGCACTTGTTCCGTGTCATGAGATATTCTTTGCCCCAGGGCTGGGGTTTCATAGAAGTGCCATGTGGCCTGATTGAAGGGACTCTTGTACACGCCAGCGTTTGGAGACCATGGGACAGCCACCACCTGCATCTGGAACTTTCATAATCTAGAAGAGATCAAATGACCCAAGGCTCATGAAAGACAAGGTCAAATAAGAGCAAAAGAAGCAGGGACAGTAATGGCCTGCCAGCGGCGGCGAACAGGAACTCTGAGACCGGAGAGACGACCAGGGCTGCTGCTAGGTCAGCTGGCGTTCAAAGTTGTCCTGTTTTGTCAAGAAAGTGGCAAATATGCCCTTGTACTTTCCTGTTTGTTTGCCCCAAACCAACCTGTGCTCCGGGCACTGTGCCCATCGGTCTCCGGCTCGCGGCTGCCCACCCAGCAGCCTTCGGGTTTGTGAGACAGCCGCTGCCCCGTGGTTAGTTTGGTTTGTAAGGTGGCTGCTGAGGCTGTGACTTGTGTGCTGAGGTGAGCTGGTTACAGACAAAGCTTCTGGATTCTCGTTACCTGTCCCAAACACCAATCTCTGAGACAGGCATTTGGGTGATGGTGAAAGCCTTCTTAGTTATTACTATTAACTGTGTTTACTGGCAAAACACGGGTACAGATAAGCATAACGGATCTCCAGGCCTGTCCACACGGGTCAGGTGAACCCGGGATCATACAGGGAAGGTACGTGTCCCGCCCCAGCACAGGGAGAACATGGGGGCGGTTGGGAGGACCTCTTGTCCTGGAGCGGCTGGCGGAAAATGCAAATTAAAAGCTGGGGTCCTAGCCCTGGAGTCTCCGGCTGGCTGGCACCTTCATTTATAGCATCCCTGCTTGGTTTGACGTAACTAAAAAAGCTGCAGAAACTGCAAAGATTGCTGTCTCGGTGGTTCCAGTCAGCTTGAAGTGTGACTTCCTGGGCGAGGGAAAAGGAAGCCATTAGCTTTAAGAAAAGAAAAACATAAGTGAAAAGTCGGTTCTATAAAACAGTTGATCCTGGCTGTCTATTTTAATTTCTCCTTTTAAAAAGAGAAGTCTTTTCCCCGGTTTCAAGCTAGCTGTACAGAAAAATTTGTGTCTGTTTGATTGATGCCCACTGTCCCAGTGGCGCCAGCTACAGCACCCTCTGCCCGGGAGAGCGCTCAGTCCTACTAACACAGGAATGAAGGCTCCTCCTCGCTTCTCTCTTCCGCGTGTATAGCCAAAGAGTAGCGGGGTGGAGGCTTCTGCTCCGGCTGGTGGAGGGAGAGGGAGAACACGACCCCGGGGCACAGTCCTGTCCATTTGTAGGGCGACTGAATATGCTTCATCCCCACAACTGTAAACCAGCTGACAAGGGCAGGCATCCTGAAACGTGGTCTGTGCTCATTGAAGTCTGAGGCCACTGAAGTGTATCTCCAGAAGCAGGTGGCTGCCAGGGGGACTGTCGTCACGGGGCTGGCACGGAGACTGCCATCGTGAGTGGCGCTGCTCTTTAGATTTTCCCAGGAGTGCATCCTGTGGACTGTCTCCAGGAAGACTTTCTCCCTGGAACTCCAGCCTACTGAATTCCCCGTGTCTCTGCTCTTCCCACCTGACCCAGTAGAGGCCGTCAACAAAGGTGGGTGGTGGCAGCTTACTGGAGGTGGCGGCACCCTCCAGCGCAGCCTTCGTCATGACTGACAGGTGCTGGGAGGAGATGACTGCCTGCGTTTGGGGGCCGGGTCAGGAGACCACGCGGCTGCAGTCCTATTAATCGTCCATCTTGTAACCATGACATTACATAAACCTGATTTAGTGATCCCACTGGGAAAGAATGTTTGCAAGGTCCAGTGGAGAAAATGCCTAAAGGAATTGGTTGGTGCGTCTTAATTTATACTTCTTCACAAAGTCTTCCTGCCATTGGTGTGCAGTCTGCTGATGACGGTCCTGAAAGACCCTGTGGGCCTCTTTGGAAAGCACACAGTGGAGAGGGCCTGACGTCTGGGCCCTGGCTTGCTGCTGGGCTGGGTGTCCTGCAGTGGACTCTCCCCAGGCCTGTAGACAATTATATTTTGTGCAGGTGACTGCCTTTGTTATCTTCTATAATAGTTCAACAAAGGCGGGTAGATATTCAGACACCCCAGACGTGTTAGAGCCTGAGTTAGTAGGATGTCGGTATCGGCATCATGCTAACTTACCCATTTCCTTTGAACAGGACTCTCACGTCTTCCAGAGGCTCACTCTTCTGCTCCAGGTGTGTGTTTGAGCTACTTCTGGTTCTTCAGCTCCGTGGCGGGGCTTTCCCTCGTGAGGCACGTCCAAGCAGAAACTCCTGGAACCACTACGGCTGTAGGGGCAGGAAGCCTGACAGTATGTGGCCCTTTCCGGGATGGAGAGTGGCGGGAAGAAGGAGACTCATCTCTCCAGGTTCTTACGAGGAAACCCTGCTGGCACAGTGGTTAAGTGCTACTTCTGCCAACCAGAAGGTAGGCAGTTCAAATCTGCCAGGCGCTCCTTGGAAACTCCTCTAAGGGGTGGTTCTACTCTGACCTGTAGGATTGACAGCAGTGGGGCTGACGTCCCTGGCTCATACAAAAATGAGAAGTGAGGTGACGGAGAGTTTGGGGTTCCTGGTTCTTGTGCTTTCCTCATTTGTTTGTTTTGATGGGGATGTCTCTAGCCATCCTGTGCAGGTCTGTATAAAAACCAGCAAGTGCTTGTATCCCTGGCACCTTGGCATCTGGGTGAAATCTAACTGCCCGTCTTTTCCGGGTTAGGATCCTGTCCTTCACACTGGTCTGGTTAGTTGAGGAGGTGGGTGAGCTCCCTGAGGAGCTTTTGACACAAGGAGGACACCCCTGAGTATCCTGCTGGTCTTTTGTGGGTGCTTGCCTTTAAATGGAAACCCTGGTGGTGTAGTTGTTAAGTGCTGTGTCTGTTAACCAAAAGCCGGTGGTTCAAATTCACCCGGTCCTCCTGGTTCAAACGCGCCGGGCTCCCCTTCGGAATTCTATGGCGCAGTTTCACTCTGTCTCTAGCATCGCCGTGAGTGGAATCAGCTTGATGGCAGTGGGTTTGGTGTTTTGGTTTCGCCTGTAAACAGCCGGGAACAAAGCTGTGTGACTTTGTCCCTACTGAGCCGACAAGAGCTGTGTGTAGGCTTTCTACAACCTTCCACTGAATACCGTGAGGGAAAAGAATGATTTCCTCTTTCTGAAATCATCTCCTTTCACCTCGAGCGTGTTCATCTTTTTTTTTTTCAAGTCCAGCTTATCTCTTCATCGTTATATTGGGGTATTAAACCTGGCACCCACTGCCATTGAGTCGATTCCGACTCATCTTGAAACAGGAGGGAAGCTTTAGACACCCCGATTTTAAAAAGGGAAGTCAAAATAGACAGCAAAGGTTTAACTGACTTATTTTTTCTCCTGTCTTAAAAATTCCTGGCCCTGGCAGGATGTCACTGATGGGGCTATGGAAATAGTCTTTACAGCGTTTCACAGCTTTTTTAGAAACAGACGAAGGGCCCAGGTGCCAGTGGAGACCTCCAGCTGAACGCAGTCCAGACCCCTGCTCCCGACGCCTATCTTCAAAGGACCCCTGAGCCCCCCCAGTGGGTACCCCACTTCACCCTTATAATCGCCAGCACCAGTACCTGTATTCACACTTTGCACTCAACCCTTGCTCCCTTATAAATATTCCCCAGTCACCTGAAGATTCTTTGAGCAGCATCTTGGTGGAGAAATGTTTCCCTGCTCCCTGTGTCTCACAGGCCACGGTAATAAACTTCCTTTTGAGCACTCGCCGGAAACCCTGTCTTGGAGGTTGGCTTTGGGGGGCAGGTAACGAGAACCTGGAGTTTTGTCCACTAACAATAGTGACCCTATAGGACAGAGCAGAGCCGCTCCACAGAGTTTCCAAGGAGCGCCTGGCGGATTTGAATGCCAACCTTTGGGTGAGCAGATACCTGTCGCACTAACCACTACACCACCAGGGCTTCTGCTGGGATACAAAGTATGTCACAGAGGCGGCAGGAATTAGGTGTCTATTAAGGGATTTCTCACAATTGTGGCAGCGTTTGACACTTGTCCGTGAGCTGATGGCCCATGGCTATTTGACAAGGCAGTCAGTTCTGGTTGTGCTGAGGTCCCGTTCGGTGAGGCTTTGGTTTCAGCCACCTGGTATAAGACGTAACTTGCGTCGCGCTTCAGGCTTTTACATAGAGGTTTGGCTTTTTCCCTGTGCCCTCAGACTCACAGCCTACGGTAAACTCACCAGGCCTAGAGACATGCCCCAGCCATTGTAAGGTTGTTTGTTCTGAGAGTTAAAATTTGTTGACAGTACAGCAATTGTTTTTCCCTTGGACCAATATGAGTCCTAGGTATTTTACTCCCTTTTATAACAAGACTCAAGCTTTTTCCTTTGAAACTTTTAACTCTTTCTGTGAGAAAACTGAGAGTTTGGAGGCTAGTTGGTGTCCTGTGTTTCCCAGGGGAGTGAATCAGGAAGGCGTTTTATCTTCGTGACCCTTTGTTCACTTCCTTGAGGCATGGACCAAGAGACGGGACTGTCCCTAAGCCCCTGGGGCAGGACTGCCACCTGAGCTCTTGTCTGTGGCCACTAGGATCTGACAACGCTCAGGTGAGAAGAAGCCTGCTGGGTGGTGTCTCCCATCCTCCCTGAACAGTGTTTTCATTGGAAGAGAGGGGTCCCCACCAGGAGGACAGGATGGAGACATGGCTTCGGCCCCGAACGTTGGCTGACGTCCCACTGCGCCTGGGGTCAGCCTGACCCCTCTTCACTGGTGCCGAGATCTTTGCTGTTTCCACCGACAGCCTGTGGATGCCCAGGGACCTGTCCGTCGAAGGTCGTGTCTGTTGTGGCTACTCACCAGGGGCCTTCTGAGCCTCGGGCAGGCTCTCCTCCAGTGGCTCAGCTCTTGAAAACTGAGACTTCCGGGGTGACTTATTCTGAGGGCAGTTCCTCCGTCAGTAACCAGACTGTTCCCACCTGTGGCGGTCGCCCGGCAGTGGCCCTCTAGGTCTCCCTGTTGGTGGCTGGGTGGACTGCATGGTGCGGCAGCCGGGGTGGAGCTGGCCTCCTTCCTTCCTTTCTCTCTGGAGTCTCCTTGCCCCCTTTTCCCAGAGGCTCTCTCCTGCTCTTGGTCCCTGTCATCGAAGACCAGTGGGGAAACTTTCAGGAACTCACTCATTGCAGTTTGGGGTCCCAGTCCCTGTTTTGGAAACTTATACCTTATGTCTCCCTTGAGAACTGATTTCCCTCAGGAGACTTGGGGTCTAGAGTGACATGCTTTAGGAGGGCTTTCTTTGGTCTCTTTAAATAAACGGTCAGGTTTCTTGTGACCCTTGGCAGCGTGTGGCTGACGCACTGACACCCTTTAGACTCTCCGTGCCGTCGTGCCTTCTGTCAAGCACACTGGCATGTGACCTCTCATCCATTGCCTGCTTGGGAATTACAGCTCACCCGGGATCAGTGCTGGGGACGACACTGTCCCCAAGGGGCAGACCTGCGCACTGCCCACGCGGCCCGTTGGTGAACCGCCTTGCTGTTTCAGGAGGATTTGTTCTTTCTTTGCGGGTGAGTGTTTGGTTAGAAATTAGCTTTTCAACTTGACCTAAAGGCTAAGGTCAGATCGCTAAAGGCCTCTGTATAAAGATTGGGGTCATCTGAAAAGCTTCCCAGGTTGCTCTTAGTGTTTCTAGATTCTGCATTTAGACGGGACTTTTTGGCCCAGTCACTTCCTGGAGGTGACAGAGACGGGCACTGTAGTGGGTACACATGTTCATTAGACCAGAACAGGGCAGAGCTGGGGGCCGATTGCTTTCTCAGGTTCCTCTTCCTGGCTGACTTCAACTGGTGGGCTCGTCACTTCGCTGGTTCTTTCTTTGGGTCTGAGGTGTTTACAGCTTGGATAACAAACACCCCGAGGACTGTAAGATCTGTTTTATGATGTTCACAAAGGTCTGACTTTTCTCTTAAGGCCGTAAAGATCTGGCCACCTGGGACGTCTGTCCATTGTCCTGGCTTCAGTGTAGCCAATCTAACTACAAAACTATCCGAGAATTTAGGTTGCCGTGTACTGGCCAGTTTTGCCCATCATTCAACTTACAGTGAGGTCAAGCTTTTGGCCATTTCCGTTTTCTTAGAGTCTGGGCATCAAGCTTGTCTTAACACTTGAGGGTGCATCCTGAGGGTGTGCCAGATGGTGTCAAGGCCTGGTCTTTTGTCTGTGAAAAGAGGGGGCAGAGGGGCCCCAGGAATCAGCAGGATGTCTCCCCTGATTTCCTACACTAACTTCTGCCTGGAGAAGGTGTCCCCACTTGCGGGCTTAGTCAGGGTTTCCAGAATTAACTCTCTCGGCTTTGTGGGAATTTTCCCTGAAAGATGTTTTTTTCAAGTTCCCTTGCAGTACCTGCTGGCTCTTGGTCTCCTGCTGGTACTTCACTGCCACCTTAGATGGAGGGCATCACCCACTTTTGACTGTTTTCCCAAGTAACCTGACCCTTGGCCCCAAGGTGGGGTGGGGGTGGGGGTGGCAGGGAGAGCTGTAACACTTGGAGGAAGGATCCCACGTGCCACCTCCCCTGCCGGCCCTCCCGGCATCTCCCCCGGGCCTCACCGCTGGCCTCCTCGGAGCTGCTTGGAAGGAGCAGGGAGGCGGACAGATCCGTGCGCACTGGCACAGCTGGACACGCCGCTGGATGGAATCCCACAGGTGGACTGCGTGGACCCCGCTCCTTTACCTCTTAGGGGGCTCTTGCCCTTTTGAACTCTCTCTTTACTTACCTGGGATGTCTTAATTTTGTCACTTAGCTTTTATTTACAGAAATGTCTGTTTGACTGCTTGGTTCCCTGATGTTTTAGTCAGCTAGGGCTGCTCTAACAGAAATACCACAGAGTGGATGGCTTTAACAAAGCAAGATTTATTCTTACACAGTCTGGTAGGTTGCAAGTCCATATTCAGGGTGTCCGCTCCAGGGAAAGACTTTCCCCTTGACGGCTCTGGAGGAAATTGCATCAGTCATTGTCCAGGGAGTGTCCTAATGCAAGAACCTCTGGTCTGAACGACGTGCTCTGCTCCCGGTGCTGCTTGCTTGATGGTAGCGAGGTTCTCAAATTGTCCTTGTTTCTTTTTCCTTTTATTCCTTGCAAGCTAAAAGCATTAAGGGTGGGGCAAGCCATACTCCAGGGAAACTCCCCCACAGCAGAGCAAGGAAGCAATCCTATGCAGGAATTTACAGCTCCTTTAGCATACAGTTTAGTGAACCACAGAATGGAGGACAGTCCCAAGATACTGGGAATCATGTCCCAGCCACACAGCTGCACATATTTTTGGGGGGACACAATTCAACCCATGACACCTGACAAACAGCATAACCCTGAGGGTCTCTGGGAACTGAGGGTGAAAGGTTACTAGACAGTAGAGGAACTTCTCGTTTTGCCCTAAACTAGCAGGATCGTTTCCTCAACTCTCCAGCTTTCCTGTTCCCCTGTGGGAACCAACAACCCTTGCTTCTCTGTTGTTTCTCTCTGTGAACCTCACAAACTGGTTTCGGAGTCAGAGCGTGGATAACGGTTATAGAGAGGATTCCTGTGGCCCACTTATCTGAGTCAGCACGCGTACCTGCGGCCTGAGTCAGGAGGCTCAGGGCCAAAGCCCTTAGTCATCTTTAAAAAGACACCTTTAAAGCCTTTAGTTCAGCGTGATGGACTGGCAAATGTCTAGTATTCGGTGGGAACAGTCCAGTGACAGAAGCTGACTCAGAGCCGGCCTTGAATGCTCTTTCTGGCAATGGCAGCACCAGCAGGAAAGGAGCACACACAACAGTGTTTGCTGACCAAGCAGACAGGAGAGTGAAGTGCCCACGAGGCCAGACTACTGAGTCTGCGAACTTGTCTCAGGGAAAAGCGCCGCACACCTCGCTGCTGAGTGTCACTGCGGGCCCCTTCCAAGCCCTCCCTTGGGAAGCTGTGCACTGACGTCAGCGCCTAGGCCACCCTTTGGAGCAGTCTGGGAACGCTTTTTCTGGAACAGCGATCAGAGCCGTCATCGTGCGAGGTCTGACAATTAATTTCATGAACTTATCCTACAAAAAGTGCGGCAGACCTCCTTGCTGAGTGTCACTGCGGTCACCTTCGAAGGACTCCTCTTGTCAGTTTTCGTTTACCTGTGAGAAACAGGCTGGTTATGTGAGTGCGACGCAGACAGCAGGAGTGTGCAGTTCCCACGGGACAGCCACCCTTCCGGGGTGCCTGCTGTCTCTCAGGCAGAGCGGGGCGGGCCAGAAGCCTACTGCTTACGGGCAGCTCTCCTGAAAGGGCGATCCCTCTGGTTGACTTACGCCCACTTACAAATCCTGGCTTCTCTCCGTCTGAGAAGAGGGCCTGGAGGGCTGGGTGGCCAGCCCTTGTGTGCGTGTCTCCAGAGGATCCGGTCTGTAAAGACCAGAAGGCTGCAGGTCCGAGGCCCCTTCACGTCTTGGGGTTGACCCCAACACCTCCACAAGTGAACAGAGGGAGGACACGCCCCTCATCTTCACATCTGAGAAAAACCAGACCCCCGTAACTTCCTCGTAAGAGTCGTGCCAGACGGTCACTTTCACCTGAAAAGAGCACAGTGTTTTTTTTTGTGAGACAGACAAGCTGGACGGACAAACACAACGTCACTGTCGCAGTGCACTGCACAGGGTAAGGCCGTCGCACGAGGTCACTCGCCACGCTGGACATCGAGTCACGGCGCCGGAGATGTTCCTGGAAAACACGTCCCCTGTTCTTGTCTTTTTTGAAAAATTGCGGACAGAGAAACACCTACACAAGGAGCATCATATCGTCATAGGTGCTTTTAAAGAGGTCAACGCTTGAGGGAATTGTTGGTTATTTGGGGTTCTGTCGGTTTTTCTGTATTTTATAGTATTTTTTACAATGACCATTTCTTCACGACTGTGTTTTAAGGTATGAAGTATACACAGTGAAGTTTGTGGGTCTTCAGTGTCCAGTGTGATAAGTTTCGACAAGTAAACAGCCCCGTGTTGCTGGGGCACTACTTCCCAAAACTAAGCCAGTGAAACCCTGTGGATTGCAGCAGAACCTCATCCAATGACACGCTGGACTGTGAGACCCGAGGGTGGACAACACTCAAAGCACACAGGGTCTGCGACAACACTCTCAAGATCACAGATGGCGTGGGACCAGTCAGCGTCATGCTCTGCGTACATGATGAGGCCGTGCGTTAGAGCCAAACGGCCAGCCACCAACCACCACAGCCGCAACAGCTGTACCCTGAAGGTGCGGGCATTTTGCCACCCCAGAAGGCTCCCTCGGCCCCAGGTGAACTGGTGGGGGCTCTCCCCCCAGGAACGAGACTTGGGGGCTGCTGAGAACCTGAAGTCAAGGGCCTGTCCACCAAGAGCGTGCTTCTCTGGTCCAGGGGACAAGCGAAGTGGCAGGTGTGGCATGTCCGTGGGGGCTGGGGCCTTGGTTACTGCCAGAAGAGACCCGGTGGTTACGTGCCTGGCTAACTGGAAGGCTGGCAATTCGAATCTACCAGTTGCTGTCTGGAAGAAAGATGTGACAGTTTCTTCCATACAGACTGCAGCCTCGGAAACCTGCCGTCGGCCCTGCCCGCTGCTTCAGGGCTGGACTGGCAGCTTGACCCTCTTCCCCAGGGTCATGTGGGGGGCTCTGCCCTCTCCCACAGGGTCGTACAGGCCACACCACCCTCTCCTGCAGGGTCGTACGGGCTGTGCTACTCTCTCCCATAGGGTTGTATGGGAGGTTCTGCCCTCTCCTGTAGGATCGTATGGGCAGTGCTACTCACTCCTTTGGGGTCGTTACAAGCTGGAGTCAACTCAACCCAACAGGCCTGGTTTGGGTGTGCTGCTGGTGGGAACGTGAAATGGTGTGGCTGCTGCGGAAAACAGCCTGGCTCCCTGGAAAGTTACACGCAGAACTACTGTGTGGCCTAGCAACTCTGCTCCTGGGTCCACAGCATAAAAAAGTGGGGACACACACGGACACTGGCACATGAAAGTTCACGGAAACAGCCAAAATACAGCAACAACCTGAGTGTCCATCAGCAGAGGACAGACAGACGAGATGTGCTGTGTAGACACAGTCGAATGTCCCTCAGGCAGGAAGTAGACGCGTTCTGATCCACACTTCTGCATAGCTGACTGCTGAAAACACCGTGCGGACTGAAGTAGTCAGCTCAGGCCACACCGGGTGCCCTGGAGCCCGACTGACCACGGTGACCCAGAGTCCTGCAGGAGCACGGAGCCCGTCTGGGCTCTGGCTGTGACCTCCACGGCCGCGGATTGCTGGCTCTCTTCCCCAGGGCCACTGCGGCTGCCAGACACGAAAGGACAGAGGCGTGCAGAAGAGACAGGGTCACAGAACCAGGGGGTGGGTCAGTGGTTTCAGAGGCCCAGGGAGGGAGGGCTGGGGAGGGAGGCCCAGAGTCACCAGCTGAATCACCAGGCCCAAACTGCATTCTGAAGTCAGAGTCAGACGGCGCTGGTAATGGAGTGAATGTGACTAAATTGCACATGGAAATGGGACTTTTATGATACGTATGGTTTGGCATAATAAAAAGAAGGAGAAGTGAGGAGACTTCCTTTATTGACCTCACTCTGACACTCAGTTACATAAGTGGACCTTGGCCTTCCTAACCTGGGAGAGGACCTGCCCTCTGTGTCCCCTGAGAAGGGGCTGCAGAAGCTAGTGGAGGGATCTGCGTCGGGGTAGGGTGCTCCCAGCTGCCCTGGGGCACTGGGTCCCCAGCAGGGCCCGTGTACCCGTGGCCAGGCCCTGTTGTTGCGTGGGAGGACTGGTGACCTCCTGCCCAGGGCCAGGTCTCCAACGCGTGACCCCTTGAGCAGGTGAGATAAATAAATCAACGCTAACGGCGACATCGGGGACAGCGGCAAAACCGCAGCGGGGCGTCTGGGGGCGGCAGGCACCCCGCGGTCCGGGCCCCCCATGGGCATCCCCAGGGTCATCCCCCCGGGTGCTGTTCCCGCCGGAAGTGCTCCCTGTCGGCGGACTTCCCCTTCCGGTCAGGGGTGGGGTGCAGAGAGGGGGCGTTGACGGGGGAGCCCAGAACCGGCACAGCTGGGACCTGGAGGTCCTCGTTGGCTGCAGTGGCCGAGGGGCAGGGAGTGTCACCGCAACCTAAGCGGGTCCCTGCCGCCCCCTCTGGGAGCGGCTGAGGTGGGCTGCCCCAGAGGCAGCGGGGATATCTTCTCCCGTGGAAAGAGACGGCTGGCCTTCGCGTCTCCAGCCTGAGCGGGCAGCTGCGATCATCCGGGAATCTCCCGGGAAGCGGGTGGGATCAGGCTAATGAGCCTGACAGAGCCTCCGCCGCACACAGGGTTGGTCCTGCCCTGCAGAGGCTGCTGGGACCCGCCTGGGGCAGGACTTATTATGGGTTGTGCGCTTGCGCAGTCTCTCCCGGGGCCAGTCCCTGGGCCGGGTCGGGGGCCAGGGGAAGGTCTCGTGCCTTCAGACGGGTTCTCGGTGCCTTCAGGGGGGTTCCCGGCTTCCGCGGCAACGGCCCAGGGACGCTGGTGAGCTTCGCCAAGTGGCTCGTCTGTCAAGGACGCGCCGAGCAGGACAGGCTCGTTTTGTCCCGGGGACCCTTAACCGCGCCTGTCTCCCGTGGTCTTGGGCTGACGTCATGCCGCCGCCCCCTTTTCTGTCTGCAGAGGCGCGCCTGCTGCGGGGAGAGAGGGGCCCTGCGACGAGGATAGCTAGCCACGGAAAACCGTGTCCGTCGCTTTTCGTCTTCCTGTTACGGACCTTGCTGGGCTTCAGGACAGAAGGCACAGAGTTAGCGTAATGTGCAGGGGTAAGTGCCCTTTTTCTGATGTCCGCCATGGGGAGGGCCACCCCTCTGGTGAGAGTGGCGAGGGAGGTCGGTGGCTGCCCTGGGCTCTCTTCCGAGCTGCGCCCGACCCTCAGCCTGGTGAGGAGGAGCTGGGGTGCCCCTCAGGGTTGAAGGTGGGAATGCTCGACCTCCGTGATTCCTTGGGCCTTGGTGGTGCAGCGGCCGAGCGCTCGGCTGCGAACCCGGAGGTCAGTGTTTCGAGACCAGCAGTCACTCGGATGAGAACCACCACCAGCCGTGGGTGTTCACGGCTCTGGGAACCCTGTGGGTTTGGTGTGGATCAGAACCAACCCCAGTGTGGTGCTGGTTTGGAGTGCTGGGGGGGGGGGCATTGCTCCTGCCCGCTAAGCTCCCCTGAAAGGTGAGACAACTCTGTCCCCTTCAGGAAGCAAGGCTTTAGCATAAGCCATTACCCAAAAACAGCCCGCAGGAATTTGAACCACGAACAAAACTTTGTTCCTGTTACGCCTACCCTGTAAGGACAGCTCTGCCCGGATCCAAGACCATAAACCAACCCGTCCCCTCTCCTCTTTTTAGCATTTTTCCTTATCAAATCATAAAACCTCTCACCCACACACTACTTCAACGGAAGTTTAAAACTATAAAAAACCTTCCCTGCTGGCCTCGCTGGGGGCGTGGGGGGGTGGTGCCGCTGGTGGCGCTGCCTCTCGGCTCGGAGCCCTGCCCCCGCGAGTGGGCTGAGTCATCCCTTTGTCTTTCTTTTTGAGAGGGCTGAACCCACCCGCGGCTCAGACCCCACTCTCTTTCTCTTTGAATAAACTTCACTGGCCCCTTGAACTGGTGTGTCTCTGCCTCTGCTTCGAGCCCTTCGCTCCCCAACAAAAGGCACAGTTGAGGGCCGGGGCGGGCTGGCCACTGTCTGGGGGTTCTCCGGCCGGAATAAGTGGACATGGGAGCGGTATGCCCTCGGTGAAGTGGGATTACTGGAACAGATGAGGAAATGAAGGAAAATGATCATTTTGACATAATAGGGAGATAAAAGATGAAAAGCGCGCGCGCACGCACACGCACGCACACACACATGCACGCACGCACGCACGCACGCACGCACACACACACACACACAAAAGAACCCTGGGGAAGTACCAGACTTCAGAAAACACACTGTTGAATAAGCAGTGTGGTACCCACAACCCACAGCTTTCTGTTGGTCCTAACTCCCAGCAACCCTGCAGGACGCAGCAGGACTGGCTCACAGCGTTTCCAAGGGGTAGCTGGTGGCTTTGAGCTGCCAGCCTTTGGTCAGTGTGCAAGTGGCTTGGCAAAGCCATCTGACTCCTTGAACGTCACAAGGAGGCGGGAGACCACCAGGCCCCTGCAGAGCCCCCTGAGGCGGTGGCAGACACATCGACGCCCTCCGACCTTTGCACCAATGGTGACACCAGCAGTTCCTCCCGCGACGCTCCTCTGCTGGGCTCAGTAATTCACTGCAGGGGACACACAGAACTCACAGACTGTGTTCACAGTTACCGGGGTTTTATTAGGAAAGTGAAGTTTACAGCGGAGGATCGGGAGTGACGCAGAGAACAATTCTCCAGTCAGGGCAGCCTCTTCCCAGCCCTGCCCACAGAGGCACGGCTCCTCCTGGCCCCGGCCGCAGCCCTGCCCTGGCATCTGTTACAAAGACCTCTTCACTCTGCCCCTAAGTGCCCAGAGGGAGCCCCCTCCACCAGGCAGCCTCCTTCCTGAAGGCACTCAGCTCTGTGCCTCTGGGTCGACTCAGCCCCTGTAACCACGTTACTTCACAGGCCAGGGAGCCCAGGAAGACGGCAGGAAACCAGGGAGACGTAGAAAGTACACACGGAAAGCTAAAACTACGGATGACCAAAGGCGTGCCAGTCCCTGGAGCAACGGACCTCAGAAGAGCAGGGAGGGATCGGGAGCAGGAAGCACCGGGTGAAGAGGCCAGCCAGGTGCCCTCGGGTCGGATCCATGCTGGGGGTCGCCAGGTGAAGAGGAGATGACCTTTTTTTTTCAGAGTAAAAGACAGAGGAACTGAACAAGGACAGACAGCCTTGTGCCAGGATGTAGTTTTGTTTGTCAACGACAAACTGCAATGGTGAAAACCGCGAAACAGTCAGAGTAGGAACAAAATCTAAGTTGCCTGGGGCCCCTGCAGCGACCTGGTGTGAGAGCCGAGTGGAGCAAGCTTTCCTTGTCTTGAGGACAAGGACTTTGACCTCAGCGCTGGGTAATTGGTCACACTGCGTCTCAAACACAAGGCTGTGATGCGAGTGTTCTCGGGCAGCGTGCCCCGGAAGCAGCTGCGGGAAAACCGGCCGGAGGAGACGGTCAGCGGAGGGGAGAGACAGTGCGGCGGAGGTGGCCAGGTCCCCGGGCGGGGGGCAGTCAGAGGCCTCGCTCCGACCGTGGTTGCCGGACATTACCGACAAGAAGAGGGGGACGGTGCTCACAGCCCCCAGGTGTGGGCCCTGTCACCGGTCCTGCTCCTGGATCCACTCATGACACAATTCAGGGCCGACTGGAGCCGGGATGGAAAAAGTGATCTCTTCATTGTTACTAACGGGAACCCAAGTCCAGTGGGCCTCGGTTAGGAACATCAGGGGCATCTGCTGAACCTGCAACACAGCAATGAGACCCTGAGCGTTCTCCCCTGCATCCCGGGGCTGCGGTGTCTTCCAGTGCTGGTTCTGCTCCGGTCTCCGCACTGTGGTGGTCCTCAGACCCACCTCCCGATCTCATCTGTTAATAGTGACACGAAACCCGTTGTTCTGTGTGTTCCCTAATAGCCCAAGGCTGCGAAGGTGCAGGTCATTATTATGCTTTCGAAATATTGATGTGAATTACAAGCTGGATGATAGGTCTGAGCACACAGGAACCACGAGGACGCTGCAGGAACTGGCGTTGTGTCACTCTGCTGTTCACAAGGTCGTGGGGACTGGAACCGACTTGACGGCACCTAACAACAAGAGCAACATCCATAATGGGAATTTGGGGACAAGCCTACCTTTGTGAGGCTCTCTGTTGTCACCTGCGAGTCAGTAGAGACCTGTAAGCCACGAGAAAGTGATACAGAACATTCCTGAATGCAGACGCAGAAAACTCGGAATTATGTGAAAAGCGTGGAAACAACCTTTGAGTCCAGCTGAGTCTCACAAAGACGCAGCACACTTCAGCTTTGCCAACGAGCCTCGGAACGAGTCTGAACAGCCCTTCACTTCCAGGCTTGCTGAAAAGACATGTCTTCTGGCCAGTCTCCAGTCTTGGACAAAAAGCATACTCGTCTCTGACGTACTGATCCTTGTCACACGCAGAGCCAAGGGGAGAGTTCTACAGCTAAACCCTGCTGTCCCTAGCCTCAGGCCCCAGCCGTGTGGACCTCTGCCACTGTGGTCAGGCCTCCCTCCTGAGACCTAACCACTGAACCACCGAGCTCACGCTGACCTTGTGACTGCAGTGGTTGATTCCCATTCTAAAGGACGTCACAGGTCTTTGTCAAGTGCCTTGTGCTCTGATCACGTTGCAATAAACTGAGTTTCTCAATGACAAACCTGAGTGTCTGTCTGTTACTTTCTAAGATAATATATGACACTCATCGATTACTATGTAAAACATGTTTAAAATTTTTTTTTATTATAATTGAATGAAAATGTACATTCCCATATAAATTACATGCTCACTGTATGCAGCTCCCACTGCTCTCCCTTCCTGGTGAAAGCACACTCTTCCTCTCTGCTCCGTACATATCTTGTCCTCCCAACAGTCTCCTATCCCCTCCTCTCCAACCTCTCCCCTGCCTCCAGTAAGAGGTCAGCAGGACGACATCCTATAGATGCATAGAACCATAAAGTGCCCGCAAAATATGGTCACTCTGTGTCACCAAGTCCAATCCATTGCTGTCTGAAGAGTGGAACTTCATTGTGAGTCATGGACAGGGGCAGCGTCAGGGCCAGGGGCCATGCTCCCAGGGGAACCCCGAAGCCCCTGTACCATCAGTTGTGGTCTTTTAGTGGAGATCTCAGGGTGCATCCCTATTTATTCTTGTGTTGCCAGTGAGACTCCACTTTCTGAGGTCCATCATGTCTATCACTGGTGGTGGCCGGGCACCATCCGTTTCTTCGAGTCATGAGTCGATGTAGGCACCCACTCACGTGAGTCTCTCTGTCGTCCGGGTTCTCTTTCCCCCATGTCATTACGGACCTCGGTGATCATCCATTCCTGCTGAGTTGGGACTGTTTGCTGTGCCCTCAGATGACAGCTTGGCAGCTTTTGAGACCCCAGATGCCACTCACCAATGTAGGGTGCAGAGAGACCTCATTAGCAAAATGCTAGTTGTGCCAATTGGCCTCAATTTCGCCTGAGAGCATGGTCCCTGGCCCCCCCCGCCCCAGCTATCCTGTCCTTGCAATATTGAGTTAAGGTGGAAGGAGTGCTCAAGTTGTGTTGAAGTTCCGTTAATACTGACCTTCTTACTAATGTCTGCTGTCGCGGATTTCACCCAATCAAATTTCTAACAACTATCTAATCTAAACCCTCCCCCCTCACCCTTCCACCCTCCCCACCCTTGCAGCCTTCAAAGAGTCTTCTGTTCATAAGTCTATTTTTAAGTTCTTATCTCAGGGGTCTCATACAATATTTGTCCTTTTATCGCTGACTACTTTCACTCAACAATGTCTTCCAGTTGAAATCAGGTTATGAGATGTTTCCTGGAATCATCGTTATTCTTTATCACTGCACAGTGCTCCACTGAGTATATATACCATAGTTTACCTATCCATTCCTCTGTTGTTGGGCATCTGGGTTGATTCCATCTTTTTGCTGTTGTGGACTGTGCATTCGTGTACATGTATCAGTTGGTATGAATGGCTTTGATTCTGTAGAATATATTCCAAGCAGTGGAATCAGTGACTCATGCTGGGTCAAATGGTATATCTATATCCAGTTTTCTAAGGGAGCACCAGATTGCTTTCCAAAGAGGTTGCACCATTTTGCAATCTCACGAACAGTGTAGGAGAGTTCCAGTCTTCCCACAGCCTCTCCAACATTTGTTGTTTTGCTTTTTTTTGGATCATGGCCAACCTTGTTGGGATGAGATGGTATCTCATTGTAGTTTTGAGTTGAATTTCTTTAATAGCTAATGATCGTGAGCATGTCCACATGTGTTTTTTGGCTGCCTGGATCTCCTCTTTAGAGAAGTGTCTGTCCATCTCCTTTCCCCATTGCTTAATTGGATGATTTATCTTCTTCTTCTTGATATTTTGTAGTACCTTATAGATTATGAAGATTAGGCATCAGTCTGACATATAGCTGCCAAATATTTTTTCCCATTCTGTAGGTGGTCTTTCAAGTCTATTAATAAAGTCTTTGGATGAGCAAAAATGTTGATTCTTAATAGTCCCCATTTATCTATTTTCTCTCTGTTTGTGGTTTGTTTGACAGATTGGGAAGTCTGTCTATGTTGTGTATTAAAACTTCCATTGTTGTTCCTATTTTTTCTTGGATGAACTTTATCATTTTAGATTTGATATTTAGGTCTAAAAGAAATGTTTGACAACTGTATTTCAATACGGAGCCCTGGTAGTGCAGTGATAAAGTGCTTAGTTGCTCAAAATGTGGTTGGAACCCATCAGTGGAAGGAGAGACATGACGTCTTCTGTAAAGGTCACAGCTGTGGCAGTCCATGGGGCAGCTCTGCTCTGTCCTGTAGGGTCACTTTGACTGGGAATCGACTCAACAGCAACAGGTTTTTTTTTTTTTTTCTGGTTGTGTTTCAGTATAATCAGTTGCCTTCATAATTCAGTGTGTTTATGCATTTATAAATCGTATTCTGAGAAGAGGCCCATGGGCCTGGCCAGGCTGCAGAGGCTTCCAGAGTGTGCATGCAAGTGTGCGCACACACGCATGCGCGCACACACACACACACACACACACACACATGCTTGCATGCACACACGTGCAAGTGCAAAAAAAGCAAGAGAGGAAGTGTGGTGTTGTGGAGGCTGGGCTGCCAGATTCGACTCCTGTAGCCGCTGTGGCTGTCCGCATGGCCTCGGCCAGTCCCTTCTGCTCTGTGCATCTCAGCTTCCCCATCTGTAAAATGGGGAAATTAAATCCTGCGTGTTAGGATTCCTGGGAGCATTAAGGTAGCTAATAGATGTCCGGTGCCCGGAAGAGTACCACCACATCCTAAATGCTCTGGGTGTGACAGTGCTTACGGTGGCTAAACGACTGTGGGGTTCACAAGGACCCCAGTCAGGAAAACAAGACATCCTCATTCTTAGAATTAAGTGATATGAACACACCGAATCCCAATGTTTGTAAGATCCAGCTTAAGCTCTACTTAGAAGATTCCTGTTACGCAACTGAATAGCAGTTACAGGAGCATTACAAGTGAACCACCATGATTTCGTGACTCCTTTACTCCACACACATTTTCTGTTTTTCAGAATGGGTGACTGAGAGCTTCTCTGCCTACCTTTTCCTTTCCAAATACCTTTCTTAATGACTTCATTTTGTTCTGTCCGGCCACCTGTGACTTGCAACCCCCTGTGTGAGGATTAGAGCCCGGATCCTCTGTCTGCAACCCTTAGCGACATGGAGACATCTGACATGTGTCCCTTTAGCCTGGTGAGGAGCGTCTTGTACTTACGTCCTAACGTGCAGCCCGTCTAGCCGCCGTGGGCTGTGTGCCAGGCAGACCCTTGTAAGTCGTCCATGAGCTCTGTGTCAAGTTCCCTTCCGGGATTCCGCAGACACAGCTGGCGCTGCCGCTGGCCTCTGTGCTGGTGTCACCTCCTGGGTCACCTTGCTCTTCCCAACGTGCAGTTCACTTCATTGACCCGACTGCCCAGGGGCATGGACCCTGACTGGGCAAGAATGTCATACCACGAAAGTGAGGATTCGGCCAAAATAGATAAATTCCCTGAAAAATATGCTAAAATTGACACAAGGAGAAATACAGAACTTGAACTGTGAATACATATGAAGGCAATGGAAGTGGTAGGCAAAGATCCCTGCCCCCCAAACCAAAAACATTTCCCCACTATAACATAACTCCCCTGGGTCCCTTTTCATGTCTCCTTGGAAAGAAGTCATTCTGCACAGCCCACCCTTGAGGGGGACGTTAGGCTCCACCTCCTTGGGAGGACGGAATCGGTGTACATTATCTGGAATTCTGCATCAGAGACTTGTCACTTCTCCTTTGCTTGCTCTGTTTACTCACTTCGCTGGGACAGTGTGCCTTCTTTGATATTTATTTTATTCTCTGGGTTATGATGCAACGTTACCCTGTTACGCTGTTGCTCAGACTCTTCCAGTTTGGGCCGGTGGTGCTCTCGCTGGCCCCTGTGTCACACTCTCTCACTCTTTTGTTTGCTGAGCGCTTCCTTTCCGGGTGACACAATGCTTCGGGCTGGTCCTGCTGACCTCTTCCAAGGAGCCTGGTTCCTTTCACAGCAGAAAGCTCCTGTGCTGTCTCTGGTTCTAGGCCCCATCAGGGACCATGCGTGTGTAAACTAACTCGTGTGTGTTCACTGTCTGTGAATGCATCTGCATGTAACCATCTGTGTTTGCACTCAGGGAAACTTGAGATCATGCCGATGTCCCTGACCTGAATCCATGGCCCACAGGTCGTTTTGGCCTCTGCCTCAGTTACCTGTAAACTCCCACTGCAGCTGGGGAGAACCTGGCTCCCACCGTCCAGTACACATCTGCATAACTGTTCATGTCCACACACGTGTAGGGTGGTATCAGACTTGTTGCCCACATTCCTTCGGACACAGCTTCACCAGCCACAGCTCGGTGCCCTGGTCTTACAGGTACCACTCGTTTCCAAAGGCACTCTTAGGGCAGTACCTTTTCGCTCCCCCCATCAGTCAAGTTGCATCGGTTTTTATTTCAAATAAACTTCCATCCTCTGTCGCGGTCTGCATTCTCCTCTGGGATCTCCCACACCCTAAATGGCCTTAGAAGTCCCATTCACTACACTAAAGTGAGGAGGCGGAGCAGGGATGTCACTGCTGATGTCAGATGCATCTCGGCTGAAAGCAGAGAGTGCCAGAAAGACCATGCAAAGGCATTCGACCTTGTGGATGGTAACAAATTATGGCTAAGATTGAGAAGATGGGAATTTCGGAACACTTAATTGTGCCTCTAAGGAATCTGTACATGGATCAAGAGGCAGTTGTGCAAACAGAACAGGGGGACACTGCCTAGCTTACAGTCAGGAACAGTGTGCGCTCACAGTTGTACCCTTTTACTGTATCTTTTCATCTGTATGCTGAGCAAATAATCCGAGAAACTGGATTCTATGAAGAAGAAGGAGGTATCAGGATTGGAGGATGACTCACAAATAATCTGTGTTATGTAGACGACGCCCACCTTGCTTACTGAAAGTGAAGAAGATTTGAAACCCTTACTGATGAAGATCAAGGACCACAGCCTTCAGTCTAGGCTGCACCTCAATGTCAAGAAGACACAAATCCTCACCGCTGGAGCCGTCAGCAACATCACGAGAAGTGGAAAAAGGACTGAGGTTGTCAAGGGTTTCATTTTACTTGGTTCCGAGATCAATCCCCATGGAAGTAGCAATCAAGAAATCAAAAGATGCATTGCGTTGGGAAAATCTGCTGCAAAGGACCTCTTTAAAGTGTTGAAAAGTAAGGCCGTCACCTTGGAGACTAAGGTGCACCTGACCGCAGCCGTGATGTTTTCAATCGCATCATACACGTGTGAAAGCTGCACAATGAACAAGGAAGACAGAAGAGGAATCAATGCCTTTGAATCGTGGTGCTAGAGACGAATGCTGAACCGACCATGGACCACTCAGAGAACAAAGAGACCTGTCCTGGAAGAGGTACAACTAGAGTGCTTCTTGGAAGCAGATGGCCAGACTGCGTCTTACAGACTTTGGACATGTGGTCGGGAGAGATCTGTTCCGGGGGAAGGACATCAGGCCGGGTGGAGTGGAAGAGAGGCAGCTCCTCAGGAAGACTGGCACAGTGGCTGCCCAACAATGGGCTTAAGCATGTAACGATTGTGGATGTGGCGCAAGACTGGAAAGTGTTTTGCTGTGTTGTGCACGGGGTCACTGTGAGTCAGAACCGACTTGGCGGCCCCCAACAACAACAAGACCACACGGTTCTCTCCTGGTGCTCTCTTGAGTTTTGACAGCTGCCTAATGTCAGGTATTCATCACGGTGGCGTCATCCAGAAGGTTCCCAGCCCCCTAAGGAGTTCCCTGTGCTTCCTCTGCTCCCCCTCATCCCTCCCCAAGCCCGTGGAAACCACTGAAATTGTTTCCTAAGGGTACTTTCGTGGTAGGTTTCTGGCAAGATAACTTACCAAGTTAAAACCATTTCATCTGCCTCTATTCCTGATTCGCTAAAAGTTTTTTTTTTTTCTTTTTCTTTTTTTAATCACACAGAAAAAAGCTCCTTGCCGTTGAGTCGATCTGACTCACAGTGAACTTGTAGGACAGAGCAGAACAGAGACAGAGCAGAACGGCCCAGAGTCTCCAGGGAGCGCCTGCGGACTGAAAGCGCCGACCTTTTGGCTAACAGTCATAGCGCGTGACCACCGAGGCACTAGGGCTTCCTTAAATCTGGGTCCCTGAGAAAGTTGGGTTTGTTGTCCTTTAATCTGCTGACACGGGGTATATAGTGACCAGCTTTTCTGAATCTGAGCCTTCCTTGGTTCCTGCGAGAGACCCTATATGTGTCAGAGTCCCAGAGGGAGGCAGAGTCACCTCCAACGAGCTTCGTTCAAGGAAGACTTACGGGGCTGTTTCTAGAGGTGTGGAGACCTGGGTCATGTGGTTACAGCTCCACCTGTGCCATGGGAACCCTGTCTGCCACTTGGCAGAAGGGACCCCGAGACTCCCAGAGGAAACAGCTTTCTTCAGATCTGGTAGGGCTAGGATTTGAACCACATTCCCCTGAGCCTGGGCCTCTACCTTCCCTGAGATGTGGGCCCTGTCCTCAGTTTGGACAGACCTCAGAGCTTCTGGACAGAGAGGGGCTGGCTTATGGTGACCAGGAATGGGGGGACCAGCTGACAGGGAGACAGGACAACCAACAGTCACCAGGTGGACAAGACAGCAGCTGACACTGGCTGGGAGGGAAGGGGTCCCATGGAATGAGATCTGGGCCTGGAGACCCCTAGGGGAGGACGACTGGGCTGGAGATGTGTGTTGGTAGGACATGGGGATGGGCAGGTCCCTGTGTGTGGACAGTGGAGAAGAAATGACCCCAGGGAGAAAGTGGGAATTTATGCAGAGTGGGAAGGGCCCCTCCCGGCTTCTGCCCATAGTGGGTACCGATGATGAGAAAGTCCCTGTCTCCTCACTTTCGACCCTTCTGGTCTGCGGTGGGAGTGGCTTGCTCCGGCATCTGGGTGATGGGTCCCTGTGAGGCCTGGTGTCCCCAGTCCCGGGACAGAACACAGTGCAGCCAGTGGGGACCCTGGCCCAGTAGCCCTGTTTTACAGAGGGGACATCCGAGGTGGCAGTGGGGAGGGGCCTGTGGGAAGTTGAAAGCCAAGGCCTAGCAGGGATTGGGGGCTCCTGGGCTCCCATCCTTCATGCTGCCTCAGTTTACCTGGCTGTAGTGCAGAGGTGGAGAGGGGGCTGAATGAGAGGGAATGGGGGCAGCCAGAGCCCCGGAAGCCTTTTCCCTCTGCTCTGTCTGGCTCCCAGGCGCTCCTGGCAGGAGCCCAGGGCTGCTGGGGCCACCGGTGAGAAGTTAACCAGAAAACCAGCTTCTGGAAACCTGAAGCCGGGTGAAATAGGGCATTTTCATTTCCAGATTCTTACACCCACTTCACAGAGCAGGAAGTGGGACCAAAAGCAGGTGTCATGGGTCCCCTCCACGGCAGAGACTGCTCAGCAGGTCTGTTGGCTTCACACACAGATATGGCCATGTAACACGCCACCCAGACTAGGACACTTAGGAGAGGAGAGGACACTGCTGACAGTGACTCCAGGAGGACAGGAAGCCAGGACATCTGGTCTCCTCTGCAGAGGTCAGCGGGGTGCTCCCGTGGCTGGAGGGATGTCAGGCAGAGGACCAGCTTCCTGCTGTGTAACAAACCATCTCGGACTTGGCCACTCAGGAGAACAACAGACTGCGGTTGGGGCAGGGCTTGGGGGGGAGCTTCTCTGCCCCACGGGACAGTCAGAGTGTCCTCACTGGGGTCTGAGAAGCCACCTCCAAGATGATTGCACTCCTGTGGCAGGCCCATGGCTGCTAGCTGTGGGTTGGGCCATTGTCCTTGTCTGTGACGCGTCCTCCTTGAGCTGCTTGGGCTTCCTCCCAACATGAAGGCCCCAAACGAGCGTTCCAGAACAGGGCACGAGTGCTCGGTCCTCTTACCAGCTGTCCTTGCAAGTCACTCAGTGTCCCCACCGCTGCACTGTCTTGATGATGGCGGTCACAGAGCCCTGCCTGGCTCATGGGGAGGGGTCTTACCTCTTGATGGGGATGGGCAGGGCGCTAGGAGAGCGAGGAGGAAGGGAGACACGGCTGTGGCCGTGTTAGGAACATGGACATCCAAACACGGGAGGAAGGGTGACTCTGCATCACAGAGAAAACCTGAGTCCTCTTTGAGGCTGATCTCTCATGGGATGTGTGTGTGTGCGTGCGTGCATGTGTGTGTCTGTCTGCAGGCTTGTGGGGAGGCCACCGCCACACCGTCCCCACCTTTGAGGGACCCCCTCTGCTGCTGTCCTGTCCCCTGCCAGGCTGGTGCCACCTACTCCGTTGGCTCCTGCTCTGGCCAGGAGGGGGCCCCGGGCTCGGTCCTGGGTCTGCCCACCTCCTCTGTGTCTGCGCCCTCCTCTAGGCCCTCAGCCTGCTGCTGCTGACTCCACTGGGACCCCACTTGGCTCCTTGGTGTGGTAGCTATTTTTGTGCTGGAGAATTCTGGTTGGAAGTAGGTAAATCTTTTATTTCAGCCTTTACATTTCCTAACCTCTCCTCACCTCTCCATGTGGCATTCAGGGGGTGGGGGGTTCCTCAGAACTGGCTTCACGTTCCATCTATCAGGACAAACGGGAAATATATATATATATACATATATGTGTATGTTACAGCTCGAGTCAGTTTCTCATTCAAAAACCGAGACTTTGCTCTGTGACCCCAGCCGCTCCCCCACCCCGTGACAGCACCTCTCCCCACCCCCCTGAACTTCCTGTGTCTGCTTGGCCGGCTCCGGTCCCCTCCGCCCTCTGTCTCCCTCTGGGCGGGAGCTGCCCGCTCCGCCTCGTGCATCCACTGGAGCCGAGAAGCATGCCCTTCGTCAGGATCCTTTTGCGTCCATTCTTGGTCTGAAGAGCTGGCTTTGGGAATGGTTCCAGCTCTGGGCTAACAGAGAGTCTGTGACTGTGTCTTCATGGGACCCTCCGGTCTGTCGGACCATCAAGTCTGGTCTTTCTGCTAGAGTTTAGGTTCTGTGCCGCACATTTCTTCTGCTCCCTCGGGGCTTTGCTGCTGCGTTCCCTGTCAGGGCAGTTGTCGGCGTTGGCTGGGTGGTCATCGCTGTTAGCGGGACAATGGAGAACACACTGGGGCTACCATGGGTGTGTTTTTCCTCAGACTCACAATCAACCCCAAGGAAGCAGCAGGTGGGAAATCAGATGGCACGCTGTATCGGGCAAACCTCCTGCTAAGGACCGCTTTGAGGTGTTAAACAGCAGACACAGCACTAGCACTGGAGGACGAGGTGTGCCTGACCCAGGCCGTGGTGTCCTCTGTTGCTGTCAGTGCACGGGAAAGCTGGACCAAGCCGAAAGACGGTGCGAGCTAGTGTCTCCGTCGTGGTGTCGGTGAAGAGTTCCGAACACACGGGCACTGTCAGAAGGATGGACACTTCTGTCTTGGAGGAAGCACAGCCCGAGTGCCCCTTAGAGGTGAGGATGCTGAGACCTGTTTTACGTGTCCTGGACATGTTGTCAGGAGAGGCCAGTCCCTGGAGAAGGACATCAAGCTTGGTGAAGCAGAGGCTCAGAGACAAAGAGGAGGACCCTCAATGAGACGACGGACGCAGTGGCTGCAGCAGTGGGTTGGGTGTAGCGACGGCCGTGAGGCTGGCCCGGAACTGGGCAGGGATTGCTCGGTGGGATGCAGGGCCACAGAGTGGGCACCAACTGGGCCACATCCAGTGACAACGACAACCTTCAAGTTCAGAGCCCCCGGGCGAGTGACATACGTGGTGCGGGCGGGTGACATATGTGGTGCGGGCGGGTGACATATGTGGTGCGGGCGGGTGACACTCGCCACAGCCCTCGAAAGGCTGGGGGTTCCAGTGTGCCCAGGGGAGCCAGTGAGGCAAGGCTGGGGGTCCTGCTGCTGAGAAACAAGGTGCCCAAGCCCTGGGGATCCCAGCTGTCCCTGACACCCGTGGGTCCCCACCAGGCGCCAGTGCTGTGGTAACTGGTGGGTGGATTATCTTCAGGTTCATCAGTTCTCTCTTCAGCTGCATCAAATCTGCTGTGCGACCAATCCAATCAGTTTTAAATCTCAATGTATATATTTAATGTCTAGAGGTTCCATTGGTTCTTTCAAAAATATGCCTGACAATTTTTGGTAACTTCATATTCCTTGCGTATATTTCCAATCTCCTTTTACTTTTTAGATCAAATTGTCAGCGGGACTGTATGCGGCTGTCTTTGAAGTTTTAACTTTTATCAACTTTGCACAAAAACCTGCTTCAAGAGTCAGCTGGGTCTAACGATGTTTGTTTTCCTTAAATGATTTTCCTCCCAAACAACGGTCCCTCACTACTGCTGGCCGGATTCCCGGCTGTCGGACCACGGACACAGTGGAACGACTGCGTGTTACAGCAGCAAAGCGTGCTAGCGGCCTGCCTTCTGACCCGGAGGTGCTGCTGTCAGGCCACCTCTGGCTCGTGGTGACGCCGTGCGCCGCAGAGTGGAACTGCTCCCCAGGGTTTTCCTGGCTTTGGCCTGTCACGGAAGCAGACGGGCAGGCTTCATGAGGTGGGGCTGCTGGGTGGGCTTGACCTGCCAGCCTTGAGGTCAGCAGCTGAGCGCATCCTGTGTGCGCCACCCTGGGGCCACCAGGATTCCAGAAACCCGGGAAGAGGACCCACGCCGCAATGAGGTGGCAGCGTGCTGCACAGGGAGGGACATGGGCTGGGAGGCAAACTGCTGACAGCCCTCGGGCGCCAGGGCTGCGAGAGGGTGTCCCCGACGTCCACTGCTTGAAGCCTCCACTTTGCAGGCCTCTGGGACTGTGACCCTGGGAGGCTCCTCACTTCCTGCAGGCCACTCTTCCCTGCTCTGGGGAGATCCCGGGCTGGAGTAACCTCTGTGGGTACACCCATATCCAGGGTGGCGGGACCCCACGTGCTGCCTGACCCTGTCCCGTTCAGAACCCTTGGCTACAAAGCACGCTCTAAATCATCCCGAGTGTTGCTTTCCCAGGAGGAGCCTGGGGCTGAGGTCTGAAACATCTAAGAGAACCCCCAGAGAAGCCCCGTTCTGGCCGCTGGGTGGGGACCCCAGGTTTGCTTGACGTGACTCAGCTCGGGAGTCAACCAGAGGCCGAGTCAGGAGGCCAGGAGGGAGCCTTGGTGTCGTCAAGTGAGGAAGGGGACAGCCAGGGCTGCCCCTGTCAAGACGACCTGGAGGGCTGGGCACAAACGGCCTCAGGAGTGCTGGGGGCAAGGGGGCCACGGGGGGGGGGCCCGGGACATCCATGCTGCTCGACCCCTGTTCTGGTGGCCGCCAGTGAGGCAGCTGTTCTCAGAAGCGGACACCTTCCGTCAGGCCGAGGCGGGCGCTGTGGGCGGGCGCTCACCACACGGGCTCCAGGGGCCCCAGGAAGACCGAGGGGACAGCCTCCAGGTGTCTCTGAGCACAGCAGAGCAGGACAGAAGACAGCGCAGCACGGCACGACACGGCACAGCACCACACAACACGACACGACACAGGAGAGCCAAGCAAAACCCAGCAGCACAGCACAACCCAGCAAAGCGGAGCAGAGCAGCAGGGCTGACCACAGCTCCTCGCTCAGGCACGAGGGGAGCCGGCCCTGCTTCTGAGCTCCGGGGTCACCTGAAGCGCCCACTTCTCGGAGTCCCCGCAACTCTGACCCCTCTCAGGGGCAGGACTCCCCCACTCCGTGTGTTTGCACAAAGCTGAAGACGATTAGAATTAAAGTGGCATCTACCAGTCTACTTTTTAACTTCAATTTTAGCGGGAACCTCAGGTCTGGGGCAGTGTGCCTTTATTGAATGCTCACTGCCTACACACCTGTGCTGAGCACCTGCCGTGTGCACGCCTGTGCTGAGCACCTGCCGTGTGCACGCCTGTACTGAGCACCTGCCCTGTGCACGCCTGTGCTGAGCACCTGCTGAGTACACACCTGTATTGAGCACCTGCTGTGTACATGCCTTCATTGCGTGCCCACTGTGTACACACCTGGATTGAGTGCCATCTGTGTACCGCCTTCTGTCTCACGAAAGACCAGAATGGGACCTGGGCCATCAAATGCCCAGCAGGAAACTTCCTCAACCACTCTGCCACCTGAGTGTCCTTACCAAGAAAAGAGGGGTTGCCAATGGCTGTCTGGATGCTGGGGGAAGCCCACTTTTGCTGTGTCCTCAGCATCCCCACCTCACTCTCCTGGGATGACCTTTACCTACTGGACAGATCCCGCAGGGCTGGGCCAGACTCTCCTGGCCATTAGGGGCGGCCCAGGCCTCAAGTTTCCCGTCCTGAGTGGGGTTTCTGATCATAAGAGGGGTGCCCATGGGGGCCCAGATGCTCTCCTGGGAAACTAGACGTGGGTGGGGTGCATGCCCACTCAGAAAGGAAGCCCTGGGAGCCAAATGGTCCTGCTGCATGCTGGGAAGGGCTTCTGTGCTGCGTGGTGTGGCCTCCTCACTGCAGAAGCATAGTTCCCCACAGCTTTCCTGCTAGTTTGCGTGGTGGGGGGCCCTCCTTCCTGTGCAGCTCTTCCTCAGGCTAGGGCCAGCCCTGCACTCCAAAAGGGCCCTGACCTCACGCCGGTCCCATTCCACACTGGGCCTTTCCCACAGAGTCCTGGATCTGGTCAGGTCTTCCTCCAACAATTCCCCAACCAGCCACAAAAGAAGGGACTATGGGCCACCCCGTAGCTGGTACAAGCCCTGGGCTGGAGAGAGAGTGGGTGTTCCACGTGGGGTGGGCATGGGGACGGGAGAAAGGCTGGCTGTGAGTTGCTGTGTAGAGGAGATACTTAGGCCCAGGGAGGTGAGGGCCACGTCCAGACCTGTGCCTTTGGGGGGGCCTGCTCTGGGCCCCGCTGCCTCACTGGCATGGGGGCTGGGGAGAGGGGCACTGGGGGACTGCCTCCAGGACCCCTGACTGCTCTTCCTGCTCTGGGACTCAGACACCAAAAAACAAAACAAACAAACAAACAAAACTCATAGCCACCTTATAGGACAGAGTAGAACTGCCCCACGGAATTTACAGGGAGTGCCGGGTGGATCTGAACTGCCAAACTTTTTTTATTTTTTATTTAACATGACTGAGTGAAAATGTACATTCCCATATAAATTTACATGCCCACTTATATGCAGCTTCTACTGCTCTCCCTGCCCAGTGACAGCACACTAGTCCTCTCTGCTCCATACATGTCTCATCTTCCCAACAGCCTCCTTTCCTCTCCTCTCCACCCACTCTCCTTCCTCCAGTTAGAGGTCAGCAGGATGACATCCTATAGATGCACAGAACCATAAAGTGCATCCAATATATGGTCACTTTGCGTCGCCAAGTCCAATCCATTTGTGTCCGAAGAGTGGACCCTCGTTATGATTTATGGGCAAGGGCAGCATCAGGGCCAGGGGCACTCCGAAACTGTTGGACCATCAATTGAGGTCTTTTAGTGGAGATCTCAGGTGCACCCCTTTTTATTCTTGTGTTGCCAGTGAGACTCCTCTCTGTGAGCTCCATCGTGGCTAACACTGGTGGTGGCCGGGCACCATCCGGTTCTTCAGGTCCCAAGTCGATGTAGGCACACACTCTTGTGGGTCTATCTGTCTTCTCGGTTGTCTTTACTGTAAGCATGTCATTTTGGTCCTCGGTGGGCATCCGTCTTTGCTGAGTTGTGTCCTCGGATGGCAGCTTAGCGGCTTTTAAGACCCCAGACGCCACTCACCAATGTGGGGTGCAGAGAGCCCTCTTAGCAAAACGCTAGTTGTGCCAATTGGCCTCGATTTCGCCTAAGAGCATGGTCCCCTACCCCCTGCCCCAGCTACTCTATCCTTGCAATATTCGGTTAAGATGGAAGGAGTACTCAAGTTATGCTGAAGTCCACCTAATGTTCTTGTTTCTAATGTGTGCTATCACCGCTTTCTCCCAACTAGATTTCTAGCAACTATCTAAACTAAACCCTCCCGCCTCACCCTCCCTCCCACCCTTCCCTTGCAGCTGTCAAAGAGTCTTTTCTTCTATACACAAGTCTGTTTTTGAGATCTTATCGTAGAGGTCTCATACAGTATTTGTCCCTTTGTCGCTGACTACTTTCACTCAACATAATGTCTTCCAGTTGAAACCAGGTCATGAGATGTTTCCTGGAATCATCGTTATTCTTTATCATTGCGTAGTGCTCCATTGAGTATATGTACCATAGTTTACCTATCCATTCTTCTGTTGTTGGGCATCTGGGTTGATTCCATCTTTTTGCTATCGTGGACTGTGCTGCGATAAACATTCTTGTGCATGTGTCCATTGGTGTGAAAGGCCTTGATTCTGTAGGATATATTCCAAGTAGTGGAATTACTGGGTCAAATGGTATATCGATATTCATTTTTTTAAGGAAGCGCCAGATTGCCTTCCAAAGAGGCTGGACCATTTTGCAACCCCACCAACAGTGTAGGAGGGTTCCACTGTCTCCACAGCCTCTCCAGCATTTGTTGTTTTGTGTTTTCTGGATCATGGCCAATCTTGTTGAGGTGAGATGGTATCTCATTGTCGTCTTGATTTGAATTTCTTTAATAACTAAAGATCGTGAACATGTCCTCACGTGTTTTTTGGCTGCCTGGATCTCCTCTTTAGTGAAGTGTCTGTCCATCTCCTTTGCCCATCGCTTAATTGGATGGTTTATCTTCTTCTTATTGATATTGTGTAGTATCTTATAGATTATGGAGATCAGGCGTCTGAACTGCCTGATGAGCAGATACAGCACTAACCACTGCCCCACCAGTTTCCACCTGGGACTCTAACTCCTCATTATCAGCCAGATGTAGGGTACAGGCAGGTTCCCGAGGCATCAGGGCGTTGCCACCCCAGACCTAATGGCTCTGCCCCGGGGTGCCTCCAGCCAACCCCCCAGCGAAGACACAGGGAGACTGAGGCAGGCAGGGCGTGGTTGGTCCCGGCAGAAGCAGTCAGGAGCAGGGCTGGGGCTACCTGACCCCCGCTCCAGGTCCCCCATATCGCCCTGGCCCTTCCTCTGGGTCTCCCACCACTAGGCCCGGTACCTGTGCCCCCCAGCGCCATGGGGTCCCCACCCCACATTCCCCCGCTAGCCCGTGCCTGTCCCGTCCGTTAGGGTCCGACTGCCCTCTGGTGGTAAGAGGGGATCAGCGCACCCCCTTCACTCCCTGCGGGAGGGAGACCCCAAACCCTGGCGGGGAGGGCCCCGGGAGGCTTCCAGGGCTGGAGGGCCCAGACATCCCTCAGCTCCCACCGCCGCACCGTCTTTTTACTCCGTCCCTGTCCGGAGGGCGACCCCTTCACGTGCAGCATCCCCGCCCCGTGGTGAAACCCGGTCCCGGCACCAAGCCAAGCCCGCTGTGCGGTAAGGGGTGCCGGGGACCCTCTGGATGCTGGCGTTGCTCTCTGTCTTGGTAGGGGGCGGTCACCCAGGGGCTCTTGTTAGAACCCGCTGACTGGCACACTTACTATGGGGTCACTTCATTACACGTAAGAACGAGAACCCCAGAGCTCTGTACCCTGCCGTGTGGAACCGCAGGCCGATCAAGTGGCCTTCTCTTTGGCGCGCCCTGTCGTCTGTCCCTTGGCCTCGGTCAGAACCCGGTGCGTGCTGGTCTCCCCTTCCTCGCGTGGTGGCGTCCTCCACTTCCTGACCCGTCTGTGTGCGGGTGGTCCCTGCAGGACAAGCCTTCTGGGGCTGGAGCCGCAGACACCTCTGGGAAGCCCTGGCCTCCCGCAGCCCTCACTGCAGCCGGGGAGCAGCACCACCTCCCCTGCAGCTGGCAGCAAGGGGCAGACCCTGCACCCCGAGCCCTGCGGGCGGGCAGGCAGAACTTTAGGGAGCCGACTCTGGGTCCCCAGGAGGCCCTGCCTGCCTGCGGCTAGGGAGCCCCCGCCCGAGGTGGCACACCTGCAAGGAGCCGTTGCCTTGCTGAGGGCAGTGCCCTGCGTCTCTGTCCCTGAGCGTGTTGGTGAACTGTCCCGTTCACCTTCCCCTCCCGCCCCTCCACTGATCCTGGACCCCGGTGGCTCCGGGCAGCCCCTCCGTGTTCTCAGCGGCGCTCCTCGCTATGCTTTGATGTCTCCAAGCAAAAGGTTAATAACTGTGAGGCCATCTGGGTGGGCCGGTTTGGCCCTGCTGAGGGAGAGGGGTCGCCTGGCCACACCGGGCTCCCATTTCTGAAGACCGTTTCCTGCGAGGCTGTGTGGGATTTGTCCCCCAGGGGCCGTGTTTATACCACTGAACAGGACTGCGAAGACCAGAGAGCAATGAGGCCCGCGTGGTCCCTGAAGTGGATCCACTGCCCTCTGGGCTTTCTAGGAGCACCAGAGGACACAGTGGCCTGGGGACATGATTCTGCGCTTGGGTTCCAAATCCACAGCTCCCCAGGGCCATATCTAGTGCATAGGGGTCCCCAACCCAGATTGCAGCCCTCTGCGGCAGCTTCTTTGGGAGGCAGGCAGTGCTGGCCTCAGTGGCCCTGACATCATGAAGGGGAGGATAATTATAGAGGCAGCAGCCACAGCTGGGCCGGGCAGCTGCCTGCCGGTCACTTAGGGGAGGTCAGAGGTCGAGGGGAGACAGCGGGCTCAGGATGGGCTGAGCCAGCCTGCGGTGGGCCCCCCAGCTTCTGTCAGGGATGGTCAGGTGAGGGTGCGGTGGCCGGGCAGGCGAGCAGGGCTTTGGTGACGCAGGAGCGGGAGTCGCAGATTGTAGGCTCCTTTGTCCCCTGCACACGGTGGACCCTCAGGCAGAACAGGCATCTGCGGGGACTTAGAGAAAGTTCCTAGAGGAGACCGTGTCACCAGGGTGCTCTCTGCCCCCTCCCCTCTGCTTCCCCTGGGGGCGTCTTTCTCCTGCAGGCCTTCCACTTTGCGGCTGGGCGCAGCGCCAAGGCTGACTTCCGGCAGGCCGCTCCCATGGCCTCCTTCAGGAGCGGCAGAAAAGTCCCAAGGAGGGCTTTGCCTGGCCAGGCCCGGGTCAGGAGGCCTCCAGCCCCTCTGTACCAGCCTCTTCCCTTGTGCTGCACCCCAGGGCCCACAGCAGCAGGAGTGGGAAAAAAGCAGAGAATGGGGTCTCCACAGGAGGGGAGGGGTGTCAGGAGTGACAGGGAAGGGCAAGGCCCTGGGGGTGACAAGTTCTGGGGTACGGAGGGGAGGGTTCCTGGGGGGTGGAGGTCCCTGGAGATAAACCCTCCCAGCAGAGGTAGCTGTGTCGGCCAGGCCTCGGTGTGGACTATAGGTGCGGATTGTGGTTACCCCAGGGATATGAGGGGGGAGCAGGGAACACTGTGACTGGGGGGGAACTCCCCAGTGATGGGGGCATGGCTGTGTTGGTGGGGTTGGGGAGCAGCCCAAGGGCAGGATTCCTCCTGGGCAGAGGACAGAGGAAGGCAGGCCCGGGTCCCGCGGCACTGTCAGGTAGGTGGGATGGTGGGTCAGGGAGGTCGACAGAGGTTGTGGCAGGAAGCTGCCCAGAAGCCGGTGGGGTGGCTGGTCAGGAGTCCCCTGGGCTGTCTGCAGCTCCTTACCTTGTCCCCCTCTGCCCACCCAGGCTGCCTCCTCACCAGGTGCCTAGGGTGAGGGCAGGTCTGGCCGCCTGCCCAAGGCACCTTTGGTCATCACCCTGCCATTCACTGAGTCTCTGCCCCCCGGCACCCTCTGTTCCCAGGCCTGCTCCTGGCCCTTTGTCCAGCCAGGACAGGTGGGTCACAGAGTACAGCACCATGGCAAGCCCTGGACAGCGTCCCAGCTCTCCCTGTGACAACAGGGTTGTCTCTTGGAGCCCTGGGCTGGGGAGCCTCTGGATGGCTGTGCCTGGCAGCCTGGGGTCCAGGGAAGGGAGGCAGATGGGGGGTGGGCACCGTGGCCCTGCCTGGGTCCTGCCCCCGCTTCTCTCGTGGACATCTGCTCCTGATAGGGACTCTAGGGGAGACGGTGGCAGGGCTTCCAGGACCAGGCCTAGGGACAGGCCGTGAGGGACTCCCTGAAGGTGTTGGCACTCCTGGTGCAGGGGATGTCCTGTGGCTGACTGGGTGATGGACAGGCGCTAGGGTGTGGGGGGCAAGGGTTCAGGACTCCAGCCATGATCTCTGCAGGGGGCCAGGGGCGCTGCAGGGCCAGGCTGGAAGAGAAGCCGAGGGGGCCCAGGGACGGAAAGTTTCCAGTGGCGTGGAGTAAGTGCCCGGTCGCGTGGTGCGTCCCGGTGCTAACGCATGTTGTGCGGGCTGCCTCCCCGCCGGGCTGCGGTCCAGCACCTCCGACCCTGGCCTCCACCGCTGGGCTGGGGACCACCCCCACGCCGCTCTCCCTCTTCCCGTGACCGCGGCAGGTGCAATGCCCAAAAAGACCGCACGAGGGCGCCCGAACTCCACCGTGGGCTGGGGCGGGGGCGCCAGCGGTCGGAGGTGGTCAGCGGTGGGGGCGCGGGCGGGGCGAGGAGGGCGGTGTCGGGGGTGGGGCGGGGGCGTCGGGCCCGGGGGCGGGGGCGTCGGGCCCGGGGGCGGGGGCGTCGGGCCCGGGGGCGGGGGCGTCGGGCCCGGGGGCGGGGGCGTCGGGCCCGGGGGCGGGGGCGTCGGGCCCGGGGGCGGGGGCGTCGGGCCCGGGGGCGGGGGCGTCGGGCCCGGGGGCGGGGGCGTCGGGCCCGGGGGTGGGCGCGGGCGGGCGGGGGACCGGTGGGCTCCCTCCACTCCTGTCCTGGGCGCTCAGATAGTCTGGGGTGACCCCCCCATCCCAACTAGAGACGGAGGGAGGGAAGAGAAGCGCTGCCGGCAAGCGGCAAGCGGCAAGCGAGAGGAGGGCTTCTGTTGGCCTGCAGGCAGGCCGGAGGGCTTCCTGGAAGACAAGGCGTGTGCAGCAGTACCCGGAGTGGAGCGGCGGGGGTGGGCGCTTGCCTCCCCGCTGCAGCCTCGCCCTGGAGACCACCGTCCCCTCGTGCCATCTGTGTAGAGCCCTCCCCAGCAGGAGCCCCGGGAGCTGACTCAGCCCGGGGAGCGGCGGTGAATAATGGATGACGGGCAAACAGAAGCTTTACCGCGGGAGGGGGAACTGCCCCTTGTTAATATTTATTAAACCCACAGCCCTTCTTTCGAGCCTCATAAATATTAATTCCCAATTAAACATTTATATGAAGGAGATTGCTTCTCCTCCCCTGGAAGAAGAACCTGTTTGAAGTGGGGCGGCTGAGGGTGGGGGAGGTGGTCTGCACGGGCCTGTGGGCTGGGCTTCCCCGGCTCTCCTCCACAGGCCTCCAGTCCCTCTGCATGCTGTGGTCCAGGTGGCACTGGCCCAGCCTGCTCCCACAGCCTCGGAGTGGCCCCTGAGCAACCGCAGACCAAGGACCAGGTCTCCCCTGCCGAGGGAGGCTGCGTGGAGCCCCTCAGTCACACACGTGACGGTGCAGTCACGGTCCCGGCAGAAGGACTTAGCATGTTGGTGAGGTTGTCTGCGGGCCAGGACGTCCTGAGGGCAGCGGTGGGTTTTGGCCTCTGTGCACATGGGGCCTGGTGGCTGTCTGCTGGTGGTTTGGGGGTGCTGATGTGGCAGGTGAGTGCTGCGGCTTGGTGTACACAGGCCTGGTCCTTATCCTCTTGCCCTCTGACTAGGGTCCCTGCTCTGTGTGTGACAATCCTCCTGCAGGTTGGACCCTTTTTCAGAGAGAGGCTCGGTGTTCATGATCCTGGAGGTGTCTGCCTGGCGGCTGTCTGGAAGTGCTCTGTGTGTAGGGGGCAGAGGTCGGGGTCCAGGTAGCCCCCTCCTGGTGACTGACACGTGCCCTGCAGCCCTCCTGTCCCCTCTGGGCCAAGCCTCGGAGGTGCCACCTGGTCCCCAGACTGGGACAACTTCCTCACCCGTGGATCTCACTGACCTCACGTGACCTCACCTTCTTGTCTTTTCCCGGGTGGGCCTGGGCTGCAGCTCTGTGATTTCTAGGCCCCTGTCTGTGGTGCCGGGAGAGCGAGCACCTCCCTTCCTGTCCTGGCGAGTCCTTAGGTTCCCTTTGTGGGCCCCTGGGTCCCTGCTGCAAGTCCCCCTCCCGGCCCTGGCTCCTTCTCCGCATTCTCTGACATCTTCCTTGGTGTCCCCTCTGAGCCAGCTCTTTATGGGGTAGAGGGTGTGGGAATCTCCCGATCCTTCTCTGCACATGATAACCAGCTGCTTTTTCCTCCCCGTGGATTTAGAGGGTCGCTGTTTTCCTGTCTGAGTCCTCGTTTATCCCCGAGTCTCTTCAGGGTTCTGCCCCCCCACCCCCATTCTGCACTGGCTCCCTATTTTTAGTTAGCATGACTTGGCATTTGTCTTTTTCCTGGGGAGAGTCTTGCTCTTCAGCCAGTTTGCAGATCCCTCTGTCTCGTTTAGGACAGAGTTGCCCCGTGTCTTTAAAGGCCTGCTGGGATTTGCTCTGGACGGCAGCCTAGTCGTCCACCTCTACTGTAGCAGAAACATCACGTGTGGATGGTTTTTGCAAACAAATTCGTTGTCTCACAATTTAGGAGGCTGGAAGTGGGTTTGAGCACCAGCTCAGGGAGGAGGCTCTCTCTGTTGGTGCTGGGGAAGGTCCTTGTCATCAGGGTGTCCCCGGGCTGTGACCTGCTCAGCACAGGGACCTTGGGCTCAAAGGCCACGCTCCACCCCGGCCCTTCTCCGTGATGGGAGGCCCCTGCCCCCTCTCTGCGTGCTTGTGGACCCTCCTCTATGTCTCAGAGGAGACGAGGCGACGAACAGCCTAACCCCGTAGACTGTGTCTGCCTCCTTACCGTAACTCCCTCTAAACCTGCCTCACCGGCTTCACACAGATCAGGGCTACAGCCCAGGGGTTGTGACCTCGGGTCACAAAGTGCAGAGTGAGCACATAGTACTGAGAAGCATGTGCTTGCCCACTTGACACGTCATTTGGGGGACACAATCCAGTCCACAGCAGATGCCTCAAGTTTGTCATCTCGGCACAACTGCCAGCTGCGCTGTCCCCAGTCACCTTCCACCAGAGTATGGGGGCCCCCCAGTGGTTCAGGGCAGGTCCTCAGGGGGCCTCCAGGCCTTTGCTCCCAGGGTGGCGAGTCCAGAGGCTCTGCAGAAGCCTGCCCACTGCCCTGTGGGGATGACAGCTGGCGCTGACAAAGATCCCTAGGGAAGGCTGGGCAGCAGGAAAGGAAGGCAGAGGGCGGTGTGTCTGAGCTGCGGTGTCGGTGAGGAAAAGCAGCTGTCCCGTGGACTCTGAGGGAGGGACCCGCCAGCCCAGGGCAGCACAACCCGCGTGACGCCCTGAAGTGAAGGTGGGGAACTCGGACGTGCCTGTTCGGGGTCCGCCACCAGGAGCAACCAGGCACTAGGACGGGATGTCGTGTTGGTAAAGTGGGGGGTCAGTGAGAACGAGGGGACCTCCACGAGACCAACCGAGGTGCCGCCGCCACGTGACTCAGACACACCGGGGACGTGGCCTGGCAGCGGCTGCTGCGGTCCTGGGTGAGGCTGCCACCTGCTACCGGTGACGACCCTGTCACTCACCCCATCTGTGTCCTTTCCTGCGGTCCCAGGGTTTTCTCACCAGCGTCCGGTTCCTTCTCGGCTGGCCCGGTCCCCAGCTGCTCAGTGGTTCCTGTGGCGGCCTTCAGTGGTGTCTTGTTTTCTGGTTGACCGCTGGTGGCACAGGGTCACACAGAACTAAACAAGACCCTGCTGCTGTCCAGTGGGATCTGACTGACAGTGACTGTCATGGGTTGAACTGCGTCCCCGCAAACCGTGTCTGTTAATTTCACTCGGCTAGGAGCCCAAATGTGGTGCCCTTCCTCCCAGGTGCTGCGAATCCTGCCTCGTGGTGCTGATGATGGAGAATGGGCTGCAGTGCGGTTGGCGAGGCGGGACTCCGGCTACCAGCTTGTGGGATGTGAGGGAGAGGCGTGAGCTGAGGCAGTCGGGAACCTCCCACCACCAAGAAGGCAGCCCCGAGAGCAGGCTGCACCCTGTGGACCTGAGCTTCCTGTGCCCAGATGCCCCCCTTGCGTTTGGACCCTAGGCCCGCCGGACTGGGATGATTTCTCTGACTGAGTGGACTTGTAACTGACGAATGGATCTGCAGCTTACCAGACCGTGACAATGGAATTTCTCTGTTTGAAGTCTGCGTAACACAGGTTGTTAATGAGTCGTCCTCCAGTTCTGAAGCTTCATTCTTCTTCGTGTAATCCAACTTCTTGGATTATTTGCTCAGATTATTAATTTTTGTAAGTTTATCCTGTGACCTCATTAGTTGTAACGGGTCTTCGCATTAGGACGTCCAGGTTTGGACAGCTCACGGCAGCCAGATTTGTGAAGCCGTAGCAGATGTGTTGATCGTGTTTTGTTGATTAGTCTTGACAAATAGACAAGAAAAGTTACGTGATTCCACTATGCATAGGCGTTATTAAAGTTTATCATCAAAACGGGTGTTTGCCAAACATTCCATGCACTGTGTGAAATTTACAACATGTGTAATCGTCCCACTGAGGGGACAATTTGACATCTAGTCAAAAAATTGAGACAGCTGTGTCAATCAGGCAACAATCAGACACCTGTGTGTCAAAGAACCGCACAGTCCAGTGACAACATCGGCACCAGTCGTCAGAGCGGATGTGAGGAGCCGGCCGCGTCACTCTCTCACCGAGCACGAGAACTGGGCCTCTCGCAACCACAACCTGGTGGGTTTTATGTCCAGACTTGAAGCTTTACCTGGACAAAATGGCAGTAGTTTGGTGATTCAGCTTATTGTCCACACGGTGGTCACGTCACCTGAAAGTCTTGGCCTCTGGACATCTCCCTTTCCAGCTGTCTCCACCAACATCAGGCTCGGTGGCGATACAGGACATCCTTGGTTTATTTCTGCTCCTGAGACGACTGTGTCTTAGATTTCCCCCTTAGGTCTGATGCTTTCTGAGGGTCTTTGGAAATCAGATCTCACCCAGTGGAGAATATTGTGATGGATTAGATGGTGTCCTCCGGGTTAGACATGCGTGGGGACCTGTCTCAGTCTCTTAGCGCTTGTCTTCGTCACTGGTGCTGCTGTGACAGAAACGCTACAAGTGGGTCACTTCACAAACAGAAATCTATCTTCTCCCAGTTTGGGAGGCCAGAAGCCTGAATTCGGGGTGCTGGCTTTGGGGAAGTTTTTCTCCCCCTGCCAGCTCTGGAGGAGGGTCCTTGTCTCCGAGCTACTGCTCCCGGGTGACTGTGGAGTGGCTTGGTGTCTCTCTTCGCCGTCTCTGCTCCTCTGGTTTGTGTATTCTTTTATACTAAAAAAAGATGGTTTAACACACAGTCTATACCATTGTAACAAAGAGAATGCAGGCTGAAATGGAGTTTAAACAACAGGTGTAGAAGTTAGGGTTTACAATACGAATTATGGGGGTGAGATTCAATCCATGACCCCCTAGCATTTGTGTCTTTGCCTCATGCAATACCCCTTTGCTCCATCACATCGTCCCCCAAATCTTAGGTCAACTCCAAGTCTAGAATGTCACCTTCTGAATCCAAACACGGGAGAAGTTTTAGGTGTGTTCTGTCCCAGGCAAAATTCCTCTGCACCTGTGAACCTGTGAGATCTGACCTGTCACTCGGCCGTTTCCGTTGTGCCGTGGTTTAACGGGTGCAAGGTGGACAGGGAAAGAAGGGGTAACTGGCCCCACCCAAGCCCCAAACCTAGCAGAACGCACTACCTCTCAAGGCTTGAAAATAATTGTCTGTTCTCTGAGACCGTCTCGGCAAGGCCTGCCTCCAGACCAGGGCGTTGGCCGCAGCCTTTGGATTCTGGGTGAAGGCCTCCTGGCCCTGGGCTTTGACTCCATCTTCCAAGCCCCCCAGGACAGCAACCCCGCTCCCTCGGCTTTGGGTCGCCCTGTTTTCCTAGCCCGTCTGCAAGACGGCCTGCCCTCCTTGGCATCTGCAGGCCCTTTCTTCTGTCCCTTGGGCACACACAGCCCCACGGCCTCTGCTTTGTGGGTGGCATCATCCCCCTGCACAGCTTAAGGACAGCCCCGTGCTCCAGAGCTCAGCTGGTGAAGACGCGATTCTGTGACACTCGTGAGGCCACAGAGCCCACAGAGCCGGGACCCCGTGCCTTGAGATCAGGAGACGGCGGCCCCACCCCGGACAGTGAGAAGGCCGCTCCCGGGCACCTCCCGGCGGCCCTGCTGACTCCCGCCAGCTCTCTCCCCCTGCCCTTTCCGTGGCCCCTCCAGCCCCAGCGGGCGGGTTTTCTGGCCCAGTAGTGGGTTGCAGCCGCTACTCACACGTAGTCTCTTCAGCCAGAGGTGGCGTAGCTCCACTCGTGGGGTGTGTTCTAGGGCGCGGGTCCTCGCTTTGCACAACTGAACCTTCCAGATCGTGAAGTCCTGCTTTCAGCTTGCAGAGGTCTCTTTTAAGTCCACCTTTTCCCAGTCACGCTTTCCCTGTGAGCAGCAAGGAGCTGGGCGGCCCCTTTAAGAGCTAGTTTAGGACTCTCCCCAGCCAGGAGTCCAAGTTCACAGCCTGCAGACTCCCACCAACAGCTGAGCATAATTCACACAAGTTCTGTGGTGCTGTGATTGCTTTCCTTTAAAGCTTCACTAGAAATACACTTAATGTTCACGTTTCCAGAACCTTCTGCTGCTGGTGCCATGTGTATTCTCTAAGATTGAGACTTGATAGCCCTCCCCCTCCTGAGCCCTCAGCAGAATGGCCTTTGCTGCCCATAATCCCACCCACAGTCTCTCCTGGGCAACCTCACTTTTAATGTTAGACACCGGTAAACTCTTCCAGCCGTTCCCGTTAGCCAATTCCGAAATGCCTCCTATCCGAGGTCTCCGTTAGAGCCGCTCTCCGCTGGGGCCCAAGGCGGTCCCAGTCATCTGGTGCCGCTGTCCCAGAAATACCACAAATCTGGGATTCAACAAACAAGAATTTATCTTCTCACAGTCTAGGAGACTCGAGGTCCGAATTACTGTACCAGCTCCAGGGAAAGGGTTCCCTCTCTGTCGGCTCTGGAGGAAAGTCCTTGTCCCCTCAGCTGCCGTCCCCAGTGGCCTTCCTGTGATTTGGCACCTCTCTTCCTTTACCCTTGCTCCTCTCACTTCCTAGTTTAATCTCCTCACACGGGAAAGAGACTGATTGAGGATGTACGACACTAATCATATTCATTCCCATAACAAAGACAGCCCGTTTCCAGATGAGACCCTAACAGCAGGTGCAGAGATTTCAGTTTACAACCCTGTTTACAGACCCAGTCTGCTAACAGCGGTGCAGCAACAGAAACACCACAAATGGGCAGTTTGAACCAACGGAAATGTATTTCTTCACCGTCTAGGAGTCTAGCAGTCCAAATTCAGGGCACCAGCTCCAGCTCCAGGGGGAGACTCTCTTTCTCTTGGCTCTGGGGGGCGGTCCTTGTCTCTTCCGGCCTCCGCAGCCCTGTGGCTCCTCGGATCCTGTGATGCTCATGGGGGCTCTGTCTGCACACACTGGGGCTCCTTGTCTGGTCTGCTCTTGTTTCACTGAGAGTTTACGGGGTTCAGGACGCCCTCTGTCTCTGGGCGCAGGGCTTAGAGCTGCAACACTGATTTTGGGAACACGATTTAATCCATCCCAGAACCCTAATCCCTAGACCTGCACGTGTCCTACTGTTTGAAAATAGGGTTTTCTTTGTTATGGTAATGGGATTACACCAAAGAAGCTCCAACCCAAACATTACCATCAAGTAGATTCTGATTCAGAGTGGCCCTGTAGGACAGAGCAGGGCTGGCCCAAGAGGTTTCCAGGTGGATTTGAGCTGCTGGCCTCTTGGGTACCCACCAAGCTCTTAACCACTGCACCACGTACCCTAAGTAAGGTGGGACCTAAAGCTAATCCTTCTGAGTTACAAAGGGAGCCCTTTAGACTGACAAAGAGACACAGAGACAGACAGGCAGACAGACATTCGAGGGGACACTCTGGTCGCATGACGGTCATCTATGAGCCAAAGAACCCGGAAACGTCCAGGGCTGGCTGCAAGAAGGGACCCACGTGGCTGGGGACCTGAGGTGGACTTCTCACCTCTGGAACTGTGACCCAATAAAGTTGTGTCCTTTGGTGCCATCCATGGTTATGGTCACCTTGGAAACCAGGGCAGGTGTTCTCTTTTCTCTTCTTGGTTTTCTGAGCATTTTTGAGCATCGTAACTAGGCATGAACGTGATGCGGTCCTCTCCTGTGAACCTCTGCTGAGATAGCTCACGGCTCCTTTACCCTGTGGTCCTTTAATGGGTCCGGGGAGTCGTGCTGGTGGCTGTTCTGATGGTGACCATTCTTGCTGTCTGTGGGTGGACCCCGCCTGGCCAGGTGTGATTACAAATTTTTAAACTTCATTTAGTGGAATGCAGGGCTCGTGACATGCGCTGTTGTCTTACGCGCCACCAGAAAATGTAGGGCCTATGAGACGCTACGTGGGGCTCCGTCACGTGGGTTCCACCTGCAGCTCTTCAGGCTGTCCCTTCAGACTTCCTGAGTGGCGGGGTTTTACTATGGATCACCATCGTGCACGCACAAAGAGCGAACCACAGACAGAGCAAGCGAGGCGGGGCGGCCAGAGACGCCTCCTCTCCTGAACAGGCCTCTCGGGGTTCGCTCTCAACTTGCAGGCCTCTGTGTCCTTGTTTTCCCACGGAATTGTCCTCGGCGCCAGCTGGAACGTTGGTGATGCTGTGTTTCTGAGAAGGCGTGCCCTTGTTATGGAATGAATCGCGTTCCTCAAAAAGCTAGGCGGACGTCCTAACCCCTCACTGCGAGTAGTTCACACCAGAGTGGCTGTCCTTCTGTCCTGCTTGTTAGTTGCCGCCTGGAGGACTCTGACTCCCGGTGCCCCTGTGTGCAGAAGAACCCCTCCATGTGACTTTGAAGGCTGCACCCTTGAAGACAGACCTCCAGGCCTGTCTTCTGAGGCCCCTACTTGGGCTTGAACTCCTGCCTTTCGACTGTCACCCAGGGACTCAGCCCGAGGCGGCGGGCCCTCCACTTGATCCCTTCTGAGTTTCTGCAAAGAGCAGAGCAGACACATGGCAGACGGGTGGTGTCAGGGGCCCGCCCACAGCCAGGGAACCCTGAGGACCCTCGCTGAGGCCCGGAGCAGGAGCGGCTGTGATTTGGGCCCCCAGCCTCTATGCCATGAGGAGGAAGGTGTCTCTTCTTGAAGCCGCCCACGATGGCTGCTTTGGTTCCCACCGTCCCAGGCCACTGAGATGGCTCACTGTGACAGACGGTCCTTCCAGGTTGCTGACCCCTCTGCCACCTTTGTCCTGGAGGCAGCTGGCTGAGCCAGGTGGCACATTCAACGCACGGCCAGGACTCAGCTCCCTCCTCTCCTCAGATGGCCAGGTGGTAGACCGTCCACCGTCCAGGCCCCTGTGGACAGTTGGTCCGTGTGTAGGAGGTGTGGCTGCTGGACACCAGTGGGACGACCTGGCCACGGGGAGAGAGCCCCTTTGGGGTGTCATTTGTGAGGGGGCTGCACCTCGAGTCAAAGAGCAGTAGTAGCAGACGAGCAGGTTGGGGGCCTGCTCCTGGACTCAGGGTCCCTGTCCACATCCAAAGTTAGGTGAGCGGTCATGTTTCTTCCTTGGTTGGAGACGAAGTTAGGGTGGCCTTGTTCCTCCACCGGAGCCTGGGTTCCCAGAAAGCCTCAGGTGGGTGCTGTCTGCGGGATGCCATTCCTGGAGGCGTGATCCCAGGGGCAGGGGTCAGGGGTCAGGGGGAGGGAGGCATCGAGGGGACAGCGGTTCAGGGTGACCACTGTACAGCTCTGCAGGGTGCTTGTTAGGGTGTCAGTTGTGCCTCCCGAAATGTATGTGTGCTGGAACCCCAAACCCTGTGCCCCCTCCAGACGCTTGTTAGGAAACAGGCGTCTCTGCAGATGCTGTCTGTTCGGCTACCACGCAACCACTCTGCGGGGGCCTGGCCCCACCTGAGTCGTGGCTGCTGCTGCTGGCAGGTCTGTTTCTGACGCTTGGGGACCCCGTGTGACAGCAGAGCGGCCCCTGGGGGTTTTCTGGGCCGTCACCTTTAGGGGCGGCTCTTTCTTCCCCAGGAGCTGCGGGGTGATCTTGCCCTGGCGACCTTTCAGTGAGCAGATGAGTGCTTAGCTACTGCGCCACCAGGCCTCCTCTGGGTGGTGTCTTACAAAAGACACGGAGGTACACTGGCCAGTGTGAAGGGACTTCCACACACTGAGGGGCAGTGAGGCCACCAGCCACTGGGAGAGACTAGGAGGGGTCTTTCCTGCAGACCTGGGAGGACTTCCTGGGTGGACCCCAAGGGGGTCCGCAGTCCTGCGAGTCAGCAGAACGGCCTACTGCCCCCGGCACTGTGGCGCAGATGACGTGCCTGGATCTCCTGGGCTGGTAGGGCTGGCCTCGCGGTCCCCAGCGCTGCAGACAGTAGGGCCCTGGGCCCCAGCTCCTACTGAGGACAGGGGCTTGAACCGGCTGGTCATGCACTGACTCAGATGAGACGGCTGTGGGCTTTTTCCTGATTTACAAGAGAAAGTTACAGCACTTAGCATGTCCCGGGGATGAGGTAGGGGGCAATGAAAGCAGGAGCGCCGGGAGGTTTTCCAGTGGCGCGGCCTGAGCGGAGTCTGGGGAATGAGGGCCAGCACTGGGACGGACGGCTGCGGCCGCCTCTGCCCTTCCCACCAGCAGGCCCTGCTGCTCCAGGGTGTGATAAATCCACTCCTGTGTGTGCAATATTAATTTAGCCATAAAATAAAAGGCAGTAGCTAAGAGATGCCCGGCGAACCATTAACTTCAAAGGCGCCGCGAGGCATCTGCAGTCCCACCCCAGCCCAGGGAGCCTGGGTGGTGGGGAGGGGTCCCCTGCAGCATGGGGGCTGCACCAAACAAAGCCTAGAGTCTGCTGGGGACCCACGTTTGGACCAAGGAAACCTGAGGCGGTAAGCACAGAAGCTGGGGTGCTGCTGAGCCCCCAAGATGTGTGTGACAATGCCGTTTGCAGATGTTACCAGTTAGTGGGAGGTTTCATGGGAGGGGAGGTCTTCATCTGGTCTGAGCAGAGTCTACAACGGGGGACCGTTCACAGGGTGGAGGGGCACCTGAGACACAGATGCCGGGGTGGGGGCTACCAGAAGGCGGGGGAGGGGTTTCCCCTAGAGCCCGCATACAGCACGGCCCTGCTGACCCTCTGAACCCCAACTGCTAGCCCCAGCAGCTGCAGGAGGCTGAGACAAGCTGAGGGGGGTTGGCTGTCGGAGCCCCCCACGGAACACAGGGGACTTGAGACTTTGTGGGTGAGGGCCCCACCGGGAGGGCTTCCTGTGACCCAGGACAGCCTTGGTGGAGGGAGGCTGGGGGCTGGCCCCTGTGGGAGAGGAGGCTGCAAGAGACACCCCCAGGGGCCACTGTTCCCTAAGACCCACCCATGCGTGACACAACCCAGCTCAGAGGCTGGGATCCCTCCTCTCTCGGCTCTAAGGCTCTCTCTGTGTGACAGTCACCAAGCGCCCATGTCCATTACTGCCCTCAGCACCATCCCGGCTGTGTCCCCAGGCTGGGCAGCAAGGAGCCCCCCAGTACTGACGTGGGGTGGTAAGGGAGGCAGGCAGGCTCTAGCTGGCCCAGGCTGGGGCCCACTGGCCAGTGATGTCCCTGGAAGGAGGGGCTGCTGGCCCTGAGCCCTGGGCCAGACAGGCAGCCATGGATGGCCCAGGTGAGGAAGCGAGGCAGAGCCCCTGCCTCCTGGTGAGACCACCCACCTCTCGCCCTGCAGTTTCTCACACTAAGCTGGAGTCGGGGGAGACATTGAGTCCAGCTTCTTCCCACTTTAGTGGTTTAATGGAGCTGTCTCATCTGGGCTTCCAGAGAAACAGAACCAACTGTGTATGTGTGTGTGTGTGTGTACACATGTGTATGTGTGTATGTGCATGGGGAGAGCCAGCAGTCTGGGGTCCCCAGTGCCGCCAGGACCATATGTGGAAGAAGGCTGCTCCTGGGACCAGGGTGGGTGAGGGTGGAGCTGCATCTTTCTGCTCTGCCCTCAGAAGGCCTGGACTCTGGGGTCCCGCCACCTCGCCCCTCTGGGCCTCAGCTTCCCTCTCTGCAAATTGGGGACTGTGATTATTGGCAAGTGGTTGTCCTTGGGGGCTCAACCCACAGCCCCTCTAGCCCTGAGGGATGTCTGGACAGGGCCGCAGGCAGCTGGCCAGACCTAAGAGGTGCGTCCAGCGCTGGTCTCCGTCTGTCACTAGGGGTGCAGTCCTGGCTGAGGTTCTTGGGATTTGGGGGCCGAGTCTGGACCCCATTGTCATGCTGGGAGGGTTCACCCAAAGCCAAAGCCCAGAGCAAGACCCCTGCCATTGAGATGGTCCGACTCACAGCGACCCGAGAGGACAGATGGACTGCCTGTAGGGCTCCCACCTGAGATCTGCACGCAGCTGCGGCCAAACCTGTCTCCCGGAGCCACTGGTGCGTCTGAACACGGGACTGTCACTAGTGGCTGGGCGCTTCACCCACTGTCCTACCGTGACCCGTCCAGGGCCGGTCACCAGCCAACAGACACACTGTGTCACTGGAGGGCACACTTCATTGCCACAGAGGCTGAGTGAGACCAGCTTAGCCGGTGGCACTGGTCTCCCATGGCTGGCAGGTGAGCCCGCACGCAGCCAGCTCAGAGCAGATGTTCTCTGCTAACTGGCTTGTGCCTGTGCAGGATGAGAGACCTGTTCCCCCCACCCCCGGAATAGATATTCATGGGGTTTCCCAGGTGGCACATGGTGACCGTGACATACAGGAGACAGTTACTGGTGCCCAGAGCAGGGAGAGGCATCTCAATAAAGAGAGAGAATCGGGAGATACAGAGGGTCCCTCTCCCAGCCCCTCACCGGAGAATGTTCCGGACCCAAGGCCGTTACTCAGCATCCCCCATGGACGGTACGGGGCAGACCACGCCCCCAGGACCAAGAGACCGGGCTTGGGGAGGAGAAGGGAAGGGTCCTCGCTCATCAGCGGCAGGCTGCTTGCCCGGTGGAGTTGCTGGTGGGAGTCATGCCTGCGGCTGCCCTGCCAGGGACACATTGCAGCCAGCCCCTGGGGCCAGGCTCTGAGCTGCCGCTGGCGCCCTGCCCACTCAGCTGTCTCAACACCAGGGCCTCTCCTGGGATCCTGCCGTGAACCCGCGGTGTCCTCTAAAGCTGGGCTGAAGTCTTAATTCCCAGGACCCAAGAACGTGACTGTGTTTGGAAATAGGGTCTTTGCAGATGTTACCAGATCAACACGAAGTCACGCTGGAGGGGAAAAAGCCAGTTGCTCACAAGAGGGTTCTGACTCCTGGAGACACCATGTGCAGCATCACAGCAGAGGGCACAGAGGGACTCAGGGGGCATAGTGGGACACAAGGGGACACAGGGACACAGAAAGACACAGACACAGGGGACACAAGGGGACATGGACACGAACATGTGGACACAGACATGGGAACACAAGGAGACACAGAGTGACACAGCGGGACACATGGGGATGCAGAGACATAGGAGAACACAAGGGAACCCAAGAGACATAAGGGGATATACAGAATGACACAGAGGGATGCAGACTTAGAGACACAGAGGGACACAGGGACGCAAGGATACACACGAGAACGCAGGAAGTCACAGTGGGACACAGAGACACAGAGGGGCCACAGAGAGACATAACAACACAGGGACATGGGGATGCAGGCACTCAGTGGGTCGCAAGAGGACGCAGGGGCACACAGGGACTCTGAGGGAAGGTGACCCTGTGAAGATGCTACAAGAAGGAAGGCTTTGGAGAGAGCACTGCTCTACCAGCCCCTGGAATGTGGGTGTCCAGGCCCCTGTGTGTGGTCTTTGCTGTGACAGCCCAAGCAAACAAACACGCCATCTGAGGCAGGATGGTGGCCAAGTCTGTGGCCAGGCAGCAGGCCAGGGGGCAGCTCACAGCGGTGATGTGTCCTGACATCAGATGGCTGGTTTTCGTGATGGGGATTTTATCAGCACCCCTCCCCAGAAGCCGCTCCATAGCTTCAGAAAGAGAAGCCGGGCCGGATCTGCCCACTGCGCAGACCGCAACAGCACACCAACCCCTGGAGGGTGGCCTTCTGTCACCCAGCCAGTGTGTGAACTCCACTGCTGGGGCCCTACTGCTTAGCGTCACAGTGACATGCCAGCCCCAGTGATGGACAGCGGTGGCTGCGCTGGGGTGCCTTGACTGGGAACTGAGCTGGCTTTCCCACAGTGACAGCAAGGATTCTCCCACGGAACCAGCCATCCCTTGCAGACTTACGTAAGCCCCGCAGCTGTCACACAACTCAGACGCATGCTGATCCCTGTGTCTCAGAGCAGAGCTGTGTTCCTAGGTTTCTGTGTCTGTGACCCTGGAGGTGGACGGCCAGGCCTTTCTTCCCAGGTGCCTCTGGGTGGACGGGACCACCACTGTCTTGCTTAGCAGCGGAGCGCTGGCCTGTTGTACCACTGAGGGAGGGACTCTTTAGTCCCTTTACGTGGGAGTTCCATGAACCCCTGGGATTCTGACTGTGCTGGTCTCATGCCTTGTAAAGATGGCCTCACGTCTGTGTTTCTGGTATGATTCTGATGTTTAGGCTTTTACATCTTAAGCTGCCTGCATCTGCCACATTTCCCCTTGTTTGTTGGCTTTGAGCCTTGTTTAAAAAACATTCCCTTTAGTGAAACTCTGAGCATACTCTCCTGTGCTTTCTGCTGAAGGGTTTATGGTTTTGTTTTTCATATTTAGGTCTTTAATCCATCTGACATTTAGTGGGCATGTGATATGAGATATGAATTTAATTCAACCCTCTTCCACGTGGAAAGCCAATTTTCTCGACATCGTTTGTTAAACAGACCAACCTTTACACTCTAAGTCTACAGCACAGTGGTCACCAGCCATGTGCAGCGATTCCAATTTAAGTTAATGACCATTAAATAAACTTTGAATTCACTTCCTCAGTTGGAATGGTCACATTTCAAGTGGTCAATAGTCACTTGTAACTGAGAAATCAGTTATAAAAATTACTACGGATAGGAAAGATATGAAAAACACAATTAAGCTACTTAATCAAATGGACAGAAGTGGGCACCGCACTCAACTTGAGGTGATGCGTCCTTTTTCAGCCCCAGTGGAGCATTTGCACAAACTGGCCTCACTGTGAGCACGAGGCAGATTCAGAGACACCAGAAACTGAGTGCTGCAGGCTTTGTTCTGTGATCCACTGCAGGAAAATCAGAAATCCATGACAAGAGGTCATAACAAAGCCTGTAGTTTTAAAATTAAAAGATACATCGCAGTATTTTGTTTCTAGAAGGTAAATCATAACAGAAATCAGGATGTATTTAGACCTCAACAAAGCCACTGAACAAAAATGGCAGGGTGCCACTAAAGCCACACTCACAGAGAAGCTCATCTCTTTTGTCTAAAAAAATCCAGGTTTGGGCGTGGCTGATCCTCCCTGTTGGCTCTGGGCTCTTGGCTCCGTCCAAGTTTCTTCTTGCACTTGTTATGCTTTCCTTTCCTCTACATCTCTGGGTTTATTCTACTGTCCTGCTTCTGTCTGAGTTGGAATCTTAATTCATTTTAATTTCTTGTTCTAACACACACACTTTCAGGCTATAAATTTGGCTTTAGATGTTGCTTTAGCTGCACCTCATGAAATTATGTCGCTTAACTGAATTTTTCACTTCTTGTAGAATTACTGTGAGTCAGAATTGACTCAGCAAAATGGTTTTGTATTCTCAGCAATTTTTATCTGATTTGCAGTCACTGAGTTATGTTAAACTCTCCTACTCTGTCATGTTTATAATCATGATTCTGTAAAATTTGGAGTTGCATACATTTCAGGTCATGGTCACCAATCTGTACTCTCAATCTACACTAATGCTTTTTTCCCCCTGAAATTCATTTTTTCCCCCCCTGGTATTAATACAGTTTCATGAACTTAGGGAATAAACTAGTATTTGTTAAATTTACTTTTTCCTTCATCTTTGAGTACTCACATTTAGTTTTGTCCAATCTTGATTTTAACTTGTAAGTTCTCTGCATTTACATTTATTGAAATATTTGAAATTAGCAGAAATATTATATTTACTTTTACAATTTTATTTTTCTATTTTGTGTTTCCTGTGCTTTTTCTTTTTATCTCCCTTTTTTCTTTTTTCTTTCCTTTTTGCTGGGCTGATGAATTTTTCTTCCATCTCTTTTACCTTCTGCTGGTTTGGAAGGATGGGAAACATTCCCTGTCCACAGCCCTTCAGAACACAAAAAACGGCTGTGGATTTTATCCCACATTGAAATTTGATTTTATCCCACACTGAAATTTACACACAGAGTGAAAGGGTGGTGAGCCTTTATGTCTCTCTCCTGGGTATTTCATGGTTTTCAGCATTAAAGGCATGTTTGCCTTTCAAGTATCCTTTAACGTGTGTTACAGTCATTTTTTTTTATTTTGCTCAGAAATCCCTGATCTTGTAAAAATAAGAAAATAGTTTCTCTGCAGATAAGAAATCCTTGATTCATACTTTCTTTCAACAATAATTTAAAAATTTTACTCCCTTGTTACTATGCTTTGGTGATGTTTTCAAGAAGTCTTATGTATTGAACTGTGTTCCCCCCAAATGTGAGTTGAAATCCTAACACCCAAACCTGTAGTTGTAATCCTATTTGTGAACAAGTCCTAACGCCTGTACCTGTAGAAATAGTCCTACTTGTAGACAGGATTTTCTTTGTTATGTTTGTGATCACTAAACCTGATCACTTCTGAGCTCTGAAAAGGGCAGATCAGACACAGGAGCAAGCATATGTTGCGAGGAAGATGTCATACAGACATCACCGAGGAAGTGAGGAGCACTCAAGCTATAGACACAGAGATGAGGACCTTCCCTTAGAGTGGATAAAGAACCGCCCCCCAAGGCTGGTGTCCTGGATTTGGACTTCTGTGAGAAAATAAATATCTGTTCTTTAAAATCACCCACTTGTGATATTTCTGTTACAGCATCACTAACAAACTAAGATGCCAGGTTAGTTCTGCTGCTGTGTGAGTTATTTCTATGCCAACTTTGAAACATAATAATGCTACTGAAACTACATCAGAGTTGGAAACCCTGGTGGCATAGTGGTTAAGTGCAGTGGTTACTAACCAAAAGGTCTGCAGTTCAAATCCACCGCATGTCCCTTGGAAACTCCATGGGGCAGTTCTTCCCTGTCATACAGAGTCGCTACAGCACCAACTCCATGGCTGTGAGTTTATTTGGTTTTTTATTTCAGACTTGACAGTTCCAGGTTAATTATCCGAGGAATTCAGGGACGGGGCTTTCAATATGTAGATTCTTTTAGTTGTGCAAAGTTTTCTTGGTTTTAAATGTGATTTCTGTTTTATTGTTTTTCATCTTCAGGGACTCCACTTATGTGTATGCAGTTCCTTCTTTGCTTGCTTTCCATTTCCACTACTTTCTCTCCAGCTCTTTTTACTTCTTTCATGATCTCATTTTCATTCTGTTTGCTCTTTGTCTCCCTTTCTTTCGTATCTTTCTTTCTTTAAGTCACGCATTTCTTGAAAGTCTTGTAATTAGTCTTCATTTCTGAGATGATTTTGCCTGTTTCTTTCATTTCTTATTTCAACAAACTCTTATCTCTCCTCCTTGGATCCACTTCTGCTCTTACATCTTGGATTCAAAATGGATTTTTCACATCCCTGCATGATTTTTGTGAGTATATTTAATTCAGTTTAACGTGCCATCGGCCAATGTGTGTTCATTCTCACTTTCTGATTTTCACAGTAACTTCAAATAGGTTTATTCAGTTTTCTTCTGCTCACTTTGTGGATTGGGGTTGCTTGCAAGGTTCCTGACTCCATGATAGCTTATGCCAGTGCTACCAAGTCCAGTTTCTTTAAATGGATTTCTTTTCTCTCACGAGAATGAGAGGGATTGTACATCCTCCTTTCTTTTTTCTTTTTTTTGTTCATTTTCTTACGAGACCTGAAATTTCCCCTTTTCATTTCTTTTAGTCTCCACCACCTAATTAACAGAGGGTACATCTCCTTCCTTTTCGCTTTCTGCTCCTTTCACAGCTTTGGCTTTCAAAGATGCCACTTGAGATGGCAGCTCTATGCTTTTAAGTCCCGTCCCTGTAGTTAGTGTTCTGAAGTCCATTTTCACACTTCAGGCAGATGCTCTTTTTCTGATGCACACCAGCTGCCAGCTCACCTTGTATGTCCTGTAATTATTCTCCAACAGTTCTTCCTCACTGCTGATGCATCAGAGATCACTTGCTGGCATTGTTTCTCTTTATTTCTTTTAGTTTTTCCATTTATAGTTGTTTTGAAGTTGATACATCTCCTGCCATCTAGCTTTGCTGAGGGCTTGGTTTTTGCGTGGTTTTGTGTGTTCTTGTGTGATTTTGGAGCACACATGGGACAGTGAGGACCTTGGCAGCTGCCATCCTTCTTGGCTACCCAAAGCCTTGTTGGGGTGGCTTTGAAGCTCACCTCTGTGCTGAACGATGCTGAGCTACTTCTCATATCTTTAAGAGTCTGCTAATTTTATTTTTTTAGACTCTTCATCCTACTTGAGTATCTTCCTTTGGCCCTTCACTAATTTTTGCAAAGTCTTCACATATTACAGAAATTGATACTCCTTGCCAATGTTTTTTCCAAGTTCCTAGGTTGTCTTTGCTAATGGGCTCTCATGCTCTTAGCGCTGACTGCAGGGGTGACAGGCTAGGCTTTTGCATTCATTTGGGGGCAGAGGAAATTTGAAAATAGGACCCTCTGTGGAAGGCAGAGCTTGGATGGCATGGGTCTCTTCTTGTGCAGCTGTGGGGCAGAGGTGATGCGGGTGCATAAAGGGCCCTCGGAGGGGGGCTTCCAGGAACATGGAGGAGAGAAAGGATGTGTGTGTGCATGTGTACATGTGTACCCGTGTGTACATGTATGTGTGTGTTCCTGTGTGTATGTGCGTGCGTGTGCATGTGTGTGTGCAGTAGGGCTCCTGATCGAGTCTGCAGTTCTTCAGCTCCCAGAGATGAAAGGCGGGGTAATGACAAATATGAACGGGTAATCTGTGCAGCTTTGCAGAATGTGGGACCATTTACATAAATATTGTTTGCAAAAAGCAATTAGCGGTTCATTTACATGCAGCCATGTAGCAATTTGCACTTTCCCAGGAACAATTTTTCTGCCATGTGCACAATTTGGTGACTTGCAGTTGGCCTCCTAATAGGACGGTAATAATAGGCCAACCTTTTATTTTGTGTTCCTGCCTGAGATAAAGGATTTTCCTTTTAAGAAAGGAAGTGCCAAACTAGGGGCAGAAGTTCTCCAAACACGTGTCCCCCACCCCTCCCTCGGCCCTCGGCCCAGGGAGCCAGCTGTTCCCCAATTGGGAGTGTTTCCATTGGTCCTCTGCTGTCCCAGAGAAATGGGGGTGAGGTTGCCTGGCCTCAGGGTGGGAGATAACCACTCCTGGAGCATGGGGCACTTCACTAAAGCAAGGTAAGCCTGGGACACTAAAAGTGCTGGGACCAGATCCCTTGCAGCACAGGGATGGTTGGGCTACCTTTTCACACCTCTGGACCTGCACGCACCCAGCCACTCCTTCCTGGCAAATACACACCCCACCTTCAGTGTGTTTTCACACGGTGATCCATACCTGTGCCAACTGCTTTCCTGGCTTCTCAGCAACCAATGTATCTATTGAAGAGATGCTTTCCCACAAGGCAAGAGTTGTGTAAATCGCGGGGTTTCTGTGACTGGGGAGTGTCTGCAATCTTCAAACATAATGAATAGACCTGGTCAGGGAGCAATGTCCATGATGTGCTATTAAATAAAGAAATCACCACAGAGCAGCCCGCAGAGAAAGATGAGTTTCCATAAGTGGTGCAGCGTTCACATGTTTCGTAAGGGCTGTTCCTCAAACATGAAATGGTACAACCCCTTTGGAAATCAATTGGCACTTTCTTCAAAAGCTAGAAATAGAAATACCGTATGATTCATCAACCTCACTTCTTGGAATATGTCCTAGAGAAATAAGGGCTGTCATATAACAGATACATGCACTCCAATGTTTATTGCAGCACTGTCCACAATAGCAAAAAAGATGGAATCAGCCTGGGTGCCCACCAACAGATGAATGGATAAGCCAACTACAGTACATTCACACAATGGAACACTGTGCAATGACAAAGAACAGTGACGATTTTAGGGAGCTTCTCACACCATGGAGTCACCTTGAAGACACTATGCTGAGTGAAATCAGTCAGTTGCAAAAGCACAAATATTATATGAGACCAATATTGTAAGGACTTAAGAAAAGCTTTAAGGACAGAATAAATTATTTTTTTGTGGTTACAAGCATGGGGAGGGAGAGAGAGGGGTATTCACAGATTAGACAATAGACAGAAGTTGGGTTAGAGGACAGCAGTGGCAGTGTGCGGGAGCTGGGTTAGGGGACAGGAGTGGCAGCATGCGGGAGCTGGGTTAGAGGACAGGAGTGGCAGCACGCAGGAGCTGGCTTAGGGGACAGGAGTGGCAGTGTGCAGGAGCTGGGTTATAGGACAGGAGTGGCAGTGTGCGGGAGCTGGGTTAGAGGACAGGAGTGGCAGTGTGTGGGAGCTGGGTTAGGGGACAGGAGTGGCAGTGTGCGGGAGCTGGGTTAGGGGACAGGAGTGGCAGCATGCGGGAGCTGGGTTAGAGGACAGGAGTGGCAGCACGCAGGAGCTGGCTTAGGGGACAGGAGTGGCAGTGTGCGGGAGCTGGGTTATAGGACAGGGGTGGCAGTGTGCGGGAGCTGGGTTAGAGGACAGGAGTGGCAGCACATGGGAGCTGGGTTAGAGGACAGGAGTGGCAGTGTGTGGGAGCTGGGTTAGGGAACAGGAGTGGCAGTGTGCAGGAGCTGGGTTGGGGACAGGAGTGGTAGCGTGCAGCAGAAGGGAGTGTAGCACTGCTGGATCACATCAAATAGAACCCAACACTGTGGAGGACAGAGTAGCAGGAACAGGGGTCTGGGTACCATGGTTACAGGGGACATCTAGGCTAATGGACATAAGGAAGTTTTCTTAAAACATATGTTCTGCAAACCACTTTGGTGAGTGGCATCTAGGGTCTAAAAGCTAGTAAGTGGCCATCTAAGTAGCACCAATTGATCCCTGCCCAGCTGGAGAAGAGGAGAACGAAGGACATCCAAGACACGAGGAGAACAGGAGACAGAGGACAGAAGGTGCCGTATGGATCCAGAGATGACATCAGCATGAGACCAGAAGAACTAGATAGTGCCCAGCTACTACCAATGACTGCCCTGACAGGGAACACAGCATAAAGTCCCTAATGTAGCTAGGGAAAAATGGGTGTGCAGAACTAGAACTCTATTAAAGAGACCACAGTAGATGGACCGTCAGACTGGAGGGTCCTGGACTGCTGGACTCTGTTAGCCTGGAGCTGAAACCAGTACCCAAACCAACTCTTCAGACAAAGATTGGATTGGACTCTTAAGACACAAAATGGTACTGGTGAAGAACATGCTCCTTAACTTAAATACACGAGGTGTCTGAGCAGCTCCTGTCCAGAGGGGAGATGAGAGGGTGGAAGGGACAGGAGTTGGCTGAACGGATGCAGGAAGTACGGGGTGGAGAGAAGTGTGCTGTCTTGATGGGGCAGGGAGAGCAGTTAGGGTTGCATAGCAGCGTGTGTGTGTGGTTTTATATGACAAATAGAGGTGGATTGTAAACTTTCACTTAAAGTACAACAAAATATTAAAAAAAGAAGTGGCTACCCCTCACTGGGCTATGCTCCTGGTATTGGGATATTCTCGACAATGATGGTGAGAATGGCCACACAGCTTAAAGACTGTCATCAGTGTCACTGGGCTGTATGCGTGGAAGTTGTTGAGGTGGCGTGTGTTCTATTATATTCTCACCACAGAAATAATTACATTAATGAAGTGGTTGCCGTGGTAGTGGGGTCGGGTGGGGTGTGAGGAGGAGACACATTGCCTTGGCAGTAAAACAGCTAAAACTTTTGGGGGGGGCAAGGCTTGTGCTCAAATGTGGCAATAGTTTTAAACCATCTGGCGGTTTCTTCTGGGGGAGATGTTAGGACTCAGGCATACTGGGAGTCGGACTTCTCCTGACTCAGTCTTCACGGAATCTAAGAAAGGCATTAATTCCATTAATTAATGCATCAGAGTCCATCTTAGCAAATACGTCTTAATGAGGCACCCAGGGCCCCCATTATTTATCTTGCAAATATCAACTCGAGGACCCCCGCTGCTGTCAGGCAACACAACACATGTCCCCCAAGAGGCCACAGTGCTGGAGAAGCACAAACAGCCCACAGTCTCCCTTTCCCCAGGCTCAGGTCCTCCCCATCCTTTCCTGCTCCCAAAGGATGACCTCCGTCCTCCCACTGAGCCCAACAAGCCCCTCTCTCTATCCCCCTCCTTGCGCTCCTGGACTCCAGCAGATAACCCCCCCAGCCTGGAAGCAAATCTTGGTTCCCTCCCTTCCCCATCCACTGCGGGTCTCTTGGATTGGTGCTTTCTGGACCTGGACTTCTCTCTCCTAGCCACCTTCCGTAACTCTAATGAAGAGCTGGAGTCACAGAGGCAGCCTTAGGAGAGACTCGAACAGATAACTGCGTAAGGCACCTGGTACCTACAGTGGGGGGGGGGCGGGTCAGTGGTTGCACCCTCCCCTTCTGTGAGGGAGACAGTTCAGTTCCAGCCAGTTCACGCACGGCCAGCACCCGCGGGTCAGTGGAGGCTTGGCTGCTGCTGCGATTTGGAATCGGCTTCAGCAGAGCATTCAGACTAAGACAGACTAGGAAGAAAGACCTGGCGATCTACTGCTGGAACCGAGCTAACGGGAACCCTGCGGATCACAAGGTCCAGTCCGCATCTGTCCTGGCGATGGCGCAGGACCGAGCAGCGTTTTGGTCACTTGTGCAGGGGGCTGCCATGAATTAGGTAGACACCACCGAGGCTACTAGCATCCACCAGTCAGTCTCAGAAGCAGGGTCTCACGAGCGGATTTAGCGTTACGCCCGTCTTCTGCCTCAGATGGCCTCCCAGTCTGCATCTCCGTCCGCGGATGGTTTCTCCACCCATCCACCCCTGTGGCTGCCTCCTGCGGGCCCCCGTCGGCCCCGCGCCGCGCCCCCGGAGCTGTCCGTGGTGCTGACCGCGGGCGCGGCCGCGCTCGGCCGGTGCGCACGCATCCCCGGGCGGGGCGCGCGAGGACCCGGCGGCGCCGTCACTGCGCAGCCTCTGCGCGCCCCGACCGGGCCTGCGCGGCGCCGAAACTCGGCGGCCCAGGCTCCCGGCCGGCCGCCCGCGCCCTGCGGCCGAGCCCCTAGCCCCGCCGTCCGGCCGCCCCGACCGCAGCCCGGCCATGGCGCTGAACAACTTCCTCTTCGCGCAGTGCGTCTGCTACTTCTTGGCCTTCCTCTTTAGCTTCGTAGTGGTGGTGCCGCTCTCCGAGAACGGGCACGACTTCCGCGGGCGTTGCCTGCTCTTCACGGAGGGCATGTGGCTGAGCGCCAACCTGACGGTACAGGAGCGCGAGCGCTTCACGGTGCAGGAGTGGGGCCCGCCGGCCGCCTGCCGCTTCAGCCTGCTCGCCAGCCTCCTCTCGCTGCTGCTCGCCGCCGCGCACGCCTGGCGCACGCTCTTCTTTCTCTGCAAGGGCCACGAGGAGTAAGTAGGCCGCTCTGCCACCGGGCACGCGCCCCTTCCGTGCCAACAGCGCCCCCAGGGCCTGTTCCCCCAGGATGACTGTGAACCGTCCGCCTCGCCCCCTGGGCCACCGCCCCGCAGACGGCCCTTTGTTTACTTGCGCAACCCAGGGGCTGTGAAAACGACCCAGGCTGCTCCGGCCCGGGCGCACGGCGCCGACCGCTTCCGGGCATTTAGCCGCCTTCCGTGCACTGTTGCACCGTCACCCTCTGCCGACCTGGGCCCTCCCTGGCTCAGCTGGCCCGCGCCGCCAGGACCCAGGACAGCGCCCGCCCGCCTAAATCCCTGCGCTCTCTGGGGCTGGGGAGGGGACTAGGCCCCGCCTGGTGGGATGGACGGGGCTTGATGGGGAGGGGGCTGCCGCACCATCACCATCCTTGGAAGAGGGATGGCAGCCGGAAGGCCGGAGGGAAGCCCCTGACCGCCCACCTGCTGCTCGGAACTTGTCAGGGGCGCACATAGAGAGGGGAGGCGCAAGAAACGTGGCGACAGGATGGCGGGGGCGGGGGTCTTGCTTCGCGGTGGCGCCGCCTTCCCTCTGCTCAGCCGCCTATTTCCGGTTCCTACTCCGGCTCCACAGAGGGAGAGTGGGGTGGGTTTCTCCAGGGTGGAAGGAGTGCTTTGCGATAGGACCCTGCAAGTCTGGGGATCCCCCCTCCATGGGATCATCTGGGGACATGGCCACTCCTCTGGTTGCGGCCACTGTGCGCAGAGCAACCCCGGGCTCCTGTAGAGGTATCTGCAGTCCAGTGCTGCAGGCCACCCTCACAGCCGCACCCCGGAACCCTGGCCCTCAGGTCCCTCGCCGCTGCCCCTCGCTGGCAGCCTTAGTTTTTCGTGGGAGGGAGATGGGAGACGAAGCCAGGGGCCCTGGGGGCCCTGAGCTCGTCCCAGGAGACCCTGGGAGAGGAAGAGGGGCTTCAGGGAGAAGAGAGGGGGATGCTGATCAGAAGAGAGGAGACGGCCGCAGCCTCGCAGGTGTGTGAGTGTCCTGGGTGTCGGACCAGCGCCGCAGACTTAGGGGCTTACAGTAGCAGAAATGCACTCTTTCACAGTTACGTCGGCAGGCAGACTGGCTCTGGAGGCTTCTCTCCCAGCTTTAGGGGCTCGGGGGCTCTGGGAGAATCGCTGCAGGCCCCTCTTCTAGCTTCTGGGGGTCCCAGCACTCCTTGCTCCAGGCCCCCATCTCTGCCACCTTGGCCTTCTCTGAGTCTCTGCCTGCCATCATTGGGTTCAGGGTCTGCTGCAGACCCAGTGGGTTAGTAGGGCAGGCAGTGAATGTGCTCGGCTGCTGACTGGGTGGTGGGAGGTTCAGGCCCACCCGAGGAAGGCCTGCTGGTCTCCTGAAAACCTGTGAAACACAGTTCTGTCCGGTATGCGGGCGGCTACCACGCGTCTGAGGCCACTCAGCAGCGGCTGGCGTGCGCCGTCTGAGTCTCAGGTGACCCCAGTTATTCCAGTGACATCGTGTGCGTATTTACTTACACCTCTAATTTATGTGCACCTGTGTGAAGCCGGTGCTCCCTGCTGCTAACCGGGACTCCAGAGGGCTGAGATCCCCAGGGGATGCCTCGGAAGGAAGCCTGGCAGTCTCCCCAGAGCTCAGCCATGGAAAATGCTGTAGGACCTGGCAGCTGACTCACGGGCCGTCACAGCCTGTGGCCCACCTGATGGCACCTGCTTTTCTTTCTTTTATTTTTGAATAACTTCTGTTTTGGGAGCGTCCGTAGTGTTAGGGACATACGCAAAAATGATGGACCGCTGTTGACAATGAAAAAAACAGAAAAACAGCATTTGATCATTTCCAGCTTTATAAATTTAAAAAAAAAATGATTCAGTTACAACAAAAAAAGTTGAGATATTTTAGCAGGTATCACCTTGCAGGGTCATGGTCATATTTAGGTCACTGGCTTACTGGTAATGGGAAAATTCACACTGTAACTAGTTACTACAGTAATTCTAAGCCTGCTTTTCTTTCTTTTTGGCTAAATCCAAGATACTTCCGTCCTGAGATCAGTCCCTCGATTGCTTTTGCCAAGACCCTTGTTCCAAGCTGTCCCGTTCACAGGCACGTGGCTGTGTCACTGTTTGGGGGCATAATTCAATGCATTGCACTAGAGTCTGGTCATGAGGTCTGTAGGAAGCCGGGTGTCAGCCTGGGAAGGCCTCCGGGTGCCAGGCACTGGGAGCCGAAGCCCTGGGGTGAGGCTGGGCCTTTGCCCAGGTGAGTCCTGGCTGCCCCAGGGTGCCAGCTGCCCTTCTGCAGACCCCTTCTCCTCTCTTCCTCAACTTGCTCTGAGGCTAATGTCCTGAGGGACATCATCTGACCATGCTGCTAAACTGGGTGGACCCCCATCAGTGCCACTGTGCAGGTGGGGTCTGGAGGAGCATCCCGGAGGGTCTGAGAGGGGGTGGGGGTCATTACTGCGGTGGGATAGGACAACCTGCCCGGAATGGAGGTCCCACAGCCTGGGAAGTGGGGGGGTGGAGGGATCAGGCCGTGTGAGGACAGTGGTCCATCACCTATATATCGGGCTGCAGCCTTGTGGGGGTCCCTACAAGGGAAGTGGCCTCTGGGGACGAGTATGGCTTGGGTGGACCTGGAGGGGGGTCTGAGGTAGGAGCCCACCTGTGTGGCTCAGAGTGAGAGGGATTCCAGAGAAGCGACTGCCAGCATCAGGGGACGAGGCTAGGGGGAGCTGACAGTCCCCCGAGTTTGCAAGACAGGGGTCCAGGACGGGTGGGAGTGGCCCGTCCTGCACCTTTTGGCAGCAGACCTAGGGAGCTTGGACAGTAGCTGGCCCTTGGACAGAGCTGTTCATGTGTCATCTCCAAGAAGCTGCCTGCCCAGCCACTGAGTGGTCATTCTCAGACCCAGTGTAAGAGGGGACGCAGGGGCCCTCATCCTCCGATCATGGGGTGGGTGGGAGTCCTGGAGGCTCTGAGTGCTTTGCTGTACCCCAGCTTGACCAGCTTGTGGTGGGATTTGGGAGCCATGAGATGGCTTGGCATTTCTGTGGTCTTGGGGGCACCTCGGGGTGGACCAGCATGGCCCTGACCCTCCAGAAGCTGCACATGGCAGCCCCTGCTCTCGTGGCTGTCAGCCTGGCTGGTGGGGGGTCCTCGTCATTTGCGTGGAGTGTAGGGTCCCCTAGCTTCCCTCCAGTGACCCCTGTCACCAGTGGGAGGCCGAGCGTGTAGAGGGCTGGCTGCTGTGACCGTCAGGTGCCAGTGAGTCAGGCCCTCCTCACAGAGGCCCGTGTGTGCCGAGAGGAAAGGCTGCCCCGTCTTGCGCCCCCTTCAGCGATGGCTGGTGTGTTGGAGCCTGTTGCTGTGGTGACTGCATCAATTCATCTCACGGAGGCGGTCCCTCAGCACTCTCCTCTTCTCAGTATGACGGCCTGTTCTCGCGATGGGTCCCTGTGACAGCGTGCCCGGGGCACGGAGTGGACGTTTCCAACAGCATCCTGTGCTCCACGGGGTCCCGTGGGCTGCCTGTCAGGATCTGGTCGCCAGGCCTTTCTGTGTCGTTCTCCGTCTGGAGGCTCCACTGTCACCCGCTGGCCCACTGGTGGCGTGGGTCCCTGCATCACAGCCCCGCCCAAGCCACCGCAGTGTGACAGTGACAGATGATGGCGGTTGGGGCTGCCACAAGCCCACTCCCTTAAGATGCTGCCCACCAGGTGCCTTCCCGGGGCAGAGTCCTGCCCTGTGGTGTGTTTGAGGGTGCTCAGGCAGGTGTCTTCACCAGCGGGCCAGATGCCGCCTCAGGTGCCAGCCCCTCCGTACAGGGCATGCGTTCTGTGCAAGAGAGTCCCTGCTGACCTGCGATCAGGAGTGCGAAGGTTAGAGGGTCTGGGGGCAGCTGCTTGCAGGACAGATGTCATCCGGGACCCCACTGTCAGCTGGTGAGTGAGGAGGTGACCGAATAGCACTGTGGCTTCGGTGGCTACTTCAGGTGAGTCGTGGACCAGGGCAGATGGGGCGTGCTGAGCCTGTGTGCCCCAGGCCCGGAGGCCCTGCTCAGATGGGGTTGGTGGCAGGCTGGGCTGGCGCTGGAAGCCCGCGGGTTAACGCCCCCCATCTGCCGCCCACACGTCCTCAGCCCTCAGAGGCTCCTCTTTGCAAGGCCGTCACCATGGAGACGGCGAGTCTGAGTGTTGCCTGAGAGGCAGCCAGACAGGTTAACCCTGTGTGTACTGGGCTCAGCGGGCCAGCTCCTGAGGAGGGGGAGGGGACCAGCTGACGCTCTGGACTCCCCCAGCCCCACCCATGTCTGCAGCACCCAGCCTGTTCCCATGGGGACGGCCAGAAAGGATAGGAGCAGGAGGGGGCGTGGAGTAGAGGCTGGTAGCAGCCACCCAGCCCTGGAAGTGGCACATCGGTGAGGGTGGGACTCCCTAACTGGGTCCAGTTAAGGGGGGTGTGGCTGTAGGAGACTGTGCTGCGGACCACCTTGGGGGCAAGGGGGGAGGGGCAGAAGGAGGCCGTCCCAAGCACTGGGCACCTGATGTGTTCTGGCACTACCGGGTGTTCTTTGGGCAAGGGCCACTGGGGAGACCCTTAGCGATACCCTCGGAGGCGGGGTAGACTGTCAGCCTCCGATTCCTGTAGGTCCTGAGCCCTTACTCAGGCCTCCAGGAAGACTCTGGGGCTCAGGATTGTGTCTGCTGTGTCCCGGCGGGAGCAGAAGGTTCCCTCCAGGGGGACACAGGGTGGCTGGCAGATTTCTCACAGAGGTGGGGACAGGACATGGGACCTGGAAGGGGTGGAATGTGTAGAAGAGGCCACCGCAAGGAGCAGGGACCTTTGGTTTGAGGTGATGCCAGTCTGAGGCGGTCCCCAGGAAGGGACCTTGGAATAAACACCTACCTGTAGTCTCTGTTCCCCCTACCTCTCGCTGGGGCTCCTGTTGGCCAGACCTAGCTGGCAGCCAGGGGGACAGGAGCCGTGGCAGGGCCCTCAGCTGTCACCTCCCAGGCAGCACAGGGTGGCTCTGAAGGGCAGGTGGAAGATTCTGGCACACACGTGCTTCCGATCTGGGGGGTGCTGCGGGGCCTGCTGCAGGGTGGGTCAGGGCTGTGGGTTGGCAGGGGGCTACACCCGGTCACACCGAGCGTCGTCAGGCCACGCAGCTTGTGTCGGTGTTGGCTTCACCTGGTGTTACAGCGTCCAGATGTTTTGGGTTTGGGGCTCATGTGTCACTGCGTGGGCTGCGGCTTGTGTTGGGGACTGTGGGTCCATGTGTGGGCTGTGACTTGTGTTTCTGACTGACAGCCCCCATCCCTGGTAGTGGTGAAGGTTTAGGGGTGCGGCCCTCGCAGACGGCACACACGTGTGTGTATAAACACTTGGCAGGCCCTGCTTCTGCTGCCTTTAGGGGCTGTTGCCTTCCTGTTATCTGGGACCTCCGGGTGACTCAGTCCCCAGCCCTGCTGGGGGGCTGTCAGCACTAGCGCCTTGGGGCCGTGTGTTTGGGGAGAGGGCCCCATCTGTGTCTGCCCACCTGAGACCTGAGATGCCAGCTGGCTCTGTTTTCTTCGAGTTGGATCTGGGCCTTGATTAATCCTGCTTGTGGCCTGACTGTGCCTCCTGGAGGCACTGTTTGTCCTCAGTGTCCTCAGTGTCCCACCCAGGGCCAGAGTGGATGGAGACACAGGGCTGCTGAGGCATGAATGAACGGATGAGTGAGTGGGTGAGTGAATGAATGAATGAGTGACTGGGTGGAAGAATGAATGACTGCATGAATAAATGGATGAGTGGTGAGTGTGACTGAGTGAGCGAATGAGTGAAGAAGTGAATGAATGGGTGAGGGAGGGAATGAATGAATGGGTGAGGGAGTGGATAGATGAGTGGGCGAGTGAGTGAGCGAATGGATGGGTGAGTGGATGGAGGAGGGGGTGAGTGAGCGAGCGGACAGGTGGGCACACAGTGTGCCCATCCCCGTTTGGCCTCGCCCCAGTGGCTGACCTCCAGTGACGGTGACTTGGCTGTTGTGCTGGCAGAGGTTCCAGCTGAGTCCCTGCTGATCATGAGTCCCTCTGGAGCCAGTCTGTGGTCACCTGACTGGCTGCAGCATGGCAGAGCACTCGGGTGCTGGCGTCCAACCCGCTGGTGGTGGGTCGGGGCTGCTTGGTCTCCCGCTGCGTGCCGCACCTCCCTGGCTGCCCAGCTCCTTGCCACCTTCCCTCCCAGCTGGACTGACCCCCTTCCCTGACACCCAGGCCCCAGTGGCTGCCCCAGGCTCAGCTAACAGCCCATGCTTAGGGTTTGAATCTCAGGGTGTGTCCGTGGGTGGTGGGCCTGGGCAGGGAGGCAGGGAGCCTAGGGGGGCGCCTCTTGACCGCATACCCCTGTGTCCCTTGTGAGCAGCCTCAGGAGGCTCTCAGTGTCCCCTGTCTGTCCCGGGCAGCCCTGGGCCCTCGGCATCCTCTCGTCTGTCCCAGGGGAGCCCAGGTGACTCACTACCCCTGTCTGTCCTGGGTGTCCCAGGGGAGGGTGTCTCAGTGTCCCCCTGTGTGTTCTGGGGGCACCGGGGGCCTCTCAGCCTCCCCACATCTGTCCTGGGTGGCCTGGGGGAGGGTGTCTCGTTGTCCCCTGTCTGTCCTGGGGGCCCTGGGGTCTTCTCGGCATCCTCTGTCTCTCCTGGGTGGCTCGGGGTGGGTGTCTGAGTGTCCCCCTGTCTGTCCTGAGTGCCCCCGGGGCCTCTCGGCATCCTCCGTGTGTCCTGGGTGGCCTGGGGGAGGGTGTCTCATTGTCCCCCTGTCTGTCCTGGGGGCCCTGGGGTCCTCTCGGCATCCTTCGGTCGCCCATGGGTGGCCTGGGAGAGGGTGTCTCAGTGTCCCCCGACCAGCCCGGGGTCCGTCAGCGGGATCTCCCTTGTGTCCCTGCAGCTCCTTCTTCCACGCCTTCCTGAACCTGCTGGTCAGTGCCCTCGTGCTCTTCCTCGTCTTCATAGCCGGCACTATTGTGAGCGTGGGCTTCACCATGTGGTGTGATGCCGTCACCGAGAAGGGCACCGTGCCGCACAGGTGTGCTGGGGCCCCCACCTGGAGACCCCTGCTGTGCGCACCTGAGGGGGCCTCTGCTCGTGGCCCCAGGCCTGGCCCCCCGAGCCACCTCCTGCAGGTTGGCTGGGCCTGTCCCTGCCCCAGCACTGTGTGGCGGTGAGGCCATGAGCCCTGAGGGTTGGATGTGGTGGGAAGGGGCGGGCCAGCAGGGGATGCAGATTCAGGGTCCCCGACACTCTGTCATGTGGTGAGATGGCAGGGTCCCTGCAGACATCTGTCTTTGTGGCCCCAGGCGTCAACCCGAGGCCACTGCCTGCCCCCTTGGTGACAGTCCCCCGTTGTTAGTGGGTGACCTTTTCGCATCTGAGGGCTGCTCCTGGGCCAGCTGTTGCCCCCTCCAGAGCTGGTGGTCACCGCCCAATCTGTGCCTTGCCGTTTTAGCTGTGAAGAGCTGCAGGACATTGACTTGGAGCTGAATGTGGACAACTCGGCCTTCTATGACCAGTTTGCCATCGCCCAGGTGGGTGCTGCTACCAGGGAGGGTGTATGTATGTGCCCGTACACGTGTGTGGTCCTGGAGGATGGCCAATGGTCCAGGGCACTTCCTGGAGGGGAAGACTGTTGTTGGGTCTCCCTGGGGGGCAGACAGCAGGTGAGACCTGGTGGAGCCTAGACACCTGGGCTCCTGTCTAGGTGAGACGTGGCGGTGTGTGCTCTGCTGGGAGACATCAGGGAAGGCTTCCCAGAGGAGGGGTGAGGGGCAGGATCTGGAAGATGGATCGGGATTTTTAGTGGGTGACATGTAGGGGAGCACTTGACATTCTGAGAGGAGGGGCCTCGGGAATGTGTGGAAGCGGGGAGGCCATGAGGAGTAGGGGGTGGTGGGCAGTGGAGGGGGTGGAGGGCGGTGGGCCGTGGAGAGAAGGTGGAAGACGGCCTGGGGGTCACAAATGCCAGAGGCTTGGGTTCCATTCCTGGTAGGAGTGGGCCCATTGAAGCAGATGCTGGAAGGCTGTCTGATTCCTTGGAGAGGAGGGAGTCAGCCTGGTGCCTGGAGAACCCCCATCCCCTGGTCCTGCCCTCCGGGAGATGGTGGTCCGTGGAGCCGGCAGATGAGGGATGTGGGTGTGGTTTGGGGACCACATGTCAGGATGTATCAGTGGCCATTGAAGGCCATGGAGCAGGACCTGGGGTCAGGCCTACCCCTTGAAGTCCTGCCGTGCCCCAGACGGAGGGGACAGGAGTGAGGGGTGCCAGTCTTGTCCACTTCACACCCTCAGTGGCCTCTGCGCTGGCCAGTGGCCACCCAAGACCCCCACCACTGAGGAGCTCTCAGGCGGTGTCTGCCCCAGGTCCTTTCTGAACCGAAGATGCCACCACACCAAGTGGCAGGGACGCCTCGGCAATAAAGTGCTGCAGTGAGATTAGGCAGTGGGAGTCTGGGTAGCGGTGTGCTGCCCTGGGGACCCGTTTCCTGCTTCTTGGGCTTGTTATGGTTTAAGGGTGGTGTCTTCAGCTGTCTGCAAACAGCAGAGAAGGGTCAGTTTACCCCCGTGACTGGAGGTGGTGCTGGGACCGCCTCTCCAGGCTGAGCAGGCCTCCTAGCGGGCAGAGTCCCTGAGACCAGGTGCGCACAGCTGGGATGCACGACTGTGTGGCACGGTCATGCCAGCGTGGGCGCGGCTGCTCCCCTGGGTCGCTGGAGCGAGGGCCTCCAGGGCCGTCTGTCACCTTCTTCCCGACACTCTTGTCCCCTTCTTCCCGGCATTCTTGTCCCCCTGTTGGTGTCCTGTGCTTTCTAGGGGCTGCCGGGATGGGTGTGTGGGCACTTGGGTGGTGCAGAGAGGACCCTGGGGCCCTTCGGGGCACATTCAGGGCTGCCCGGCTCTTCCTGACCTCTGTCTCTCTCCTCCGTCCAGTTCGGCCTCTGGGCCTCATGGCTGGCCTGGCTGGCCACCACCGTCCTGGCCTTCCTGAAGGTCTACCACAACTACCGCCAGGAGGACCTGCTGGACAGCCTGGTTCACGAGAAAGAGCTGCTGCTGGCCCGGCCGAGCCCCCGCGCTGCCTGCCGGGAGGACAAGAGTGCTGTCATCTAGCACCAAGCCCCTGCCCCACCCAGGACACCACTCATCCTGGGAGCTGGGGCTCTGCTAGCCCCCCAGCTGTGCGTAGCTTTGCATGTCCCCTCCCTGGGCCCATTGCTGTCCCTCCAAGAGCCTGGTGTCTACCGGGGAGCAGGACAGCCATGACTGAGGTGGGCAGGGCCCTCACAGTGCGGCGCTGGCGAGAGCTGGGGGCGTGAGAAAACCTACCACGGGCTCTTGAGAAAAGGGGTGGGGCTCCAGTGTCCTGCGGTGCAGACACCCTTGTGCTGTGGGACACACGCCTGTCCTGCGGGCACATCTCCCTGCCAGGACCGGCCTGGGGGAGCCTGGGTGCAGAGGGCGGTGCCGAGGCCTCCAGGCCCTCCGGGGGCCACAGTCTGGGCTCTGCTCCGATGCAGCCCCCGCCCCTGCCCAGGTGTGAAGCCTCTTTTCATCTGGTTAGGTACACGCACTACCCTTGGACAGCCCCTGTGTCCCCAGAGCGACATCCCAACCCATGGTGGCCAGACACCCTGGTGCCACTCACTCCTAAATCTAGGCGCAGGGCCCTGAGTGCAGGGAAGCCCCAGATGTCTCCCCAGCGCTGCCCTGTGCATCTCCCCTCCCTGCTGGGGGCTAAGTTCCCCTTGTTTCCTGCTCCAGGACCCCTCCCCGGGGGGCTGGAGCTGGCCCAGGTACAGGCACAGTGATGCCATTCTGCATCAGGTGGTGGCCGCCTGCACGTGCTGGGGAGGCTGTGCTGTCCCGGCCGGGTGCCCACCCAGCGGTCCCCTCTCCTCTCTGCCACGGGAAGCTGGCGGGGAGAGGCCCTAGTGAGCTTGTTCTTCTGTGTGTGGGCTCTGCTTGTGCTTGGGGGTGACAGATAGGAGTGGGGTGGGGAAGGGGCTCCCCTTCGTATCCTGTGAGGGAACACACATACGTGGAGTGAGGGGACAGGCGTCACTGCAAGTATAGGCTTGTGTGTTTGTGTGTTCATGTGGGTGTGTGCATGTGCATGAAGTGTATGTGTGAACATACATGTGCATGTAAGTCCTGCAGGTGTGCACATGAGTGTCTGCAGGCGTGTACGTGGGCAAGTGCCTGTGCGCAGCGTGAGTACAAGTGTGCACGTGATTGTGTGCTTGAGTATACATTTCTGAGTGCATGCGTGTGCATGCGAATGCGTGCATTGTGCATGGTGTGTGTACGTGTGCGTGAGTGAGGACCTACATGTGCATGTGGTGTGTAGATGCGTGTATGAGTACGTGTGTGTGCATTTGTGTGAGTGTACACGTCTGTGTGTTACGTGTGTGTGTGTGTTGGCAGGAGGGTTCTTGTGTGTGGGTACGTGCACATGTGTGCCAGGGAGTTGTAGTGTGCCGGCCTGTGTGCGGCAGAGGTTGGAGGGGGGCATGGGCGGCCTTGAGCTTCTCTTGTGTGGCCCCTCGTCCCCTCAGGTGCCCACCAAGTGCCTCTGCCTGGGAGGGGAGCAGCGTCAGCCCCCTTTGTAGAGTCTGCTGCACTGAGGCCCGTGGAGGATGGGGGTCTCTACTGGGGCAGCCGCCAGACTGAGGGGCCAGGTGTGACCTGGAGCCCAGAGCACCCTCACCACTGTGGGGATCCGCTGGGCTGCAGAGCCCAGACAGCAGCCCCTGACACCCCCGAGCTGTGCACCCCCAGGGGAGGTGTGCCTGTGAGCTCGCCCGGGGGTGTGGGCACACAGCCCCTGTGGGATGAAGGCCCTTTTTCCCCTGCTGTACGTGAGGCTCACTGATGCTACTGTCCCTCCGGCTCTACCTGCCCGGGCGGTGCCCTGTCTGTCACCACCACCAGCCGGTCCATGTCTCCAGGGCCCGATGGCCCCAGGCCTGGCCCGGCCACCCAGTGGGGTTGCTGTCCACCAAGCAGTGAGGCTGTGTATGAAGGTGGTACACTGGGCGGGGGTCCGGGGCCGAGCCCCGTGGGCACAGCTGCCAGCTGCTCAAGGCCTCTCAACATGTCTGGGAGCAGCCGGGTCCGGGGGAAGGTGTCTGCAAGAATCCGAGGCTCCAAAGCCTGCCTGCGGCCCCAGGATCCCTCTGGCTCCACCATGCCCTGCGTGCCCTAATCCCTTCATGTGGGATGCCCACTACTCTGAGGGCCTCTGGTCACCCCAGGAGGCAGAGCGGCTCCTGCATGGTCTTGGGACACTTTCCTCCATCAGGCTGGGGGCCACTGGGGTCTCCGGGAGTGCTAGGCAGGGCAGGAGGGGCAGGGCTGGCGCCACCCACAACAGCTGCCCCTCCTGGGTCCGGGAAGCTGCTCTGGGGGCTCAGCAGAGACCTGTCTCCTGCCTGTAACCCCTGCAGAGCTGGGGTGTCACTGACACACAGACCTGTCTTGGCTCTGCCTGCGCCTGTACACCAGACACCAGTGCTGTGGGTGCTTCCAAGAACAGGACAGCTGGAGATGTGCTGGGGCGCCAGGGGGACTGATCCCCGGTGGGCCAGGTGCTGGGGTGCAGGGAGGGGGCTGTTGGACATGACCTGGGGCCCCTGAGATGGGTCCATGGCCTGACCCAATGGCCCTTCGTTTCCCTCTGTGCAGCCTTTTAGTGGCAGCCGTCCTTGTCCTTCCCCTTTAGCTAAACCTTATGTGTGTCTGTTTCTCAAAGTCAAAATAAAAACAACGCCTCCAGTGTGGACAACACCGCTGTCACCTTGGTTCTTTTCATCTGTCCCTCTCGTGGGCTATCCTCACCCCCGTTGTCTTAACTATGTTTGTGGTCAATGAGAAGTGCGTCCCAGACGCGGAGAGGAAGGGCACACCGGCTTTGCTGTGGGTACGCTTCCACATCTGTCTCGTGGATGATGACTGAGCCCCTCTGTGCCCAGCGCTCAGGGCCGGGGTGTGTGTCCCCGAACAGCACTTCTTAGGAGCAGTGATGTCTGTGGGACCGTGCTATGGACTGAATTATGTCTCTTTAAATGTGTATTCCAACCATGCCTGCTTGGTCGCTTACCAGCAGGCCGGCTCGAAGCTACCAGCTGCCCCCCGGGAGCCCAACGGGGCACTCCTGCTCTGTCTAGTAGGGCCCCAGGAGTTGGAATGCATCTGGCAATGGTTTTGTTTTCTTAGTGCCTATGAATGCTGTCCTAACTGGACATAGGGTTTGTTGTTTTAATGAAGTCCTGTCAGCGTAGGGTGTGTCTTGAATCTGTCCCTTGAGCTGTAAGAGTTGCAGAGAATCTGCTTGGTCTGGGACAGCAGATGCCCAAGTGTCCAGGGATGTGAGGGCTGTGGAGTCTGAGACCAGCTCTTCCCCCAGAACTGACATCCTGAGTTTGAACTTCCAGGCTCCCCAACTGTGAGAAGTGAGAAGCTAAGCTTCTGTCCTGGAAGCTGCCCACTGGTGGCGTTCCCATCACAGCAGCACCAGGAGACAGATGGACCCCGCAGAGCTGGGGGTCTCTCCGTGGCCTTTGCAAGTGAATGGCCGTCGGCTGGTGATGCTCAGCCTGGTGGAGGGGAGCTCCCCTTAGGCCTCGTGGCAGCCCAACCAGGGGCCCTTTGGGAGCTGGGCTGAGCTGTGATGCAACCTCGTGAAGCCTCTCTCTCCCTATCTGGAATATGGGTCCCTCGCACCTGCCGGTCCACTTCCTAGGCCTGGGGAAGCCGAGGTGTGGGAGGTGGTGGCCACGGCGCAGACCCCCCCGTCCTGAGGGCTGTGCAGTCTGGGAAGGGGCCCCCTCCGCGGTCCTTACTTGACCCCCCAAGTAGGCCCTCTCCTCTGGGGTCTCCCACTCTGGGGTTCCCCAGATTCTGTAACTGGAATAGACTCTGGAGACCTCTACCCTGGTCCCCTAAGGCTCAGAAGGGGAAGGTGCCACGTGGTTGGCAGGACAGGTGGAGGCTGGGCTGGGAGCCTGGGCTGGGTCACTGCGGCCCAGGTAGGGGCTGGGCTGGGGCCGTCTGACCCCGCCAGCCAGGCCCATCCGGAGGCTGTCTGCTACCAGGACTTGGGAAGGAACCCCAAGGAGAAGATTCAGCTGCGGGGTGCAGGGAAGGCCTCGGCCAGTAGGGTGTCAGCTGTGCTGGGCTGCTAGGAGAGACCCGAGCAGCCCTGTGTCCCGTTCCTGCAGAAATTCCAAGGCCAGAAGAGGCTGCAAGCATTTAATACAGTCACAGGGCACACGTTTACAGGCTGGGCGTCCCTGGAGAGGGGTCCGGAGACCACCCAGGGGAACTAGGTGCTGAGCTGGCTGGGTCTGAGTCTGAAGGTGGTAGGGGTCCTTGCAGAGTGAGCGACCTCTTGCCCTCCCTCCTGCACACTCCCCACCACTGCTCCCCGAATTCCATCCCAAGAGAAACAAGGCGGAGAACATCGCCAGGCTCCTGGGGCTGAGTGAGGGGTCGGGCCAGGGTTACAGGGGGTGCTTGCGCCTTGCAACACCAAGTCTGGGCCCTGGGACCCCACGCGTATGGCTTTGGGAGGGGTCTGAGAAGGGACCTGCAAGGAGATTGGATGCAGTGGCCCTCACTCCCGGCCGTCAGACCCCCTCTCTCCCAGCAGGAGTCTCTGAGTCTTGGCCCCACAGGCCCTGAGCAACGAGAGGCTGCTGGGGTCTCTTCCCCAAGCCACCCATGGACATGGGCAGGGTGCTCCTCCACAGTGGCGGCCGAGCCTTGAGGCAGCGGGGCGGGTCTGCAGGCGAGCCTGGGGACTCAGTGGTTACTGTTAGTTGTGGTGGAGGCAGCCCCAGCTCACGGCGCCCGCGTACAACAGAATGAAACGCTGCCTGGTCCTGGGTCCTCTCTGTGACTGTGGCTGTGTGTCAGTCCCTTGTTCAAGCTATGTAGTATTTTGACTTTCAGTCACGAGGCCCTCCGTCCAGTCCACTCTCCCAGCGGGGGTGGGGTGGGCTGCCCCTGCCCTGCAGCCCACATCTTCTGCTGCCAGCCCCGCGGTCACCCACCCTGAGTCTGGAGTTCACCAGGCCCCATGGGCCTTTCTCCGTGGTGGTCCTTTGCTGCCCAGAGCCAGGGTGTCAGCTGTCACGAAGCCCCCGGGCCCTGCGTGGGCTCCCACTGCACAGTCTGTCCATCAGAGCCTCAGGAGGCAGCGCCAGCAGGCGAGGGCTGTGTGCCACAGACGCAGGGCGTGGACCAGGACCTGGGCCCAGAGGTCCTTGAGGGCCAGCGAGACAGGCTTGGTGCGGCTGCAGCACAGGCCCAGGGCCACCACAAGCAGGACACACACAGAGAGTCGCAGGAACAGGGAGCCACCGTGATGTGTAGGCTGGCTGGGCGCTGAGTGGACAGACAGAGTCAGGGCTGAAAAGCAGGTAGGGACCCCTCCCGCCACAAGGACCCCCATCCAGCTCACCCCTGTCCCTCGCAGCCCAGCTGGGTCCTGGGTGTGACGGGAGTACCCAGGGCCCCCAGGGTGGTAGGGCGCAGGGGCTCAGAACTTACCCTTGATGGAGGCGGTTCTATCCCTGCGGGCGATGTCTGGGGATGAGAACAGAGTCTGGGTTCTGGGGCCAGAGCTGCGAGAGCTGCAGTCTGCCTGCCCCCACACCCTCGGGCCTGCCCTGTCCCACCTGAGGACCTGAAACAGCTGCTCATACAGCCCAGAGCTGACCCCTACCACACCCGGCTGTCTGTCCACGCCCTGTTCCAGGATCGTGGGCCTTCAGCACTGGCTGAGAGGCCTGCCAGCCTGAGTGTCAGGCACCAGGACATCACAGCTCTCTGTCAGGGTCGCCTTGGATCTGGGTGGGCCAGGTCCTGGAGGGCAGCTGGGTAGTCAGTGAGTCAGGATGCAGAAAGGCCCAGACTGCTGTGTGACGAGGTTCCAGGGGCTGGCAGTTCAAGGGAGGGAAGGGCAGGACCCCCCAAGACCCACCCTTCTCTGTGGGTGGCCCTGGACCCCTGGAGAGTGCTCTTTGGGGAGGAAGCTGGACCCTGGGACAAAAGGGAGCAGTGAGGAGCAGGTGGTCAGATGTCTCAAAGGAAGCCCAGACTGGGGAGGGCAGGCCTGAACCAGGTGGCAGGGTCAGGCTGAGGAGGGTGGCAGGGAGGTGGCGGGCTTGGACTTGTACCATGGGGCTGTGCCAGGCAAGGGGGCTGATGGTAGCGTGGGCAGGAGGTGCCCTTACTTCTAGACTCACAGGGAGACTGTCCCACAAGCCCCACTGACAGACCCCGAGCTGTTCTGTCCCCAGGACCTGGAGCGGGCAGCAGTGGGCTGGAGGAGGGACAAGGCGGGGTAGGCAGACGCAGAGCTCTGGGGATGGCGGTGGGAGAATTTGGGAGGCGCACAGTGAGAGGGTCCTCTGGGGGCACAGAGTCTTCCGAAAAGTTGGGAGAAGAAGGTGGGTTCATCCACAATGCTCCCCATTCTGCCTTCTTCTCGAGGGGACAAAGAACCAGGCCAGTAGCTGTAATCATGTGATTTTCTGTCATTTGTGGCTTCTTTAACTAGACTCTGCCCACACTGATCCTAGGGCCCAGGAAAGAGTCCCTGGATGGTGTGCAAGATTAAAGCACTCAGCTGCCAACCAAGAGGCTGGAGGCTAAGCTCACCCAGAAGCCTTTGAAGAAAGCCCCGGTGACCTGCTTCTGAGGACCGACCCTGGAGCGTCTGAGGACGCTTGTGGAGCACAGCTCTGCTGTGACTCCTGGGGTCGCCCTGAGCGGGGGTCTCTGTGAGCTGGGGTTAACTGAGCAGCACACTTGGGAAGATGGACACGTGTCCCAAGGCCTCTCTGGACACCCCTGGCCCTGCGTGAGCTGTGAGGGCTCTGCCTGTGGTCCCATAGGAGGCCCTTGGACATGGCACCCCAGACCTCACGGTGCCCTTGGACATATGTCCCCACTTGCACCCTCAGACATAGGCCCCACCTCCACTGCACCCTGGGACTCACGTCCCACCCCCCCAACTCAAACACATGTCCTACATGCCCTCGCCTGCCCTCGCCCTCTCACAGTGGACAGCAGCCTCCAGGGGCTCCTGGAACCGGACACGCCTCTGACTCCTGCAAGACCGCTCTGCACGGCTGCAGTCCTTGGGCTGGCTGGGTCTCAGGATGGAGGGCGGACACGTTCTGCGGCTCTCCTGGGGGAGGAGTGGGTGCAAACAGGAGGTGAGCCCTCTGCCTCCCTGCCCCCAGCCAGGATCCACCGTGTCTCCTCTTAGGGTTGAATTGTCTCCTGAAAGAATACTTTAAAGTCACACCGTGTGCCCTGAATGTGACCTCGTTTGGAAACAGGGACTTTCTTTGTTACCAGGGAGTACCTGGATGGTGCAGTCAGTTAGGGCCCTGGCTGCTAACTGAAAGGATGGCAGTTTGAACCCAGCTGGGGGCCATAGAACAGAACTTCAAACAAAGCCGAATCTGTTGTCCTACAGTGTCGCTGTGAGTCAGCTATGGAAGAGAGGCCTGGTAGCCTGCTTCTGACAGGTCACAGCCACGACAATGCGGCAGAGCCGAGTTCTACTCTGAAACATGTGGGGTCACCACAAGTTTGAACTGACTGAACAAAACTGGTTTGTTTTGGTGTTGGATAGATCAAATGAGACCACACTGGTGCAGGGTGTCCTAACCCTAGTCACTTCCGCGTGATGCCCTGTAGAAGAGGAAACACATCAGCAGGCAGATGCCATGTCACAAACAGCAGAGGACACCACAGCTACCAGCAGCTGGGACAGAGGCCTGGAGTGCCCACCTTCTCAGAGTCCAGAACCACCAGATGACACATTCTTGTCCTCAAAGGCCACCACTGGTGGTGCTGTGCTGTGCTGTGGTTGTGAGCCCTGTCCTGGCATCCCCGTCCAGGGGTTCTCTGGTGACCGGAGTGGGGTAGAGCTCGTCCTGCAGACCTTTTTCGGCCCCATCCTGTGGGTCAGTCATTTCCGCCCAGTGTCAGCGATGACAAAGCCAGAAGTAGGCAGGGGTGGGTGTGGCTCTATGGCACTGTGGATGGTTGTGATGGGGCAGGACCCTGTCTCTGCAGGACTGTGTCCCTATGGGTCCTTGACTTTTACATGCCAGTCACCATCATCATCACCACCACCACCATCATCACCATCACCATCACCATCACCATCATCACCATCACCATCACCGCCATCACTGCCATCATCACTATCATCACCATCATCATTGCCATTATCACCGCTGTTTCTATCATCACCATCACCATCACCATCACCATCACCGCCATCATCACCATCACCATCACCACCATTATCACTATCATCACCATCACCACCATCACTGCCATCATCACCACAATCACCATCATCACCACCATCACCACCATCACCATCATCATCACCACCACCACCATCATCACCATCACCATCACCATCACCATCACCATCATCATCATCACCACCATCACCATCATCAGCACCACCATCACCATCACCATCATCACCATCACCATCACCGCCATCATCGCCATCACCATCATCACCATCACCATCATCACCATCACCATCACCATCACCATCATCGCCATCACTGCCATCATCACCATCACCATCGCCATCATCACCATCATCACCATCGTCACCATCACCATCACCATCATCACCATCACCATCACCATCGTCACCATCACCATCACCATCACCATCGTCACCATCACCATCACCATCACCATCACCATCGTCACCATCACCATCACCATCACCATCACCATCACCATCACCGCCATCATCATCATCACCATCACCATCACCATCACCATCACTACCATCATCACCATCAGCACCATCAGCAGCAGCGTTGCCTCCATGAGGCCCACTGCACATCAGGCGTCTTCTCAAAGCTTGTTGCCAGGTGCTGTCCGGTTGGTTTCAACTCACAGTGACCCCGAGCACACCAGAACAAAACACTGCCCAGCCCAGCACCGTGCCCGCAGTTGTTCTGCTTCAGCCCCTTGATGCAGCCACTGTGTCAGTTCATCTTGTTGAGAGTCATCTTTTTCCCTGACCGTCCACTCTACAAAGTATGATGTCCTTCTCCAGGGATTGATCCCTCTGACAACATGTCCAAAGTACATGAGACACAGTTTTGCCATCTTTGCTTCCAAGGAGCTCTCTGGTTGTACTTCTTCCAGAACAGATCTGTTTGTTCTTTCAGTGGTCCATGATACATTCAATATTCTTCTCCAACACCGCAATTCAAAGGGTTCACTTCTTCTCCTGTCTTTTTTATTCATTGTCCAGCTTTCATATGCACATGATGTGATAGAAAATACCATGGCTTTGGTCAGGCGCACCTTAGTCTCCAAGGGGACATCTTTACTTTTGAACACTTTAAAGAGCTCCTTTGCAGCAGATTTTCCCAATGCAATGTTTCTTTTGACTTCTCGACTGTCGCTTCCACCAGTGTTGATTATGAAATCAAATCAAATGAAATCCTTGACAACTTCACTATTTTCTGTTTATCAGGATGTTGTTTATTGGTCCAGTTGTGAGGATGTTTTCTTGATGTGATATCATTTGATAATTTCTGCATTTGATTTGATCACTTTTCTTGAAAATAGGCATAAATATAGATTTCTTCTGGTTGACTGGCTGGATAGCTGTCCTCCAAATTTCATAGCATACATGAGTGAGTGCTTCCAGCACTGCATCCATTGGCTGAAACACCTCAACTGATATTCCGTCAGTTCCTGGAGTCTTGTTTTTCACCCGTACCTTTAGCGTAGCTTTGACGGTTTCTTCTTTCAGTAACATTGGTTCCTGATCACACACTACCACTTGAAATGGTTGAACGTCGATCAGTTCTTTCTGGTGTAATGGTGTGACGGCTCTGTGTATTCCTTCCATTTTCTTGTGACGCTTCCTGAGTCGTTTAACATTTTCCCTGTAGAATCTTTCACCATTGCAACTTGGGGCTTGGATTTCTTAATTCAATTCTTTCAGCTCGAGAAATGTGGAACATGTTCTTCCCTTCTGGGTTTTTTTTTTTTTCTTTTTATCTCCAGCTCTTTGCACATGTCATTATAATACTTTGTCTTCTCTAACTGCTCTTTGAAACCTTCTGTTCAGTTCTTTTACTTTGTCGTTCCTTCCTTTTGCCTTAGCTGTGCAGTGTTCAAGAACAAGTTCGAGTCTCTTCTGACATCCAATTTGGTCTTTTCTTTCTTTCCTGTCTTTTTAATGACTTTTTGCTCTCTTCATGTATGATATCTTTGATGTCATTCCACAACCTGTCTGTTCTTCAGTAATTAGTGGTCATCACAGCAAATCTATTCTTGAGATGATTTCTAAAACCGGGTGGGATATACTCAAGATCATACTTTGACTCTTGTGGACTTGTTCTAATTTTCTTCAGTTTCAATTTTAACTTGAAGCAATTGACAGTCTGTTTCACTGTTGGCCACTGGCTTTGTCCTGACTTCTGATATCAAGTTTTTCCACAGATGTAGTCAATTTGATTCCTGTGTATTCCATCTGGAGTGGTCCATGTATAACCCAAAAAAAGCCACTGCTGTCGAGTTGACTCTGACTCACAGCGACCCTATAGACAGAGCAGAACTGCCCCACAGAGTTTCCAAGGAAAGCCTGGTAGATCACGTTTATGGTTACCAGGTGTAGTACTTAACCACTACTTCACCAGGGTCTCCCTATGCCACTAGCCTTTATGTTGATGAGAAAAGGTATTTGCGATGAAGAAGACGTTATTCTTGCAAAATTCTGTCATGTGATCGCCAGCATCATTTCTATCACCAAGGCCATATTTCCCAGTTATCAGTTCTTTGTTTCTGACTTTCACGTTCCAATCCCCGGTAATTATCAGTGCATCCTGATTGCATGTTCAATCAATTTTAGACCTGAGAAGCTGGTAAAAATCTTTAATTTCTTCATCTTGGCCTCAGTGGTTGCTGCACATGTTTGAATAATAGTCATATTAACCGGTCTTCCTTGTAGGATATTAGCCTATCACTGACAACGTTGTACTTCAGGAGGGGTCTTGAAATGTTCTTTATGTCAAAGAACACAACCCCATTCCTCTCCAAGTCATCATCCCCGGCATAGTAGACCGTGTGACTGTCAGATTCAAAATGACCAATACCAGTCCGTTTCAGCGCACTAATGCCTAGGGTACCAGTGTTCATGTGTAGCATTTCCTTTATGAAATTCTGATATTTTAAAATTTCATGCTCCACCTGCAGAATCTCCTGTAATTCTTGGAGGGGCTTAGCCAAGGGGCTCAGCCTATGGGGACAGTGATGGAGGACGTGGCTTAGGGAACCAACAGCGTTGACTAGTCTCCTGGGCTGGGTGTGGCCTTGTTAACCCAGGCCACATTTACAGGACAGGGCCAGGGTGGCTAGGCCTCCTCAGCCCCATCTGTGAAATGGTGACAGTGGGGTGGTATTTGAGACTGCATCTGGTGGGACCCCCAAAGCTGGAGCCTGCTGAGGGCTTCTGGGGAGGCTGCCCAGCTCTGCCATGTGCTGTCCCTGCTCTCTGCTGGGACATGGTGCGGCCCGCTTGGTCTGGCAATAAGCTTGGAGGCTGGGCCAGGCCACAGGGCATCCAGAAAGCCTGGTCCTGCCCACCTGGAATCCCTGAGACTCCCTCAGAGAAGATGAGGCAGGGACAGGTTGGTTTCCATGCCCGCCGTCTCCTGGTCTCCTGTCCTCTACCTGTGGCCGTAGCCTTTGTTGGGCGTGCATGGGGGTGACCTGAGGACTGCACCCCCCCGCTCCACTCCAGCACTTTCCTCTCAGCTGCCAGCAGGCAGGCTCCTGCTCCAGAGCCCTCTGTGACTCCCACTGTCTGCACCAGCACGTGGGTCCTCCCCAGCGATCTTGTGTCCTCCTCTGGCCCGTCCTCCCTCCCTGACTACTCTGGGTACCCCACCCCAGGCCTGTCCTGACAGCGATGCCTCCAGGGCCCCACAGGCCCCTCCCCCGCACCTCTGGCTGTACAGGGCTCCATCCTGGTGGCTTCCAACCGACCACTCTTCAAGGGGCTGCTGACTGCCCTGCTCTCACTGCCCCCTCCTCACTCCGAATTTGCCCCTGAAGTCCAGTGGTCAGAAGACGGGGTCAGAGCTCTCCTCAGAGTGGCCTGCCAGGGCTTGTCCTTCCTTTGCCACCTGCTCTCCCCACCCCCATGGAAGTCTAGCTCTGGGGACTGGGAGCGAGGGCTGTGACATTAAAGGGTAAGGTCAGGGGCCCTCAGCTTGCTGAAGTTAGATCCTTGAAGGTGTGACCGCTTCTTTGCTGTAACTCCCCCCTTTTGGAGTGGGCGTGTCTGCCTTGTCTGTGTTCCTCTGTTGTACCTCGGAAGCAGATCCCCTGAACCCAGCTGTCTCAGGTCCACGGAGAGAGGGGCTTTGCCGAGGGCCGTTACTCACAAAGGGCACTATCAGCAAAGCTATATGCCTGTGTGATAACGAGCTGATGCGTGTCACCCCTGACATATTTTTTGGCTGCACTAATAATACTTTGCACACTAAATAAATCTTCCTCAAAATTATCCTGCTATCCCCTGGCACTAGGACCAGGGAAGATGCTTTCTAAGAAGGGCTTTACAACCCTCCTGGCTTATGAAATTACATTGGAAAAATCTAACCAGAAACTTCTAGGGAAAAGAGCTCAGAGGAATGAACTTCAATACAGCATGCCTGAAAGCACTGAGGCCTGCCCAGCTCCACTGGCTTCCCCCAATTGCATCTCCCCCCTCCCTTTTCCACATATGAAGCACAAGTTTGCAGAAAACCCCCTGGAAGGCTTCCCAAGGACAATTCTCCCACACAGCCCTTAAAGCTATACAAGCATCTCACTCTCTACAGCAAAAAGATAAATAAACTCCCAAGTTCATTATAATTGGTATAACTAATGAATAAACACTAAAGAAACCTGTTTCTTAGAGCAGCTGGGTTGGATTGGGGGATGGTAGACACTTGCTATCTGCACAGGAAGAGATAAAATAATAACTTATAGAAGCAAATAGAGACAGCTAAATAATGAAGCTTTGAGCAGTCTATCCTTCTGTGCCTTCAACCTTGAGGTATGAATAAAACCACTGAGCTTAAAGCATAACTTTGTTTTCACTGCTAACTTTGTTTCCACTAATCACCACAAACACCTGCCTCAGACAGTTATCCAAAAAAGCCTTGACTATTCACTAGAAAAATAAGACCACAAGGTGTCAGTTTTTTGTTAGCCAATAATAATAGGTTAGTTTCTTGTTAGCCAATAGTTTATATGATGGAAAAAATAGGGTGAAAACCACGTCACCTCATCTATAAAAAATAAAGACAGACAGACCATTGTCGGGCTGCCTTACTCCAAAACTCTTTCCTGTCTCCATTCATTTTCCTGCCGACGCCTCTCCCTCCCTCCATGGGGCCTCCCAAAGTTGTCAGGGCTGGCTCCTGGCAGGGAGTCAACTGGTGGAGCACCCCAAGCCTCACCTGTGGCTGGTGTAGATGAGTCAGGAGATTGGACTAGCAGTGGATGCTGGAAGGGGTGAGACTTTGGGGATGATGTGATAGGACAGCAAGATATGCATTTGGGGGGCCCAAGTGTGCAGTGCTGTGGACTGACTCAAAAACCGTGAAAAGTCCTTCTCTCTGTGCTGGTACCTACAAGCCTGCTTGTAGACTGAGGTTTCACAGGTGGGTGCTAGACCGAATCCCTTCGGAATGGCCTTAGAAGGAGCAGAAAGACACAAGGACACACACACACACACAGTCACACAGGAGAGACTACATCAAGTGAACTGTCCTGAATGGACTTGTGTTCTCCAAAAATGTGTGTGACCATTTTCCTGGGCAACTTTGCTCTGCCTCTGTGATGTCACCGAGGGAGGAAAGCGACTGTCATTAGCCAGGCTCGGAGCCGGTGTGTAGGGCTATCAAATGCTTCCAGGCAGTCTCACGAGATGTAAAGGAAAGAAGCTAGCAGAGAGATTGGGGGGCTACTGGTATGGTTGCTATGAGTTGGAACCGACCCCATGGCCGTGGGTTTGGCTCTTTCGGTTTACCATCAAGAAAGACAGTAGCACTGGGAGCTGAGTGTGTCCTGTGGAAAGGATTGGGGTCCCTGCACCTCGGAAGCTCCCAGTCCAGAGGAAGATTGATGACAAGGACCTTCCTCCAGGGCCAGCAGAGAAGCCCTTCCCTGGGACTGACATTCTGAATTTGGACTTTAGCCTATTGGACTGTGACAGAATAAAATTTCTCTTTTTAAAGCCACCCACTTGTGGTGTTTCTGTTCAAACAGCACTAGGTGACTGAGATAGGCTCCCAGGATTGCCAGCAGACCCCAGAGCCTGGGAGCAAAGCTGCGGATGGGGTCCCCACGGCTGGTCCTGATTCGGACCTCAGCCTCCAGAACCATGAGGCAGTACCGTTCTGTCCTTTAAGGCCACTGTGTGGTTCCCGCGACGGTGGCTCTGTCTGGCAGCCTCACCTGCTCAGCTTGGGGCCTTGGTGAGTCTGCGCTGGCCCCCTCATCCTTCCAGTTCTGACTGCTCGTCTCCGGCTGGGAGCTGGGGCTCAGGGAACGCGCCGTGGTCCTCATTTATTTGAACATGGCCCTGGGATAAGCAAGACTGTTATTTACCACACAGCTGTTGCTGGTAGGGATAAACAAAAGCAGGGTGGAAGTCCCCTGGACCCCGCTTTTCCTGTGCCGAGATTCCAGCGCGGATAGGCCCTGTGCCCTGCCTGCCCCTCACCGTCCTGTCACAAGCAGGTCGCCTGCTGCGCGGTCCCCACAGTGATCTGCAGCAATGGCTGCCCTCTGTGACCCACACTCACTGTGACCCACACTCATCCATGGCACTTTGTGTTTTGTTACTGTTGTTTGCCATTTGTGAGGCTGCAGTGAACGTCCCCTCTTCTGCTTCCTTCCAGTCGGGGGGGCTCACGGCCAGAGTGACAGGGTCCGGGCTGTGCTGTCAGCACTTGGCATGGGTGCTGGGGGAGGCCTCCCTGAGGGGCTGGTGGGCAGTGAGGCGCCGAGCTCCTCCACCCCCCAGAACTTACGAGAGTCTCTCTCTTGCTCCCCTTCCTCCTGAGCCCTCTGTCTCTGTCTCTCCGTCTCCACACTCCCATTTTAAGTCACCTACTCAAAGGTGCAGAGTGCTGGTGGTCCCTGCTGGGGCGGCTGCACACCCTCTTGCGCTCCCGAACTGCAGCCCCTCCTGTGTATCAACCTTAGCACTTGAGGCTTTTTGTTTGGAGAGCCTCAGCTCTGCGTGGGTGCTAGCCCTGCGGCTCCCAGAGCCCAGGGCAGCCAGAACACTTGGCATTCAGAGCCCACAGCAGCTCAAGCCCAGGCCACCGGGAGCCCACGTGTACCAGAGCGGGGGAAGCTGGGCTCTGAGAACGCACAGAGGGAAAGCTGGAGAGACAGGAGAGCTGTGGTGAGGGGTGTCACTGGCCTGCTTCCCCCATAATCGGTGGGGTGGCCCCAGGAGCTCTCTGCTCTGGGCTCTATCCTGGCCCTTTTCACCTCTCTCAGGGGACTCTGTTCTGGAGTCCTGTGTGGATGTCCTGCCCTCTGTCCTGTGGGAGCCACTAGTTTGCATGGGGAGCTTCCCTTGGCTTCTGCATGAATTTCAAATGTTAGGGATTGCGTTGTGTCCCTCTAAACCATGTATTGGAAACTCTGGTGGTTCACTGGTTAAGTTCCATGCTGCTAACCAGAAGGTCAGCAGTTCAAGTCTGCCAGGTGCTCCCTGGAAACTCTATGGGGCAGAGTTCTTCTCTGTCTGTAGGATCACTATGAGTTGGAATCAACTTGACTGGTAGTGGGTTTGGTTCTTGGTTTAGACCAAGTATTGAAGTTCTGGCCCTGTACCTGTCACTGTGTTTAGAAACACACTTTTATTTTATTATTTTAGGGAGTCCATCCAGGTGGGGCCAGGCCTAGACCTAGTTCCTACTGAGCTGCAGGGAAAGCAAACTAGACGGGGATCCACAGGGCAAGACGAACCCCAAGCAGCTCAAGGCTTGCCAGCAGATGTGGGAAAAAGGAAAGGGGCCTCCAGAAGGAATGGTCACCCCAAACGGGAGGGATCTCAGCCTCCAGAGCCCTGAGGCAGTGACTTTCTGCTCTTGAAAGCCACCTTTGTGTGGAGTTTGTTATGGCTGCAGAGACATCCCAGGCCCCTGAGGGTCAGGGCTGGTGGGAGCAAGGGCTTGTACGAGGTCTCCTCGTAGCCTAGATGGGGAGCAGCAGCAGCCCTGTCAGGTGACCCCAGCAGGCACGGTGTGTTTCCACTGTGGAGATAACGGCTTGGCCTGTCCCCAGCTCCCTCTGCAGGAATGAATATCTCAGACAGCAGCGTGCCGTTAACGATGTCTGCGAGAACGCCGTCTGGATGGCTCAATTATTTCAGGAGCAATTTTCTCCTATCTCAGCATCAGATTTTTTATTGCAAATAGGGTCATAGAAGCAGCAGCTGGCCAGGGGAGAAGGGGGCTGGGCGGAGGGGAGGCTGCTTTATTCCAGGGGAAAAGGGGGGTTGGGGAGAGGGCAGTGGGCAGCTCCTGCCAGGCCCCAAGGTTGGGGCTTGGGGATACAGAAGGTGGGATCTTCAGGGCCCTGAAAGCCGTTTCTGGCTGCTGACCCGAGGTTGTAGGTCCATGGCCACCCAGAGGCGCCTAGGAGGAAAGGCATGGTGACCTGTTTCCAAGAGACTGACCTGTAGGAGCCTATAGAACATTCTGGCCCGACTCGCCTGGGTCCCCACAAGCCGGAGCCTCTAGGGGGCGGAGCGGACAGGTCGCACGGGGCCTCGCTCTGAACACCCAATGCTGTCCTTCCCAGGGCTGTGACCCTGGGTGGGACAGGGACTCCTGGAGGAGTGCAGTGGTGGAGGAGAAACCCTACACCTCCCTGTCACCTGGCAGAATGGGAGAGCGTTCTGGGGGTCGTGGTGGTCTCCTGCAGACCAGGGTGGACACACTGGGGCCAGCTGTGTGGGCTGCACTCCGGCCCATGTCTGCCGTGGGAGCTTGGGTACACCTCCCTTCCTCTCCGGGCCTTAGTGCACCATCTGTGAAGTGGGGTGAGCACAGCAGGGTCTCCCTGGGCCCTGGGTGAGGGAGTGTCCGGGGTGCAGAGGGGTGCCTGGGCCACCTGCTCCGTTACCCATTAGGGCAGTGTGTGACTTTGCCATCCTGGACAGGCTGGCTCTCCTGTGGGTTAGGTGGACCCTACGGTGCTCCAGCTCGGGGCCCAAGGTGTGTCCTGCCTGGGTGCTGTGCCGAGCTTTCCCTGCCCCTGAGTGGCCTCCTCCAAGACCCATCCCCACCCAGAAAGGGCCCTGACCAAACAGGCTCCTGGCTTCCCAGTCAGGGCCACCTCCTCTGAGAGCAAGTGGCCTTTGGTGTCCCAACACTCAGGCCTGAGCCTGTGTGAGCTCAGTTGAGTTGAAGGCCTGTTTCCCCATGGGGACACGGGAGGGGTGCATGGCTGTGCACTCCCAACAGCCTCTCCTGTGGGGGATGGCGGCTGAGAGGCCCTGGCACAGGCAGGACACTTGTAACACAAGGACACTGGTTCCCAGGCGGCTCGTAACAGAGGCGATAAGGGACAGAAAATAGCTCCCGGCAGGAGGGCCTGTGGGGTGTCAGCACCCACCACCCGTGGGTGGGAGGGCCTGTGGGGTGTCAGCACCCACCACCCGTGGGCGGGAGGGCCTGTGGGGTGTCAGCACCCACCACCCGTGGGCGGGAGGGCCTGTGGGGTGTCAGCACCCACCACCCGTGGGCGGGAGGGCCTGTGGGGTGTCAGCACCCACCACCCGTGGGTGGGAGGGCCTGTGGGGTGTCAGCACCCACCACCCATTGGCAGGAGGGCCTGTGGGGTGTCAGCACCCACCACCCGTGGGTGGGAGGGCCTGTGGGGTGTCAGCACCCACCACCCGTGGGCGGGAGGGCCTGTGGGGTGTCAGCACCCACCACCCGTGGGCGGGAGGGCCTGTGGGGTGTCAGCACCCACCACCCATTGGCAGGAGGGCCTGTGGGGTGTCAGCACCCACCACCCGTGGGTGGGAGGGCCTGTGGGGTGTCAGCACCCACCACCCGTTGGCGGGAGGGCCTGTGGGGTGTCAGCACCCACCACCCGTGGGTGGGAGGGCCTGTGGGGTGTCAGCACCCACCACCCGTTGGTGGGAGGGCCTGTGGGGTGTCAGCACCCACCACCTGTGGGCAGGGGTCCCTGTGGGGTGTCAGCACCCACCACCCACGGGCTCACGGTCCCTCTGCCTGGGAAGGACCTCATGTGCTGGCCGGCTGGGTGGTTCTCCTACACAGCACCTTTGGCCTCATGTGAGTCAGGGAAAGGTCTGCAGCTCGTCTTATGAGTGCGGAAACTGAGGCTCCAGGCAGGAGGGCTTCCACTGGTCTGTGCTCTAAGTGCTGCCCTCATTGTGGGTCAAAAGTGTGCCTAGAGGCCTGGTTCCCGGGACCTCCAAGGGGCAGGTGGACAGCTCTGGCCACGAGAGTGGGAAAAGGTACTCAGCTATCCAGCCCACTTCTGGAACAAGGGCAAGCCCTCCTTAATGGTCTTGGGAAGCTGGGGTTTCCAGAGATGCGGGGCCTGTCTGCTCCCCTGCCTGACCTTGAAACCTCGAAGGTGATCCCATGGCACCCCCTCACAACGTGAAGACCCTCCCATGCTCACCACCCACCAGCCCATATGGTCCAGGTAAGCCCCAGGCCTCCCCGACCCCCCAGGCCTTTCCCAGAGTCTCCAGGGTTGTCTGCTCCTCAGGAGCGCCCGCCAAGGCCCAGCCCGCCAGGCCCCTTCCCAGCAGGCCTGTCACACCCCTTTCCACCCTGGGGCTGGGCCTGTGGTTCTGTCCTCCGGGGTTCCTGCAGGCTCTGTGTGGTCCTGGTCTCCACTGCCTTCCGAGCACGCTGTCACCTGCTGGCCTGTCTCCATCCTCACTGGGGGCCCTGAGAGAGCAGCTGGCTGAGGAAGCCCCCCAGTGAGGCACGAAGGAGACCCCTCAACAGGCCTCTCCCTGCTGCAGCCAGAACTAGAGAGCTGTCAGTGCTGGGGGACCCTCGCCCCAAAGACTAGGGGTGCCCAGGCCCACCGCCATGCTCAGATACACACGCTGACACACATACACTCACACACATGCACTCATAGTATACCCATACACACTCGTGACACACTCATATGTCCACACACTCATTAAACACAGGTGCACTCATGGTACACTCACACACACACACACACACACACTCGTGATGCACACATGCACACCCATAAGATACTCATATACACACTCACATGGGCACTCAGTGTACTCACATACGACACACTTATACACTCACAATAGTTATCCACACACATGCACACTCACACACAATACAGGTACACACACGTATGCACACTTACACCAGCATACCCTCAGACACACACTCACACACACGTACGCACACTGGACCCACCTGCGCTCCACTGGGGCCGCGCTCCAGGTGTGAGGTCCCCTGACGGTCCGAGGCCCCACACCAGCGGGCGGTCGGAGCCAGGCCCCGCCTCGCAGGCCCGGAACCGGAGCCACTCACAGCCCGCCCGGAGTTTCCATTACAGCCGCCCGGCTGCAGCCTCTGCCGCCCCTGAGCCCGGGCCTGGGAGCCGCTGCATCGCACGGGGGTCACCTCACGTTGGGGGTCCCCAGGCGGCTTGCCCTTCTCCCAAGCTCCTGAGCCACTGGCCGTGGGCTTAAATAAGGGGCACTGGGCACCGGCGCTGCGGGGCGGGCCTTCACTCTCTGGGCACCCCTGCCCGCCTGCCCTCTATGGGGCGGAGTGGGGGAAGGGCTCTCAGCTGGGAAGGGCCTCAACTCCAGCCCAGCGCTGGCAGGACACTCAGGCAGCTGGGAGATAACAGTGGTTCTGAATTAGACCCAGGGAGAGCTTGGAGAGGCCCTTGCTGGTCTGGGGACATCCCTGGTCACGCTGGGCTCTCGGGAGCCATCAGCCCCTGCCAGAGGGGTGGGGCAGGAGCTGGCTTCAGGCCCTCAGAGGCCCCTCCTCATGGCGTGATGTGGGCACTTTTAGGGTGTGTGTTGTGGGCAGTGTCTGATGGGAAAGGAGACTGCCCAGAACGAAGGTTCCCAGCCCAGGCCTCTGGGAGACCCACTGTGCCTGGAGGTGCTTTCTCCCAGGTGGACGGGGAGTCTGCTGACCACCAGGTGCTGAGGGTGGCTGTCCAATGTGAGTACTTCCTAAACACAGGGGTGACTGGGTGTTCACCAGGGTGTGGGGGTGCTTTCTGGGTGGCCCAGCCAGGAGCTAGCTCTGGGGACTCCCAACATGGCAGCCTGGGCTACGTTATCTGAACGAGGCGTCCACCTACCTGGCTGCGCCTGTGTCAACCTGGCCTCAGCATGGCTGGCCTGACCCGAATGGCTGCCCTGGAAGGGCCTTCCGAGGGGGCTTCCAGTCTCCGACTGTGGGTGTCCTTTCTCTGAGAGGACCCCAACCTCTAGCTCTGCCTCTGCCCCCTGCTGCTTGCCGTGCCCCTGTAAAACAGACACAGGACTGAGGACCCTGGCTCTGCTCTGCCCCCATGCCAAGCCCAGGGTGTCACTCACCCTCGGAGAACTTGGGGGGTCCACTCTCCTGCTTCTCCCAGAGACAGTGCTGCCTCCACCAGGGTGGCCTCCGGCTGACCACGTCGCCTCAGTCCACAGCGGGGCACATGCAGGACCTGGACGGCTGGGTCTCCCAGGGCTGTGGGCTGCCCTGGTCTGCTCATGACTGTCCGTTTATCACAGGCCCTCCTCCACATACCTGCTGGAATCCCAGCCCCTACACCTGTGGACGTGACATGATGTGATGTAAGCACCTTCCACAGTGTACTTTAGTGGGGCGCTGTCAGTCAGCTGATGCCGCACCAGTGCGTGGCAGGCCCAAAGCCTCACCACTGCAGAGCTCCCTGCAGAGCAGCGGAGACCCCGAAGGTCCCTGGTGGCGCACACCGCACACAGTTCGCACTCCACTACTAACTGAAACAGCAGCTTCCCTACCCCTCCCTTCCCTGGCTCTGCCTGGGGTCTGCCTTCCCCTCCGGCTCTGAGCAGTGGCCTTCTTTTGCCAAGGGCCAGAAAGCACAGGTTCCAGCCTGTGGGCTGTGCTCAGCAGTGCAGCTTAAAGTGGCCACGCGTGGGCCACAGACCAACAGGCAAACAGGCGGTGGGCTGGACTGGCCGACCGCTCTAGGGGCCCCACCGTGGAGGGTGGCTGCCTCCCAGCTGCGCGCTCCTGGTTGGCAACGCTCAGCCCCCCTGTCAACCCGGGGAGGAGGTGCATCCCCCCCGGTGGGGTGCAGGACTGAGGTCAGATGGTGCTCCCCCAGGAACAATGCTCTAGGGCGGCCCCTCTCTCTAGCCATTTGTTGCCCCCAGGCACGACCCACCCTCTGCTGTTCTCCCACCTCCCACCTCCCCTGCTCCCTCTTTGTAACACTATGGCAACTTATTAGGGTTTCGAAGGGTTTAGCAGCACCCGGTCAGCGCTGGACCCCATGGGGCAGGGTCCCCGCTCCTCTGACAGAGCACCGCCGACGCCTCCATCCCTCGTGGCGCACGTGGCCTGGGCTCTGCCCGGCCAGACAAGGTGGCTGGGAGCAGAGAGGCAGGGTCCTCAGGGGCCTTAGGGGGGCAGATCTGCGGGATGATCAGAGGCACCTGCAGGGGGTACTTGTAGGCCCTCGGGGGTCTACAGGGGACCTTGGGGACCCTCGTGTGTCTTCGGGGGTCCTAAGGTGTCCTGGCGGGCAGAGGGAGAGTAGTTTGACGTCTGCTCTCAGACCTGCAGGCAGCTAGGGGGTCTCACAGGCAGACAGGAACACGTGGGTCTCACAGGCAGACAGGAACACGTAGGGTGCAACATTTCCTGGGGCCGGAGCCCAGCAGCGCTCGTCCCCTCCTCCACCCCTCTGTCCAGTGAGGTTCACAGTGCCAGGTCCTGGAGACGGCGGGGCCTTGGTGTCCAGCAGCAAAGGTGGGAAGGGCCGGGCAGGACAGACCCTACAGCCACTGTGTGAGAAGGGACAGGGGCCCTCAGTGGCCCTGAGCTGCTGAGGACAGACCAGGGGGAGGAGGGGAGATGAGGGCCGGGAGGGCCGGGACGGCTGGAGGTCTTCTGCAGGCCCAGGTGGGAGAGGACGGCTTGGGGGCTCTCCCGAAGGCCCGGCTGGCCAGGCCAGCTGCAGACTGGGCACAGGAGTTCCCAGATCTGAGGGGAGGCTCACAGTTGAGCTGGGGTGGCTCCAGGGGCTCCCTGGTTTCTCTGACCCTGACCCTCGCCCTGTCCATTCTCTTCCCTGTTTCCTTCCCTCTTTCTCTTTGGACCCACCCCCCAGCTTCTCTCTGTCCCTCTGTCCCACCAGACTGCTCTGGCCAGGCTCACTGGTGGCCTCCACGTGGTCAAGTCTGGTGGGGACCTTGCCCGGCTTGGTCCAGCCTTCTCCCTTCTGAGAGCCCTCCCTCCTCCCCAACCCTGGCCCTGCCCTCCGGTGCCACCTTCCTCCTCCCTGCCCACACTGCTCCCCTCCCCCACGGACCCCATAGCCACCTGTCGCCTGCTTCTCAAAGGCTCCGCCCCCTCTCACAGAGGACCCAGCCCTTCCCTGGCCCTGTCCTGTGTCACCTCTGGTCACCTGGGGTGGCTCTTCCAGCCCATGGATTTAGATGTCGTCTCTGAGTTGGTGATTCCCCAATTCCCATCTCCCACAGCGAATCACCTCTTTGAAATCCAGGTCCATACAGTCACCCCATCCCTTCAGGCATCTTCTGGGTACCTCAAATCAACCATCCCCTGACCCCCTGTGACACTCCTCAAAATCTGCATCTCCTGCTGTCCGCGGGAGGCAGAACCAAGACCTCCCAAAGACGTTCGCGTCCTAATCCTTGGAACCCGTGACCATGTTGGTACACAGCTGAGGGGATTAAGGTTGCAGATGGAATTACAGTTGTTAATCAGCCAGCCTTAAAGCTGAGAGACCGTCCTGCCCCAGGAGGAGTAGCTGTCCATCAGGCAGTGAGTTCTCTGTCACAGGAAGCAACCAAAGGAGGACTCCTGCTCCAGCACCTCATGCCACTTGGGGTTCTGTGTGAGGTGGGGAGGGTGTGGGGATGGGTGGTGGGAAGTGCGTTCGGTGTCTCGGTGTGCCCAGCACTGTCCCAGCTCCCCGCCCAGAGGTGTGCTCACGGCACTTGTCTCCTCGCTCCAGGTGGGGCCCAGTTATGAGCTCCCAGCTTGTCCTTCTCAGATGAGAGTGCGGGTCCTTCTAGGGGGAGGGCCACGTCCGGTCGCCTTGTTGCCAAGCCCCCGGGCTCTGTGGTGAGGGTGCTGGGGCAGTGTCTCACAGCTGGCAGCTGATGGCTCAGTTCTGAGCACAGGCCTGTCCCGACACAAGATAATGGGAGCCTCTGGGCCCCGCAGAGCCCCTACAACTTGGCCCTTTTCCCTTCTCCTGAGTTATTTACCACCTCCAGGAGGCCATAAAAGTCCTGTGCTGTCTCCAGAAGCCGTCGTTACAATGATGAATTTCAGTTATGAAGTCAGGCCCCACACCGGCCAGCCGCCTGGGGGCCGTACACAGAGCGTAACCACGACAGGCTGAGCAGCTGCGACAGCTGCTTTCCTGGCGAGGTCTGGGGGCGAGCCGGGGGGAAGGTCACTTGGGGCTGTGGTAGGGCAATCACAGGCACGGCTGTTGGCTTGGACCTGGGGGCCACTGGCACCCTGTCCCGAGTCTCTGGGCCCTACGGCCACCACGAGGACAGAGGGGCCCCAGCTCAGAACCCCTGCCCAATCTTCACACCTGCACAGTCACGCTTGTGTGGGCGGTAACTGGCAGGCCACACTGCCATCCCCAGAGTGACCTGTGCTGGCTGAGTGCTCCTGCTAGGTCTGAGTGTGCCAAACATGTGTGAGGCTTATCTCCTCCACCGCCCCCAGCGCCCAGCGGCTGGCCCCATTGGTTAACAAGGCAACAGGGCACAGAGAGGGCAAGTGCTTCACAGGCCTAAGGGGTGTGTGTGGAGAGCTACGACTGGAACCCAGAGTTTCTGGGAGCTGTCCATGCCCTCGACCCCCACACCGTCCTCCACGGGCACGAGATGCATCAGACAGAGTCTGGCACCAGAGCCCCAGCCCTGTTTCCTGGCTGTCCGGCCCTGAGTCAGCCTCTGCCCACTCTGAGCCCAAGCCTCACTCACCTGTAGGAATCTCACCTCGCGGGCTTGGTGCAGGCTTTGAGGGGGTGTGTGTGCTCACCTTGCAAACAGCAAGGGGGCTGGCAGGGTGGCCCACAGGGCTGGTCCACATGTGGTGCCCGGCACAGAAGCGGCTGAGTAGCCCAGGACATGGAGGCTTAAGGTGCCTGGTCCAGGTGTGCACAAGCCAGGTGTGCCTGGTCCAGCTGCACCTGGCCCAGGTGTGTTTCTCCTGGCACTGCTTTCCCTGGTACTGTCTGGAGCCCTGAGCCCCAGAGAGGGGTGCAGCCTTTCCCAGCCCTTCCACCACATGGAGGAGGGGCCTCCCTGGGCTTGAGATAGTCATCTGCTGGACAGGCTGAAAGGACAGGAGGGATCCATCTCCAAGGCTCTAGAGGACCCCAATGTTAGGCAAGAGAAATGCCCAGACCGCTTGCGGGCTGCTGGTGATGGGGACGTGTTGGCAGCTGTTTCAGAGACCGGGACCCCTGTTAAAACCCCGGTTGCAGTGAGGGCTGCAGAGGTCGGTTAGATCCAGCCTTAGGACCCTCCCAGAAGTCCTCAGACCTGAAAGCCCACCCTGAGCTCGTCACCCTGGCCCTGGTGCAGACCTGGACTGTGTGTGCCTAGCAGCTGACAGGAGCCTCACATCAGCACCCACGACCTGCAGAGTAAGGGCCATTATGCAGGAAGACAATTAACCTGCTGGGCGGCAGCCCTTGAAAGCACCCTTCTGGCCAAGGAAGCAAGTCTGCCATCCGGGAGGAACTGTGGAACCGGAGCTGTCCTCAAAGACTTGAGGTCCCACAGCTGACTGCCCCTCCCCTCCCGCCCACTCAGTTCACCTGTGAAAGCCCAAGGGACCGTGCTGGTGCTGGGCGTTACCCGAACCTGCCGGGTGTCAGCGCACACAAAACTGCTCCTCCGGCCATCATGGCTGGGCCAGGACCTACAGAGACCGCTGCTGGCTTGGTGTGGGGCTGTCAGCTTGGGGGACGCTTGCTTTTCACTTCCCGCCTATAAAGGGGAGCGGAGACGGCAGGCGTTTCTCTGGGGAGGACAGCAGAGTGCGCTCAGGGCCACCTCCAGCGCCATGTTACTCTGCTGTTACTCCGTGACGGTCTAGTTACTGGGACACGGCTAGTCCCCGCATTCTGCAGAGAACCGTGCTGATCCACTGGAAGTCGCCACGCTAACTAGACTGGGTGAATGAGAACTCTGAAGCATTCTGGGTGGAGAGAGAAAGTCACCAGAGGTTTACGGGCCTCACTTATGGCGTCTTTGGCTGTCTGTCATCCGATGGTGGCTTACGTGTCGCTGTGACGTGGGAAGCTTTGCCACTGGTGCCATTTCAACATTAGCAGGGTCGTCGCTGGTGGACAGATTTCAGCAGGGCTTCCAGGCTAGGACAGATGAGAAAGAAGCAGCTGACATGAGCCCGTGTTTCTCAGCAACCACTGCAGGCAGGAGTTGTGCAGACACGTGACCCAGAGACCCAGATGCGTGACAAAGAGCTGGCAGCCGGGGGACAAGGCCTTGGGGATGGAGGTGGCGCTGGGGGCCATGAGACAGAATTGGGCAAGACCGAGGATTTCCTCATGGCAAATACCCTGCTTTGAACAACGTAAAAGACAACCATGTACCTGGGACTTGCCAGACACAGCACACAGCAATTAATCAAATATGCTGTGGGAAAAGATGGTGGAAAGTTCAGTGTCATCAGCCTGAACAAGACCTGGGGCAGACTGCTAATTGGACCATCACTTTCTCACAGGCAAGTTCAAGTTAAAGCTGAAGAAAATTACAACAAGTCCACAAATGCTTAAGTACTACCCTGAGCACATCCCCCCTGAGCTCGGAGATCGTCTCAAGAACAGATCTGACACGTTGAGCACCAATGACGGGCCACAGACGGGTCGTGGAATGATGTCAGGGACGGACATCACGTGTGGAGAAAGCAAGAGGCCGTTAAAAATACAGGGAAAAAAGAGAGGACAAAACGGACGTCAGAAGAGACTCTGAGGCTCATTCCTGAGCTTTGTGTCGCTAAAGGAAAGGAAGAAACAAACAGTGAAATCAAGAAGCCGGACAGAAGGTTCCGGAGCGACTTGAGGGGACATATGATAAAATGTGCAAAGACCTGGGGGTAGAACAGCAAAAGAGAAGCACACGTCTAGCATTTCTCAAGCTGAAAGAACTGAAGGAAAAGCATCAAGCCTCTAGCTGCAATACTGAAGGATACTGTGGACCAAATAATGAGTGATGCATGCAGTATTAAAAAAAGATAAAATAAGGAAGGACGAATGCACAAGAGCCCCTGTGCCAGGAAGAACCAGCTGCTGTGCAGCTGTGTCAGGAGGTGGCGCGTGGTCAGGAGCCGATGGCAGTGAGGGACGGAGTCCAAGCTGCCCCTAGGGCGTTGGTGGAAAATAAGGCTCCGGGAACAGTGGGACTGTAACCGAGCTTGTCCACAAACAGCGCGGGGCTGGAAGTGCTCCCTCGCTGGGCCGAGAAACTTGGAAGACAGCGACCTGACCAGTCGAGGGGAAGAGTGTCACTTTTGCACGAATTTCAAAGAAAGATGGTCCAACAGAACGTGGAAATAGCTGAACAGTCTCGTTAATGCCATGCGCAAGCTGAATTTGGTTGCGGACCTTTCAGAAGCCGCTGCAGCAGCGCACCAGCAGGGGACCGCCGGGGATCAGAGTGGACTCAGGAGGGGCGCGGGACCAGGGCCACCCTGCTGCTTCGGAGGGATCGTGGCTGGAAGCAGAGGGTACCAGAAGGACGTTTACCTCTGTCTCACGGACTACGAGAAGGCATTCGACTAGGTGGATCATTACAAATTATGATAACGTTTCAAAAAGTAGAAATTCCGGAACTTAGTCGTGCTCATGTAGAAACTGTATGTAGACCAAGAGGCAGTCACCTCAAAGAGAACAACCGGAAACTATGATTTAAAACCAGGAAAGGTGTGTGTTGGGGTGAGGTCCTTGCACCACATCTACTGAGTCTGTATGCTGTGCAAGCAATCCAAGAGCACACGAAAAACACCAGGGCATCAGGAAGGGAGGAAGGCTCCCTGGCAACCTGTGACCCACAGGTGACACAATACCAGAGTGTCAGGATGGAGGAGGGTGTGCTGATAGCCTGTGACCCTCCACACTACCAGAGCGTCAGGATGGAGAAAGGCTCACTGGCAACCTGTGACATGCAGGTGACGGAACACCAGGGTGTCAGGATGGAGGGAGCCTTGCCAGCAGCCGGTTACGTGCAGGTGACAGAACACCCAGGCACCAGGACAGGATGTAGGCTCGCTGACAGCCTGTGACGTGCAGGTGACAGAACCTTGCTGGCTGAAAGTAAAGAGGACTTGAAGCACTTACTGATGAAGATCAAAGACTGCAGCCTCCCATATCAATCATACCTCAAGATAAAGAAAACAAAAATCTTCAAGGTTGGACCAGTAAGCAGCATCATGACAAATGGAGAAAAGATGGAAATGGCCCAAGATTCCACCTCACTTGTTTCCAAAATCGACACCCGTGGAGGCAGCACCAAGAAATTGAATGACACATTGTGCTGGGCTGGCCTCCTCCACAGTGCTGGAAAGCTGAGAGGTCACTCTGATGACTAAAGTGCTCTGGACCCTCGCCTGGTATCTTCAGTCCCATCACACACCTGTGAACCTGGACAATAAACAAGGAAGACAGGCGAGCTGTGCGGGAGGAGCAGGACCTGGAGGAGGAGCAGGCCCTGGAGGAGCAGGCCGAGGACGCTGGGAGCTTACAGCAGAAGGAGCCAGTCCGTTGTGGAGGAAACACAGCCAGGCACTCCTTAGAAGCACGAGCAGGCCTTCATCTCGCATACCATGGGCACGTTGTCAAGAGGGATCCATCGCTGGGGCAGGACACCAGGCTTGGTCAGAAAGAGGGCCGGTGAGAATGAGGAAGAACCTTGATGGGATGGGTTGTCACAGTGGCTGCAATGATGGGCTCGGTCGTAAGAACAGCTGTGGGGGCGGTGTGGGACCTGTCAGCATCTCACCCTGAGGCCCACGGGGCCGCCAAGGACGGCACTCAAGCACAGTAGCGGCCCATCAAGGGTGGAGACGTGGCCGTGCCTCCGTCTCTAAGAGGAGAACCAGGCAGTGGCCGTGGCCCAGCCGTGGAGCCCTTGTCTCTGCTGCAGGAGACGGGTCTGACCTGGGGTCAGTGGGCCCCCTGTGCGGGCACCAGCTGCCTGTCCCCGGAGGCCTGGGTGTGCTGTGACGCCGTGCAGGTTTCAGTAGAGCTTCGAGACCAAGATGACACAGGGACAAAGGTGTGGGGATCTCTTTCTGAAAATCATCCCCAGGTTAGGGACAACAGGAGTGACCATGAGTGCACCCTCCCCTCCAGCCACGGGTGGTGGTGCCCACTTGCTGGAAGCAGCCCACCCTGTTCTGGAAAGATGGATGTGCAGACAGCAGGGAGGAATGTCAGGCCACCCCAGGGCACCCCGGACCCCCAAGGGGGATGGAGATCAAGATCAGCCCAAGGCCGATGCCTGTGAGGCAGAGGTCAGACAAACGTCCACCTTCCAACCTTTTCACCAATTCTGGCACCAGCCACCCCTCCCTCGGCGTTGTCGGCTTCTCTGTTGGGTGTCATTGTTTGTGGCAATGGCCACACAGAACTCACCGACAACACTGGGGATCCCTGCACTGAGAACCTTCTAGACCCAAGATCCAGCGCGAGAGAGCGGTGACAGCAGAGGAGGCTAGGCGGGCCGTGTCGTGTGACTCCCTGCTGCATGGCTGCTTAGACCTGGTTCTTGACGGCCTGGGCTCCTGCAGGGTCTGCGGCAGGCTCTGGCCGAAGCCGTCTTGTTCCCTGACTCAGGACTCTGCTGAGCCTGCCGTGTGGGACACCCGTGGCTGACGGAGTTGCTGGGCAGTGTCTCTGGGATTCTCAGCAGACCGTGTTCTGGAAAAATGGCACATCAACCCCACAGTTTGGCAAGCAGCTCGTGGTGTGCTCCGGGAGGGCGAGCCCCTGAGGCCAAGCCAGCACCGTCCTGGACCTGCCCATCCTGAGATAAGAAGCATCACGATTGGGCTTCACAGAGCAGGGGCACAACCGAGGCCCTTGAGTGGGAGTGCCAGACCTCCGTGCTCCTCGTCACCTCCACCTGCACTTATGGCCTCACTAGGAAGTGGGGGTGTTGGGGGGGGGCTTGTTCTCTACGGTGAGCTTTCCACAGAGGAGAAGCATCCAGCCCTGGTTCCCGGCAAGATGGCCCGATTTGTCTGCACAAGTCATGGCTGTGGTCTTGGGTGGCCCTGAAAGAGAGGAGTGAGGCGGATCTTCAGTGGCCAGAGTTGTGGTCATGGCATGTGGTTGTCAGCTGTGTGTGGAGGAAGTAGTGGCCCCAGGCAGGGGTGGGCACAGACTCCCGCCCAGGGATGAATGGCTTGGATGGTTGTCAGGGGCCTGGGGTGACAAGATTGGAAGCTTGGGGGTGAGGAGGAGAGGAAACAAGGTCTGTGGATGGACCTACATGGACGGGGGTGTAAGGATGGCCTGGGAAGACAGGGGCACAGATGGTTAAGGTTGGGTGACTGGTTGGTTGGGCCACAGTTCTCCATGGTTTGGCCGTTACGTAATGACGTAGTCACCTCCATGGTGAGATCTGGTATCGCGTCACCTCCACGGTGCCATCTGCTGTGAGCAGCCCAGTACGTGAAAGGGGGATTCCCTGGGGCGGTGGCCCGCATCCAACACACGCAGGCTTTCTGGCAAAGCCTGCTGGTTTCGCCCGCTCGGGGTCCTGCATCCAGCTCATCGTCGGACCTCCGGTTCTCGGGACTCAAGCCAGCAGCCTGTCATCTGTCACTCCTGCCAATCCGGGGCTCAGGAGGCCTTGCAACTACGTGAGTCAGGAGGAGCCTGGCACCTGACCCGCCGACTGGGGGCTTGCCGGACTCCACGACGTGTGAGCCGTTTGCGTAACTCAGATCTCCGTCTGCGTATGTGCGTATGTATGCGCTGCTGCTGCTGCTGTGAGGTGCAGTCAAGTCAGTTCCGACACACAGCGACACTGTGCGCAGCAGAACGAAACCGCGCCCGGCCCAGCGCCCCACCACGGCTGTGTTTATGCTTCCGCTGACCGCGGCAGCCCCTGTGGGAGTCCCTCGTGTTGGGGGTCTTCCCCTTTCTCTCTGACCCTCCTCTCCATCACGTGTGATGCCCTTCTCTCTAATCCCTCCTGACAACATGTCTAAAGTACGTGTGATGCAGTCTCGCCACATGTACACACACACACACACATTTTGAGAGTCCCGGTGGTGCAGTGGTTAGGGTTGACTGCTAACTGAAAAGTCAGCAGTTCAAAACCACAGGGGGTCTGCAGGAGAAGGAGGGGTGGTCTGCTTCTACAGAGATTTTCAGCCTTGAACACGCTTTGGAGTTGCTAGGAGTTGGAACCGACTTGGTGGCTGCAGGTGGACATGCTTCCCTGGCTTTCTTCTCTAGAGAACCCAGCCCGAGGCAGTGTGGCTCTCTGTCTGTCACGTCACGCCAGCCAGAGAGCTGGGGCCCTCAAAAGAGCTGGCAGAGGTGAGTCACCTGGTGGAGGTCAGGTGGCCTGTCCTGGGACACCCCGGGGCCAGCTCAACGGGCCCCCGAGTGCAGTGTCTGTGAAGCAAGCGGAGGCCCTACAGCCTTGCTGCCTGTCACAGGCCCTCTCGCCGCCGGGTGGCTGACCTGTCAGGAGTGGGGCCCGGCGCTGAGCCCTTGATGTGACATCAACTGTCTTAGGGTCCCTGGGTGGCATAAATACCCAACGTGCTCGGCCAGTAGCTGAAAGGCTGAAGGTTCTAGCCCGCCCGGAGACCCCTCGGAGGGGAGGCCATCTGCTGAGAACCCCAGGGAGCGCGCACAGCTCTGCTCCGAGGCAAACGGGGCCCCGTGAGACAAACCTGACTTCCGGTCTCCGTCGTGGTCCCCTAGGGCTGCTGCACCAAAAAACGCCACAGATGGGTGGTTCACTAACAGAAGTAGGTTTTCTAGTTGTTGTGAAGGCTGAAGTTCAGAGCAGAGTCTACGTGATAAATCTCTCTTACAAACATCGGGCCAAAGCTGGTGGCTGTGGCGTACAGCTTACAGACGCCCACACGCCCTCCTCCTCCACCGTGCTGACCGCCCACCGTCCGTCACACTGCTCCCTGGCCTCTAAGCACTCTCCTGTCCACCTGCAGGGGCCGTGATTCCCTGCACGGAAGCCACTTAGCGACTGTGGGGTTTACTAGAGAAGTAAGAGGGGACAGCTCAGGGTCCTGACCAGCCCAGAAGTAACAGGAACAACACAGAATATAGTTCTTTGACCCGGACAGTTCCCCTCAGCGGCTGCCCCCGGGCCCGCCGGGGCTGTGCTGCGCCCGGCCGTCCGGTCCCTGCTGTCCCTGTGGCGATGGCTGTTGCTGCAGCCGTACCTTCGACCCCTCACAGTGCCGTCAGCGGTACAGCCCCTCCTCTTGCTCTGCAACCCTCTGAGACCCCTGTCAGGGAAGCCGGTTGTACAGCAGACTCTGTGTCAGGAACTAACCAATCCCTGCAAGAGTTCCCTGCACCTTATTTGCATAGCCCCACCCAACAACAGCAGCAACAACAAGGAGCCTTGCGAGCCCACGTCTGGGAAGGCCGCGGCGGCTCGGGTGTGTGGACTCCCTCTGTGGCCTCTCCTGGTGTTGCCCTGCTTGCAGACTTGTCTGCCCGTGGTGTCTGCTTTCCCCTGTGCTGTGTCTGTGTCTGTGCTTCCATCAGACACCTCCCAGCAGGGACTGGGCCTAAGACACAGCCTCCTCTGGGGGGCCTCGTAACAAAAGAGCACCCCTCATGTCCTAGCTGGGTCATACTCCCAGGCACAAGGTTAGGACTTTTCACACATCTCTGGAGGGGACACAGTTGAAGCAATAACACGACCTTTAACAAACAGCCGTCTCCTACGACACTGGACTCTCAGAGTCAACACTGACTTCACCAGCTGGTTCAACTGTTCTGCCAGCCACGACCACCATCGAAAGTCTGCCGAGTGTGGGACACATCCAGTGTGCCTTGTAACCTCCCCTCCAACAAGGACCCCACTTATGGTGAAGGGGAGACGAGGAATACGTGACCACAGAGCACAGACTTTGCTTCGCACCGTCCAACGAGAAGCAGCTGGGAGCGGGGTGCTGGAGTGGCCCGCTGAAGGCTTGGCTCAGGTAGGTTTTGGGGCGGCACCTTACTGAGATGGGACCTTCCTCTCGGGGTTCGTAATGACCTGCCAACTCAGAGTGGATATGTGGTGTGATGTCTCCTGACGCCAGAACACCTGGGAGCCAAGAGGTGGACAAGGAATGGCACCTCTCTCCATCACTGCAGACATTTAATGGCAGGACTTGTGCTCCTGCCAGCCTCTGCTGCAGGTGGTCCGGGGTTCTGAGCCCACTGGGGGTCACAAGAGTTCACTGTGCTAATGATTGAGTCTGGAGTCGAGTTACAAGAGTTTTTAACGTGGATTTTATTTTGGAGTAAACGAAATCGCTGCAGCTGGGAAGCCTAGCTCAAGAGCAGCCAGCTAGGACTTTGGTTGGGTGAAGACAGCGTCTCCTTACATACCAGCCCCACAACTCAAAGGCGTCAGTTCTTCGTCTTCCTTGTTCCTTGTTCAGTTTTCACATGCATATGATGCCATCAAAAATACCATGGCTTGGGTCAGGCTCGCTTTAGTCTTCAAGGTGACGTCTTTGCAACATTTGAAAGATTTTCCCAGTGCAGTGCGTCTCTTGATTCCTTGACTGCTGCTGCCATGGGCTTTGATTTTGGAACCAAATAAGATGAAATTCGTGACCACCCCAGTCCTTTCTCCATCTATCATGGTGTTGCTTACTGTCCAGTTGTGAGGATTTTGTCTTCTTGGTGTTGGGGTGCAATCCACATGGAAGGCTGTGGTCCTTAATTTCATCAGTGTCTCAAATCTTCCTCACTTTCAGCAAGTAAGGTGGTGTCATCTGCATAACACAGGTTGTTAATGAGCCGTCCGCCAATCCTGATGTCTCCTCCTTCTTCACAATCCAGCTTCTCAGATTATTTGCTCAGCATAGAGACTGAAAGGCATGGTGAAAGGGTGGCCAAAGGATACAACCCTGATGCCCACCTTTCCTGACTTTAAACCATGCCGTGTCTCCTTGTTCTGTTCGCACGACTGCCACTTGATCTATACGTGGATTCCTTATGAGTGCTCTTAAGGTTCTGGAATTCCTATTCTCCTCAGTGTTATCCAAAATTTGTTATGACTCACACAGTCAAATGCCTTTGTATAGTCAGTGAAATGCAGGCAGACATCTTTCTGGTATTCTCTGCTTTCAGCCAAGATCCATCTGACATCAACAATGATATCCCTGGTTCCATGTCCTCTTCTGAATCCAGCTTGAATTTCTGGCAGTTCCTTACCTGGTGCTGTTACCCTATCTGATTTTGTACAGTTCATCAGTGTAAGTGCCACTAATCCATCTTATTAAAGCACAGTGACAGCGTTTCCATCACAAAGGAAAATCCCATCAAATGAAACAGCGGGCAGTCACACAATGCTGAGAGTCAGGGCCCGGGAACACGGACACGTACATGTTTGGGGGCCACAGTTCAACCCGTGATACTCTCTTGCCCTGCTCACCCCTGGACCACTCAAGTGGAGGTGGCTGGTCAGGGTGAGGGGCTCTGAGGGGCTCGGGAGCTGCTCTCCCTTCACTCCTGGTTTGGGGGTTCCTGTGCCTTGCCCTGTGCTCCTGGGCCAGACCTCAGGAGCTAGCAGGGGGCCACTAGGGGGGACAGACACAGGCTGAACACTCACGGGAGGGCCTGGAGGGGACCTGGCCTCCCTGGGCAACCCAGGAGGACCTTCTGATCCCCCCTCACGAGGCCTCATGAGGGGATGGCGCAGGAAGAGTCCACGGGGAAGCTGCTGTCCTGGCCTGTTCAATCTTCACTTCTCGTTGCTGATGCAGCTGATTGGGGCTGCCGCGGGGTCCACTGCCCTTCCTCCATGACGCCCCAGGTTTCCTGCGTTTCCGTGGTTACAGAGGTCCCCCCAAGTTCTAGGACGCGGTACTGAGGAAAGCGGCCCCGAACAATCGTTTGTTGGGAGTGGGGCGCTGGTGGGAGTCTGGGTGGTGGTGACAGCTGGCAGGAGGGACTGGAGTTCCCACCCGGTGCGTGGTGGTGAGAGGACGGGGCAGCGTGGGTCTGGGGGTGGGGGCTGACGTTCTCGGGGGCAGCATGAGGGTGTTCACGGAGTTTGGAAGAGTCCTTTGAGGAGTAAAAATGAATGCTAAAGAAAGGGTGTGTGTGTGTGTGTGTGTGTGTGTGTGTGTGTGCGCGTGCACGTGCTTTTGTATGTGCGTGCATGCACATGCTGGGGGTAGTGAGCCAGGGCCAGATCACAGAGTGGTTCGCACTGGCAGAAGGTGCCAGCTTGTGCCCAAGGGGCTGAGCCTTGGGTAGAAGGGAGACATCCCCGTGAAGGCTGGAGCCCGCAGGGTTATCACTGTGGCCATCTGTGCACACAGGCAGGTGTGTGTGCAACAAAGTGTGCCAGAATAGAAGCTCCCACGGCTCTCCCCCCCTTCCTGTCTCCCTCCTCTCCACCCCTCTCTTTCCCTTGGTCTCCTTCTCCCTCTCTCTCCTTCGCCTGTCTCTCTCTGTTTTTCTTATACACGTGTGCACACGTGTGCACACGCGCACACACACACACATGCACTCACACAGCCACTGAAACTTTGCCACCTTCTCTAAAGGCCCTCATACAGACCCCTGGTGGGTGGCGGTGGGCTCCCTGGAGGACATGCTCGTGGCTGGACACATAGGGGGCTCCCGGCTCCGCAGTGGGTCCCACGCCAAGGCCCACTCTGGGTTTACCACCGTGCATGCCGTGCCCCGACAGGGAGTCCCGGATGAAGTGAGGACCGCGCAGCAGCCCCTCTGAGGCCGGGGGCCCTGCCACGTGCCTGTGGGCTCTGGGGCTGAGCCAGGGGCATTGCTAGTGCCGCTAGTGGGACATCACACACTCGTGTACTGCTTCCGCCACGTGTACGTGCTCCCTGCACACGTACATGCTCCCCACAGGTGTGCAGTGCTGCCTGCACACTCGTGCAACACTGCACACACATGTACATGATCCCCACACCTGTCCTCACGCTGAGCTGTGGGTGACACCTGCCAGCTTCCACCTCCCCCACCTCGATCTCCCCTCTTCCCACGCTGGTCTGGCTGCGGAGCCACGTTTGCTTCCCACTGCCAGTGCCCGTCACCCACCCTGTCACCCACATCCTGTCACCCACCCTGTCACCCATATGCCACCCTCACTCACCGCATCACCCACATTGTGACCCACGCTGTGACCCCATGCCCTGTCACCCACACCTGTCCCCCATGCCCGTCATCTGTGCCCATCACCCACACATTCGCCACCCCAGCGGGGCCTACCCTGTCACTCGTCCTCACGGTGTGTTTGGAACAAAGGCCCCCGGAGTGGCACTGTGACGCTGGGCAGGTGGGGGGTGTCAGGAGGCTGCACGTGGCGCTGGTTCTTCTGAGACAGGCCGGGTGGCCTGATGTAGTGACAGGTGACTACTCAGGGCCTGTTGCAACCAATGCTGCAGCTGACATCCCTGCAGCCTGGGGAGCCCCCCGGCTGACGGCGGCTGGGCTTCCCGGGGCGGGGGGCAGGGGGCTGCTCTGTGGACTCCCTGCAGTGAGAGGCTCCCGGCCTGTGGAGCTGCAGGGGACACCCCGGCCGGCCGCAGACAAGAGGCCTTGAGCTCATCCAGGGGTAGCATAACGGAGCCATTAAGGTAAAACCGCTCTGCAGAGTGAAGAAATTAGAGGTGGATTGATTCAGCCATAAAACAGTCGTCTTCGCTGTCTGGGCTTATTCAGGGCTGTCCCGCAGCCTTCTGGGTGCAGTGCAGTTCAAGGAGCCGCTCGGTGACTCCCGACGCCCATGGCCCTGTTCTGGCTCTGCAGGCAGTGCTGGAGGGGGGCCTCGGGCCCGGTGGGGGGCCTTCCTGCTGGGGGGCTGGGGTCCAGGGGCTGGAGTACAGGGAATGTTAGGGGGACACACAGAGTCCCTGTTGTCACCATGTGACTGGGCTCAGCCATCCACTCAGCACCATTTGGGCTGGGTGCTGACCTGTGTCCACTGTCCTGCAGCCCCAAGAAATGGGAGGTGCAAACTGGACGGGATCTGTGGCCTGAGACCGGGTGGGGAGCAGGCAGCCGGCAGTCAAGGGACCTCACAGCAAAGGGGTCTGCTTCCTGCTGGGTGGGGCCCAGACAGTAGGGCTGGAGGAGTGCGGGCTCCCCTGACTTGAGAGGGACGGAGCTCCGAGGACGGACATGGGGTCCCCAGGTGGGGCTGGGTGGCGACTGGGCCAGCCCTCCAGGTGGACAGAAGGGCCCCAGCAGGAGCAGCTGGGAAGGGCCGGGCGGGGATCTGGTGAGTGGAGAGCGGAGGCTGCCTGCCGAGTGGAAGCTGGCGCTGCCACACCCACTGGGGCCCCCAACACCGTGTTTCAGCTGGCCAGGGCCCCCCACCCGGCTGGAGCACCCCCCACCCCGGCCCCGCTGTGTCTCAGCCAGCCGGAGCCCTGCCCGCGCCGTCGCAGTCTGAGCTGTGGGCTGTGTGGGTGGGCTGTGTAGCGGGGAGACCGCTGCTCCGGGACCTCTCTTTACTGCTCACGACGTACAAACAGGGACAGCAGGGCTCAGCGTCTAGCCACCTTGGTGGTCACAGACAGCTTGTGGAGCAGCTGGAACCTGGAGAGGGAGAAGCCTGCTGGCCCTGCATCTCCGGGAGCCCCACGCAGCTGGGACCTTGTTAGAGCGAGTCTGACCCTGGTGCTGGAGTGGGCTGGCAGCCTGCCACCTGGCCAAGTGCCTGGACTTGGCTTTGCTGGGCCTAGTCACTGACCCCTCTGGGCGACTATAGCCCCAGTAGGCAGCCCCACCATGGACTCTGGGTGCTGCTTATTGCACCCTATCTAGTCTCTGTGTTATGATAAGTTGGCAAGCTCACAACCCATCGAACAGGCCCAGGCTTGTCTCTTTGAGGGGTCCCAAAGCCCTGTGGGACAGCCACACCGCACCCCAGGGGCCTGGCTCTGTGGCCCCAAGCTGCGGTTGGTGGTTTCCTTGGCTCGTCACCCAGGCCTCCACCTCTACCCGGCCCAAGCACGCGCTAGGGTGGTGGGCACAGCAGGGGCCATGGGCTGCAGGTCCTGGCCCTGCATGCGCACATCCATCTGGCTGCCGCCTTGGCTCTAGGCCTCAGGTTTGGTCCACCACCTCCGTGACAGGCCACCTCTGCTGTGAGGCTGTAAATGTACCTGTCATCAGCCCCCACGTCCCAGGAGACGGTTTGGATTTGGGCAGTGTCTGGGACCAGGGGGAGGGTGCTCAGAAACCACGTGGTGAGCCACCCCATCTTACTCTCAAACGGGGTGCTGCTTCAGCCTCCTGCAAACCACCATGTGGGGTTGCTTACAAAAGCAAGACCCCTGGCAAGCTGGGGGCAGTCGGACCAAGACCAGTCGCTGCAGAGCCGCCTCCGACTCATGGCAGCCCCAACAACGTCAGAGAACAGTGCCCCTCGGGGTTCCCGAAGTCCGGTGTTTTTAGAAGCAGGCTGACAGGGCTTTCTTCTGCGGTGATTTTGTGTGTTCACACACATGAACTGTGTGCACCGCCCAAGGCCTCCTGGGAAGAACAGCGCAGTGGAGACGAGCCCCGGCATCGGCTTCTGTTCTCTCTGCGACGGTCCCTCCCTGCCCCACAGGCTGCTGTGGCTCCCATGTGCTCCTGCTTCCTCACGGCCACCTCCGCCTCTGAGCTTTCTCCTGCCCAGGATCGCCCTCTCCCTCTCTGCTCATCCCCTCCTGCAGCCCACCTCAACTGCCTCGTTGGGCCGTTTCTCTGGGGACTGCGGCAGAAGTTGGGCTCTGCCCAGGTACCCCGGCATCTGTCCTGAGATTTGTCCCAGCTCTGGGAAGCCCTGGCTGGAGCCATGTGGGCTGGGTATTATCAGCATCAGTGCCTTTGTGTGGGGACAGCTGCTGCACTTGGAGGAAAGAAAGGAGACAAGGGCAGGGGGCTACATACGGACACTTGTTCTGTCTGTCCCTGCAAAGAAGAATCACCAGCTTCTGGTGGCCCCAACCCTGTGCCTGCAAGAGCCTGCCTGTCCTGGAGGTCAGTGACCTTCTCACTCTGTAGGACGGGCCTGCGTTGTCTCCCATGAGCCAAGGGGTGCAGGGCCTCCCAGACACTTCTGTCTTCTCTGTGAAGCCCCCTCAGAACTTCACACCCAGCCCCCGCCCCCCCAGCTGATCAGCCCATAGCTTGGCCTCAAACCACAAACTGTGGTGCCAGGCCACCCAGTGTCTGGAAGGTTGGACTTGGGGCACTTTTCCCTTCTGCTGTGGTCAGGAGTTTATTCAGAGGTGATTCTGGGAGGGAAAGTGGGTGTTCTTTCCATTTGCAAACTCTGGAGCCCTGGGGTTCCATGGATGGTGCTCACCTGTGCACCTGCCCACCTGAGAACCTGCCCACCAGTTCACCCGTGCACCCGCTCACCTGTGCACCCCCTCACCCGTTCACCCGCGCACCTGCCCACCTGCCCATCTGTTCCTCCCTGCACCTGCTCACCCAGTCACCTGCCTGCCTGCTCACCTGTGCATCCGTGGGCCTGCTCACCCATGGACCCGCACACCTGTTTGCCTGTGCACCTGTGCACCTGCCCACCTGTGCACCTGTGATGAGGTGAGCTTCCCCTACTAAGGGGACATTCTCACAGTTCAGTTGGGGGTGGGACGCCTCCCTTGAAACCATCCTAGCAGGGACAGGGAGGGAGGCGGGCCTGTGGCTGTCAGCACCGATGGCTCTGCAGAGGCCAGGGCAGAGATAAGGAAAACTGGCTGCACAGCCCAGCGCCGCAGAGACCCCAGACCAGCCCCCATAGTCCCCACGTGGGACTACCGAAAACAGCTTAACACAGGTCACCAACAAAGCCCAATCACACGCCGGGGTGGCCCCGGGATCACCCTGAGAATGTCGGCCCTGAGATGCGCCCCTGCCTTTCCAGGGTGTCCCGTTGTTCCTTGTCTCTCTAGTGCGGCCTGGCCTCTCCCTGACTGGCTGGGATGGGGACTTGCCACAACCTGCAGGCCTCCTTGCCCTCTGTCTACTCTCTGTACCGCCCAAGTGTCTGCATCCAGGGCAGTCTGGGGAGCCCCCAGCCCAGGGAGAGACAGGCTGACTGTTGTTGAGGGAGCAGCTGCCTGGGACCTGTGTCCTGTCCCCTGGCAGCCATGTGCCCCCAGCTCACAGACTCTCCCTGAAGGCAGTCTCGTCCCCACGGCCAGCTCTGGGAACCAAGGCCTGAGGGCCACCCCCACTCGGGCATGAGGTGGCTAATGGCCAAGCTGAGCTTGGACCCTGAAAATCTGACTACCAGGACTAGTTCTTGATGGGGAAACCAAGGCCCCGAGGTGCGAGGACCCCCCAGCAGGGCCTTACACGGCCACAGGACCAGGGGCAAGAGCCCATCCCCTGAATCCTGTGCACCTGGGCTGCACTCTGGCCTGAGACCGGCTGCCCTGTGACCAGCCAGACACTGCCGTGGGGGCTGTCCTGTCACCCGGACACATGCCCTGCCCCCAGGCTGGCCTGGCTTGAGTTCTCGGGGTGGGGGGTGATGGGGAGCGTGATAGTGTCTCGGGATGGGGTGCGGGGAGCCCTCACTGCCAGACAGAAGGCTTGCTCTGAACACACAGTGTCAGGAAACAGTGTCTGTTGCAAACCCCGTCTTTGTCACCTGACAGCAAGCAGCCACAAGGTGTGTAAGGCCCCCGTGTGAGGGAGCCATCGGTGTGCCGGGCATTGCTGGAGGGGTCTGTGCAAGACACCGCTGATTAGAGCTTGTGTAAGTTTTTGTGGGTCACAGCAGCTCTTTGGAGGCAAGCCTGAGGCTCAGGAAGGCTCTGAAGCTCTCTGGGAGTATACAGGCGGGGTCTGCACCCACCGCTCCTTCCACCTGTACACCCCATTTCCTGCATTGATGGCTTTTCCAGTGCCCCCTCTGGGACTGGCTCCTTTAACAATCAGATGCCTTCTAAGATGAGGGTGCCACTCCAGCGAATGGCCTGACCTGGTCCTCCTCTGCAGGGTCGGGGAGCTGAGGATCCCAGGTCACTGGGCTCCCCCTGGAGTCCCTGAGAGTTCAGGCCTAGGAAAGGAGAAGAGAAAGTTGTCTCTGGTGGACGTGGCCTCACGTGGGCAGAGGGCCACTAGGTGGCGGCAAAGGACCAGCCGGAGAGGCCGGGTGTCCTATGGGGACCTGTGGAGCCCCACCCACTGGGCCCTTGGGGACCATGAAAACTGGGGCTGGGAAGGGCAGGGCTGGGGCCTTGGGCAAAGGGGCCACTGGACGCGCTCTTGGGGCCCAGCAGGTTCAATCCCAAGATGAACCCAGGAGAGACACGTACCCCCTCAGGGAAGACTGCCCTGCCTGGGGGCGTCAGGAACTCTCCTGCCCACTCCTGCCCACAGCTGCCCACACCTGCCCACAGCTGGACAGGACTTGGAGGGGTGGGATGCAGCTGGGCAGGGCCTGCTGACGCTGGCAGGACCCACAACCCTGGGGCAGAGGCCGAAGGCTGAGAATGTCATGTGACCAGCAAAGACTGTCCACCAAGCTGGCCGAGTGCCTGGGCCTGCGTGGGGTGGTCAGACTGTGCAGTGGACAAACCTACCCATCTTTCTCTGAAGTGCCAGGCCCACTCCGTGTGGCACCCTGGGTACTGTGCCCCAGAGGGGGCTGGTGCTGAGTCATCGTCCCCACAGAGTCCCCACAGTGGGGTTGGGGGGCCGCAAGATACTCTGGGATGCCCAGGGAGCCGCCTTGGGCCTCCCCGTGCCTTCTGCTCCTGGGGGACATGTTGAAGAATCGGATGACTGTGTTTAGTCCAGGGTGGGGGTGGGGGAGAGTCTTCCCACTGGGAGCTTTACCAAGCCAACAGAGGACAGATGAGGCTTCTCTGGGAACAGCGGGTCGGGGTGATGGCCACAGCTCGGGCCAGGTGGGAGGGTAGCAGGAGTCTGGGGTCTTGACCCTTCTGTGGGAGAAGAGGCCTCAGTTTCCCTATCTGTACAGGAAGAGGACTTCACAGCATTTAATGAGTCGGGCCAGCCTGTGCTGAGCTCTGAGCTTAGCTTATACTGATTCTGAATCCATTCTACCCTGAGCCTCAATTCATTCTGCAATGACCCTGAGTCCAGTCCACGCTGAGCCTGGATCCCAGTCCACACTGAGCCTGGATCCCAGTCCACACTGAGCCTGGATCCCAGTCCACACTGAGCCTGGATCCCAGTCCATGCTGTCCCTGAGTCCAGTCCACACTGAGCCTGGATCCCAGTCCACACTGAGCCTGGATCCCAGCCCACACTGAGCCTGGATCCCAGTCCACACTGAGCCTGGATCCCAGCCCACACTGAGCCTGGATCCCAGTCCACACTGAGCCTGGATCCCAGCCCACGCTGAGCCTGGATCCCAGTCCACGCTGAGCCTGGATCCCAGTCCACGCTGAGCCTGGATCCCAGTCCACGCTGAGCTTGGATCCCAGTCCACGCTGAGCCTGGATCCCAGTCCACGCTGAGCCTGGATCCCAGTCCACGCTGAGCCTGGATCCCAGTCCACGCTGAGCCTGGATCCCAGTCCTCACGGAAGCCGGATCCCAGCCCATGTGAAGTCCAGACTGACCCCAGACAGGGTCCTGAGAGTCTTGCTGAGTGACCGGAGGAGATGAGAGTGGTGGGGCAGACCCGAGCTGTGAGAAGTCGTGGAAGGTCATACCTCCTTCTGCTAAGGGGGAGAGTTACCTGGGAAAACCACCAGGGAGACGACTCCTTCCCTTGTCTCTCCTGGGCATGGTGCTGGGACCTAGGCCTGGGATTTGCCTCGTGGAGCAGAGGTGACAGCTTCTTAGAAGGCTCTGGACACCCTCTGGGTCTTTGCCCACAGCTTCCCTGAGGGCCTGAATCCCACCGTTGGCCTTTCCTGTCCCAGGGAAGGTAACAAGACAGCCCATTGAAAGAAGGTGCAGACCACAGTCCAGACCCCACCAGGGACCCTGGGTGGGCTGACTGCCCGCAGGGTGGTGTCACAGCTGGAGGGCAGGGGTAGGGTGGGGAGAGGAGCTGGGAGCTCCTGCAGCCCCCCTCCAACTCCATAAACTTTCCGGGGTTGATGGCCGCCCACCAGTCCCTGCTGTCTCAGTTCCCCTCGCTGGGTCCCTGCCGTGATGCCGAGCTGCTGCGTTTACTGCGCGTGAGTCTGGGGGAGTCTGAAAAATTACCTGCCACTGGCGCTTATTTAAATCCCCCGGGTGATTTATGAGTGAGGACAGCTTTAAGGCTGCTCTGGGCAGGTAGTAGCCAGACTGCTGAACTGACAGTTTCCAAAGTGAAGACAAAGACGCTCGTCGCTCCGCCTTGCTGCTCCCCACACAGAGTGCGGAGCCCCCAGCCCCCCGTGCCCCTGCACCCCGTGCCCGCCACCCCCTACACAGAGTGCGGGGCCCCCAGCCCCCCGTGCCCCTGCACCCCGTGCCCGCCACCCCCTACACAGAGTGCGGGGCCCCCAGCCCCCCGTGCCCCTGCACCCCGTGCCCTCCGCCCCCTACACAGAGTGCGGGGCCCCCAGCCCCCCGTGCCCCTGCACCCCGTGCCCTCCGCCCCCTACACAGAGTACGGGGCCCCCAGCCCCCTGTGCCCCTGCTCCCCGTGCCCTCCGCCCCCTACACAGAGTGCGGGGGCCCCTGCCCCCCGTGCCCCTGCACCCCGTGCCCTCCGCCCCCTACACAGAGTGCGGGGCCCCCAGCCCCCCGTGCCCCTGCACCCCGTGCCCTCCACCCCCTACACAGAGTGCGGAGCCCCCGAGCTCCCTATGCCTTTATACCCCTGCGCCCCCTTCCCAGCTGCTGCCCCTACCCAACCCCCACAGCCTGTGAGAATCTGAGAAGACAATTTGTGAGTGCCTCTGGTGGGTCCAGGGTGCCCTGTCTGCCTGTGGGCTCCCCTGGCCTCCCCTTTGTTGCTTCTGGTCCAGAGCTGCCTGGGACAGGGGCTGGGCACTGCCCAGCAAGGAGAATACACCAGATTTGCCTGGAACTGAGTTGTGGGGTCTGTGCTGGCATCTGGGTGGGGTTCAGAGGTAGAGTCTAAGGAGGGAGTGTGGGACACAAATGATCCCAAAGTCACAGATTATCCCGGACCCCTCACAGACTCTCGGCAGGTGGGATGGGTGCAGACCCTGGGCAGGTGGGGTGGGTGGGTACAGACCTGGGCAGGTGGGGTGGGTGCCAAGCCCACTTCCCCACAGAGGCTGTTACCTGGGCCTGGGATATCTGGGTGCTCATTGTGTGGGCACACACTGCAAATAGCATGGCCCCCACTGTGTGAACCAGGCCATCCCAGAAGCTGGGGACCTTTAGGCCTTGCTCTTGGCCACAGCAGTGCTGGTCTGGCCGCTCCGACTCTCACTGGTCCCTCTGGCCACTGCTCTGAGCTCTGGATCTGTGTGGGCGGGACAGGGTGCCCTGGCTGAGCTGAAAGGGTACCCACAAGAGAGATGAGCACAGGCTATGAGAGAGGGCAGGGCGTGAGGGCTGGGGGGCCCCGGGCAGCTGGTCCGGCAAGGGCGTCAAGGCGGCTGAGTCGGGATGCCGGCCAGGATGGTGAGGGACCGGCCTATATCCCCACCTGCACCCCGCCTCTGCCCTACCTGGGGAAGTGCTGGCGGGCTGTTGGCCCTGGCCGGGAGACCCCGGGGAGGCCCTGTCCTCTCTGGGCTTCAGCTCCTCTGACGGAGAGGTGTGAGGTGGACAGTCGCCGGTCACCAGCTCCCCTGATGGGGCCCAGGCGGTGGGTGCGAGGAGTGTGTGTGCTTAATTAGGCATACATGTGCATCTGTGTGTGTGCATGTATGCAAGCGTGCAGTGTGGTATGTTTGTGTGTACACACACGTGGTGCACTTACAGATGTGTAACGTACATGTGTGAGTAGACCTGGATACATGCATGTACAGGCGTGTATAAACACACAAGCACATGTGAGTATGCGTGTGGGAGCGGGGGACCATGGGTGGGCAGCCGCTGGTGTATCCTTTTTGGGCCCCTTAAAGTGGACTGCATCAGGTGTGACGTTTGTGACAGACATTTGGAAGTTGATCTCTGTTCCTGTTTAAAACAAAGAATTCTCGGTGTGTGTTGGAGAGGGCTGCGCGGACGGGGTGGGGCTGCGCGGACGTGGGGTTACTTGGCAGAGCGGTGCAGCCGGAGCCCGGAGCCCACTGCGAGAGAGAGGAAGCGGCTGGTGCTCCTTGTGGGTGGGGCCCGACTGGCTCCCACGGTGCCCTCTAGGGGGCTGTGTGTGCAGACACAGCACCTGGGGGCTCGGCCTCCTTGGGCCTCAGTGGGCAAGGAGCATGGCAAGGGGCGTCTAGTGCTACTAACGGGCTTACAGGGGCCCTGCCTGAGAGGGTAGCTGGTTCTGGGTCCCAGCTCCTCGGTGTCCGGGCCACAGCCACAAAGGGCTTCACACAACCACCCAGACGTCTCCTGGACCACCCCTCTGGACATCGCCCGCAGCAGGGACCCGGGGAGTGTGGAGGGTGGGCAGGGAAGCGGAGGCCTGGACCTGGGCTGGTGAGCCTCCGTATGGATTGGTGGGTGGGCTTCAGATGGAGAACTGGGGCCGATGAAGCCTGAGGCTGGGGGGCTGACTGTGGTGAAGGCCTCCGGGCAGGAGGAAGTGGGTGCTTCTGGAGGCCCCGTGCTGGGTGCCCAAGAGAGACAGGGACGGCAGGGACAGCAGGTCCGTGGTCAGCGGATGCGAGGTGGGGAGACCCTTGCCTGGGTTCGAAGGCCGGCGGGCCCTGACGCCCCGTCCACGGCAGCAGCACAGAGGCTGCGAGTCACAAGTCCAAAGACGTAGCCTGTGGATATTTAAAAACTCCCACAAAAGTGCATGCATAATTAACCAGGGAGCCGAGGCGCTGGAATAATTTGTCTTCTTAAAGGGAGTTGGTAATTTGTTAAGCTGTTTTGAAATCTGCAGTTGAGCTTCTGGAGCTACTCTGATTTCTAAATTAATTTGTGTGATTTAGAAAGTGGGAGTTGGCGCCAGCCTCTGGATTCTAGGGGCTCCAGCAGCGGGAAGCTCCTGCCTGGCGGCTGCGAAGCTCCTTCTGTTGATTGATAGAAAGGGGGGTGGACGGGAGGACCAAAGGGTGGATGAGCGCATGGGTGGACGGATAGGTGGACGCCTGTATGGATGGATGGGTGGGTGGACCGGTGGATGGACACATGGGTGGACGAGTGGGTGGGTGGATGGATGGATGGACAGAAGTGAGGATGGATGGATGGGTGGGTGAGTGTATGGCTGGGTGGATGGCTGGGTGGATGGTGAATGAGTGGGTGGGTGGGCGGATGGATGAACGCGTGGGTGGATGGGTGGCTGGGTACACAGGGGGTGGATGTGGCATGGCTGTGTGCGTGGATGGGTGGGTGAACCTACAGGCCCATGAGTGGTGGATGGACGGATGGACCTATGGGACCCTTGCTGCCATGTCCACTGTCACCAGGATGGGCTTCCCCCAGCAGGACCCAGAGGCCTCACTTACCGATGAGCTCGTTTACAACACAGGTGCTCCATGAACAAGAGTCTGAGGGGCTCAATGTATAGCTCCCCCTTTGCAGGCAGAGGCAGCTGGCATTCCTGAGCACCCTGCTGGGCTGGGTGAGCCGTCTTGGTCTCGAGCCCTCAGCTACTCTCTGGGTCACAGCAACTAAGGGGATGACTTGGGGTGACTGTGCAGGTGCCCCCCATTTCCAGCCTGGCTGGGCCCCTGTGGATACTGGTGTGGGGGTGACTTAGACCTGGAGCACCCAGAGGCCTCCAGCCCTGCAGGTGCAGCCCCCTGCTGGTGCTGGCTGGGCTCTTTGAGGGTCACTCACTCTGTGTCAGGGCAGTTGTGTTGGGACAGTGTGTCCCCCGTAAGTCCCCTGGGCACAGGGTGGAGGAGGACACGGGCCAGGCTGGGCTGTGGATACTGGCAGAGCTAGCGGGGCTCTAGCAAGGCCATGTAGTCACATAGGGAACAGTCTTTCACAGTCGCGGCTGGGTATTGGCCCTCTGTGATGCAGCTGCCCAGGTTGTCACCTGCCATGAGGCACTTGGGGGCTACCTGGGATGGTGCTCGATCCCCTGCCGTCCCTGTGAAGGACCTCATGATGCTCCACTTGGGGGCGGCGGCGCTGCTGTCATCCCCTCCATCCCTCTGCAGGGCCTGCTTCTCTGTTAGGGGCTTTGGGGTTATTTGTTTGGGAGACTCTGGGCCCAGAACACAGAGAGGTGAGGAAATCCCACCTCTGCTGGCAGCCTGTCCTCATGTCTGGAGGCCATGCCTTCTGGCACCATCCCCCAGATGTCTCCCAGGAGTGTAGGAGATGGCACACTCTGTCCCCAGCCCCGTGGGTCTGAGGAGCTAAGACTTCCTCTGTAGCCTGGCCTTCCCAAACCTCTGAGCAGTACCTGCTGTCCCCGGGCTCTGAGGAGGGCCTGAGAAGGAGCCGAGCCTGCCACCCCTCCCGCAGCCTTGGTCTCAGGGAGCCAAGGGCCTTCGGAACCTCTGGTCAGGGTTTCCTGGGACTGGCAACAATAGGTGGTTCTGCATTTTTCCTTGATTCTGGAGGATTCCAGGAGAGCTTGGAGATGGCTGGGGCAGAGAGAGGGCCCTCTTCTCCAGGAGGAGGGACTGCTTCGAGCTGGGACCCACCTCCTTGGTGCTCCCCTTGGATGGGCACGGGGACCCAGAAGGCCACCCTCAGCCTTGTCCCCTAGTGAGCACCCCTCAAGTCACTGAACACCCCATGGGTCACCGAGCACTCCGTGGGTCATGCTAGGATGCAGTCCTATGTGGTGCCAGAAAACAAGCCCCGTGGGCTGGAAGACGTGAACAGACGCAGTGCTGTGACAGGGGACCCGAGCACACTGACCCCCCTGGGACCGGGCAAGTTGTCTTCTGCCGTGCGACGGGTCCGGACTCGGTGGCAGCCAGCAATGGCGGGTGCCAGGCTGTTTCCTGCAGGCTCCAGACTGGACAAAGTGGACAGGTCGCTCAGGGGCCACCCCACCAGGCAGCTCCCCGGGGCCCCTCCAGCCCCTCCACCCCTGGTTGGGGCAGGGCTTCTCGCAGGGGGCGTGAGAGCCTGCAGGGAGCCCAGGCGGCACCTCTTCAGAGCCCTGCAGGTCCCACTGGCTCTCCCCCGCCAGATGCCTGCTCCCTGGTGATGCCCTCAGGAGCTTCAGCTGCCACAGCCTTGGCAGAGCGCCCAGCAGCTCCTCAGGCCCTTCTCAGGCTCAGACGTCAAAGCCCACCTGGCGTGAGCGGCTCAGGCCTCCTGGGCATCATCGGATGTGTGGCAGGGCCAGGGGGCCTGGACAGTGCCGCTAAGCACCCACCCCAAGACCTGAGCATCCAGACTGGGCCTCCTGAAAGCCAAGGTGAACCCCAGATGAGCTCATCGTGGTCCTGAGAGGAGGGTGGGCCCCACCGAATTTAGGACAAAGCTGAGAGTCGGATCCGACTCGATGGCACTTGGCTTGGCTGGCTGAGATTTTGGGCATCCAGCCAAGGGCTTGTCTCCCAGGGTAAGCGCAGACCCACGGCAGCCGGCACCCCTCCGCTGGGCTCCCCGCATCCCCAGCCCGTCCTCACAGTGCAGCTGAGGAAACTGAGGTGCAGAGACCTGCCCAGGTAACAGCAGGTGGTGGGGGCTGGGCTCCAGGGCCACCGCTCACGCAGCCCTCAGTCAGTCCACTTTTGCACCAGCCCCCTCCCCCAGGAGCGCCCCCGGCACAGCGGCCTCCCTCCGCCTGGTGGGTCTGGGGTCCCCGGGGCCTTGGTGTGGGGGCCGCCCCGCCTCCAGCCCCTCTTTGTTCGGCGGCGAGCTCTCCACGGCTCGGTGAGTCCTGAAATTCTCTTTCCATTAAAAATAAATGCCCGTTTTATCTGCCTGCAACGGCCCTGCTCTGATTGTCTCCCTGGCGTGCATGTGGAGAACTATAAAATCGTGATACAGCCATTAATCCCCTGTATCTGCTTGTACCTAATTTTTATTAAAAATATCCGGGCTCCAGCCCGTGGAGGAGCTGACACCTACGCTGGTGGCTTCTGTCGGTTGAGCGGGAAAGGGTGCCAGTGGGGACAGCCGGCCCTGCCGGACAGCCTGGACAGGGAGTCGCTGCATGGAGGGCCCGGGCCCGGAGACTCCCTCTTCCTGCTCACTTGCCCTCGGGCCCAGGACAGACCAGCGTGGGAAGCAGGGGACCTCACTGCCCAGCCCTGCTCCCACCTGTCCACAGGTGTGCTGGGCTTGGCTGGCTTGTCCGGTCCAGTTGGCTGTCCTGCTCCTGGGACCCCTTTCTGGGGACAGAGGCCCTTGCAGCCACCCCACACGGGGCACTTCAGTCTGGCCAGAATCATCTGAGCCCAAACCTTTGCTCTGCAGCGGCTGTGCAGAGGGCTGGTGGGCGCTGAGGACCCTCCCCTAGCCTCGCCACCCACGCCGACGTGCCTGGCTCAAGGTCCCTGCTTAAAGTGGGGCTTCTGTCTCCCTCGGGAAGGCAGAACCCACCCCTGATCGCCTGACGCCCAGGCTTTCATGGCACCCAGGGTGTCTGCCTTGTGGGTTGAGCGGGGGCATGGTCCCAGGTGTGACATGGTTTCCCTTTAGGGCTTGGTCCTGTCTTCCTCCTGGGCACAGACCTGCCTGCCTTGGGCTCGGAGGCTGGGACCCTCCTGTACCCACAGGGCCCGTGGGACAGAAAGGGGGCCCTGGGGTACAGGTGCCCCACGGATGGGGTGGGAGAGTGCAGGGTGGGGAGCGTGAGGAGCTCCTCTGGCTGGAGCACCCTGGGGTGGGTCTGGGGATCTAGAAGGTCAGAAGTGATGCCCCCACCCAGAGCCAGTGACTGAGCGGAAGGAGGACAGAGGACCAGCTCAGCCTGTCACAGGCAGACACAGCGGGGTACAGGCCTCCCTAACCCCCAAGCCCCAATGCGAGGATGGTCCCACCCCATCCCGCAGAGACCACCCCTGAGTGTCCTGGGCCGTCCCTCTATGGGGCTGACCCCCACTGTGTCTCCCCCTCTGCTGTGGCCCAGCTGTCTCTACTGTGACAGGGGCTGCCGACCAGGACAGAGGGTGTGGGAGGTTCCCAGCCTCAGAACCAAGATCCCAAGGAGCTCCATCTCCCTCCAGGGACCCCTGTCCCTAGCTGGCTGATGAGGAGGCTTGGGGGTTCACCCCAGGCTCTTGGCCCCCACCGGAGGGCCTGGGTGTCTCCTGCTGGGGAATTTGCCCCACTCGGGGTCTGGGTGGGGGGCATGAAGCCACTCCCGCAGGAACCCACTCCCGTAGTGTGGAGGGTGGGGGCTCTGTACCCCTAGCGCCCAGAGCTGCAGGGTGGCGAGTGCCTCTGTGTGAGTTGCTGGGATCACAGGGCATGTGAGGGGCCATTCCAGGTGCAGGGAGATGCGGGGACGCTGCCCCCCCAGCCCCAGCAAGCCTCACACGGCCGGCCTGCTCCTGCAGCGCTGTCCACGGCCACATGCCTGCCCGCCGGCTGGGCCTGAGCTCACGGACCGCCTCCAGAGCGACAGTGATTTCTGAACGCCGCTGACTGGCCGCCTGCAGGCTTTCCTTGTCACCTTTGTCTGTTCGTGCCGGGGTTCAAACGCACCCACCGCTGCTGGGACCCCCGTGTTGCCTCCCCCGTCTCGTGCCACCAGTCCAGTAGACCCTCTTGGGTGAGACCTGGCTGGCAGCACCCAGACCCTCATGCTGTCCCTCTGTCCCCATCTCCCCAAGGCTGGCAGTCAGCGCTGGAGGCTTGGCTGGGCTCGGAGCTGTCCCTTGCCACTGTGATGGTGCTGAGCATCCGGTCTGGGTGCCAGGGCCTCTCTCTGGGTTTGGCAGCCTCGGGATTGTTGGTGGTGACGTCACTCTCTTCCTTTGTGGCTTGTTAGCTACAATACATCTCCCGAGAGTCACGTCCCTGTCAACTGGTTGTCACCCCGAGGAGCTGGTCCAGGGGGAGAGGCGGGGAGATAAAGACCTTTACTTCTCCTCTGCCACTTTCCAGCGGCAAGGTCTGAGGGCTCTCCAGTGCCCCACAAAGGGGCCGGCACCCCACAAAGGGACCGGCACCCCACAAAGGGACCGGCACCCCACAAAGGGACCGGCAGGCCTTGTATCCTTGAGGAATCACAGGCCTACACTCGGTGCTGACCCTGCAGCTTCTTGTGCCCTTCTGGGAGCCTTGACAAAGTGACAGGATGTGTCCTAGTCTCTGGCCATGGGCCATGGTGACCAGAAATCCCACCTGTGGGTGGCTTTAAAGGGCAGGACTGTGGGCGTCCCGGCTCTGGGCTCCTGGAGTCCACTCAGGGTCTCGGCTGTGTGTTCTCCTCTGTGCCTCTCGCCTGTCTGTGGCCGTGATTGTTGGTGTTACTTGGCTTGTCGCTGTCCTGTCGTCCCCTGCGTGCTGGCGTCTGATCTCTTTTTGTGATGCGGGAAGGGTCTGGGACCATCCTGCTCTGTAACCCAACTAACACAGCCAGAGAAACCCCGTCTCCAAGGGTCACGTTGGGGGCCACACCTGGAGAGGCTCCACCCTTCTGGGGGCTTGGTTCGATCCATCAAGTCAGGAGATGAAAGGGGCTTCTGGGCGGGTGATTTGCGTATCAAAGCACCAAGAGGCCTGGTGACCTTGTTGGGAGAGCAGACTGAGGTGGCAGTGTGTCAGCCCTCAGCCCATTCTATTGTGAAAAACCAACAACAGAAATCAAACAAAGCCGTCTTTATTCATGCTGACTCTCAGCACAAAGAAGCGATTGAAACCTAATCTCTGTCAGGTGTGATGTAGAAATTTCTGGGCTTCTGTCCTGTTTCCAAGGACAGGCCAGAGTCAACATCTCCCATGTGCCAGTCAGGGAGGGTTGGGTGCAGCACGGACGTCCCCAAGCCTTGTGACCCTGCAGTTTCTGTCTTCCCCGACAGAGCTGGCTGTGGTCTCCAGGCAGCTGGTCCTGGAGACGGCTTAGTGTGGACGGAGTCCCCGAGTCTGTGGAAACAGGAGCAGCAGAGTGCTGAGCGTGGGTGGGGGCAGGGCCACTGGTGTTGTTTCTTAGGTCCCACAGAGTGTCCTAGATGGAGCTGTCTCCATCCCAACCTGTCTGCGGATGTCAGGCCCTGTCAGGGGACAATCCGGGTTGGTGACAAAGGTGAAGCCCTGTCTTTAACACCCAAGCCGGGTGGGATCAGTGGCTCGGTGGCTGGGCTGGCTGCCCCCAGCACCCTGGTGCGTGGAGGCTGGCTGGGCTCAGACACGCACGGTGTCTTCACTCCGCGTGTCCTGCGAGACCCAGGATCAGGCCATCTCGTCACGTCAGTGGACTCCATCCGTGACCCCTAAGTACAGACAGTGCAGATCGGACCCAGAACTGGGTGTGACAGGGCAAGACGGCCCCACAAGAAGGTCTGCAAGGAACCCGGGGCGCCTGTGGCTGCGGCTGCTGAGACTGGGACTGTCCCGTGAGCCTTCCCAAGAGCCAAGCCCCGAGTGTGGACTCCTGAGGAGTGAAAACGTGCATTTCTGTTCATTAAAGCCACTCTCTTGTGGCGTTTCTGTTACAGCAGCCCCAGAGACCAGGACACAGAGCCACATGGCCACCCCTGAACCCCAGGGAAGGTGGTACAACCCCTGAGTGCCCAGGAGGACGCAGGAGGGCTGGTGAGGTCCGCTGAGGTGTTTCACACGGACAGCACACAGTTTCCTAAGCGGCCTGTCTTGGTTCGGTTTTTAGTAATAATGATTCCTGGACACATGAGTCAGGAATAGATTCAACTTTGTGTTCCAGAAAATCCGTCTCAAGATGGTTTCAGCAAACAGGGCTTGATTTTTTCTCGTCTGACCCTAACCCTGGCGTTGGCAGGGCAGCCGACTCGGTCTCCACGCTGCCGGCAAGGGGCTCGGGCTCCTCTTGCTGCCTGCTCGGCCGCTGCTCACATAGCTCGTCTCCTGTGTGTAGCCGGACGGTCACAAGGTGGCTGCTCTACTCCAGTGTTGTATCTGTGCTCCAGGCAGGAAGAAGGGGCAGGACAAAGGATAAAAGGGAGTGAGAACTGAGTCTTTCTCCTTTTAATGTACTGTCTGGGAACCTGACCCGGGGAAGCTGACCTCCATCTGGTGGCCAGAGCGGTGCTGTGTGGCCGGTTCTGGCTCTGGGTGTGGGGGTGTGTGTGCGTGTGTGCGCGTGTGTGTGTGTGTGTGCATGTGTGGGGTGGTGGGTGCTAGTGCAAAGGGTGGCATCGTGGAGAAGGCAGGAGAGGACCAGGGACAGACAGGCCGGTCAGGAGGACAGCCTGTGTGGTGTTCCTGCTTCTGTTTCCAGGAGAAGAGACACTCCCTCTTTTCATTCACTCCTTTTGCTTCAAACAGTCTGAGCCCCCCAGCTGTGACAGCGAACGTGCCCAACAACAGGACAGGGAAACCCACACTGCTCTCCATGGTGCCGGCTCAGACACGTGGAGCCTCCATACATGTCAGCGTGGGCTGGTGCTCCGTCGAGCCGTCAGTGACACACGTCAGGGTGTGGGCATGTCTCCGTCGGGCCGTCAGTGACGTGTGTCAGAGGGGAGCTGTCTCTGCCAGGCCATCAGTGGCTGACTTTCCAGACGTAGGTGACCAGGCCTCTCCCCTGAGCCGCCTCTGGGGGTGGCCCCTGCACCCCAACTTTTGATGGCCAGCTGAGCGCATTAGGTGCTCACACCACCACGGACTCCACACTTTGTGTGGCCAGGGTCCCTGGAGTCAGCCAGGACTCACGGACAACAGAAGGTCGTGCTGTTGGGTCTGGAGCCACCCCCACAACTGTTGGCCTAGTGAGCCCACCAAGGAGGCTGTGTGTCGGCTTACTTCATAGGTGGGCTTCTTCTTGGTGGCTGACCCCCCACTTCACAGCAGCCCTACAAAGCCAATACACATTTTGGGGACCCCAGGACAGAGCTGTCAGTTTGGTGAGCGTTGGCAGGGCCTCTGAGCTGCTCTCTCCAGGGTGACCCTGTACCTGCGGGGAGGATGACCCCAGGTCCCATCAGGTGTGGGTGGGGGCCAAAGGCAGGGCTGGGTCCTGCCGATGGCACTGCCCTGTGCACCACCCGGCCCTGTCCACCGCCTGGCACCAGCCCCGGAGGCTGAGTATGGGGCAGACGGGGAGAGGGGGCTGCTGCCACTTGAGGCCTCGCCGCAGTTAAACAGACTGTGGAGGCTGGGTCTGGCTGATGAGTTTTTTATTAAAATAAAGATGCCTTCTAGTGACCAGGAGAATTGCATGACACTCGGTAGTTCTGCTGCGTATTCACAGTGACTCCGGCGGTGGGCATTGTCATCAGTCTCTAAACACCCAGGGTCATGTCCTTGGCCGTGAAATACGGCCCTGCTGGGGTGGCGGTGTGGCGGCCCGCTCCTCTGAGGCCATAAATCCTGACCAGTGATTGCTGTGCGATCTCGGCTGGCAAGTGACAGCTCGTCTGGGTGTGTCCCACACCTGGGGTACAGACTGGACTCTGAGCAGGCCACAGGGTCCCAGCAGGGAAGGGCTGTGGCTGCAGGGGCAGGGTCCCCAGAGTGAGTGGGGCCACCCAACTGCTGAGGCCCCTGGAGCAAACGGAGCGAGGCTGGGCCCCCAGCTTCAGGGCGTGGGGGCAGGGAGGCCCATGACACACTGTGGGAGAAGTGGTGGCCCGTGTCTGCTTGCCTCCTCTTCTGGGGCTCCTGTCAGATTCATGTCCCCCCTGGGGATGTCCTGGTCCAGGAGTCACCTCGTGGGAGACCCCGATGAGCACACGTACTTGGAGGGTCCACGATGGGGTGGGAGTGCGTGCCTGTCGGGGTGACTCACTGCGCGTGACAGGAGGGGTCCGCCATGACCCCTGCCACCAGGTGATGTCCGCGGAGGGGCTCGTCACTGCCTGACAGGACCCGTTCGGCTTCCCCTGGGTGAGAGTCGCTGGCTGTGGTCAGGGACCTTTAGCCCCGCACCCCTTCTCCCCTCCTGGGGTCTCGGGTGAGCTCACGGCCCTCACTGGCTCTGGGAGGTGCCACAGGCTCCCGACTAGCCCCCCGCCCCTCCAGTACCACCCTCTGCCCTGCCCCGAGTCCCAGAGAGTCCCAGAGACCACAGCTGCCCGAGTCCCTGTTTCTCAGGCCTGGCTGTTGGGTGACGCCCCACCCCGAGTTCCCAGCCCCCTGTGGGGGCTGTCAGCCTGCAGCCCACCGGGCTGGTGCCTCAGCCCTTGGAGCCTTGTCTCAGGTCCAGTGAGGCCAGTGAGGAGGCCACAGGGTGATCACAGGTATGGGAGGCTGCGCAAACTGTCTCCAGGGGTGCAGCCCCCTTTCTCACACGGCGGACCTGACTCCCCAGGTCATCCTGGGCCCCCAGAACCGTGCCACCTCTCTGTGTCTTGTTGTCAGGAGTCCACAGTGCACCTGGGCCTGACCTCAAACCGGGAGCTTCATCTCAGATCGCAGGGCTTCCTGTCGGCAGCCCCTCCCAGCACTGGGACCCCACAGTCCCCTGCCTGTGTCAGCCTGCCTGGCCTCTGGGCACTGCCGATTCCCCAGTCACTGGGGACGGCTAGGGTGTCTGTCCTTGCCCCGAGCCCACTCGGCCTGCAGCCCTGAGGGCCCGGGTGGAGCATGGCCCCCCGAGGCGCCCCTTCCCCAGAGCCTTCCAGCCCAGGCCTCTGTCCTAGTTGTGGCCGGTTCCTGGTGAGCAGGGCCTGACTCTCGGTGACACCACGGACAAAAGGACACAGTGTCACCGGGTCGTGTGCCTTACCCACGATGGGTTGTCACCCCAGCTGTTTATGACCCCAGTTTGGGAAGCAGATCTCCGGGCTCCCCTCCTGGCCCCTCTTATTCTGGAAGCTCCCCTGGAGCCTGGCCAGCACCATGGCCACACCTGGGTCTCTGCTGAGGGGCCGAGGCTGACCGGCACATGGTGCCTCGGCCAGGAACTGAACTGGGTCTCCCTTAAGGAAGAGGAGAGGCCTGCCCCGTAACCCCACTGCCCCATCTTAGCAGGGTGCTGAAGACTTAGTGACCACCTCTTCTGTGGGCCTCCTGACGGTGCCGGCCATCAGGTCTGGGCTGTCACATGTGCTGGTGGCCCCCGCCCTGCCGTCTGGCAGTGAGGGCCGTGGGGACGTGAGTGGCAGGCAGGTGGCTGGGCTCGAAAAGTCATGACATCTGAGAGGAGCCAAGGAAGCCTGAGGCGGGGTGTGGGGGTGTGTGGATGTTCTCAGGCCCCGTGATCCAGGCCTTGGTGACTGGAAGACAGAGGACAGTGTGGCCCAGTGTTGCAGCAACTGGCCCTGGTGCTGCTGGGTCTTCATGAGTACGTGCAAGGGAGTTGCAGCTTCTGTAGGGGTCACATGTCAGCACACCTGGGGCGCCAGCGCAGACTCGTGGCCGCAGCCTTGGGTCAGGGCCTGTTGTCCCTTTGGGGCCCTGAGGGACAGGCTGCTCTGTGCTCTCTGCCAGTTTCCGGTGACTACTGGTGACGCTTGGCTTGCAGCTGTGGTGTGGGTTGGTCATGTGCTGTCCTCCCTGGCTCCCCTCCGCTGTGAGGGCAGCGCTGGGGGGATCAGGGCCCCTGTTGCAGTGTGGCCTCGTGTGAGCCGCTAACCCACCAAGGCCGTGCTGGTAGGTACCAGGTTAGGGCTTCAGCCTTCTGGGGGGACAAAGGTCAACCTGTGACACTGGCCTGGTGGGAACAATCATCCTGGTTCCCACCTTTAGGGACGGCACCCGTGTCTGTAATTCCTCTAGGAACTGCTCTATGGAGTAGCCACAGGGAGACGCTAGGCCTGCTTGATTCTTTCCCAGCCCAGAGACTGGGGGCTGATGTGGGGCTCGATGTTGGTTTTCCAACAACACCCTCAGACACCAGAGGGAGGTGTGGGGGCCGGGGGAGCCCCACTGCATCTGAGGAGGCTCAGGTCAAAACCCCGCTTAACCTGGCCCCCAGCCTCTCCTCTGACTGGGGACCCCTGGGGCACCAAGCTCCAGATTCCCTGGGCACTTCCTGCTGCCCGGCTGACCTGACGCTTATGCCGTGCCGTGGCGCTGTGTGGTCATGGTGACCTGGTCCCGGGGCCTGGAGGACTGGACTTCCTGGTTTGGCCTCGGCAGTGGGGTCTTCCTCAGAGGGCGGCCTTTCTCACGGGGCCGGAGCAAGGGCCTGGGCTACCTGACCACTGGGATGGAGAGTGTAAGCTCTGGTTCCAGGCATCCTGACTGGACACCTGCACAGGCCCAGGCCGGCCTCCAACCTTCTCTACTCCTTGGCAGGACGGGCCTGCTTGACCACCGGGAAATGCAGCCAACAAAGCTCTGAGGACTCAGGGGTACTCGTGGCTGTTCCGGCTGGCTGATAACCGAGAGGCCACCTCCCCTGAAAGCCTGGGAGCGGAGGAGGAGCTGAGGTTTCAGATCTCTGCCAGGCAGGAGCCTGGGCAGTGATGGGGCAGGGGTGATGTCGGGGGGTGTTAGTTCTGGGGTGGAGCAGAGGTCAGGGCACCGGGACCTGGCTGTGGGGTGGGGCGGACCTGCGCGGAGCCCCTGTCGGGAGCACAGGCTCAGACGGAAGTCAGACCAGCTGGGGTGGTAGTCCCCACACGTGTCAAAGGAGACCCTGTGTGTGGCGGGTTTTCAGGAGCAGCTTGTCGGGCCTTTGTTCTGGGGCACCCCAGGCTGTCCCTGGCTGAGCGTCTACATCTCTGGAGACATCCCCGGGGTCCTGGGCCAGGGGAAGGGCCTTGCTGCCACCAGTGACCCACTCACTAAGCTGTGGCCATGAGAGGAGACAGATGTCGTGTCTGTGGAGGAAGAAGCTGCCCGCCCTCTTCTAGCAGGGTGGTCTCTGCACAGCTGTCCCTGACACAGGCTTGGGTGCAGCCAGTGTGGCCGGTGCTCCCAGGTGGTCTAGGAGGTGGGACAAGTTGGAGCTGGGAAGGGAAGGCAGACATGAAGACGAAGACGCAAGGCCGGTGGGTGGCTGCTGTGGACAGCGGGTACTCACTGCCACCAGGGGCCTCGGGGAGGCTGTGCGGAGCACCCAGAGTGGTGATCTGCCCCGGGTGAGGACACTGCTCCCTGGGACATTGACTCTGCCCCACCGTGGCTCCTGGTGTGCCCTGTGACCAGATGGCACATTCGGGCAGATTTGGGGAGCTCCCTTCTTGTGCACAGAAAGGGGGCACGGGGGCATGGCAGGGTGCTGACGGGGCATTGCCCTGTCCCCGCAGAGGGTCCTAGTGTGGCAGCCCTGGATGGAGCTGTCCTGGAGCAGAGAACCTCGATGACTCCCAGGGTTGGTGGGGCAACGCTGGGAGAGTGAGGGCCCCATCCCGGGCCCGCCAACCTTGCGAGGCCCCCTGGAGTGCGAAGACTGCCTGAATGCTTGCTCTTCTGCGGCGTGTCAGCTGCCTGCGGCCACCGCCGTGTCCCAGTGTCAGGTCTGGCTGTGCTTGGCTGGTCTCCCAGCCTGGGACTTGCTGCGGTGTCAGGCTGTGTGTGGGGGGCGAGGGTGGGGGGGGTGAAATTATAGTCTGCTGGCTCTGGCAGCTGACACCACGACCCAACTGTTCCAGCAGAGTGACACTCAGGGAGGGGTCGCGCTCCAGCTGGGCCTGGGCCTGAGGGCGCCCTGGCATGGTGCTCTGCTCCCTGTGGGGGGCTGGGAGTGAGTCAGAATAAATTAGCATGCTGATGCCTGGAGACACACCAGCACCATCTGGAAGCAGGCACGCCATCCTCAGAGTGGCCGGGCCGGTTCCAAAGCCCTTCCTGGTGTTTCACAGGGACCCCTGGCCCCCAACAACCTCGGTGTGTGGCAGTGCCACCTTGGCTGTGGAGGTCTGGCTGGAGGGTGGCTGTCCCTTCCCAGATGGCCTGTGAGTAGGTCTCCTTGGCTCTTACAAAATGTCACATGATAGGAAAACCAGATCCACCAACCACAGAGTGGATTCCAGTTCACACAGCCCCACAGGCCTGCAGGCTGTCCTCTGCGTGGAAGCCACCGCCACACCCACCTTTCTCCCACGGGGAGGCTGGCGGGTGCCACTGCTGACCTCTCAGTTGGCCGTCAAGTGCTTAACCACTGGGCCTCCAGCACTCCTGGTGGTGCGGGCGGTGGGAGCAGCCGCGTGTTCCCTCACCGTCTGGAGGCCGAGGTCCGGCATTAGGTTGTCACAGGGCCGCCTTCTCTGCCAAGGCTCCAGGGGGGTGCTCTGCCTTGTCTCTCCACTTCTGTAGTCCTGGATGTTCCCGGGTGTGTCCTTCCTCCATCCATTTGTCTGTCTATGTCATGTCTGTTTTATAAGAACCCACCCAGATGGGACCAGGACTCCCTGCTCCAGTGTGACCTCAAGTGACCCTGGCAGCATCTGTGAAGACCCTGTTTCTGGAGGAGGGTGTGTCCGCAGGTTCTGGGGTTAGGACTTGGGAGGGAGACCTTTCCATCTTGACAGCCTGTTTCTCCAGTTTACTTGCCTGTGTCCCCAGGGACGTGAAGACACCCTCAAAAGAGCAGAAATACAGACATTACCTTTCCTCATGGAGACAGTGGTGTCTCAGGGGTAACCTCTCACCTTCCGTGCGGGACCTGGGTCTGATCCTGGAGGTGCACCTCACGCACAGCCACCACCTGTCTGTCACGGGAGGCTGGCGTGTCGCCACAGGTGGGACAGGCTTTGGCCGAGCTTCCAGCCTGAGGCCAGCGAGGGGAAGAGGCGAGGAGACGCTCCCACAGTCAGCCCAAACAGCCTACGGGTGGCGGCCGCCTGATTCACAACAGACCGGGGATCGGCGGGGACCGAGGGGCCTCTCACTCCACTGCACACAGAGCCAGCGTGAGCCGGGGGCCGACTGGGCAGCAGGAGACGGGGACCCCTTCACAGCACTGGGAGCTGCTCAGTGGGGCGGGGCAGGGGCGAGAGGGGGCCACCCAGAGAGAGGACAGGGCTCTGCTCGGACTCAGGGGCACATGTGTGCGCAAGCACACGCACACATACATGCACACACACACAAACACCTGCACACAGCAAGCACGTATAGCACACAGGCACACATGCAAACACACACAACATGCACACATGCATTCATACATGTATTACCATGCACACACACACATACACACGGCAGGGTATGTGTGCTCATGCACATGTGTTCACACGCATGCTGAGCCATGCCTTTGACTGCGGATTTAGGTGTTACATCCCCACCTGGCGTGACTCGGAGTCGGCCTGCACTGCATGCGACCGTACTTGGGACCCTTGGGAAAGCTGGACCACCTTGGAAAAATCTGTCAACAAGAAGGAGAGATGTGATTCAAATAGTGGCCTCACACTCCCCAGAGCTCTTGGTTAAGCCACGTAACCTCTGTTTGTGCCTTGATTTCCCCTTTTTGTTTGGGAGTAGGAATGGCCACATGTTCCCAGAGCTGTCACAGTGTAAACATGCCCATGTGGGGAAGCAACTGTCTCTGGGGCCCCAAGGGGGCCGATAGCCATCAGAGTTGTCGAGTATGGGTGTCAAGGTTGGTACTCTGCCGTTGAGCCCCAGAGTTCCTTCTTTGGGCTGGGCAGAGGTGAGGCTTGCTTAGGAGAGAAGGGAGAGGGTGGGACCCAGGGGATGGGTGTGACTCCTGTGGCCACGGAAACAAATGACCACGGTGGGGGGCCTTCACACAACAGCAGTTCACCCTCTTAGAGCCTGGGCCCGGGGGCCTGAGGTCGGGGTCTCGGCAGGGCCACACTCTGTCCAGAGGCTCTAGGCAAGGCTCATCCCTCCTTGGCTTGTGGCAGTAGCACACCCGTCTCTGCCTCACGGCCCTCTTCCCTCTGGTCTCTCCTTCTGTAACAACAGTGGCCATGTTGGATTAGGCCTCATGCTATCTAATATGGCCTTGCCATGAGAACTTTTCAAGACCAGTTGTTTTCTCCTTTGAGGTTTTCATTGATTCCACATATTTTCAGTGGAGGACTATATGCTGGTCCTTGAATGCGTTACAGTTTTGGTTGGTTATGCAGATTTTGAGAAATCTTATGTGAAAACATGTGTCTGTGGGAGCCCACCTGGCACACTAGTCTCAGGCAGCTGGGTTTGTCGTGGGCACCACCCATTTGGTACAAGAGGCGCCTCTGGTTTTGCCTAATAAAACCTAATAATATTTTGCTTCAGTGAATGCTTGTTTTGCCTTTACAGCTACACAAGTGCCTATGGGAGGGAAACAGAGCACACTCCCAAAGAACTCCACGGCCTGGAAAAGCAGGGGAGAGGGTCACACGTTTTGTGAGTCAGGGAAGGGTTAACTTAGCTAATTTTATCTTCAAAGACTGTTTCCAGTTAAGGCTGTATTCAGAGGTTCTCCCACACAGCTCTCATTTTGTCGTCCTGTGGGGACTGTGTGTTGCTGCGATGCTGGAAGCTATACCCCCAGTACTCAGATGCCAGCAGGGTCACCCCTGGTGGGCAGGGTTCAGCTGAGCTTCCACACCAAGACAGACTAGGAAGAGGACCCCGCAATCTGCTTCTGGAATGAATTAGCCAGAGAAAACCTTATGAATAGCAGTAGAACCTTGTCAGACGTGGTGCCAGAAAATGAGTCTCCCAGGTTGGATGGCGCTCAGAAGATGACGGTGGAGGGGCTGCCTCCTCAGAGCAGAGTCGACTTTAATGACGCGATGGAATCAAGCTTCCAGGACCTTCATCTGCTGATGTGGCACGATTCAAAATGAGAAGAAACAGCTGTAAACATCCATTATTAATTGGCTGTAGAACATTGGAAATCATTAAAGATGAAATAGCACACATCAACATTGATATCTTGGCATTAGTGAGCTGAGATGGACTGGCATTGATAATCACACAGCCTGCTACGCCAGGAATGACAATTTGAAGAAGAATGGGGTTGCATTCATCGTCAAAAAGAACATTTCAAGATCTGTCCTGAAGCACAACTGTCAGTGATAGGATAGCTTCCACATGCCCACAAGGAAGACCAGCTAATCCGACTATGATTCTAATTTATGTACAATCCTTATGGCCAAAGATGAAGAAATTGATAAATATATGTGCATTTACCCACTTCTACAGCCTGGAATTCTTTGAATGTGCAATCAGGATGCATTAATAATTACCGGTGATTGGAATGTAAAAGCTGGAAGCAAAGAAGGACCGGTAGTGGGAAAACAGCCTCGGTGATGGAGATGACACCAGAGATCGCACGATAGCATTTTGAAGGCCAACAAATTCTTCATTGCAAACACCTTTGTCACCAGCAGAAATAAATGGTGACTGTTCACACGGAGGAAACCCTGGTGGCAGAGTGGGTCAGTGCTCCTGCTGTTAACCAGATCCGCCAGGTGCTTTTTGGGAACTCCACAGGGAAGCACTGCCCCGTCCTGTAGGGTCGTCATGAGTCAGAATCAACTCAACAGTGATAAGTTTATGCGCATGGACCCCATCAGACAAAATACAGAGGAATCCAATCAACTACATCTGTGTGAAGGGGAGAAAGGAAAAGCTCAAGGTCGTCAGTCAGAACAAGGCTGGGGCCAACAGTGGGACAGACTGTCAACCACTTAGACCCAAGTTCCTATTCTATCTGAAGAAAATTAGAACCAGCCCATGAGAGCCAAAGTACGGCCTTGAGAATATCCCACTGGGATTTGGAGCCTTCCTCAATAACAGGTACGATGTATAGAACACTAATCACTGAACACCAGCGGGGCAGTGGAATGACACCAGGCGCATCATCTGTGAAGAAGGCGAGATGTCATTAAAAAGACAGGAGAGAAAGAAAGACCTAAATGGACGTCAGAAGAGACTCTGAAACTTGCTCTCAAACATTGAGCAGCTAAAGCAAAAGGAAAACAGTGATGAAGGGAAAAGAGCTGAGCAGAAGATTCAGAGGGGAACGTGAGACGACAAAATAAAGCCTTGTAAGGACACGTGCAGAGCTGGAGCTAGAAAGCCGGACGGAAAAAACCTGCTCTGCGTTTCTCAAGCTGAAAGAACTGAAGAAAAAATTCAAGCCTTGATTTACAATACTGAAGGGTTCTACAGGGGAAGTGTTAGATGATACAGGAAGCATCCACAGAGTGGAAGGAATACATAGAGTCACCACGCCAAGGAGAGGTGGTCAGTATTCAACCGCTTCAAGAGGCAGCATACGATCAGGAACCAATAGTACTGACCAAAGAAGTCCAAGCTGCGCTGTGAGTGCTGGCGAGAACCAAGCCTCCAGGAACTGACAGAATATCACCTGGGACATTTCAACAAAGAGGCACAGCACTCAAAGTGCACACTTGTCTGTGCCAAGAAATCTGGAAGACGGCTACATGGCCAACTGATGGGAAGAGATCCATATTTATAACTATTTCCAAGAAATGTGATCCAAGAGAATGTGGAAATTATCTGAACAATATCATTAATAACACATGCAAGCAAAACTTGGCTGAAGATCATTGAAAAGAAGTCTGCAGCTGTAGATCGACAGGGAACTTTCAGAAATTCACACGTGCTTCAGAAGAAGATGTAGAACCAAATATCCCTGCTGATGTCAGATGGATCCCGGCTGAGAGCAGAGACTACCAGAGAGATACTTGTGTTTTATTGATGATGCAAAGGCCTTTGACTGTGTGGATCCTAACAAATCAGGGGTAACGTTGAGGAGAATGGGGGTCCCGGCACACTTACCTGTGCTCGTGAGGAGTCTGTACACGAGTCAAGAAGCGGTTGTTCACACTGAACAAGGGATACTGCCTGCTTTAAAGTCAGGAAAGCTGTGCCTCAGGGATGTATCTTTTCACCATACCTACTTATTCTGTGTGCTGGGCAAGTAATACGAGAAGCTGGATGGACTACCTGAAGAGAAGGGGCATCAGGATTGGAGGAAGTCACTAACAACCTGCATTACTCAGACGACACAACCTTGTTAGCTGGAAGTGAAGAGGACTGGAAGCATTTACTGATGAAGATCAAAGACCACAGCCTTCAGTACCAATTATACCTCCACTTAAAGAAAACAAAAACTCTGACAACTGGATCGATAAGCTTCATCATGATAAAAGGAGAAAAGATTGAGGTTGTCGTGGATTTCATTTTACTTGGATCCACAATCTATATCCATGGAAGCAGAGGTCAAGAAATCAAACACATTGCTGTGAGGAAATCCAGCTCGAAACACTTATTCAAAGTACTGAAAAGCAAAGATGTCACCTTGAGGACTAAGGTGCACTTGACCCAAATCACGAGGTTCTCAATCACCTCACATTCACCCCAAAGCTGGATAATGAATAAGGAAGACCAAAGAAAAACCAATGCCTTTGAATGTGGTGTTGGTGAAGAATGTGGACTATACCATGAAGTGCCAAATACCCCGTAAACTGCCAAGTGGACTGTGAGCTGCCAAAAGAACCAACAAAGCTGTCTTGGAAGAAATACAACCAGAGTGCTCCTTAGAAGCAAGGATGCTGAGGCTTTGTCCCACGTGCCTTGGCCCTACTGTCGGGAGGGATCAGCCCTGAGAGAGCATCACGCTCAGTAAAGCAGAGGGTCTGTGAAAAGGAGGAAGACCCTCAACAGGTGGACTGATGCGGTGGCTCCGTGATGGACTCAGGCACCGCCGACAGTGTCGAGGCCAACACGGGTCCGGGCAGAGTCTCGCCTGTCGTCCTCAGTGCTGCTGCAAGTTAGAGCCGGCTCAAGGGCCCCTAACAACAGCAGCAGTCTAACCCAGGACAGACGGGGACACCCCGGGAGAGAAGGAGAGGCCTCGGGGGGCATGCCGCTCAGCTACGGGGCAGGAGTCACGGGCTTCTGGAAAAGGAGGGGGCTGTCCCAGACACCAAGGAAGGGCTTTTCCCCACAGGCTGCAGACCAGCCAGTGTGTGCTGGCGTCCTTGAGCACAGACCCCTCCATCTGCAAGAGCCGCAGCTCGGCCTGCTGGCCCACGTGAGCTGTGGGCGAGTGTTCGGAGAGGCAGAAAACGGGGCCTGGTTCTGCGTCCTTGTCTGTAGTCTCGGAAGAGATGGGGCGTGGGAGCTGAGGTAGGGGCAGGAGACCTTGCTGGAATTGGGGTGTCTGAGTTGGTGACTGTGGTCATGTCATGCAGGACTCCAAGCTGAGGACTCATCAGAGTCTGCTGCATGGACTTCGGGGGAACTTGTCAGAGCCGGCCCCGTGGACTGCAGGGGGACTCGTCAGGGCTGGCCGGGTGGACTCGGGGTGCTCACTCACCCTTGCAGAGAACGTGCAGTTAGTGCACCCACACCCATCGCCCGAGCCGGCCGCTCTGTCAGTAGGGACCCACCCGAGAGACACGGGTGCTTTTCCCACACAAGACTGTACGTTGGTGTCTACATCAGCTTCATTTGTAACTGCCCAGCCTGGGAACTCCTGGCGCTATTGTCCAGGGGCGAGCAGGTAAGCACAGTGTCACTTTATCCGCTCAGTGGGCAACTAACAGAAAACCAAACCTGCTCATCCGTGCAGCAGATGACGAACCAAACCAAACCTGACTCCACTCCACATCTGTCGCAGCGGAACAGCTCCTCAGCTTAGGGTGTCAGTGAAGCCGACCACCAGGCCTTCCTGACCAGGCCCCTCTGGCTGCCCAGGAACCTCCAACCTTCCGGTCAGCAGTAGCATCCCAGGGGACTCCGCTGGACTCCGGGGAGGAATGACCCATGGGCACGCGCAGCAGCACAGAGGAAGCTCGAAGCGGTTCTGCTGAGTGAGAGGCCAGGCTGAGCGGAGACACGCCGGCAGTTTGTCTGTCTGAGCCGTGGTGTTTTCAACTGCCTGACGTCCATGTGAAAGTCAGACGGTGAGTAAAGACTGGTGAAGAGTTGATGCCTTTGAATTACGGTGTTGACGAAGAAAGCCAAAGGCACCACGGACTGCCAGAAGAACAGACGAATCTGTCTTGGAAGAAGGACAGCCAGACTATTCCTTAGAAGCAAGGATGGCAAGATTTTGGACATGCTATAAGGAGAAATCGGTCCCTGGAGAAGTACATCATGCTTGGTGAAGTTGAAGTTCAGAGGGAAAGAGGAAGACCCTCAGCGAGATGGATTGATACAGTGGCACAACGGGCTGTAGCATCACGGCTGTGAGGATGGTGTGGGACGGGAAGAGTTCCGTTCCGTGGTCTGCAGGGTGACTGTGCGAGGGAACCGACTCAACAGCACCTGGCAGCAAGATTCTGGGAGACAGAAACTGCTTGTCAGCAGCTGAACACAGTCCACTGCTTGCCAGGGTGGTGGTGAGCAGCAGCAGGAAGGAGAAAGACATCACAGACGGACAGGAGGATGTGGGTGGTTGTGATGAATTGGTTCACCTTCCTGAGGGTGGCCGTGGAGTCACAGATATGTGTCTGTATTAGAGCTTATCCAGGGTTGCACTTGTGATATATGCAATTTATTGTATGCCAGTGAAATTTTCATGAAGCTGTTCAAAAAAGCACACTTTAAACTTAGAATTTACCACTAAGAGAATACAAAAAAGAACCAGGTCTTCCATAACACCAGAGAAAAACAAACAAGTTAAAAAAGAAAATCAGCTGACAAAGCCACAGACAGGGATGAAGGAGGGAAACAAGGCACACACAGTAGATGCACCGACAAACACGTCTGTTTGGACAACAACTGCCTATGTAAAGAAAACAAGCCGAAATGGGCTGTCTACACAAGGTACACCAAAGGGAACATGGCTCTTGAAGGTTTAGCAGCACAGGAAGGCAGGGATGTGTTAGGGAGAACTCAGCAGTGAGGGAAGAATTGGTAAAATTCAAAGACGACCAAGTGAAAGGGCCATGGAGGGACATACAGTCATTTGATGTCGAGATGTGACTCCAGACTCGGTGAGGACGTCGCACGGGAGCCTCAAGGTTCACACACGAACACTGTCGGCTTTGCTGGAAGGGAGGAGAACTCAAAGCCCGAGGGGGCCTGTGAGCCTGGACACCCCGAAAAAAGACCCTCACTGAGAATGTGGCCACTGTCAGCTGCCACCGGGAATGTGGTCATGGGCATATGCCATCAACTGGGCCCTGACTTGCCGTGACCCACATGTGACAGAGAACTGTGCTCCACAGGGCTCTTGATAGAGGCCCAGATGGTTTGTCCTGACTGTTAACCTAGAGGTGACTGTTTGGACCTAGTGGCACCACGGAAGAACTTCTGGAAATCTGCTTCTGGGAAGGTGACAGGGCCTGGTTCTGCTCCATGATCATGGGGAGGCCGCGCACCAGTCTGAGGGCAACTGCTCAACACAGCCTAGGGGCAGCCGACTGCCAGGTGTCCATGGCTGGCCTCTCTGAGCACACAGAATGAGCAAAGCACCTGAGGAAAAGCTACGAGAGGCTGTAGGAGCCGGGATGTTCCACGTCTGTGGGTCAGGCTGGAGGGTTCTCCTGACCTGTGTCACTACAAGGGCTGACGGGCCCAGAGTCAGCAGGTCAGACAGTGGGTCCCTGGCTCGCAGGCTGTTGTTGTTGGGTGCCATTGAGATAGTTTCAAATCACAGCGAACCTGTGCACAGCAGAACGAGACACTGGCCGGTCCTGTGCCGCACCCATGGGGATTTATCATACGTAAGCCCATCCTTGCCGCCGCTGGGTCAGTCTATCTTGTGGAGGCTCGTTGGCTTTTTCACTGATGCTCTACTTTACTTCACAGGCTGCAGAGGATGACAAACCCCTGGTTCAACAGGCAAAATGGCAGGTAAGCTGGTTCTCAAGGACAGAGGTCAGATGAACAGATCCGGAGGCTGGATCCAGAGTGAGCAAAAGTCCAAGAGCTTTTCCACAAAGTCCACCTCTGTTGGATGCAGGCCACATTCCCAAGGAAAATCCTTTCAGCTGATCGGGTGCTCACAGCAGACCCCACCGTGACAGTGATCACATCGTGTCAGATCTTATCAGAGCAGTGACTCCGTCACGACGTGACTGCCACAACGTGTCCTAGTTACCAGAGCGCTGAGAACCAGGGCCCAGCGGGCTGAGACACACCTGATATCCGCGCCAGGCCTCTCTTTCCAGGGGCTGCTAGGTGGGTTCGAACCAGGCTGGTGAGTTGTGCCATCAATTGAGATTGTGGGCTGTTTGTTGTAGAAAGAGAGGAATGTCAGAGAAAGTAGACCAGAGGTCACAGAGTGGAACCGCAGTCACAAAGGGTCCCTCCCGGAGCAGAGCTGGGCCCTAGTCAAGGACTGGTAGGTTTCAGGGTTGTGGAGCCCACCTTTGACTGGGAGCGGCAACTGTACCTGTCTCATTCCCCATCGCGTGATGGGCACAGAGGTGGAGCGGGTCACTTCTCTTCTGAGAAGTCTTCAGACCGAGAGGAGTCAGACTTCCAGGAGCTGTGTCTGAGGCGCCTGCTTGCACCTGGCCCTGATGTCACAATGAGACCCTGGACCTTGAGCTGGTGCTGAACTGGGTGAGACTTCAGGAGGGGTGGGGGTGGGGGGAAGGTGAGTATGTTTTGCGTGTGGGAGGGTTGAGAAATCGTGTCCCGAGGGTGAAACAGCTCTCTCTGCCTCTTTGAGTCTGGCCGGTCCTCCCACGGCATTGTTCGGGAGAATACGCAGGAGTGAGTCCATCCGCTCAGGGTATCACTTAGCAGGTCTCACGACTCCCCCTCCTGCTGCGGAGCACGGTGCCACGAGAAAACCAAACTGCGTGAAGAAGCCAGTGTGGGCACCTTGGTCAGCATCTCCCACTGAGCTTCCAGCCACTAGCCACCTTTAACCGTCCCACACGGGAGCGTGCTCTCTTGAACCTCCAGCCCAGCTCAGTGCGGACCGCATCTGCACAGGAGCCCCAGGCGAGAACCTCGACCGCAGCCCCGGGAGGTCAGGGTAGGGGGCTCCGAGGCTGAGAGCATGAGGTTAGGTGCGCAGTGCAGAGACCGGGTGATGTTGTGCTCCGTGTAAGGGTTGGCAGCGCCTGGCTACAACAAGAGTTGGCGCCCCAGAGCACCGGTAACAAAGTACCACAGATCGGATGGTTTAAAAGAACAGGAATTTATTGTCTCACAGTCCTACTTGGGAACAGATGGGACAGTCTATACCGATATACATGACTGAATAAATCAATAAACAGAGAAGAGACAACTCTCCCATGTAGAAGAATTCCAAATAATTTATGTAGGCACTCTGCTGTCAAGGAAAGCATGTAACTCTCTGCTCCTTAAGTGTAGGCCGTGCAGGGTGACTTTCACACAAAGAGTGGAGTGTGGAAGGGGGGCGTATGTCACAGTGATTAAACCTGATAAACATGACCTCAGCGAGAGATCAAAGTCAATGCCAGCAGTGATGAGTTGTGTCGATAGCAATTGCCGTTGATAGGAGCCTTTTATATGATATGACACAAATAGCCCCTTGTCTCTGTGGTCTTCTTCCCCTAAACCTGAGACACCAGTCGTGAGAAAAATGTCCCACAAATCTCAATGAAGGGACATTCTCCAAGATACCCAGCCACTGCTTCTGAAAACTGCAAGACCGTCAAGAACCAGGGATGTCTGAGAACTGTCACAGCCAAGGGATGTCTAAGGAGACAGGATGACAGCATGCCACGTGGTGTTGGGCACGGGTTCTTGGAACCAAGAAACACACCAAGTAGAAGCTAAGGAAATGTGAATAAACTGTGGGCTGTAGCTCATAACTAGGTCTTGGTAATTTTAACGGCCTTTTTCCTGCTTTCTGTGTGTGCTTGATACGATTCCGTGGTCGGCCTGGTCTTCCGGTACCAGCATTCAGTGTGTCAAATCCCATCTTGAGATGATCTCTAAACGCAGAGGGGATTCACTCAAGGCTGTGCCTTGGCTCTCTGAGACTTCCTTGGGTTTTCTTCACCTTCTACCTGAATTTGTATGCAGGCAGCTCAGGAGCGAGTGTCAGCAACTCCCCTTTGTCTGGATCCACAAACAACATCCACAGAAGCAGCAGTCAGGAAACCAAAAGACACACATTGCAATCGGGCAAGTCTGCTGCAAAAGGCCTCTTTAAAGTGCCGAAAAGCAAAGATGTCCCCTTGAAGACCACAGTGCACCAGACCCAAGTCGTGGGTTTTCAATTACCCACATGCAGGCAAAACTGGTTAACGTATAAAGAGGACTGGAGAATTGATGCATTTGAGTGATGGCATCGGAGAGGAACACTGGGCGTACCACTGTGGCGCTTACTGTCACGTGTCATCCTGCTAGGCCAAGATTCTCGGTGTTCTGTCACTGTCCTCTGTAATTATGCGATCTGACGGAAGACGAGGTTCTTCGGCGGTCCTACCTGTATCCAACATAGACGGGTGTCCTAGCAAAGCTTCTCTCAACCCTGCATCCACTTGTCATTTTCTGACCTCTGGTTCTTGGAACGTGAGCCAGCAACCTGCTGCCTGACCTGGGGACATCACTAGGGTTGGTGTCACCCAGTGTGGGAACCTGTGATGTCACTCCCACACTAATCACTTACAATACTGCAGCCAAAACACTATAAAATTTGACAAAATCAGTGACTATAAAAACACCAGCAATAATGGAAACAGCAGCGCATGCTTGTATTACCTGCCAACGACACTGTGATTCAAAGGGTGACTGTAGTCGGGTGGCAGAGACAGCTCTGACTGGAGTGCATTAGAATGTTTGAAAAGTAAACGAGCATAGAGTTTCAGACTTGCAGGTGTGTTCAAACTTGCAAGGTGAGCTTAAGAAAAACTGATTGTAACTACATGGATATTTTTATAAAAAGAAAAACATTGCTGCTCAAACATTGTACAAAATTTTATAGACAGTGTCACTTGGCATAGTCCATACCCTCCTAACCCTCCCAGTGATGACATTGGCCTGACTGAAGTTTGGAGAACTCTCTAGCTCTCACAGTCCCACAAACCAGTAGCCTTTCGTCTGGCCTGCCAGTTTGTCGGTCCCTGAAACTATGTGAGTCAGGAGAGGCGTCCAGCCTGACATCTGGTCTATGGATTGGGACTTGCCAGCCTGCACAGCTGCATGGTCATTTCGTTGAAATAAATCTCTCTCTCTGTATACACATGCGCTTCACTGGTTTTGGTCCCCTAGAGAATCTAGCCTAAGACATTTAGGTGCTGACAGTGAATCTGGAGAAACAAAGTCATAGGTATGAGTTTTCTGAATTTGTTCTCAAGTCTGTCTAGCCTTAAACACACTGACGACTTTGTCTCCAAGAGTAAAGAGGGCACTCCTAATCCATGGAAGGAGACAGCAACAGAAGTATGCAGAACGTCGCCACCACTCTATCAAATATTTGTGAGAAACAGCCTCTGGATGATTACAGATTTAATACTTTTCTACAATTTTGTCAGAATAAGAATACAAGGAAGTTCACTGATTGGTTCAACTTCTGCTAATCAAAGTTATGAAATAAAGAGAGGAGCTCAAAACCTCAGTTACAGTCCAGGTGCCACACATAAGACCTAGGTGTTAGCAACTGTGCTCTGAAACAAAGTGCTATTTCTTGTAGTAACAGAGCTGACGTTGTCAAAAAATGAGTCTTACTGTAACAGTGGCTGAGTTAGAACATCAGCTGAATTGCCAGCCTTGAATAGTGTCTGAAGTTAAAGTGAGGGCACTGACGAGGAAGAAGTAGAATCTTGAAACTTAGGATGGAGATATACAGACCCCTAATCAGGAAGCTGGGAACACTGAGTCCCTAAATTCTGTTGAATCACTCCTGCCAAAAGCATCAGCCCTCTTATTTCTATTTGAAGGTATTACTCCATCTTTGCCTGCTAAGCTACCCTCTCCAGTAACCCCTTAAGCCTCTCCACCCCTATCTGATGAAATTAATACAGCTATGCCTGGAGAGATATTGCCTCGGACAGGCAGTACCTGGGGCAGTGGCTTACAAGACACTGCTGAATGTCCCCAGAACCCATCCCCACCATCTATTTTTCTTCTAGACCTATAGCTAGACTTAAGTTCCAGTGAACCCTAAGAATCAAAGTATAACATGTGACCCAGGAGGTGAAGAAACACGCTACACTCCAAAAGAACTGCTTGACTTTGCTAACACGTACAAACGAGAACATGGAGAATACGTGTGGGAACACATATGTGTGGGATAATGGTGCAGGGAACATAAAGTTGAGTCAGACTCAGTTTTTTGGTATGGACCCACCAAGCACAGATTCCTCATTCAGTGTTTCAGCTCGAGAGTTAGGAAAGTGTCTAGTAGTTTATTTGGTTGGTTCGCTGGCACGTAGATTAAGTAGTGGCCTACGTTATGTGAAGCTGAAGTACTATGCTTTCCTTAGCGTACCATATAAAAAGGTATCGAAAAGCTTGGGGAAATTGGCACATTACAGTGGATTTATCAGTTTAGACCAACAGACCCAGCATGGAGTACCTGGAGAATCCGCCTTTTACCACAGTGGTGAGGAACAAATTTGTGAAGGGAACCCCACCACCCTTGAAGACTAATGTGATCGCTATTCCGTGTAAGTCAGATTTGACAGCGGGAACTTCCTTAACTGAATTAAGACACCTAACTGCAATGGAAACCCTGCTAGCGCAGTCGGCAGGTGCCATGGCTGCTGACCAGAAGGTTGGCCGTTCCAATCCACCAGGTGCTCCTTGGAACCCTGTGGGTCAGTCCTACTCTGTCCTGCAGGGTTGCTCGGAGTGAGAATGGACTCCATAGCACTGGGTTTGGTTGGGTTGTTCGGAATTACAGCAGGGCTAATCGCCCCCTACAGTAGCAGGAGCCAAGAGGGGGCACTCGACTGACAAGGACAAGGCAGCAGCGGTGACTGAAGTGGACAGGGAAATCAAAGCAGTAATCAGAATAGCCCAACTAATCTGGGCTTGTGACATTGTCTACTTAGTCACGGTGCCCCTGGGAGTGAAATAGATGGGAAATCTGCTAAACGTTTATTTGATCTGTACAAGAGGAAGAATTTTAGGTCAAGAGAACAGCAGTCTAACTTGGATTGCCGTCATGGAGTCTCGCGGTTCCTCTGTCAGTTCCTAGACTTGAGCAAATTTACAGACCCGCTACCCTCTGAATGCTGGGGAGGCCAGGCCTCCTTGGGGAAAGACCCCTCCACTGCCAAAAATTCATACTGCAAATTTTCTCCTGACCTCCTCTAAAGGGATCATCCGTTTTTTATGAGAGTGAATGTTCACTGGAGAAAAGGAAATAAACAGGCTTTTGGGGGATTACTGGAAACTAAATGTTATGGATTGAATTATGTTCTCCACACCTCAAAAACGTGTTTGTCAACATGGCTAGGCTGTGATCCCCAGTACTGCATGGTTGCATCCATTTTTGTGATTGTCATTTATGTTAAAGAAGATGACAGTGATTTTGTAACACCCTTGCTAAGGTCACATTGAATACTTGATTTAACATAAAGTGAGTTTCCTAGTGATGGGGTCTGTCCTGTCTTTTACCTTATAATAAACGAAAACAAAGGGAAGCAAGCAGAGAGCGAGGACTTGTCCCTACCACAAGAGCTGTGCTGGGAGCAGGGTGTGTCTTCTGGATCCGAGATCCCTGTGCAGAGAAGCTACTAGTCTGGGGCAGAAATGACGAGAAGGTGGGTGGAGAGCAAAAGCCGGCCCTTGGTGCTAACACCCTGAATTTGGACTTTCAGCTTACTTTGCTATAAGGAAATAACTTTCTCTTTGTTAAAGCTCCATCTGTGGTATTTCTGTTATAGCAGCACTAGGTGACTAAGACACCATCCACTAGGGTGTTTCTTTGATGGCAGCACTGAGGTGACTGAGACCCCATCCCCTGTGGTGTCTCTGTGACAGCAGCACTAGGTGGCTGAGACATTGTCCACTGTGGTGTTTCTGTGACAGCAGCACCAGGTGACTGAGACACTGGCCCTGAACTGCCACTCAGTCCAGGAGATCCCAAACACCACTGTGGCCAGCAGTGAGAGTAGGGGCACATGAAGGTCAGCTTACTAACAGAGTCTTGGCTCATGTTTGTCTCACAGGGGGTCCAGTGTGCCCCTAAACGCATCCTGCAGTGATTTCCCCAACTCCAGAATGCACGGTTGGCGCAGACGTCCTCCGTAACCGGCAGACCCCTCCTTCTGGGTCCCTAACGAGTGAAGTAGAGGGCCGTTACTGCAGGAAAAGCCAGATGGAAACCATTAGAGCTGCCCCCATCTAAGACAGCAGCGAACCCAAACCAGCGCTGCACTCCGAGAAGGGTGGTGGAGATAACTGCCACCATAGAGGACTTGCAGGGTTCAGAGGTGATCACGCCGTCCACATCCCCGTTCAGCTTGCCTATCTGGCCTGTGCAAAAGCAGACAGATCTTGCGGAACGACAGCGGACCACAGGAAACGTAACCAGGTGGTGCCGGCGACTGCAGCTGCTTTTTCAGAGGTGGTTTCGTTGCCTGAGCGGGTTAATACGTCTCCTGGTGCCTGCTGTGCAGCTGGTGACCTGGCTGATGACTTTTTCTCCCTTCCTGTTTCGAAGGGCCACCAGAGGCAGTTTGCCTTACCCTGTCCTGCTTAAGGGGTGTTGTGGATTGAGTTAGGTTCTCCTAAAAATGTATGTATCAGTTTGGCTGGACCATAACTCCCTAAACTGTATTACTATTCACTATTTTGTTACGTGTTGTAAATCCTATCACCGTGATTTAATAAGCTGTATTAGTGACAGTTATGCTGATGATGTCTACAAGATTGGACAGTGTCTTAAGCCAATCTCTTTGAGATATAAAACAGAGGGATGAGCAGAGAGACATGGAAACCTCATACCACCAAGAAAGCTGGGCCAGGAGCAGAGTGTGTCCTTTGGACCTGAGCTTCCTGCACTGAGATGCTCCTAGACCAAGGCAGAACTGGTGTATCATAAGGACCTTCCTCCAGAGCCGACAGAGAGAAAGCCTTCCCTTGGAACTGATGCCTTGAATTTGGACTTGTAGCCTACTGGATAGTGAGAGAATAAATTTCCCTTTGTTAAAGCCATCCGCTTGTGGTACTCCTGTTGTAGTAGCACTAGATGACTAAGACGACAGTTACGCCACCTCTCCAGCCCTATGAGATAATTTACTCTGTAGGGATCTTGACTGCTTTTCCCTTCCACATGACATTACACTGGTCCATTACATTGATGGCAGTTTCCTGACTGGACCTAGTAAGGAAGATCCATCAGTGCCTCCAGACACAGTGGTAAAACATTTGTGGGCAAGAATGTGAGAAATTAATCTGACATTTGGCTGGCTTGGCCACCTCTGTGAAAGTTCCAGCAGTCCAGTGGTGTGGGGCATGTCAAGATACTCCTTATAACCAAAACCAAACCCAACCCACTGCCGTCGAGTGGACTTTGACTCACAGTGACCCTATAGGACATAGGAGGGCTGCCACAAGGAGGCCTGGTGGATATGAACTGCCTACCTTTTGGCTAGCAGCTGCGGCACTTAACCACTATGCCACTAGCATTTCCAGTTCCTTATAAAGTGAAGAATAAAGGACTGCATCCAGTGTCTCCCACAACTAAAAACAAAACACAATGCCTAGTTGGCCTACTTGAATTTTAGAGGCAATATATCCCTCATGGATACGTCCTACTCTGGTCTGCATATCAGGTGACTCCAAAAGCTGCCAGCTCTGAGTGGAGCTCAGAACAAGAGAAGGCTCTGCACCGGGCTTAGGCTGCCATGCAGGCGGCTCTGCACCCTGGGCCATATAATCCAGTTGACCCCATGGTGTTTGAAGTGTCAGTGGAAGACTGAGATGCTGTTTGGAGTCTTTGGCAGGTCCCTGTAGTGAATCACAGTGCAGACTCCTAGGGTTTGGGAGCAAAGCCCAGCCACCCTCTGCAGAGAGCTGTTCTTTTGGCTTGTTACCGAACTTTAGTAGAGACTGAAAGCTTAATCACTGGACGCAAATCACTGTGTGGCCTGAGCTGCCCATCATGAACTGGGTGTCATCTGACCCACAGAGTCATAAAGTTGGACACGCCCAGTAGCACTCTGTAGTTAAATGGAAGCGGTGTAAATGATTTTGTGAGGAAGTGGCTCAAATGTCTGGTCTCTGCTCCCGTCACATTACTTTCCATCTCCCAGCCTACACTTACGACCTCACGGGTCTTACCACGTTCTCCATTAGGCTCAAGCAGCTTCCTCCATAGAACCATGGAACGGCCTTCTAAAGACACAAATACAGTGCCAGCTAGGTGACAATACCTTGCAGGGTTGGGGACATGCTCTCCAGGAGGGTGTATATGCTCTAAACCAGCATCCAATATGAGGTGCTGTTTCTCCCATAACCAAGATACATGAGTCCAGGAACCACAGGGTGGGAATGGGAGTGGCACCACTCACAGTTCCCTCTAGTAACTCATCGGCAAGATTTTTGCTTCCTGTCCCCACAACCCCATGCTCTGCAGGCCTAGAAGTTTTAGTTCCAAAGGGAAAAGTGCTCCCACCTGAAGACACATTACTGATTCCATTGAACTGGAAGCTAAGAATGCCAGCAAGCCACTTTGGGCTCCTCATCCTCTGGAGCAACAGGCCGTCATGTGAGTTACCATACTGGCTGGAGTGACTGATCCTGATCACCAAGGGAAAATTGGATTCCTATTCCATAGTGGAGGTAAAGAAGAGTATGTCTCAAATGCAGAAGATCCCTCAGTGTGTCTCTTAGTACTACTGTGCCCTGTGGTCACAGCTGTGGGAAACTACAGCAGGTCAATTCAGATGGGACTCCTAATGGCCCAGAAACTTCAGGAATGGACGCTTGGACCACCCACCAGGCACAGAGTCATGACAAGTTGAGGTGGCTTATAGGACCCCAGACACCTCTCACTAAAGAGAGACATAGAATATTTTCTTAACTTTGCTATGTTAATTGATCGAGATGTCCCCTGAAACCATGGTCCCCAGACTCCTGCCCATACTCCTTTGTTCTCAAAGTATTTGAACGCATTGAGGACATTTCTTAGCTTACGGCTTAGTCCAGTTGTACTGTCTTCTCTTGTGTTATTAGTTGCTGACTTTCCCTTCATCTAAAATAATACTTGTCTACTATCCAGCAGGAAACCCTGGTGGCATAGTGGTTAAGTGCATGGTCTGCGAACCCAAAGGTTGGCAGTTCAAATCTGCCAGGTGCTCCTTGGAAGCTCTATGGGGCAGCTCTACCCTGTCCTGTAGGGTCGCCATGAGTCAGCGTTGACTCTGTGGCACCGGGTCTGGTCTGAGTTTTTACTGTCTACTCCCTCCCTTATAACCATCAAAAAAAGGTTTTCTTCTGCATTTAAATATTTTTTCGAGTTCTTGTAATAGTTGTCACATATGTTATTTGTCTTTTTTGTGACTAATTTCACTTGGCATAATTTCTGTCAGATTCCTCCATGTTATGGCATGTTTCGTAGATTTTGTTGCTCTTTATCACTGTGTAGAATTCCATTCTATGAACGTGCCGTGATTTGTTTATCCATTTGTCTGTTGATGGGTACTTAGGCTGTTTCAGTTTTTTGCTATAGTGAAGAGTGCTGCAATAACATGAGTATGCATGTGTCTTTCAGTGTGACGGCTTTTATTTCTCTAGAATATATCTGAATGGATAGGATTGGTGGATTGTATGGTATTTCTATTTCTAGCTTTTCAAGGAAGTGCCAAGTCAATTTCCACACTGGTTGAGTGGTTGCACCATTCTGCATTCCCAGCAACAGTGTATAAGTGTTCCAGTCTCTCCACAATCTCTCCAACATTTATTATTTCACATTTTTGGATTAATACTAGCCTTGTTGGGCTGAGATGGTATCTCATTGCAGTTTTGCCCTATCCAGACTTTTTTCTCCAGTCTATAGGTTTTCTTTTCACTCTGTTGGTGAAGTCATTAGATGAGGATAAGTGTTTGATTTTTAGGGGTTCCCAGTTGTCTATTTTCTCTTCTGCTGTTTGTGCACTGTTAGTAACGTCTTGTATTCTGTTTATGCCATATATTAGGGCTCCTAGAACTGTCTCTACTTTTTCTTTCATAATTTTTATCATTTTACATTTTATATTTAGGTCTTTGATTCATTTTTAGCTTTTGTGTGTGGTATGGGGTATGGGCCATGTTTCATGTTTTTGTAAATAGACATCCAGTTATATCAATACTTCTTGTTAAAGAGACTATATTTTCCTCTGTTAATGGACTTTGGGCCTGTGTCAAATCTCAGCTGCTTGTAGGTGGATGGTTTTACAACTGGCTCATCAATTCCGATCCACTGGTCTATGTATCTGTTTCTGTACCAGTACCAGACACTTTTGACAACATAGGTGTTAAAGAACAATTGACTTCTTAATGGACACAATGGAATCAACAAAACAGTGAAATGTTTTCTTCAAAGGGCCGGGAAAAAAAACAAAACAAAAAACTCTCAAAATGCTGAAATATGTGTCAAGAACGTAAGTGGGTTAAGGGCATTTTCCAACACATTTGTCTTCAGCACCCCCAAGTAAGTACTAAAGAGGATTCCCGAGGAAGTAGGAGACCCAACCCAAAGAGAAGAGAAATGAGTCAAGATCCAGTCATGAGGCAGAAACCACATCTGGATCCTACCTTTCAACAACAATTTGAAAAGGAAAAGTTTAAAATAAAAGATAATTAAATGTACTGCCAAAGGGATAAAGAAAACACAAAAGAACCAAGAATAGCAGACCCAGGGAGCAGTCATTACCTCTGGAGAGAAGGGACTAGTCTGGAAGATCTCCTCCCCTCTTTCCCCCGCTCGCACCCAGACTGTCTTGGAAAGGGTGTGCCTGTTGTCAGCTGGAAGACTTCCAGTGTGCTCAGTGTGTCACCAGGGAAGTGGCAGACTTCCCTGGAGAACGGTGCTGTCCTGGAGTTCAGTGCCGGTCCCTGCTGTTCTCATGTCAACAGCAGCCAGTTGGCGGAAGACCGAGTCGCTGACTTCATGCGTAACCTTCAGCTACGCTGACCCGGCTGCTTTGTTCACAAGCCCGTTGAGTGGGCCCTGCGGTGCCTAGAGACCAACATCTGAAATTCCTGGGTGTAATTCTGCCTACTTTTTCCCCACGAGTCTCTTCTGCAGCGGATGTCCTTTGGTGGCATTTACATGGGACTCAAACGTCTCCTTGTGTCCACTCAGAGCCCCAGCCCCAGGACTTCCCTTGACTTCTTTGCCACCAATAGTCCAACTGTGTTCTTTCCAAGTCCCTTAACATCCAGCAAACCTGTTAGCAATGTCCTGTAGGTGAGTATAGATTTGTCTCTCTGGCCACCTCTCACTCCAGATGTATTTGGACAACCATACAAGGACTCACAATTAAGTTCACGAACTGATTCTCAATCGCTGACTATCACTATGGTGATCCTTGAAGTCCTCCCCTTGGAAAGTCGTGCTCTGACAACCAGCACCTAGTCCACTCTTCAAAGCAATTTTGGACCTCTTTCTGTAATAGCCATCAGAGCTGCCATCACATGATGTCCCGAATGTCATCAAATCATCTTCCTTTCAGTATTTCCCTTATCTTCAGATAAAGAGCGAAGTCACTGGGGACCAGATCAGGTGAGTAGGGAGGGCATTCTATACAGTCATTTGTTTGTTGGCTAAAAGCTCCTTCACAAACAACTGTACAATTAAGTTCAGGAACTTGCCACTGTGCCACTGTGGGCAACGGGCCATTCCAGAAGAGTTCCAAAATTGCTCTGAAGGGTAGACTAGGTGCTGGCATTGGCACATAGCTTCTCAAGAGGAGTCCTTCGAAAGTGACTGCGGTGATGTTCAGCAATGAAGTACGTAACATTTGGAAAAACTACGTTCGCGGACTTAATTGTCAGGCCTGGTACGTACAGCTCACCGGGAAGGTTTTCCTTCAGCGCTGTCCATCAGGGCCACTCCTAGGTCCCAGTATGGTGCTATAGCTGTCCACTTTGGGGAGGTACCATCAAGTCATGCAGAGCTGTTTGTAAACCAGGCTTGGAGTGTTTCCTTTCATGACTGACTGTGAGGGACTCCCCAGGAGGCTGTGAGCACGTGTCAGGGAGGGGAAGCCACGCTGTTGGAGTCTGGGCTGAAGGGTCTGGGCTGCTTGCCGACGCAACTGGCTCATGACTTCTGAGCCTGTCTGGGCTCACCGTCTCTTACACCATCTCCACTGGGGGACAGATGGCTTTTGTTCATTGTCCTGAATGGAACTATGTCCCTACCAAAATGTGTGTAGCTACTCGGCTGGGCCAGGACTCCTGGAACTGTGTGGTGTTGCTGTGTTCTAATTCCTGCCTTCATGATGCTGATGTGGGGGGACAGGAAGGGCTGGGTCAGGGACCCCAACTCGTGGGTGAGAGTGCACTGTGTCTTGAGGCAACCCCATGAGATTAGAGGAAAGGGAAGCAAGCAGAGAGCTGGGGACTTCATACCAGCAGTAAAACAGTTCTGGGAGCAAAGTGTGTTCTTTGGAAAACAATGGGATCCCTGAGCCTCCCAAGTTCTCAGTCTAGGGGAAGACTGAAGGCAAGGGCCTCCCTCCAGAATGAACAGAGAACAATTTTTCCTGGAGCTGACACCCTGAATTTGGACTGTAACTGACCTTACTGCGAGGAAATAAATTTCTCTTTGTTAAAGTCACTCACTTGTAGTATTTCTGTGACAGCAGCCCTAGGTGACTGAGACCCCATCCACTGTGGTGTCCCTGTGACAGCAGCACCAGGGGACTGAGACCCCACCCACTGTGGTGTCTGTGTGACAACAGCCCTAGGTGACTGAGACATTCATCTTCAACATTAACGGCCACGTGGGTCAAACAATACCAGGTTCATGAGGGGAAGTTGAGGTGGCATGGTCCCCTGATGTCCAATGGCCAGACGGCCAGTCGACCAAAGCCCATGAGCAAGCAGACAGTGTCTCCCAGAAGGACAGTAGCCGTCTCCCGAGGAGAGCCCAGGTCCTCTCTAAGCTTCTGGGGGCCGGCCAGCCGCTGCTGCCCAGGTCTTCAGTGCTGCTGCTGTCGCTGCCCTCAAGCTGGTTCCAGCTCTTGGTGACCTTGTGGGTTAGAGAACAAAGTGTCCCCTGATCCTGTTCCGTCTCCATGACAGCTTCTATGTGTGAGTGCATCCCTGTGGTCACTGCCTCACTCCGCCTCCCTGACAGCGCTTCTCATTTCCAGTGGCCCTGTACCGGACGCAGTGTCTGTCCCCAGTGACAGACACCACCTCCGAAGTGGGCGAGTTGGAGCCTCATCGTCTCCGCCTCAGGGAAGTTTCTGGTTGTGTTTCTTCTTAAGACTGGTGTGTTTTTTTGGGCGGTCCCCGTGGCTGTTGTTAGACGCTGCCTTGTCAGTTCACCGCCTAGTGACCCCGCGCGCGCCCCGCGATGACCTCGCGCGCGCCCCGCGGTGACCCCGTGCCCTACAGGACCCAGCAGTGCCCACTCCGCGTCCCCTCACAGTTGCTGTCCCGTCTGAGCCCACCATTGTCGCCCTGGGTCCGCCCACCTCACTGCGGAGCCGCCTCCCGTGGTCTGACCCACTTTCCCAAGCACGCCGTCCTTCTCTGGGACAAATGTCCATCCTTCCGGCAGCCCGTGGTGTATTTCCTGTTCTTTCCCAGCCAAGGTTTGAACGTGCTGGTTCTTCTTCTGCCCTCCTTTTTCATCGTATAGCTTTCTCACACATAGGAGGTGTCGGAAAAGACCATGGCTTGGGTCAGGAGCCCATGGGTCACCAAGATGACGTCTTCGGTTTTTCAGACTTTAAAGAGATCTCCTGCATCAGATTTTCCGATCTATCGTTTGATTTCCTGACTACTTCTCCCATGGATGTTGCTTGTTGATCGCAGTAAAATGAAATTATTGACCCTCCAATTCCCTCTGTTTGTCACACTGCTGTCTGTTGGTCCTCATTTGCCACACGCGTCTCAAGGGTCACCAGCTCGTCTCGACCATCAGACCCTTGCGCCAGGGCAGCTCCCCTGTCTGCTGAAGCCTCCCATGTAACACAGTTGGGGGGCATGTGAGAGGTTGTGCATAAAGCCAGCCTGGCGTTCCTGTCCCCCTGAGCTTTCGGATCCCCTCCGTTCACACAGGGGTTCTCCCTAACCGGGTCCGCTGTTGAGTCCAAGTCTTAGTCTACGAATCAAGCCAACGGCTGGATGTGCTGACAGGTCAAACCCAGATCTCCAGAGAGGACCCTCGTGTCAACTCATGTGAACTGATTATCCATCTTTGGTCCAAAAACAGAACATAAAAACAAAAAAAAAAAACATTGCTTTTGAGTCATTTACCAACTCATAGTGACCCTGTAGGACAGAGTGGAACTGCTGTACAGGGTTTCCAAGGAGAGCCCGGTGGATCTGAGCCGCTGACCTTCCGGTTCACAGCTGATCGCTTAAACCTCTGTGCAGCCGGAGCGCCCTCCCTGGCTGACAGCCCTGTCAATCCACTCACATGCGTGTCGCCCACACGACTGCTGGTAGGTGTTAGCCAAGCCTTGCAGTTCCTCTGACATGTAAGCTGTCTCTCCTGGGTGTCACTGTGTGTCTGCTGCCCTGGAGTTTGGAGAGATGCGGCCCCAGGACTGACCCGAGGTCGGCAGGCGGTGGTTGCTGAGGGGAACGAGCACCCCCTTGAGTCCGGGTTAGGTTACTGCTGAATTTTCCAACACGGTAAGGAAAATCTCAGGGGCCAGACGGTGAGCCATTCTAACGGCAAAGACTCTCAGAGTCACCTGGAGGTGAGCGGCTCTTGCCAGGATCAGGAACCCCCAGAGTCCCAGCCTTTCTGAACGCCTGAGCTCTGGGTGACATGCCCGGCAAGACTGTGAAGTCGGCTGACACTGGAGCTCAGCAGCTCCCATAAAGAAAATGTTGTGCTTCCAGTTTTTAAAGGAACTTTTCTAGAACTCTTAATTACCATTTAAAAGAAACGTTATTTCAGTGGGAGAGCCGGTGACACTGTGGTCACAAGCTGTAGCCGCCACACAGAAGTGCGCCGTTCCTATCTGCTCCGCGGCTCCTCCACGTGAGGCAGCTCTGCTTCGTCCTCCGGTTCGCCATGTGTGGGAACCGACTCATGGCAGCGGGTGTGTTTTTTGTTTTAGTGCCTGTTAGGCACGTGGAAACACTGTGGAGGTGGGGCAGAGTTCCGAGGTACCTGCGCCCACTTTCCCCGGCTGTTTGCGCCTGACATCTGAGTGCTCCTTCGTTGTAACTGACGAGTTGGCACCCACAAGGCCCTTCCTTTACTGGGTTTCTTTGGTTTTTCCCCAGCACCCTTTTCCCGCCCCAGGACCCTCCAGGGTCTCCCGCTACAACCGTCTGTCACATCTCCTTGGCTCCTGTCGGTGGCGATGATCGCTTGGACTTTCTTCGTTCTTGGTGACCTTGACGGGTTTGAAGAGTCTTGGTGAGGTATTTTGTAGAAGATTATTATATTATTATTTGTGTGATATTTTTCTCATAAGTGGACTGAGATTTGTGTTATTTTGGGAGAAGTCCACAGAAGTAAACTGTGATTTTTATTAAGTCAAGAGCACGGACCACTGACACGACTTATCACTGGGATGTTGGCACTGGGCTGAGGTCACGGTGGCAGGTTTGTGTGTCCTGCAGAATGACCCACCTCCTTGCCCTCCTTTCCATACTGTCCTCCTTGGAGGCAAGCGACTAAGTGCAGCCCACACTTAGGGAGTGGGGAGTCACAGTCTATCTCCTTGAGGAGAGTGTCTGCAAAAGTTGCTGGTAATTCTTCTCCATGGGAGATTTGTCTATTATTTCCCATTTAGTTATTTATCCACCATTTATGCCAGTGTGGACTCAGGGATATTTATTTTATACTTTAGCTTGTAATCCAATACTACCTGGTTTTACTGTTCAGATTGTTCCAACTTTGGCCCCTGGGAACCTGCTCGTCCGGCCCCTGTGTCTGTCTGCACGCCTCAGTGTGTGTGTGGGTGTGTGCACGCTTGAGCATGTGATCGCTCCCTCTCTGGCCCCACGGGGTGCTCTGCCCTGACCCTCGGTCACGTCAGCCCTGCCGCTGCAGGAATTGGTGAAGACCGTGCCTGTCAAGGCCAGGACTCGAGCTGAGAGATGAACTGCGCTGAGCTGGTCGTTCCTTCCAGAAGGTGCCCCCACACACCCAGGAGAACCTAGCCCACACCACAGTCCTGTAATCACCCTCTGAGCCCTGACGGCAGGCGTGACGTCCACGTTGGTCCCCGAGACCACGCTCCAGCTGGTACTCCCACACAGCCAGCACGGGCGGCCCGAGTAGTGACCCGAGCTGCTGTGTGCGGACTGCCAGCACCTGCATCCCGCAGGCGAGCTCTGCGCTGCAGTCACTTCCAAGCAAACCCACCCTCGCATCCCGTCTGGGTGACTCTACACTCTGGGACCACTCCTGGTACCAATGCGGTACCAAACCCAAACCAGAGCCGTCGCCAGCAAGTCCGTCCCAACTCACATGAGCCCAGAGGACAGCGTAGAGCCGCTCCACAGGGCTGCCGAGGAGCAGCCCTAGGTTTGAGCGGCTGGCGTTCTGGTCAGCGGCTGAGCGTCCACCCGCGGCACCAGCAGGGCTCCGGTCTGTCTCAGTCAGGGCCCGACCAGGAGACAGCGACGGCAAAGCAGTCTGAACAGGGGCGTTCACGGTGAAGCACCCTCAGCGTAACAGGGGCCACGCAAACCCTGGTGGCATGCTAGTCGGTGTTGCTGCCACCAACCAAGCTGTATGCGGTTCAAGTCCAGCAGGCACCCCTTGGACACTCTGGGGTGCAGCTCTGCTCTCTGCAGGGTCACTGTCAGTTGGAATCAACCTGATGGAGGTGGGTTTGGTGGGTTTGGTTTGCTGAGTAGCGAGGGAAGGCTGATGACCACAAAGACAGCGACCACGTCTGGGACAGAGGCAGAGTTCCCGACGGGCCACATCCGGGAGAGGCCCCCATCCTGGGCCGAGACGGCGGGGCGGCCCTGCCCAGCTGCATGCTGGTTCACCGTCATTCTGCCGTGGCCCCTGGGTGACACCGCCTCCCCGAGGGCGCCCCTGGTCTTCGCTGACCTTGTGCGGCCCCCGCGGTGACATCCTGGAGCGTGTCTTCTCCCGGTGCTGCCGACTGCCCTCGTTCAGGAAGCTCCCTGCTCGGGCCCTGCCTGCAGCTGCCCTCTGTTCCCTCAGCGGGTCACTGCTGCCCTCCCGCTGCGACACCCTGGACATCTCGGGGGTCTCCAGTCTGCCTCTCTTCTCATCGCCTCCTCCCCTGCTCTGGACCCCCTAGCCAGGCCCCCTCCGTGTTCTGGGCCCCTTCCGTGTTCCGGGCCCCTTCCATGTTCCGGGCCCCCTCTGTGTTCCGGGCTCCCGCTGGAGCATCCCCTGGGGCACCAAGCTCGTCTGCCCACTTGACTCTCCCCGGAGGTTCCTGGGGCCCTCCCACTGAGCACCCCAAACTGAGCTGTGCTCCCTCTTGCCTGGCTCCCAAGTGCTCCCACATGCACCGGAAGCCAAACCAGACGCAGGGAGGCCGCCCCCTCTGCCCGCTGCCGGGGGCTCCGCTCCCAGTCCGTGTAAGCACTGGCGATTTTGTCTCCGACACGTCCCTCTGACACGTCTGCCTCGCTCCCCCACATCGGTTTCCCTTCTCATTCCCACAGCAGCTGTTCTCCGCTTCACCCGCACTTCCCCGGCGACCTGGGCCCCACCGCATGTGCCCTGGCCCGTCTCTGAACTTGTCTTTTCTGCTCTGGTCCCCTGTGAGCTCTTCTCTGCACAGAGGTTCAAGGCCACTTCTGTCCAGTGAAGTCCTCCAGCTTAATCTCCCCCCGGGGGCTAGTCCTCGGGGCTCAGCCTTCCCCACCCCACCCCCACTGTCTGTCTTCCTGGGTCTGGAACTCACGGCGCTGTCTGACTCAGTCTCCCCGCACGCTGGCCTGCTCCGCACGGTGCTCCTCTGCAGCGGTACACTTGCGGTGTGTCGTCGGTGTGCCTGGTGGACACACTCTGCTGCCTGCCTCAGGGTCACTCCCATGGTACCCTGCCCACCAGCTGCCCTCGCTGGCCAACCCCACGGAAACACCACGTGTGCCCAGTGGCCCTCAGCTTCCCTCTTCGTTGTCCTCACCGGGGGCAGCAGCGACGAGTCTTGCTGGTCCTGGGGACGGCCACAGAACAGTCCCCTGGGGTGCCTGGCAGGGGTGAGCCTCCTGGAGCTGCAGACTCCAGCAGGGACAGAGTGAGAGGGCACCAAGAGCCGCTGGGGATGGCGTCTCGTCGCGGACAGCCCTCCTTCTGCTTGGCAGCGAGTGGCATGTTGGCATCTGGTCTCAGCTCTTAATTTCTCATCCAGTTGGCCCAGCACAGAATTGGCCTCGGCCCATTGCAGAGAATCTGACATATTTTTATTAAAAAGAAAAAACTCAATAAATCATGTGCAGTGCTGTAGCCAGCACTTGTCTGATGGATTAGCTTCTCATCTGCCACGAGGTGGGTGTTGTCACTGTCTGACTTGGAGCAGGGGCCCCCGAGACCTGGGATGGGTGTCTGACCTGGAGCAGGGGCCCCCGGGACCTGGAGTGGGTGTCTGACCTGGAGCAGGGGCCCCCGGGACCTGGAGTGGGTGTCTGACCTGGAGCAGGGGCCCCCGGGACCTGGGGTGGGTGTCTGACCTGGAGCAGGGGCCCCCAGGACCTGGGGTGGGTGTCTGACCTGGAGCAGGGGCCCCCGGGACCTGGGGTGGGTGTCTGACCTGGAGCGGGGGCCCCCGAGACCTGGAGTGGGTGTCTGACCTGGAGTGGGGGCCCCCGGGACCTGGGGTGGGTGTCTGACCTGGAGCAGGGGCCCCTGGGACCTTGGGTGGGGATCTGACCTGGAGAAGGGAATCCCAGGACTTGGGGTGGGGGTCTGACCTGGAGCAAAAGCTCCCAGGACCTGGGGTGGGTGTCTGACCTGGAGAAGGGGCTCCCGAGACCTGGGGTGGGGGTCTGACCTGGAGCAGAAGCTCCCAGGACCTGGGGTGGGCTCACTGTTTCTCTGGGTGGGACTCTGAGGACTGGAATGCTGTGGGCTCTGGAGGTCCAAGACAGGCAACCCACCTCCATTTCTCTGGGTACCCCTGTGAGTAAGGCCCCCAGGGGTCTGTGACCCAGGACTGGTTCACCAGTGGTGGCTCTTGGGTCTGCGGTCCCTGGACCCGTGCTCACGGGGCTGCAGGGATGCTGCTGGACAGAACCACCTGGGATGTTCACCGCCCTCCCACTGGCTTCGGCTGAGCTGCCGGGACAGACTGCCCCTTGGCCAGCCGGAAAGCTGCCGAGCACCACCTCCTCCGCGCTGTAGCCTGCACGGAGCGCTCCATTCCACAGTTCCCACTGCAAGCCAGACCCTCCCCCTGTCCTCCCCTAGGGCCCTACCCAGGCTGGCTGAGCACCCCACCCTTCACCCCTGCCCTCCACTTGTGCTTGGCTGTCCCCAGCCTGGAGCCCCTGCTGCCACCCCCGGGCAGCCTTCCTGCGCGTCCTGCCCTCCCTGTCTCCCGGCCCCTCCCTGTCTCAGTCCGAGCGTCGCTTACCCCTGGATGTGTGTGGAGCACCGTGGTGGCCATCCTGTGGCTGGGGGAGCCCTTGGCAGTGAGAGTTCGGAGGACGATGATGACACTTTCCCTTGACCAGCTACCCCCACCTGGTGTAGGGCCAGACTGCGCCGTGCCCATTTGGGATGGACTGACAGACCGAATGTGTGCCCACCATGTCCCAGCCCAATTAGCCACCCTGTAGAGACACAGTTATCACAGACACAGGCTGGCCCAAGCTGCAGATTTTTGGCTTTGATGTGCGGTCGATTCTTGGCACGCAATCCCCCTTCTTAATGATGTCTCTCCCGGGCTGATATTTCAATCAGTTTGTGTTCTGGAGCATATGCTGGCTTCCCACACGTCTCCATCTCCGAAGGGCTTGGTCCAGCCCCCTCGGCCTGGGCTGGAGGCAGGAAGCACCCCTGCCCCGCTGCACTCCAGGCTGAGTACCTGCTCCCGGCACCCTGCTGGGACCGCGGGAAAGCCTCGACTCCCAGCGGGGGCTCAAGGCCTTGGGGTCCGGACCTTGTGACACCTGCCAGTCACCACGCCGCTCTTCACTGGGGCACTCCTGGGCCCCCACACCTCTGGCCCCTCCAGCCTCTGTGCTCAGGGTTCCTGTACCTTCTCAGCTCGTGGAACGACCACAGGGCCCCTGGAGGCCCCGGGAAGTCCCTGTAACCAGAGCAACCCTCTGCAGCTCTGGGCCACCCCCATCTGAGTGGCTCTGGGCTGGAGCCTCCGTCCAGGGTCGCTGCTGTCCTCGCTTACCCTGGTTGGGCCACCCCATCATAGGGCAGCAGAGGCTGCTCCAGAAGCCTGCAGGAAGGCACGGGGCAGATGGTGCACCCAGGCAGTGGGGGTGACCTGAGGGTTCCCTGTCTCACTCAGAGCTAAAGGTCTGGTCTTCTGAGCAGTGGCAGCTGGTGAATGTTTCTGAGTACCAATCACCCTATTTCCTGGCCCGTTCCCTACCAGGCTCTTGCAGCTTCTCTAGCACGAGGTCCTTGGAAACAGGACACTTCCTGATTAGAGGGGATTTGCTTCTTTAAGTGGAAGTCTGTGGTGAGTGAAAAATCGGTGTTAGGAACATATGGTAAGTGAGGACCCCTGACCCACGCTGTGTGCATCTGCTGATGCTAGTGTGTTGTGGACACCCCCCCACCTATGCACACACACCACCGGTGCACACACGCCACCCATGCACACACACCCACCCGTGCCCCACCACCTGCAAACACCTGCACACCCCCAACATACACTACTCACACCCCACCACCTGCAAACACCTGCACACCCCCAACATACACTACTCACACACATTACCTACACACACAAGCACCCTCCACACTACCAGAACACACACACACCCTCACACACACTACCCACATGCACAGCACTGCACACGTGTGCACACACACACAGATGTGCATACCCACATGCCCACATAACTGTTACCCCACACCCATACTACCTACACACACATACACACCTGCACACACGGCACACACCCAGACATACAGCCACCTGCACACATGCTACCTCCACACACCTGCATACACCCGCATCACCTGCACACATCCATACATGCACTCCCTGCACACACATCCCCCCACTCAATATACCCCTCACACACCTGCACACACACCTGCACACAAAGGCCCCCTGTACACACACCAGCATGCACACACACACAGTCCCACAGCCACACTGACATGCACACACTGCCTGCACACATACCTGCCCTCACAGGCCCCTGCACACACACCCACCCACCCTCCACGGCCCCATAAGGGTTGGGGAGCCTGACGGGCTAGTGGCCTGGGGATCCGTGGCCTGGACTTACAGCTGAAGAAAGACTTAAATACTGAATCTGTTTTGAAGAATTAGGAAAGAACAACTGCCAAAAATAATGGACCTGAACTGAAAGCTGCACCTTTCCAATGCGTGAAAACAGGAAAGTCTGCAGTCAGTCCTGCGCTCTCTTCCCCCGGTGCTCCGACTTGTGCCCCAGCGCCTGTTCCCACAGAAGGCCGCCCGGGTCCCTCTGCGCTCCACCGGCGCGCATGCTTGCACCCGCCCTGCGTGCCAGCGGAGCACCCACCGAGCGTGGAGCGCAGACGTGCCCTGGGGCCTGAGTCTGGGTACCACGGGCAGCTGTGCGAGCTGGGGGGAGCGGCAGCAGCCTCGCTGGGGGACCGGGATACCAAGGCCAGCGGCGGCCCTCAGTCCTGGTCCCACAGCCCTGCGCCCTGGCTCCTCTTGTCACGTGGCGGTTGGCAGCGCCAACACAGACGCGGGCTTGGCGGACGCAGCGTGGGCCGTGCCAGGCGCGAGCTGAGCCAGCAGTCACTTGGCAACTCTGGCAGGACAGATTGCCAGCAGCATCCCTGGCCCGCAGCCCTCCCCAGATGGGCCGCCTGAGGGGACGGGATGGTGGAATGTGGGTGTGCCAGCCCCTCCTCCACCCCAGCGTCGGCCTCCTGGGGGCCGAGCGAGAGCTTGGGGTCCCCAGTGCACCTCTAGAAGGACAGGCCAGATGCCTTGATGACGACTGCCTGTTTCTCCTTGAAATTGAGAAGAATCGGCCCCTTGTCAGGCCCCCAATTTCAAGGCTTTGCAATTTGTCAAATTATGCAGAAGAACCAGCAGAAAGGAACGGAAGGAAGTCATTTGATTCTATTAAGTGGAAATTAGCCTCAAAGAGATGCGTCAGGCCTGTTAGAGCCATTTCTCTCCCTTTCTGGAAAACTGCCTGTGTGGCCACAGGCCTCTGCCGGCTGGGAGGGCAAGACTGTGGCCTGCACTGCCCAGGGGGCTTCCTCCCAGCAAACAGCAGATGGGTGAGGGGTGGGGGCGTCAGAGGTGCGCAGGGGCCCTGAGTGACGGTGCGGGTGTCAGGCACGCGGGAGTCCCAAGTGGGGTCCGCGGTCCGAAGTGTGCGGGGTTCCCGAGCAGTGCAGACAGTAAACACTGCACAGGGACAGCTGGCATGGAGATTTGTTCCCTCACAGTCTGGGAACTGGAAGTTTGAATTCTGGGTGTCAGCTCCTGGGGAGGCTTTTCTCCATGGGCTCCAGGAGAAGGTCCTTGTCCTTGGCCTCCCTGGGTCTACAAGTTCCTCAGCACAGGGATCTGCGTTCGAAGGACACGCTCCGCTGGCTCTTCTTTCTTGGTCTTAGGGTCTCACTTGTGTCTGCTGGATGCTCTCTGAGGGCTCTGAAAAGGCTGACTCGGGACCGCCCCCAACCAGCCCCCAGACGGAGCCCTGGCTCATCAGCACAGCTGCCTGTCACCTGGCCTCTTCAGCATCACAGAGGTAAGGGTTTACAGCATAAAGGAAAATCACACGGGGTCACACAGTAGCTTAGCCAAGCTGACACATGTTTTTTGGGAAGACACAACTGAGTCCATCACAGGGTGTTACATTACAGCCCCTGGGCACGCCTGAGGGAGGGGATGGTCAGGTCGTCTGCGGGGTGCTTGGCTCTCTCCTGGCCCCCACCTGTTGAGGAGACACATTCCGTCCTGTTCCCAGCCCCCTCAGGAAGCTGGGAGCCATGGTCCCTGCAGGAAGGGTCCACGCAGCACCCTGGATCCGGGTGACGCTCGGGGGGTCTATGGCTAGGTTGCAGAGGGCCTGAGCATCACCGACCCACCTCCTGAGCACCCCTACAGCCTCTGCCCCCTGCAGACCCCGCTCCTCTAGTACTCCCTTTTGGGGAGTTCCTTTTGGGGAGTCATGCTCCCTGAGTCCTACCCGTCGTCTCTGTGGCCCACGTGCTTCTTCAGTGTCCCCTTCTGAGTTCCCAGGACTGTGGTGTCTCCCAGGTCTCTGCTCTTCCTCTGACTTTCCCTCTTCCCTCAGGCGATCGTGTCACCCCACCCCTCCAGCCCAGCTAGTCAGAGGTCCCTCCGCCTCACTCCTGCTTGCTCACGCTCCAGGCAATCATCAAGTCCCCTGGGGCCTGGGACAGCCAGGACAGCCCCACCCACCACCTCCCCGTCTGACTGCTGAGACGACATGCGGATCCATCTCAGACAGGAGCCCAGGCCCATCCGCCAGTAGACACCTCCTCCCTCCAGCCCCGCGGAGCGGTCGCTCTTCCCACGGGGGCTCTGCTGTGACTGCATGTCTTGACCCCCACTGGCCTCCTGTCCTGGTTGGCCAGGGACTGGGAGGGGAGTCTCTGGATTGCAGCACTGAGCCTGGGACTGTCCCCGGCTGAGCAGGGAGGGGGGTACCCTCACCATGGTGTGTCCTGAGGGGCTGTCCTGCCCCCTCTGCCGCCTCTGGAAGGAGCCCTTCCTCTGCTGGGGAGCAGGGCCTTCTGGGAGCCAGGCCTTGGAGATCTTGAGGCAGTCAGCGTCCTGGCTAGTGTGTCCGTCACCCACTGAAACCCGCTATCGCTGCTTCACCGGTCATGCACCACTCCAGTCCTCAGAAATGATTTGTCCATAGTGGTACGGGTCCTTCTTAGAATTACAGGAGGGGGTGGATGGACAGGTCAAGAGACAAGTGGACAGGTAGAGAGACAGCAATAGCCACACAGAGCAGTGCCAAGGAGGCGTCTCCTACTCGTGGCTGCCCGGGGACAACAGGACAAGACATGGCCCGGTCCTGCGTCAGCCTACCGCCACCAGCATGTTCACGTCCACTGCTGCAGGGGTCAGTCCTGCTCCCTGAGGGCCTCTGTCGCCCTCTCTGCGCTCTGTCTCACCACACATGATGTCCTCCTCCAGCGACTGACCCTTCCTGACCGTGTTTCCAAAGCCAGCCAGTTAGATGATGTTCTCTTGTGATCTGTAGAGGTTTTATTGGCAAAATTCTGGAAATCACCAGGCCCTTCTTCCTAGTCTGTCTGAGTCTGAAAGTTCCACTGAAACCTGTCCACCGTGGATGACCCTACTGGTGTCTGAGACGCCAGTCGCACAGCTTCCAGCATCACAGCAACTCACGGCCCTCGCAGTACGACAGACCGACTGATGTGTGGTGGACAAAATCTAAGTGTGGTCATAGACCAGTATCTTTTATGAACTCAGATGCAGAAATTCTCAACAAAATTCTAGGCAACAGAATTCAACAACGTACCAAAAAAATAATTCACCATGACCAAGTAGGATTCATACCTGGGATGCAGGGATGGTTCAAAGTTAGAAAAACAATGGATGTGACCAACCACATAAATAAAAAACAAGAACCACTTGATTTTATCAGTGGATGCAGAAAAGGCATTTGACAAAGTCCAACACCCATTCATGTTAAAAACTCTCAGCAAAATAGGGATAGAAGGGAAATTCCTCAACATGGTAAGAGGCATCTATGCCAAGCCAACAGACCACATCATTCTGGATGGAGAGAGACTGAAAGCATCTGCCTGAGAACACGGACCAGACAAAGACGCCCATTGTCCTCACTGCTACTCAGCGTTATCCTGGAGGTTCTAACCAGAGCAATCAGGCAAGAAAAAGAAACAAAGGGCATCCAAACTGGAAAGAAAGAAGCAGAAGCACCTTGACTTGTAGGTGATAAGATCTTGCACACAGAAAACCCTGAAGAATCCCAAAACGAAACCAACTGGAACTAATAGAAGAGTTCGTTAAAGTATAGAATATGAGATAAATGTGTAAATCAGTTGGATTCCTTTATGCAAAGAGGAAATCACCAAATCAATACCATTTACAATTGCCCCCAAGGAGGTAAAAAACTGAGGAATAAATCTAACTGGAGATGTAAAAGACCCACACAAAGACAACCCCAAGACTCTACTGCAAGAAACCAAAAGGGACCTGTGTGAGGGGAGAAAGCCCATGGACAGGAAGAATTAACATGGTGAAAACATCTGTTCTACCCAAAGTGATCTACAGATACAATGCAATTCCAACACAAATTCATCTTTTAATGAGGTGGAAAAACAAATCATTAACTTTGTGTGGAAAGGGAAGAAAGGGAAGGAGTCCTGGGTGAGTACAGCATCACTGAAGAAGAAGAACAAAGTGGGATGCCTCCCGTTTTCTGACTTCAGAACCTGTTCTGTTACCATGGTGGTCCAAACAGCCTGTTGTTGTTGTTAAGTGCCATCGAGTCGGTTCTGACTCGTAGTGACCCTGTGAACAGCAGGACGAAACGCTGGTCTTGCGCCGTGTCCGCAGTCGTTTTATGCTTAAGCCCACAGTTGCAGCCGCTGTGTCAACACAGCTCATCGAGGGTCTTCCTCTTTTTCGCTAACCCTCCACTCTGCCAAACATGACGTCCTTCTCCGGGGACTGATCCTTCTTGACGACGTGCCCAAAGTATGTCAGACGCTGTCCTGCCACCTTTGCTTCCAAGGAGAATCTGGTTGGACTTCTTCTGGAGCAGATCTGCTGGTTCCTTTGGTGGTCCATGGCACATGCAACGTTCTTCTCCAACACCACAATTCAAAGGCAGCAATTCTTCGTCTGTCCTCTTTGGTCATGGTCCAGCTCTCACACGTATGTGATGTCAGTGAAAACGCCACGGCTTGGGTCAGACACATTTTAGTCTTCAACGTGACATTCTTGCTTTTGAGAAACAGTCTGGTAGTGACAGAAAAACAGACACATAGATCAGTGGGACAGAATTGAGAATCCAGATACAACACCATCCAGCTATGAGCAGCTGATATTTGACAAAGGGATCCAACTCAATGGCACTTGGCTTTGGCTGAAGTCCATAAACTGGGATGAAGACAATCTCTTTAGCAAATGGTGTTGGCAAAACTGAATATCCATCTGCAAAAGAGGAAACAAATGGGTCAAAGACTTAAATATAAAATCTAAAACAACAAAGATCACAGAAGAAGAGATAGAGACAACTCTGGGAGCCCCAATACATGGCATAAACAGACTACAAAATATTGCTAAAAATGCAAAAGAAACAAAAGACAGCTGGGAGCTCGTAAAAATCAAACCCTTATGCTCATCCAAAGACCTCACCAAAAAAGTAAAAAGACCACTACAGAATGGGAAAGAATTTATGGCTTCCACAAATCTGACCGGCATCTAATCTCCATAATCTGCAAGGTACTGCAAATCCTTAACAAGAAAAAGACAAATAACCCAATTAAAAATGGATAAAGAATACAAACAGACACTTCACCAAAGAAAACATCCAGGATGCTAACAGATACCTGAGGAAATACACACGACCATTGGTCATCAGATAAATCCACATCGAGACCACTGTGAGATACTGTCACACCCCAACGAAGCGGACGTTAATCCAAAAAACACAAAACAATAAATGTTGGAGAGGTTGGGGAAAGATTGGGACTCTTTTACACTGCCGGTGGGGTAAAATGGTATGACCATGGTGGACCATGGTTTCAGGGAACATTTAGGCTAATTGGCATAATTGAGTTTTTTTTAAAGAGAATGTTCTGCATACCAATCTGGTGAGTGGCATCTGGGGTCTTAAAAGCTAGCAAGTGGGCTTCTAAGTAGCATCAGTTGGTCCCTATTCATCTGGAGCAGAGGAGGACGAAGGACATCCAAGACGTAAGGAAAATATGAGCCCAGGAGATGGAAGGTGCGGTGTGATCCACAGACGACGTCGGCATGAGACCAGGGCTGCATGGTGCCCAGCCACCACTGATGACTGCCGTGGGAGGGACCACAGTGTAAAGTCCCCGATGTAGCATGAGGAAAATGGGTGTGCCAAACTGGAACTCTATTAAGAGACCACACACGATGGTCCATCAAACTGGCAGATCCCCTGAGGACATAGCCCTTGGACCCTTTGTCGGCCCAGGGCTGAAACCAGTAGCGAAGCCCACTCTTCAGACGAAGACTGGACTGGACTCCAAGAGACAGAGGGCTGCTCGCAGGGAACATGGGGACCAACACTGGAGTCCAGGAACTTCACTGTCATGACTGCTTGTCATGGGTTGAATTGTGTCCCCCTCTCCAAAATGTGTGTGTTACTTTGGCTGGGCCAGGAGTCCCCACATGGTGCCCTTTCTCCCGTGTGTTGTGAATTCTGCCTCGGTGATAACTGATGATGCGGTGTGGACGACAGTTGGGTTAGTGAGGCGGGATCCAGCTTCGAGCTTGTGGGATAGCAGGGACACGAGCTGGGGAAGCCGGGAACCTCACACCACCAGGAAAGCCGCCCCGAGAGCAGAGCACGTCCTCTGGACCCGAGGTTCCTGTGCCAAGATGCTCTCCTGGATTTGGACTCAGCCTGCTGGACTGTGATGACTTCTCTTACTGAATGGACTTGCACCTCGTAAGTGGGTTTGTGGCTTACCGGACCGTGACGATGAAATTTCCCTTCCTAAAGCCTTCCACGCGTGGCATCTTCCGTTGGAGCCGTACCAGGTGACTGAGACGGTGCTGCGTGCTTCGCTGCTGAACATCACTGCGATCACCTTTGAAGTCACCCCCTTGGGAAGCTGTGCACCAACAGCAGCACCCAGACCACTCCCCAAAGCCGTTTTGGAGCTCTTTCTGGAATGGCCGTTGTGCCTGCTGGCATGGTGGCGAGTGCGTGAACTTAATTTTCTAGCTGTCTGTGAGGGAATTTTTAGCCAGGAAACAAATCATTGTCTAGGTACACCCCTGCTGCTCACCTGATCTGGCCCTCAATGACTTTTTCTTTACCCAAAGATAAAGGAAATATTGAAAGGAGGACATTTTGATGACCCTCAGGACCTCAAGGGTAACGTGATGACAGCTCTGATGGCCATTCCAGAAAGAGGTCCAAAATGGCTTTGAAGGGTGGACTAGGTGCTGGCGCTGGTGCCTAGCTTTCCCAAGGAGAGTCTTTCAAAGGTGACCACAGTGACATGTGACCGTAGTGATATTCAGCAATGAAGACTGTAGCACTTTTTCTAGGAGGGGTTCGTGGACTTGACTGGCCGTCCTCGTACCCTCCTTGACCGTATACCGAGGTGGCCTGAGCAGGTGCTGCCCAGAGGGGAGGTGGGAGGGCAAGGGGGACAGGGGAAGGCCGCGTGGCTACGGGGAAGGAGGCGTGTGTTGTCACGAGGTGTCGGGGAGAGAGCAGTCAGGACGCTAGTAGCGTGTGTTCAAGATTTCATATGACAAATTGATTTGGATTATAAACTTTTACTTGAAACACAATAAAATATTCCCAAAACAGGAATAAAATGTGACCATATAGTCACTGGGGAAGCCGGGAGGACAACAAAAACTCCGCTGCCACCCCCCAGCAGCCTCTCCTTCCCACAGTTTGCTGGGCCCTGGCCTAGGGCACTGTGGGGACAGGGTTGTTGGCTGTCCCTGGAGGGATCACAGCTCCGAGACACAGAGCACACGGGCAGGAGAAGCTCTGCCCGCCTTGCAGTGAGGGGTGGAGGCAGCCACCGGCACAGGGGCTGGCATCCTGGGTCAGGCCCCTCACAGGCCAGGAGAGCCATGGCCCACCGAAGGTTGGTTGGGAGCAAGACCCCCCAACCGATTTGTCGCATTTTACTCCTGGGGGGGCGGCCACCGACCCCAGGGCTCGACCGCCGTCAGCTGCTGTCCCTGAGCTGTGCCTGCACTGTCTCCTCTCCTTCAGGCCCAGAGCTCTGTGTGTCCCCAGGTGTTCCACGCACCAGTGAGGGGGGTGTGGAATGGGGTCTCAGAGAGGACAAGGTGAAGGCCGTGTGGCTCAGGGGTGGGGACCAGTGCCTGGGTTCACACCGGGATTCCGCTGACCCCGAGCCCGTAGCTCCAGAGAAGGTGCCGGGGGCTGCTGGGTTCAGGGCCAGTTCCGTGGTGGTCTCAGCTGCCCTGGATCCTGGAGGGGTATATGCCCCTGCACCAGTCACACCCGTGGGGGTGTTTGTCAGAGAACTGGCACAAAGTGGAGCCGGGGGACCTTGGCACTGAGCCCCTGCTAGTGCTCCTCGAATCCATTCTGTAAGGTTTGGCAGTCTGGAGGGCGTGTCTGGACTTGGTCCTGTCAGAGTCAGGGGGCACACCAACAGGGCCTGTGCTGTAACCTGGGAAGGGGAGGCTGCTGCCCCTACCCCGGGGCCTAGGAGGGCTCTGGGCAGGGAGCTGGGCCCACAGCTCTTGGTGCTGCTGGCCTGTGGGTGCTGCTGGCCTGTGGGTGCTGCCTCCCTTCCCCTCCCCTGTCCATCTTTGGGGAGCATCCCCAGCCCCCCTTGTTCATGGGCAGGAAAAAGGAGGGACTGAGACAGGACTGGAGATCCAGCACCCTGTATCCCATCACCACACCTGGTCCCTGTTTCTGCCCTGGAGTTTGCATTCATGGTGGCAGAGCCGCTTGCTGGGAAGGCCAGCTAGCCCCCAGTTCATCCGTTGCCATGGCGACGGGGAAGGTAATTTCCTGAGAGGTATCTTCCCATCGCCCCGTCGGGTATGAGCCCAGATGAGCCCAGTGCCGTGGTGACGCTTCCTTCAGCTCCGTTGGGGCAGTGTGGCCTCCACTGTGACCTGGTGAGCAGGTGGCTGTGGGCTGGCCGAGCAGGGAGCAGGGACTGACCTCTGGGCACCCACAGCCTGTGGCTGGAGTCAGCTGGTCAGGACACGGAGTAGCAGTGCGGTGACACTCCCACCGTCACAGTGGTGGCTGTCCCAGTCTGCCGGCCTGTTACTGGGCTTTCTGAAGGAGATCCCTGGAGAAGTCACAGCGCGCACAGCCTGTGGCCGCCCTCAGAGGCTGCCGTCTCCTCACCAGGGGCGAGGCCGGGCCCACCTGGGCCGCACGCTGCGCTGACCCGGGGGGCTCCTAGCTCGGTCGGAGCTGGATTTGCTGCTCTGGGGGAGGCGGTGGGCAGGCAGCTCCGTGGTGGCCGGCTCCAGCGTTGCCCAGAGCCCGCGCTGGCCTCCTCCCGCCCCCCGACAGTGCAGCTGTGCAGAGATGCTGGGGCGTTCCTGAGCCCTGAGCCAGCCCTGCCTGCTGCGCAAACCGGGAGACCCCCAGAGGGAGGCTGAGCTCTCCACAGGGCCCACTGTCCTCCCAGGAACCCACGACTCTGGGACTCGCCAGATTCAGGGCACCTTCCATGGAGAAGGTGGTGGTCTCACAGAGGATTCCCAACGTCTGAGTTCTGGGCCGTAACGCTATGTTTTCCACCACTTTCTGGTGGGTAAACTGAGACTCAAGAGGGAGCCCCAACCTGCCTCCAGGTGGCGCTTGTCACTGGTTGTGTCAGTGTCCTGTTGCTGCTCGAACAAAAGGCTCACCTAACAGACAGACCCCGCACTACACCTTAGTCCCATTTCTGCTGTTTTTAAGTTGCATTTGTAGTAATTCAGACCAGATGGCTACAGTTGGTATCTAGTGTCAGTCAGGCAAATGTTTTTCTTAGTATCTAGTATACAAGGTGCTTTTCTATGCAAAAAATTTAAATAAACACTTCCAGATAAACTGAAACATCTTTAACACAATCGCATAGTAACAACAACAGCTTGATGAGTGTTGCAAAGTGGCACCAGCTGGTTACTGCCAAGCCTCGGAGGTACCTGGAATTCTGAACGTACTCGGCGTTCCCGGGGTTGGTTTAACCACGGGCTGTGTGGGAGTCAGCCTGTGAATCCTGGGGACTGCTGGGGCCACGGACCTTGTGGCTTAGGAAAGTGGAAGCTGATGACCCCGCAGTGAGGGAGCCAGGTTCAGAAATGGGTCTCACGAGACTAGAGCCAAGGTGTCAGCAGAGCGGGGAGAGTTCTCTGCCTCCTCCAGCTTCTGGGGCTTTCCTGCACTCCTTGGCTCACGGCCACGACACTCCAGTTTCTGCTTCCATGGCCACACAGTGTCCAGTTTTCCGTGTGAAGACCACTGGCAGACGGTGGTGCAGACAGGAGGAACCCCAGCACACCAGGGGTCTTGCTGATTCGAGGAGGCAGAGACCAGGGTTTGGGGAGGGGCGGTGTCTAGATTCATGGGGCAGAATCCCACAGAAGAGGAGGTTGCAGAAAATGGGCTCCCAAAGTCCGCACAGGGTCGCCTGGAGTCTATGGCTGAATCTGACTATCCTGCAGAAGGAATAAAGCTCTAGGGGTGACTCTGGAGTGAGGGCAATGATCAGAAAGCTGCAGGACAAGTGATTTTCAGAGCTGAGACCTGGAACCACACAGTCCCCACCACTTGGGGAGCTGAGGACTGGCTGAATGTCATACAGACCCCAGCAGGATGGCATGTCAGCAGCGAGGCTAAACCACCCTGGGATTCACGACACACAGGGAAGTCACATCCGGTGACGAAATGGTGGACAGTCGCACAGTACTGGAAATCATAGCGTGGCCAAGTTGACACATATTCTGGGGGGCACAATGCGGTCCATAACAGGTGTGAACCTGTCTTTGTCATTGACTACTGCCAAGCCTCTACCACGCCGTTGCTGGGCGTTGGGGTTGGCTCTGGTCCCTGAACCTCAGGGACCCCGACTTCGTCTCTAAGTGTCTCTAATCAGGGCCCCTCGGCTGCCACACTGGAGTGTCCCATCTCTTCCTTTGGTCTCTTGGCCCCTGCCACTTTGGAGGCAAATTTCAGGTTGCTAGCCCCTGCCTGGACGTGGATTCCGACTCACAGAGGCCCCCGTGTGCCGAGGGAAGCTGCTGCCGGTCGTCGGCAGGGCTGCGATCTTCGGAACACAGGCGGCCAGGCTTTCCTCCAAACAGCCAGCTGCTCAGTCAGCAGCCCAGCGGGCTCCGTCCTGGGACTCTGAACGGAGAAATGGAAGACACAGAATCTCCAGCGGAATTTCTAGAGATGCAAAGACAAGATTGAGAACGACAATTTTGCTGGATGGAATTAGACACTGCAGAAAAATCAATGGCATTACTTTTGTTGAAAGCAGAAGTTTACCAACTCTGCCCTGCTGGCCTGATCTAGCCTGAGGCTGATTTTTGTAAATAACAGTTTATGGGAAGACAGACACCTCTTTGTCTGTGTGCTGTCTAAGGCAGGAAAGCCTGGGGGCTGAAGCACTATGGCTGCTAACAGAAAGGTCAGCAGCTCAGATCTGCCAGGCAGGGCTCGGAAACTTGGTGGGGCAGTTCTGCTTTGCCCTGGAGCGTTGCTGAGTCAGAATCGACTCCGAGAGCGGTGGGTTTGGTCTTCCCTTAGGTGCTTCTGTGCTCAGCCGCAGAGCTGAGCTGCTGCAACAGAGGCCTTTCGCTGGACTCTGACCCTGCAGGACAGCACAATGGCCCCACAGAGTTTCCAAGGAGCAGCTCGGGGGTTTGAACTGCCCACCTTTGGTTCGCAGCTGTAGCACCTAACCACTGTACCACCAGGGTCTCCCACGCAGACCCCAGGCACACAGACCTAGACCACCTACTCCCTGATCCTCGGTGGGAAGTTTGCCAGCTCCTGGTGCCGACCCGGCTCTCACTGATGCTGCCCGTGGTGAGACAACCCTCTGTTTCCTGAAGATAACGCGTGTGACAGCTTGAAGGCGGTCCGTCAGACTTATTCCAAGTGTGTCAACTGTGCATTCCCAGAGACGGGACCTGCCACCCTGGGCGGGTCTGGGCATGGTGTGGCTGGAAGAGAAAGCCGAAAAAGCAGCCCACGGCTGGTCTGCCCCCAGCACTCTCCTCCGAGCCCTGACCCCCGACCCAGCACTGCCTGGGCACTTGGTGATTGTCCCCCTCGTGTCTAGGGAACCCCCACGAGCGGGGAGGTCCGCCCCACCTCTGCCCCCGGCCAGCACAGGCCCAGCCTGGGCAGGCTCAGCAGATGCGCTGCTGGGATGAGAAGGACGCCGGGCGGTCACCTTGGCTGTGGACCGGATGGGCTGAGGAGGGGACAGGCTGCGTAGGGGACGGGCTGCGGATGGGCAGGGCGGTGAACAGGGTCAGCTGCGGATGACGTGGGCTGCAGGCAGGGTGGGCTGCGGATGGACTGGCTGTGGAAGGGATGGCTTAGCCTTTCTTTTTAACGGTGGTGGATTTCCTCCCCCTCTGCTCTTCCCTCTTTTCTCAGTTTTTAGCTGACATCTGTAATTTGGGAAGCCATAAAAATGAATACAGGATGAAATATTAGAGGGCGGCGGAACGAAGCCAATGAACAAAGAGGTTCTCGTCGCTTTAAATAGGCCTTAAAACTGCTTTCATCTACACACCGGCCTCAGCCCAAGAAATTGATTCATTGACCAAATTGGCATTTACAATTCAAAAGCCCGGGCTCTGGAGAACAGCCCCCCCTCTCCAGACTTACAGGGCCCCAGGGAAGCCCTGGGGTGTCTCTGATTTCTCTTTTAAGGATGATCTACAGTGAGGCAACAGGCCCTCCTTCCCCCTGCTCCCTGGGAGGCGCTGGCCCTGCCCCCGCCCCTCCCATCGCGGGCACCATCCCAGCCTGGGGTGACCCCTCGGAGCTCCAGCCCAGGCTGTGGTCCTGTCCCCTGAGACAGGCAGGTCCGGAGAAGGGGGCTGCAGCCAGTGCGAGCAGCGCTGCTCTGTCTGGTTTTGTCCAGTCGCACCCTATCCTGGCTGGCTGACTCCGGCCCCCTCTCGGAGGCCTCCAGGCCCGTGGCTGTAGGGGCGTCTGTCGGCTGCTTTTGTCTTGTCCCAGAATGCACTACTGTGCCCAGCCTGAGCCCAAGAACCCACCTGATCATTCTGTGGGGCCTGGGTGCAGCCCCTGGGGGCACAGGTGGGTGGTGGTAACCTCAGTCTCAGATGGCTACTCAGCCCTGCCTTCTGCACCCCTGACCTTGGCCTTGTGTTGGTCTGAGTAAAGGGATGACACTTCCCTGGGGAAGCAGGACAAACTGCCGAGGGGGGAGTCGGGGAGGGCGGGACAGGGAAGGCAGCAGACACAACTGCCAGCTTCCCTGCAGGGCGGGGGAGCACCAGCCCCTGGGACCCAGGGAGTCTTAGAGTTGCCGCATGGGTGAGGGGTGGGCGTCTGCATTCAGGGGGGTACCTGGTGAACACAAACTGGGGTGAGGGCTTGAGAGAGCAGTGCCTCCTTCTGCCAGGGTTCCGGAGGGGAAACGTCCTCAGTCAGCTGTCGGCAGGACCACGGCCCCTCCAAGGCTCTGGAGAGGGGTTCATCCTGGTCTCTTGGGGTTCGTAGACTCAGGGCTGCGCCACCCTGTCTCTGCTTCTCTCTGTGCCTGTGTCTAAAGTCCCCTTCTCTCACTGGGCCCCGTGAGACCACCCTGTTCTACCCACTACTGTCTCGTCGAGAGTGCCTCCCGCTTCCAGACAAGGTCACACTCCTGGGTGCCAGGGACTTGAACTTGCCTGGACTGTATCTTTGGATCAAGACTCAGTCCCCAACCTGCCCTGAATCCCTTGGCTGAGGCACCTCCTCTTGGTGCATGCTAATTTCTTGTCACTTCTTCTCCTCCTGGTTGGGGCAGCAGGGGGACCCTGCATGTTTGGCAAGGAAATTCCAGTGCTGACAGCTGGAAGCTGGCCGATACGCATTGAGGGGTACAGGTGGGGCCCCGCAAGCCCCACTCCAGCAGGGCAGGTGTCAGCCAACTCTGGCCAGTCCCCGACCCAGGGCAGCAGCCTCCCCATCCCAGTGGTCAATTCTTCTCCCATCTCCACCTGGGGAGAGCTGGGAACCCCACAGCCCCTGACCCCCCAAGGCCTGATGTGAGAGGCTCTCTATTTTAATTAGTGTGTCTTATTTTTTAATTTTAATTATATAATAAGTGACATACTAAAAAACCATCATTAAATTTTAAGCCTTTGTAATAACATCACTTTATTACATTTTGATGACTTTATAACTATGATACTTTATTATTCGTTCCATGTTATTTTATGATTGCACAGTGAGACTTTTAATATCTAATTATGCTACTGACGATCATTAAATGTGTCTAATGTGGAGGCAGCTTGCAGCCTGGGTCCCCGGCAGCACCCTTGCTGAGACAAACAGGAGCCTTGTGTGGTCTGCAGACTTGGGGTGAGTGTGGTTCTGCGTGAGACCATGAGGGCCCGTTGGAGGGGTGCTGGGTGCAGTGGCAAAGCTGCTTTTGGAAGTCCACACTTGGTGGGCCTTGAGAGCACCCCAGGGTGGCCCAGCCCCTCTGGTCATCCCTTGGCTACTGGCCTCTGCTGTAATGACGTCTCCTCCCATGGGGGCGCTCGCTCTGGGTCTCAGGGCTGTGCGTTGGGACCCACGTGTTCAGGAGGGTCTCGTGGCCTGGAATTGACAACCACGTGTGGGAGCCGGTGGCCTCTCTGCAGACTGATGGTCACAGAGGACCAAGTCTGTGGTGGCCCTGAGGAGGCCCCAGGCTCCCCACGCACGGAGGACCAAGCCTCAGCAGGGCTCGTCTAGAGAGACGGCGGGGTGGGCAGGGGGCTCCAGACAGCAGGTGGTGCTTTGTTCTCTCACCTCAGGAAGCTCCACGTCCCACCTCAGGGTGTCGGAGGGCCGTGTTCTCTCCAGAGCCCTTCCTTGCCTCCAGCTTCTGGTGGTCTCAGGCACCCCTGGGCTTGCAGATGCCCTGCCATGTGGCCACCCTTCCTCGAGCCTCTTCTCCTTGGAGGGACACCTCTTACGTTTGGTTAGCACCTACCTGCCCCAGTGACCTTGTGTCAACTGCTCATCCTGTGGAGACTGGCTTCCCACACAAGACTGTCGCCTCCATGGCTCAGCAGGGCAGTGCGCTGGCCTGGTCTGTTGCGGGGGGACGTGAGGCCCCCTCTATTTACACGCCCTCCTCACCACCGAGTGAAAGAGCGGCTGCGTCCGGGCTGTGGCACAACGGGACCGTCCTGGATACTGCGTTGTGCAGGTGACGCCCGACCCGGAGGCGAGTCGGTGACCTGGAGCCCCAGCCGTGAGCACTTCACCCTGCCGGGACCCCCAGTTCTGGTGAGGGGGTGGAACCGGACTCCCAGGAGCCCCACGGAACATCCCTGACCGGTCACCGAGGACAGACGCTTCCAACTCTTGCCACGCACTGAGGCCTGTAAATGTAAAATTAGAGGAGCCAAACGCCCCTGCAGCAGACGCCCCAGGGTGCTGCCTGCACCCCTGAGGGCTTCCTACTCTGGAGCACTCCTGGGGGGATGTGACTGGTGGAACTCGATCAGCTGCTAACCACGGTTTGGAGGCTCCAGTCCCTTGGGGGCCCCCTGGCAGACAGAGCCAGCTGAAAAGTCAGCCTCCGCAGACCTGGGCACAGGCAGCTCCCCTTGGACACTCATGGGGCAGCTGGGAGCCAGCGCTGACCTGATGACCTCCAGTTGGTTTCATCTCTGTGGTGGTGGGCGGCGGGGGGTCCTCAGTGCCTGAAAGAGCTGCTGCCTCCGTGACACTTCACCCAAAAGCTTCCTGGGCCCCCAGTGAACAGACCCCAGGCAGGCAGGCAGGGCAGCCTGGACCCTGGCATCCCTGAGCCCAGACACTGGGTGCGGGCTTAGCCCCTCGCGTGAGCTCGGGTCCAAGAGACCCTTGCTGGTGACCGCCACCTGCGTCTCTCCAGACAGGTGCACACGGCCGCGGGTGTACGACTCAGCACCCCCACCTCCCACAGAGGTGGCCGTCTCCCCTGCTCCTGAGCCTGTCCCCCAGCCCCCACCCCTCCTCTTCCTGAGGAAGGCACAAATGGGGTCCCAGCTGTCAGATCTGTGCTGATTTGCGTCTCCCCAGTGATTAATGGAAACGCTGGTGGTGCAGGGGTTAAGTGTCAATGGCTAAGTGTCAAATCCCCCAGGTGTTCCTTGGATACTCCGTGGGGCAGTTCCGCTCTAATCTACAGGGTTGCTATGAGTCGGACTGGATGGGCTTCAGTGGGTTTTCTTGGTGATGACTGATGGCGCCCTACTGAGTGGACCACGGCCTGTGGAGAGAGCCAGCAGAGCTGTTCTGGAGGGCGTGGAGTCAGAGCGCTCCTCGGAAGCCGGGGTGGCGAGACCACATCTCACATACTTGGACATGTTGTCCGGAGGGATCGGTCCCTGGACAGGGGCATCATGCATGGTAGACGGGACGGTCAGTGAAAAAGAGGAAGACCGTCAACAAGCTGGGTGGTACAGTGGCCTCAACAATGGGCCTAAGCATAAAAACGGTGGTGGACACGGCGCAGGACCGGGCAGGACCAGGCGGTGTTCCGTTCCGTCGCGCACAGGGCTGCTGTGAGCCAGAACCGACTTGTGCGCACCTCACAACAACAGCAGTGGCTGACAGGGCCTGGTGGCACAGTGGTTGGGGGTTCCACTGCTCACCGGAAGGTGGGCATCCCAAGTTCGCCGGCTGCTCCAGCCGGGCAGCACTGCCATCCCTTGCCCTGAGAGTCAGAGCTGACCCACGCGCTGGAGGGGCCCCTCGAGTCAGAGCCGACCCGCCCGCCGTGGGGTCCCTCAGAGTTCGCTGCCTTGGTTCTCCTCACGGGCTCGCCGGCCGTTTGCAGATCTTCTCTGGAGAAGTGTCCCTCCGGTTTTCAGTTGGGTCGCCTGTCTCTGCACTGCCTCACTGCTGCTCCCTGGGGTGCTGGAGTCTGGATGGAAACTGCGGGGCTCCTCTGTTGCAGCAGATGGGCGACATCAGGCGGATTCTGACACATGGCCACCCCGCGTGACAGAGCCGGACAGCCGCGTAGGGTTTTCTGGGCTACAGTCTGCCCAGGAGCAGGCGGCCAGCTCTTTCCCCTCACAGCAGCTGAGCGCTTAACTGATGCACCACAAGGGCTCCATCTCTGTTGCAGTATGGGGTGAACATATGCTGGGGGGACCTCCCCACCCCTGATCCTGCCCCGCCTGCCCTGGGCCCCTGCTGTTTGAGCACAGGGGGCCGCTCCTGCCCCGCTTCCCCTCTGGCCCTGTCTGCCAGCCACCTCCAGCCCAGCCCTCTGCAGAGGTGGGCGATACCAGCGGCCTGAGACGGCCGCGGGGCGGCGAGCCCCCAGAGGGAAACGGACCCACCAGTGAAGCTGCGATTCCGTCCAGATGCCCCTGAGAATCCATCCCGACATACCTGCAATTCCATCCAGACGTCCCTGTGAATCCATCCAGATGTCCCCACGATTCTGTCCAGATGTCCCTGCTAATCCTTACAGATCCCTGCAGTTCCGTCCAGATGTCCCGGGCTGCTCCTGGCTGGGTCCTCCCTGCAAGGTGGCCCTGGGAGGGGTGGGGGCCCTTGGTGTCCTGCTCACAGCAGTTGACTTGACTAACCAGGGAGCCCCCCAGCAGCTCCTGTTGGTGGCCCTCCTGTGAGGGTTGTGCCATAGCAGCCCCTTCTGATGCCTGGGGAGGAGGACAAGGGCCCCAGCTTGTCCCCAGCCCTTTGGGCTGCCCCAGGGCTGGGGCCTGGTCCAGCAGACAGTCTTTCTATCTGGAAGTTCTGGAGGGGTGGCTGGGAACAGCCAGAATCAGGATCCAGGAAGGAGGGGGCCTGACTAGGAGAAGCAAGGAGTTAGGGGACAGAACTGGGTCCCCTGAATAGCTCCAGTCCAAGCCTGTGTCTGTCAAGCAGCAGTAGGCGACTGAGACTGTGACCTTGCCTGCAGAAAAGGCTTCAACTGTTGTCAGAGGGTGAAACGAGGTCACCCAGAGCAATGTGGGTGCTGTCTGGCCCCCCTGGAGCAGTGCTGCTCAGGACGGGGACACAGTTGGGGACAGGTGGCCTAGAGCGGCAGCAGTCATCGGACACCAGCAGAAAGCCTTTCTCTCTCGTCTCCTCCCTCAGAGGCCTCAGCCCACAGACACAGCTGGCTGCATCCTCCGGCATCTTTCCTGACCAGTCAGCTGCGCAGCTGTACACACAGTCACACACAGACAGAAACACAGACACACAGTCACACACCAATGCACGTGATCACACACAGTCGCACACAGACACAAACACAGACACACAGTCACACACCAATGCATGTGATCACACACAGACACACACAGTCACACACAGACACAAACACAGACACACAGTCACACACCAATGCACGCGATCACACACAGACACACACAGCTCACACACATGCATTCATAATTCTCACCTCACACACGCTCACGCCCCACACTCTGTGTTCACATATGTGTAAGCACAAACGTTCACACACATACATAGGCACGGGCACACGCACACTCACGTGGTCACAGGAACGAGAATTGTCCCCTTCTCTCCTGGCCGGCCTCTGTCACACAGGCTCCCTGGGTGCCCGCCGGCCTCTCGCCCCCCTTCTTGGAGGCTCCTTGTACTCCCGGGCAGGGGTAGACGTGCATCCTTGTCTAAGTAACCCCTTCTCTGCAGGCTGCTGTGTGCTGGCCTCGGGGTCAGCTTTCTGCCTTGGTCTTAACGCACGGCAGGTGGCTTTGTCCCTGCAGCGGCATCCCAAGCAGCAGGATTTCGGGCAGGGGTGTACGACTCTCTCAGCTCTGGCCACGGCAGAAGGGCCACAGATGGGGAGGCTAGTGAGAACACAAGTCCCTCCCGTCTTGGTTTGGAGGCTACCCGTCCAACCCACGGGACTAGCCCACGCTTCCCGGAAGGCTCGGGAGAAGGCCTTTCCTGGCCACCCTTGTGCTCTGGTGGCCCCTGGTGTCTCCCACTCGTAGCTGCACCCTCACCTGGGGTCCTTCCTCTGTGTCCCTGTCTCTGTGTCTTCAGAATCCCACTCTGGTTGGGGTGGTGTCGTAGGCGGCTCCCGTCTGGCCACCCTGTGCTGAGAGGCACAGAATGCCACCTGGCCCCGCACCACCCGCTGATGGGTTTCTGACCGGGCTGCTGTGCCCCCAGGGTTTCTGCGGGTTCTGTCTCAGAGCAGAGCCCAGGGCTATCTTCCTCACCTGTCAGAGTCTGAAGCCCTGCTGACACCTTTCAGCGTCACAGCGTCACCCAGGCCTCTGCTGACCCGGAAGTGGCCGGGGACCGAACCCCCGTCTCCCTTACGGAGGGCAGGAATTCCACCCCCGAGCCTACTCTAGTCTGACCTCATGTTCACCGAACTGACAAATTTTCAGACTCTGTGCCAGACGAGTTCACTGTCACTGGCACAGGAGGTAGGACTTGAGACAACTGAGTCATGACAAAGGGCAGAGACGGTTTTTCTTTGACGTGCTGTTAGTAGAGTGCTGTCCCAAAACGCTGTGGAATTTCTGTCTGCTCCCCGGTGGTGGGTGGGGACGCCCCTCTGTCTGCACGAGGGCGTGCCGCAGGTGGTCTTGCCTCGGTTCTAACTTGCTGCTCTGATGGGTTCTCAGCGCTGGCTCGCTGTCACTTTAATCTGTACTTGCCCAACAATTAGTGATTTTGAGCATTTTTTGTTATGTCGTAAGCCACTTAGATTTAGTCTTTTACAAATTCATGTATTTGGCCATTTTTCTGTTAGACTGTTTTTTTTCTGATCAGTTTGTAAGCCCTCTTTGCAGATTACAGACAACAGCTTTTTCACTGTTATTTTCATGATGAATAGCTTTCTGTTTCTCCAACAGTATCTTTTGTCTAATGACTTCGTTTAGCTATCTTTCCACAGATGAATTTTAAATTGTTAGTCAAGGATGTTTACAATTTACTTAAAATAATTCTGAGTTCCCAGTCTGGCTTAATAAGGAATCCTTGCCCCTAGACAGTCTCCTGAGTTTCCTTGCAGTATTTTTATTTTATTTTATGTCTGCATGTTTTTATCAGCTCAGATTTTATTTCCTGAGTGAATTCTCCTTCTTCCAGGTGGAGGAGAGCTGGTGCTCTTCACTGAGTGGTCCTTCCTTTGCCCTGAAATGATCACGCCCTTTGTTCCTTGTCTTAGTCACCCAGTGCTGCTGTAACAGAAACACCACGAGTGGGTGCCCTTAAGAGAGAAGCTTGTTGTCTCACGAGTTAGGAGGCTGGAAGTCTGAATCCAGGGTGCCAGCTCCAGAGGAAGCCCTTGTCATCTCTGGGGAAGGTCCTTGTCATCAGTCTTCTCTCGGGTCTACGAGTGTCTCAGCACAGGGACCCCGGGTCTGAGGGATGTGCTTTGCTCCTGGCTGCTCTTCTTTGGCAGCAGAAAGTCCTTCTCTCTGCTCAGATCCCTTTTGCATCTTAAGAGATCTGATGAAGATGCAGCCTAATCTAGCAGATGGAGCCCCACATCGTTCACGGGCTGTCACTGGGGACCTTTGTGTCCGCTCTGACTCAAGGTGACCTCGCGCGCACCAGAACGGAACACCACCACTTCCTGCACCGTCCCCACGGTTCTTGCTGTGCTCGAGTCTGCTGCTGCAGCCGTTGTGTCAGCCCGTGTTATTGGGATCTTTCTCTTTTTCGTTGACCCTCTCCCAAGCGTAGGAAACCCTGGTGGTGTAGTGGTGACGTGCTACCACTGGAAAGGTCAGCAGTTCAAACCTGCCAGGCCCTTCTTAGAAACTCTGTGGAGCAGCTCTGCTCTGTCCTGTAGGGTTGCTATGAGTTGGCATCGACTCAAAGGCCGTGGGTTTGGTTTTTGTCTGTTTTCCTACCAAGCATGAGTTGGAACAGACTGGACAGCCTCGGGCTTGGGTCCCGTCTGTCATCGGCGTGACTCTCTCTCATCTCACCTCGTTAACGTTACAGAGGTGGGATTTAGAACCCAGAGGAGAGTCACATCAGGTGACGACAGGTGGACCACCAACACCCTGGGCCTCGGGGACCAGCCAAGTCGACACGTAATTTGAGGGGGGACACAATTTAATCCCTGACAGTCCTATATTAACCTCTGACCTGTCCTTAGGTGATTTCCAGATTTTCCAGTCCATCCCACAGCGCACGCTTCTGTCCCTACGTGGGGCCCTTGGGGACTTGTGCGTGGCAGCAGGGCTGTCCCCTTCCCTGTTCACACCCTTGCTGTCTACTGGTGAACATTTATTCTCCCGTGTCAACCTGATCACAGGTCTAAGTAACTCGGAGACCCTGTTAGCGTGCTCAACTGCTCGTCAAAGGGGCTGAGGTTCAAATAGCCAGAAGTACCTCAGAGGAAAGGTCTGGCCATCTAATTCCAAACTATCAGCCCCTGAAGAGCCCGGCACATGTGGGGGCGTGGCGAGCAGGAGGTGACTCCGTGGCACCTGTCTTCTTTTTTTAGGAAGATAAGAACCCTAAAATCATGTTGGGAGTATAAATGAAATTGCATTAGATTTAAACATAAAGCTTAAGTGCAGTGCCACAGGACAGAGTAGACCTGTCCCATGGAGAGTCCAGGGGGTGCCCGGTGGGTTTTCTGCTGGGAGCTGGTGCCCTGAAGCACTGTGTCGCCAGGGTTTCCGCTTCTATGCCGTTAAAAAGCCGCTGCCGCTGAGTCGATTCTGGCTCACCGTGACCCACGGGGTTTCCAAGGCTGTGACTCCCACAGGGCAGACCCCACAGCTTCCTTCGTCAGAGTCCCCAGGAGTTTCCAGCTGTCAACCTTCCCGTGAGGAGAGATCACTTGCACCAGCGCGCCGCGGGGCTCCCTTTTGATATTTAGAGCTTGGCTTGGCGTTCAGGAAAGTGGTGTGTTCCTGCTGTGTGAGACAGTGCAGCTCCCTTCACGTGGGTCCCATCAGTGACTGTCCTCCACACGGAACATTCCTGCAGGCAGCTGGCTCTAGGGCTGGAAGAGGAAAGATGCTACCCAGGGGAGGCTGAGGCACAAAGGCAGGACATCACTATGATCCCCAGACTGGGGCTGCAGGGACACTGAGATGGGCGCTGCCACCAGAGCCAAAAGGCGAGACAGACCTGTAACCTTGGCGGGGTCCTGTGTTACCATGTCACAGTGACGGAAGGGGCTTTCAGGTTCGAGCTCTAGCTGCAGAGAAGATGCAAGTGCTGCGAGAGATGCCGCCGAAACCTGGAGGCATTCTCCTTCCTCCAGTCCTTCGTCCTGGGTGAGCACCTCCTATCGGGCAAGCCTGCCAGGGGCCAGACCCAAGAGAGATGCCCACAGAGCAGGGCAGAAGTGGCCCAGGTCCACCTCTTCCCTGCCTGTGTCCTCCTGCCGCTTCACGGTTAGTCACCGCTCCAGATGGACTCTTTTTCCTCCTTTCCACTCTTCCGGTTGTTCTCAGGTGTCACCCAGTGGACTCATGCACAACAGGGAGGAGACGCTGCCTGCTCGTGTGCTGTCTCCACGACCGTCGGTGTGTCTGAGCTCGTTGTTGGGGCTCTTGTGTCACCCCGTTTCACGGAAGGGTTCCTGCAATTGCGCTGATCCTTGGCTTTAACGGACGTGGTGGTCTTTGCTAGCAGCTGGTCGTTCACGACCGTGAGTCCGAGTTTGCTTTGTCAGGGGTTGTCGGGTCGGCTCTGGCTCCCAGTGGCCCTGTGTACAGCAGGAGGGAACGCTGCCCAGTCCCGCTTCACCCTCCAGTCGCCGCGTTTTTGCATCCACTCTGCCAGTCCATCGTGTTGAGAGTCTTCCTCGTTCTCCTGACCCTCTCTCAAGCAGAATTTCTTTCTCTGGGGACTGCTCCCTCCTGATAACATCCCTGAAATGTGTGAGGTGAAGACTCACCATCTGCACTTCCCAGAAGAGCTTGGGTCGCACTTCCTCCAGGACAGACCTGCTCCTTCCTCAGGTGGGCACGGTGTGTTCAAGGATCCTCACCAGCACCAGAATTCAAAGGCATCGTTTCTTTTTCTTCCTTTATTCACTCTTCAGCGTTTGCATGTATGTGAGGCAAGTTAAAATACCATGGCTTGGGTCAGGTACACCTTAGTCCTCAAAGTGACAGCTTTGCTTTTTAATACTCTAAAGAGACCCTTTGCAGCAGGTTTACCCTACACAGCGCCCCTTTTGATGTCTCGGCTGCTGCTTCCATAGGTGTGGGCTGTGGACTTAAGCAAAACCCTGGGTGACTTCAGTCTTTTCTTTTTTCATGACCTTGTTTATGAGTCCAGTTGTGAGGATTTCTGTTTTGTTGATGTTGAGGTGTAGCCCGTACTGAAGGCTGTGGTTTCATCTTCAGGGGTAAGCGTTTCAAGTCCTCTTCATTTCCAGCAAGTAAGATTGTGTCGCCTCCGTGGTGCAAGTTGTTAATGAGTCTTCCTCAGTCCTGATGCCACGTTCTTCTTCATACAGCCCAGCATCTCAGATCATTTGCTTGGAACATGGACTGAGTAAGTGTGGTGCAGGATACCCCTGACGCACATCTGTCCTGACTTCAGACCTTGCAGCATCCCCAAAGGAAGTGAGCCACCGGCTTGCCATGTGTGCTTTTAAGTAGCATTCTGGCTGTGTTTCTTCTAAGACCTTTTTTCTGCTTTCCTAGATCCTATTGTCTGAACAGAGACAATGTGTTGATTTCTGCAGTTATATCGTATCCATTCACCATGCCATATTTTTCCTATTAAAGCTAATTTTTAAATATAGCATCTGGACTTGTGAAGATCAATAGCTTTCCCTCTCCTGGTATTTATACTATGCATTTCATTTACTTGTCCATTGGCATCTGCCAGACCTCCAGATCAATACTAAACAATGGCACAGACATCCATGGGTCATTACTGGTCTAAGGTGAGGTAGTTTTATGAGTCACTCTTTGGGTGCCATTTGTGTCATGGCCCCCCCCAAACTACAACCAAGCATCCTAATTGATTTCCGTAGAAGCCTGAAGCTGTCCCCTACCAGGGGTAAAGGATAAGTCATGCTCGCTTTTAAGTAGCATTGAGCCAAAGTTAGGGAGATGGGTGACAGATGGCTTTGAGGCAGTCTTACACAAGGCAGGCAGGAGGAGCTGCCTCTTGGTTACTCTGTGCTGGGTCACTTTATCCTGTTCCAGGGGTATCACAGGGCAAGGTGGGTCAAATGGGGTCATGCTGTGCCCACGTGGCCTGTGTAAAACTGTGCAAACTTACCAGAGAGCTGTGGCTGAGCTGTCCCTGACCTGTAGTTGGCTTTTGAGAGTTCTTTAACTGTTTCCTTTCAGTATTATTTTACTCAGGATGTTTTGCTGAATGGTTGATAAATTCAACAAACACTTATTTTCCATCTGTTAACATGGTTGATTGGTCTATCTCATTTTATAGCTCAATTTCCTAGTATTGAACCATCCTTACCTTCCTGGAATAAAATATAATCAGTTACAGCATATTTTTAGAAAGATATTTCTGGGTTTGGTTTTCTGAAATTTTATGTAGAATTTATTACTATTTTTTGCATTGACATTCCTAAGTGACTCAGTTTCTAGTTATCTCTTTTCTGCTCTCTTTTAATTAGGTAAAGGTTCAGTCACTTCATAAGTTGGACTAAGAGATTTTCCATGCCCTAAAAAATTCAAAATAGAATTGGAATTACCTGTTCTAAGATGATTGATGTAGCCGTCTTTGATGCTTTCTGGCTATGACACTTTTCTTTTTTGAAAACACAGTTTGATTGAAATATAACTGACACATCACACAATCACTCATTTAAAGGTGAGCCTTCAGTGTGGATTACATCTCAGCATCAAGAAAACAAAAATTCTCACAGTGGACCGATAAACCACATCATGATACACAGAGAAAAGATGGAAATCATCAAGGTTTTTGTTTTTTCTTAAACCCACAGTCAGCATCCATGTAAACAGAAGTCGAGAAACCAAAAACCATGTTTCATTTGGAAAAATCTGCTGCAAAAGACCTCTTTAAAGTGCTAAAAAGCAAACATGTCACCTTGAAGACTGTGGTGCACCCGACCCAAGCCATGGTGTTCTCAGTTGTCTCATAAGCATGTAAAAGCTGGTGACAAATAAGGACGGCTGAAAAACAGTTGAAGATTTTGAGCGGTGATGTCAGCCAAGAGTACTGAACGTACTGTGGACTGCCAGAAGAATGAACAAGCATGTCCTGGAGGAAGTGCAGCCAGGTGTTCCTTATAAGCAAGGACGGCGAGACTGTGTTTTCCATGCTTTGGACATGTTATCAGGAGGGACCAGTCTCGGCAGAAGGACATCATACTTGGTAAAGGAGAGGGTCAGTGACAAAGAGGGACACCCTCAAAGAGATAGATGGACACAGTGGCTGCAGCGATGGGCTCAGGCACCACAGTGAGGGTGAGGATGTCACAGGACTGAGCAGTGCTTTGTTCTCTTGTTCACGAGGTCACGGGGAGCTGACATGGACTCAAAGGCACCTAATGACACCAGGGTAAATCTGTTGTAATATTTTAAGAAACCGTTCAACTGTTTTCCATGACAGCTGTACCATTTTATATCCCACAAGCCAAGCCAGAGGGTTCCAGTTTCTCCACATCCTCACCAACATTTTTTATTATCTATCTCTTTAATAATAATAGTTATTATACTTTCTGTTACTGAGTTGTAAGAGTTCTTCACATATTCCAGGTGCAAGTCCCACACATGACTTACAGATATTCTTCCATGTGGAGGGCTGTTATCGTTATATCCTTGATGGCATCGTTCGCAGCAGAGAAGTTTTAAATTGGGATGATGTCCTGCTCACCTGTTCCTATTTTGTTGCTTGTGCTTTTGCTGTTGTGTCTAAGACTCCATTGCCTGACCCAAGGTGACACAGATTTCCTCCTGTGTTTTATCCTAGGAGTTTTACAGCTTTTGTTCTTACATTTAGGTCTTTGACTCACTCTACCTTTGAGGCCTTCCTCCCTAAAGCCCATAACCCTAGTCTGGTCAAGAGGAAACCATCAGGCAGATCCCAGTTAAAGGACATGGTGCAAACTACCTCTTTCTCTTCTATTGGCTCCAAAATCTATCTTTACATATGCTATCTCTCGTCTCACAATTTCTCTCTTTATGTCTTTTTCTGTTTGCTTCTATTTTGTATACTTTATCTTCCAGGCACTAGTTTAGGTCTGAATAGTGCCAATATCACCCTGCTCTTCCATTTACCTGCTGAAATGAGATTTTTCTAACTCCAGAAACAAGCCGTGTGCACAGTCCAGGCTCCTGGTTGTCAGTTCTCCTTGGGTTGTTCCCAGCCTCCCAACCCCATGCACAACTGAGGGAGACGCTGCCTGGTCCTGCGTGACCCAGGCCTGCTTCGGGTAGACAGTGCCCTGCTGGGACGCACAGGGCTTTTGCTGCCTGGTCTCTCCAGGCCTTTCTTCGTAGTCCTTCTGAGTCTAGAGGCTTCACCGAAACCTGTTCACCATCCTAGCAACACGCAAGCCTCTGCTGACAGTCGGGTGGTGGCTGTGTGTGGGGCACCTTGGCTGCGATTTGAACCCAGATCTCCCACATGAAAAGTGAGAGTTCTACCACTGAGCCACCCCTGCCCCAAGTGTTCCCTGCAGCTTCTGGGCTCTGTCTTAGTCCTGACACCTCTTTTCTTTCTTGCCGCTGGCACCCTTGCTTGGGCTCCTTCCGCGCTTGGCTCCTGGGGCTCGCTGTGACCCTCGTATCACCTGCAGGCAGCCCTTCAGCAGGTGGCAGAAGGTGGAGTGGGCTGCGGCGCTGGGCTAGTCAGTCCCAGGCACGCCGCAGCTCCGGATCTCCTGCCCCACCCCGCCTTCTGCCCCTATCCCCTGAAGCCCCGGTGGTGGGGGCCCAGTGCCATTTCAAGGGGGGGCCAGACTAGAGAGGACAAAGCCATGCTTCCAGAATCCTGCTCCCTCGTTATTTACTCTGGACGGTGACACCAGGCCTCTCTCCTGGCAGCTGAGTCTATGACCTCAGCTGGAAACAAGCTGACAGGTTGTCGCTGTGAGAATCTAAGGCAAAGCCACCACTGCTGGAGATTCCCATGGAGGAGGGTGCGCCCTCTGGTGCGCCGAGGATGGCGTGGTTCTGTACTGTGGTTGGCCACTGCAGTGTGAGCCACAAATTCCACTGCGTGTTGACAGGAAGGGACGACTTGCTCCCACAGCCCGTCAGGGACCTTTGGCGCTGTGTGAGGAGGGTGCTGAAGGAGAGATCGACTCTGTAGCGCCCTGCCCGGACACCAGAGCAGGGACAGAGTGGCGGGCTGGGAGGCCGTGTTCAAAAGCAGGGGACCACTTTCAGGGCGTTTTCCACTCACGATGCATGGCATGGTGGCCTGTCCACGTCTGGGGGCGTCACACTGTCCTGGGGAAGGAGCAGCAAGTCACACTGTGTGAGTTTTGTGTTGTTTGATTTAGTCCCTGGCCCGTCTCTCCCGTTGCCCAACCCCCTTGGCCTGGGGGCAGGTCGTGAGGCTTCAGACACCTCTTTGTGTCGCCCTCACTCTCACAGCCCTGTGGCTTTTGAGGAGCTGTAATCCCAAGGCCGCCCCACCAGGTGACCAGCATCCCAGACATGAGTGCGTGCCCGAAACTCACAGCCTTCTCTGACCCTCTCCTTCTGAGGGGAGGAGTGAGCTAGGGAGAGAAGAGGAAGAAGCAGGTTTATACACGGGCTGGTTTTTCTTGACCTTGGTGCAAGAGGCGTCAGCAGGCAGCTGCTCCACGGATCTGGTGACTCAGTCTAGTCTTGATGTCACACGCCGGCTCTCGGTTCCACCTGTGTGTGCTGCTTGTCACGGACTACTGTCTTCATTTTCTCTCACAGGAGGGGCGTGAAGACTATGTGGGCAGATGTGTCTCAAGGACTTGCCCATGGCATGTGCTCAGAGCATGGTGCCCTCCTCACCGCTGGGTTTGGGAGCGGCACTGCCACCCCCAAAGTGAAGAAGCTTGAAACCGTTAAGGAAACAGGATGCAACCTTGTTCTCCATTTAGTACCACACCAAGATGCTCAGCTTTTCCCCTTCAATTCCTTTGAAGTCGGTATCTTTCTCTTCCAGCCTTTTCAAGCTCAGCCTTCCCATGGGTCCCTCGAGGTGGGTAAATGTCCCGGGCTGCCCTATGCCCTCCTGCTCATCCCCCGGTGTCTCACGGGGCTCAGCGGGGTGTGCCCAGTGACGACAAAGACGGCAGCGGGAGAAGGCGGTGAAGGCGCTGCCCTTGGCTTCTGTCCTCGAAGCTGACCTGAGCGTGGGGCAGCTCCACCTCACGGAAGGGATAGCACAGGCATGTTCACAGTGGTGCACTCTGACGGCAAGCACCTGGGAACAATCCAAGTGTTCATCAAGTGACGAATGGACAGAAATGTGACGGTCCAGGCAGTGGAATCTTAGAGCGGAACCAGCTGCCACTGCGTCCACTCCGTGTCCTGGACTCCATGCGTGTCAGAGTGGAGCGGGTCTCCACAGGGCTCTCAGTGGCTGGTTTTCCAGAAGCAGATCACCAGAGCTTTTCTTTCCTTTCTTTACTTATGTGCTTTAAGGGACAGTTTACAGTTCAAGTTAGTGTCTCACAACAAACATTACACCTACTTGGTGATGTGACCCTAGTTGCCCTACCTGTAAGGTGACAGCACACTCATCCTTTTCGCCCCTGGTTTCCTGGGCCCTTTCAGCCAGCTCCTGTCCCCCTCTGCCCCCATCTGACCTCTGGACAGGTGCTGTCTGTTTAGTACCTACTTTGTACCTACCCGAGCCAAGAGGCACACTTTCACCAGTATCCCTTGCCTTACAGTCCAGTCTAATCTTTGTCTGAAGAACCGACTTCAGGAATGGTCTTAGTTTGGGGCCAACAGAGAGTCTGGGGGCATGTCTTCTGCGGTCCCTCTAGTCTTAGGCCGTTAAGTCAGGTGTTTTTACCAGAACTTGAGTTCTGTGTCCCAGTTTTCATCTACTCCGTCAGGGACTCTCTGCTGCATTTCCTGTCAGGGTGGTCATTGGTGGTAGCTGGTCACCATCTAGTTTTTCTCGTCCCAGGCTGATGGTGTCTCTGGATCACGTGGCCCTTTCTGTCTCTTGGCCTCGTATTTTCCTTAGGGCTTTGGTGTTCTTCATTCTTCTTTCCTCCAGGTGGGTTGGCATCCATTGATGCATCTTAGATGGTTGCTAATGAGCTTTTAAGACTGCAGGCACCACTCACCAAAGTGGGGTACAGAACACTGTCTTAGCAAACTTTGTTACATCGATTCACCTAGATGTCCGCTGAAATCATGATCCCCAGAACCACCTCCCTACAACTCTGTTCCTCCAAGTTTTTGGTTGTATCCAGGAAACTGTTTAGCTTGTGGTTTAGTCAAATTGTGGTGACCCCTTCTGTGCTGTCTGTCGCCCGTCTCATCACCTAAGATAATTCTTGTCTGTTCTCCAGTCAGTGAGAACCCCTCGGCCCACATGCCCACCCTCATAACCATCAAAAAATGTTTTCTTCTGTGTTTAAACCTTTGCGTGAGTTCTTAAAATAGTGGTCTTGCATATTATCTGTGCTTTGGTGACTGACTGATTTCACTTGGCATAACAGCTCCCTGAGTCAGGTTCATTGTTGTTTTTTGTTGCTGTGTCGTACTCCACTGTGTGCATGTAACATACTTTGTTCATCCCTTTGTCTGCTGATGGGCACCTGGGTCACTTCCGTCTTTCTGCTGTTGTGAAGAGTGCTGAAATGAACACAGGTGTGTGTAATATCTGTCAACATGATGACTCGTATTTCTCTAGGATACGCGAGGACTGATGATGAGGTTTGCAGACTCCTCCTGAGAAACTGCTACAGACCTCACTGCTGAACGTTACTGCTGTCATCCTCAAAGCCCTTCCCTGAGGAAGCCGTGCACCGAGGCCAGCGCCCAGTCCACCCTTCAAAGCAGTTCTGGAACTCTTTCTCTGGAATGGCCATCAGAGCTGTTGTCGTATTACCCTTGAGGTCCTGAATATCATCCAAATGCCTTCCTTTCAATATTTCCTTTATCTTTGGGTAAAGAAAAAAGTCACTGGGGGCCAGATCAGGTGAGTAGGGGAGGTGTTCCAATACAGTGATTTGTTTACTGGCTAAAAACACCTTCACAGACAGCTTTATACAATTAAGTTTGTGAACTTGCCACCATGCCACTGTGCACACTGGCTGTTCCAGAAAGAGTTCCAAAATTGCCTTGAGAGGTGGACTAGGCACTGGCGTCAGCACATAACTTCCCAAGGGGAATGCTTCAGAGGTGACTGTAGTGATATTCAGCATGAGGTATGTAGCGCTCAGAATCATCAAGTTTGTTGACTTCACTGTCAGATTGCATATTCCAGGGAGTGGGGTTCCTAGATGGTGTGGAACTTCTATTGCTCGCTCTGTAAGAAAGCACCAAATCAATTTCCAGCGTGTCTGGACCATTTTATACTCCTACCAGAAGCATGTAACTGCTCTGGTCTCTCTACAACCTCTTCAAAATTTATTATCTTATGTGTTTGGGATTAATGCCAGCCATGCCAGAGTGACATGGTGTCTCACCGTAATTCTACTTCGCACTTCTCTGGTGGCTGATGATTGTGGACACTCCCTCTGGTATCTGTCAGCCAGTGAATGTCTTCGTTGATAAAGTGTCTGTTCCTACCTTTTGCCCATTTTTTGATAGGGTTACTTGTCCTTTTGTTATTGGGGTTTTACAGTATCTAGTAGACTTTAGAGGTCAGACCTGATCATATTTGTTGCAGCCAAAATGTTTTCCCAGTCTGTATAGTTTGTCCTTTTTTAAAAAACTTATCTTTTATTTTTTAATATTTTATTGTGCTTTAAGTGAAAATTTACAGGCATTTTGTCATAGAAACACACACACACTGCCATGTGACTCTAGCTGCTCTCCCTGCATTGTGACAGCACACTCCTCCTTTCTGCCCCTTGTCCCCTGTGTCCCTGCATCCAGCCCCTGTCCCCTCTGCCCTCTCATCTCACCTCTGGGCAGGAGCTGCCCTGTCAGTGTTGTGTGTCCACTTAAACCAGGTACACATTCCTCGCCGGGATCATTTCACGTCTTATGTTGCTGTCAGGTGCGTCAGGTGAGTCTCGACTCCCAGTGACCCCTGGGCACAAGAGAAAGACACTCTGCCCGGTCCCGTGCCATGCCCAGTTGCAGCCACTGTGTCTGTCTGTCTTGCTGAGGGTCTCTCTGTTTCTCACCGACTCTCTGCTCTGCTGGTCTAGTTCAGTGTTTGTCTGAAGAGACGACTTTGGGAAGGATTTCAGCTCTGGGCTCACAGACAGTCTGGGGCTGTGCCTTCCATGGACCCCCCAGTTCTCAGCTGGACCATTAGGTCTTTTTAATGGGGTTTGAGTTCTGTACCCCATTTTTCTCCTGCCTCATCAGGGACTCTTTGTTGTGTCCCCTGTCACGGCAGTCACTGGTGAGGCTGCGTGGGGGTTGTCTGTTTACTCTTTGGGTGAAGTCTCTGAATGAGCCTGAGTGTTTGGTTTTAGGGATCCCTCGTCACCTACTTTCCCTTTTGGGGTTTGTGCAGTCTGTCACATTCTGAGTTCTGTTTATGCCAAGTATTAAGTCTTCCAGCATGGTCCCTCCTTTTTTCCCAAGGTCGTTATCATTTTAGAATTTTGTCCAGTTCTTTGATCCATTTTGAGTTAGTTTTTGTGCGTGGTGTGAGGTATGAGTCTTGTTTTGTTGGTAGGAAGATGGATATTCAGTTACGCCAGGCCCATTTATTGAAGAGATTGGATTTTTTTTCCCCTCCAATTAACAGACTTTGGGGCGTTGTCAGATTTCAGCTGCTCGTACTGTGTGGTTGTGTCTGGATTCTCAGTTCTGTCCCTCTAGTCCATGCATCTGCTGTTGTACCTGTCAGCTCCAGGCTGTCCTGACCAACAGGTGGGACAATGGTCCCTAACACCATGTAGTGTGAGCTGTCTCATTAAGTGTGGTTGGAATTTGGGGCAGGATGGCACTGTGCCTGTAAATTGCTCTCACCGGGGCTTTTCTGTGGCCTGTCTGCATGGGCCCCGACTGCCAGCCTCTCCATTAGCAGCTGAGCGGGGTGACCATCTGTGCCACCCATGGACGCCAGCAGAATATCACCCACCAATAAAAAGAGGCAACCCATGAAAACACGCAGCCACATGGGCGAATTCCAGAGACGTCCCGTGACCGAGAAAGATCGCGGGTTGAATTACTCTGTTGATTGGAAATGTCTGAGACAGGTGGAGCCATAGGGGCGGGCAGTGTGTGAGGGTCTGCCTGGGGCTGGGAGGGGGAAGGGGGGGACCGCCAAAAAAGCACTAGGGGGGTGTTAAGGATGCGAGGATTGCTGTAAACCTGGAGCATGGTGATGGTTGCACAGATCTACCAGAAATCATGCAATTATTTTCTTGAAGTGGGTGGATTTTACTACATTTAAAATGAACCTCAATAAAGCTTTATAACAATATACGAGGTCTGTCAACTAAGTTTGTGAACTCATCCTAAATAAAGTGCTACACACCTCACTTCTGAACACACTGTGGTCACCTTCAAAGTCCCCCCCTGGGAAGCAGTGCACCAAAGCCAGCGCCTGGTCCACCCTTCAAAGCAATTTTAGAACTTTTCTCTGGAATGGCCATCGGAGCTGTCATTGTATTGCCCTTGATGTCCTGAATGTCACCAAAATGTCTTCGTTTCAGAAAAAGTCACTGGGGGGCCAGATCAAGTGACTAGGGAGGCTGTTCCAGCGCAGTTATTTGTTCACCGGCTAAAACTCCCTGACGGACGGTGCTCTGCGAACTGGTGCGCTGCCCTGACGCAAGAGCCCTGAGTGGCTGGCGAGAAGCTGAGGTCGCTTCCGTCCTTTTTTGCAGCCTTCTTGGCACTTCCAAATACTGAGCTTGGTTAACTGACCGTCCAGTGGGTAAGAGTGTTTGCAGTGCTCTTGTCAGTTCTGCTTGTCACTTGTCACTGGCTGCCCTGACTTCTCCATCAGTGACGCTTTCTCTCCCCTGAGACAAACATGTAATTCATCTGTACGCGGCCGTTATCTCCACGGCGTGATCTCCGTGAATCTGGGCTAATGCGTCCCTGACTGCACGTCCACTCTTGCCAAGCTTAAAAAGAAATTTACTGTTTGTTCTGTGACATTCTTACGGCGGCACGCAAAAACACGCCGCAGTAAGAAACGCCGCTTGGCAAGACACGGCCACACGTCGACAGGAGCCCAGCTGTGACACTGACAGATGAGGTTACGAAACCTCCCCGAGCTGTTGGCACCGAGCTGCCAACGCAGGGCGCGGGGCGGGCGAGTTCGCGAGCCTAGTTGTCCGACCGCGTCCGCGACAGCAGGCAGGGCTGTGAGGACGGCGCAGGGCTGGGCAGCGTTTCTCCCCCGTGTGGTGCTGTGAGTTGGAGCTGATCGGACGTCACCCGTCAGTAACATGATAAAGCTACGTGAAAAACAAGTCAACACGGCTTAAGTCCCTGAATCACGTTGTTAGGAGGAACCGGTCACCAGGAAAGAATGTCCAGGCGGGTGGCGTGGAGGGTCAGGGAAGCAGAGGTTTCATGGATTGAGTTGTGTCCTGCCAAAAATGTATGTAGTCATTTGGTTGGGCCGTGATTTCTGGCATTGTGCGATGTTCCTACACGCTGTAAAACTGCCTCCGTGGTATTGATGAGGGAGGGTGGGCGGCAGCTGGGCTGGTGGGCAAGACTCAGTGTGTGAGACTGTGTTGTGTTTGAGGTGCTCTGTTGGGACATAAAGGAAAGGAAAGAAGCAGAGCGTTGGGGACCTCGTGCCACCAAGACAGCAGTGCTGGGAGCTGAGTGGTCCTTTGGACCCTGGGGGCCCTGCACCTCAGAAGATCCCAATCCACGGGAAGATTGATGACAAGGACCTTCCTCCAGAGCTGACAGAGAAGGACTTTCCCCGGAGCTGATGCCTTGAACTTGGACTTGTAGTCCCTGGACTGTGACAGCAAAACTTCTCTTTTTAAAGCCATCCACCTGTGGCTTTACCAGACGCCTAAGACAGGAAGGAAACCCATCAAGAGATGGACGGACACCGTGGCCACAACGTGGCAGAGATCACAGTGATGGCGTGGGGGTCCGGCACTGCTTTGTTCTGTCCTGTGTGGGGTCATCATGAGTTGGGGGCCACTCACTGGGGACTAGTGGCAACAAAGTTCCAAAGAGAGGAAAAAAGGAAAGAAAGGAAGGAGAGAGGGAGGGAGGGAGGGAGGGGGAGGGGAGATAGGAAATGGCTACAGGCTTGCAGCAGAGGTGGTGGGCCACCAGAGGCCGTGGCGGGGCAGGGTTTCCGGGGTAGGGGTTCCGAGCAGCCCTCCAAGCTCTGCAGAGGCCAGCTGCGCTCGGGCAGGGAGGAGGTGGCTCCTCTTTGGGGGCTCAGAGATATCCCATGGAGGGAGGACAGAGTCACAACCTCTTCCTCTCCCTGTACGTAGTGCACCCTAAGGAGCATCCTGGAGTGGCGACCTGGAGGGGCATAGCGCTGGAGGTGGGTCCCAGCTGGGCAGACGCCGGGTGGCTACAAAGCAGGAGAGCTGAGGGCGCCCCGGCAACGGTGGCCTCCGTTGCCTGGGAGCAGAGGGAAGGGGCAGAGGTGGCCTCCAGGGCCAGGTGTCCAGGGCTGGAGTGGAAGGGTCGGAGAGGACAGCACCAGGCTGTGGTGAGGACAGGAGAGGTGGAACCTCAGATCCCTCACACGTCTGTGCCAGCGGGAAGGGGACCCCGTGGGGAGGGACCCTGCCCTGGCTTGCAGAGTAGGCGTCCCTGAGATGGGATGGCAGCTGCCTTCCCCTCCCGCCGGTGCCAAGCCTGGGCCCTGCTGCTTATGCCTAGCCTGGGGTCTTCACGGTCTTGGTGCCCCACCCCTGGGGGCTTGTCTCAGTGGTCTGGCCTTGAACCCATCTTGACTACCTGGTGAGGAATGTGGGAGGTTCTGGGAGCTTGGCCACGTTCCAGCCCTCCCTGCTGCTAAGTTACACCCATCTGTGCTCCATTGACAGGAAACCTGTGTGTTTGGAGGCAGCAAGAGCAGGGGTGGCGGTGTGCCTTGCTGAACCTGCTGGGGGTCCACCACCAGAGGAGGAGCAGTGATGCAGCTGGGGGGGGACAGCCTGGTCCCTGGGGCCGGGGAAGGGCACACCTGGTGAGCCCGCACAGGCCCTGGGGGTCACCAGACCCTGAGCCTCCAAGCACCAGGGCCACCCAGGGAGGAAGAACCAGCCCCCAGGGCCTTTTGTTCCAGGCAGGAGAAGTCCAGGTACTGCTCACTGTGGAATCCCACGAGGTGCAGCTGTGAAAAGCCGTGTCTGTGAACCAAACCCACCAGGCGCTCCTTGGAAACTATGGGGCAGCTCTGCTCTGTCCTGTTGGGTCAGGAGTCAGGATCGACTCCAGCGCAGTGGGCGTGGTACTCTCCGGGCAGAGGTCCCCAGGTGTAGTATTTCCCTGGCCTGGGTCCCTTGGTGTGGTGCTTTCCAGGCTGGGGTCCCCAGGTGGGGTCCTCTCTGGGCTGGGGTCCTGGGTGGGGGGCAGGGGTCCCTGAGTTGGGGACAGGGCTCCCCCGGTGGGAGGCAGGGCTTCGGGTAGGCTGTCGTCTTGCTCTGGATCTGCACCTGCTGGTTGTCGCCTGGTCTCTGGTTCCCGGGACGTGAGCAGCCTGCCGTGTGACCTCCCTCCAGCCTCAGGAGTCAGGGAAGCCTCCGGCCTGAAGTCTGCCCCACAGAAGTCTCCAGCCTGTGACATCTGCCGCCTGGAGGGTTCTAGAGAAACCAGACTGCAGGGACGAGTTTTCTAAATCGGCCTCTGCGTCCTTGCCAGGGGGCGTACCTGAGGCAGCGGCCTCGCGGGGCAAGGATGAGTGTTCTCTGGACACCTCATTGCTCGTTTTTGCTTTTAGATCTCTAATTAGACATCAACCGCAGTGAGCCCCCAGCGCTGAAGTCCAAAGGGTGACCCAGGAGGAGACACCCTGCGTGTCCAGAGAACTGCCTGATGTTTCCACCCTGCACAGACGGACCCCTGGGGACCACGGGGGAGCGGCCTTTACGGCAGGAGATGACGGCGCCAGGCACATCGGGTGGGTGGGTCCAAGACGAGGGATGCGGGTCCCTGAAGCACACATTCTTCATTCAGTGCTTTGGCTGCAGATCTTAGGGAAGAATGTAGTAGTCAATTTGGCCGTGTCACTGATGCGTTGGTGACGAGGTGAGCTGCACTAAATCAAGCTGAGGTACCAGACCTGCCATGGTCTGCCCTAGAGGAAGGCGTCGGAGGCTTAAGGAGACGGGACGTCAGGTGGATTTATCAGGTTGGACCCACAGACCCACACACGCAGTGTCCGGAGGAACGCCTCCGACCTCAGCAGCTAGGGACCGGTTTGTGAGGGGAGCCCCGGCGTCCTGAACTCTGTTGTGCTTGCTGTCTGATTGAGTCAGGCTGGAGAGCGGGAGCTGTCCTCACTGAACCGAGGCACCTGATGGCAGTGGGGCTGAATGGGCCCCGTGGTGGGGACTGCTCCATCTGCAAGGACCAGTGGCCGTGGCTACCAGAATGGACCGCAGAGTCAAAGTCGCCATCAGAGTCTTCTGACGCGGAAACTTACGGTGTTGGCACCCCCAGGAGCTAGATGGGAGATCTCCCAAGAATTTCCCAGTTCTGAACAGACAGGTGAATCGCGGGTCAAGCGAATGGCGGTCTCAGTCCAGCTGCAGGATGTGGGGTTAGGGCCGCTCGCTCAGTCTCTCGACCTGAGCCGGCTTCCCGACTCAGTGCCCCCTGGACGAGGCCAGGGTCTCTGGGGGAAGGACTCTGTTGCAGTGCCAGAACTTCACCCCTCTGTCTCACACCTTTCTCTGCAGCATCCACGGCCTTCCATGAGAGTGAGTCTTCGCTGGGGAAAAGGGAAGAATAGGGCTCATGGGGGGATTCCTGGGTGTGGGCTCTGAGACCAACACCAGTTCCCGGAGACCCAGAATGTCGCTGTGGCCACCAGTTGGTGGGGCCGCATAGAGGTCGGGCTGTTAATGGGCTCTTGGCTTGTGTCTGTCGTACAGGTCCAGGGTACCCCCGAACCCACCCTGCAGTGATTTCTCCAACTCCCAAACACAGAATTGGAAAGGGCATGCTCAGTAAGCCGCTGAAGCTCCACATCGGGTCCCTGACAAGCAGAGTAAAAGCTGTTAGGACAGGGAGGGCCGGGGAAGCCGTTAGAACTGACCCTGCCAAGGAAAACAGTCAGCTGCTTTGTTAGCCGCTGAGCTGCTAACCATTGCCCCACCAAGTCCATCTGCGTGCTAGAGGGCAAGAAATTAATCTGACAAAATTCCACCCCACTGAAGTCTCTGAACACAGTGATGTGGGACGTGTCAAGATCCCCCTTCTAAAGTGTGGGATGAGTTACTGTACCTGGCTCCTCCCACAACTAAAACAGAGGGCCTCTTTGGATTGGGAGGCAGCAGAGTCCTCATCTGGGTGTGCTGCCCCAGCCTGGTCATCAAGTGACTTGAAAAGCTGCTGGTTCTGAGTGGGGCCCGGAACAGGAGAAGGCCCCTCCTGCTGGTTCTGTGTGGGGCCCGGAACAGGAGAAGGCCCCTCCTGCTGGTTCTGAGTGGGGCGCGGAACGGGAGAACGCTCAGGCTCGGGCTGCCGTGTGAGCTGCGCTGCCACCTGGGCCATATGATCCAGCTGACCCCATGGTGCTTGACGTGTCGTGGCAGAGAGAGATGCTATTGGGAGTCCTTGGTGGGGCCTATTGGTGAATCACAGTGCAGACTCTTAGGGTTTTGGAGCAGAGCCCTGTCATCCTCTGCACAGAATTCTCCTTTTAAGGACCAACTTCTGGCTAGAGGTCAGGGCTTAGCAGGGACTGAACACTTACCCTGTGACACCAAGTCACTGTGTGGCCTGAGCTGCCCGTCATGGATGGCATGTTGTGTGACCCACAGAGCTATGAAGTTGGGCACACACAGCATCACTCTGTCTGTCTCAGTCCCCTGGTGCTGCTGTCCCAGGGACACCACAGTGGGTGGGGTCTCAGCCACCAAGTGCTGCTGTCACAGAGACACCACGAGGGGATGTCTCGAAGGAACAGAAGTTAACTGTCTGACTGTTTAGGAGTCTGGAAGTCTGACTCCAGTGCTGCCGCCCGAGACGAAGGAGCTCTGCCTGCTCAGGGGACAGTCTTGGTCTCCTTCCTCGGCTCCTTGGCAGTCCTCACATCTGTCTGTACTCCTGTGTCCAATCTGCCCATTTTGGGCTAAAAAGTGACTTGGTTTAAGACACCTTTACACTGATAGGAGCTCACTAACATAGCAAAGAAAACGGTGTTTCTAGGGGAATTTCCCCCCACAGGTTTAAAACTGCGGCCGTCCAGTTGATTCCAACTCACAGCCGCCCTGCAGGTCAGAGTGGGACTGCCCCACAGAGTTTCCCAGGAGCCCCTGGGGGTCCCCACTGCTGCCCCTCAGGTTAGCTGTAGCAGCACCTAACTACTGTGTCACCCAGGTTCCCTCCACGGGTTTAGGGTTACGGTTTTCCTGTATCCTGGGACGGGCTACAACTCACCCCATAGCAGTGTTTAATTCCACAGTTGTTCACGATAGGAGCTTCTAGCTCATTAGATACGCAAGGACTCCCTTAACCTGATATGGGCGACTGCCGCAAGCCCACTCAGAACCTTGAGCTTCACAAAACTTGAGACACAACCCTGATCTCAGAGTTCTGGCTCAACACGGCGCCAGGGGATCTGGCCAGAGCCACGAGAGGGACGGAGAAAGGGAAGTATGGAAGGAAGAGGAGAAACTGTCCCTTCTGTGAAAAAATGTAATTTTCTATATGGAAAATCCAAGAGGCTTTGTGAGCACTGAAGACCAGCAAGGTCTGATACAAGATAAACCAATCAGTAGCGTTGTTCCTCGACAGCAAGTGCTAACTGGAGAATGTACTAGAAAAAACATGCCATTCATGATAGCAGTAAGATTCCAGGGTACTTAGGAAAAAAACGTAAGAAAGATGTGTAATACGTCAAATGAAGGAATAACGAAATTTTGTTGGCGGACACAGAAGACTTCACTTACTGGAGACACACACCATGCACAGGGAAATTCGATTTAAAGTACTCAGTTCTCCTCTAACACAATCTATAAATTCACTGAAATTGCACTGAAAGTCCTCATAGAGCCCCTGCTGGTGCCGGCGAGAGGCTGTGCTCGGCTCTCAGGGGACGTTTAAGGAGCGAGAACAGTCCAGGCAAGGCTGAAGGAGCAGTGCGAGGTGGAGCGACTCTCCGGTTAAGGCTGCGCCGGAGCAAACGGACAGGCGGGGGAGCACAGGGGGCCGGGGCCAGACCGGTGCGTGGCCGCAGCTCCGTGCCCGCTGCGGTCCCCTGACATGCCAGCGGGCGTGGGAGGACTGGCCAGCCACCTGTCGACGAGACAGAAGTGAAACAAGTGAGAGTCTTACACCGTTCAGAGAATAAAGCTTAGACGGGCTAAAGTCTTCCACACGGAATGCAAAGTTTGAAAACGTTTAGAAGAAACTATAGGGAAACGGCTTTATGACACCAGCTATACAAGCCCTTCTTAAACAGGACACGCAGACATCAACCATAAAACTAAACGTTGATAAATTGAACTTGGTTCTAATTAATAAATTCTGTGCCCCAAACAGCAACATAGGCAAAGTTTAAAGACAAGGCCAGGAGGAAATGTTTCCTGTGAACGCAACAGATAAAGGATTATTATCCAGCATATTTAAAGAGTTCACACAAATCAGTAGGCTACAGACCAAAAAATCGGTTGAAAAAGAGGCAAAGGATATGAGCCGGCAATTAACAGAAGACGAAACTGAGTGGCCAAAGAATGTAAAACCGTGCAGCATCTCCCCAGTAAACACAGAAACCCAAATTAAAGGCTCCTGCCAACAGTCTGCACAGTGGGTGAGTCAATTCTCAGACAAGGGAAGGACATTGTCTCCATCCCCTTGAGAGCAGTGTGGCGACCCCAGTGACGTGGGAGGCGTCCCTGGATGGTATGAACAAGTCAGCTGCCGCTGTGGCCACTAACCCACAGGCTGGAAGTTCAGGTCTTGCTCAGAGGTAAGACCTGGCCATCGCGTGAAGAAAACTGGCCATTGAAAACCGTCTGAAGCACAGGTCTACTTAGACACCTGCGGGGTCGTCATGAGTCAAAACCGACGCCCACTGGTTTGCAAGGTGGCACCACTGGAGGTCTGCCTCTCCTTCTAGACGTAGACACACTGTGTGTCAGGGTGCACAGCAACATCACTGTGGCAGCCGCAGGCTGTGGGGACAGGGGGCAAAAATGAAACCAGTGGACTCTGACTCGTGACAACCCCGCGTGTGCAGAGCAGAACTGCTCCACAGGCTTCTCAGGGCTGTGGCCTTCGGGGGCTGGTCACCAGGCTGTCCTCTGGGACACCCCTGAGGGGGTTTCAACCATTAACCACACACTGGGCAGTTGAGTGCCCTCTGGGACACCGCGTGTGGCGTTCAATCCAGGACACTGGCGTCTCTGCCAGACACTCACCCTGAGAAACAGTGCTGAATGAAAAGGCGTGCAGGGTTGTGTGTGGGCAACTGCAGGGCCTGTGGCGAGTTTCGGCACGTCTGATTGTTTCCTAAACCAACAATGTGCCATCACCTTGCCGTCAAGCAGGGGTCCAGGGCGTGACCTACACGGGAGCCGCCGCCACGCCTGTCCCCGGACAGCGGCTGGTGGTTGGAACCACACGACCTCTGGGGTGGCCTCTGAGCCCTCAGGACCCCACGTACTGTGGCAGAGATCGAAACGGGGTGACTAGGACTGCAGAGGAGAGCGCAGAGAGGACCGGCCCGTGAGGGACTCCCGGGGCTCCCGTGTGTTGGCAGTTTCCACTTCTGAAAATAAAATCCCCTGAAGCGAAGCACATCGGGGTGCCGACGGCGTGGCCCCCGGGTGGGGGTGCAGAGCGTCCCGTGTCATCTGTGCGTGGTTTGCTCTGAGGGCTTGAACTCCCCTGTGATAAAGACACGGGAGAAGAACGTAAACCAGGAACAGAGAGAAGAGAGACGTGAGAAAACGCGGGGGCCGCGGGAACGGAGCGCGGGCAGGGGCGGCCTGCAGAGCCGAGGGTCCAAACGACGGACAAAAAGAGACCTTCTCAGGAACACAGCCTCAAGGACATTCATTCCCATGACAAACGATAACCAAGCAGCTGCCAGGCAGCAGGCCCTAGAGATGGGAGGCCACTGCCCATGATGTTAAATATTATCCCACAGGTAAGCAGGCGAGCAAAGCTGGAGGAACCACAGAGAGGTGACTTGGGACTGTGAAGTTCAGGGCTGTGAAGGAGGAGCACCTGGTGAGTGGTGGCCCTGGCTGGGGCTTGTCCCTCAGTCAGGCTGGGGACCTGAGGGATGGGCAGGGCCGGTGCCCGGAAGCAGGGTAAGCTCAGTGCTGGCCGGGAAATGTGGTGCCCCTGGCGGGCTAGGGGTAGTGACTGAAGGGGACTGCCTGGCCACCAGGGAGTGAGTTGGGAGGCCACTGACTGTGCCAGCCAGGAGGTGGACCAGCAGGGCTGGGCAGAGGGAAGTGGACAGGTTGGCACAGTGGACAGGTGGATAGAGGAAAGTGGACAGTCACCACAGGGGTGACTCCCTGGGGGGATGCCGCTAACGAACAGGCTGGGAGGGTCACACCCACCTAGAGGGGACTTGGAAGAAAGACCGGGCGATCCACGTCTGGGAACTCAGCCGCTGAAGGCCCTGCAGAGCGCCGTCCTGCTCCGGTGTGTACGGAGTCACCAGGGGTCTGGGGGAGCTTGCAGGTGGCGTGAGGGGTGGATGGAGAAGTCACGGTGGAGCGACAGGCAGAGAGGGGGGTGAGGAGAGGACAGGAGGAATGAGCTCCTGGAGAAGCTGACAGTTCACCTGAGGCAGGTGAACTCTGACCTGGCCCGTCGGTGGGCAGGTGATGTGCCCCAGGGGGAGAGCAGCAGAGCCACAGAGAAGTAGGAGGGGACAGGGTGCTGTGGGAGAAGAAAGACACAGAGCAGAAGGGGACAGGGGTGCTGAGAGGGGAGACAGACACGCGGAGTGGACAGGGGGCACAGCGAACCCACTCTCCAAGTAAGATGAGGGTGGAAGCACTCAGAACAGAGTGAGAGTCAGACCTGGGTGGGTGGAAACAGCAGAGCCACTCCCCAAGTTCTGGAATTCACGGGCCAGTGCGGGGTGTGGGGTGCCCTGGTGGCCAATCAGTTGCGTGCTAATGGAAAGGCCGTGGACTTAAGCCACCAGCCACACTGCCTGGGAGAAGCCCTGGCACTCTGCCCACGCGAAGATGGCTGTTCTTGTGGTCAGGTGCCACCCAGCCAGTGCCAGCTCTGTGCACAGCAGGACAGAATGCTGCTGGTCCGGCCCCGTCCTCACAGCCGGCGTCCGTCTGAGCCTGTCGCTGCAGCCGCTGTGTCAGTCCATCTTGTTGAGGTTCTTCCTCTCTCTGCCTGTCCCTTTACCGAGCATGATGCCCTTCTCCGGGCCTGGCCCCTCCTGAGAGCAGCTCTAGGGGACTGAGCTGCAGTCTCGCCACCCTCACCTCCAGGGAGCACTCCGGCTGTCCTTCCAAGCCAGAAGGGCTCACTGTTCTGTCAGTCTGTGCCGTCCTCCTTGTTCTTGGCCGGCTTCATAATCAGAAGGGGGCAGTTCCTCTCCCCTCTTCCTTATTCATTGCCCAGGTTTGTACACATAAGAGGCGACTGCAAGTACCACGGCTTGGGTCGTGCTCACCTTAGTCCTCAAAGGGACATCTTTGCTGTTCAACACTTTAAAGAAGTTTTTAGCAGCAGACTTGCCCAGGGCAGTGTGTAACCTCGTGTAAAGGTTGTAGCTAGGGAAACCTGATGGGTCTGTCGTGTTTTGTCACATGGGGTCTTCTACAGGTTGGGACTGACTCATCACCACACAACAACAGCAACAGCAGTGTGGCTCACAGGGTGTGACGTGGGAGGAGTTGGGGAAGAATGGGTCAGGAAAGGTGGGCCCCCTTGCTAGGGACTGCAGCCCGAATTCCTAAAGTATGAGACCTGCGTGTCCTTCAGTCACTGTGACAAAAGACCCCAAAGCGGGTAGCTTTTAAGAACAGACATTAGTGTCCTAGCCATTCTTCAGTGTGGATTACACCTCAACACAAAGGAAATCAAAATATTCACAACAGGATCAATAAACAACATCATGATAAATGGAAAAAAGATTGAGATTATCAACGATTTCTTTTTACTTGGGTCCACAATCAACGCCCACAGAAGCAGCTGTCAAGAAATAAAGGATTTATTCTTTGGGAAAATCTGCTGGAAAAGACCTCTTTAAAGTGACAGAAAGCAAAGATGTTACTCTGGGGACTGAGGTGTGCCAGACTCAGGCCACAGTGTTTCCAATCGCCTTGTAAGCATGCAAAAGCTGGACAGTGAACAGGGAAGCCCAGAGAAGAACTGATGACTTTGAAATATGGTATTGGTGTAGAATCCTGAATATACCGTGGACCACCAGAAGAACAAGGAAATCCGCCCTGGAAGAAGTACAGCCAGAGTGCTCCTTGGAAGTGAGGATGGGGAGATTATGTCTCACACACTTTGGGCATGGTGTCAGGAGAGGTCAGTCCCTGGAGAAGGACACCACGCTTGATAAACTAGAGAGACAGTTGGTGAAAAAGAAGCAGACTCCTAATGAGGTGGGCTGGCATAGCAGCTACAGTGATGAGCTGGACCCTACTGAAACCTACGACAGCCGTGAGGAAGCTGCCGGACTGGGCAGGGTTTTGTGTCACCCAGGGTAGCTATGAGTCAGAAGCAACTCTGTGGCACCTAACAACAACAGTTCTGGAGGCCAAGAGTCCCAGATCAGGGCATTGGCAGGACCATGCCCCCCCCAAAGGCTCTAGGGCATGATCTGTCCTCATGTCCCCAGCTTCTGATGATCTCCCAGATTGTTGGATGAACTGACTTCCTATGACCCCTCCTCTTTGGCTCCTAGGTCTGGGTTGTTAATGAGAGGAATCTAGAGAATGTTTGGGGACAGAAGGGAAGGAGAGTCAGACTAGGCAGATTTCCCACTTGTCTGCTAGCTCCCCATGAAGGGTGCCCAGGGAGAAGACTCTTGCCCAGAGATTTGTGGTAGTTTCCTGAAAAATGTTTGAAAACATCCAGGTATCCTCAGAAACCTATGGCGCAATCCTAACCCCGAGCACCTGTGGCCATGACTCTATCTGGAAATATTGCCTGTGCAGAGGTCATCAGCAGTGCCAGCACGAGCTCACTCAGGACTGTGGGGCCCTAGTTCTGTCTGATTGGGGTCTTTATAGAGCGGAAGGCACACAGAGGGAGACAGAAGCGTGATCTGGCGCTGTGCGGGAGCTGCAAGCCGAGAGATGTATTTTGAGGAACTGGCTCGTGTGACGGAGAGCGTAACGGAGCACCACCATACTCGTCTTGATGCCTGAGGGATGAGGGTCGGTGTCAGCAGAAGCTGGCTTCCACGAGGTGGGTGTCAGACATGCCTCTACTTTCCAGCTTTTGCACCTTTTCTTCCTTTTTTTTTAAAATTATGATTGAGTGAAAATATACAATCCCATATAAACTTTCATACCCACCAATGAGCGGCTCCCGCTGCTCTCCCTGCCCGGTGACAACACATTCCTCCTCTCCATTCCGTACTTAACATATCCTCCTAACAATCTCCTATCCCCTCCTCTCCACCCTCTCCCCCACATCCAGTAAAAGGTCAGCTGGATGACATCCTATAGATGCATAGAACCATAAAGTGCACACATAATATATTCTCTCTGTGTCACCAAAGTCCAATCCATTTCTGTCCAAAGAGTTGACCTTCATTATGATTTATGGACAGGGGCAGCACTGGGGCCAGGGACTGTGCTCCCAGGGGAGCCCCAAGGCCCCTGGACCATCAATTGCAGTCTTAGTGGAGACTGTAGTTACTTTCAGCAGTGACCTCTGTGGCACTTTTTCTAGGATGAGTTTATGAACTTAATTGAAACCCTTTATATATAAAGTCTTGCAGGAAAAAAATTGCCAAATAAGAGTTATATACTCAACAAAATTGTTTCTCAAATATGGTGATGAAATTACGACATTTCCAGATAAACAGAAGTTCAAAGAATTTGCAAAAAACAAACCAAAATTACAAGAAATATTAAAGGGAGTCCTTCAGTTAGAAAATCAATAGCATGAGACAACAACCCAAGAGTAGAATGCAAGACAGAGCAACTAGATAGCAACCCGGGTAGAGAAATCACAACAATAAATCAAAGCTAAAACACTGAAAATGGGGAAATGGCAATGTCAGTATGTACAAGATGACAGCACAACAATGAAAAAGAGGGACTAAGAAGGGAAGTCACAGGCTTTTCATATGGAGAAGCCGTCAGGGCAATATAAAGAAGTAAGAGACTGTTGTAAACCTGGAAAAACAGGGGTAGATATCGAGGGTAATCATGAAGGAAACTAATGACTCTACACATCAAAATAAAAAAACAGGAAAAATATAAAGACTCAAGAAATACAAAATGAACAACAATGTAAAAAATGAAAATGCATAAAGAGAAGTGACTAGCACAGGAAATTAAGTGGAACAAACACAAAAAAAATCATCAGAATGAATGTAAATGGATTAAATGCCCCAATAAAGACACAAAGAGTGGCAGAATGAATTAACAAAACATGATCTATCTGTGCTGCTCACAAGGAATTAAAGACACAAACAGACAACTCAAAAGATGGAAGAAATAATATATCAAGCAAAGAGCATTCAAAAAGAGCAAGAGCAGCAATATTAATTTCTGACAAAATAAACATTCCAGTAAAACGTACTAGCACAGATCAGGAGGCACACTATGGAATGATTAGACGGTCACTACACCAGGATGATAGACTCGTACTAAAATTGACGTACTCAATTCTTCCAAATATAGAAAACATACTCCAACAGCAATGAAAGGAGAAACAGACAGCTCCACACTAATAGCAGGAAACTTCAACATATCATTTGTGGTGAAGGAAAGAATATCCAGAAAGAAGCTCAGTAAAGACATGGAACATCTAAATCCCACACACAATCAGCTAACCTGACCTCGCAGACATACACAGAACACTCCACCCACTGGCAGACAAGTACACCTACTTTTCCAGTGCACATGGAACTTTCTCCAGAATAGATCACGTATTAGGCCATAAAGCAAACCTTCACAGACTCCAAAGCATCAAAACACCACAAAGCATCTTTTCTGACCATGAAATCATCAAAGTAGAAATCAATAACAGACAAAGCAAGGAAAAAAAAAAAAAAAACTAAACGCATGAAAACTGAACAATGCTTTGTTCAAAAACTACTGGCTTATAGAAGAAATTAAGGAATGAATAAACAAATTCACAGAATTGAATGAGAATGAAAACACGTCTTACCAGAACCTTTGGAACACAGCAAAAGCAGTGCTCTGGGGTCAATTTATAGCAGTAAATGCATACATCCCAAAAGACGAGAGGGCACAAATCAAAGGAATAACACTACAGCTCAAACAAGTAGAAAGAGAGCAGCAAAAAAGCCCTCAAGCACCAGAAGGAAGCAAACAATGAAAATTTAGAGCAGAATTAATGAAATAGAGAACAGAAAAATGATTGAAGGAGTTAACAAGACCAAAAGTTGGTTCTTTGAAAATATCAACAAAATTGATAAAACATTGACCAGTCAAAAGAAAAACAGAGAGGAAGCAAATAACCAGAGTAAAAAATAAGATGGTTGATATTACAACAGACCCACATGAAATTAAAAAAAAAAAAATCATAATGAAATACCATGAAAAATTTGTACTCTAACAAATTTGAAAACCTAGAAGAAATGGACAAATTTCTAGAAACATGGTACGTACCTAAACCAACACAAACAGAGGCAGAGCAACTAAATCAACTGTCAGTAAAATGCACCGTAACAAAAGGAGAGATTGAAAAGGTGATTCAACTCCCGACAAAACAAAGCTACGGCCCTGGCGGCTTCACTGGAGAATTCCGTCTGACCTTCAGAGAAGCGCTAACACCACTATTACTAAAGGTGTTTCACAGCGTAGTAAAGGATGGAATACTCCCAAACTCGATCTGTGAGGCCAGCGTAACCCGGATACAAAAACGAGGTAAAGACACCACAAAAACAAAATTACAGTCCAGCATTCCTCGGGAGCTTAAGTGCAAAAATCCTCAACGAAATTCTAGTCAATGGAATTCAACAACATATCAAAAAACAATTCACCATGACCAAGTGGGACTCCTACCAGATACGCAGGGTGATTTGACATTAGAAAAGCAATCAACGAAATCAACTTTAGAAATAAAACAAAAGAGAACAACAACACTGTTCTTATGAATTGCCGTAAACAAGGCATCTGAAAAAGTCCAACAGCTGTTCATGATAAGAAACCTCAACAAAACAAGATAGAAGGGAACTTCCTCAGCATAATAAAAGGCATTTATAACAGCCAACAGCTGACATCCCCCTAAGTGGAGAGCATCCCCTTGGCCTTGGCTGTCCGCCTCCCTGCTGCTAACTAGCCTAGCTCGTGGACAGAGAGCTTTCTGCGGTCACTGCTGGCCCTGACTCCTGGGCCATTCTGCCACCTGCTCAGCACGCGCTGCGTTCTTTCTGCTGCCGGTTGGTGAGGCCCCTCCTGAGCCCACCGCACTGTCTCGCGCTGGTCTCCTGGTTCCTGCCACGGTCACTGCCGCCACCATCCCCTGCTCCTGGGCTCTGCCGGGCTGACTGAGGTTCACAGCCGTTGTCTGAGTCCCAGCTGTCCCTTCCGGCCTCAGAGGCTCCCAGCTCAGGGACCCAGGTCTGACAGATGCGTTCCACCCCAGGATCCTCGTGATCACAGTGAGGTCCCCTGAACTTCTGCAAGACTGGCCCTTCTGTGAGCCTGGAGGATGGTAAAACGGACCGATCCCCAAGCTGCCTGCAAGGAGCTCAAGCCTACCGGTAGACTTTCAAGCCCCTACTTGCACTTTAGTCAACCAATCTCCCCCAAGACTGTGGCCCAGCCAGTCCTCTTTGGCAGAATTATAAACCCCAGGCCGTAACAGCCACGTGGAAGAGAAGCTCATTACACCAGAGGAGCTGGCAAGTCCCAGATCTGCAGGTCAGGTGACAGGCTGGAGGTTCTTGTGTCTGAGATCTGGAGGTCAGGCGGTGACGGAAGGAGGGAAGTCCCGCAGGATGCTGGCTGGCAGTCTGCAGGCTGGGTGCTTCTCCCTCAGGACACCTGCAGCTCTGCTCCGAAGGCCTCGGGCTGACTGGACGAGGCTCCTCCGCAGGCTGGAGACGGACGTGTTTGCCTGAGGCCGGCCGGTCTAAATGTCTGTCACTTGTGAACACCTTCACAGCAGCACCTAAGTCGGAGTGCGTGACCAAGTCGCCAGGCCAAGCTGACACGGGAAATTGACCACCACACCGGCAACCTGTCTACACTGCTTGTGAGTCCTACCAGCTTTGGGCATTGTCTACAAGTGGTGTCCCAAGTCCCTTCCCCAGCTCCAGGTGACACCAGGGCCCCCTAATTTACCAGCCTTGCCATTCTGGGAGCACGGCCGCCCTTTCTTGTGTCCACGGCCTGTCCCTGCTCTTCGTCCTGCGTGGGACGCCTCCCTTCCCTCTGCTCCAGGCCAACGTCCGCATGTCCCCTAGGACGCTGTTCATCTCTGGCCTCCACACACTGCGGCCTGCTCGGTATGTCCTCGCTTTCTCTGGAGCGGGCCTGTCTGACTCTGCCTCAGGGCGCATTACTGCCTTTCAGCCCCCCTAGACCACTGGCTCCCCTGTAACTCACTGAATACCTGGTACCCCCCAACCCAGGGCAGGCGTCTCTGTCTCCCCCCACCGAGTCTGTGGGAAAAAGTGCCATCAGCTGATTCTGTGGCCGTGGGGTCTGCCATGCTTAGAGGCGGGAAGGAGCAGTCCTTGCCTTAGAAGTGTCACCCCCGCCGTGATTCCTACGGGGCTGATGATGGCGGTATGTCAGGCCTTGGGATGACCTCCACAGTCCAGGTCATTACTTTTCTGGAAACCCCCTCGGTGACCCGCTTTAGTGCGTCTTCAAGAAAATCTGTCAGCTGTGTCGTCTTTAATTTTCAGCCCCTATTAGCGATATTGACGCCGGCCTCCTGAGGGCTAGGGGCGGACGGCCAAGGGCCTGCGTCACCTCTGTCCTTGCCTCCTCGGTGGGGGCGGGGTGCTCCCTGGGTCTGCTCGTCCAGCTCCACCACAGCCCGGCGTGTGGACTGAGTTCAACTCCATTACAGTCCAAGCTGAGACAGTTCAGTTTGGGTTTGACTTCATCCCTTCTCGGCTCGTTGTCAGCTGTCTGACTCAATTCTCTCTCCAGTCACCTCACCCCGACTGCAGCTTCCATTGTGCTGTATTTTCTGTCACTGAGCTTCTGCTGGCACGGCCCTGGGCAGGACACTGTGGGGATATGCCAGTGAGGACATGCCAATGGCAGCCAGGGCAGCTCCAAGTGTGGGCGGCAACCAGGCGAGTGGGCCATGGGGCAGGTGGGCCACGGGGCAGTGAAGTCACAGGACAGGTGAGATTTAGGGAGGGTGAGACACAGGGCAGGTGGGCCACGGTACAGTGAGGTATGGGGGGTCAGGCACAGGACAGTGTCACGCAGCCAGGTGGGATGCAGAGCAGGCAGGAGGAAGGGCAAGTGGGCAGCAGGGTGGGCGTGACACAGGACAAGCCGTAGGGTGGAGGACGGGAGGAGGCGGAGCCCGACGGTGTCATACCCCTCGCTGGGTGGCCCCTGCACCTGGAGCTAACGGCCTGCCGCGTGGCACTCTCTCCCAGGATGCAGCGTCCATCTGCTGTCGTGAGATCACGTCCGAGTAGCAAGAGCCAAGAAGCATGACCTCACCTCTCCCTGCCTCTGAGGCATCTGATTTCCACACCACACTGCAGAACAGCCCGAAGGTGAACCCAGGACTCTGGTGGGGGGTGTTCATGTGTGAGATTTGCAAACGCAAATTTAATTCATCTCTATTTATGAGCTGGCACGGAGGGGTTTATTCCTTGGGTGACTCACTAATCATTCTCCGTAAATGCAGGGACTGACAAAATCCCCCGGAATCGATAAAGTGCTAAGTTCCCCGTCTAAATCACGGCACCTTGTATTCTTGAGTAAACCTTTCGGTAATTCACAAAGGCTGTTGAATTTTATAGTAAGTGTTTTTCAAACCAAGCTGGATTCTAAACAATAATGACTTTTTAATGTGGATCTGTGATTACATTGTCACAGTGAAATACGGGGTTGCACCAGCATCCCCGGCGAGCTTGGTGTGAATTACTCCCAGAGACGGACGCAGGCCCAGGTACGGCCAGCGCCGTAAATCAGCCCCAATCCGGGGCCAGGCCGGGCAGGCCTGACACCAGCCAGCAGCTTACATTTCAACGGTCAATTTGTAAACAAGCTTTTCCTTTTGTTCTGGAGCTGGAGGCTACCTACTGCCAGGGCAGCTTCTGAGCAGGGATGCTGGCCACGTGGGACCAGTGTGACCGCCACCCGCCTACGTGGTTGCACCAAGCCAAACCAAACAAACCCTGTGTGAGTGGACTGTGGGGCCCCTCCTGGCAACCAGTGCGGCTTTCTCCAGCCTCGCTGCCTCAGTGACAGCCACCATGTCTTGAGGAGGCTCCAGGGATCAGGAAGGCGTCCATGCTTCACTGTGTGAGGCCACTACTGCCCAACCCAACTTCCCAGCAGACCCAGGTGCTGCTGGCCCTTGGCCACCACTAGCCACATGGGCCGTCAGGCACTCCTGCAACAGGGAGCTGAGTCTCAGGTCATTTCCCACTAAGTGACGCCCACTGTGTCAGCTGCGTGGGAACCCTGGTAGTGCAGTGGTAAGTGCTGTAGCTGCTAACTGGAAGGTCGGCAGTTCAAACCCAAGGCACTCCTTCGAAACTACGGGGCAGTTCTACTGTGACCTATGGGGTCGCTGTGACATCCACTTGGACACCCGCCCCCGTGTTTTGGGGCCACCACATGGCCCGGCTGGGTCCCTCTGTGGTCCAGGCCCTCTGCTTGGCACCGGGATGAGGAGGCGCGGCAGACGGGTGGTGGGTCACAGGCATGGTGACAGCACATCTGCCACAAAGACCTCTGTCACCTGGCACACCTCATGATGGCCATGCCTGGGGACCCTGGACCCTGAGACTCCAGCTGTAAGGCCAAACAAACAGGGTTTATCCTGTGACTCACAACAGAGGGTGGGCTGCTGGACTGGGGCAGGGCCAGGGCTAGGGCCAACGTGCGTGCTGGGACTGAGCCCCTCACTCAGCCTGGGGGTCCCTCTTGCCACCTCCTTCAGTTTGGGCTCTTCTTCAGGGCTGGAGTGAGGGGCCCAGATCCGCCCAATCCTGGGAGGCGGCTGGACAGCAGAGCCTCAAGCCCCAGTGGGATCTTCTAGTCCAGGCCCCTCCTCTCTCATTCTGGGTGCCCCCCGACCCACCCGCCCAGGGAAGCACCCTGAGCTGTCTGTGCTCAGGTGTGGGTACTGGGAGAACAGGCTCCCAGGGAGAAGGATGGCCCAGGTGGAGGGTGCTGGGGCTCATTCCTCCGGGGGCCTCTCAGTCCAAGGGGCATCACAAAAGCCCAGCTCCCCAGTCCAATCACAGGTGGACTCCCAGGGCAGAGGCTCACCTCCAAGGTCACTCCCCTACTTCTTCCAGAAACTTCTGCCGTAATGGAGTATACAGGACAGAGGATATCCCTCCCACTGCCCGGCCTCTCGGAGGGAGGAGGGTGGTCTCCCATCTGCCTGGCCCCCCGGGGTGCGCATAAAGGGCCAGAGCGGGGGGGCTAAGACAAGGAGAGTCAGCCCACCTACCACGTGCAGACCTGTCTGAGAGCCCGGGGCCGAGGAAGCCTGATGGCTGCGTTTTATCATCCTCAGTCATTTCCTGGAGAGCAGACCCCACAAGTGGACCTGGACGCCACCCCTCATGTGTAGCTCCAGTTCACACGGCTCTGGAGGTCTCTGTGGGGCAGAGACCCCTGCCTGGTCTCTGAGAAGGCCCTTCTCCAAGAGGGGAGCTGAGAGGGAAATTCTGACTGACTGTGCCTGCTAACCACCCACTTCGGTCTCAGGGTCCCTGTGAGCGTGTCCCCAGGTAACAGGCCAGGGCTCAGGTGCAGCAGCTGGTCTGGGGTTGGGGCAGGTAAAGGCTTGTCACTGAGGCCATCTTAGGAGCGTGGTGGGCACAGCAGCCAGGCCTGGTGGCTAAGATGGGACCAGGTCCCCTGTGACCCCAGAGCTGCCTGGCCTGTGTCCCGCAAACACTGGACCCTGTGTGCACCACGCTTGGGGACGGTGCTGTGAGGCCCATCAAAGCCATAGTCCTTCATAAGGCCCTCTTCCCATCCTGTTCACAGAACAGGCAAACCAGGCCCAGAGGGGCAGGGACTCTGTCCCACCTCCCACAGCTGGTAAGTGCTGGGGGCGGGACCCGCAGAGCCTGAGGAAATGCTGTCTGTGCCTCGGGGTTCGCCTGGGGGGAAAGGACAGGGCTGTTGGCCAGGAGGGACCTGGGAGGAATCCTGAGGGCGGTCTGAGAACCAGCACTAACCAGGAACCTCCTGCCAGCTGGACCTCCAAGTCCACCGGAGGCTCCCCAGGACAGACGGCTGGTCGTCCGCCTGCAGACAGGGAGCCGCTGAGAACGGGGAGCCCAGAGCCACCCCGGCGCACACCGGCGGCTGCGAGCCAGCTTTGACTCGATGGCCGCACTTGCTGCCGTCACCTGCACTCTGCTCCAGCATTCCGCATGTCCCCTGCCTGTCCCCCGCTGCTCACTGGGCCTCCCAGGTCCCTACGTCACAAACTGCTTTGTAGCTGGGGAAACTGAGGCACAGAACCCCAGAGTGAATCGGAGTGTGGACTCAAGCCCGGAGGCTGGGCTCCCCAACCCGGCAGCGGGGGGAGCCGACAGCAGGGCCTCCGTGTGCCTGCGCGGCTGAGGGTCAGTGCCATTGCTCGGCTGCGGGGCTGGCGAAGCCTGGGAGGCTGGTGGGGCACAGGGACCGTTGTAAGGCTCCTTCGGGGTGTCTGTTCACCAAGAGCACTGCGTGCAGCCGGGGAACCGTTTTTGAGAGGAGAGAGGTCCTCACAGGACACAGCTGAGTCTCTCTAACAGCCCTTCTTACCCAAAAAAAGGAAGAAGACGACGAAGTCAGGAGCCAAACTGCAGCCCGGGTTCCAGCGAGGCGGGTTTAATTTCCGTGATATAGGACAAGTGACTGCGGCTCCCCCCGGAGAGTGAGTCCCAGCCCCTTAAAGGAAGAATGCCAGCCAGCGCTGAGACTATCATGTCAAAAAATTAGCCTATGAACTTGAGGACCACGCGCCCGTTCAGAATCCGATTTAATAAAGTGCCATTAATTCATAAGGCCGATTGTTGGTGCTCCATTATGAAAACAAACGGAATCCTCCCCACTGACGAGATAAACAGTATCTCCCCACACCTAAGCAAGAGGCATTAACTTAGCGGGTAATGATCTAAATTATGTATTAAACTCAATTATTTTTTATTACTGCTTTCCAATTAGGGCTGGGATTGACTTGTGGTGCCGGGGACTCCACCGCGTACCTGGCGCCGTCACCGCCTGGCCACAGAGCTCCCCGGCTGGTGTAATTGAGTGTATCCCACTGTGGGCCGCGCCGGCTGTCCCTAGTGATGGGTAAACGCGGCTGCTGGTGACCAGGATTACCGGCCGCTGGAGCCGCTCACAGACCCTTCCCGTGCGGGCAGATCGGCCTGCCGCCCAAGTGAAGGGCACCCCAGTCAGGGTACCTCCCCGCCGCTGGCTCTGGGGGCTCTGTGGGTTCTGCCTCCCACTTTGTTGCCAAGACAAGCACCCTGACTTCCATGAGGCTAACTGCTCACTTGCCTGCCCACACCCAGGTCCCACCTTTCCCCCCAGGTCCCACCATCGCCCCCAGGGCCCACCCTGCCCACACCCAGGTCCCACCTTTCCCCCCAGGTCCCACCCTGCCCCCGCCCCCTTGACTAAGAGCTTTCCTTGTCAATGAGGCAGAGGTGGTCCCCCTGGAGAGTCCTTGCCACCGTCCACGCAGGAACCTGGTGAGAGACTCATCAGTGCGCCCAAGCACAGCTGCTGGCGTGTCGGTGGCAACAGGTGTGTGGCCGGGATGCTCAGCCTCCAGACTGAGACCAGGGAGAGAGGCCTAGTGCTGCATGGAGGCAGGTGACAGGAACCTCGCGGACGGCTGCAGTCCAGTCCGCAGCCGCAGGTGCAGTGGCGCCGGACCGCGGCGTTGTGTTGCTGTACCCTGACCCAGGGACCTATGCAGTGGCCAGCACCCAGGGACCTCCCTTTTCGGAACCCATATTCTCCAGAAAGGGGTCTTGCTGTAAGGCCTCCTGTCTCCAACGCAAGTAACCAGCTGCCTTTAACAGGAAAACCATGCAGACACCTGTGTACTAAAATGCACCTCTTTGTGAAAAGTTTATCGTGGTAAACGTGTGTGTGTACCAACATCTCTGTAAGTGTGCGGAGACCCTGGTTGCGCCGTGGTTTAATGCTGCAGCTGCTAACCGAGCGGCCGGCAGGGTGAACCCTCCAGGGGCTCCTTGCAAACCCTGTCTGGGGTGGGCAGTTCCACGCTGCCCTACAGGCTCACTGTGAGTCAGCATCGACCCAACGGCAGTGTATGCACGCGCACACACACACGCACGCACACACACACGCGCACACACGCACACACACACACACGGTCTGACAGCTAAATCCCTGCACTTAATTGTTCAAAGTGGTATGACACACGTCCTTGCGGAGTGTCACTACTGTCACCTTTGAAGTCCACCCCTTGGGGAGCTACGCACCAATGCCAGTGCCTCGTCACCCCTCACGGCAGTTTTGGAACTCTTTCTGAAACGAGCACGGCGTGTGGTGGCACAGTGGCAAGTCTGCACCCTCAGCTGTCTGTGAGAGTTTCTAGCCAGTCAACCCTAGCTGTGTCGGGACCCTCCCTGCTCAGCTGACCCGGCCCCCAGTGACTTTTTTCTTGACCTGAAGAGGAAGGCAATCCTGAAAGGAAGGCATGTGGGTGACACGCAGGACATCAAGCGCAACACGACAACAGCTCTGATGGCCTTTCCTGAGAAAGAGTTCCAGAATTGCTTTGAAGGGTGGACCAGTACCTAGCTCCCCAAAGGGAGGCCTTCAAAGGTGGCTGTAGTGACATTCAGCCATGAGGTATGCAGCACTTTTTCTAGGATTTGTGAACTTAGCTGGTAGTCTTCGTAGATCACCTCAGGTCCCTACTCTGAGGAGCAGGGATGGTCTGGGGGAGGTGGGGGTGCGCTCTGTCACAGGGACCCCCGTGAGGGCCTGCTGCTGTCTTAGAGCAGGGCCCTGCAGGCAGCCCTGAGGGACGGGGAGGGGCAAGGGACTCAGATAGGCACTTGTGCTGTGGGGTGGGGGGAGCTGGGACAGAGATTGAATTGTTGACATGGAATCCTAAATCTGGAAATAGGCCTTGCCTGTGTTTGAAGGGCTAAAGGTCATGGCAGCTGGCCCTACTGGTGATCAGGATACTGCTGCTCAGTGGGAGACCCCAAGCTGGCCACTAGGTGGTTACTGGGGACAGAAAGCTGCTGTCTGCGCTCACAGCCTGAGTTCTGATGGGCTAGTCGCACCAGGGTGGCCTCTGTCTGTCCAGGCTTGCAGCTTCAGGCAACAACCATCAGCTGTGACCCCTCCTTGACCTCATAGGGTGGAATGAACCCCCAAAGAAGGCCCATCCCCACCAGCCCCCCAAAGAGGGCCCATACCCACTGGCCCCAGACCATGGAGCTGGCTTTTGTTTGCCGATGAATTCCTCTGATGTTGAAGAAAAAATTAATTTCACTTATCCTTCCAAATGGTCATTAGGAAATCTTCTAATGAATACAGTAAAACCCAACTAATTATGGCAACGGCATTTTACTCTAAATAAAACTGACAGGAGCCCTGAATGTAATCCATACAACTCTCCTCAGTTTATTAAAACCTATCCATCACATTTGATCGCACAGGACACTTGATGAAGCTGGTCTGTGATAATTTAGCTAATATTTCCTCCCTACGTTTAATATTTAAGGGGTGTTTGCTGATATTAAAGTCATAATACATTAAATGGAGATGGCCTTGCATTCTAATTACTTCTCTTGGTGAGGGCCGGCCCGCAGGCTCTGCTCGACGCGTCCTTGGGGACAGCTGGCACAAACCTGGTGACGGGCCACCCTGGGTCCAGCGCTGTCGGTTCAGCTGTGGACACCATGTGAAGCGGTTGTTTCTCTGGTGGGATGAGGGCGGTGGTGGCCGCCAGCGGCCCTGCCCCCTGCACAGCCTCCCCGTCCCTGCGTCACCAGCACCGGTGGCCCAGAGCCTCTGCAGAGCATCCGGGTGTGGAAGCCGCTGGGCTTTCTCATTGCTTTGGTCTATTTCCGTTTTAATCCAGAAGTTAAACGAAAACCCAAACCAGGGGCCGCTGTGTTGAGTCTGACTCCCAGAGTCCGGTGGCCTCAGAGCCGGCCTCTGCTCAGCCGGCCTTTCAGCAGCTGATGGATTGGAAACTGACCACCAGGTCTTCCCTCGGAGGCACCGCTGGGCAGCCTGGCAACCCTAACCCGTCAGTGACGGCGAGCGCACGGACCATTCGCAGCCGGAGGCCGCTCTGCTGGGCCCCAAATCCGAAGTGCGGGTTCTCCTGTGATTTCAGATAATGACGCGCGGGGAGACGGGACAGCTGACCCACCGCCTGACCGTGGCTATGTCGCCTCCCCTCCACATGTGCGTATTCCCACAGGCACGCACTGCCGTGTGTCATCACAGAGACCTGCGGAGCTCACAGACGTGTGTGTCACACACGTGCATTCACACAGAGGACTAGCAAGCTCACACACACATCACATCTGTGGTCACGCAGAGACCCCCTGAACTCATACACACATCACACATACAGTCACACAGAGACCCTCTGAGTTCACGTAGACACACACATCACATGAGTTCACAGACACCTGCTGAGCTCACACATGCATCACACACATGTTCACACAGAGGCACCCAGCTGTCTCTCACACACACATGTGTATGTACACACATGTGTGCACGCATATGAATGCACGTCCCACACCCGCCTGCACTGCCACGCTCTCACACCCCCGTCAGGCACCAGGACTCAGACCTGCTGAACGCCTGCACACACAGGACTGTACACGCTTCATGGCACAGCCTGCTGAATACCTGCGCACACGGGACTGTACACAGTTCATGGCACAGCCTGCCCAGTGCCTGCACACACGGACTGTACACGCCTCACGGTGCAGCCGCCTCGTGGTGCAGCCCACCGAGGATCTGTGCTCACGGAACTGTACATGCCTCACGGTGCAGCCGCGGAGGATCTGTGCACACGTGGGGCTGTACACGCTTCACGGTAGCTGGCAGCTTGCTCTCCCATTTCACACGACGTCTCTGGCAGCTTCCCACGGCGCACCTGGCTCAACCTTCCCCTGTCGGTTGCTACGACAACTGCAGCCTTCCATCCCGTGGGTGCTACCACACTGCGTGACAAGCTGTCCTCTGCTGATGAGTGACTCAGTTCCTTCCTTTGTCAGTCATTTTTTCCTGCAGTCATTAAGAAGGCTGTAGCTAGCCGCTACATCGTGATTACTGTGTGTGCATCTGAGGGGAGCCTTCCAGAACAGACACCTGGGGAGGACCAGCTGGGCTGAAGGGGAGGCACGGGCACGGTTTTTGTGGGTAGTCCTGAAACATCTGAAAAGCCTGTGAATGTGTCCCTGCCGCCCCTTTATGGGGGTCAGAAGAGCCCACCGCTGACGCCCTTCCAGCCCGACCCGTGAGCCGGCGGGAGCCGTAGCGCAGCACTCCTTCTCTGCCGTCTCCCTGACGACTGCCTACCCTGCTGTTGGCATCTGTGGTGCATGCTTTTGTACGTGTCCCTTTAACCCACAGGACATATCTGCGCGCTATGACCACGATGCTGGGATCTCAGGCACCGGCAGTTCCCGTACCAGTGTGTGAGCGGGTTTCGGCGGAGCTCCTAGACTGAGATCGGCCGGGGAGAAGGGCCTGGAGGCTTGGCACTGAAAATTGCCTGGAAACTCCCAGACCGCAGCGGGGCGTGTCATCAGAAGGGGCCCATCACCAGAGAAAGAGGCCACGTTGGGTGAAGTCGAGGGCCAGTCGGGGGAGAGCGACCCTCAGTGAGACAGGTCAGCGAGTAGACGCAAGGACAACCGTGGACACACCACCATCAGGAAGAGGCCGCGGGGCTGGGCTGGGTTCTGGTCTCTGTGCATAAGGTCTCTGTCTCGGTCACATAGTGCTGCTCTCACGGAACACGGGTGGAGGGATGTCTTAGTCAGCTAGGGCTGCTGTAACAGAAATACCCCACAGAGGATGGCTTTACAAAGGACGGTTTATTCTTATACAGTCCGGCACACTACGAGGCCAGATTCAGGATGTCTGCTCCAGGGCAAAGTTTACCCTCGTGTCGACTCTGGAGGTAAGTCCGGTATGGCATCAGTCTTTGTCCAGGGAGCATCTGGGATCAGGAACCTCGGGTCTGAAGGACGTGCTTTTCTCCCAGTGCTGCTTTCTAGATGGTGTGAGGTTCCCAATTCTCTGCCTGCTTCTCTTTCCTTTTATCTCTTGCAGGATGAAAGGATTAAGGGTGGGGCAAGCCATCCTCCAGGGAAACTGTCTTTATAGTGGAGCAGGGAGGTAATCTTATAGAGGGATTTACAGTCTCACCTTAATACTTTAACATACAGCATAGGAAAACCACACAATGGAGGACAGTCACAAGATACTGGGAGTCATGGCCCAGCCACATGGCTACACCTATTTTTGGGTGGACACAATTCAATCCACCACAAGTGGTTTCACAAGCAGAGATGAATTCTCTCACAGTCTGGGAGGCTGTAAGTTTGAAGTCAGGACACCAGCTCCAGGGTGACCTTTCTCTGTTGGCTCTGGGGGATGGAACTTGTCACCTATCTTCCCCCGGTCTAGGAGCTTCTCGGTGCTGCAGGGACCCCAGGTCCAAAGGACATGCTGTCCTCCTGGTTCTTGTTTCTTGGTGGTATGAGGTACCCCCAGTGTCTCTGCTCACGTCTCTTTTATCAAAAGAGGTCAACTTGAAATGTAATCCGTTCATGTAGATTGCATCCTGCCTCAGTGACGTCCCAGAGGTTGCGATTACAACACGTAGGATGATTACATCAGACCACAACACGTGGGACAACCACACAGTGCTGGAATCTGCCCTCACCAGCTTACACATACTTTGGGGGAACACAACCCAACCCATAACAATGGTCCTGCTGGTGTCTGAAACACCTGCTGGTGGCAAAGCTTCCAGCATCACAGAAACACGCAAGCCACCACAGCACAACAGCCGACAGGTGGGCGGCAGGGTAGAAACAGAGGCTCAGTGTCACACGTACCACAGAGGTGGTTTTTGAAATCCCACTTCCACTAAGGATCGAGTCTCGCGGAGGTAGGAACAGAGGAGTCTCCTACTCTCTGTCCCTGTGGTGCTACCCCCGCCTGGTGGGCAAGCACCCAGAGATGCCTGTGACAACAAGAACAAGGCGAGGACACCAACACTCTCACCCTGTTCACACACGGGCCTCCAGCCAACACTGCACAGTTTTCAAGAGCTGTGAACAATGCAAAGAAGAGGCAAAAACTGTTATTTGCTGATGGTATAATTACGTGTTTACCAAATCCAAGCAAAAAGCGTAAGACAAATAAACAACAACAAAAAAAAACTCACCAGAGAGCTCAGTGTGATCATCAGAGATGAAGCTGGAAAGCCACACCCCGTCTATAAATACTGGCAGCAACTGGTTGCATGATGCTGTCCCCACTTATGGTGGAATGTCTTAGGAAACAGAACTAACAGAAATTCATAAAATCTTTCAAGGAGAATGAAAGTTTACTGAGTGAGCAGAGAAATACACCTTCTTCTTGCACAAGAAAGCGAGCATTGCAAAGCTGTCCACTGCTCCCAAAGTAATCAATACAGGCGCCGGAGTCCCCTTCAAATCACAGTCCGCTGCTTATGGAACTTGACACTGTCAACAGAAAGTCCTCAGCAGCAGTAAGCTGACTGGTGACAAAGAAGAACAGTGAAGGTGGGACCAACAGACAACGTGCAGTTCAGAACATTCAGAAGCAGACCTGTGTCTCTGGGGGCAGTGGGGACACGGTGGGAACGTCGTCTCTCACAAAGAGGGCAGGATGGCTTACAGTGAGGCTGGGAGATAGCCTGCTCAGTGCGACAAAATAAAGGTGGATTTCCAAGTCAAATGATAGACAGACAGACAGACAGACGGATGCTACAGAGTTAACTGAGACTCATGGTGACAGTCACAGACCAAATTCTCCCCCCAAAAGGTGCGTCCACTCAATAAAGGGGAGGTTAGCAGAATTAGACTAAACCCAAAGCTAAGAAGTTTCCTGCATACAACCGAACACTCCCAGAGACTGGTCAGCAGGGGCAGGGGCCTGGGGACCTCATTTTCAGGGGACATCTGGGTTGCTGGGCATGTTGTTGCTGTTGTTAGGTGATGCTGAGTCGGTTCTGACACCCAGTGCCCTGCCCGGCCCTGCGCCAGGCCCGCAGTCATACTAAGCCATTGTTGCAGCAGTTGTGTCGTCCACTTTGCCGAGGGCCTTCCTCTTTTTCACTGATCCTCTACTTTACCAAGTATGATGTCCTTCTCTAGGGACGGACCCAAGTATGTAAGACGCAGTCTTGCTACCCTTGCTTCCAAGGAGCACTCTGGTTATACTCCTTCCGTGGCACATTTAATTCTTCTGCAACATCACAAGTCAAAGGCATCAATTTCTCTTCTGTCTTCCTTGTTCATGGTCCAGCTTTGGCATGCATATGATGCGACTGAAAACACTGTGGCTTGAGTCAGGTGCACCCTAGTCTTCAAGGTGACATCTTTACTTTTCTACACTTCAAGGATGTCTCTTGTAATAGATTTTCCCAGTGCAGCGAGTCGTTTCATTTCCCGACTGCTGCTTCCATGGGCGTTGATTGTGGAGCCAAGTCAAATGAAATCCTTGACAACCTCAGTCCTTTCTCCGTTTATGATGATGTTACTTACTGGTCCAGTTGTGAGGACTTCTGTTGTCCTGATGTTGAGGTACAATCCATACTGAAGGCTGCAGTCTCTGATCTTCATCAGTAAGTGTTTCAAATCCTCTTCCCTTCCAGAAACTGAGGTTGTGTCATCTGCATAACACAGCTTGTTAACGAGTCGTCCTCCGATCCTGATGCCTCCTTCTTCTTCATCTAGTCCAGCTTCAAGGATTATTTGCTTGGCATACAGATTGAAAAGATACAGTGAAAGGGCACAGCACTGACGCCCACCTTCCCTGACTTTAAACCACGCAGTGTCCCCTTGTCCTGTTCGCATGACTGCCTCTTGACCCATGATCAGCTAGCACAGCAAGGTTTATTAACAAAATCCTCTGCACCCCACTTTGATGAGTCATATCTGGGGCTGTAAAAACTAGCAAGTGACCATCTAAGATGCATCAATTGGTTCCAATCCATCTGGCACAAAGGAGAATGAAGAATACCAAAGACACAAGGGAAACGTTAGCCCAAGAGATGGAAAGGGCCACAAAACCCAGAGACTCACTCAGCCTGGGCGCAGAACTACACGGTGCCCTGCTACCAGTGACCACCCTGACAGGGAATGCAAGACAGAGCCCCTAAAGGGGCAGGAGAAAAGTAGGCTGCAGAACTCAAGTTCTAGTAAAAAGACCAGGCTTAATGGTCTAGAAGGGTCCCTAGAAGACATGGTCCCCAGACTCTCTGTTAGCCTCAGACTAAAACCATTCACAAGGCCAACTCTTTAGATAAAGATTAGATGAAACTATGAAACATAAAATGGTACTCGTGAAGAGTGTGCTTCTTAGCTCAAGTAGATACATGAGACTAAACGGGCAGCTCCTGTCTGGAGATGAGATGAGAAGGCAGAGGTGGCAGCAGCTGGCTGAAAGGACGTGGGAAATCCAGCATGGAAAGGATTAGTGTGCTGTCACGTTACAGGGACAGTAACTAGGGTCACATAGCCATGTGTGTATAAATTTTTACAAAAAACTAACTTGAACTAAACTTTCACTTAAAACACACTCACACACAAGGACAAAAAAATGTGTGTCAACTCAGCTAGGCCATGATTCTCAATACTGTGTAGTGGTCCTCCATTTTGTGTCTTGACATAATTATCTGCCTCGTAAATACAAACCTCTGTGACGTTAACGAGTAAGATTACAGACTGTTATGCTAATGAGGTAAGACACAATATACAGGACTAGGTTGTATTTAATCCAGTCTCTTTGGGAATCTAGAAAAGAGAGAAGCAAGCAGAAGGGAAAAAGACTCCTACCACTAAGAAAGAAGAACCAGGAGTGGAGCACATGTTTTGGATCTGGGTTGCTGTGCTGAGAAATTCCTGGACCAGAGAAGGACTGATGACAAGGACCTTCCTTCAGAGTCGACAGAGACAGAAAGACTTTCTTGGAAGATGGTGCCCTGAATTCAGATTGCTAGCCCACTAAACTGTGAGACAACGAATTTGTTTGTTAAAGCCACCTACCTGTGGCATTTCTGCTGTATCAGCACTAGATAGCCAAGACAATTTGGTACCAGAAGTGGGGTGCTGCTCTAACAGATACCTGCCCTGTGGGAGCATTTTTGAAACTGCGAATTGTAGAGACACACAGGGTTTTAAGGTGCCTAAATTGCCTTGAAGAGACTATTGGTGGAATTATGGACAATTCTGGTGAGGGCTTAGAAGAAAGCGAGAAGAGCTGTAACACTGGAGACGGTGCAGATGGTAGAACAGCAGCAGCACACCTAGGAAACCAGAGGCAGATGGCACGGCAGCTGACCCATGGCACATGAGAGCTGAGTGCCTTGGGACAGGTGCAGCGGGGGTGCCTCCAGGCATTTATCAGTGGAGCTAGCCCTGCTGATTCACAGAGAAGGAAAGCTGAGGGCCTTCTGGCTGAGGTGCACTGGTCCAGTGGGGTGCCTCCAGGCATTTATCAGTGGAGCTAAAGAGCTTTCTCACACTTGTTCAAGCAGGGCAGAGGCTACAGAAGACTTTGAAGGGCTGGGAAACCAGGCCACGGGACGAGAAGCAAAGGGCACCCTTTGGACCCAGGGTCCCTTTGTGGGGAAGCTCCTTGTCTGGGGGAGGCTGATGAATGGGCCAACAGAGAGAGTGCTTTCCTCCAGACATGACACCCTGAATTTGGATTTTCAGCCCACTTCCCGTGAGGAAAAAACTTCTCTGTGTTAAAGCCATCGCGTACCTGTGGTATTTCTGCCACACCAGCGCTAGATGACCATGACAATCACCCAGGGTGCAGTGTATCAGCAGACCCGCTAGGAGGAAAGGCCTGGTGACTGATTGCTGGAATTAGCCCATGCAAACACTATGGGACACCCAGAATGTTGGCTGATACAGGGCTGGAAGATGCTCCCCTGGGGGGACGGCATCAGAATAGACAGTGGCCACCACCACAGACTCCAGAGATTGTGCAGACAGCCTCGGACTGGGCAGCGCTCTGCTCTGTTGCACACGGAGCTGCTGTGAGCCACATCAGTGCAGTGGCCTCTGACGACAACCCTAATGTTTATTTTTCTACCTCAGTGAGTTATACAACAAATCATACAGACCGGTTGATTGTCCCTGAATTCCTGGAGTGACTGTCCCCAGGCCAGCTCCTCCAGCTGCCTCTGGCTTCTCTCAGCCAGTCTCTCTCCAGCTGCCATCTCCCCAGGTTGGGAGCATGGTGCGGAGGAGGGGCTGCTGGCTGCATGCCACCCCACGAGCACGTTCAGACTTCGACACCACGCACACCCACCTATGGACGGCATACTGAGCTCTGTGTTTTCTTGTAAATGGGTGCTGTTGGTGGTAGTTGTCTGGGGTGAGGTGACTCTGACTTGCAGAGACCTTGTACGGAGAAGTACAAAACGCCACCCGGCCCTGCACCAGGCTGGAATGCCCGAGTCTGCTGTTGGGCGATTGGGTTGACCCATCACATGGAACATGTCCCCTGTTTTCACAGACCCTCTATTTTAGCAATTGTGATGTCCTTTCCTGCAACTGGTCTTTCGTGATGACGTATCCAGAAACCGGTCTTTCCTGATGACTTGTCTAGATAAGCACACTGAAGCCTTGCCAGCCTTATTCCTAAGGTGTGTTCAGGTTGAGCGTCTTCCCAACATGAACAGTAAATTAAAGGTAAACATGCTTGCAATCTGCCTTTGCAATGTGTCCAGCTGGCTGCACAGCCCCCGCGCAGTCCTCTGGGTGTCACCTCGTTCCCTGTAGTGTGGATCGGGCATGGCTGACTTCTCTCCCCACTGAGAATGCTTATGTTACTGCCACCTTTCACCCCACAAACTGTCTGCTGGTGTCTGTGTGTGTGTGTGGCAGGGGCAGGGGGACTCCAAGCAGGTTCTTTAGTGTAGAATTACAGGCTCACATGATATGTGTGTCTTCAACTTCCTGCACTGTCGAAGGTTGCACAGCTTCTCCCAAAAGACATGTTTGAGTTGTAACCCCTGCAGCTGTGAAGCCCAGCCTGGTTGTAAATAGGGTCCCTGCTGTGATCATGACGTTAACTTGAGGTGCTACTGGAGCAGCGTGGGTCCCGATCTCACCCGAGTCGGGTCCTGTAAGCAGGAAGAGCACCAACAGCCAGAGGACAGCAGAGCCATGCTGCAGCTACCAGTCCAAGAGTCCAGGAGGGACAGGGACCCTCCCCTGGATTCTCGGGAGGGAGCACGGCCCTGCTGACATCCTGCACTGGGCTCCCAGACCCCAGAACCGTCAGACAATAAGGTCTTTTCTCAAAAGACACCTGCTCCAAGGTCCTTTGTGACCACGGCCCAGGATACTCACACTTGGTGTCATGTTCTTCTAATGGATTCTGGTGTCACCAGGCTTGGTGTCACCCAGTTGAGTAACTCCTGATGTCACCTGTCCCATGGACCCCCTCCAGTATCCGACCCCATGGGATAAATACTTCATCATAGAATCGTTGTTAGGTGCTGTCCAGCAAGGTGCCCCTCTTGGTGACCCCACGAAGACAGAAGGAAATGCCGCCCGGCCCTGTGCCCCCTCATGATCCTTTGGTGCCAGCCCACTGCTGCAGCCACTGGTTTGTCCACCCCGCTGAGGGTCGTCCTCTCTTTCACTGGCCCTCTGCTTTACCGAGCACCACGTCCTTCCCTGGGAGCTGTGCCCTCCTGACACCGTGTCTCAAGGATTGAGAACTAGCCTCCCAGCCTCACTCCTAGGGAGCACCCCGACTCCTTCTTCCAGGACAGACGGTTTTGCGCTCTGCAGTCCACGGTATGCTCAAGGTTCTTGCCGACACCACAGTGCAGAGGTGCCAGTTTTCCTCCAGGAGTCCTTATCCACGGTCCAGCTTTGCATGCGTGTGAGGTGATACAGACTAATAATGTGAACAATTGCAGAATAAAATGTGATAAACACAGTCGTAAATTGCTCAAACATAGTATTTCTTACGTTATATGAATTTAAAAAACCTGTTGCTGTGGAGGTCATTCTGACTCTGAGGCTATCCATCGTTATGGAAACAGATGCTCACGTCTTTGTCCCGGGGGTTTCACCCTGCTGGTTGACCTCTTGGCTGGCAGCTGAGTGCTTTAACCACTGCACCACTAGAGCTCCCTAAACTGAACATCAAATTGTTTGTAAAATGTTTCTGCATTGAATCACAACATTATTAATCACTGAGCAGAAGCCTTTTTTGTTTTTCTTCTTTTTCTTAAATTAATACTTCATTTTTAAAAGTCATTGATAATAGGCTTAACAAACCCTAACCACCCCAGCATTGTGGCTAAAACATCAGACATCTGATCAAATCAGTGACAATAAAAGCACCAGGGGCAGCAACAGAAACAGCAGTGCGTGCTGGCAGCATGTGCGGACAAAACCAAGTGACTCGAAGTGCCCCTGTCATTGGGTAATAACGACAGCTTTTACCGGGACCCATCAGAATACGCAAAGAACAAGTCAGCCGAAAGTTCAGGCTTTTAGGTGTATTGACATGTGTAAACCCGGCTTAAGAAAAATGTTTTTGTTGTTACAACTGGAAGTTTTTTGTTTTAATTGTATGTTAGATGAATTGCTGAACAAACCACCTTCTCGTTAAACACTTAGTAGACACACTGCTTTGTGACACTGGTTGCCCATCCCATAACATGCCAGCGCTCTCCCTTCTTGGCCTGGTTTCCCCATCGCCAGCTTTCCTGCCCCTCCTGCCTTCTAGTCCTTGCCCCTGGGGTGCAGTGCCCCTTTAGTTTCGCTGTGTTTTATGGGCCTCTTGAATCTTTGGTGAAGGGTTGGTGAACTTCAGGAGTGACTTCAACTCTGAGCTCAAAGGGTGTTTGGGGACCATACTCTTGGGGTTTCTCCAAGTCTGGTCTTGACTGTGAGTTAAAGAAGTGTGTTTCATGTTTTCTCCAGCTCTGTCCAGGACCTCCTAATGTAATGCCCGTCAGAACAGCCTGTGATGGTACCCAGGCCCCACCTGGTTGTGCTGGACCCAGACAGGTGGGGCCTGCGGTCCGTGAGTCCTTTGGCCTCACTTTTCCTGTGTCTTCCATTGTCTTCCTTTTCCCGACTGGGTGAGATCAGTGGAGCCTCTTAGGTGAGTACTCACGAGCTGGTGAGACCTCAGACACTACTCACCAAAGTAGGATAAACTACAGGCATATTTTTATTAAAAATTAATAAATTTGTGCTGAAATCCTGTACAAAAATGTTACAGTCATTTGAGTGTCATCCCCTCTGACAGTTTCTCATGGTGTGATCTGAACCAGACTCCTGCCCACGCACACCTAAGGATGCCTCTGCCTGGTGTGATGTGATAGCCAGGTAAGGGTTTGCAGCTGCTGCCACTGTTGGTAGCTCTCGTCTAGTCCATTCTGACTCATGGTGACATACGCATATCGGAACCATAGGTGTCCTGGTCCAGGGCCGGCTTCACAACAGGGTGAGCTCGCTGTTGGGGCTGTCACGCGGTCAGTCCATCTTGGTGAGACATCCTCGTTTTCACCAAGCCTCTGACCAAACAGGATGACCTTTCCTAGTAACTATTAAGTACTCGTATTTGCTGTTAGTAGTAAGCATAATAATAATAATAATATGGTTGTTGACTGTTACCAAGTAACATTACCACATTACTGCCCAAAGCGACTGAACCTATTTACACTCCCCCAGTGGCAGATGGCATTTCCGATCCCACAGACTCACGGCGACACTCAGAGCCAGGGACCGCTCCATTTTTTATCCTCTAATGAGTGACAAACGGCACCTCGTTGCTGTAATTTGCGTCCCTGGCGTCAGTGGTGAAGTCGAACATCTTCACATGTATTTATTGCACATGGTTTTCTGCGCATATTTATTGTTTCTGATCATTTGCTCATTTTTCTGGGAGGCTGCTGGTCTGTCCTCATTGATTTTTCAGGAATTATTTATACATCTGGGCAGCAATACTTTACTGGTTATGTGGTTGCAAATAAGTCTTCTTAGACCCAGGGTTGTATTTTTTTGCTTTATTGATGGTGCCTTTTGCTGAAGAGAATTTTAAATTTTAATAGGTCTGATACCTCTGTCTTTTCCTTTACATTTTGTGGGGCTGACTACGTCCTTTCGTAGTCCGGCAGCTTCACATACGGGGTTTCACTCCTCCTCCGTTATTGTTATTATTTTTGTGGCGTGAAATGTGTTTTTCTTTCCTTTTGTGCCAGCATCTTCTCATTGATGGGAGACTCATATCCAAATTCAGTCTCCCAGGTGCAGCTGTGACGGAGGACCACAACCTGGGTGGCTGATGAGAACAGAACTGTACTTTGTCGTGGTTCTGAAGGAGTCTGACTCCAGGGTGTCAGCAGGGCCATGCCCCTGAAGGCTCTGCTGGAGGAGCTCTCTGGTTTCTCCGGGCTCCTGGAAGCCCCTAGGAGCCTCCTGGGAGCCCTGATATTTTCGGCTTGTGGACTCATCTCGTATCAACCCCTGAGCGCCGGGGTGAAATCCACAATCGTGGTCTTCTCTTTTCCAACTCGCAGTTCTATCAGTTTTTGCTTCATGCATGGTGTTTTCTACTTACCCCATATGCTCCTTCTTCTGTCCTGGAGAAGGACGTCGTGCCTGGCACGGTAAAGGGCCAGGGAAAACGTGGACGAGCCTTGAAGGGATGGACCGACACAGTGGGTCAGCGGGGAGCTCGGACACGGCGCCGGTGGTGGGATGCCCGGGACCTGCGGCACTGCCTTCCGTTGTGCGTTGTGCGTAGCTTTGCTGTGAATCGGAGCGAGCCCAAAGAAGTCTATAACGACAACAGCATTGTGTGTTTACGTCCATACACATTTAGGGTTGCTGTGTTTTCCTGATGAGCTGACCCCTCCATCATCCTGAACTAACACTTGTCATCTCTGGCCTTCCTAGCCGTGAAATCTCCTTTGACCGATGGCAGCAGGATACAGCTAGTTCCTGCCCCCGCCCCCCAGGGAGATAATCTCTGGCTTTGAATCATGGTATTTAGAATTTGATGTGAGTATTGATATAGTTTGGATTAAATCCACCATCTTGCTATTTATTTTCTGCTTAACCCATCTGTTCATTTTCCTGCTTCTTTTTCAATCTCTTTTCTCTTTTTCAAAATTCTTTTGAATTAACTGAGTATTTTTATCATGCTTCCATTTCAACCCCTCTGTGGGTTCACCGGCTCCACGTCCTGTCTGTGTGGGGTCGCTCTAGGTTTTCTGGGATGCATCTTTAATTCGTCACGGTCTGCCTGCGGGTAACACACACCCCACCTCACGGGCCCAAGCAGTCCCCCTTCGGGGTTGGTGCCCCTGTCCACACGCCTGGTTTCTGTGCTTGTTGTAATCCCCACGACAGTCTCATCACACTCGCTTTAATCAGCTATTTATATTTTAGAGAGTTTTTTAAAATATTAAAAGGCATTCGTATTTACCCGCAGATCTACTCTCCCTGACGCTCCTGACCGTTTGCACAAACGCGGATTTTCGTTCACTGTTCACTTGCTTCCTCCTGAATGACGGTGCTGAGCCCTTCTCGCAGTGCGGCTCCACCCGTCGCCGTGGGGTCGCTGCAGACTCACGGTGACCCTGCAGGATGGAGCAGATCAGCCCGCAGGGTTTCTGAGATGCAGCTGGTGGGTCTGAACCATCAACTTTTTGGTTAATGTCTGAGCTCTTCACCATGCCACCAGCTCTGCCAGCGACGAATCCCCTTAGCTGTTCTATGTCTGAAAAAGTGTATATTTTACCTTCCTTTTTAGAAGCTATTTCTACTGGGTGTAGAGTTCTAAGTCGACACGTTTCGTTTTCTGCGTCTCAGTACTTGACAGTGACCCTTCACCTGACTTGCAGTTTCTGACCACCTTTTCTGGCAACCTTCTGTTTGTCCCTTTGTACATAGCGTGCCTTTTTTCTTCATCTGCTTTTAAGACTTTCTCCTTATTGCTGGTTTTGTTATTGTTTGTTTTAATTACAGAATTGTTGTCAGGTGCTGTCCAGTCAGCTTCCACTCGTGAGCCCTGGTGTCCTTTTCTTCCTGTTCCCCTTCTACACGGGCTTGTTCAGCCTCTTGGAAAATTTTCAGACACTTGAAATATTTTTTACTCTCCTCTCTTCTTCAGAAGTCCACTTTTAGATAGAATAATCCTCTTGAAGAAACCCTGGTGGTGCGGTGGCTAAGTGCTGCCGCTGCTAACCCAAAAGTCAGCTGTTTGAATCTACCAGGCACTCTTTGGAAACTGGGGGGCAGTGCTAGTCTCTCCCATTGGGTTACTGTGAGTTGGAATTGACTTGATGGCAACCAGCTTTCGTTTAATCCATTTGAAGTCTCTGCACTATTTGCTTATTGCTTTTTCCTCTCCGTGTCGAATCTTAGAAAGTGTCTATGGCTGTGTCTTCAGATTTGCTCACCTTTTCTGCTGCAGGGCTTGCTCTGCTCTTAATCCCCCCCACTGCTCTTCCCAGCACAGGCACGGCGTCTTCCATTGGCTGAAGTCTGGTGTCCATCTCTTTTGGGTCTCTCCTCTTCCTCCTGAGCAGCTGGTGTTTTCATCCACCGCATCCCACGTTTCCTTTGTATCTAACGGGTTTCTTCACTCACCCATTCCTGTGTCATTTCTGTGCCTGTTCCTACCGATTGTTTTCCTTCTCATCAAGGGTTCTGTAGGGTTGCTAGCCACACATTTTCTTTTTTTTAAATGAAATTTATTTCTCTGCTTTTTTGCCTGCTGGATGAATTTCGAATAGATGCCAGACCCTGTGGATTTTACACTGTTGGCTGCTGGATGTCTTTGTAGGAGCCTCAGTGGCACTGTGGTTAAATGCTCACCTGCTGACCAAAGGGCTGGTGGCTGGAACCCGGCAGCATTTCTGTGGGACAAACCTGTGGCTGTATGCTTCTGAACAGACTGCAGCCGGGGAAACCCATGGTCGGTTCTGCTCTGTCCTGAAAGGTTGCTGTGAGTCAGCATTGAGGGGCTGACAACTGTTTGTTTGTTTGTTTGGGGGAAGTTGGATGTTTTTGTGCTTCTTTAAATATTCTTAAGCTTTGTTAAAGGAAGCTGATCTGCTTTTTGTAGTGGGTTATTCCTGTTGATGCTTGCTTTTACGCTGAGCTCGTAGGAACCAGAGCAGCCTCTGGACTAACTTCCACCCACTCTCCTGAGCAGCCCATCCTGTGTCTTGCCTGGTGGCAGCCTTTTGCGGTCTCTCCATCTCTCTCTCTCTCTTTGCGGGTGCGCCTCCCTGCACTTCTGGTTCACTTCCTTCCAGCCATGTGGCTCTGACTTCTCACTTCTGTCTGCAGGACTCAGGGGAGAGCCTGGGTTCTCTGCTGGGGCCTGGGGGCTCGCTCTGAGTGAGGGGTCAGAGCAAGCCTCGGTCATCTCATTTTCTTCTTTTCTGGGGAATCACTGTCCTGTGATGTCTGTTCTTCAGTGTCTCAGAATCGCTGTTCTATATAGTCTAACCTGACTTTTTAGAAAAAGTTTTTTTAAGGTGAGTGAACAAATCGGGTCCTTGTGACTCTATTGTGGCTGGAAGATGAAGTCTACCCTGTAGAATGTCCATGTTGCATTGAAAGGCTATTTGTTGGGTTTCGGTTTTCAAAATCAGCAGTGAGACAAGGCACAGAAGCTTGACTTACGAATGGCGGCAAGTGTCATAAACCACAGCAATGTGAGGAGCGACACGCAGGGGCTGGCAGGCAGAGGACGGCTGGTGGCAAGTGTGTCCCACTTATGGAGACTACACATCTGCAGATGGGCAGGAGTTGCTGATTTAGGGGTTCCTGGGACAACGAGAAAGAGATTAATAGCCAAAGAAGGGCTGTCCTGTTCAGGGGTCTACTCCTTAAGGCCAGTCTGCATTGTGTCCCCTCTGTGATGTGAGGTGCACAGAATCCGCTGAGCATAAAAGGAAGGGGTGAATGAAAGGAGAAAAAAGACAGGGGTTAGAGGGCCACTTTAAGGAGGCACGGAGGGGGTGCTCTCTATAAATGCCGATGGATCCCTCAATGTCAGCACCTGGGGGCTGGGGCACTGCCCAGGGCTGGCTCTGTTTGGCTGCCTCCCTCAGGGCACAGAGCGCCCGGCACTGCATCAAGATCTGAAATTCCACATTGGATCCTGGCAGAGATGGGCGAGGCAGAATTATGATATTTAGAAGTCAAAACAGGCTCTCCTGCCAGCCTCAGCACCAAGTCCCTGCCGAGACAGCTTGGTGCCAGGGCTGGCTGTGAAGCTACTGGGTGCCTCTGGCCAAGACTGAGTCTACTCTGGCGGCACCCGCGCCGTGCCCGTTGGGAGCTGTCAGTGAGTCCGCATGTGCGCTCAGAGGCTACGTGAGGATCGGGGGACCTCAAAAAACTCCAGCCGTGTCTGTGCGGGCTCGGACATGCCCCAGCTCCCCCACCTCTGTGCTGCTGCCCCTCCTGCATCCTGCTCTCAGGTGCCCAAGCAGGAAGAGTTAAAAGGGGGCTAAGCAACCCTCATCTCCACGCAGGTCTCCCTGTTGTCAGTCCTGAGAGACCCAAGGCTTGTGCGAGCCAATCAGCGTTTTATGGAGCCCTTTCCTACCATCTAGCCTACCATCTAGGGGAAGCAGGTGCCAGGCGTGGCCCCATCCACGAAAGGAAGAAGAGGGAGCTCGGAACCTGCGTCCCCAGGCAGTTTTCCAACTCCCCCCTGAGTCAAAGCTCACCCTTCCTGTTGGGTTTCTCGGGTCCTGGGGAGTCCCCTGCTCCCTCCCAGCCGGCATGCTGACAGGCAGATGACACACCTACTGCTGCCTTAGTGCCCGGGACGTGGCTCTTCCCAGGGGGTGCACGGGCCAGCCGTCAGTGACGAGTCATGGTGCGTGGGCAAACGCCTTCTACAACCAGCTGGCGCTGGGCCCAGTGGTCCCAGCTGCCTGTGCAAGAAAGCTGGTGGACAGCGCAGGGGGAAGTGGGCTGGGTCACACCGCTCCTGCGCCCGCCTTGCCTGGCCGCTCTGGCCTCGGGTCCCTGACTCTTCTCCAGGACCTGCTCGGCTGCTTTTCCTGTCTCCGTGTTGGCGTCCGTTGTTTCTCCTGAGCTCGGAGCAGCTCTGGGGCCAGCTCTCTCCCTGGAGCCCGCATGCCCTGTGACGAAAGTGCCTGCACAACCCCTAACAGACATGCCTTTGTAACCCCTTAGCAAACGGGACAAGAAGTGTCCCTGGACCAAGCATAGGGACACCCAGAGGAATGAGTCTCGGCCCAGAGCTCTTGATGAGGCTGCAGTCAGAGGCCAGGTGCACAAGATACACAGCCGCACACACAACTGCACATACAAACTCACAACTGCGTGCATCCTACCCCACATACACTCCAAACTACACGCACACACAGCCATATGTCCGTCTACACACAACCACACACACAAACGACATACTTGGCCCTCAGGGAGGAGAGGCCAGGTCTGCCTGGGACAGGGGCCCTGAGTGCTGGGTCACCTGCTAGGGCTTGACGGCGGAGGGTGTCTTGGGAGGAGACGGACAGCAGCATGAAGAGCTGGAGACTGGGGTTCTGGGCATAGCGGGAAAGGGTTGGGGCAGGGAGGCGGCGCGGGGCAGGGGCTGGGGTACAGGCGTGGAGAGCCGTGGGCTCAGGTGTCAAGCAGAGTCAGATCCTAAAAGGCCTTGACTGGTGGGCTGAGGAGTGCCAACTAGGTCCCCAGGGCAGCGGGGAGCAAGGGCAAGGTTTTGGGGAGGCGGGCTACCTGATAGGAGCGGAGCTACCTGTGAGGAGGTGAGCTACCTGGAGGGAGGGGAGCTAGATAGGCTGCCGGCCTGCTCCCGGCCTGGGTCTGCCAGTTGCTCAGGGTCCAGGCCCCTGGAGGGGGAGTAGGGGCAGTCTGCTTGATGGAGGGGAATTCTTAGGGTCCAGAAAGGTGACGGTCCAGAAAGAGGATGCCAGGCACTGGGGTCTGTCCCCCTGTGGACAGGGTGGACAGGCTGGGGACCGTCAGGGACAGTGGTCAGAATACCTGGGTTCTTGTCATACCTCCTCGCTCTTGGGCTGTGACGTGGGGTGGGGCTCAGGCCCCGGTCTCTCTAGCTGAATCCCAGGGTCCCAGCAGACCTCCCACAGACCCTCTTGAGTAGACTCTGGTTCTGGTTGGGAGGGCTCAAGGAGCAGCTCCTGCCCTTGAACTCAGGCTCCCTACTCGCCCACCCTCCTCCCCTGACCTCCTCAGGAGGCAAACAGATCATAACGGCTTTAGACGTGCAAGCGATTGGGTTCCTGGTCATTATCTGACTCCTCCTGAAAAAAGTGCAGCCCATGGCAGAAGGGGATCCCCGGGGGCTGCCCCTGGGACCCAGGGGTTGTATTACTTCCGAATAACAATTACCCAGATTCGCTTATCCCCGCAGAGGGTGGGTGGGTGCTTCTGGTCCCTCACCTGCTCCTTTCCCAGACCAGTCAGCCATCCCCATCCTGGTCATCCTGGGCTGGGGGAGAGGAGGCCAGACGAGGCGGGAATCTCAGGTGTGCTACCTGCAAGCAGGTGAGCTTCCTGGAAGGAGGCGAGCTTCCCGGGTGGAGGCGAGCTTCCCGGGTGGAGGCGAGCTTCCCGGGTGGAGGCGAGCTTCCCGGGTGGAGGCGAGCTTCCCGGGTGGAGGCGAGCTTCCTGGGTGGAGGCGAGCTTCCTGGGTGGAGGTGAGTTACTTCTCTCCCTTCCCACACACCACTCCACTTGTTCATCCAGCCGTTCCATAGCTCTCTGTGCATGTTTATGGATGTTTATGGAACACGGAGCTGGCACCATGCAGCCCTGCCTTGGGCAGGCCCTGAGGAGAGGGGAGACGAGTCCCCAGAGGCCATTTGCCTGAGGCACGTGTCCCTCCCCGTGCCGGGACAGTCTGACTCCAGGACGTTCCACAGCCCTGACCTGGCCCCTCCTTGATCTTGTGTAGAGCACAGTGGTGGGGGGGCTTACAGCGGGGCCCGGAGGACACTGGGGGGTGCTCTCTGGGGCCGCACCATCCCAGGAGGAGCTGGTAGGTGCTCTGGAGGAGTTGCACCCTACTGCCACTCATGACCCTGTCCCACAGCCTGGGGAGGGACGGGCACTGCCCAGCCTGACCCTACTCAGGGTCTCTAGGCAGCAGCTGAGGCCAGTTCCATCTCAGGCTGGAGGCTGTTCACTCCCTGTCCTGGGAAAGTGATGTTGGGGCCACGGTGGGGGCTGCAGGGCAACTGAGAGGTGGTCCAGCTGCCAGCTCTCTGCTGGGGTCCACTTCCAGTTTCCACACGACTGCATGGTCCGGGGTAGCCTGAGGGACTGAGGGGATGCCACTGTCCGTAACATAAAGCATGTGCACTGGCCCACTTTGCATTCTGTCTGTAGGAAACGGCTGTTTCTCATGAAAGGGCTGTCAGCACAGGGCTGCTGCCTGAGAGAGCAGAATGAAGAGACTGGCCCCGAGGAGGCTGCTGTTTGTGCGGCCAGAAAGGACCGTCTGCAGTGGGAGAGGGCCAGACGCACTGGCCAGAGCGGCATGCTTCCCAGGATGGCCCTGCTAAGTGGCTTCCTTCCCATGGGCGGTCAGGCGCTGCTGACACGCTTGCACGTTGTCACTGAAGCGTGGATAACAAGACCTGGGCATCACCCTGGAGTGGAAAGCCTGGGTCAGAACATCTGCCCAGGCCTGTCTGCACACTCGCCAGATGGGGCTCTGGGGGTGGCCGGCCCACCATCTCCTGCAGAGGGGTCCTGGTGTCTGTCCCCAGTGCCGGCACCCCGTGTTTCTGCCTGCCTGTCCTCCCTGTGCTGGTCCCTCTGCTCTCCTCTAGGGGAAACGGCTGCTCCAAGGGCGGGGGCCAGAGCGGGGAGCTCTCAGCCTGCAGGGTCGGCTCAGCGCCCTCCTGGTGGCCCTGGCCCAACACGCAAGCGGGCAGGACGCGAGTGACCCCAGCACAGAAAACCAGGAGGCTGAGATTGGGACAGCCTGGGGACCGAGCAGAGGACTGGGGGTAGAGTGGGTCAGGGCTCAGCTGCTCACCGAAAGGTCGGCAGTTCAAATCCACCAGGCGTTCCCTGGAAGCCCTGCTCTGCTCCGTCCTGCAGTGTTTCTGTGAGCTGGGATTGACTCAACAGCCGTGGTTTGGGGGGTTGTGGCTGAACATGCCCCCTTTGTCCGGTGTCATCGCGCAGGCAGCCGCACGGCTGTGCTGGTGCCCCTCTGGGCTGGCCCCTGAGTGGTGGGTACCCCCGTCTCATGGGGAGAGTCAGGAGGGCTGAGGTACTGAGGGAGCCCTGGGGATGCTGGTGCTCAGGGGCCCTCTGAGGGCACAGGCAGGGGCAGCCAGTGCAGGGGCAGCGGCGGGCACAGATGTGGGAATGGGGCGGTAGCTCAGGAGCACAGAGTCTAGTGGCTGGGACCGGGCACTGTGCTGAGCAGGGGCCCTTCTGTCCTGGGGCACTGCCGGGGGTTGTCCTTGCTTCCCTCAGGGGGCTCAGCCCAGGGGGCCAGGACTTTTCTGGAAAGGTGGAGCAGACACCGTGAGGAAACCCACTGCAGGCCCTGTCCCTGGGTCCTGGTCACTCTGCCTCCCTGTCCCCGACAGCTTGTGGCAGCTGCCTTCTCCATAATTACCTCCCATGCCTCCAGCTTTCCCCAGCTGAGGGGCATCTTTGTCAGGGAAGGGGACAAGGGTGCCGCCTGGGGGGTGCAGGCCTGTGCCTGCCTGCAGTCAGGATTCAGAACGGCCATCGGTAGCAGGTCACCCCAACCTGTCCTCCACCCCTCCCGCACCAGGGCCACCGGCAGAACCAAGGACCACGGCACTGCTGACACGAGAGTGAGCTCTGTCTCCATGGAGGGGCCCTCTCAGCTCCACGCCGGCCTCCTGTCTGCTCTCTAGTGTCTCAGGTTCTCGCTCCCCGGCTGGTCACTGACACTGGGCACCAGGCCTCTCTGGCCCTCCAGGCCCGGGTGGCGGGCACTGAGGCGAATCCCAAGGCTGGTCCCAGGGCTGGAGCAACAGGGCTGGGGGCGTGTCTTTGAGAGTGAGGACCCCCAAACGGGTGTGCCCGTAGGTGAGGGCCGTGCATGGCTGCCTGTTCGGGAAGGCGGGGCTGCCTGGTGTCTTGAAATGCCACCGCCCGCTGTGTCAGCACACTTCCTGTTATTGAGACCCTCCCCCTTTTCAGGACCCCTGGGGGCCCCTCATGAACATTTACGGAGGTTTCTGCTGGTCAGCACTTCCTGAAGGGTGGTGGCATCCTCCGCTCCAGCCTGTCGCAGGACCCGGACCTAAGCTGCCCCCTGTCTCTGGGTCCCTGGCCTTCTCCCTGGCCCCTTTCTGTCTTGAGCACTGGCCTTGGGTCCCTTCCCCATCCCCAGCCGGCACCCCAAGGCCAAGGGCAGTGGGCTCTCATTTTGTGAATGAACACGATAAGACTGACCTCAGCCTCTGGATGGAAGATGAGCATGGTCTCCACCCAGGATGGGGCGCATGGTAGTTTGGGGTACACCCTGCCTCCCCAGCTTCTGGCTGTGAGGGCTGTGGAGAGAGGATTGGCATATGCTGGACAGGCGGGGGAGGGAGACGCACCTGAGGTGGCAGCTGGACCCTTCCTCCCGGTCACCTAGTGTAGTCCTCTCAGCTTGGGTAGTTAGTGCCCGGGTCAGACGGTGAATGAGTGAGTGAGCGAGTCAGTGAGTGGCTGGGTGGGCGAGTGGGTAAACGTGTGAGTGAACGGACAGGTGAGTGGGAGTGGGGGCCTGGTAAGGGAACGAGGGAGGGAGAGAGTGCGAGATGCTGAGCACCCTGTCTGTCACCTGCTGTGCACCCAGCTCCTTGGGCTCAGCGGGCTCCCGTCACTGTCTTTGAAATGAGAGACTCTGTCCCCTGCGTGTCTGTGGAGGCATGTGGGGACTGACTTCTGAGAAGATGACAGTTTTGAACCGGAGCAGAAGCCGCCCGTGTCATCGTGCGGCGTTGGTTTTCGTCTTCTGTCCTCGAGGCTGTGCCTGTGGCCAGAGGCTGCTGCTGGCCTGGGAGAAGGCCCGGCCAGCTGCTGGATGCCACCATGAGTGACAGCAGGCCTGCTCTCCTCCCCTACAGCAGGATGGGCTGTGGCCGGGCCTTATGAAGAACTTCCCCACCTCATCGATTGCGGAGCTTGAGGACAAAGGCAGACGAGTGTGGTCTTAAATGGGGCAATACTGGCCGCAGTGACAAAGAGGCCACTCTTATGTGGGGCTTCCTGAAAGCCAGACACGGTCTGACGCACCTTACGTGGACTAGGTCGTCTGAGTGCTACAGGGTGGGTACTACTACTCTCAGTGTATGGGAAGGAAGCCGAGACACACAGCTGGTAAGGAGCAGTCCCTGTCACACAGCAGCTCCAGGAGGGCTTTTCTTTTAAGGGGCCCCTAGTGGACCCCGCTGCCACCGTTTACAAGGACATTGCCACAGGGGTGTGGCCAGGCCTCAGACCGCCGCCAGCTGAGTCGGCCCCAACTCGCGGCCACCCATATGTGTCGGGACGGAGCAGTCATCGGCGGTCAGTAGCTGTTTTGGAGCAGAGCGGTCCCCGTAGGCTGTCAGTGTTGGTCTGGCAGGAGCGGATTACCAGGCCTTTCTTCTGAGGCTCCTCGGGCTGGGCTCTGGCTTCGCCCTCTCAGTCAGCTGCCAAGTGATTAACAGTTGGCTCCACTCAGGGGCTCCATCACTGACCCGCCAGCTGAAACCTGCTGTGGTCGCGTGGATGCTGACGGTGACCCTACACACAGGCCGGAGCCTCACACAGTGACCGTTCTGACTGACGGTGACCCTACAGGGCAGGCCAGAGCTCCCCTCAGTGCTGCTAAGGAGCATTTGATGGATTCAGACCACTGACTTTTTGGTGAGCAGCTCAGCTTTTAACCACTGTGCCATCAGGGTCCCCACCTACCACCCACAGGCACCCCGAATCCCTTATCTTGTAGGGTGGAGGGGCCCCAGCTTTGTGGGTGAGATGCTTGTATCTCACCACGTGGTAGCTCAGCAAGGTCACGTTTCTGGCCGCTGGGTGACATGCCCCCTCATATGGTTAAACACCTGCTGTGTCAGAAAGCAGGGACAGCTATGGGGACCCTTGCCACGTGTCCTAGTCTGATGCCCGGTGAGGCCCCGCGACCTCTCCGCACATCGTACAAGGTGGTATTTGGGGATGCCCTTCACCCCCGGCCGGCCCGCTCCTGTCCATTCAGAGCCCCAGGCTGCGCAGAGCCCCAGGCCGCTCCCCTCCTGAGCCGAGCTGCGCAGGCCTGCCACTCGGTGAGACTGTGTGGATTCCTCAGTGCAGCCCCCCGCGGCTCACGGAAGGACCGAGCTCCAGGCTGCCCCTCCTGCCGGCCTGGGGCATGCGGCCCTTCCTCCACATCGCCACCCAGTCCCAGGCGCCACGGAGCGGACACAGCCCCCAACTCACCTAGACCCTTGCTCCCGCCCTGGCGGTGACTAGTGATGAAGTGACCACCTCAGGGCCCGGGCGTCCTGACAACACTACACTGATTGTAATAAAGAGCCCAGATCCAGCTCTGCTGAGGGGGTTCCCATCCTAAAGCCATTCCGCCTCACAGGCCACAGTGTGGCGGTTAAGTCACGTCCCTGCTGGGGCACATGCGGAGCCCCAGGCACCCACTAGTCTCCCTGTCTGATCAGTCTTTAACCTGAGAGCTATGGAGCCAGGAGAGCCACACCAGAGGCTGAAACCGAGGGTCTCCTGTGCTGGGGAGTGGGGGACACGCATGCCAGGCCTCCAGGCCCGGGGCGGCACCTGCCCTGGGCTCTGGGAGACTGGGTGGGATGGGGCTGTAGGAACCAAATTCAGGCCCCAGGGAGCTCAGGAGGGCTGGGGGCCCAGACAAGGAGCACACAAAGCAAACCCTTCGTGTGCACGTGGAGCGGGCGATGGTGGCTGCAGGTGCTGTACAGTTGGCTGCAAACTCATAGTGAGCCAGGCGACACAGCAGAACCACCCCAGAGGGTTTCCCAGGCCTTGGTCCTTAGAGGAGCAGACCGTCAGGTCCTTTGCCATAAACCTTGCAGTCAGTGGCTGAGGGGGACCGGGAGCACTGCCCGGGACGTGGTGGTGGTGACAGGCCCGCTTCAGTCAGAGGGTACCTCTCATGGGGAAGCTGCTGAGAGACCTTCATGTGTTCAGAAGGGACAGCCGTGTCCAACGCAGGGAGGACATCATGTGACACAGTAAAGGTTTAGCTCCTCGGAAACCCCATGGGACAGTTCCACCCTGCCTCATGGGGCGGCTCGGAGTCGGAATCAACTCAGCAGCAAGTCCCGAGTCCCAGGTCCTGAGATGCCTCTTCAGCTGTAAATCTAGACATACAGGAGACACTTTCAAAATCACTCATGTGTGTCGTTAGTTCCCTAAGACAATGGGGAGAAAATGAGAGAGAAGGGCCCTGCTGGGAACAGATTTTAAAGCACGATTTGATGCATCTGATGACGTAAAACATTTAATCAGCAGTCCTCTGGGGGGAAAAGCAAAACACGCAACAAGCACGCCAGCCAAACACACCATAGCAGCCCTCAAAGCCTTGAAAATAATCTTCTATTCTCTGAGACATTTTACAAAATGGTCCTGCCCTGCCCCCTGACTCTAGGTATCGGCCACACTCTCCAGATTCTGAGTGGAAGCCACTGGGCCTGCCCTACAGCTCAGCCTTCCAGGCCAAAAAGGACAGTAACTCTGGTTTACTTGGCTTTAGGTGCACCCTAAGCCCAAACGAGTGGCAATTCCACCCTTAGAAACACGGAAAGCCATGGCTGTACCCTTTAGAAACCTCAAAAGGTATGGGCACATCTTTAGAGACTGAGGCAGCTCAGCTTCTCACAGTCTTTGTCTCTTCAGCTTCTGCTTACTATGGCCTCGTGGCCTGGGCCTCAGGCCCACATCCATCTTGCAGGGGCAAGTGTTTCAAAGCTCCATAGCTCCGCTGACTGAAGTGTCCAGGGACACCCTATTCTTGGTACCTATTTGTCTTAGGCTGGGTCCTCTAGAGAGGCAAGACCAGTAATGCGTATAAATACATACAGAAAAGATTAATATAAAAGAAGCAGCTCACATAACTGTGAAGCCTGAAACGTTCCCAGTCCTGGATCAGAGCACCAACCTCACACTACTGTGAAAGCCAGTGAACCCGTGGCCAGGGGCTCAGAGATGAGGCTCCAGTTCCTAGGCCATGTAGTTTGGGGGACCCCAAGATGACAGGAGAGACTGCAAGGTTTCTGCTGATTCATGGAGCTGCAGGGGCTGATGAAACCCAAGAATGGCAGGTCGGGGAACAGGGATCCCACTCACAGGCTGTGAGGGTTGATGAATCCCTGGAGCTGCTAGTTCAAGTCCCAAGAGTCAGATGTGGAAAGACAAGAGAGCAGGAGTTCCTGGGAACACCAGCAGCCAAAGGTCGACGGCGAAGGCAGGGAGACGAAGGCTGAGGGTGGGCAGTGAGCTGCCACAGGCCCCACCTGGGCCACTTCATACAGCTGCCAAAAGACTGGTCCAGCCAAGTTGACACACAGTCCTAACCATCACAGACATGAACAGGCACTTCCCCAAAGAAGACATCCAGGAGGCTGAAAGGTAAATGGGAATGTGCTCACGATCATTAGCCATTAGAGAAACCCAAATCAAAACTGCAGTGAGATACCATCTCACCCCAACAAGACTGATCATAATCTGAAAAACACAAAATGATGCATCATGTTGGAGAGGTTGTGGAGAGACTGGAACTCTTCTACACTGCTGGTGAGAATGTAAAATTGTAAAACCCCTTTGAAAATCAATTTGGCACTTTCTTTAAAAGCTAGAAATAGAAATACCATGTGATCTAGCAATCCCACTGCTTGGAATATATCCTAGAAAAATAAGGGTTGTCATATGAATAGATACATGCACACTAATGTTTATTGCAGCTAAAGTTTATAGCAAAAAAGCAGAATCAACCTAGGTGCCCACCAACAGATGAATAGATAAACAAACTATGGCACATTCACACAATGCAATAGAATGCAATGGTGAAGAATAATGCTGAACTTTGGCAGCATCGCATAAGACGGATGAATCTGGAAGGTGTTATGCTGAGTGAAATCAGTTGGTTGCAAGAGGACAAATACGGTGCGAGCCACTATTATGAGTAAACCCTGGTGGCACAGTAGTTAGGTGCTACATACAAAAGGCTGGCAGTTCAAGTCCATCAGGTACTCCTGGCATGGGGCAATTCTACCCTGTCCTATAGGATCATGATCATTTGGGATCGAAGTGATGGCAGTGGTCTGGGAGTGGGACTATTACAAGGACTCAAGAAAAGGTTTGAGCACTGAAGAAGACAATCTTTAATGATTTCAAGGTAGCAGTGGGAGGGAGACAGGTGCTGACAGACTAGACAGTAGGTGTGAGTTGGGTTGGTGGAAGGGAGTGACAGCTCACAGTAGAAGGGAGGTTGGTACAGCTGGACTACACCCAAACCAAAAGGTTTCCTAAATATAACCCACTATTTCAAAGGTCACAGCAGCAGGAGTATTGGTCTGGGGACCAAGGTTTCAGGGGATCTCTAGCTCAGTTGGTGTAACTAAGTTTTTTTTAAGAAAATGTTTCACACTCCATTTTGGTGAGAAGTGTCTGGGACCTTAAAAGCTAGCAAGCTGCCTCTAAGCAGCATCAACGGGTTCCAGACCACCTGGAACAGAGAACAAAGAACATCAAAGACATAAGTAAAATGTGAGCCCAGGAGACAGAAGGTGGCATAGATCGGGAGACCACATCAGCATGAGACCAGAAGAACTAGATGTTGCCCCCTACCACCAACGACTACCCTGATAGGGAACACAATGTGGAGTCACTGCCACAGCAGGAGAAAAATGAGGGTGTGCAGGTCTAGAACTCTGTTAAAACACCAGACTTGATGGTCTGACATCCTGGAGGGTCCCCTGAGAACATGGCCCCTGAATTTGCTGCTAGCCCAGAGCTGAAACCAGTACCGAAGCAACTCTCCAGACAAAGCTTAGGCAGGACTGTAAGATGTAGAGCGATGCTGGTGAGCTGTGTGTTTCTTGGCTTAAGTGTCTACTGGAGGCTTGTCTGAGCAGCGCCTCTCTTGATACAGAGGAGAGGGTGGAGGGGACAGGAGCCAGCTGAACAAATACAGGAAGTACGGGGCAGAAAGGAAGAGTGTGCGGTGACAGCGTGGGGAGAGCAGCTAGAGTTGCATAGTGGTGTGTTGGGGGTGGCTTACTTGGCAAATGGACTTGGATTGCAAACTTTCGCTGAAAGCACAATCGAGTATTTTAAACAAACAAACAAATAAATAAACACTATGGCTTGGGTTAGTCACCCTTTAGTCCTTAAAGTAACATCTTCTCTTTTTCAAGAAAAACATTTTAAAGAAAGTCTTGCAGCAGATTTGCCCAGTGCGGTAAGTGATTTGATTTCTTGACTGCTGCTCCTGTAGGCCTTGACTGCGGATCCAAGCAAAGTGAAATCCTTTCGAGCCTCAGTCCTTCCTCCGTGTGTCGTGATGTTGCTCACTGGTCCAGCTGTGAGGACTTTTGTTTTCTTTATGTTGAGGTGTGATCCACACTGAAGGCTGTGGTCGTGGATCTTTATCAGTAAAGGCTTCAAGTCCTCTTCACTTTCAGCAAGCATTGTTGTGTCATCTGCATGAGACAGGTTCTTAAGGAGTCTTCCTCCAATTCTTCCTATGGAGGGTAAGATAACTGACGTGCATATCAGGCTATAAATTTCCCTGTAACCATGGCTTTAACTGCAGTTGGAGCTTTCATGTTTTGTATCTCAGTAGCAATTCGTGCGCAGGGTTTTCTAATTTCCTTGGTTATTTCTTCTGTGACCTATGATCTTGAGGTATACAGCTTAATTTCCAAGCAGTTGTGAAATTTTCTAGTTGCCTTTACATCTTTTTTCCAACTTAATTCTGCTGTGACCTGAGAGCATACTCAGGAAGATTAGAAATGTGTTGTGAGTGCGTTATGAGCCGGCACACAGTGAGATCAGCAAATGTTCCGTGTGTTAATGGTAAGAATGTGAGTTCTGTGATCGTCAGGTGCACTGGTCTGTGTCACTTGTCAATTAGGTCAGGCTTGTCAACTGTGCTCAGTCCTTCTCTGTCTTTATGGTTATTTTTATCTGGTTATTGGATCAGCCACTGCGAGCAGTGGGTGAAATTCTTTATGAGTATAGATTTGTGTCTTATTTTAGTTTGGTCAAGTTTTGCTTCATGTATTTTATGTTACTGATGCTTATTAGGGTTGTAATAGCTTCCTGGAGAACCGACCCTTTCAACATATGCTTGTTTCTGTGTCTATCCCGGCTCTTCGCCTTGAAAGCTGCAACGTCTGATGCTAACACAGCTCGACCAGCTTTCTTGTTGCTCATGTTTGTGCCTTCTGTCTTTTCCCATCGTTTTTGTTTGGACCTTCTTGTGCCTTCCCATTTAAGGATCGTCTCTTGAAAGTGGCTCGCAGCCGGGGTTTGTTTTCCGTGTCCCGTCTGACATTATTAGTCTGTCACCTGATGTCACCAGTCTATCCCATTTTGTGTTGTTTCTGTGAGGTTGGTTTTGATGTCATGTTGCCGTTTGCTTTGTATTTCTTCTCCCCAATTTATGCTTTTTCTCTCCTTTCTTGCCTTTTTTACATGAGTTGAAATATTATTATTGTATTTTCCCCTCTCTTCACTTGCTGGATACAGCTCTCTTGCTGTTTTTTTTTAAGCAGACATCCTAGAGATTTATCACAGCCGACCGTGGATAGACGCTTCAGCAGTGTCCCGCCGTGCCAGGACCGGGAGCACCTGACTCCGTGTACTGCGCTCTCTTTTTGCTTTAGTATCACACTGTATTAAATTTAACCTGCGTTTCACAGCACTCGATCCCATTGCCGTCACTGTCATGCAGCAGACGCTTGTCGGCGTTGACTCAGATGGTCACCTCTTTCACTCTGCTTCACCCGTCCGACACTTGGATGCGGCCTTCCATCTAAAAAGCTCGCTTTTGAGATTCTTCCGGTCCCGTGATAAATTCTCTTGGCCTTTCTTTTCCTGACACGTCTATGTGGCACCTTCATTTCTGAACCATCTTTTCATTGACATAGAGCTCTAGGCTGGCAGTGCTCTTTCCATTTGGGGATTTCAAAGGCATTGTTCCACTATCTTCTTTCTTCCTTTATTTTGGAGAATTCAGCTCTTTATATTATGTTTGCTCTTTTAAAGAAAATGTACCTTTTTCCTACCATTCGGATGCGTTTCAAGTTTTCTCCTGCTTTCCAAGCTTTACTGGGATGTGTCTCGGTGTGGCTTTCTCTGTGTTTACCTTGTTAGTACTTATGGAGCTCCTAATACCCATGCGTTGATGTCCTCTGCTACACTTAGACAACTCTCCGTCGCGATCCTTTGAAATGTCGCTTGTCGCATCATCCTGCTCTCTCCCTCGGCACCCCAGCTGCACCCACCGCAAGTGTCCCGCTGGGTGTCATTGCATCTCTTTCCCTCCGTGGGCCTCATTGTGGGCCTCGCAGTCAGCTAGTTAACTGCGGGTTCTGCCGCGTCCAGCGCTGTTATGTCCATCCATGGGTTTCTTAATTTCAGGTACTCCACTCTTCAGTTTTGAATTTTTCTTTTTTATAGAAATTATATTTATGTGGTAAAATTCTGTTTTCTTGTTGGTTTTGCCCACTGTTGGCTCTATTTTTTTTTAACACACTTCTCATAGGTATTGCAAAGTCTCTATCTGCTCCCTCCAACATCCAAGCCCCTTCCTATGTCATTGGCTTTCTTCTTGACCTTTAGTCATGTGTCCCTTGGCCTGCTTAGTTGTCACTGTTTGCAGTCAGTTGCTGCTCATTGCGTAGAAACAGTGAAGTGGTGGCAATGGGCACAACCGCCCCCTGCGTGCTCGCCCTGTCCTCTGAGAGACTGAGAGAGAAACAGCTGGTGGCTGAGTTGAGTCCAGGCTGGCCCCAGTTTTGACCACTCCCAGGCTCCTGTTTCCAGAATGGGCCCTCCAGGGTTCACTGACAAGAGCCTGACACACTCGCAGGGGCCTGCCGGGGTCCTTGGCCCCTCCAGCACGGGAAGTCTGCCAGATACTCAGCCCCTCCACACTGCACAGCTTCCGGACTCCGTGAATGTCCTGATGAGCCAATGGCTGTGTGCTGAGGCTCCCCACTCTCTGGTCTTGTTTCTGCAGCCCCCATGAAAGTTCTAGGCTCTGCTTGTTTCCCTTCCCCAGTGCTGCCCCTCTGCCTGTTGTGAATCTGGGTTCTCAGCTCCCATCTGGGCCCAGAACTGCAAAGACCCCAGGAAAGAGGGGGCTGAGGTCATTATCTCATCCTGCAGAGATTCTCCCTCTCTGGAATTTTCGTTGCTCTGGTCCTTGTCCCCGCAGCTCTCTAACACCTTCCAGTAAAAACTAGTTTTGTATCTTCTCCAGCTTTTCCATTTGGCCTCAGCTGGGAACACTGTTTGCTTATCAGAAAGAGGAGGCACTGGGTGTTTTCAAGGGTAGGTGCTAGAATATAGATCTGCTGAGTCACACATTATGAGTATCTAAAATTCAATTGTTTAGTTGCTGTGGGTTGGACTGAGACTCATGGTGACTTTCACATAGCAGAACAAATTGTTGCCTGTCGTGAACCATCTTTGTGATCGCTGGTGTGTCGGAGCCCACACCTCCCACCCAATTCGCTCCCAATACCGTATCAGGTAAGAATCTGTTGTGATCCATGGGGTTTTCATGGGCTAGTTTTCAGAGATATTACGGAAGAAATTTGTAGACAAATGGTTTCTTCCTGGGAAATGCCCCTTTTTAACAATACAGATGTCAGTGATACATGTGGACCTTACAAGATGGAACACACAGGAATCAAATCTACTGCATTTGCAAAAAGAAACGATAGAAAAACTCAACATCGTTATTCAGAACGAGGTCAACAGCTGACTGGCCATCAGACCATCAATTAATTGTTCTTATACAAGTTCAAGCTGAAGCTGAAGAAAATTAGAACAAGTCTATGGGAGGCCGAAGCCGACCTTGAATGTAGAGATTGTCTGAGGACAACCAACAGACCTGGTGCGTGAACTGCTGGTGACCGAAGACCAGATGAGCTGTGGGGTGACATAAAGGACATCACATGGGGAAAAAAGCAAGAGGTCATTGAAAGGACAGAAAAGAAAGCACAGACCAAAATGGATGTCAGAAAAGACTCTGAAATTGGCTCTTGGACGTGTGATGGGCATTGCCTGGGAGAGTGAGCCGTGTTCCCTGGGAGCAGCGTGCTGTGGAGAGTATCCACACAGCATCATGTAGACGTGGTTTGCGAAGACACAGATGCACAGCCTGGGCCGCAGGAGCCGGCCCACGGAGCAGGGTGCTGTGGGGCTCATCCCCACTGGGTCACGAGACGTAGCTCCTGAAGACACAGACACAGAGCCAGGTGATGTGAGTAAGCACACCCAGCGGCTCTGAAAAGTGGGGGGAGGGCAGGGCAGGGTTGGCAGCAGTGGCCCAAATGCAGGTTTCCTCTTCAAGGTCTAGACACCACCACTCCTGTGCTCCACCTGTCCCACTGCCTTCCTCTTCACTTCCAGAGACCCTTTCTTCCTGACATGAGGACACCCACACCTGCCATCTGTCTCAGCACCGGGCACCACCCCTGCCCACCACCTCCTTGGTACCAGCCTTCTGCTCGGTAGGGAGCTCCTGACTCAGGACAAAGTACTGAAGTCACAACAAACCACCCTTACCACCATCTCTGTTATCATTATTGGACGTGTCATCGTTGGTGAGAGGCTTGATGGCGCAGCGGTTAAGAGCTCAGCTGCGCACCAAATGGTCAGCATTTCAAGTCCTACCAGCTGCTCCTGGGGCGCCCCCTGGGTCCATTCTGTTCTGTCCTCTAGGGTCACTGGGGGTCGGAATTGACTCAAGAGCAACAGGTCTAGTTTCTGCTCATTGTTAATAACATGTATGGTTGTAAATTTATTAAAATGTGATTGTACGTTTCTATGTTATATTTCCAGCCCCCAAAGACAAAGACTAGATTTATAAAGATACTGACAATAAAAGACAATATTCGCGAGAACTTTAAAGTGGAGTCTTTGACTTACATCAGACCCAGCTTGTGCCGGAGTTGTCGGGACAGAAGCCTGTCACAAGTTGCGGACTACCTGTGCTCTCAGATGCTTCCAGGACGAGCCGCCGCTCACTGGATCCACCACGGCCTGGTCCAGAGCCTCTTCTCTGCCTGGGCAAACAGCCGGAGGGGTTCCTGAGCTGCGGCCTGCACCCTGCTTCATCTCCCCCCAGGTGTCCTGGCCCTCAGTCTGCAGACGTCACCCTGTTTTCCACATAAGTGAGGTCATGCCAGGGTAGGGTGGGCGCTGACTCCAGTCACTGCTGAGCTATGGGAAGAGCAGAGCAGCCGCAGACATACATGGGGAGACAGGTGCGGAGGTGCAAGACCAGGTCACCGGGAGACACCGGGAACTGAGGGACCCATGAAGGGACTGGCGCGGCCGACACGCTGATTTGGGCTCTCTGACTCTACATCTGTGAAGAAACAAGTCCCTACTCTTCAAGGCCACCAGCTGTGGTGTTCCTGTTACGGCCGCCCTAGGGAAGGGAGACAGAGTTCAAGTGTTTAACATAATTCTTACACTTGTTCGATAACTGTTTGATCTCTGTGCTAAGTAAATAATCTGAGAAGGTGGACGATGTGAAGAAGAACAAGGTGTCAGGATGGGAGGAAGACTGGTTAACAACTTCTGTTAGGCAGGTGACATAATCTCACTTGAAGCACTTACTGACAAAGCTCAAAGACCACAGCCTTCAAGGCTGAGCAGCTCTTGTCCACACACAAGGCCACCGGGGTTTCCCCGAGCCAAGGTGGCTGCAATCACCACATACGCCTATGACAGCTGGATGACGGATAAGGAAGACTTATGAACTGGGGTGCTGGAGGACCATACTGAAGACACCATGGACCACCAGGGGAAGGCAGCGTCTGTCCCGGAGGAAGTACAGCCAGGGGAAGGCAGCGTCTGTCCCAGAGGAAGTATGGTCAGTGCTCCTTGGAAGCCAGGATGGTGAGACTGTGTCTCCTGCTCCTGGACATGTTATCAGGAGGGGACAGTCCATGGAGAAGATTATGGTCCTCGGCAAAGTAGAGGACCAGTGAAAGAGAGAAGAAAGACCCTCTACAAGATGGAATGACAAGGTGGCTCCCACCACAGGCCTCCGCGGAGCAGTGGCTGTGAGGACAGCACGGGACTCACAGGGTCATCGAGTGAGATGCTTTAGTGACGCCTTACAGTGAAAATCTAATTCCTAAGCCTGTGGTTTCTAGGAGTTATTTGGAAAGCTGTTTCTAGTTAATTTTCAAATATTTTAGATGAAAACCCATCTTTCCCAGTAGGAATATGCCAGCCTTTAAACAAGCTTTGTCTCCTAAGGTGGTGACTTTTATCAGCCACTTCAGCTCACGCGCCAGTTGCTGGCATCAGCGGTAGGCACGGGAGGCGCGGTGTTTTCTGGCGCATCTGAGGGTCACCAGTGCCAGAACTGCTGGGGTACCGCACGGGGGCTGGTCCTCCCTGGCCCGGCATAGGCGGACAAGGGGGATCACGCGGGCCCAGCTGATGGACCAGGACTGGCTGTGTCCCTGCCTGGCTGGGGGCTTTGGTTGTGTCAGTCACGACATCTGCGTGGGTGTCTGTCACAAGGCACCACAGACAGACTGGGAGGCTCTAAGTAACAGGGTCCTACAGCCTCACAGCACTGGAGGGCAGAAGGGTCCGGGTGTCGCAGGCAGGTCTGTGCTGCCCTGGAAGTGGGGAGGGTCCCTCCTGCCTCTTCCAGCATCTGGGGCCTCCTGCACCTGCTCTGTCTGCTGCGTCTTCCCCTGGAGTCTTCCCCCTGCGTCTCTATCTCCAGGGCTCTTCTTCTCTTTCTTAAGACACCAGTTCCCAGGCTGGGACCCACTGGGTCAAAGAGGGCCTTCATTCCATCCCACTGGTGTCTCTTAAGACAGAAGATGCACAAAGAGACAGATGCCACCTGACAACCCGTCTCTAAGTAGCAAAGGTATGACAAGGACTGCAGGCTGTCACCTGGAGCCAGGAGACAAATGGTTTCTGTCTCAGAGCCCCAGACGGAATTTGCATGGCTCTCACTCTGCCTCTAGAGCTGTGAGACAGTGAACCCCTGTCCCTCAAAGCCACCCACCATTCTCCATGTAGCCCCAGCACCCTGTGGCTCCGCACACGTGTCTCCAGGGGAGGGTAGGACACAGAACTGCTGGCTTAGGAGTGGCCTGGAAGCTTCAGCCCCCCACCTCACCCAACAGCCTCAGTGTTCCTATCTGCCGAGTGGTCAGACTACAGCCACGGTTGACTGCCTAGTCCTGGGCCCAGCGCAGGTGTGGAGGGGACGCCTCTCTCATGGACTGCTGCCCCAGCCCACATGGACAGCAGCCACCAAGGACTGCAGCATCTGAGATGGGACTCCTGGGGAGCCTGGGTCAGGAGTGGTGGGGGCCCCGCCTGGCTGTGTGCTGCAGGCTGGGGAGTTCTGTCCCACCTGACGTGCTACAGCCCCCCAGCTCCACAGCCAAGCACCACGGGAGGGACGGGAGGGGAGAGCTGACTTCCCCTCTTGTGATGGATCGCCCCTCCACGCAGGGGCACAGTGGTCATGGAGTAAGAGCGTGGGGGCGTGTGGGGCCTAGGGCACCACAGAGTGGGGCATGGGATGCTGAGACCCATCCCAGGGAGGTCTGTGACACACGCTCCTCTGTCCTGCTGTCCCATCACTTACAGAATGCCGGGTCGAAGATTGCTGAGACTTCCAGGATGGCCACCGGCCTCGGAGCGCTGGACCCTGCTCAGGCAGCTACCCTGGATGCAGGACCTGTGGCATCGGCTGGCTGAGGGCCCAGGCATGCTGGGTGTCTGTGTGCCTGTCAACATGGGGGGTGTCACCCCCAGAGGCAGCCATGCGTCCATCCACACAAACGGGTATCATCCCCAGCACCCCGCAGCCTGTGGGCTCCTCACGCGTCCCAGCCACCCCAGTCAGGAGTCCCGTCCATTGTCCACTGCCCTCTGGCCTCGAGTCTGGCACTGTCACCCGTTGCTGCTGCTCCCTCCAGGAGGCCGTCTGCCCAGCAGGACAGACACGCCCCACAGCCTAGTGCCCGCTCCTGAGCTGGGGGGCTGCTGAATGCCCACCCTCAGTGCCCACCTGAACCGGCGGACAGCTGGATGCTGCCAGCGAGGGCTGGTTAAGGGGCATGCCTCTCCATTTCACCAGCATGCAGACCCCGTGAGCACTCCCCCAGCATGCAGAAGACAGATGTCCCTGCCCCGGGTGAGGTGTAAACTCGGAGCTCGCCGTAAAGCCAGCAGCCTGTGACTCGTGCCCACGGGCCTGAGGACACGCCACATGGCCAGTCTGGGCGGGGCAGCCAGCTGCCCAGGCAGATGCTGCAGCCACCACGGGCACCCCGCCGCCTCTCGGCCACACACTGGGCTCGGTTTCAGGGCGGCTCCGGTGGCCACCCAGGTGAAGGCCCTGCTCCTGGCAGGTCAGGACAGGGACTCGGGGGCCTGAGGCTCACCCCCTTCCTAGGTGGGCCAGAGGTACACGCAGTCCCTAGAGGAGAGGAAGTGGGGGTGGCTGTCCCTGAGGCCCCCAACCACACGGAACTTGCCACTGTCTCGGTGAGCCTCACAAACCCAGAGTCTGCAGCGGTGAGTCGAGTCCATGCCTCATAAATGCCATCCCTGGGAACTCTCATCAAGTGAGAGACGTGGGCTCGGGTGTCGTGGGCTACTTTGGACCCCTAGCTGAGACCCATTACTGCGTGCCGAGTGCTCACCCCAGGGGGCCACACGTGTTCCCTGCAAGGGCCTGCCAGGCAGGTCCTGGGCCAGGGTCGCACCTACCCACTGCTTGGGGCCCCCAGCTGCACTCTCCTGCTCCAGAAGGAGGACACTGCCTGGCTCAGCATCCCAGGACCCCCCAGCCGACACCGTGGGGTCCTGATCTCTGTGCACAGTCAGGCCCTGGAACAGCCAAGTGCCCACACCCTGCCTACACAGGGCCTCTCTGGGTAAAGTCTTTCCACCACACTGGGGCCACAGGCTCTCTGGTGGGGGGCCATGAGGATTCATGGGGACCCTGCCCAGGCTGCCCCCAAGGTGCCCATGGCCCAGGTCCCATGAGGCCCTGCAGGTGCCCAGCTGCCCCCCGAGGTGCCCACAGCCCAGGTCCCAGGAGGCCCATCACGTAGCTGTGGTGGGCAGTGAGGGGTCAAGAGCTGGCCTCCCAGGCCCCTGCCTACTTAGAGGAGCCCTCTGTTGATGGCCTGTCAGCACTGTCCCCGCCTTGCTGGCCCTGTGTCACTCCCCAGTTTCTGGCACTTGTCTGGGTGTGGGGACAGGAAGGCTTTTGGCAACAGGAAGCCTGGAGCATAAGGAAGGGCTGTCCCTGACCCCCAGCTAAGATGGCAGGTGGACCGCGTCCTGAAGACCTGCCACCCTGAGGCCATGCGGGCATGCTGGGTCTCTGGGGCTTCCGAGGGCTGCAGTGACCCAAGCAGGCACTAGGAGAGCCCAGCAGAACCTACTGGAGTTGGCAGAGGTCTCCGGGACTGAGGCCACAGGACTGGTCCGTCCCATGGACTGGTACCTTAACTGGCACCCATTCTACAAAAGGCCCATGTGGGGACGTGAAACACAGGTTGAGGGGGCACTGGAAGATGTGAGGGTCTGTTTAAGGGCAGGAACTGGGCTGTGGGCACTAGTGATGCCCACACTTGGTGGCTGGTGTTGTGGACGTCACCGAAGCACATGTGTGGGTGTCGAGGGGTCACAGGCCACACCACACACAGTGTTCACAACAGCAACAGAAACCAGCATCAGAACAGAAGCCTCCCAGGTCTCCACACGTGTGACCAGCAGGGCTCGGTGGCTGGCCAGCCAGGTGGCTGCTGGAACACGGCCACATCTAATATTTATCAGGAACGTGGGGTTTACGAATGAAGACAGGTCCAGACAGGGGCTGTGCCTACCTCTCCCCTGCATGAGGGTTGGACAGGGGGTCTCAAGACCAGTGAGGGTGCTGGTCTGGGCGCAGCGCCGAGGTGGAGGTGCAGGGGGGTGGGGTGCAGGCCCCCCACCAGGCACTTCAGCGTGGCCAGAAAGTGGGGAGACAGAGACAGGGGCGAGGCTGTCTCAGGCCCACGGTCTGTGGCTGTGGTGGGGCACCAGCCCTGACCCAGAGCCCATGGAGCTGAAGGCCCAGGCATCCACACCTCATCCAGAGACCCCCCAGCTGAGATCCTGCATATGAGCCCAGTCCCCACCCACCCGACTTCCTCGAGCTACACAGAATCTACATTCCATGGGGTGAAAAAATGGTGGGGGCTGCAGACAGAAGTGCAGGAACCCCAGAACACTGCTGGGGGCTGGTTCCCAGCCCAGTCCCTCCTGTGGCCAGTCAGCGCCCATGGGCAGGTACCCGGGCCGGCCACCCCCAGTAACAGGTCAAGGCCTGGCTGTGTCCCGGGCGGCCATGGCCAAGGCTTTGGGGCATCCTGGAGTATCAGGGGTCCTAGCATCACCTCAGGGCCTGGCCCTGGACACAGAACTCCAGAGCCAGGGACCAGGGTCTTGCCACGTGCCCTGGGCACCCCTGTCCTTTCTGGACCCCAGTATCCCTGACTGCAGGAGGAGATACCAAGGCCAGGGGACCCTACAGGCCCTCCTCCCTCTGAATGTCCCCTCTGGGAGGGAAGAGCTTCCTGTGGTCCATTGGACCCCTGTCTTTCCTCTAGTAGTAGCCACTAGCCCCTCCACAGACCAGCACGAGGACAGTAGAGCCCCCGCAGACGCGGGGGGCTGTGTGTGGGTATGTAGGCCTGCCTCACCTGCGGCACGGGGAGGGTCCTCACGGCTCCTCGGTGTGGTCTCAGAGCCACGGAGCCCCCTGCACGGAGCACCAGCACCAGGCTGCTGGGCCCCGTTGTCAGGGGCGGCCTGTCCCCGCACCCGGTCGTCAGTGCCCTGTGCAGACCTGACGGCCTCTGTGCCTCCACCAACACCCACTGAGGACACAGGGAAGAGCCAGTGTACTCATGTGGATGGATGGACCGATGGAAGCAGCACAGACTGACGGATGGGTGTAGAACTGACAGATGTGTACACATGGGTAGGGGTGGCAGCCGGCTGGGTCAGAAGGCAAGAAACCCCAACAGACCCGAGGCTGTGTTGTCCTATTTCTGAGCTGCGGCTGCTGAAGAGGAGAAACATCACTCCCTTAAAATCACATCACGGAAACCGTGTTTCCACCCAGCTGCAGACAGCCCTGAGACCAGCTGTCACTGCTGCATGCGGGTGGCACGGCAGCCCCTCCTCACGGTGCTCCAGCCCAGGGGACCCCAGGGCAGCGGCTTGTCTCCCTGCCCCCTCCATCTCCCACCCCTCCACCCCCAGAGCCCCCCTGTCCCCCTGTGGCCCCGCTAAGCACACTGAGGCACCGTTTGCAGGCCCGCTCTGCTGTTATGATAAATAATTGAAACTAAACCACATGTGTCAAAATCAATGAGCCTCTGGCCGGGGCGGGGGCGGGGGGAGCCTCTTCTTGGCCGGAGCTTGCTTTCTCCTGAGACCATGAAACAGCACCACAAAGTGGGCCGGGGCAGCCTCCTCGGGCGGGGGGTGGGCAGGCGCTCCGCGGCTCTGGGGGCCCTCCCTTCCCCCACTCACCCCAGGAAAAGAGGTGCACAGTTCTGCCTCATCAGCCCGAGGCCAGCAACGGACAAGGAGGCGTCCGTCCTGGCCGGCTCCTTCCTCTGAGACTGCCAGAACCACACGGCCCGGGGAAGGGGGACACAGAGACCACATCACAGCCCCTGCCGTGGGGACCCCTGGCTCCCCCTGCCAGGTCAGAGCGGGTAGGTGCCCCCCCGTCTGACGCCACCCTCTGCACCCAAGGACAGGCCGGCCGCTGGTGTGTGGCCCTGCCAGCCAGCCATCACCGAGGCTGGGTGGGGACACCCCGTCCTGGGCTGGTGTGCGCTCCCGGGCCCCATCCAGATGTTCCTCTGACATCACACGCTCGCTCCCTATTCCTCTCCCTCCCGCCCTCCCTCACCATCAGATGCACACGTTCCTGCACTCCCGCACGTAGTCCTTCCTTCTTGCATTGTGCACCCTGAGTGGACGTTACGTGCTAGCCCTGTGGACACAGACGACCAGGCTCAGGCAGAACCTTAGGAAGCAGTGCCTGATGGGAGGACGCCAAGTAGCAGTGACCACGAGCCGCTGGGCCTGGGCTGTGGCTAATCTGCCGGCGACCCTGAAGCTGCAGGGTGCAACCAGGCGGGGCTTGGTAGGGTAGCAGAGGCAGGGGGTGGGAGGACAGGGCTGCAGAGTGATGAGCTGGAGATGTTGCTGTGTGGGGACACCACCTTCAGCATGTGCTCCCCTGTGTGGTGTGATCCAGACCGTCAGTACCAGCCTGCCCTGAAGATGCCATCCTGGCCGCCAGCACCCTGGCTGTGGAAGACAAGGGTCACAGTCAGGAGAGGAGAAGGGAACTCCGTCCTGTGTCATCCAAGGCCCAGCCCCTGTGTGACGAGCCAGCATTAGTTATCGTCCCCTCTAAAGGCCTCCCGTCGCTCCCAGAGCTGCCTTGTCCCCTCTATTTGTTCAGAGGATGGTCTCGGGCCAGCATGTCTTCTAAGCACTCGCTCAGGGTGCTGAGTCCGTGGCAGAACGGCCCAGCTGATGTAATTCATGGCCGCTCAGTGCGAGACGTCAGTGGGGTGTTGATCCAGTCCTGCACTGGGAGGTGGCATTGGGGAGACAGGCAGGCAGGGAGAACCAGGCGGGGGCTGCTATAAGGGTTCCTTGCTGCAAGAGGCCAGCTGGGGAGGGGAAGGTGGGGCGGTGGGACACAACTGAGCCCTCCAGCCCTCTGGCTGTGGTCTGGCCACTGGTCTCTGGGCTGGAGATGATTCTACAACTGGGGAAACTGAGTCTGAAGTGGTCTGTGAACACAGTGATGAGGGTCCAGCCTCCTGCCCGTACTCAGCTGTATGCCCACATGGGGTGTGCACGGGGACCCTCCTTTCTAGCTGCCGGGCCACCTCAAGGATTGGGGGGGCCCCAGCCCAGCCCCTCTGTCTTTTGGCACCTCCAGCTACCAGTTGTCATCTAGCAGACCGCAGGGCCCAGAGCAAGACAGGGCCCTGGGGTGCCAGCGAGCAGGGGCTCAGAAACCAGGGGGCAGCAACCTACCTAGCTCACAGACGCACACACACATCACAGGTGCACATACAGGCGCACACATTTCACACACGGCACACAAGCATCATTTGTGCACATGTTCACACACCTGGGCACGTAGGTGCACATTTGTGAGTATGGGTGCAGCATACCACTTGATGTCTGCACACGTGTTCATGGTGCACGTGAGCTTGTGAACACCTGTAAGTGTAGTCACCCACACATGTGAGGAACAGTGCATGAAGTCCAGGTCACAGAGGCCTCAAGGTGAGGGCTGCGAATGTCCACGCAGGGGCTCTGGGGCCATGGTGGCCGCGGCCGTGGTCTCGGGAGACCACCGCACAACCAGCACTCTGACTGGCATGCGCGGGGTTAGAGTCCAGCTGGGCCACAGTTAGGGCTCCCTGAGGACAGTGTGGCGGTGTGTGAGGGTGGCGTGGACAGAGAGGTGGCCAGGGCTCTGGGCAGAGGCCAGAGCCCCTGCCGGCAGTGGGGTGCGGGGCTCAGATTGTGGGGGAGGGCACCTCCGGCTCCATCTTCCCTGTGATCCTGGGAGCCACTGTGCTACCCTGCCCTCCTATGAAAGGAGGCGTGGGGTGGGGGAGGGGCTGAGCTGAGATGAAAGGCCAGGGAGGAGGCAAGGCTGTCTGGGAGGGAGACGCTGAAATTGAATCCTGTCCCTGGAGGGGGCTCTTCCGTCCTAATTAAACCCACCGTGCTGGGGGTTAGGGCGAGGAGGCAGCTCTCCCCGGAGGGCGGCTCAGTAGCCAGGCCTTTGATGTTGCTTCCTGGGCCAAGCAGGCAGAGCGCTAATTGGGGCCCCACTGGCCGCCTCCTGTCCTGGGGCACACATCCATATTCACGCACTGGGCAGGAGGGCCTTTCTGGGGACGGCCACCCCCCAACTGAGGCCCTAGCCTGTGCAGGGTGAGGGGGCAGGGCCCCCACACCCCTCGCCTCGCCAGTCCACCCTCTCTGCTAAACAGGGTCCTGCTCCTGGTTGACAGGACACACTCAGACCTGGGGCAGGATGTGCTGGGTCCCTTTGGCCAGGGGAGACGGAGGCCCCGCAGCACCCACACTGGCCACTGTTGCCAGGGCCACGGCCCAGACACGGGGCCTAGCCCGGGGGCCCAGGGCCTGCCAACCCACGCGGGTGGCCCCTGCTCTGAGAACGGGGACCACGGCACAGAGGGGGCAGTGGGCAACTTTAGGAGTGCCAAGGAGGGGACGGGAACCTGGACACCCTGTCCCCACAGGCTGCTGATGGTAGGGAAACCCAGGACTATGAACAAGCCAGTCCCTGAGCCCCAATGCCAGAGCTGCCTCAGGGCTCAAGAGACTCCTGATCCATTCTAGAATTCTCAAACAGACCCACAGAGGCCCCAGGTCACACAGCTGGGAAGTGAGACACCATGTCACTTGCCCAAGCCAGCCCCACAGTGGAAGCCGGGGTTCAACTTACAGCCTTGGCCTAAGTCCGCGTAATCAGCCAGCCTCTGAGCTCCAGCCCCTGGGCCGCAGTGGCCAGGCACATGCTGCCGTCCACCCCGCATCCACCCCTCCTCTCACCAGCCTTTGACAAGGGCAGCCTCTGAGTGTGACATGGGATAGGCCACCTACACAGCTGTGGCTGCAGGGGGACAAACAATAGGGCATTAGTGGCTGTCTTAGTCACCTTATACTGCTCTAACAGAAAATACCACGAGTGGAAGGTTTCATGAGGAGAAGCTTTTATTGTCACAGTCCGGTAAGCCGTGAATCCATTCCTAAGCTACAAGTCCATTCAATATGAAAAATCATCACAGTCCAGTAGGCTGAGTCCACATCCAGTGAGGGCATCTCAGCACAGGAACCTCGGGTCCAAAGGACGTGCTCTGCTCTCGGTGCTTCCCTCTCGGTGGTGTGAGGTTCCCAACTTCTTCTGCTCGTGTCTCTCCCTTTATTCCACAAGCTTGGGTCCTGCCTCACTAACACAACTTCAAACCATTCTCCATTATCAATATCACAGAGGCAGGACTCACAACACGTGGGAGGAAAGGCGCCATATGGGAACTCCTAACCAAGTCAAATCAACACATACGTTTTTGGGGGGTCACAATTCAATCTATGACAGTGGCCATTCCTTCCTTGTGGTCCTAAAACAGGGTCAGGCAGGCCCCGGTGCCAGGTCCCTCAGCTCATCCTCCTCACCTGGACTGTGGATCAGGACAGGCGATGAGTCCCCACGAAGCCACACCACCACCTGGGGCCTGTGGGGCCTGGCCTGGGGACAAGAACACTCAGCTGTAAGTTCTTCCAGGACAACTGGCAAAGCTGAACAACTCACTGCCCTCTGGCGCAGCTGACAGGGTACCCTTGCAGGACCAAGGGGGGCTGTCCTTGAGGGTTACATGGAGGAGCCAGTGTCCCTGGATGGGCTAGGAGGAAAGTGAGGCCCTAGGACCACCCGGCTGGGCAGGAAGGACCCGGATCACCTAGTGTGGCATCTTCTTGGACCCCTCCCTTCTGTACAATGCGTGAGCAAGCTCTGTGTGGTTTCGGCTCTTTCAGACCCACAGAGACAGACTCCCAGGATGCAGCCCCTGACTGCCGTGGAGAGGGTCCACGTGCGCACGAGCGAGACCAGGTGCTGGCCAGCTGCCAGGAAGTTCTACAGACCCTAGACAATCAGCCAGGCCAAGGTGGCAGAGCGTTCTGCTGGGGTCCTGTAAACTGTCACTTGCTTCTTTGTCCTGGTTGATCTCTCAGTTGCTGGCTGACACGGGCAGTGCTTTGTGGTGAGGCAGGGACATGCTCCCTGAGCTCTGTCAGCGTCTGTGGCGCTCGTCCCGAAGCTGCGTTAGGTGCTCACAGAGAGGACGGTGTTGTCTCCTTGGTGAACTGGCCCTGTTAGCGCTGCAGACCAGCGTGCGGCGCGTCTCATGACAACACTGTCTTCCAGAGCCAAGCGGTGCAGGTGCCGAATTCAAGCACTGATGTCCCGCAGCTGCCAGGACAGCCAACAGACTGTCCCGAAGGAAGGACAGTGGAGGAGTTCCTAGAAGGGAGGCCGGCAAGACTGCATCTCACTGCACTTTGGACACGTCACACTTGGGGGAGCAGAGGGTCGTGAAGACGAGGTGAGCAGTGAGACGGACTGACGGGTGGCCGAGGGCCGCGGCGATGGACTCAAACGCACTGGTGAGCAGGAAGCGGCCCGGGGCCGGGCAACGTCACCCTGCGGCCACCGTGAGCTGGGCCAACCAGACGAGAGCTGACGACCTCTGACGGCATTCTTCATCCTGACGTCCACCTCGCCCAGTGCCAGCGCAGCCGCTCTGCTACCGCTACTGTCTGTCCTACCGCGTCCTCTTTCCTTCCAGTATTAGTTACACAGGAGAAGAGCGACGGGAGCAGCGGTCTCCACAGGCGGGTTCTCCACCCAAGCTGAGCGGAAAGCACCCGGGCTTCGCCTCCCCTGCCCCGGAAGGTGGGGCAGAGGCACCTGGCACGGGGACATGGGGGTCACGGGCAGGTCAGGAGAGGGGAGCAGGAGAGGCGGAGGGAGCTAGAGGGAAGACAGCCATCTTATTTTTTAAGTATAAGGAAAACTGGCAACGTCTTTAAGCTGTTGACAAATTAACTCTTCTCTGTAGTAAACATGCAGCAGAAACAACCCCAGAAACGCCTGGCGCAGACGGGAGTGGGTGGGATGCTGTCACTGCCAGCTCCACGCCCGCCGCAGGGTGGTCCTCCAGCGTGCAGCCGTCTCCACTAAAGGCAGGCGGGCGGTGAGGCCAGGGGGGGCCGTCCTCGGGGACTGTGAGAGTGTCTCTGATGCCCGTTCTAGTCACCTGGTTCTGCTCTAACGGAAATACCCCAAAACAAACGGCTTTAACGAGAAAGGTTTATTCCCACACAGTCCAGTTAGCTGCAAGTCCAAATTCAGGGCATCCGCTCTAGGGAAGGCTTCCCTCTGCCGGCTCCGAAGGAAGGGACTTCTTGCTTCAGTCTCGGGCCGGGGAGCACCCTGGTGCAGGAACCTCAGGCCCGAAGGACACGCTCCACTCCCAGTGCTGTTTTCTCAATAGTGAGAGGCTCCCACTGTCTGCTTGCTTCCCTGTCTTTTTGTCTCTTACAGGATAAAAGGTGGTACAAGCCGTGCTCCACGGGAACTCCCTTTACAATGCACCGGGGAGGTGACCTTAGGAAAGCTGTCACAGTCCCCCCGCCCCCCAATCCTCTTTAACATGCAGCATAGACAATCACACAGTGCTGGTCATCACAACCCAGACAAAGTTCTATACATACTTTTGGGGGACGCAATTCAATCTGTGACAGTGCCAACGAGCTCACGGCACCCAGAGCAAGGTCCAGACCTAGAACACTCCACGAGACACCAGTTCTTCCATTATTTCCATAAATCAGCAGGTATGATGTCTTCCGCCTTGACCAAGACTTCACAGACTTGGAAACAGCCCATGGACATAGACAGAAAGGCCTCTTAACCCTGCGTTTCTGAAACACAGCCCTACAGACCTGAGCCCAACGAGAATGGGATCAGAGGTGTGCACGTTTCTCCAGCCTTCTGCAGACACCCTCTGGGTGGCTGGTGCCAGGAGATGGTGAGGGGCTAGGCTGGAGAGGTGTCTAGGTGGCTAGGGGACGTGGACCTTGTAAGGCCACAGGGACACATGGGTGTTTGGGCAGTGCTGGGGCAGGGCAGAATGCCAAACCCAACATGACGCACTGAGCAATTTCCAAACCAAACAGAGGAAGGAGCGGCATGAGGTGGGGGAGCCGGGCAACATGGAGTCAGGGTCCCAGACCACCCCAAAAGCACAGCTTACCCACAGACAGTGGGTGGAGCGAGGAGACCCCGGGCAGCACAGACAGGTGCGTGGCTGTGAATGGAACGTCGGCAGCTCAGATTCACCCAGAGATGCCTCAGAATAAAGGTCTGGCGATCTGCGTCTGAAAGGCTAGAATTCCCCTCCAACACACGGGTCATAGTGCATCGGTGAAGAGACGGGCTTCACTCAGGGGGTGTGGAGAGCTTGGCTTCAGCAGTGGGTATAGGTCTGCAAGACCAGTGAGTCACCCGCCACAGTGACGCAGGGCTGGGGTTCTGCACACACTCTCTCAGGCTGCAGGGGACAGACCTCATCCCCTCTTGGATGGGAACAGACACAGCAGCGGGCGTGGCCAGGTGTCACAGGAGGCCACCTTCATAAGTGGAACAGGGAAGTGCTCATTAGCTTAAAGCGGGGAAGGAGTGTCCCTGCGAGGGAAGAAGAAACACGGACGGAGGGAGAATCTCAGCTTCTGTTACCGGGGAGTGATCCGGGCTCGAGGCTTCCGACCAGGGGGCCTGGGTGAGGGTCTCGAGAGACACAGCAGAGCCCCCAACAGGGAGACGGCAGCCCAGGGACAGCGGGAGCCGTGCAGGTGGTTTCCTTCACCGCCACGCCGGAGCTGCGGCCCCTTGCCACGACAGACTGGACACAGTACATTGCGCCCTTGGCTCCACGGGCCCCTCCCAGACGTCTGCTGGTTCTCCAAGCAGGTTCCCTGGAGCTTCCTGGCTGGCTGAGCCCCGCACTCGGTCCAGGGCATGGACAGCACGCCCGCCATGTAGCCAGCCTGCAGGGCGGTCTTCCTGCCACAGCACACCACTCTTTGGTGGCCAGCTGCATGCCTCCTGCATGGCAGGCACGGCCAGAGGACAGTACTGTCCTTTCTAAGTGGGCTGCCTATCAACAAGGGCATGAACCCCCCCATCATGGGATTGGGAGGGGTGGTCTCAGGGAAGCTGGATCAGGCTGAGGGACGTGCTGTCTGAGAGCACGCCCGAGGCTCCTGTGATCCCCTGCTCGGGAACAGAGGAGAAGGGAAAACACGCATCTTCCGAATGCTGGGTCTTGCTGTTTCTTCTGCTTTCCCCTGACCCAGGAAAGAGATTCTGGTCTTCAGGAAGGGAGTCAGCAGTTGGCAGGGAACCTGCAACCTTCCTGCAGAAGAAGCAGGGACACAACAGAGACCAAAGAGCTTTTTCTCTAGAGGACTGCTGTTCCCCTTCTACAGTGGAGCAAGCCACTGGGGAGCAAAGGACCCACAAACTCAAGAAAGGCAACTTCCAGAGATTTCTATTACAGAATAAGTTGTGCCTCTCCAAATACGTGCCGGAAATCTGCCCCTTACACTTGTGGAAATCCTGGTGGTACAGTGGTTAGGCACTCAGCTTCAAACCTGAAGGTCGGCAGCCTGAACCCTCCAGGCCCTTGTGGGAACCTGTGGGCGGTGCTTCTCACAGGGCTGCCGTGAGTTGGGATTGACTCAGTGGCGCTGGGTTTGGTTTCATTTGGGCGTCTTATGGATGTGCTGCTGCCTGGAGGCTGGGATTTCTTTGTTACGTTGGTGAGGCCCTATTGAAGTAGGGCAGGCTCTAAACGTGTGTTATAAACACAGAGACGCAGGCAGAGGGAGGATGGGTGCCAGGTAAGGACTGTCCACAAGCCAAGGAACCAGGGACACCCGGGCAACCGACAGGGAAGGGTGATTGAAGGATTCTAGGGGCAAAAAAAAAAAAAAGAAGGATCAGTAGTCGGAAAACACGGCCGTGATGAAGGAAACAAGGCTGGAGAGCACGTGATGGAATCTGGGAAGACTGACGTCTTCGTTGCAAATACTTGTTTCACCAGCATAAACGGCAGCTGTATGCACGGACCTTGCAGGCAGAATGCACAGGAATCAGATCTGCTCCATCTGTGGAAAGAGTCAACAGAGAAGCTCCGCATGGCCCGTCCGGAGAAGGCCAGGGGCCGACTGCGGAACAGACCATGGGTTGCTCACAGGCAAGTTCAAGACGAAGCCGACAGGAGTCCGAACAAGTCCACGAGAGCCAGAGTGTGATGTGGAATGTACCCCGCCAGAGCTCAGAGACCCCCTCCAGAACAGGTTTGACGTGCTGGACCCCGGCGACTGAAGACCAGACGGGTTGTGGAAGGACGTCAAAGGCGTCACACATGAAGAGAGCAGAAGATCATGGAAAGGCGTGGACACACACGGATGGAAGACAGGCACCACATGTGGGAGGACCAGGCTTGTGCCAAGGAGCCAGGACACTGGGGGCTGGGACAAGGCAGGGACCCACACTGGCGACATTCCGGTTCCGACTTTCAGCCCCTGCAACTGGGAGAGAACGGTTCTCTTCTTCAGAGCCCTAGTCTGTGGGGTCGGGGTTTGTGTTCCAGCAGCCCCGGGACACTGAGACAGATGGCTGTCGTCCTCCTGCGTCCTCTGTGACGGCCCCTTTCTTGGACACCAGGCTCCGCATTTTCTCTGGAACTGGGTTGCTCCCAGTTTCCCACTTCTCGCCTTCTTCCCTCCTGTAAGCACACTTCTTACATCTCAGGGTCGTGGATCAAACTGTGTTTGGCTGGGCCATGATTCCTACCCTTGTAGGGTGTTGCTGTGTGCTGAAAACCCCGCCTCTGTGATGTTAATGAGGGCGGTTGGCGGCAGTTGAGTTGGCTGGCAGGACTCAGCCTGGAGGTGATTTGGTGCCTTGAGGCAATCTCTTGGGATAGAAAGATAAAGAAAGCAAGCAGACGGGTGGGGACCTCATACCACCAAGAAACAGTGACTGGAGCACAGCACCTCCTTTGGAAAGGACCTGGGGTCCCCGCACTCCAGAAGCTCCCCGTCCAGGGGAAGACTAATGACAAGGACCTTCCTCCAGAGCCTCAGAGAAAACCTTCCCCTGGAGCTGAGGCCCTGAATTTGGGCTTGCAGCCCACTGGACTGTAACAGAACAAAATTTCTCTTCTTAAATATCCATTCGCTTGCGGTATTTCTGTTATAGCAGCACTAGTTGACTTAGACAACGCATGTCTTCCTCCCACCTCAGGGCACGTGTTCTCCTTCTCACGTATCAGGACACGTGTCCTTCTCATGTATCAGGGCGTGTGTTCTCGTCACGTTGGTGCCGGGGTTCCTGTATCTAGGAGCATATGTTTTTCTCCTGTCTAACTTGGATAAATCCCTGCTCGGCTGGATCTGAGGTCAGCACAAGGCGCAGGTGAGCGAGCTCCATCCATTCTACCTGGCTTCCTGTTCCCCATCCCTCGCAGACGGAGTCTGTTCGGGAACCCACTGGTCAGGGTCACCTGCTTTCGCCTTGGGTGGGACATGCACCGCCAGATCCCTGTGGATTCCTGCACGTGGAATGCAGACAACGTGACCGAGCTTCCAGTGGCTACCACGGTGCTCTGCACTGGCTGCGCACAGGTGTGTCCCCTCCTCCGACAGCTGACCGCCTGGGACCCCTGGGGCTTTTCCATGTCCCTCACCGATTGCTCACTGTGATGACGGCGCTGCAGCGTAGAGGGTGATGAGTCCTCTGTGACTTTAGAGCATCCCCCTCAAGTCGGGGTTGGGGACTCCCACCACCTAAGGACACCTCCCATACTGCCACCAACTTGGAAGGTTTTCTCTCTTTTTCACTTTGTAGGTAGTGTCACACAGTGGTTTTGATTGTGTATCTGGTAAGCAGTGAAGCTGAGGCTTTATTTGTCTCATTTACTGAGCATCTGAGTGTTCTGTTTTGTGAACTGACGGTTTAAATCTTTTGCTTATTTCTCTACCCATTTGCCTTGCCCTCCCCCCTTTCAAATCAGTGTCTTAGAGTTTTTTTATCTGCACAGAGTCCTTCTTCAGCTGCTGTCCTGCAGATGTCATTCCTTGGCTGGACTGGTGATATCGCCAGTGAACAGATGTTCTTCCCTTTAAACTGGTCCAATTCCGCCTGGTTTTCCTTTGTGGCGTGTGCAGTTCTCTCTTGTTCAAAGAAATCTTGCCCAGTCCCCACTGAGACGGCTTTGAATTATGATCCTGCTTGGCAGTGTATTTTTTTTTATCCCTTGTTTCAGCAGCAATTTCACAAACAGGACTTTTATTTCTTCCTGTGAATCATTGATGAGAATATTGAGCAATACAGGATTGATGTTAGGGCCTGGGGGGCCTCCTGGGGACCGCCCTCCAGGCTGACACAGGGAAAGTCGTTAACTAACCCCTCCGCCCGCAGTCATGCTTAATAGGCAGCACCCCCTCTCCGCCTTGCCCTGATGCACCTCTTCATCCTCACGGTCATGGCCGGCTTCCTGAAGTCTGCCCGTACCCGGATGCAGTGCGGACAGGTCCTCTGTCTGCTGGGCTGAGAACCGGACAGGAGCCTGCAGTCACCCCACAGCCACCCCGCAGACTGTGAGGGCAGACGGCAGGTGGCGGGGATGACCAGCGTGCGTGAGACCCTCGCCGCTTCCCCCTCCCACTGGGACTGAATCGCTCTGCGGGGGGACACACTCAGAAGTGGAAAGACCCTTCAGGGCAGGGATGAGACCCCTGATTCTGTTAGCCTGCATTGCCTGGTGACTGCCTTTTGTAACAGCACTGCCAGCTGCAGTATCGGGGTGTCTCGGAAGCCAGGCTGCTGGGTGGGGAGCGAGTGCACAGTGGGGTAGCAGGAGCCAGCTGGGTCAGCTTCTAGAAGTTGGAGAAGAAGCCTTCTGAGTTGGGGAGTGCAGCTGGAACTGGGAGAATGCTGGGGTCACCGTGGGAACAGAGCCTGTTATGACCCCTGCAGACAGAAGGGCAGGATGGCCCACTCAGATGAGACAGCTGTGCTGGTCTGGGGGGAGTAGAGGCTTGGACAGGAGGACTCACCTGCAGGAAGACCTGCAGGACCTGCTGCAGGGCACTGAGGCCACCATGAGCTGGGGCCACCCACCCCGGGCCAGCGCCCACCCACCCCGGGCCAGCGCCCATCAACGCAGGGCCAGCACCCACACCCCCAGGGCCAGGGCCCACTCCCCCAGGGCTGGTGCCCACCTGTCCAGGGCTCATCTGGCCTGTGCCCGTCACCTCGGGCAGTACATGTCACCCAGGCCTGTGCCTGCCTGACCAAGGCTGGCCACAGAACTCCTCGGTGGCCCTCGTGAGCTGCGTTCCTTCCTGAGGGGCTGGCCTGCCTAGGCCATCAGAGGCTGTGCCCTTCTGTCAGGAGCCCAGAGCTCTCGTCTGGCTGGACCCAGCATTCTCCCAGGGGGACATAAGAAATGTGAGGTTCCACTGGGGCTTCAATCTAACGACACCTTGCCCGCTGTGCAAATAGCCCTGTTACAGCCACATAACTGACTGACCCAGAGACTCAGGGAAGGTGGCCAACCCAAGCAGAGCCCCTTTCGAGTTGTTCGTGAAGACTGCTTCTGCCTCCCCAGCGCCTACCCCTTCCTGGAGGGCATTGTCCCACCCTGGCTCTGGGCCCAGGAGCAGGCTGCCCAGTTCTCGCTTCTCTGTCTCCCTCCTCCAGGCCAGGAGCACCCCGTTTTCCCTGTGCTCTTGCCCTCCCCCCAGGTAAGCCGGCCCCAACCCCTTGCAGACAGCACCCACCACGGTGCTGGGAAGAATGGGCCAGCGTTCAGCCCCTGCAGGAGACAGCTTGTGACCCAGGACCGCTGGTCCTGACAGACGGACTCCCACAGTACTGCCAGCCCTAGTGAAAAACAAGGCTCTGGGAGCTGACCGTCCGACTGGGAAGTCCCCACAGGTGAGGGTAGCGCTCAGAGCTCTTGCTCATCTGCGCCGAGATCACGGAAGGCAGTGACCTGGACAGCCAGCGGGAGAGTGCGACACTCTTGTCTCGTCAGACGGGCGATCCGACCGCAGGCAGAAACGACCCAGCAGCACCATTAATTCTGTTGGACAGAGGCCTCTATTTGCGCCTTGCATGTGGCCTCACGAGCCTCAGCACAAGTCCCTGCCCACTCACCCCGACCCCTGCCACTGCTCCAGTCCTCGTGGGAGGGGAGGCGTCTCCATTCCAGGCTCCCAGAGTCCAGTCCTGGGCGGGTGCTGGTCTGCACCCTCACTCCCCAGTCCCACCCCGTGCCCCACCTTGTGCAGCCAGCGCCTGGCCTCACCGCAGCCTAACCCTGACCCTTGCCCTGGCATGGTGCCCTCGCCGCTTCCCCAGCCAGCTTGTCTGAGCGCTTCCCTCCCCCGGGCTACCTGCAGGTCCCCACTCACACAGCCTTCTCCATTTATCTGAGTTTTGCACACCCTGGGGGCCTGGCGGCCTGTTACCTACTCAGACACCCAGACCTTCCTCTGGGAAGCGGTCGCGTTTCCTCGCATCACAAGGCAGCTGTGCAGAGTGATGGGTCCTGGGACAAAAGGCCATCCTGGATTGCTCAGGTGGGATCCCAGGGTTTTTGTTAGAGGGGGCAGGAGGTCCGGTGTCACAGGAGGAGACGTGAGGGAGAAAAACCGGGAGAACAACGGAAGACGCTGTGCCACCACCTCCCTGTGATGCTGGAAGTGTGGTGACTGGCCCAGCAGGGTGGGTGGCCTCTGGGAGCTAGAAAGGCTGGATACTGACTCTCCCCTGGCACCTCCAGGGACCCAGCCCTGCCCACCCCTTGCCCTTAGCCTGGGGGACCCACATGGGGCTCCTGACCTCTAAAGCCACAAGAGACTAGTCAAGCGTCTAAGCCACTAAGCCCGTGGTGACTTGTTACAGCAGCAGCAGGAGATCCACGGCAGGGACCCTGGACCCAGCTCCACCCCGAACTACAGGAAACTTGGGGCCCCAGCAGCTGGAACCATCCCTCCTCCATGGGCTGCTCCCTAGAGTCTGGGAACCCCAGCATTGCTGCTTTCACGGCCCGTGGCTTTGCCTTCCCACTGGGGCTCCTCCTGCCTTTCCAGCAGAGCCCTGGACTTCAGGATGGCCACCCCACCCAGCACCCTGCGAGAGCCGAGAGGGCTCGAGCTGGGCCCCCGCCGGGCCCCACGGGTCAGTGCGGCTGCGGAGGAAACAGCTGCTTTGCCGTCTGCGGGGCCAGGCGCTCAGCGTTTTTTCATTAAGCCTGTGTGGGCGAGTCTCCCCAGAACTGCCATCCAAGGGCTTGCAGGCACAGAAACCAGACAGCGAGGACCCGCTGCCCTCCCACCTGGGGGCAGCCTGGGGACTGCACGGGACAGCAGGTGTGAAAAGGCCCCTCGGATCAGGGCTGAGAGAGAGCCCCTGAGGGTACCCGGCCCTAGAGAGAGAAGTGACTTCAGGTGGACATGCAGCGGGTCCAGCACCACTTCTGTGCCCCTGGTTGCGGGTGCCAGCACAGCACGCAGCCCGGAGAGTCACCTTGTGGCTCCTTTGCTGTGGGGGAGGGGACTCTGGTAAATACTCTCGGGGGCAGCACGGTCCGACTGGCCGCTGGAAGCTGACCTGGCTCACGGCGATGCCCGCAGCTGGCAGGATCCCCTGAGTGGGCAGGCCTCCTTTGGGGCGCTTTTGGGCAGAGTCTACTCTGGTGGCAGCTTCAGGTGGCAGCGACAGCTCCTTGCTTTGTGGCACAGTCTCTCGAGACCCCCTTGGTGTCACACAGCCCGCTCCTTCTCTGTCCCCGCAGATAAGATCTAAGATCACTGCTCATCTCAGAGTCCTTCAACGACATCTGCAAAGTCCCATTCTCCGTGCACGTCATGTTTGCAAGCCTCAGGGCCCAGGTTGTTAAGTCTCTGGGGACCTGTCCTGCCACCGTGTTGAGGTCACCAAGTGCCCCTAGGTGTCCACTGCTGGTCTTGTTCCTGTCTGCAGACGCACTGTTAGACCTGTGCCTGCCAGCAGGGAGGACAGGTCCCACGTCACAGGGCTGCCTGGGAGCAAGCAACAGGACACACCAAAGGTTCTGGGGAACATGGCACCTTGTGACTGGCCGGAGAGTGACCTCAGCATCCTGAGACCCCCACCACGACTCTTGGGAGGGGGGCTGGCTTGGTGAGTGAAGTGCCTGAAGAGGAGAGGGCTGCAACTTTGAGTGGGCTGAGAGACTCTGAGAGGCTGTGCATGACAGGGTCTCTGTCTCAGTCACTTGGTGCTGCTGTCACAGAGACACCACAGTGGATGGGGGCTCTCGGTCACCTGGTGCTGCTGTCACAGGGGCACCACAAGGGATGGGGTCGCAGTGATCCAGTGCTGCTGTAACAGATACAGGAGGTATCTGCTCTCTGCTCGTTTCTTGGTGGTAGGAGGCCCCCCTGCTCTCGGCTTGCTTCCCTTTCCTTTCATCTCTTGTAGGATAAAAGGTGGTACAGGCCACCGCCCAGGGAAACTCCCTTCACCTTGGATCAGGGACCTGTGGGAGGGCGCCTGCTCCCACCCTGACCCTCATGGGCCACAGGCTAAGATCATGATTTATAGCTCACGGGAGAATCGCCCAATGGAAGACAACTGTGCATTCTGGGAATCACGGCCTGGCCAGGCTGACATGTGTCTAGGGGGCACCATTCAACCCATAACAGCCTCTGAGCCCCTCCCCTCATGCAGAGCTGCACCCCCAGTGCCCCCCTCAGAGTGCACCCAAGGCTCAGCTTGTTAGGGGCTGAGCTGTGTCTCCCAAAGATACAGCAAAGCCCCAAGCTGTCCCTCTGGGTGTCTCTTTGCTAGCAGTGGGGGATCTTGGTCTCCTAGTGCCGCTATGAAAGAAACCCACAGGGAGGGGGCTTTGTGGACATACATTTATTCTTTCACAATTAAAAAAAAAAAAGCCAAATCCTCACCATCAAGTGGGTCCTGACTGACCCCCACAGGAAGAGCAGAACTGCCTCAGAGTCTCCCAGGAGCGCCTGCTGGATTTGAACCACCAACCTTCTGGCGAGCACCACAGCACTGAACCACCCTGACGCCAGGGTTTGCTCTGATGGCTCGGGAGGCCAGAAGCCCAAACTTGGGTCCCCCCAGGACAAGTGTTCTCTGCCAGTGCGGGGGGGTTCCTTGGCTACCACTGTCCACTCCCCAGCACCTGCGTTCCCGGGTTTGTGGTGTCTCTGGTCCACGCTCCTGCTGAAAGCTCAGCGCTGTGCTGGTACGGCCTCACTGACCCCACAAAGAACACCCCGATCCCTCACAGAGTCCCATCCGCAGTACCGGGGTCGGAACTCCTGGGAGGAACACGATGCAGTCCACAACAAGGGCCTTTGAAGGTGTTTCTGCTTGTGAGCACAAGACCACTGGAGCCAGCCCCATGTCACGGTGACAGACTGGGTGTCAGTAGAACCTAGGCAGTGGCACTTCCGGGGGCTGAGTGTTCAGAAGCAGATCACCAGGCCTTGCTTCTGAGGGTCTCTGGGTGAAGACGCACCTCCACCCCTTCCAGGAGGAGCAGCTGCTTCCTCGGGGGCCGGGCCCGTGCCCAACCCTCGATGAGTGGTCTCAGCTGTGCCTCCCCCGGAGACGGGGACCTGGAGAAGGGCCGGCCTCAGCCCAGGGTCACCTGCTCTGGGCACTCGTCTCCCTGAGTGCCGCCCACGTGTCCCTACGAGACACCATGCCGGTCAGGCCCCTGAGAGTCACTAGGCTGTCATTTACCGCCCGCCCCACTGGCCTTGCCCCCAGCCGGGACCCGCTGGAATCTCATCGTCGTGTCCCCGAGAAAACGCCGATGGTCGTGACCCGGTGGCCAGGCAGCCGCCGGTCTCCAGATGCTGAGTTCCTGGTGCGCAGCAGATGTGATGGCTTTGCCCATGGACAGCAGGACGCCTCTTTCTCTGCTGCCAGGGACACTCCCGAGGACAGGTACCACCGTCACCGCTGTCACCACGGAAACCAGCACGCTGTCTTTGTCCAGAGCACCTGCAGAGCTGGCAGACTAGCAGCAGGATGGGGCTGGGACACCCACACCTGGATGGGGGTTCCGGGCTGGAGGAGGGGTGGCAGAGCCCCGGCTGGACTGCCAGCCTGTCCATCAGCCCTGGACCCTTGGGTGACCACCTCCTCATGGGCCCTTCCTGAAAGTGGGTCTCTGCTCATTAGGAGTGAAACAGGGGCCACGAGACCCCAGCGCCAACGGCAGAGAAGCGCTCCCCACTGAGAGGCAGCTGGGCACGCGCGACCGAGCGTGCAGGCTGATTAGCCGTGTAATCGTGTCTCTATTGCACTAATCGTGGTATTTGTCATGTCAGCAAGCCCAGATGACACAAATCCCCCTTGTTCTGCAGCTGAGGTGGAGCGCTGGGTGACACGGGGCAGTCAGCCGCACCCTCCTCGCCCCGGAGCTCCGAGAGCTGGGAGCTCGGCCAGAGGGGTGGGCTCTGGGGTCACCAGGCCTGCAAGGGCCGGAACCGTCGTTGGCCCAAACTCTGTCTTTCCCTGACAAGGAAGGGAGGCCCAGCAGAGGCAGGGCGGCAGCCACTGAGCAGCCAGGCGGGGCCCTGCCAGGGGCCTCGGGGTGCTGCTGCCTCTGGTGGAGCAGGCCTGCGGCAGACAGGCCCCCCGGCGGCTGTTCTCCCTGCTCTACGGCCCGGATCTGGCTGCTCACAGCACAGCCGCCTGTGTGCTCGAGAGTCGGGGCGGCTCGCTGGCTGCCTCTGGGCCGCGATCCATGTTGTCTGGGGCCATGCGTTCATCCCAAAACCCAACAGGAAAAGGGGCCGTGTGGCCATCAGCAGTCTCAGGTCCTCACTGGTGCTGGACACCACTGGAGACCTTCGGCCCTGGCCAGTGACTTCTCTCCATGACAGGGCAGCTGGCTCACCCAGGACCAGAGCTGAGAGGCCAGGAGGAACACTGAGGGTGAGAGGAGGCCACAGCCTTCCCCGGACCCAGTCTCTGGGTGACTTCCATCATTGGACCCAACTCTACTTCAGAGACACGACTCCTCAGGACATACCCATGCTGCAGGAGACAACAGCCCTGGGATGAGCCCCAGATTGTGGCCTGTCCCCAGCCCCAACCCCCCATTTCCCAGGAAGGCTTCCCTGGCCTGGAGCCCCCACAGGCCTGGAGCCCCAGGGCCAAGGCCCTGAGAACTGACTGCCGTGCACAGGGCGAGATCCCCTGGCGTCTGCTCAGAGGGTCCCTGTGTGACCAGCAGCATGTGGGACCTCTCTGCCCAGGCCTGAGGCGGCACTGAAGTGGGACATAGCCACAGGAAGAAATAATGAAGAGACCAGGCCTGGGCCCGGGAGGGAGGACAGCAGTGTCCCCAAGGGAACTCTTCTTGCTTGGGGAGCTGGCTGAGCCCTCACCTCCAAGGAACAGCTGGGGAAGGGCAGGGCCCTGGCCAGGAACCCCCAAAGCCTAGCCACTGCTCCGCCCCCCGGGCCTGAGCCCCCTCAGGTGCCTCCCTACCCCCAGGCCTGGGCACCCCTCCTTCTCAGGCCTGAGTACCCCTTGGAGAATTGTCGTCTTGCTGTCTCATGGTGCCCACCGCTTCATCTAAAGTTGGAGAGACAGGGCAGGGGTCAAGGATCGGAGGGCACAGGTGACCTGAGCCTCAGCAGGAGGTGCCTGGGTGTCCTTGCTGCCATCAGCCACACCCTGTGGTGACCTGGGGCAGCTGCAGCCAAGTGCTCCCTGGGGGTCCCCCTTATAAAAGCAGGAGGCTCACGGTGTTCTCAAAACCCCACAGAAAGCTGGAACCCAGAGCGCAGCAGGACCACCCTCCGGAGTCTCTGGAGGAGGGGCCTTCCTTGTCTCCGTTGCTGGCGGCCCAGAGGTCCCTCAGCATTGTCACACGGCATCTGCTCTGTCTCTGTGCCTCTTTTCTCATTTTATGGGGCCCCGCTCACGTGGGACCAGGACCCCTAATCCAGCCGGACCTTGTGCTAACTGGCAACACAGGCGGAGACTTGGTTTCCAGCAAGGTCACGCCCACAGGTACTGAGGTCAGGATTGTGACGCATTATTTTAGAGGACACAGATCCACCCACAGGAAGCCCTGGTGGCCCAGTGGTTAACTGCTTGGCTGCTAACCGAAAGGTCAGTGGTCCAGCCCGCCAGCTGCTCTGGGAGGAAGCTGCAGCAGTCGGCTTCAGAGGAGATTTGCAGCCCCGGAGGCCCTGTGGAGCAGGGTCACTGAGAACAGTGACAGACTCGGCAGGCGTGGGTAATTGTACTGCCCCCGCCCGCCCCCCAAACCCCATGCCATCGATGCGGCTCTAATGCGGGCTGCCTGCAGAGCCGTCCTGCCTGGCCCCTCAGCCCCTCGAGGCTGACCTGGCTGGATGCTCTGCTCCAGGCTTTCCTCTCCAGAGATGCACCAGCTAGCCCGGTCTTGGCCTGGAGCCTTACTGGGCACCTGGGCTGGAGGTCAGAGCAGCCCTAGCTCCCTGGAGGTGGTGGGTGAGATGCCCACCTGCCCCCGTCCCACACCTGGCACCCAGCAGCCTGGCTTGTCTCTTACTGCCCGGCCCTGTCACTACAGGAGAGAGGCCTGATGCCAGGCCCAGAGTGGGGAGAGGGGGCTGGGGAGAGGAGGGGAGAGCGGAAGCCTGAAAGGCACTTGTGCGTCCTCTGGGACGGGGCTGCATCAGAGCTGTCCCCGGGACCCAAGCACAGCTGTCCCCAGAGACAGACCAACGAGCTTCTGTGCGGGTGGGCAAGTGAGGAGAACAGGGAGGAAGAGGGAAAGGACGTGAGGAGAGAAGAAAGGCGTCTGGCCTTGTTCCTTTATTTTCCCCTTGCAAATTTAGAAACGGAATCCAATCTGGGTACTGCAAATGCTTGACACTCTCAGCTTCTAACTAAAAAGTCTATGGTTCAGGGACCCAAACAGGCCTCAGAAGAAAGCCTTGGCCATCTACGTTTGAGCAGTCAGCCACCGCAAAGCCCGTGGAGCCCATTCCCGCTCTGACCCCGGTGAGAGCAAAGCTACTAGGAGTGACGGACGCTGGTCAGGTTTGGAAATATTTCACCGTTCATTGCCTCATAAGATTTTCTCGTCTCACATTCTTCTATCAGATGTTCTCTGTGAAGGTCTTCCTCCTTTTCACTCGCCATCTACCGAGAAGGACATCCTTCTCCAGGAACTAGTCTCCTCCTTAAGATACATCCAACTACACGAGATGTACCCTTTCCATTTTTGCTTCCAAGGAATATTCTGGCTGTACCTCCTCCAAGATGAGTTTTTTCATTCTTCTGTCAGTTCACAGAGTATTCAATACTCTTCACACACCCTAATTCAAAGATGTCAGTTCTTCTTCGGTCTCCCTCACCTATCACCCAGGTTTCCCACGCATACGAGGCAACTGAAAATGCCACGGCGTGAGCCAGGTGCGGCTTGGCCTTCCCAGCGACATCTTTGCTTTTTAACACTTACAGAGGTCTTCTGAGCACATCTGTCCCGTGCAGTGTGTCTTTTGATTTCTTGACTGCTGCTTCTACAAGTGTCGATGGTGGATCCAAATAAAGTGAAGTCCTTGACAACCTCCATCTGTTCTCCATTTATCATGTGGACTTTGGTTTTCTTGACATTGAGGTGCAATCCATGCTGAAGGCTGTGATCTTTGATTATCATCCGTAAGGGCTTCCAGTTCTGTTCACTTTCAGCAAACAAGGCTGTGTCACCTGCATTTAACACAGATGACCGCACATGGTCTCTAAGTACTTGAATATTTTCAGTGAACTTCCCCTGGCACGTGAAGGATAGCTTAGCTGCGTATAGAAGCCCTTTCTCTCAGCAATGCGTGGATATCATCCCACTACAGTCTTGCCTCCTAGTGATCCCTTCCCAACTACAAATTCTCCCACCCCGTGAAGGCAATCGTGTCCATACAGAGTATGGCATGGAAAGAGGACAAATCAAGGTCACAGCTGAAATCTGAACACCTATGGTACACATCACTCAAGGACATTGGTGGCACAACTGTTAAGCACTCAACTGTCAAATGAAGGAAGGCTGTTCAAATTTTTCCAGCAGGTTCGCTGGAGAAAGACCTAGTGATCCGTCCTATAGATTACAGCCAATAAAACCTTACTAAGCAGTTCTGCTCTGTTGCATGGGGTGGCCAGGAGTTGGAACTGTCTCGGCAGCACACACCAACAACGTGCAAGTCTCAGCACTGTGGTGTTTCTTGCATGAGTCTTTTCTGTTTCTGGTTTCACTCACGTAACAACTTGTTGGGAAACTCACCCCTGGGGACCGTTGCCGTAGCTTGTCGTCACCTTGCTGCAGAGCTGTCTGCTCTGCCACCGCACCACAGCTCTCTCGGCATCTCACCATTGGTGGACTTACGGGTTTTGCCAGTTTGAGCCACCACAGACAGAGCTACAGATGTGTGTCTGCATCCGAGGTGCTCACAGCACACACTGCCCTCTGGCGTGTTCCAGCTTTCACAGACAATGTCAGCTTGTTCTCTAAACTGGATGCGGCAACTTCCGTCACACACCTGACTTGGGCGTGCTCAGGGGCCCCAGTGCCCTGTCCATCACACACCCAACTCCGGTCATTTTGGAATCTCGTACTCCTCTTCCTCCTTCTTTTACGTCATAGCTATTCCTTGTCATTGTATTACATGTTTTTCCAGTAGAATCCTTCACTATTGCAACTCAAGGCTTGCATTTTTTCTGCACTTCTTTCAGCTTGGAAGTACAGAACGTGCTCTTCCCTCGGAGTTTTCTCTCTCTGGCTCTTTGTGCGCGTCATTATAATACTTCACTTTGTCTTCTCAAGCTGCCTTTCGAAATCTTCTGTCCAATTATTTTACTGCATCATTTCTTCCTTTTGCCTTAGCTACTCAAAGTTCAAGAGCAAATCTCAGAGTGTCCTCCGATATCCAGTTTGGTCTTTTCTTTCTTTAGCCGAGCCGAGCCAAGTGCCGTCGAGTCGGACTTCTTGCTTTCTTCTTGTATCGTGTTTTTTGATGTCGTTCCACATCTCATCTGATCTTCAGTCGTTAGGGATCAATGCATCAAATCTGTTCTTGAGATGGTTTCTAAACTCAGGCGGGATGTACTCAAGGTCACACTTTGGCTCTCATGGACTTGTTATAATTTTTTCAGTTTCAGTTTGAACCTGCTTACAAGCAGTTGATGATCTGTGCTGCAGTCGGTACCTGGTCTTGTTCTGACTGATGACATCCAGCTTTTCCATCATCTTTTTCCACAGGTGGAGCTGACATGGTTCCTGTGTATTCTGTCCAGCAAGGTCCACGTGTACAGTCACTGATGGTGTGGATGCAAAATGCATTTGCCATGAAGAAGCCATTGGTCCTGCTAAACCCTGTCATGCAATCTCCAGCATCGTTTTTGTCACCAGGGTCAAATTTTCCAACTACTGATCCTTTTTTGTTTCCGACTTTTGCATTCCAAGTGCCAGTAATTACCAGTGTATCCTGATTGCATGTTCCATCAACTTTGGACTGCAGAAGCTGGTGAAAATCTTCAATTTCTTCATCTTTGTCCTTAGTGGGTGGTGTATAAATTTGAATAATAGTCTTATTAACTGACCTTTCTTGGAGGCATATGGATATCATCCTGTCACTCACAGCATAGCACTTCAGGATAGATCTTGAAATGTTCTTTTTGACAATGAATGCAACATTATTCCTCTTTAAGTTTTCATTCTCAGCATAGACTGTATGATTATCTGATTCAAGATGGCCAATGCCGGTCCATTTCGGTTCACTAATGCCTACCATGTTGATGTTTATGTGTTCCATGTCATTTTTGACAATTTCTAATTTCCGTACTTCATGCCTCCCACATTCCAGTTACCAGTGGACGTTTGCAGCTGTTTCTTCTCACTGTGAGTTAGAAGCATCAGAAGAAGATGGAAGGGACACAGAGTCATTGCACCAGAAGAAGCTGATAGACGTCCAACCATTTCAAGAGGAACTGATGGTACTGAAGGAAGAAGGCAAAGCTTCATTGAGGACATTGCTGAAAAACAAGGCTCCAGGAAGTGATGGAATATCAACTGAGATGTTTCAACAAATGGATGCAGCACTGGAAGTGCTCACTCGTCTATGCCTAGAAATTTGGAAGACAGCTACCCAGCCAACTGGAAAACATCCTTACTTATGCCTAGTCCCAAGAAAGCTTGTCCAATCAAATCTGGAAATGGTCAAACAATATCCTTGGTATCACACACAAGTAACAGTTTGCTCAAGATCATTCAAAAGTGACTGCAACAATATATTGACAAGTAACTTCCAGAAATCCAGGCCAGATTCAGAAGAGGATATGGAACCAGGGATATCATTGCTGATCTCAAATGGATCTTGGCTGAAAGCAGAGAATACACAGAAAGATAGCTACCTGTGTTTCATTGACTATGCAAAGGCATTCGACTGTGTGGATCACAACAAATTATTTCTAACATCGCAGAGAAGGGGAATTCCAGAACACTTCATTGTGCTCATGAGGAATCTGTGCACAGGTCAAGAGGCAGTCATGGGACAGAACAAGAGGACAGTGCATGGTTTAAAGTCAGGAAAGACGAGCATCAGGGTTGTATCCTTTCACCATGTTTTTTCAATCTGTATGCTGAGCAAATAATCAGAGAAGCTGACTATGTGCAGAAAAGCAAGGCCTCAGGATTGGATGAAGACTCACTAACAACCTGCGTTGTGCTAGAAATCTGCACTCAGTGCACTGGCTCCAGGGGAGGCTCTCGGGGGGGTCCTTGTCATCATCTTCCCATCATCCGGGAGCTTTCCAGCACAGGCACCCTGGGTCTCAAAGACTTATTCTGCTTCGTGCCCTTCCTTCTTGGTGGTATGAGATCCCTCTCCTCTCTGCTCAGTGCTCTTATATCTCAAAGAGATTCACTCAAGATACAACCTATTCCTGTACACTGAATTCTTCCCCATTAACATCATGGAGGCTGGGATTTATAACACACTGGATAACCACATCAGATTACAAAATGGGAGACAACCACACAGTACTGGGAATCATGGTCTATCTAAGTTAATTCATATTTTTAGAAGACACAATACAATCTGTCACAGTATGACTCCTGATGAAACCGAATACATGGAAAACTCCAAGCTCACATAGCTTCACTTGCAAGTTTTATTTATATTTAAGGGAGGAATAATGCGAACTTTAGGCAAATTCTTCCAGAGATTAGGAAAAGAGTGAGCTCCTTCCTCCTTATTTTAATGTTAAAATACAAAAAAGAAAAACATGAGAAAGGAAAATTGTAGACCAATCTCACTCGTAAATACAGATGCAAGCATCTTAAAGAACATGTTAGCAAACCAAACACAGCAACGTCTAAGAAGGATCAGACATCACGATCAAGCTGCCTGTGTACAGGGTTGTGAGCTTCAACGTTAGGAAGTCTACAGTGTAATTACCCTAAAAGGGCAATGCAGGCCTTTCACGTGCCGTTTAAATCCGTAACATTTCCCTCATACGCTAGTTCGGCTGCATCACACAAGTACTGTTAGAAAGTATTTTCCTTATTCAATTCAAAATAACAATCTCATCACGATTTCTTCTTTGACAGATGAGTTATTGGTTTGTGAATGCCTGGGTGTTTCCTGGCCGTCTTCCTGTTACTGGTCTACCTCATCTCAGCGTGGTCACAGACTAGACCGTGTTCTACCTTAGTGCCGTGGTCTCGCCTCAGGGAGCAGCCCTCTCTCCAAGTATCATCCCGCCCGTGGGGACAGTCAGCGCAGTAAGACGTCCCGCCGGGTTCCCCACCCAGCCTGAGTGCCCGTGTCCCTGCTGCCGTCTGATTCAGAAGGGACAGCAGGTGTGACCTGGAATTGGAGGAAAAGGGAAGAAAAGCGGCCACCCTCTGGAATTTCCTCTCTGGGACTTAGTGAGGGCCTCAGACACTCACTCCCGATCACTGAAGCTCGCCACAGTGACAAGGGCAGCAGGGCCATGGCCCAAGCTGGGGACACTCCCTGTGGTGAGAACATCAGACACGCTTCACAGCTGAGTGAGGAAAGCACTGTCCACCACCCCGTAAATGACGACACTGCTGTGCCCAGCGGCTGGGACACCACTCACTTTATTCTAGTTAGTGTCCAATAAACGTTCTCTCCTGAAGCCACTGAGCATTCCGCTCAGTAACCAGCTCATCTCACTGCTCAGGCTGGGTGGCTCTCCGTGTCAGCTGTCCCTGCCAGAATCAGCTAAAGTCACTCCCAGAACAGGGTCACCAATGACACATCTGGAACGATGTGCAGAAAGACCTCTCTCCTCCCGTGTTGGTTCTCACCGCAGTTAGGGGCAGGCACAGTCTGCTCAGAAACTTGCCTCATGCTCTTCTAAGAGCCACGGGGACTGGGGACCTCTCAGGACCACTGTGTGCTGGGCAACCGGCGTGCTGAGGAGTGAGCTGGGCCAGCACCAAGCCTGGGCTCTGAAGACTCGCTGCTGCTGGAGGCCGGCCGAGGTGGCTGTGACAGCCGCAGTGAGGCCCCAGCATCGGGCACCTTGAGGGCCAGCACACCCCTGAAGGAGCGTGTCTGTTCTCAGCAAAGGCTGAGTCCAGGGTTCTGTGTCCCCATCACCTCCCAGCAGGGACCCCGGGCTTCCCCCTCCTGGCTTGTGAGGGCAGGGCCCGGTGGCCTATACGGGGCATTCCAGGTGTGAGGGCAGATGTGCAGTCCTCCAGAGGCGCGGGACACAGAGCCTTACCCCATGGAGAGGCGGTGACAGCCAGGGAGACGGTACTGAGAATAAGACCCAGCCCCCTTTGTGACCTCAGAGGGGCCTGGGCTCTGATTCCTCCCCAACGCCCCATCTGGGAGACTACGAGCTGCCTACTTGCTCTCCCGGCTCTAGGAGCACAGTGGTCTTCCTGACTCGGGAGCTCACTTGTGTCCCCCAAGACATGCACTGAGTGCTAATGCACGGTGGCGCAGTAGTTAAGAGCTTGGCTGCTAGCCAGAAGGTCAGCAGTTCAAGTCCTCCAGCCGCTTCCTGGGAATCCTGTGGGGCAGCTCCGTTCCGTTCTATAGGGTCGTTACGATTCAGAATCAGCTGGGTGGCAAAGGCTCTGTTGCCCGGTTCTAGACCAGGAGGATGGCCAGAGAAGTAGACCCTCAGGAGGGGTCGGCATGGCGGCCGCCACAGCAGGGTCAGGCACAGTGACCACCGTGGGGATGGCGCAGACCTAGGCGCTGCTCTGCTGCACCTCTGTGGTCCCCGCCCCAGGCCCCACCCTCCGACAGACCAGCAGACCCGGTAGCGGCCAAGTCCCCACCAGCCCTACCCTGTGGAGCAGAGAGACGGGCTGTGGACAGGCCTTCTGGAGCTTGGAGGCCTGGCTGGCGTCAGGACCAGGCCAGCAGCAGCTCTCGCCTAACCAGCCGTGGGCCTCAGTGTCCCCGTCTGCCCCATGATTTCTGAGGGAGCTGTTCTGAGATAGCCCCACGTTTCCCAGAGAAGACTGGGTGGGGGCCCTGCAGGCCCGGGTAAGAAGGTGAGCCAGGGGCTTTATGCCCGTGTCTCGGGGACCCTTCTTGGGTTCTAGAAGGAGACTCAGCCCCCGAGAGAGGCAACAGGAGCTGCAGGGTCCCAGGGCCGGCAGGGAGGGAAAACCGGGGAGCCCTGGCGTGAGGAGGGAGGGCCAGGCCAGGCCAGGGCCGTGGTCTGCTCTGACAGCCCCTAACTCAGGGCTGAGGAAGACCCCAGTGTGGACAGCACGTCCCCCTTGCTCAGAGGCTGGCAGAGAAGCCCTTTCCCAGGACACTTTCTGCTCCAGACGCTGTCACCAGTCAGTGAGCTCCACGAGACCTTGGGCTGGGAGGGTTCTTGGGGCCCAGACCCTGCGTGGTCCCAGGGGCAAGGCCTGGCCATGCAAGGGTCCGGGATTGATCCAGGTGAGGGGAGTCAGGGGCTCCGAGGAACCATCAGGAAACCAGGAACCCCGGTTGTACTCTGCAGGGGGTCGCCCTCTGCAGGGGTCACCCTCTGGGAGGTCGCCCTCTGTGGGGGGGTCGCCCTCTGCGGGGGTCACCCTCTGGGGGGTCGCCCTCTGCAGGGGGTCGCCCTCTGTGGGGGGCACCATGCATTGTGAGCAAAGAGCTGCGAATCCTTGCTGACCGATTTCTTTCGTAAGAAGAATGAAAAATAAATAAACGAAAATGAAGAGAGGGTTTTCCGGGGGCTGTGTGCTCCCTGGGGCTGCGTCCTTGAACGATGAGGGCACTCTCCCACTTCGTCCCGGAAGAGCCCCAGCTCCAGCTGACCCCATGTCTGCTAGCCGCAGGCCCTGTCCCAGAACACAAGTGCCTGGGGCGGGGCCAGAGTTCACCTCTGGGCTCACAACAAGAGGGCAGCCAGTCCGACAGGTGCGGTCCTAGTCCCCCCCAACACGGGAACTGGGCCCTCAGTGGCATCCAGAGCCCAGTCGCACCACACGACCCCGTCTTCCCTGCCAGGGTGTCGCCTGTGAGGCCAGAGTCAGGGCTGAGGACTGCCATGCAGACCCTCAGCCTGGGGAGTCCTGGGTGGGAGGAAGTCAGGCCCAGCCAAGGGTGAGTGAGTTTGGGGGACTATGGTAGAGAGAGGTGGGGGTCGAGAGGGGTAGGCTTAAGGCCGGTGGCTCAGCAGGAGGGCCTGGGGGGCAGGTGGCCCAGGACAACTGACAGAGCACACAGTGGGGCCTCCATCCTGGGGGGCTTCCCGGAAGCCGCCCCACAGGGTCTCAGGAGTAGGCTACAGCAGGACCCCCGTGCCCATGCGGATCGCTCAGGGCTGTAAAGACCCCCTTCCTGGGGAGGAAGGTGGTGGCTCAGCTCCTGTTCCTGCGCTGCCCCACAAAGCCAAGAGCTCAGTGCCCCCTTCCTCCCCGAGCCCCTCAGACCCACCCCCATCGGGCTGGCTTCCTTAACCCCAGGTCACTTGGAGTGGAGGTGTTCCACAGTGCGTCTCCTGACCCCAGGTGTGGCCTCCAGCCACTGCAGAGCATCCTTCAGGACCTGGTGACTTCCCCTGGTCTGGGCAGGCTCCAGAGTGACCAAGAGGGTGACACTTCCTGGTTCCAGCCAGCTGGCTGACCTAGGCCACAGCTTTCCAGGACAGGAGATGCAGGACAAGGGGCAGTGGGGCCCCAAGCAGTGAGGACTAGTCTGCAGCCCAGTTCTCCAGTGCTCACTGAGCCTGTGTGCCTCACTGGGGAGCCCGGTGGCCCCACAGTAGCTCTCAGCAAACCCTGCATATTCCTCTTCCAGAATTCACGTTGGGTAACTTGTCACTGTAAATTTTTCCTCTGATTCTTTGAAAAGTATGTAAATCAGGGAAGCCATTGGGAAGAAGCCCTTTTGAAGTGTGATTGTCCAGGAGGGCCACGCCTCCCTCCCAGTTTGTGGAGAGGGATTAGCCTAACTTCAGGTATCCACCATAGAGATATTAGAGAATTAGAAGTTTCCTCTTGAAAACAGGAAGTAATGAATTGTGTCCACTCAGCTGCTGTAAAGGGCTCTGCAGTCTCTTTAGTGACAGCCTGGGGCACATCACGTTCCAGTTTAAGGCTCATTCCATCGTAAAACTTTTCTTTCTTTTCTATTTTTACAGAGAGGTTTTCTGGGTTGGGAGTAGCTCTGTTTTTGAGAACTCCTCTCCCAAGGACAGGGAGTGCTGCAGGGTGCTGGGCCCGGGGGCCAGGGCAGGTTCCCGAAGGAGGCACATTTGGCTTCTCCACCCCTTGCGAAGTGGAGTTGAAGGCCAGGGCCCCTCCCTCTTGCCTTGTGGGAGGGCTGAATTATGTGCTTGGCCAACATAAAAAGGCAGGGTGGGGTTCTGGGTCTGTGACGCTCTCCTACGGGAAGCCTGGCAGCTTCTGCCAGGCTCACTACAAACACTCTCTGTAGGGGAACCAGCTGCCTGTAAGAAGCTTGGTCCTCTGGCCACACTGTGGGCAACCCAGGCCTTCCCGTAGAGCAAGACAGAGAAGCTGTCCTAGAGGCGTCCTCCAGGCCCAGGCACTGGGGCTGGTAAAGTAAACCTGGTGAAAACCGCCCTGCTGAGCCCCAACCTCTGACCCACAAGTTCATGAGCAGCAGAAAAGTGTTGCTCGAAGCCACTACTAAGTGTGGGGTAGTTTATCAGAGATAGATTGCTAGGATATGTACCAAGAAACTGAGTCAATAGAAAATTAATCTATTAGATGAGGTTGATTTGATTAGAAGTGGGTAGCACCAAACCACCAGTGGAAATGCACTCCAGAGGGATCCACTGTGCCTGGCTTTTTATTGAAAAACTGGCTGGTTCAAGCAGTTTGCTACTGAAGGCCTGTCAGGATCTCATCAGTCAGCGAGGGTGTCCTGATTCACAGGAAAGCTGGGCCCAAGAGTCACTAAGGACAAAGCTTGTAGGTGTCCATCCATCACCAATACCATTTTGCCAAACAACCTGCTCCATTTTTATTGAACAATATCACAGAGATGATAAGTGACAGGGCTGAAAGGACAGGGAGGAGATAGCTACAGGAAGCTGGAGAGAGGCCACCTTGCTGCACAGGGACAGAAATTCAGTGACACCCACAGGAGAGACGTGAAAAAGAGAAAGGGCATGTCAGGTGCTTCAGCGTCTGGCTGAGAGGTTCCCAGGGACAAGCGGCCACTTCACATTGCCTCCCGCAAAACAGAGACAGTTACCTGCCCACTCGTTGTGACCCCATGCAAGATGGGACATTGTTGTGCCAGCCACATGAGGGGTCACAGGTGAGACCACGGTCACCTCCAGGGTTTTTACAGGCTGCTTTCCAGAAACGCAACCCCAGACCTCTCACCCATCCAGGCCTCTGGATAAACAAATGAGCCTCTCCAAGCCTTTGCGGTGTCTCGTTGGCCCTCCGACCAGACAAGTTGTTGTAGTTGTGAAGGTGCCGTGGAGTTGGTTCCAACTTATAGTAACCCTATAGGAAGGAGTAGAAGTACCCCACAGGGTTTCCAAGGAGAGGCTAGTGGAACTGCTGGCCTTTCGGTTAGCAGCTTTTGCTCCTAACCACTGAACCACCAGGATCCTCTAGGCAGCAGAGTTTCTAAGAACGCCAAGGGCCTGGTCTCATGGCAGCCTCTCAGACTGCCCGAGGTGAAGAAGCCGGCTTCAGGTGTGCGGCTTTCATCTAACTGAGGGGGCCACCAATTAACGTTTAAGGATCCCTCCAGACTTTGAAAGCTTGGGCTGGAAGGAACAGGGTCCAGGGAAAAGGGTGTTGGGGTTCCTAGCTTTCCATGGGCAGGAAGAAGGCTGACTGGACAACTCGGCTGAGATCTGGTTTCTGTCTCAGTGGGCAAGACTGGCAGCCCAGGGGGTGGAGCACGGGCCCGTGGACCCATCCTCAGGAAGCAGGAACTGGCTTGTTTCAGAGGTGCTGTGGAACAAGGATGCCTCTGACCAGGGCTTGGTCCTTCCAGTGGCCTCACATGTGTGAAAGCTGGACAGGTCAAAGAACAGCTGATGCATTTGTATTGCTGGAGAAGACTGATACGCACCAGTCAGCAGAGGAGACACAGCCAGGGTCTCCTTGGAAATGTGAGGGCGAGACGTAGATGCCTTTATTTTGGACATGTCATTATGTTGGGGTTTGGATTTCAAGATGTGACCCAGAATTTCTTTAAAGGTAAAATTTTACTAAAAATATGCCCAATAGGAAAAAGACTGGTGCACCAGGGACGCACTCCATACTGCACAGAGTAAGGAGGCGACCCCAAGCTTCCTCAGTGTCCAGTATTTAAGTCATGAGATTACAAAGCGGGGAGGGGGAACTGACCTTTACATTGATTGGTTAAGGCCACCTGGAATTCCTGTTAGTTGTAAAATGTGGTCAAGGTCTAGGGGTCACTTGCAAGGCTGTCCCCAGGCTTTGTCTTGTGACAGATGTTTTGTAAGACAAAGGTGAGATTACTCTATGGTATTTTCTGCTATTAAGTTGTTTCCTGGGGCTTTCTTTAATACCTTGAATTTTTACTACGGCCTTCCTCAAAACGGAGTCACTTGTGCCTCATTTTAACATTCAGAAGAGGCCAGTCACCACGAAAGGACATCTTGGCTGGTTCAGCAGAGGGCCAACAGAAAGAAAGTGAAGGTGAGCCTCCCTGAGATGTGTCAGAATGACGGCTACCGCAAAGCGCTCAGCCCACCATCCAGACAGCACAGGACCGGGCCGCGCTTCTGCTGGTGAGACGGCACCCTGCACTGGGGTGCGGCAGCGGCTGCGAGGTGCGCTGGCTTCCCATTCTCAGGATGAGAGCGTCTATGGGGTCACTCAGAATCAACTCGATGGCAGTGGGTTTGGGACCTGTCTTTTCCTTATAGGCTGAGAGGGTAGTGTCAGACGGCTGTCTCTTTGTTTAGTTTGAGGGTCTTCAGACTGGGGGACTGTCCTGGAAGAGCCTCACCTGAGGGCCTTGGGTACCTCTGGGGTGAGACTCTGATCTGGAAGCCAGAGGGGCTTGTGCTCGTGGGAGAAGCCTGCACACAGAAAGGGCTTAATTCCTACCAGGAGAGGACCTTGGAGGCACCCAGAAAGCTCTGCAGAGAGGAGACGGAGGAAGGACGAGAGCTTGTAGGGGGTGAGATGGGAGGCTGAGCGGGGGGTTACCAGTGTCACGTCGGGGAAGAAGCAGGCCTGACCTCTGCTGTCTGGGGTCCTCGAGGACCTGGGAGGACACAGCTGACATGGAGACCCAAGTGTGGGGGAGACGGGGAGGCAGGGCAGGGCCTCAGAGCTCCCAGGGGCAGCTGTTTGTCTAACTGACTGATCGAGGCCTGGCTCAGTGAAATCCCCAGGCATCAGCCCCGTGGGTGGGGGCTAGCACTGCACAAGTGCTCGAGGTGTGTATGGGACTGTGGGGTGCCTCTTCCCATTGGGCGGCCCCTGGAATCCCATCCCTCACACAGCATGGCTCAGGAGGCTCCCCGAGGACGGGACACGGCTGGGCAGAGAAGGCAGAACTGCCTGGGAGGCAGCGATTCTAAACCTCACTACCTGGTGTCACCCACCTCCACAGTCGCCGAACTTGCCCAGACTCCAGAGGTCAGAGTCTGAGCCGAAGACCCAGCTCATTCCACAGACAGGAGACCCAGGCCTGGGGAGGGGGCCTCACCCAGCAACAGAACCTCACACACCAGCTGTGCTATCCTCCTTGGGCTGTGAAGCCAAACCATTTCCTACTCCCCACGGTCCGCCCCCCACCGCCCACCCCCGAGCCTCTGCTGGCTCCTCAGGGAGGCGTTCACCTGGGAGTTGGGGTGGGGCTGGAAGAAGAGGGTTGGAAAAGGCCAGAGCACAGGGCCTGAGGCAACGACTGGCAGGCTGGTGGTGTTCTTTTCCGGCTCCCTTCCCCCTTCCTACGATGACCCCCTCATTTTCCCCGACATACAGCAGAGTGAAATCAGCACAGTCCCTCACCATCTCCCACACAGGCTGCAGAGCACAGGTTTGGTACCCAGTGTCCCTAACCAGAGCAGCACAGACCTGGGACTGTGCGTGCCCTGACACGCCACATGTTGCCTGGCAACGTGCCGTGAGCCTCCCAGCAACAGAGAGCCTCCAGCCAGGGCTGGACCAGGCATCTGGAGGTGAGCGAGCATCTGGCCTTGGGGCTCCCCACCCCCGCTGCTTCCCCAGGCCTAGGATCCAGGAGCACAGGGGCAGTGGGGGTTCATTGGCTCGCCAATGGGGCTCACCAGCAGGCCTCCCCGAGGTGCTCAGCCCAATTCCTCGCTTTGTTAGGCAGCAACTGAGCAGTCAGCCCGTGGGCCCCAGCGTGCTGACACCAGCGGCCCGATCATCTGGCTAATGGGAGCCTGGAAGTTTCTAGTCCTTTCAGCCTTGGTCTGTGATTGCTTGAGCAAGAGCCTTTGAAAGGAGTCTCCATGGAGTTTGCCCAGGCCGTTTACCACGTGAAGGTCAAACCAGCTCCACGTCTTCCTCCCAGATTCCACAGGCCTGCCTGTCCCTCCCAGGACCTCTCTTCCAGGTTGAGGACGAGGGGCAAACACAGCCTCTTGGTTTCTTTGAAATCATGGGTTCAGCACCAGCCGGGGGGACAGCATCCAGGCAGCCCTAACAGGAAAACCAAGTTCTTTGCTGCGAATGGATTTCCTCTCAAAGCAACCCTACAGGACAGAGTAGAACTGCCCCATGGGGTGTCCAGGGCTGTGATCTTTACACAGAGACAGAGAAGGGAGTCCAGGGGGTCCGAGCACGGAATGAGGAAAAGGAGAACTTGGTGCCCCATCTCGGAGCGGGGGACATCTCACCAGCATAGCTCCCCGCCCTCAGAGGGACCCAGTGTCTTCACTGTCGCCCCCCTGCAGCACCGGGAAGCGCGAGCCTTAGCAGAAGTCGACTCGTCCCTGAGCAGAACTTCAGGCCCACTCTGTTCTGCGGGTCCAATCAGTGCCGCCGCGAGAGCGACGGCAAGCACAGCACGGCTCTGATTCTGCAGAGCCACAAATTAAACGCAGAGGCTGCCGTGTGTGCACGGTCACACTCCCCTTTGGCGATGCCTGTTGCTTTGTGACCCACACTGTGCGTCCAAGAACCTGGGGGCGGGGTCCTCTGCAGATGGAAAGTCCCCAGGCCTAGACTTGGGGTCCGGCTGAGGAGACTGCACCTCCAGACCAGGCTGGTGCTGAGCTGGGGACACACACGCTCCTCCCGTGGGCCGGTGTTGCAGCGCTCAGCCGGTGTTGCAGCGCTCAGCCTGAGTAGCTTCTCTCTGTTTTCTCTCTGTTCTTTTTCTCCTGATCAAATCTTCTGTTTATACCTTCACTGTGAACTAAGCTTTGTATTCCTTACTTGTCCTTTTTATTGGTTTGTATGCTAGTTGCATTCTTTTAGTCTTTATCACTTTTTTTTTTGGCAAATACATATATAACATCTGCTGCTTCAGCCTTCCTTACACATACGTTTTAGTGACATGGTTTACGTTCGTCATTTGGGTGGTTCTCTCCCTTAGTTTCACTATACTTATTCACAGACTCAAAAGGTAAACGAAGGTAAAACAAGAGAAAAAATTAGATGAGTCAGGAATAAGAAGAAAAATAAAAGCTGCCACCATTAGCAGATGATAGGATTGTCTAAGCAGAAATCAATAATAATAATTAGAATTAATACGAGAGTTTAGCGAGTTTGCTGGATATAAAATCAATAGTCCAGTGTTGCTTGGAATATACATCAGCCTCAGTTGGTTGGAAAGCACAAGTTTTAAACGTCATTTCCAACAACAAACATACGAGGGTGGGGGACAGTGTAACTAGAAGCATGAGAACACATTTTGGGAAAAGTTATAAAAACCTAATGACATACAAGAAGACCTGAGTCAGCACAGATTCGTGCTGTGTGCCTCCTAAAGATGTCCGTTTTCCTGAAAGTTATCTAAAGCTTAATACAATTAGAGCAAAACTACCAAGATATCTTTTTGTGAAAATTAGGAAACAGATCATAAATTGTCTATATAAGAGCAAAAGCCCAAGATCAGCTAAGACACCCCTAACAAGAAGAGCAAACTGGAGACCTTGCCCAGCAAACACCAAGATCAGGCAATGAGGTGCAGGGCTGGTGGCTGAGTTATCTGCTGCCACTGGACGGTCTTTGTCTCTTCAGCTGATTTCTGGACCCTTGGAGATCTCCGCGTGGCTGGATCTCCGCGTGGCTGGATCTCTGCGTGGCTTGCCATCTATATTCCCCCATCTCTACTGTGTTTAATCTGCTCCTTTCATATCTGGTCAGAGATTGGCTCAAGACACACCCTCCACTAACCTTGCTCCATGAGCGTAACAAAGACAAGCCATTCCTGAATGGAATTATGGCCACAGGCACACAGGTTGGGGTTTACAGCTGACATTTTAGGGGGACATAACTTCATCTACAATAGGTAGACAAAGCAAAATAAGAGAACAGACAGCACAGAAGAATACCCACTATGGGCACTGAAAGGAGGACTTGGAACACAGTAAGCCACGTAAAAAACCTATTGCTGTGGCGTGGACTCAGACCCATAGTGGCTCTGCAACAAAGACGCCACCTTAGAGACTGTGGTGTTTCCAGTTGCCTCCTATACGTGTGAAAGCTGGACAACGAATCTGGAGGACTGAAGAATTGTTGTCTTTGAACTGTGATGTTAGAGAAAAACATTGACTGTACCATGGACTGCCAAAGGAGGAAACAAATCTGCCTTGGGAGAAGTACAGCCAGAATGCTCCCTAGAAGTAAGGTGACGAGACTTGGTCTCACATACTTTGGCCACGTGATCAGGAGGGATCACTTCCTGGAGAAGGGCATCATGCTTTGTGAAGTAGAGGGTCAGCGAAAAAGAGGGAGAGCACCAATGAGGTGACTGACACAGTGGCTGCCTCAGTGGGCCAAGCGTACCAGTGACTGTGACGACGGGCAGGACCAGGCAGGGTTGTCCTGTTGTGAACAGCATCACTGTGAGTCAGCACTGACTTAATGACACCTAACAACAACAAGCTGTGTAACGTATTGCCGCCTGCTTCCATAAATATTATGGCTTTGGAAACACTATGGGGCAGCTCTTCTCTGTCACTGTGAGTTGACATTGACTGTAGGCGGTGGGTTTCAAGCAAGGTGTGTCACTGTGAGAAGAACGGGTGTTTTATAAAGGCGTTGGCGACATGCCCATCCTTATAAAAAATACTGAAAATGAATCCTTACCTCACACCATATGTTGAAATAAATAGCAAGCAATTCAAGTCTTAAAAAAAAAAAAATGCCTAAAACTCCTGCAGAATAGAATGTTTCAAGACACAAAAAGAACAAACCTAACATTTTGATACATTCCACTACATTAAAATTAACAAATTCAATTAATCATAAAGTCAAAAGATAAGTCATAAACTGGGAGATAATATTTACAACATCTTTAACTGACAAAGGATACTACATCGAATATACAAAGAACTACAAATTCATGGAGAAGACAAATAAGCCCCCTGGGGGGATATCAATAAGCGTTTTACTGATGAGGAACTACACAGGCTCACGAACATTTGAAAAGACCAACGTCATTCATTTTCAAGGAAACGCCTGTTTGGAATCCTGTGGGGTTGGTAGCTGAAGGCTTAGCCACTGGAACCGCTGCCCAGAGACTCCGAAGTGACCCAGCCTCCAACTCCTGCTGGCTTTGGTTTGTGACTCAGGAGAGCAGACCTGCTTCATAGAGTTTTCTTGGCTGTGCTCTCTACAGAGCAGGTCTCCAAGACCATTTCTCCCACTGCTTCTGGGTCACTGTGAACCAGCAATCTTCTGGCCACCAACCAAGAGCACAATGCTTTTATCTAAGACTTCACAAAAGAATCCTGATCAAAGGGTGGGGGTGGGGGAACAGAACAGAAATAAGAATTTTCAATGGCGCTTAGATCTTTTGAAGCCACTGAGACTGGATGGAACCTCAGAACCACGGTCCTCAAACTCCCAAGCAAAGCTGTGCCCTGAGGTCTGCTTCAGGGCAAACAACAGTTGAGCTGAACTAGTGAAGTCTGTCTGTCTTGAACATTTTGCTGTTTGAAAAATTTGTCTGGGGGGATCAAATGACAAAAGCCTCTCAAAAGTTGAGATGAGAACCTTCGGGGGGCAGTGAGATTATGTTAATGGTGGTGGAATAATTTGGAAAAGAAGAGCTAGAACAGACACATCATTTAAAGAGTGTGGACAAGGTCACTGACCTGCACATTGTTGATTGTGGGATTTGAGGAAACGGTGTCTTTTGCTGTGTATATTTTCACACACACACATATCCCGTAAACTCTGTGAGGGATTTGTCATGAGCTGACAGACTAAACATAATCATCTCATTTTTGTTCCAAACTCCCACTACAACTGCAAAAATGAGTTTGGGGTTTTTGTAAATGACACAAACATTTAAGGATGAGAAGAAAGAAAAGAAAAACCAAACAGTTTTGAAAGCTGCGCAGCAGATGGACAGGCGGCAAGTGCCTCAGCAGACGAGAGAAAGACAGTCCCTTAGCCAACAGGAGACAGACTGAATTACTGATTTGCTCCTGTGAATACAAGAAGACTCAGGAACTGTCTGCAAGTATCTCTGGGACTGGGTACAAAGAGGGGGACGAGGCGGAGGCACACAAGGTGTCGAAGAGCAGACCAGAGGGAGGTCACCTCCCTAACCACTAGAGGGGTGCAGATTGAGACTACGATGGTGTCACCCCCAGCCCTGCTGCTGTTGGGTGCTGTCTGGGCAGTTCTGCCTCACAGCGGCCCTGTGGACCCCAGGACCACCTACTGCCCGGTCCGGCGCGACCCTCACAATCCTTCTTACGTTTCAGCCACTGTTGTGGCCACTGTGTCAACCCATCTCATGGAGGATCTCCCTCTTTCTTCCTGGCCCTCTACTTGACCAAGCTTGGTGTCCTTCTCCAGGGACCAACCCCTCCCTCCAGACAATGCGCCCAAAGTGCGTGCGATGCAGTCTCGCCACCTTTGCTTCTGAGTAGCGCTCTGGCCACACTTCCTCCGGGACAGATGTGGTCACTCCTCGGGCATCCGCGGTGTCTTCGGCGCTCTCGGCCACACCGGAAGGCACCCTTTCTAACTGGAGGTCTGTTTTCCCCAGGCTGCTAACAGAAGCTTCGTGAGAGCAACAAGCCTGGAGACAACATGAATGCCCTTCAGCAACAGAGCCGGAAAATAAACTGTGAGATGTCCCCACGGTGGGTGCGGCACAACGGTGAAGACCGGCAACGACACCCTGAGACGGCAGGGGTGGACCTCACACGTACCGCCGTCCGGGAACGGAGACGTAAACCTTAGACAAAGGGGACCTGGCTTCACACGAAGCTTTAAAGCAGCTACGGTTAACCTGTGTAAGGCTCAGGACAGCAAATACAAGGGGTGAAAAAATCAAGAAACGCAAAGGAAATGTTAATCCAAAATCAAGCTGGCGTTTTGGCAGGGTGCTGGGAAGAGAAGGACACTTTGTGACCTGCAGGCTGCTGGGGTTTTGTCCTGGTGTCCCGGATGGCATGGCTGCTCTGAGCTGACTCCTTCTGACTTCCCAGCATAAAGAGAAATTTGGTAGTATCAAGTTTAAGTTACTATTAAATGGGGACTTTCTGGTATATAGACAGCCCTGGTGACACACTGGAGTCCTAGCGGCAGTGGGATCAAGAACACAGCTGCGAACCGAACGGCCAGGGGCTGGAACTACCCATGCTCCCCAGGAGGGTGACGGGGCACTCTGCTTCCATCAGGATGACAGGCTCAGAAGTGGTACAGGGCAGTTCCACTCTGTCCTACTGTCGCCGGGGACGACTACTGGCCGTCGCTTTGGCGTGGGGGTTTTCGTGGCATGCACCTAAGCCTGACCCCAGGTGGGCTCTAGGAGTGGGTGGACCGCAGCGCTGAGTGAGGGGGCGGCACAGGGGGTGGAGACGCTGACCCCTGCTGTGCGGTCCCCTGCACTCTGGGAGGCAGACCACCAGTGACAGAGATTCAGAAGACCGGTGACTGCTGTCTGCTTTGGGCCACGTTCAGTAAAATCCTACAGGAGAAATGGACTCAGCAAACAGGCCGCCAGTCTGCTGAGACGGGAGGGGACGCAGCCCCGGCAGGGGAGGGGCTGGTGGCCTGACGTGCAGTTCCCTCTGGCTGAGAACCGTCTCATTCACGGCTTGGCAGAGTTCAGGTGCTGATTCCTTTTGTCCTGAACTGAGGAGGCAGACAAGCTCTGTCTCAGCCAGGCTCCTGTAGAGACAGGACCAGTGACGCAGAGAGGGAGACTGAATTCAGGGGCTGGCTCATAAAATCATAGACACACAAAGAGAGAGATCCACTTCAGGGGACTGAGTCAATATTACACTCACACTGACTCCCAATCTCTCTCTCTCTCTCTCTCTCTCTGTCACACACACACACACACACACACAGAGGGAAAAGAAAGGTCCACTTCAGAGGACCGGCTCCTACAATCTCTCTCTTGCACACAGAGAGAAAGAGAGAGATTCACTTCGGGGCACTGGCCCGCACAGCCATGAGGCTGGTAAGTCATGAATCCCTGCAGCTGGGGCGGGCTGGCACTCAAGGTCCACAGGTCAGAGGACAGAGGAGCTCAGCGTGGACAGAGCGAGTTCTGCCGCAACACTTGTATTCTGAAGGCAGACCACACCCAAGGGACACCCCCGCCCTCTGAGTGAGTGATCAGATCCCCTCACGGCAGCCGGTTCGTCACCGACCGCAACACCATCTACTCTAGTGTTTGGAAAGCCACTGTGACCGCTGCCCGGCCCGGCTGACACACAGAATTAACGGCCACACACCTCAAAGGATCAGTGTAGAGGTCACATGTGGCCTGAGCCTTTCTCAGTGAGCCTTCTAGCCTGGGCCATCAGAGGCTGCTGGGGTGCAGAGACAAGACCGAGCAGCTGGCTGCCTCCCACTTCTGTGGTGTCCTGAGCATCTGACTTGAAGTCAAGAGAAGCGGACGTGGGTGGGACCCGAGTCAGGAAGAAGTGCCCAGGTCTCCAGCAGCTCCCGCGGCCGAGGAGTCTGTCCATCTACAGAACACCCACCCTGGTGTGCCCGGCATCCTGCTCAGAGCAAGGCCACTCTGTTCAGGGGACCCCTGGGGCCAACCTGGGCGGTGACGGGACGTCTGGGCTGAGGAGGGGGCTGATCAGAGCTGGGACAGGGTCTACCTTCAGGGATATCCCACAGCCGTGCATCTCACCTGCTGCCACCGACCCTGGGCCTGGGCTCTCCTGTGCACATCCTGTCTCTGAGGGCACTCTGACTTGGGGCTGGGCACAAGGGGGGCTCTGGGTGAGAAGTATCTATAACACATTCACATGTGTGCACACACACACACCACACAAATGGACATGCAAAGAGACATGTACATGCACATGCATGCACACAGTAACCATGCACACACATGCACGCGTGTGTACACATATGCACATGCACGCACCACACAAATACATGTGCAAACAGATGTGTACACTCATATACACACATGAGCATGGATGCACACTCGTGTGTGAACATACATGTATACTCATGTGCACAGCACTACCACATCAAGGCATGTGCAAGCAGACGTGTATACACACATACACATGTATACACATGTATGCACACAGCGTGGACAGACAAACATTCATGCAGCACATGAATACACATGCAGACATGTTGACACACGTATGCACAGACACTGTGCACACAAACACACATGTGCACACATGTATGTGTCCATGCCCACCTACATGCACATGGCCTATAGACACATCCACACACGTGGACTCACATACATGCACTCACTCATGAATTCACTGGTCAAAGGGAGAAGGAAGCCATAGGCGTGTGAGCCCAGCACTGTGTGAGATCACTCTGAGGCCCAGGGGACAGTGGGCACACTGACCTGGCAGCCAGTAGATCAAGGCCCACCCCTGATACAGCAGACATGACAGGTTATCTGATCTGGGACAAGTCCCTGTAAGACACGGGCTCTTTCTTCCTGAGGAAGCTGTCAGCTGGCCCAGCCTTCCCATCACATGTGGGCCCATAGAGAGGCCCGGGTGGTGTGTTGGGTGGGGATGTGACAAGTGGAGCAGCGCCAGGGAAGAGGTGGCCCAGCAGGAGGAGCTGCAGACAGCACTGGACTGAGACTATCCCATGCAGAGGAAGCCGAGTTGGGTAAACCAAGGCACACGGCCTCCAGGGCCCAGCCTGTGTGCCCCCGCCCCCCGCTGGCCTGCTCCAGCCCCCAGGCTCCGTGAGCATCATGGGGCTTTGGCTCCAGGATTTATGTCTCATCAGATTGATATTAGAGACATTTCACGTGATGCGCTCCAATGTCAGCGAAATAAAGATGCAAATAAATCCCCTACCCCAACTCCTTGAGGCATGAGGACCTGTGGTCTGCCCCTCGCTGCACGCAGCGGCTCTGAATTTTAATTTCATTTCCCCATCACTTTTCGATAAATGCTTTTCCCCAAGATGTCTCGAGTCTTGACCTTATAATGCTGGAGTTAAAAGGCAGTGTCTTGTTTCCAGCTGCAGATAATTTACTGCAGAATGGTCCAATTACACAGCGGCCGGCTGCCTGGCTGCATGGGGCCAGCCAGGGGGCTAGAGATGATGATGTCGCTGTGACATAGCTGTGCACTGATCCGGGCTTGTCTTCCAGGGCCAGGCAAGGAACAAGGCATTGTCTAAGGGGCCGAGTCAGACGCAGCCACCCGTTCCTCCCCAGAAAGCCCCATGTCCATCCCACATGGTACTGAAATCGGCCTCCAAGACAAGGGTCCTCTGTGGGACAGCTGCCCCTTGGGCTGGGAGCCCTTCTGGGGCCTGGAAGGGTCTACAAACTGCTGGTTCAAGTCTCGCCACTGCACTCTGGAGAGGCTGGACACACGGCCACATCCCGGCCCTCGGTGAGCGAGCTAGACCCCTGCCCACCACCATCGCCCTGGACACCACCTCTGTCTGCACGTGCCGAGGGTTTCCGTGGGCCCACCTTCCACCCACAGGGCCTCTCGAGGTGGGGAGAAAGCAGAGTAGAGGCTGGAGACACAGAGGGGCCTGGAGGGCGCGCCCTCGGGACAGTGCGCACCGAGGGTGAAGGAAGGGCTCCCAGCTCGTGGGCCTGGCCTGAGGCTCCTCCAGCCCGCGCAGATCTGTCATCCTAGAGGAAGCCCCCACCTCCAGCCCCGCCTCCCCAGCCCCAGCGCCTCCTGTGACGCCGTGTTTCTTGCTCTAAAGGCTGCAGCTCAGGACAGGGGGCGGCTCAGGCCTCAGGCGTAGCCGCTGACGGCCTGCGGGCTCCTGAGAGGCCAGGCGCGTGCTTAGTGTCCAGGTTCACCAGCACAAATGCCCACCCAGACACAGACTGGGCACTGCTCAACCCCAGACACCCTAGATGCCAGGCCACGTGTTGGGGGGACTGAAGCCAGCGGCAGGGGCGCCGCCAGCCCCACTGTAAGGTCAAGGTCAGGTCGCCGCCCCTGCTCTGAGCAGGCCCTGGGGCAAGCTGTGATAGGGAGAGTGGTGGACATGATGCTGGGCCGTGCTGGCCCTCAGGGGGACAGGCAGCAGCCCCTGTCGGGAGCTGTCCAGCCTGCGTGGCACCTGGGCAGTGGGCGCTGGGGCTCAGCTCTCAGGGGAACCCGTGGGCACAGTCGTTGGCAGGCTCCTCTCAAACCCGGAGACTGAGAACCCTGAGACGTGACCTGAGCTGTGGGAAGACACCCTCTGTGACTCCGCACCTGCGCCCGCCCAGCTTCCTTACTGTCACGCATTGAGTTATGTCCCCAGAAAAAAAGTGGGGGTCCCGGGCCTGGCCCTGTGGAGGTATGTGCTCGAAACAGGGTTTTCTCTTGCTACCCCCAGGGCCCAGTCACAGCAGGGCTGGTCACCTCCTGAGTGCCATCTGCAGGAAGAGCAGAAGACGCCAGCTGCCTACAGGGCAGCCCCAAGGCCGGGCACGCCGAGGACCACGGCCACAGCTTCCAGGAGAAGAAGGAGACCGAGAAGCACCCTCCCTTGGAGCCGAGACCGCAACCCGGCCCTCCGGCCTCCTGAGCTCTGAGAAGGTAAATCTCTGGTCTTTAAAGCCGCTGGCTGTGGTGTGGTGTCTTGTCGCTGCGGCTCTGGGAGACACATTTATTCACCCTCCCTCCGGGAGGTGCAGGCAGAGGACAGCCCAGTGAGCGAGCGGCTCGGCCCCTCCAGCTCCCCGCCACCGGGGGCTCGGCGCCTCGCAGGCCTCTGTTCTGTCCTGAAGGCCCAGCGTGGGGAGGGAGGCAGTTTGCTCGGGGCGGGGAGGGGGCAGCCCCCGACAGCCCCGCACCTCCCTGCCGCCCACACCCACCCCACGCCCCACCTCCCCTGAGCTTACACACCTGCTGTGTCAGAGATAGGAGCAACAGCCACAGAGACAGCGGCGTGAACAAAGGCACGGCCTCCCTGCCGATGCGAGACATGCTAATGACCAGCGCGGAGGCCACCATCGGATGGCAGGGCTCCAGAGGCGCCACCACCACTCGGGGGGGCACAAAGCGGGGCGTCCTATCGGGGCGCTGACAAAGACTAACAAAAGCACAAGCGCGATTACCCCCCCAGACACAGCCAAGGCCTAGGGACCGAGCCCGAAGGTGCCCTGGCTGACGACCAGGCCGGGCTGCCTGCGACAGGAGAAGACAGAGGACCACGTGCCGCGTGTGCGGGGCGGCTCCCTCCTCCCACGGGAGCGCTTCCAGCTGAGGAGAGGAGCAGGGAGCTCCAAGGTCATCTCCAAGGCCCAGTGTTAGGCAGGAGAGCAAGGCCAACGACCGCCCGTGGGCAGCTCACCTCTTGGGTAAGAAAAGAGGGCACAGACAGAGAGGAAGACGCTGCCTTTCTCGGGAGGGGGGGGTCCCTGTGAACACGTGGGGCTGGTGACTATTTCACATCATGAGAAAACACAGTTAAATCATCCTAGAAAAGCAATTTCTGAAAATCAGAATCAAAATGAAGCCAGTGACACTAAGTCATCTAGTCAGTGGCTCAGCCACCCAGAAATGGACGGTTAAAGTGACCCTGGGACAGCCATCGTGACCCGCTCTCTGATACGCGCCCTGAGAACAGGCACCCCAGTGAAAAGTCTGCCACTGTTTTCAAGAATCTCTGGATCACGCACATCGCTGACAAGGGTGGTCTGAAGCTGTTGTCCCACCCGTAACAGGAAGAACGTCACGTGGTCCCGTGCCGTCGTCCCCACGTGTGACAGGGGAACGTCACGTGGTCCCGCGCCGTCGTCCCTACGTGTGACAGGGGAACGTCACATGGTCCCGCGCCGTCGTCCCCACGTGTGACAGGGGAACGTCACGTGGTCCCGTGCCGTCATCTCCACGTGTGACGGGGAACGTCACGCGGCCCTGCGCTGTCATCTCCCACCTGTAACAGAGGCATTTGGTACAGTCCTGCACCACCAGTCCAGTGGGGTGCCCACGAGGGGCACTCTACATGGTGAACCCTTGCCAACCTCAGGCCCCCCACAGCATTGCGGGGGCAGTGTTCTGCTGTGACCCGAGGAGTTTTGTCCTGGTTAACACTGTTTACCAGGGAAGGTGCTGGATTTCCTCGAACGCCTTCTCTGTGTCGGCTGAAATGACTGCACGGTTCTTTCCGGGGCTGTTGTCGTGGTGTGTTGCCTGGCCCGATTGTCCAGCGGTGAACCATGTCTCCGTTCCTGACGTGGATCCCACTTCATCTAATGTATACTAACCTTTGAAGATGTTTTTGGTATGTCTGCTAATACTCTGCAGAGTATATTTGCTTGTATTTGCGTTACAGATACTGGGTTTCGTTTCTTGTGGGGTCTTTGACTTTGTATAAGGGTAACTTTTGCCTCACAGAGTGAGTGAAGAATTGCTTCCTCTTCTGTATTTTGGAAAAGCTGAGTAGGATTGGGTACCTTCTTCTGTAAATGCTTGGGAGAATTCTCCAGTGAGACCACCTGGCCCATGAGCTTACTGTTCTTGTTGGGAGGTGTTTGTTTGTTTGCGGTGAATCTTTTTTCTTTATTGTGAGTAAGTGAAAGTTTACAATCCAAGTCAATTTGCCGTATGGTACCCTGAGCACTCATCTCTCTGCAGCTGTCTGCCCTCCTCACCCCGTGACAGCACACTCTTCCCTTCTACCCTTTACCTCCGGTGTCCACTCAACCCACATGGCCCCCTCCTCTCCACCCACTCCTCTCTCCTCTAAAAAGAAACCAGTAGGACAGCCTCACACGCATATGAAGGAGTAACGGACACACAGCACCGGCCTCGCTCTGTGTCCTTAAGTCCAGTCCACTCTCTGAAGTGTCAGGTCAGTACTGATGTCAGCTCTGGGCTGGCAGCAAGTCCAGGGTCATGTTCTCAGGGGACCCTCCAGGTTCTGGGGCCATCAAGTTCTGTCTTTCAGTGGAGCTCCTGGCATGCACACCCCTTTATCTCAGGCTACATCAGCGACTACACACTGTGTTCGCTGCCTGGCGGCCAGGCACTGTCTAGTTCTTCTGGTCTTCTGCTGATGGGGTCGGTTGTTGTGAGGTTTTTAATGAATGATTCAGCCTCGTCCCTTGTTGAGTCTGTTGAGATTCGTTATTTCTTCTTTGAGCCAGAATATGGAGTTTACGTGTTTCACAGAATTTGTTTCCTCTATGTTATCTAATTTGCCAATCCACAGATTTTCACTGGTTAATTTTGAGAACTAGACCACCAGGCCTTTCTTCCTGGTGGCATTAGTCTGGAACCTCCGCTGCCCCTGTCCGACCTCAGTGATTGCTGGTGCTTGAAATAGCAGGGGCATAACTTCCAGCATGCAAGACACCACGGCATGACAGACAGACGTAGCTATAACATATGTCCCAAACGCTATGGCTTAAAGTGACTATTTCTGGTGCTGCCAAGTCACACTGCCACACACCTGGTGGGTTAAGGCCACAGAACCATGGTGGCACGTGGTGAGCGCTACCGCTCCCAACCGGAAGGGCCAGCAGTTCAGAGCCACCGGACGCTCCTTGGAAACTCAGTGGGGCAGCTACAGTGAGTCCTGTAGGGTCACTATGAGTCAGAGCCGCCTCAAAGACAACAGGTTTGGGTTTATTTCTTTATTTTAAACAACAGAAACTTATTTTCTCCCGGTTATGGATCTAGAAGTCCGAAATCCAGGGGTCAGCAGGGCTGGTCCCCGTGGAGGCCCTAGGGAAGGAGACTCGCTGTCCCGCTGGCAGATTCCGGCGGCTGCGAGCGTCTGCTGCTGTGTCTGATGGGCGCCTCCAGTCTCTGTCACCGTCTTTGTTCAGGGGGACCTTTCTCTGCCCGGGTCATGTGTGCGGCTGTTGTGGCGGTCACCTCAGAGTTCTGAGAAGTCCTTGGGTTTGGCTGCAAGAATCTGCTAGGTACAGACTGACTTTGGCAGAGAGCTGAGCCGAGGTCTCGCAGCCGCGTCCTGCTGTCATCCTGGTCCCGGCCTCCTTTCTCTTTAGGTGTTTTCAGCAGTGAGGGAGGCTGGGGAGCGCAGACTGTCTCTTTTCCTGCAAGCCTCGGGCCTTCTGTCTGCACACTCCCCGGCCCATGAAGTGGTTCCCTCTTTGTCTCATCTCTGCTTCTACGTGGTCACCAGAAGCCAGAAGAAGCTAACCAGCAGTTTTCCCGTTCTGCCCAGAGAGCTCTGCGGCCGGATTCCATGAGTCCATCAGACACATCTTTTATTTCCCAAGTTACAAGGTGACAGTTTTGCCATTTATTCCCGAGCAATGAGGGCCATCTTTTCTCCTCTTCCAATGGTCCTGTCGTCGTCCTTGAGGCCTCAGCCCCTCCTGCAGTCCCTAAGCCAGCATCACATGTAGACGGGAGTTGCCATGGCAACATTCCACTCCCAGCACAGACGCCAGCCTCACTCATCTGTTGTTCCATCACATACTACCCCAGAAGTTGGTGGCATGAAATGACGCTGATTTATACACAGAGTCCTGAGGGTCAGCACGGGCTCTGCCTTCTGCTCTCAGCCCGAGGGCCAGTTGGATACGGGGCTGGAGCTGCTGGGACAGCTGGCCTCTCCCCCACTCCTGGCACGTCGGCCCCGGGCTCCAAGGTCGCAAAGACGGAAACTCTGAGAACTTTTAAGACCTCACCATGGAAGTCATGGCCCGTCATACTCTCCACACGTATGACGTGGGAAAGCATGTCCTGAGACCAGCAGGTCCCCGTTTCTCTGGGCAGGGGGTAACCAGAAAGGTGTGGCCACATCCGCTGGCCTGCAACCAGCAGTCACAGACGACCCACGCTGCAGAAAGACACGTGAGCGACTCTGTAGCTGTCATCAGGGACAATGATTTCTAGCCAAGAGGAGAGAGAAAGGGAAGTCGGAAAGCCCCGTGAGATGTCACGGTGACACTGAAACTGGAGCTGTCAACGTGACGTCCCAGTGTCTCTCTTGCTTTCCCAACATGGTACGTCCCTCCCGGCATCAGCCACAGAAAGGGCCGCGAGTCGTGGCTTCATGACCTCCAGAGAGTGGAAACGCAGGCCTCCAGGAAAGGCGCCCAGGCTCCTGGGAGAAGGGGCCGTTCCCAGGCCTGGCTCAGGAAGTAACACGAGGTGGCTTTAGGACATCCCAGAAAGTAAGGCCACCTTCGGGGTGGCAAGGCTGTGGCTGAGGAGGGAGGAGGCCACTGAACGTGGCTCCCTCTGGCCACGTCACAGAGTCCGTGTCTGTGCACACGTCACCTACGGCTGCAAAGACCTGAATCCAGAGGAGCGACTGCGTGATAGCACCACACAGGAAGAGTGTCGGCCCCTCCAGGAGCAGCCGAGGCCCTTTCCTGTCACCGTGAAGGCCGCCAGGGGAGGAGAACCAGGAGCCTGCCTGTTCCGTGTGGGCTTTCTGTGTGACCCACAGGTTGACGAGGGACAGACCTTTAACAGAAGGACGTCAGATGGTAACACCAACAGCGGTCTCAGCACTCTGGCTTCATCTGGTGCCAGTGGGTGGTGAGAGGCTGTCTGCAGGGTGCTGAGCCGGGACACCCTGAGCCTGTGAGCCACCAAGGGCGTGGCAGAGGAGCCGAGCCGCCAGGGTGCCGGGAGGGGCCAGGCTGGGAGTTCCTGGAGCGGCTGGGAAACGGTCCTGTCACCGTGCCGGGCCCTGCCCGCGCAGACCTCTGGGGTGTAGGTCCCAAGTCCGCACCCATGGATGCGACCCCACTTAGGGACAGGGTTCACGCTAACGAGGCTCTGCAGTGTCAGGCGATCTTAGACCTAGCCCTTCTGAACTGTAAGGACAACAGAACGGCATCAAGACGGGCAGAGACAAGACGAGGAGGGGGACACCGTTAGACGGAGAGCTGCAGGGACACCGGGCTTGTCACGGATGGCGCTGTGTTCCCCCGGAAGTGTGTGCAGCCACTTGACCAGGCCTCAGTTCCCCGTATTTTACGATTGTCCTTCGCTTTGTGATTTTCCTGTGCTGTGTGTTAGAGGGTTAGGGTGGGCCTGGAAATCCCTTCCTAAGGCCTTTACTGCACCGTAAAGGGGGTGTCCCTGGAGTACAGCCCGCTCCACCTTTTTTTCTTTCGTCCTAAGAGAAATGAAAGGCAAGGGAAGCAAGCAGGAGTTGGGGACCTCACACCACCCAGAAAGCAGCACCGGGAGAAGGGCGCGTCCTCCAGACCCGAGGCTCCTGTGCCAGGCTGCTCCCCGGACAAAGAGCGATGCAACATAAGGGCGGCCTTCCTCCAGAGCCAGCCTTCCGCCAGAGCGGACACCCTGAATTCAGGCTTGTAGCCTATGGGGCTGTGTGAGAATAAACCTCTCTTGTTAACGCCATCCACTCTGGGGTGTCCCTGTAGAAGCAGCCCTAGCCAACGGAGACAAGCCCCTCCCCAACACCCAGCCGGGACAGCCTGTCCGAGCCCTGGACTACAATTTCCAGTCTCTGGACGGTGAGAAACAGGGCCCTGAATTTGAACCTCAGCCCCCTGACTGTGAGGAGCACATCACCGCTGTTAAAGCCGCCCCCAGGGGGCCTTTCTGTCACAGCAGGGCCATCCTACCGCAGGTGACAGCCACCTGCAGACCCCAGAGCCACCAGCAGGACCTCGGAGCCCCGACTGCAGAGCAGCGCCTCCTCAGCCCAGGCACCTCGCTCCTTCACAAGTGAACAAGGGGACCTGTAGAGCACCAAGCAGGTGACTGCAGGGGTCAGGAGACTTGAGCAGCAGGTGATGGGTGCTGGGGGCTAGCAGGCACCTCTCGATCCTGATGCCAACAAAAACAGCTGTGAGGAGACCCTCAGTGGGGCCGGAGGCCAGGGGGCCGGGATCCAGGGGCCAGGGGCTGGGGGGCCGGGGGCTGGGAGCCAGGGGCCAGGGGCTGGGGGGCCGGGGGAGAGAAAGGCCGGAGGACAGGACACAGATGTCGGATGCTGGGGAGGATTTACTGCTGATGTTTAGGGGTGTGAAAGCAGTACTGAGCTTACACATTCCAAGAGTCTGTTTCTTGGGGGCATACAGTGAGGAACTGAAATATCAGACAGTTTGCCTTAAAACAACCCCCTGGGGCTTGGGCCGAGGGTGCAGAGGACCATCCTCTCTCCCCAAGCCACGTCCCCGCATGTCCTTCTAACTGTGATGGAAATGCAGCATAAGCCCAGGTCCCGCACACGCGGTCAAGGGCGCTGGCAATGTCTCCACAGGACGCAACTTGTCTCTCTTTCTTTTAAGTTTGTGCTTAAAGTGTGACAGCATTTTGAAAACAAAACAGGGCCCAGGGCCCGGCCCCGGAGTCTGGCGCTGTCAGTGTGTGGGCGTGTGAGCCAGGACCCTCAGGGGGTTTGGGAGCAGCCCCCAAGAGGTCGTGCAGCTTCTCGGGGAGGGTGCATCGCTCCCGTCGAGAGGCCACATCATGGGGCAGACGTCCTCGCCTTTGTCTCTGGCTCAGGCAGGTGTCCTTGGTGTCTCCTGACTGCAGTCAGGTGGCTTCCAGATGCGCAGCTCAGGAGAGCAGACACGGGCCCAGAAGACAGACCGGAGGCAGGTGCCTCCTTGGAGTGACCCTCCTTTGGGTGCGTGAGTGCCTCACAGGAGGGCGTGCAGGCATGCACACTTGCGCGCGCACACACACACGCACACACACACTCATCTTTGCATGTGCACACCCACATGTATGCCCACTGTACATGCTTGCACACTTACACGAGGTACAACAATTGAGTTTGCATGCTCAGGCTAGAAAAGGCGCTACAGACCTCACTGCTGACTGTCTCTGCGGTCGCCTTAGAAGCCCTCCCCTTGGGGAGCTGTGCCCCAATGCCAGCACCAAGTCCACCCTTGAAGCCATTTTCTAGGATGAGTTTGTGAAGGTAACTGTGGGAACTCGTGTGACGGCCGCTCTCGATGGCCATTCCAGACAGAGTTCCAAAACGGCTCTGAAGGGCGGGCTTGGCACCCGCGTCAGGGCATGGCTCCCACAGGTGAGGGTTCAAAGGTGACAGCAGTGGTGTGCCGCAGTGAGGTGTGTGGCACCTTTTCCAGGATGAGGTCACGGACTAGATTATCCAGCCTTGTGCACACCGGCAGGTGCTCTGACGCTCGTTTTGACACAGATCACACATGCACTCTGCTGCACACATCTCCGTTCTCACGCACGCGTGGGCTCTGCTGGCCAAGGCAACAGAAGGACAGGGCAGGTCAGTAGCAAGGGTTGTTACGGAAGCAGGAGAAGGGGGTTCCCAGAGGCCGCAGTGGAGGGAGGGCGAATCCAGACCACCAGCCCTGGGCTGACTCCTGAGACAGCAGCCAGGCGTGCCTCCTCTCCACTCCTTGACTGATTCTGACACCAGCCACCGTCCCACAGGGCTCTCTGCTTCTCTCCTAAGCTCAGTAATTCACTACAGTGGCCTCACAGAACCCACAGACACTGTTCACAATTACAGAGTTTATTGGGGAAAAAATTACAAAGACTATAAATAAAGCCCAAACCAAAACCCTCTGCCTGCAGGACAGAGTAGAATTGCCCCTGTGGTTTCTAAGGATCAGCTGATGGATTTGAACTGCTGACCCTCTGGCCAGCAGCCCAGCTCTTAACCACTGTGCTGCCGGGCTCCCAGGGCCCAGTGGTTCCTCACAGCAGCCTGTGCTGAGCGCCACTGGAACACTCCACGGGGTTTTGGGCCGGGTGTGCAACAATGGTACCGGGAGGGGTGGCGGTCCGGTCCTCAGCTGAGTCTGTCCGCTGGTACCCTGATACCACTCTGTCTCCAGGTCTGTCACTAGCCCTGTGGCTGACTGACCCTGTCTCCCCAGCATCTGTCTCTTGGCACGCACGTGCAGCCTGAGAGGTCCAGTTGGCACTGTGGCAGTCCCCATAGGAAGCCAGACCCCACACAGGGCTGGAGGGACCGTGTGCGGGTGAGTACCGGCCCCACGGCGGGGTAAGCCTTCGTTGTCACTGATGGCAGAGAATGCCGGCTGTAGCCAGACACGGGCTTGTTCGGACGCAGATGAGGACGTCTCAGGAACCAGAGAGTGGGTTCCTGTGCCCCACGGGGTGACCTCCACCATCTGAACCGCCCCGCGCGGGCGAGGCGCGCTGAGTTAATGGCAGGATCACAAAGCACAAAGCTGGTTGCTATGTAATTAACTCGCAGTGTAATGAGCAGTAGAAGTACAATTACTCTCCCGTAACACACTGAACTCCTGCGCTCGCCCACCCACCCAAGGGCCCTCGTACTGCCAGACAGAGGACGCAGGGTAGGAGGGGGTGGCACTCTGTAAGGCCGGCACTCTCAGGCAAGGCCACTGTGCCCTCTGCCCTCCTGGGATGAGACGCTCGTCGTGAATTGAACTGTGTCCCACAAAAAATGTGTGTAGCCATTTAACTGGGCCATAAATCCTAATATTTTATGGTTGTCCCCCATTCTGTGCTTTTCCTGCGTTGTATGTTAAAGAGGACTAGGGTGGGACTGTAAACCCTTCCTAAGGTCCCCTCCCTCCTCCACTGTAAAGGGAGTTTCCCTGAAATACGGCTTGCACCACCCATTATCTTTTCACACTGCAACAGATACAAGGAAAGGGAAGCAAGAGGAGACCTGGGAACCTCACACATCGGGAAGGCAGCACCGGGAGCAGGGCGCGTCCTTCAGGCCCGAGATTCCTGCACCAAGATGCTCCTCGGCCAGAGACCAATGCCACACACAGCACCTCCCTCCAGAGCCGACAGAGGGAAGGCCTCCCGTGGAGTGGGCGCCGTGAGTGCAGGCTTGGAGCCTGCAGGACCGTGTATGAATAAACTTTGCTTTGCTAAAGCCATCCACCCCTGGTACTTCTGTTAGAGCAGCGCTAGCTGACTGGAACAAGGCTGCTTGCCGCAGCCACGTCGACGCTGGCATCCAAGGCCTCCGGGAGCTGCCTGCAGGGACAGTCCATGTCAAAGGGGGAGGGGAAGGCTGCGGGAGGGCCACGCGCCCAGCGATCCTGCTCCTAGGCGTGGGCCCAGAGGAGGGAAACGTGTCCACACAGAGCCCTGTGCCAACGTGCTGGCCACGGTGGGGGACGCAAGTCCGAAGTGGGAAAAGCTCCCACGGTCCACCAGCTGGAACAGGGGCACAAAACAGGACCCTCGCACAGAGTGCGCAAAGAGTGGAGGGGAAGGAAGAAGCCTGTCACGAGTCAAGCTGACCCTGCTCCCGGCGACCCCACATGATAGAGAAGGACAGCTCCACGGGGTTCTCAGGCTGCCACCATTGTGGATGTGGGTGGCCAGGCCTTTCTTCTGCAGCACCTCTGGGTATGTTCAAGTGTTTGTGCCTTCAGGGACATCCCTCCAGCAGAACAGCACCCAGTCCTAAGCAGGAAGAAAGTCCTGGTGCCCGACGTAACCCAGATGGGCCTTGAAAACAAGATGCTGAGCCAGAGGAGCCAGACACAGAAGACCCAAGGCCTGGGTCCACTCACGTGAGATACTCAGAAGCGGCGGTCCACAGAGACAGGCCTGGGGCGGGGGCGGGGCTGGAGGGAGCTCTCGGAGGGGGACCTGCTGTCAGACTCAGGGGGTGACTGTCCAACTCTGGGCAGCAGCCCAGGCCGCTGAGCTGTGCGCCCTACGTGGAGAGTCTGAACCTCAACAAAAGCTGTGGCCACAGAGTGGGTTCCACGCGTGGTGACCAGAGGACAGAGGAGCTGCCCCGTGGGGCTGTGAACTTTAGGGGAGCAGAGCGCACGACTTCCCCTGCGGAGGGGGGTGGGCTCTGGCTGCTGCCCCTCCAGCGGGCAGCCCAGCACTTGATCCCCACCCCACCAGGGCTCCCTCATCTCCCTGACCCTCATCCTGTTACCTTTTTAAAAACTAGGCAAGAGGAGTGTGGGCAGAGGCCGGTGGGAGTGGCCAGGCTCCATGGTGCACTCTTCCTTGTGGTCCTCCCAGGGCGTCAGGGACAGGGGCACTCAGCACTGACCCCGGGGGACTGGTGGTAGAGGACTTCAGGCCGCGGGACTCTGAATGAGGTCAGGTGGGAGTGAGCGGCCGTGCGGAGCCTGGTCACCGTGTCCCCTCCCCACACCCCCAGACATCTCCTTGTCCCCAGCTTCCTGAGACATTGACACCTGTAAAGAAGCCCCTTCCCTGGGCCTCAGAGGCTTCACAAGGCAGCCCCTGGGGGCCCGGGTCTCTGCCCAGACCACACCTGGGTCCACAGCCCTTGTGCTCTGAGATGGGGCCAGGTCCCAGCTCCTCCCCTGGCTGAACTGGCCAACGATGTCACTGAGTCCCTAAACCTCTCAGGGGCCCTGGTCTCCACTGTGAAATGAGAGTACCACGGACACTGCCAGGACCCAGGAACCAGGGGGAGAGGGAACTGTCTTCCAAGGCACTGCTGGGGACAAGAGGCACGCTCGTCCCCCTCAGTGACATTAGGGAGCTGTACAGTCACCAGGAGGGGATCTGACAAGCCTGTACCTCCGTTTCCCAACAGAACAACCCAGACAGGACCTGGGCCAGCAGGTGAGGGCCCCAAGCTCCCTTCTGCACCGGGAGGTGTGTTTCTGCCTTGACACTCTGGGCCAGGAGCTCAGATGGGTCGGCAAAGGGCTGGGAGCCGAGAACTAAGCAGGAGACGGGGAACAGGGGGTGTCCTGCAGGGCCTGAAGGACAGGACCAGCCATGGTCACAGGGCAGGCCGCAGGTGGTCACAGGGTGGACAGCGGGCAGCTGTGGGCAGGGCGCTCTGCGGAAGGGGGTCAGGAAGGTCCCTGCACCAGTATCGGAGGCTGTGGACGCAGTATGGACACATGGCTGGTGAACATTGCCTCCCAAGGTCATTTCTGCAGGAAGCTGGAGGCGTGGATTTATGGCTGTGTGCAGAGAGGGCTTTAATTACCACGTCTTCAGAGGTGTTATTATCGCTGCGGCAGGCTTTGAACAAATACTCCAGAAAACCCAACGGCAGCTGCTTGAAGCTCACCTCAGGACAGGAGGCTGCTTCCCTTGGACCCCCGAAATAAGGGACCACCAGCACCCTGGGGCCTCTCCAGGCCAGCCCACGCCTGTCCCCACCTCTTATCACTGAAGAGTGGACACAGGAGCAGTCCTCCCCCGGGGAGATTCCAGTCTCTGCTTACACACCTCTAGTGACAGGAAGCTCCCTCTTTCCCTGACACTAGCCAACAGAATGCTCGGTGCCATGACACAGGAGGCCGGGCTGGGCCCTTCGATTGTTCCCTGGGCACAGGCTCTGCCCACAGGACCTGAGACAGGTGTCTTCTCTCTCCTCTGTGACATGGCCTTGGAGCAAAGGCTCTGATTGTGTTTCCCTGGCCCCCACCTCCCTCCTCTGGGCACATCCCCGCCATCATGGTCACACAGCCAGTGGGATGTCACCTCCCATGGCCCAGACACTCTCTACTAAGGATGCAGCCTTGGGCTTGGCAAGGTCAGCCTTGAGCCCAGAGCCTGGGGGTCAGCCCTGTGCCCAGAACCTGGGGCCCACCCTGGTCACTTGGAAGAAGGAATGGTTAGTGGGGGAGGCTGGCAGCTGAGCAGGAGGTACGTTGGGTGGGTGGCGGACACTGTGTCCTTCTCCCGTGACGAGCAGCCCAGCCAGATGCCCTCCACCTAGCTGGGTATCAGAGGGTTTTTTTCTTATTTTTTTATTTGCAATTAAAGACTATCCTTGACGAATGTCCCCTGTAAAAAGGTTTCGCTAATTTAAAGGCCATTCCTTTCCCCATGCATTTTAAAGTGCAGAGAGTCTTAGGAATCCTGACAGCTTCTGCTGCCTCTCTGCTCCAGGCCCCTGGGTGGGAGAGAAAGGGGGACGGGGGCGGGGGTGGGGGCCCAAACCAAGGCAGGGGTGTCTCGGGAGCTCCAACTCAGAGTTCACCTTGGTGTTCACTCAGCCCACCTTGCTCAGGGAACTCAGCCACGCAGGCATGGCTCAGACATCAGGAGAACTGCCCTCATCTGGGGAACCAATGCTTGCCAGCCACTCGGAGCTGACCGGGCACTGCCAGGCCATGCGGACCAGGACACTCTTGGCCACGGGAGACGGGTTGCGGGGCTAAGCAGCCAAGCAGGGGTGCTGACTGCACCCACCCTGCACAACCTGGGCTCCAACTGTCAGCTAGTCTGGGGTCTTTGAAGGTTCCTGGGAGAGGGGCAGCAGATACCAGAGGATAGTGATTGGAGAGTCCCTGCGGAGCACATGCAGACCAACCATCCATGGGACACGATGTCCCTAAGCCTGGAGGTACCCGTGGGGTCACCAGTGGGGCGCCTGTTGCCTCCTTCTCCCTAGAACTTTTCTGTCCACCCACCCGGCCCCTCCTCTCGATGCCTTGGAGTCCAGAGAACAGGAGACCCCAGCGCAGGTAGACCAGCTGCTCCCAGACCAGACTGCAGGTGCCAGGATGGGCCTTCTGCCCCATTCCTGCTCTGTCCTGGGTCCCAGCGGCCAAGGGCCCCTGGGTGCTGCTGTCTGGGTGGGCCAGGGCGGGGCCTTCCGGGCTCCCCAGGAAAACCAGGGCAGCCCACTTCACCCCGTTCCCGCAAGGGCTTCCTGTATGGCTGCGGTCCTGGTGAGCCTCAAATCAGGGCCCCAGAGAAAACGATTGGAGTCCTAATTCCCGAGGCGAAGGCGGCTGTACCTTAGGTGTGGTTGCTAGCTACTGTCACGCAGGCCCCTGACTCCCAGCAAGCCTGTCACCTGGAACAAGACCCTGCGAGGCCCCGCCTGCATAGTCCTTGCCGCCAGCCTCAGGGCAGATGGCTGGGTCCCACCGACTTACTGTTGGGGTGACTGCGAGGCTGCTCTTCCTCGGTCCCCTCAGTCTGGAGGCACCACGGGGACCTGCTCCGCACCACGCTGTGTGGTTGGAGTGACAACGAGTCAATTCCAGCTCAACTGACCCCTCGTAACAGAGCAGGGCTGCCTCCTGGGGTTTTCTGGGCTGTCATTCTGAGGAGCACTCACGGGAGAAGGCTAAGTCGTCGGCTGAGGTCTCAGTCCCCTGGTGCCTGCTCTAACACAAGTACCACAGGTAGGTGACATTAACAAATAGACGATCGTTCTCTGACAGCTGAAGAGACTGGAAGCCTGAGGTCAGGGCACCAGTCCCAGGGAAAGACTGTCTCTCTCTGTCAGCTCTGGGAAAAGGCCTGCTTACTCTGGAAAAACTCTGGGTCTAGGAGCTTCTCAGCACAGGGACCCTGGGTCCAAGGGACACCTCTGCTGTTGGTGGCAGGTGGTCCCTCTCCTCTCCACTCGGTTCTCTCTTTTAGATCTCAAAAGAGGTTGACTCAAAACCCAACTGAATCCCACAGACGGGCCCTGCCTCGTTGCTGTGACTGCCTGTAACCTCGCTGTCTCACTGACGTTGTCAAGGCAGGACTGACAGCACAGGAAATCAGATGGCACAGCAGTGGGCGACCGCACGATGCTGGCATTATGGTGTCACCACATCGACCCTGTCTCTAGGGACACAGTGCGGTCCGTAACGGCTGCTAACCAAGAGACAAACAGCCTGAGTCCACCCGCTGTCCCTCAGACGGAAGACGTGCAGCCGGCTCCACATAGACCGACGGCCCGGGAGGACCCACAGACCTGAGTGCGCCCAGGTTGGCACCGACTGACAGCCGCAGCTCCTCTCTCCCCGCAGGGGCCACGTGGGTCGGAACCAACCTGATGGCATTGGGCTGTCGGCTTCTGGCTTTGTGTCTTAGTCTTCCTGGGAGCAGATCACCGGGGCCTTTCTCCCAGGGGCCGCTCTGGGTGCTAATCACTGACCTTTCAGTCAGCAGCCGACTGCTTAATCGCTGTGCCACAGGGCTCCTTTCAGCATCCCAGTAACATGCCAGCTCCCACGACAGACAGGGGTGGCTGTGCTCCAGGTGTTCCAGCTGGAAACTGGGCCCGGGTCTCCACATGGATGGCAAGGATCCTACCACGTGTACCTTACAGACAGCAGGGTTGTTGAAGAGTCAGTTGGTCTGCCATTGATCACTGGGCAGGTGCTGGTGCCACGGTGGCCACGGCTGGGCATGTGCCCACTCTCCTGGCCCTCCCCACGGCAGGTGACTCCAGCAGAGCACGTGAGCAGCACACAGTGCCCGGCCTCCTCTGGGCAGGAGCCCCGGCTGCTCTTGGGCATCTCTGCCCTCTTGGGAGTCACGCTCCCAGGAAGAACGCACCACCTCTCCAGTGACAGGCATGTGCTGAGGGCACCGGGCTCCTGCAAAATAAGCCCCACACGAAAGACTTTCAGCCCCCAAGAGCCCAGCCTGCCCACGCTGCCCACCAAACAGCTTCACTGTGAGCCCCCCACACTCTGAGGGGACAGGAGACAGGCGGTGGCTCAGGTGCCCCTTCTAGAACTGAGACTCCAAGAACGTGCTGGAGCCCAGGGCCAGGACCCGGGGGAGGGCTGACCTTGGTCGGGGAGTGCCCTCTGCAGATGTTTCCAGTCAGCATGAGGTCTCGCTGGATTGGGGATCCTGGTCCGTAGGGGTGGGGATCCTATAAAACAGGAGAGGAGGCACAGAGATGGCGGAGACACCATGTGACATCACATCTCCATGCTGACGGACATCTGGGCTACCAGCACGGGGGACAAGGAAGGCCGCTTCTCCGGAGACTTGGCAGGGAGCATGGTCCTGCCGGTGCCCATGGTTCCAGCCCCAAGTTCCAGAACTGTGGGGAAATGAATGCCTGCTCTCACCAGCCCCCCAATCTGTGGTACAGTATCAAAGGGACCCTCCTTATCTGGGACCCCAGGGCAGAGGAATGGGCTCTCAGTTTCCATCGCAGCCTTCTAGGGGGCATCTCGACCTCCTCTGGGCCATAGAAGCTTCTGGAATCTCCTCGTGGGGAAGGTCCCCCCATCTCCCTAGGGCGCGGGCTGGGTGGTGAGGCTGACTCCAACCAGCGCCTCAGCAGACAGCGCCAGGGGCCCTCCTCCCACTGACCCAGAAGCCCCCGTCCCTGCCGAGGTTGCCCCTTGCCCCCTTCTCAGAGTGAAGTGCCAGCAGCGGGCAGAGAAGGTGTCCCTGGCAGCAGGCACTCCCCGCCCAACAGTCCAGCCTCCACCTGTCAGGTCTCAGCACGCGGGCTCTCACCGGCTGCTGGCCTCACCCCTCCACTGATCTTCCAGTGCCCATGCCACCCTGCGCAGCCTGTCTGCACCCGGCCTCCTCTGCGGTGTGGCAGGTGGACAGAGGGAGTGGGGCTGCGTCAGCCCAACTCTGGGAGGGCGAGGCATCCTTGGCGAGCCCCAGGGAGGCAGGGCCTCTGGTGACCCCTGGGGAATAGGGGCTGGAGAGTCCACAAACCCCAACCCCACAGCAAGAACAAGACCCCAACAGCCACATGGGCAAGGCAAGGGGCAGCCTGGTGGGACATCACATCACAGCCAGTCAGAGGGCCAGGGCCAGTGCGGCAAGGGCCAAGGAGGCTCCCACTGCTGGATGTCAGCAGAGACGGTGGACCAAGGGGACCTGGCCCCGGCCCCCTGGTGCTGCTGTAACAAAAACACCGCAACGGAGCCCTGAGAACGGGTTTTCTCCCAGGTGGTACCTGGGTCCCCCACACTGGCCTGGCTCCAGGGGACAGTGCTGCCTGGCCTCCGTCAGCTTCCACAGTGATCCCTGGAGCCCCTCTTGCAGGCACACGTGTCCCCATTGTCCCAAGGTATCTTCCCTTGTGTCTCTGTGTCTGTTCTGCTCTTTTATAGGAAAAATGCTCAGAGGAGCAGTGTTTAGGACCTCATTCTCCAGCGTGGCCTCACTAGCCTAACACCAGAAAACCTCTACTCACAAACAGGTCGCAGGCCCAGGCACAGGGCTTAGGGTTTCCATGTTTCTCTCGGGGGGAATGCAGTTCAATGCGTAACCCCCGCCAAAAACTTGGCCATGTCAGGGGGCAAAGGTGGGGTGCAGCAAGGGTGTCATTGTCTCAGAGAAACAGAGGGAAAAGGCAGAAGGTCACAAAGCCGACACGTCCAGGGAGCATCACCTGCCAAGGGGACCCTCAGCCCGCACGACACTGAGGTTCCAGCCCCGCTGGCTGAGCTTACCGTGTCTCGGGAGGGACCCGCCTGGACGCTAAACACGTGACAACACATGACAACCGGAGAAACAGCTCCCTGCCAGTCCAGAGGCATCAGAAGTGGCGGCTGTGTGCCGTCAAACCAGTAACAACCAGAGTCACAGGTCGGGTTTCACGTCCCAGGTCCTCCCTCCCTGGGTACTCATGGGGCGTTAGAACCACACAGCTGTCGTCCCCATGGGGGACCCTCCGACCAGCTGCAGCCCACCCACAAAGCCCAAGCCGGGGCCCCTCCCTGCTCCTCCCAGCAATCTTCACGGTGTGGACAGCAAACCCCTCCACGGCCTCTTGGTGTTTCCGGAGTGCCATCATCCCTGCCAGACCTTGATTGGGAGTCCATCGTGAGTCGGCAGAGTGATCACCCACCCAGCGCAGAGACCTAGTGTGGAACAGGGCAGGTCCCATGGGGAGTGGGGGCTGCGGACTGAGGGCCAGACACCAGGGGGTGAGGGCTTGTTTCTTCCGATACTTTATTTTCCAGAGCTGTTTCAGATTTGCAGAGGGGTTGCTCCGAGGGTCCAACGGCTTCCTGTATACCCGCACGATTCCTCCAGGAGCAGCACCAACTTCGGCTGAGGGCCAAACTGACTGAAACCCCCTTCAGGGGGCACTCGGTAGATGGTGCGGCCCTGGGGTTTCCACAAACGGCCTGTGTTCCCATCTCAGTGTCCCACGGAATCGTTCCCCTGCCTTGAACATCCCCCATGCCCTCCCTGCTCATCCCTCTCTGTCCTTGGCCAGCGCGGACTTCATCACCGTCTCTCTGTGGTCGCTGCTGTGGCTGAGATGCTGTGCACCCTGAGATGCTGTGCACCCTGAGATGGAAACGCTGATGACTGTCACGGGCTCCATGGCCACAGCCACCGTGTGTCTGCGGACCTTCCGACCCAGGGGATCGTCATCCCGCGGGTACCAGACCACAATCTGCCATGACCATCAGGTTTTTCACAGGCTGAGCCTGGGAAGCAGGCTGCCAGGGCCTCCTCCCTACTCTGTTTTAGTCTGGAAGCACCACGGAAGCCTGTCCCCCGTGGTAGCCCTGCCTGTGTCTGATACCCAGTGGTCCAGCTTGCAGCTCACGGAACATGCCAGCCCCTCAGTGTGCCACGCTGGCAGGCAGGTGGTGGGCTGCCCACGTCTGTCTTTCCAGGGTCTCCTGGCACGTGAACCACACAGCACTCAGCCTGCTCCACCTGGCTCACTTCACCGGCAACCCACGTGCAGGTTCCTGCTGCCTTCTCGTGGCTCGTTAGCATCTCCTCGAACAAACGGACCACTCTGTGCCTCCACTCACCTGCTGAACGTCTTGTGCGCTTCCCATCTGGGACAATTACAGACAAGGCAGCCGTAAACACCGGTGGGCAGGTCTGTGTGGACATAAGTTTTTAACTCATTTGGATAAATAAACACCTTGGAGCATGTGTTGCTGGTCGTCTGCTGAGACTATCTGTAGCTTTGTGGGGACTTGCCAGACGGGCTTCCTGGCAGCTGCGCGCATTCTCCTTCTAAGAGCTTGCTTTCAGCCGGTTCTCCGTTCCCCGTGGGGAGCTCCAGTCTTCGGAAACATCTTTACTAAACTGGAGACGTGCAGCCCCACACCTGTGTCCAAGGTGGTAGGGCCTGCAGCCCGGGGACAGGCGGGCTGCAAGAGAAGGGACAGGCTCCACTCGCTGGCTGTGGCGTCTCCTCCCACTGCTTCTTGACTCCACAGGGCTGGTGGCACAGCAGCTAAGAGCTCGGCTGCGAGTCGAGAAGTCAGCAGTTCCAGTCTACCAGCTGCTGCCTGGAAACGCTGTGAGGTACTCCTGCTTGGTCCTGTAGGGCTACCGTGAGCTGGAATCAACCCGACAGCAGTCGGTTTGGTCTCTTGGGTTCGGGGCTGTAAAGGAAGACCCACGTGGGCAACTTTAAAGAGCAGAAATCTATTTTCTCTGGGTTCAGGCAGCCCAAGTCCACATTCCGGGCAGCGGCACAGGGGAAGGCACTCTCTCTCTGTCTCTTTGACTGTCTCTGTCCCCATCTCCGTCTCTCTGTCTCTCAGCTCAAGGGGATGGTCCCTATCTCCTTCCAGCTTCTGTCGCTGGGTTCCTTGGCTGACCCCACGTGGCACCTTCGCCTCTGTTGTCCAACCTTTCCTCTGTGGTGGAGGTTCACTGTATCACTGCAGAACCGCCAGGTCTAAGACACCCCAGCAGTGGTGGGGCCTCCTTGACCTGACTAGGAAAGCACCGTTCCCAAAGGGGATTTTACCCCAGGGGACAGGGTTTCAGATTTCGGCATGTATCTGGGGGACATCGTTCAACCACAGCCGCCTCTGCAGGAGGAGGGGACAGCTGTGGGATGGACTCGCCTTAGAGTCTGAGCTCGAAACAACACGAGACCCCAAACAGCAGAACTTCACCTTTGTTCCGACTCCAGCATGTGGGCCCTAGGGTGAAGGGCGCCGCTGCCTGCCAGAGTCCTGGCCCAGGTGCCCAGGGTTAAAAATCCAGGACCTCAGGGATAAGACAAGAGCCACCACTAGCCCCCCAAACACGAGGCGCCCAACAAGCAGTCCAGCTATGTGCAGCCTGCTCTTCAGAGGAGGTTCTGTTTGCTCTTCAATTTGCTTTGCAAATAACCCTGAATTAGAAACCATATACATCTATTTTTAAAAACCCAGTTCTTTACTTCCTTAATTAAATTTCCACAAGATATTTTTCCCTAGGAAAATTCAATTAGGTTTTAATTTTAGTCATCAAAAAGGCACTGGTGCTTTGAGTATTTGATTTTTAATTTAAGCCCCTGACAGGGCGTTCCAATTAGAGCATCTGGGCAGGCGCTGTAGCGTGACCAGGCTGTCACCCAGCAGGCAGGAGACCCCACAGCAGGTACCAGGCTGGCTGGAGACCAGCAGCCCAGGCCACACTGGCCCTCAGGCAGTGAGCCTTTCCAGGTCCTCAGCCCTGGGCCTGGCAGGGGACCTCCTGCCCCCTCAGCCATGGGGTAGGCTGAAAACGCCAGGGGAGAGAGCAGGCACTAGACGCACGTCCTCAGAGGCCTGGGGCCCAGCTGGCCGAGCTTTACTGGTTCGGGGGCCCAGACCCCCGTTTCTGTTCCCCAAGGCTCAGCCTCTCATTTCTGCCTGCAGAGGCCCAGCCTCTTCTTTCTTCTCCCCAAGGCCAGCCCCGGGGAAGGTGAGCACCAGTTAGAACTCCCTTCTGGGTGCCCGGGTGGGAATTCTGGGCCTGTTGGGGGATTTGCCCAGAGTTCCGGGGCCCCCGGCTGTGGGGAGGAGGCCTGCGGGTCCCCTTCCCACATGCTCTTGTCCTCTATGCCTGCTCTTGGAGGACGCCAGGCACGGTGAGTGGACACCAGTCGGCGGACCTTAAGAATTGCTTTGCATCTGCTCCAGGGGTCTGGGAGACCACCACAGCCCACCTCTTGACACCCCGGCGGGAAGAGGCGGGAGCCACCAGGGGGCTCCAAACGGTGGAGCCGATGGAGCTAGGACATGCCGGGGGGACCTTGGGACAAGGAAGGCAGGTGGCCCAGGCCCCGACTCCTGTCAGAGCAGCGCTGCCCCCGGGGTCTTTCAGCGGCCAAATCTTCTGAAGCAGACAGCCAGGCCTTTCCTCCGAGGCCTCTGGGTGGATGCAAAGCCCCAGTCCTTCGGTCAGTAGCTAAAGGCGCTCCCTGTCTGCGCCACCAGGGACTGGAAGGAAAAGAGGCCATGTTTCCACGTGTTGGGGCCCCGTCCCCGTCCGTGCCCCCACCCCCACACCCCACTGTCAGGCATAGGGGAAGAAAGGGAATGGGGGATGGAAGGCACAGAGGGAGCCCCGACTTGGTGGTGAAGGGGCTCCGGTTAGTGGATTCCGTGGCTTCACCTTTTATGGGTTCCTCATTCTCCCCTGAGATCCCTGTAGACCCCCACGCAGTCTGGGAAGCACAGGGAGACCCTACACCCCTGCGCCCCAAAACAAAACAAAACTGCCGCTGTTGAATCGATTCCGACTCATAGAGACCCTGCAGGACAGAGGAGAACTGCCCCACGGGGCTTCCGAGAAGGGGTAGGTGGGTCCCTGTGGCCGGCCTTGGGTTGGACGCCAAGCTGTTTACCACCGCGCCACCAGTGCTCTCCCTTCACCTGGCCCCCTCCACGGAGAATTCTCGCCAAGTGACGGCTCGGTGTCACAGCCAGGACAGCCGAGACACAGGACACAGAGCCCTCACAGGCTTCCCGCTCCCTCCTGCCCCGCTTCAGTGCCAGGCAAGTCTGCTGCCAGCTCCGAAACTTGGTCACTTCAGGAACATCGCAGAGATGGAGTCACGGAGACGCAAGCTTTGGGCACCGGCTCTGGGGCCCCGCACAGTCCTCTGCAGACTCCCTCAGGCTGCTGCAGGGACGGTACCTGTTCTTTTCCATTGGTAGGCGGGATCCATCCCTCACTGCCTGCCCGCTTGTCCGATGCAGCTAGCTTGAGGGTGCTGTGGTGCTGGAAGCTAGGTCACCAGTACTCCAAATACCAGCAAGGTCACCCACAGAGGACAGGTTTCCACGGAACTGCCCGACTAGGGCAGACCAGGAAGGAAGCCCGGATGATCCGAGTCCAAGTCAGCTGGGGAAGCTGTGCAGGTCCCAGAATCCCGTCCCAGCGTCAGCTCGCGTATGCCACGTGTGGCATCAGAAGGACCCGTCACTGGGAAAGGACATCGCGGCCACTGAAGCTGGGGGTCAGTGAAAAGGAGGGAGGCCATCACCGAGATGGACTGACACAGCGACCACAGAGGAGATTCAGACACACCCGGGACCAGGCGTTGTTCCAGTCAGTTGTACCCCAGGTCACCAACAGTCCGAGTGGGTGTGACAGCAGCTGGTGACAGAATTCCGGGACAGGGACACACCACCACAGCTTGTTTAAGCTGTTGAAGGGCGTCTGGGTTGTTCCCAGTTTGGGGCTATTACAAATAAAACTGCTACGAACATTCATGTACATGTTTTATGTGAATATTAATTCTTCCTTTTTTTTTGAATGAACACTCAGGAGTGCAGTTACGGATTTGTTAGCCTTAAGTTGGTCATTTGGACTTTTTTGTTTTGTTTTGTTTTGTTTGTTTTCTGTTTATTAGCTCAGATTTTTATTTCTTTATTTTCTTCTTTCTGTGGGTTACTTGGACATTTTTAGAATCCCAATCCATATATCAATTAAAATAAGGGAGGCCCTTCGGTGAGGTGGGCTGACACAGTGACTGTGGGGTGCGGGGCCCCGGCTGACGGCCACGTCGGTCTGCTCGCTGAGGCCTCCCTCTGTCCCCAAGTTACCGTGGTTTTTCAGCTTTGCCATTTGCACTTGGCTCTCCTTTATCTCTTCTTTACCTCACTGAGGCTTTCTGTGTTTTTCGTCTCTTTCCAGTGTGTATATGAACACTGGGCTTATTGAAAGGCTTTTATCGTGGTTGAAATCTTTCTGAAATAATCCTAGCATCTGAGAGACTCTACACTCCACACTGGTAACCGGGATCTTAAAAACTAGCCAGTTGCCGTCTGAGGCACACCAAATGGTCCCAACTCATCCTGAACAGATGATGACCAAGAACAACAAAGACACGAGGAAAAAAGAGCCCAGGAGACAGAAGGCCCCGTGTGAGTGGGAGACTGTATCCACATGAGACCGGAAGAACCAGACGCTGCCCAGCCACCGCCAAAGGCAGCCGTGAGGGCGGGCCCAACGCAGAGTCCACACAAGAAAAGCAGGGGTGCAGCCCAAGGACTCTCCTAAAAGACCACAGCTGTTGGTCTGGCAGCCTGGAGGGTCCCCTGGGAACACAGCCCCAGCCCTGCCGCTTCCCCTGACCAGAGACCACTACTGAAATCAATTCTTCACACAAGAACGGGCTGGACTCGGGGGCACAGTGTGAACATACGGAGTGTGCACTTTACAGCTTTATGCATTTATAGGAGGCTGCCCTACCAGTCTCCTTCTAGATGGGAAAGAAGAGGGTGGAGGGGGTGGACTGACTCTTGTTAAGAGAACACTAGAGGTATAGAGTGAAAAAGAGGAGTGGGCTGCCATTGGGAGGGGACAGCAGAAGGACCTTCCGATAGGTGGGCACATGGAATTGATTCGGAGTATATACTTTTCACTTAACCACAATTTTTTTCAAAAAAATGGGGAAGAAAAACTAGGAAAAAAATAATCCTAGTGTCTCTGTCTCCTCCTTATTGGTGTCTGTTATGGGTTGATTGGTGTCCCCAAAAAGAGATGTTCAAGTCCTCGCCCCGGGACCTGTGACGTGACGCAGTCTGTCCAGTCGCCATGAGGCTGGACTGGAGTATGGGCGCTGATCCAGTGCAGCTGACGTCCTCGTGACAGGAGAAGAGACGCAGAGAGACAGACAGAGGAAGCATAGACAGGAGGATGGCGCAGAGAGCAGAGCGATGCGGCCACAAGCCACGGGGTGCCGGGGGCCACCAGAAGCTGGAAGAGGCCAGGCAGAGTCCCGCTGCCAAGCTGTCAGAGGGAGCACGGCCCTGTTCACCGCCTGAATTCAGAGTCCTGCTCCAGGACTGGCAGAGACGGCATTTCTGCTGTGCTGAGCCACCCGCTTTGTGACAGTGTGTGATGGCAGCCCCAGGACACTGACACAGCGTCTACTGTGGTCTTTCTTCATTTCACTCGAGGTCTTCCTGGTTCCTAGTGTGTGAATGGTCTTCGGGTTCCTGGAACTCTGTCCTGAGGCTGTGGTTCTTGTTTAAACCTTCTGACCTGACTGACGCCCTCTGACACCGCGCCAGCAGGAGAAGGGGCGCTACCTCGTCACTGCCGGGTGGACATGGAATCCAGACCCCCCACTCAACCGCCACGACGTTTGGGGGTGCTTTCCCCTGCTAGATGTGGAGGTCTAGGCTTCCGTCAGGGTCTCCACTGACAGCACAGCAGGCGTGTGGGCTGGTGGTCTTTGTTCCTGGTGGGTGGGGATGGAAGCCTGGCTCCACTTCAGCTTTCTCTGAGACACCACGGTGTGGGTGCTGGATGCCACATCACAGGCTCACAAAGGCAGACCTCTAGGCCCCCCACTTCCAGGTGTGCGTGGAGGGGGGTCACCGCCTTTTCTGTGGTGTTTGGCTCAGGTTGTCTAAGAGCCCTCTGCCCTCCTGGGGTGGCTTTCCCAGGCCTTTGGGTGGACAGAGCAGGCTCTTGCTGGGCTCTCCTTGTCCAGGCCCATCGGTTTCCCAGGCAGGCAGCTTCTCTAGTCCTGAGGGCTGTCTGAGGCAAAAGGAAAACCTTGGGCACACCACGCTGGCGCCCCTCGGATCCTGAGGCTCCCGGCCAGTCTGCCTTCTCCCCGCCATTCAGGGTCTTCCTGTGCTCCCTCTAGGGGTGATGTCAGGGTTTTCAGTGGTCCTTAGCCAATGAGCCGGGGAACAGTGTATCTGCTCTGTCCTCAGAAGCAGGAGTCCTCTTGTTTGCTACGAAGAAATGAGCTGATTCTCTGATTTATCCTCCTCCTTCTAAAACTATTTCCACAAACTTTCTTGACTTTGATGTCAAAGACTTTCATTCACTCAGCAAACACAGAGTGCTGGACTCAAGCTGGACAAGATGGGTCTGCCGAGGCAGCCGGGAGGTGGCTTCTCACTTGGGACAGAAGCACATCTCCTCTCTGCCGGCCCTGGGGGCTGCCCCATTCCCGCGCTACCTCTCTGCCCTCCACACTGCTTGATGCTTTCCCTCCTGCCACAGGTCCTTTGCACATGCTGTTCCTCCTTGCCTGGAAAGCTCCTCCCAGCCCCATGACAGCTCCAATGGGAAGCCTTCCCCAAGCCTGTCTGTCTCTCTCGCTTCTGTGAAGCGACTCCGTCTAGCCCACAACAAGTCCAACTGAGAAGCCATGGCATTCTGGAATCTGGGCCTCAGCGTCATCGGCTTCCTGGCCCAGAGAAGCAGGAAAACAAGACAGAGAGGAGACGGGGTCTTTGTCCTGAGTAGGAGACGTCTCCCGAGGCCCTGGAAGTCCCATTTAGAATCACCTAGTGGTCTCTCCTTGCCTCTGTCTTCCTGTCTGTCCTGACTTGTCTACCTGTCCACTCTCGCTCCCACATGTCACATGGGGCAGTAGAGACCAGAAATACCTACTCCCTGCCCAGTTCTGCAAACAGGAGCCATGTCATTACCCCTCAGGGGTTATCACCCCACAGCACCCTGTCTGCCCACGGCCAGCCCTCAGGCCAGGAGAGGCAGGGCACCGCTCCCTGGGGCCAGAAGAGAGGACAGCCTTCCTGTGCAGAGGACCGGCCCCTCCACACCCCCATGGGCAGTGATGTCCACTGCCTCGGCCCCTGTGCAGGGCCCACGCCAGCCCCACTTCTGCTGAGGCCCCAAGACAGAGATAGGCCCTGTGGTTCCCAGTCGGGTCTTAGGGCTGCACAGACATCCAGATGGAGTGCCGCCATAGGACAAGCAGCCGAGCTAACGGCAGTGCTGTCCCAGGGTGTCAGCCAGACAGGCACACCTGGGGACACTGAGACTGTGTCCCTGCAGGCAGAGTGGAGCCACTAGGGCCACGGCTGCTCTGCTCTGGAGTCCCCTGTCCCTGAGGCGAGACTATACGTGCAGACCCGGCTGGGCAGAGGTACCCAGCGGCTGGGCAGGCACAGGGTAGGTGTTGGTGAGCTGGCACAGAGTGCAGGAGGGCAGCTGACCCAAAGAAAGGAGCGTCAGGTGCAGGGAAGCCTGGGTGTGGGGCTCTGAGGGTTCCTCGGGGACCCTCGGCTGGCCCCTGTCCAAAGCGGCAGGCAAGAGGCAGGTGGCAGAATGCCATCTGACAGGCAGCAAATCACCTGCCCTCTTAGGAGAATACTTACCCGATTATTGCTCAGTGTTTTCCCAATAGCGGCAGCATCTGTCTGCACCACCCAGTTTGCAGGAATTACTGATCAGTAACGACGGTTCTGCCTCTTGAGACATCCCTGCAGTGACACACTCATCATGCCGTTGTCACCCACTCTCGGAGCCCACGGGGCAGCTGGTGGCTCAGCAGTGGGTGGCCACGGTGGCCCAGGACCAGGCTTGGCCCCGGGGGTCTTGGCAGACCCCAGCCGTCAGCTCTCAGCCCCACTGGGGTTGGGCAGTGAGGTGGCCCTGAGCTGGCTGCCTGGGGCATCTGGGCCCCCTGGAGCCCCTGTCCCCGTCTCTGGGTGTTCTATTTGGCTGTCTCTAAAGGCAGCACGGGCAGACACAGGGAGCCACCTGAGTGGGAGTGGAGTGTCCTGGTTCTGCAGACACAGGGGCCCCACGTGGCCAGGATGTGGCCTGGGTGGTGTCCCTCTGCCTCATCTCTGGAGCTCTAACGTGACTCTGTCCCAAGGGCAGAGCCCAGACTGGGGACCCAGCTAAGGGTAGAGATGCATGGCACCGTCCGGAGACAGCCAGGACACCTCGTCCCTGGTGGCCTGAAGATTAGCAACATGAGGCCACCAGCCACCTGTGGGGGACATTAATGTCCCATCTCTGGCTCCTTCCAGCCACCCTCAGTCCCCTGGAGCCACTGGGAGAAATCCCCACACAGCAGGAGCCGACAGGCCTGCTGTCTCACAGGGCTGGGGACCCAAGCCTCGATGCAGGGTGTCACCGGTGCTGGTGGTCTGTCTGCCTCTGGGTCTCCCTGCTCCAGAAGGACCCCTCTCATCCCTCCTGGCTCCACTGACCTGGTCGTTGCCTGACCTGGCTCTTGGCCCCTGGGCACCTGTTTCCCCATCTGTTCTCCCTTTGGTGAGACAGGACTCAGGAGCGTCCGGCCTGGGCCCACCCTGCCCCGGCACGGCTCCCCTAACCTCGGACATCACGCGGCACAGGCAGACCTGGCTTCCCCCAGTGGGGCCACCCTTGCCGGTAGGTGGGTCAAGACTGCAACACACCTTTCTGTGAACACAGTTCAACCTGTGCCTGGTGGACTCTGTCAGAGGCCGTGAGAGCAGGTGGGATCTGAGAGCTCGGACACAAGTCAACGGTGCTGGCGGACTGACCCGGCTTCAGGCTCACTGCTCTGGGCACGCCGTCTCCTGTCTCGGAAATCCTGTTCACCCACCAAGACCCCAGGAGAATGTGCGTCTCAGAGGCACGCTGGTGGGCTCCACGGCTGCCAGCCCCTTGCCCTCTGAGGAACCGTGGCCCGCCCGGCCACATCTGCGTCTTCTCCAGACTGTCCGCGTCAGTGTAGGTGTGTGAGCCCCTGCATAGCTCCACAAAGGCTGGCCTGAGACTGGGGTGTCCACCTCACCATGCCCCCCAGGCTCCCGCTGCAGGTCTGAAATCCAGGCCACAGGCAGCTGAAAACCAAAACAACCAAAGCTGTTGCCACTGAGTCAATTCTGACTCACAGCAACCCTGAGGGACAAAACAGAGTCATCCCACAATTTTCAAGGAGCAACCTGGAGGATTCAAACTGCTGACCTTTTGGTTAGCACCAAGTCCCTAACCACTGCACCACTGAAGGAGATGCTTTATTCTGAACCCCCCAAGCCCCCGTAGGAGAAAGAAAAGACAGACAAGGGGCGCCAAAGACACTGCTGCCAGTGCTGGGCCCCTCCTGGCCGGTGGCCTCACACAGCCCAGCTCTGGCCTCTGGCCCCTTAGTCCCCGTTGGTGGCCATCTGGCCAGCAGGGGAGCCCTCTCTCTCACTTCCAGGAGCAGGTCTTGGGTCGCTGTCCACAGACAGCTGGTTAAAGCTCTGTCTCTCGCTATCAGCACAGAGTGCAAGCATCAGTCAGCAGCTCTCAGCCACAAACTTGTGGAGGAGGTGACCCCAGCTCGGAAGAGCCCAAGGGCCCAGGCAGGCCGCGGCTCCAGGTCTCCAGGGGCAGGAGGGGGCTCTCTCACAGGGAGGCCTCCGGATCCCTCCAGGGGCGAATCCCACCCAAAGGTGACTCTGTTACCCCCCTTTGGGGCTGGTGCCTCACAGCTCGCCTCCTGGTCCTGGCATTCAAAGCCTCTTTATCCCAGATCCTGGGTTCCCACCCACTGTCCCAGCCCAGACTCCGGGCTCTGAGGGTTAGCACACTAGGGGTGGGAGATGGGGACAGAAAAGCCTCCCCAAGGAGGGGCACCTCAGCTGGGGCCTGAAGGACAAGACGAAGGCAGGAGAACATGGACAGGTGAACGAACAAGCCGGTGAAGAGCCACATGGGAGGTCAGCGTACTGCGCTCGTCACCCACCCCGCCCCGCCACGTGGCACCCGTGGGCCTGTGGGGCCCCTGTAGCTGGTGGGTGTAGCAGGCCTGCTGTCCTGCCTGCCGGTGTCCTAAAGGGAGGCACCAGGGGGCTGCTGTGGTCAGACAACGGGCACCAAGGTCCCTCCTGACAACATGTCAGGGTACACGAGATGAGGTCTCGCCGTCATGCCTCCTCAGGCGCGCTCTGCCTGCGCAGCCTCCCCGACAGATCTGTCCCTCTGCAGGCCTGCGGTCCTGTCACTGTCCTTCTCCTCTGTCTCTGTGTCCCTGGGGTCTGTGGTTCAGTCTGTATTCATCACCGGCACTGTAAGTCCCATGTCGGCTCTTCCTCGGGCTTCCTCACCCGCTGTCCGGCTTTTCACATGCATGTGAGGCAACTGAGAAGCCCATGGCTGGGGTCAGCAGCCCCCAAGCCATCAGGGACATCCCTGCTTTTCAACACTTGACAAGGTCTTGAGGAGCAGATTTTCCTGATACCCTGCATCCACGATGGGAAGGCAGGGGCACGTGGGGACAGGGAATTGAGCCCCCTGAGTGTCACAGGAACAAGAGGTGGGATCCTAGGCTGGAGGCGCACACACCCTGAGGGTCTGGGGGACGGGTGACCTCGGGTCGCCACACCCCAGCCAGAGTTCGCAGATGCCCATGGTGGACCTGGCTGGCTGTCTGCGGCCACTGCGGGGCATCCGATAGGAAAGTGCATCATGGCAAGTGTGACTCAGAGCTCGTCCAGGGTTAATCAAGCACACTCTGTTCCCACTAGGGGGGTGCCAGGGCTCAGAAACCACACTCCTGCCACCGGGTCTGAAGCTTGCACCCCACTCCACCACACCCACCCGTACCCATCACCAGCCCCAGCCTCCCAACCAAGTCCCCTGCCTGAGTCCCTCAGCCACATAGAGCACAGCCTGGATGACCCAGGCCGGCTCCAAACACCTGGCACCCAGAGCCTTACCCCAAAAGCCCAGCCCATGGTGCTCAGCTGAAGCTGTGGGGACAGCAGATGGTGTAAGCCCAGCCTGGTCCAGCGGGGTGATAGCAGTGCCCAGCCTGGTCCTGAAGAGCTCACCGTCTACCACTCCCTGGCCCGGACAGGCAGCCAGTGTTCCCTGAGGTATGGAAGGTTCCGGAGCCCCAGCATGGCTTCTTCATGAGCTACCCCGACCGAAGCATGCTCCTGCTTCTCCCTGGGGCTGCCAGGCTGCATGGGTGCTCCAGGAAGGCCGTCCGGGGCACTCGGCACCCAAGCCACCTCCACCCTGCCCCAGCCGGGCCATCGTGTTGGCACCACGTGGGCCCCTGATGTGAGCCTGTCCTCAGCCTTGGCACACATAGCCCTCATGCCGACTTTGAGGGGGCACTGCTATCACCCCGCTGGACAGGTGAGCAGACAGAGGTTCAGGCCACACAGCAGGCCATGCCAATCCTGGGGTCTGACCCAGCCATCTGGGTCCAGAGTCTGTGCCATTGGCCAGCACTCTCCATCTGGCTAGGGAGACCACCGAGGTCTGTGGTTTGCTCTCATCTCCTATGGCCGCTGTAGCACAAATGTCACAGGCGGTGGCTTTAGAGGACAGACATTGCGGGCCCCATTTCTGGAGGTTAAGAGTCCAGCTTTGGGTGTGGCCAAGGCTCCAGGTCCTTCCTTGTCTCTGGCCACGTCCAGCAGCTCTCGGCCACCCTTGGCATTCCTGCCTTCTAGACACGTGTGCCCACACAATCAGACAGAGCCCGACTCACCCTCTGTGTGTCTCTGTGTTGATTCTGGTCTTTCTGTGACCCAGAAGTGATCACCTCCAGGGTCCCCCTCACACTAGTGTGTCCTCAGCTGGTGGGTCACTTTGTATTCAATGACGTTATGGAAGATGATTACATTGCAGTCAGTGATTACGTTCTGTGACCCTGCAGCCGCAGGCACTGCCGCTGTTGGGTGCTTCTGGTGGGTTCCGAAGCCCAGCGACCCCACACGCCACAGAACGAACTGCTGTCTGGCCGCGCTCTGTCTCCACTGTCCCTGCTGCTTGAGCCCCTGGCTGGAGCCACTGAGTCCTTCTCGTCGAGGGTCTTCCTCTTCTTTGCCGGTGCTCTGCAGCGAAGGTCCCCAGATCTAGACTGTATCCACGTCATTAAGGTAGAGCCCACGCCGAGGGCACAGCTCGGCCTCGGTCTACTGTGAGAGCGTCTGCCCTGAGGACCTCATCGCCTGGGCCCTGTCAGGGTCTGGCTGCTGTTCCTAAAGTCTCCGCTAGCCTGTTTTTCCTCAGCAGTCAATCACCAGGCCTTTCTTCCTGGTCTGTCCATCTGGAGCCTCCACAGAAGCCTGTCCACCGTGGGTGACCTACTGGGATTGGAAATGCGAGTGCTGTGGGACACAGCTTCACAGCAGTGTGCAGGACACGGAGGCACGGGGGCGCGGACCCCGTCCACAGCAGTCCCGTCAGGCCACTACTGAGGGGGGCAGGTAGGAGAGAGGCGGGGAGGCCGGGGGGGACTGGGTCCCCGTGGTGCAGGCTGCCTGCTTCCCGCACCTGGCTCTGTGTCACTGGAGAATAAACCCACCACTGTGCATTCTGGGGCACCTTCCTTACCACCTCCGGGGTTTCGGCAGGTCCCTGATGCAGGGCCCATCTGTCCAATGGAGATGTGACCACCACCTCACAAGGCACCACGAGGGCCAAGGAATGACATGGCCTGACGGGTCTGGTGTACCTCTAAGGCCCAGTAAGTCATAGATGGCATCCTTGTCACCAGCACCATCAGTGCCATCAGGATCACTGCCACTGTCATCGGTAGGTGGTACCTGGAGTCGTCGTCCCTGGTGGCGCTGTCATCAGTAGGCTGTCGGCGGTCACCGTCGTCACCAGCAGCGGCACCCAGTGAGGCCGGGTCTCAGCAGGTCCCCCTACAGAGCCCACCCCCGCTCTGCGCCCAGCCCCAGGCCGCAGCGTCCTTCCCAGCACCTGTGCTTAGGGCGCTCTGCTCAGGGAGCCCACCACCCACCCCGCCCCCTGCCCCCCCCCCGTTCCCGGGCAGCCACTGGGGTGGAACCAGGGGCCCTGGGCCACAGCCCAAGTCCCTGCTCTTGACGCCCTGATCAGCAATCAGCTCTGAAGGATGACCTGTCTTCTGGGACAGTAAATATTCACTGTTTAAATTTAACCTCCAGGGAAACCACAGGCTGTCCCGCTGGCTTGAGGCCTGGGGTCAGTAGTTAAAAGTGAAAGGTCAGTGTGGCCTCTCAGCTGCTTTTTAATCTGGGGGCTCTCCCAGCTTCTCCAGCTCCAGACAGGCCGGGTGCCTCGCGGGGAGAACCTCGTTTCCGTCTAATTATCTTGTTTATCGCTGAGTCTCTGCGTTGTTTTAATAAAGGGCAGAGGCAGACACAGGCTGCATTTGCATTCTAGGAGGAGAGCTGGAAGAGGGATGTCTGCCTGTTGACATTTATTGTTTGCAAATGAGATAATCCAATAACTGAGGGGGGGGGCTGCCAAAGGCTCCGGAAACTTCCAGGCCAGCCTAGGAGAGGCTGGGACCCATCAGGCCAGGAGAGTGGTACCCGGGGACCACAGCCTGCTGAGGGTGGCTGCCACATCAGTGCCCCTCAGTCCCTCCGTAGGGCACCTGCCTGAGGAGTACCAGGCATCTGAATGGGTGAATAAACAGAAGGGTGGAGAGATAGAGAGACCGGCGACTGGTCGTGTGGGTGGAGGTTGGGGGAGGAGGGCGGAGTAAGTGGTGCCCTGCAGGATTTTATCTTAATAAGTTGAGCACCATTCAGGTCTAACACGCAAGAACTTAGTTGTAGGCTAGCCTTGAGATACAGGTAAACTATAAACAATCTCCCTAATCCCTGACCTTGAAGAGAAGATCTCTAACCTTGAAGACGTCTACAGCCAGGTAGTCAGAGCAAGACCCACAGGCGAGACTTCAAGGCCTTCACGTCCAACTGGAGAATCAAAATCAACAGGGACAGTGTTAGTCGAGTGGCTAAAGTCCAGACCTTTAGGTTTCAGGCTTTTGCCTTTAAAGAGTAGTAGTCTTAGAGAATCAAACTGGCCTGTCTTGGAAGAAGTAAAACCAGAGTGCCCCTTAAAAGCAAGAGCGACGAGGCGGTGTCTCACATACTTTGGGCATGTTTTCAGGAGGGGTCAGTCCCTGGAGAAGGACGTCATACATGGTAGAGTGGAGGGTCAATGAAAGACTCGAAGACCCTCAATGAGATGGACTGACACAGTGGCTGCAGCAGGCGCTCAAGCACAGAAGGGACCATGGGCAAGGTGCAGGACGGGGCAGTGTTTCGTCCTGTTGTATGCACGGTCCCTATGAGACAACACAGTGTCAGAACAACAGCGTGGAAGAGAGACTTGACCTTGGTGCGGACTTGCCAGAGGTCCCTCGGGTCCAGGGTCTGGAGTCTGTGACAGCAGGCAGTCTCAGCAGGCTCCCAGCGTTCAGACAGAGTAAGACATTAGAGCGAGAGCCCCTGGGCTCTGCCAAAGTCTTGGGGCTGACAAAATTTTCTCACCTTGGCCTTCCACAGTAAGGGAGAGTATGCCGTCAGTGGCCAGTTTGTTACGTCTTCTCTCCAGGGTTAACGATCTTTCTTCAAGGTTAAGTGTTAGGGAGGTGGTTTACGGTTTGTTTGCACCTCCAGGCTGGCCTACGGAAATTAACCACGCTACGTTTTCCCGTACCACAGCACCAAGGCACAGTCAGCTTAAAGGTTGTTGACCATGTTCTCCACATACTTGGAACTCTCTATTTCTAGAGTCAGAAATTTTCTAAGTAACTTCCCTGAGATTTGCAGGTTTCTGATGAGTTGTGTGGGTAATGGTTAGAGAGCCTCACGGCGGCAGGCATGTTTCTAAGTTCGTCCTGGGATTGCTGATGTATGTGCTGTTGCAAAGCATTGTGAAACAGGAGCATGCTTGACAGTGACTTGCACCTGTGTGACTGCAGAGGATGACAGAAACATCCAGAGCAGGTGGGTAGATGGGGGATGGCCCCAGAGCACATGCGGTGAGGGACCTTGGTGCACCTGGTGGGTCCCCCCACCTGCCAGCTAGAGTTGTTGCTGCCATCGAGGTGACCTCACCTCCCAGCGGGCCCATGCACAGAAGAGGCCACCTGGTCCTGCTCCCTCCCATGACCAGTGACAGATCAGACCCGTGTACACTGTAGAGTTTCACTGGCAGGTTTTCTGAAGAAAAGGCCACCCAGTCCTATGTCTTCCATGACGAGTGACAGACCAGAGCCATGTACCCCATTGGGTTTTCACTGGTGGGCTTTCTGATGCGACCCCCAGACCTTTCTCCTGACAAGCCTTAGTCTGGAAACGCCAAGGACACGGGTCGGCACCATGGCAACAGGCAGGCCTCGTGTGACAGACTGGCGGCGGCCACGCGGGAGGCGCCCCGAGACCCAGCCTGGGTCTCCCCCGTGGAAGGCGAGGCGATCACCCTCAGCCAGCACCCCCTGACCACCCAGCTGCCAAGCTAGAACCAGCACCTCATCCGCCACGAAGGAGACTGAGGCAGTGGGCGGGCAAGCCACTTGTCCAAAGTCACACAGCCGTGTTAGGGCCCAAAGTTGTCTTCGTTGGAAGTATTACCAGCGTGGACTGCCACCTCTCCTGCCTCTGCTGGTTGGACGAGGGGTGATGTTCAGCCTGGAGTCTCACTCACCTGAGTCGTCTTACAGAGGACCGGCTTTAGATGAGGCTTGATAACACTCACTGTGGTTGGCTTTGTCTGAAAGGGAGATGATTCCTAACCAGTTGGGGCCAGGGCCCCCTCCCAGCTGCCACACTCCCTCTCCCTCTCGGCTGAGCTCTCCTCTGTCTCAGCCTGCGGTGTTGTGTACCCAGACTGTCACTGTCCACTTTGTCACACGTCTTCCCATCTACATCAAAAATTCCCTGAGACAGGAGCTAGGTCTGAATACCGGAGGACAGCTGGATCAAATGACAGTTAGATGGTGGATGGGTGAATGGATGCGTGGGTGGGTGGATAGGTGGCTTGGTGGATGATGGATGGATGGATGGATGGACAGGTGGACAGGTGCACAGGTGGGTGGAGGGGAAAAGGAAGGAACGGGTGACTAGGTGGGTAGGTGGGTGGACAGACACACAGGCGATCCCTAGGGATTCCTGCAGCTCTGCTGTTCTCGAGCACTAAGTCTAGGTGCTTAGAACTCTCGTCTAACGAGGAGGCAGCATCCCCTGAGTTGGCAGGAAGTAGAAGATGGGAGAGGCCGGGTGCTTCACCTGCTGGACAACTCAGCACAGACCTGCCCCCCTGTGCCTCCTCTGCTCTCTGTCCGCGGGGCTGGTGTCAGCTGGGGCCTCTGGGTGGCCGTCAGCTGGGGTTCGAGCTTCCGTACTACCCGCTGGCCTCCCCTCCCTGAGCACTCTGCAGCAGCCTCCCCGCTGATCCAGGCTGCGCGCGTCCGGACCTGTCCACCGCTGAATCCAGGGAGGTCAGGTGGTGGCGGAGCTTCAGGACAGGTCAGGGGGTCACCAGGGTGCAGTGGAGCTCCGTGTCAACCCCAACATGACCCTCAGCAGCCTTACCTGGCCCTGCTGGTGACAGACGAGAGCCAGCCTAGGGCAGGGCAGCAGAGGGCCGTGTGATGTCCAGGGCTGCTGCGAGGAAGGGGCCAGACCAGACTCTCAGGCCCCTACACGGCCTCTGTCCTGCCCTGACCAGAGACTAAGACCATGAGGGCTGAAGCCACTGGCCGCCTCCCGGGTGAGTCTCCACATACCATCACCAAAGTTCTCCATGTCCCCTTCTCTTCCAGGACCTGAAGTTGCATAGCGAGAAGGTCTTTCCTTTAACAACGACAAAGCGCAGAAGTTAAGACTGAGGCCCCACGGTCACACCCGCCTGTCCTGTGTGGATGCCCAAGCCAGGACGGGGGAGTCTAAGGAGAAACCCCCATCACAGCTCAGCACACCCACCCCAGCTCCATTCTCCTACTCTGGGGCTACTGAAGGCAGAGCTCGGGGGGACAGCGTGTAGGGGCAGTCATCCAGAGGTCACCCGGGCCCCATGAGTCTGAGGACCCAAGTAGAGTTACCCAGAAAGCCCAGGAGATGCGATTGCAGCCTCCAAGACCCTCTGTGAAATGGGTCCAACAGAACCTCAGCCCGACAGTGACTCAGTCCCCCAGCCTAACCACCTTCCCCAGGCCTCTCCAAGGGGCTTAGGTAGTGAGTCCAGGGTCTCCTTACTGCACCCAGGGCTACACCTTGCTCATGCAATGCCCAGACGCCATCTGAGCTGCCCCTGCAGCCCTGGCTGTGCCCCGGCCACGTGGCCTGGCAGGGCTGGTGTGAGAGCTCCCCGGCTGGCCCTGCTTTCCTCTCAACACCACGGGCCCTCCCCTGCCTCAGGGCCTCTGATCCGGGGGCCTTAGTCTCAGGTCTGTGAGACAGGCCTGCTCCACTCAACAGTGTGCGGCCGACAGGAGACCACAGCTGGGCATGCTTCTGGGAAGTTCCAAGAGCTGAGTGAAGGCCAAGCTGTCCTTCCGCCATGGGGTCAGGCCTCAGCCCCAGCCCAGTCCATGCTCACCGCCACCCGGCAGGGAACCAAGCCCGCCAGCCAGCTGAGAGGCACAGCCAGAAGCGATGACATCATGTCTCAGCTGGGAGGGCCCATTTCCCCTGGGGGGGCGCACACGATAACTCACTCAAGGCCAAGGATTAGTCACTGGCAAATGAGATTAAATGGAATTAAATGGAATTAAAATGACGTCAGGTGGCAGACCAGCACTTCCTGCTTTAACCCCTTCTTGACCATGCCCCTGATGACTGAACTCCTCAGAGTGGAGACACTCAAGCCCCTCCTCTCCAGCTCCCAGCCTGGGATGAGAAGGGGGGAAGAATTAGAGCCATTCGAAGACACAGCCTTCAGTGTCCTTTAAATATCAGCCTGATGCTTCACCCTAAAGAGTTCCCAAGGACGGGAGGTAGCATGCTGTCCCTGCAGCCCACCTCCATGGGGACAGCGTCACCAGAGGCCCTGTGGGCTCCCTGTCATCACAGGACTCCAGGACCAGGGGTGGGCCAGGTTCCTGAGGGCACAGGGCTGTTCTCCCCCATGCCCCGGCCCCTTCACTGCGGGTCCACCCATGCAGCCCTCTCCTGCTGCCCTGCGCCTGTGTCTGCGGGAGCCGCGGTCAGGAAATGAAATGCCACGTTGTGCTGGCAGAGCTGCTACGAAAGACCTCTGGAAACGCTTAAAAAGCGAAGGTGTCACTTTAGGGGCCAAGGTGCACCCGACGCACCCACGATGTTTCCCATCGCCTGGTGTGTGTGGGAAGCTGGCTGGTGAACCAGGAGGAGGAGGAACCGAGGGGGTGACTCCCGGTGTTGCTGAAGAGCACTGAGCCCACCACAGACGGCCAGGAGGACCAGCACAGCCATCCCAAGGGAGCACGGCCGAAAGGCTCCTCAGGAGGAGGGACGATGAGACTGCAGCTGTCATGCTCCAAACACTTCCTCCCAGAAGCCAACATCTGAAGGGGAACACCGTGTCCAGAAGAGCAGGTGGTCAGTGGAGGAGAGGAAAACACTCCGTGAGGCGGGCAGACTCAGCAGTCACAGCAGTGGACACAAACACACAGGCCGGCCATTGTGAAGACAGCACGGGGCAGGGCAGCGCGTGGCCCTGTTGTCCACAGAGTCACCGGGAGTCGGACCCAGGAGTCGGAGAGTGGGTACAGCAGCTAAAACAACAAGCACCCTACTCCCATCCCCCTGTGGGAACAGGCACGCACCGACACCCAGCCCTGTCCCCAGGTGGAAACAGACAAAGCTCCCAAAGAGAACAAGCAGTCTCTCTCCTCAGAGCCACCTGACAAGGGGTTACCCACCATGCCCACCCCCATCGTCTGGCAGGCTCTCAAGTGGGCTTCAAAACGGGACAGGGCAAGTGTGCCCTGATGGGGAGGGGGCAGTCAGCTGGGAGTGGGGCCTGTGTGACCGAACACAGAGGAACGTGCTCAGGGTCCTGGCTGGTGCTGGGCCGAAAGCCGGCCTCAAGGCTGGGAAGCTGGCAGCCACGGACCAAGAGTGGCCATGGAGCGCAGAGGTTGGCTTCCTGGCCTGGTTCTGGGTGAATGGGTCAGCTCTGTCACTCACCACCTGGGTGACCAAGGACACTACTTCCCCAATTCCCTTTCCACTGCAGGAGAGGAGTGGGCCGAGGTTGCTGCGCAGGTCCCAGGGAGGTGACCTAGAATGACCCCCTCTCCCTCGGGGGCACCCACATAACGCCCAGCTCTCCCCCAGGCCTGCCAGTGCCCAGGGCCCCTTAGAAGCCCAAACCCACCCCTCAGCCCAGCTCAGCACCATACCCAGGCCAGTGGGACCAAGGCCAGCTCCCAGACACGTCCAGACACAAAGGGGCACAATAAGGACTTGGCAAACTACCCAGCCATGAGGGAAATGCCGGCCTCCGAGCCCCTTAGGAGGCCGCACTGAGGGCAACAGTCTGGAAGCCTTCTTAATAAGCGACGCAGGCCTGGTCATTACTGCTCACCGGCTCTGAAGCAATCGCTTGGCAGGAAGTGGGTCCATGACCTGCCAAGTCATCATGTCGGCACACCGGCAGGACCGGGCAGCGTCCACACACTGCTCGGGGGGCAGGCTGGGGTCAATAGGCCACAAGAGCCCACCCACCCCTGTAAACGGAGAGACTGATGGGTCAGGGCTGCAGCTGGGAGCGGGGCATGCGGACAGTGGGCAGCCAGCGTGGGGTGTGTGGGGTCGGGGCCCGGCGTATGTCAGCCACTGACCCCTGCCCCCCACCACACACACTCAGCTGCTTCATCCACAACCCCCTCCCGTCCTCTGCAGCCGTGTCCCTGTGCTTGTGGGGGGGGCTGTCTGGGGTCCGTCTTGGCCCTGATTCTTGCTGCCCCCCGTCTTTCTCAGGAGGCTCTCTGCATCTTCACTAGAGGCACAGACTGGGCTACAGACAGGGGAGCCTGAGGCACACAGCACGGGAGACGTCTCTCCTAGACGGCCTCATCCATTAGAAGAGCGTGGGGTACACATGTTCGGGGGCACGGGAAGACAACAGTTCCTACATTTTTAGCATAGTTTATTGTAATTTAAGAACAATATTAAATCAGTTTTTACATTTTCATGCCATTACAATCTTTCCTAATTTTTTGTATTTTACTGTGTGCTGTGGATCAAAGGGCCAAAACCAGTCCAGAAAGACTCATCTGTGTTTCCTTGACTATGACAAGGCACGTGACTGTGTGGATCATAACTAATTATGGCTAACACTGCAGAGAAGGGGGACTCCGGGACACTTCGTTGTGCTCTTAAGGAATCTGTACATGGATCGAGAGGCAGCCATGGGAACAGAACAAGGGGACACTGAGTGGTTTCAGGTCAGGAAAGACGAGTATCAGCACTGTATCCTTTCACCAGAACTTTTCAATCTGTATGCCGAGAAAATACTCTGATAAGTTGGATTATACAAAAGAAGAATGAGGCATCAGGATTGGAGGATCGGCCCTGTGCTGTAACGGGGTGGGCAGGGGGAGGGGGAGCAGTAGGAGGGACGTAGACTCGCGGGACGAGCTCAGCCTTCAGAGCCAGGCACCCAGGACAGCTCCTGGGCTAATGGGAGTCAAGACCACAAATACTCCTTGTCTCTTTGCACAAGAAAATCTAAAGGAACAGAGAACGTTTCAAAACTGGAAGCCAAGTATTTATTTACTGTTGGCGAATCCGTCAAAACACACATATGCTGGTGGGGCAAAGCCTGCCACCCCGCTCTTGGAGAGTGGTCTAAAAGTCATATTAGAAAGCCATTCTAGGTACCGGCAGAGCCTGAAACACCCAGTCTAGGGTCCTGGGACCCAGGGACCCAGGCCACCCCTCCTGCCCACGGGGCTCACGGAACATCCGTCCTACCGACAGGGCCCAGAGATCACCTACGCACCAGGACCCAGGCCAGGACTCCTCCCCAGAGGAAGTCTCAGGCTAAGTTTGAGATTTCTTACCTTTGGTCCATGTTTGCGGATGATTACAGCCAGATAACCAGACTAGTCCTCAAAGGGGTGCTGCCCACTACCGATTCAGACATCAGGTCCCTGGCCGCTACCACTGTCCCCTAAAACAGGAGAGCTAACAGCATGTCCTTTGGTCGGCCCTGAGCTGGCCCAGAGACATCCACACGACCAAATGACAAAACCATGCGATCCCTATCAGGGGGTTGAGCAGGCTGGTGTCCTGTGGAAGGATGGTGTGGCCTTGTTAGAGTTCCCGTTTGTCATGGGTTACACCGTGTCTCCAAAAGACGCCATGCTGAAGTCCTGACCCTGGGCCTTGCGATCGAGACCTTGTGTCGGAGCCGGGTCTTTGCAGAGGCTGCCAGCTTGCAGGAGGTCACATGAGAGCAAGGCTCCTGGTCCCGTCTGCTTGCAGTCCTCAGGAAACAGGACATGGGGGTGGGCCGTGCGGAGACCCAGGTGCTGCAGAAGCAGAGCCCCACCCCACGCTCTGGGCGCTGAGAGGATGAATCCCTGTTCTCAGCGGGCGCCCCTCCTGGCACTGCCTGCTACTCATGGACCCCGCAGGTGAGGCCCCTGCCAAGTCAGTCCCCTGGGGCACCACAGAGAGGGGTCTTCCGGCTCATCAGCTCTTTCTCAGGGTGGGCACCCCGAGTCCTCGCTCAAGGTGCCGCCAGTCTCCCCAGAAGAGAGTCCTAGCAGCAGAATCAGTGCTGGGGCGACAGAGGCGGAGCTTCGGTGCAGCTGCGCGCTCTCCCAGCCAGTAGTAATGTCGCTAGGGTTGGTGTGACCCAGTGCATTAAGGCGTGGTGTCACGCCCCGCTCCGCGGTGGGGACGGCCACCCGCAAACCTCCCCGAGTAGACTGGCCCCGCCCCGCCTGCACTCAGGACCGACCCCCGCCACGTGTCCCGCAGCGGGCTCCCGGCCCCGCCTCCCGAGCTCCCGAAGCTTCTCCTCTCTGCCACTGGCCAGCACAGGACCCGTTTTCCACCTGGCAGGGGGTGACTGGGGTAGGCAGTGGTGAGCTGTCACACTGGGTGACCAGTGACACCAGCCCAGCTGCCTCAGTGGGCCCTCCTCTAGCAGCACCAGCCCACCCACCAGCACCCAGGACCCTAGAGTAGTTTGCTGTCACCCCTCTAACAGTGTCTGGAGGTCCAGGTCTGGTGACGTCACGGCCCCCAGCTGCCTAGCTCCCAGCTGCACAGAACCCCCGCTCAGCATCTCGCTGGACAGCTCGGTGAGTGTGAGACCAACAGCTGCAGAGACAGACAGGCCCTGTCCAGAATGAGGAAGCTTCCAGAAATCAGCACCGACCCTACTTCCGGCCTCTGGGGTAAGGCCCGGAGGCTCACCACACAGGCCCTGGCAGCACCCCAAGGCCCCTGCACCCTTGACTGTCTCCTCCAGAGTCCCCTCCCCAGCGGCTCTGGCCAGGGCCTTCGTCTCTCACAGACCCCCTCACCTCTCGGGGCCGCAGTACTCCCCCCCTCTCAGCCCACCCAGCGTTCCCCTCCTCTTCCTCCTCCTCCTGGACCCCTCTTTCTTCCCTGGACCCCTTTTCTGGTGGAGATCTAGTCCTCGGTCCTGCCTCCTGCCCTCCTGACCCGTTGCCTGAGAACCCTACAGAGCCAGCAGGTGTCAGGTCAGGGACCCTGGTCATCCGGGTGCGGGCCCACCCTGGACGGCACGCAGCTGTGTGTGAGGCATGCAGGCGCTGCTCATGGGGGGTGGGCTTCAAGGCCTTGATCGCTGAGCCCCACAGCTCCTGGGGTGCGCCTCAGGACTGCCAGTTACAAGCAAGGCAGCTCTCAGGCAGGAGTGCGAACAGGTGGTTCACCCAGAGGGAGCACGGGCCCCCTCTGCTGACACCCATGGGAGTGCAGGCCAGGGAAAGGGGAGGGCAGAGGCCAACAGGAGGGCCTGGCCAGAGAGGCGGTGGGCAGCTGGGAGCCAGGGCTCCTCGTGCCTCCGTCTGCTAGCAGAGCCAGCGTGCCGGGAAGGGATTATGAGACGCTGGGTAAACACCAATTATCAGTAATTAAAACACACCATTAGGGAGGCGCACGGAGGCCCGCGTGTCATTCCAGAGCGCAGAGCTGGCGCGGGGACCGTGGCACGTGCCATCACAGGCGAATGTGCCAGCCAGGACCACAACAGGGAGCTCCAGGGTGCCAAGGCCCCACCCCACAGCTGAGCAGTGCAGGCAGAGAGGCCCCCGGGGAGCCCCCCACAACCCAGAACTTCCGTGCACTCTCAGGACGAGGACATGGGGGGACAGGCAGGGCCGTAAGGGCGACCTCTGCACCCATAGCATGGGGCAAACCAGCCTCCACAGGGTCTGTGCTGCCGTCCCTCCTGACTGAGCAGATTCACAGGGTCACCTCAGGAGAAAGCCTGGTGACCTCCTTCCAAAGGGTGGCTGCCTGGGACACTTCACGGAGCGCTCTGCCCTGCACCTGAGGGGACACAGCGAGGCCAGAGGGACTCCCCTGCAGCTGGCCTGGCCTTGAGTTAGCGGCCTGTCCAGGCCTGGTCCACAAGCGGCCTTGCTGGTGGCTCTCTGAACTCCAGGCCCCACCAGGGGCCAACGGCCGCCCTGACGACCCGAGCGTCAGATCCAGCGTGGCAGAGGCGCGTCCTGCCCCAAACACCACCCACACCCAGCTCCAGAGCACAGGCAGCACAGCGTGGAAAACGCAGCCAGCGTCGCTGAATTTTGCATGTAGGAATGGTTGGACTGGCAAGTGTTCTGGTGTCTGTATCTTCAGCTACAATAATAACTTCAGAAAAGTTAAAAACAGACATTGCTATTAGAGGCCGTATTTATACCTTCTTGCACAGTGCTCCCGAAGTAATGAAATTTAGTATAACTGTGAAAAATAAAACATACTCACGAGACTTGGGCAGCCCCTCCCCCACCCAGCCTGTGGCCAGTCACCCCGTAGAACCGTGGGTCTCGGGGGCAGCGTATGACCCATTTCTGGCCAGTGAGGTGCACTGGTGCATCTCCTGGGGTTTCTTGGGAAGGGAGTTCTCCTCAAGAGGACCTGCCAGCCCAGGTCCGCCCCCAAGGCAGCCCTCTGCTCAGGAGCTGTCGCGACACCTTGGCACCCACCGTGGACTGTGAGGTAGGATTCTGGGGGCACCAGCCAAGGCTGAGGAGGTCCGATCCTCCTGGGCCACCCAGGGCCAGGCCACTTCCCCAGCTTCTCCCCAGTGTCCACTGGGAACCTCCAATACCCAGCCACGTCCGCTGGCTCCTGCTCACCCAGCTCCTGAGTCCTGGTCCACGTCTCCCTCCATGTCCCTGAGGCCTGCTCTGTCAGCAGGACGGCCACCACAACCACAGCTCTGGTCTCAGCCCAGCTCATGGGAATATGCCCTGTGGGTCGAGGACAGTGCCTCGCCACCCCTGCATCCCTGGCTGGGCTCTGTCCCTCCGGCCTCACACCTCCATGGGGGCTGCCGTGACTGGGACCCCACCACGCTCCAGGGGCCACACAGATACACCTCCCCTTCCTCGGCTCCCGATCGCTCTGGAAACCCAGCCTAGGACTCCCCGGGGGCCTCAGGTTCCTGAGATCCCCAGGGTCACCCCTGCCACCCTGCCTCCACTACACACAGTGCCTGGGGCGGGGAGTGACATGTTGGTCACTCCAGTCAGCCACAGCGGAGGGCTCTGCCTGAGAGCAGGTGCGGCTCACCCCCCTTCAAGGACAGAGCCCCAACAAGGAAGGACCAGGCCACGGGGTAGCAGACACCCTCACCTGCCAGAGCTGCGGCTCCCAGCAAGGCCTAGAGCAAGCGAGGCCCCCAAATGCAGCCCAGCCAAGGGGGGCAGGGAGCTGACACAGCCACACTCACAGTCACACACACTCCCACTGGTGGGGAGGAGGGAGGCAGCCGAGGTCGAGGAGTGCGGCCTTCCCCGCCCGGGCTCTGGGTGACGGCTGAGGCAGCGAGCAGGCTGAGGGCCCCACTGCCAGCTGCTGCCCGGTTGGCACAGCTCGGTCCCGCCCCGCTGCTGTCCTCTTAGCCCCACACCCTCTGCTCATTTGTTCTGTTCAAACCCCCAAACCCATCGCCATCGGTCAGTCCTGACTCATAAAACCAAAACAACCAAACCCGTCGCCGTCAAGTCGATGCTGACTCACGGCGACCCTATAGCACCAGCTGGCGCTGCCCCACAGACACCCTGAGCTCACGTCCCTTCAGCATCGGTGTTCTGTCCTTGCAGAGGGCGACCTCTGTGCTGTCGTGTGGACTGGTGTACCCAGGGCTGTGGTCTCTGCACACCACGGGTCCTGAGGGGCTGCAGTCTCTGCTGACACCCAGGGGGTCCCACAGAGTGGCCAGCACAGAGCTGGCTACCCTACCTCACAGGACCCACGAGGGCAGCACCTTTAGCGATCCATTCTGCAGATGAGGAAACTGAGGCATAGAGACACTGAGGCCCCCACGTGAGCTACCTACTGCTGGGCCCCCTGTCATCAACTTCCTCTCAGAGCCAGGGCACTGTGGGGGGAGAGTTCGCTACTTCAGACACCAGGCCAGGGGGCTGTGCTCCTAGGAGACCCCAGAAGTGATGGGGAGGCCACAGTGGCCTGGCACATGCTGGCTTCAGGTTAGACCTCCAAGGTGGGGTCACTGTTGTCCTGGGCAGGTACCAACCATGTGTGCGTATGCCCAGGGCACCCTCCACCAGGGTCCTCAGCGGGGTTGCCTGGAGGCACTGCAGCCTGGAGACTCGTTCTTGCTGAGTTCAGGTCACACCACCCACAGTGACCCAATGGTGAGGATCCCAGGCCACCCCCACCCATGATGACTCAACTGTGAGGGCCTACAGCCAGTGGACAACCCTGCATCGTATGGACAGTGAGCGGGCTTCATCTTGGGTCTTGGGCAGAGTGTGAGCCCTTCTCGCCCCGGCCAGGTCGTGGCTCCCTCGGGACAACCAGCCTCCTAGGGCCATGCAGCTGCGTGCAGTGACCACAGGCATGTCGTCCCTGCCTGTCTCCTTAGGAGCAGGGCAGCTCCCTCTCTCCAGCTTCAGCCAGGTCAGATTCCAAGCCCCTACCCAGAGCCGAAGGGCAGCAGGCGTGGCTGTTTGCTCCCGCCACGCAGACAATGGACGCGGCACGTCCACCGAGCCAAGGCAGCAGGGCAGAGTGAGCGAGTCGCAGGTTTTATTGGCTTTGTTGCATTGCAGATCGCTTTTTAATTAGCTTCTCACACAACACCTTCAGCAACTCCAAACAGTCGCTGAGTCCTGTCCTCCTCGTCCCAGCAGGTGCTCAGAGGGACAGCCCATCAGCCCCCCAGCTCTGCCCAGGAGGGTGGGCTCAGCCGCCGTGTCCAAGGTGAGGACTCATCAGGACAGACGCCAAGGGCCCACCCTCCATTTCACCTACTGTCCTGTCCCCCTTTGTGACCATGGCACCCACTTGGCACACGGGTGTACAGCCCTCAGGGCCACACTCAGCCTCTGGCCGGAGCCGGTCACTCCTGCCTGGGGCCCTCCCTGCACACCCTCTGCAGGCAGGCCACTCCTCTCCTCCCTCCCAGCCTCAGCTCAGAACGCCGTCCCCAGAGGCCCGCCGCCACTCCAGGCCCTGCCCGGGCCAGGGATCAGCTGTCCCAGCGCCATCTCGGCTTCAAGGGGTTGGCTTCTGCCTTCTTTTCCCCCTTCACTAGCCTCGGCATGCCAGGGCCGGCGGAGACGGAGGGACCCACAGCAGCACCAGGCCGGGCCCGGGCAAGGTGACCCCCATCAGTGAGAGACTGCCGGGTAACTCAGCCTCAGGAAGCACCGGCCAGTGCAGCAGGGACTTTGTGAGCTGACCTGAGGCTCCTTAGCCCACTGTCCGGGGCTGGTCCGGGATGGATCGCTCACCCACCCCCACCCCAGCAGCCCCGCAGGTGCTCAGCCTCCCTCGGCCCTGGGGTGAGACAGCACCCCGTCTCTAGTGGTTCCTGGCTGGCAGCATCTGTACACGTGCTGGAGTGGAGCCATCTCGTCGGCCTGGTTCTTCAGGAAAGCTTGGGGCCCGGAGGGGACCCGGGGTCCCTGGGCTCAGCAAACACTGGAGGGTCTGAGCACCTGTGTCCTGCCAGGAACTGCCACCCAAACTCACCCCGAAACCACCCTGAGAGGCCATTGTCCACTTGCAAACAGGGACTGAAGTCTCGAAGAGGGGGAGCATCTCGTCCAGGGTCATGCAGGGTGACTGTGCCCACCAGTGACAGGGGCATCTCACCCTAGTGTCACTGCGGATGGATAGACGCACCTCCTCACTGATGAGGACACAGGACGCAGGCCCCCCCCCCCCACGGCTCAGGAGGGCCACTTCCTGTTCACTGGCCTCAAGCTGGGGCCCCATGGGGCTGGGACCAGCCAGCCTCCTCTGCTTGCTGTCAACCCTGACCGCGAGACTGTGCTTGGGGCATGGCTACAGTTTGAATTTTTCCTGGGGTGGACTGCTACCCATGCCCCTCCTCCCAAATGACTTTAAGAAATGCCACTTAATGAAGGCCCGGCAACTCTCAGCACCCCCAGCATCCTCCTACCAAGGCACCTGATCATATTCTGGGCACCCCTACCCCTCACATGCCACCACCGCTGCCAGGAAAGCAGTGACCCCCCAGGGGACCCTGGCTGGGCACTCAGCTGCAGCTTCTGCCCCCTGGGGACCCCAATCCCCGCCCAGGCCCCACACAGCTGTAACCCCTCTCAGAACCACCTTCCATCCCCAGACCTCCGTCTCTGCTCTCTCCTCATGCCCACTCTCCCTTTCTCTCTCTCTCTCTCTGTCTCTTCTCTCTGTTTCTCTGTCTCTGTCTCTCTCCTCTCTGTCTCTGTCTCCTCTCTGTCTCTCTGTCTCTCTGTCTCTCTCCTCTGTGTCTCTCTCTCCTCTCTGTGTGTCTCTCTCTCTCTTTTTTCTCCCTCTGCCTCTCTCCCCACCCTCTCTCTGTCTATTTTTCCGTGTCTGTCTGTCTCTCTTTGTCCCTGATCTGTCTTCTCTCTCTCTCCGCCCCATATCTCCCTCTACAACAAGCCAAACACTCTCGTTCTCCTAATTATTGGAGAACAGATTTTGCCCCCAAAATAATTAGGCAGTTTAAATCATCCAGCCCTTCCAGGAGAACTATATTTAACCCTGATTTGAATGCAATTTACACGTCGCAGCCCCATGAGTGGTTCTAGGAGCCAAAACAGGGATCAAATATTTCTTAAATGTCAAATGCTGTTTAATCGTGGATGGTGCTGAATTTATTTGTACAGATAAATGTTTGATCTCCTATCTCCTTCTCCTCCCAAAGTAATGTTTCCCTAATCTATATGATACCCCAATTTCTCTAATAGTTAGAGGACTGAAATAAGACATGAGAGGCCCTGAAATTCTTAAAATATTCAAAAAGATGTAGATTTAGATTGGAGAGAAAACCTCTCACTGAAGACTTTAGGAGTCACTTAAGCAAAAAGAGTCTTAGGGTGAGAACACCCTGTCTGGTGGTCCTCGAGGCCACTGGCCCATCAGCCCATCACCCACATTGTGTGGCCAACCTCTGCCCCCCAGGACAAAGCCCAGGCACAGCCGGCCAGCCAGGTCTCTTCTAGCACCGGGGGCCTCTCAGCCCCCCTTGTACACCCAGTGGGCTGGGGAACAGGAGGGGCAAGGGGGCTGGGGCTGGGGCTGTGGGCCGTCGTGTTGGTTCTGACTCATCGTGACCCCACAGGACAGCACAGAGCTCCCTACAGGGCCTCCTGGGCCGTCACCTTCACAGAGCAGGCCACCAGGCCCTGTCCCCTGTGGAGCGGCTGGGGTTGGACTGCTGACCCTTTTGTAAGGCACTGACCACTCACCCACTGTGCCATTGGGGCTTCCTGAAAAAATGCCCAGACTGTGGGAGCACGGGCTGTTGTGAAAGGAAATGGTTGTCTCGCAGCTTTGAGGCTGGATGGGCACAGCAGGGTGTCAGCCTGTGACCTCTCAGAGGGCTATGACAAGGACTCTGCCCCCACCTCCCTCCCACCCGGCCTCTGATGTCTCCTGGGCTTCAGCTTCCCTCGGCATGCCTCCCCTGTCGCCCTGTCTCTGTGTCTCTGCTTTGAGAGACAGACAGACAGCTGTCGCTGAGCAGACTCTGACCCACACCAGCTTTACGAAGGCAGCGCTGCTCCTGCCTGCACCACCCTGGTGATGGCCAGCTTGTCCGAGCCCGTCATGTGGCTGTCGTGTCCCTCCAGCTCACCAGGCGCCTCCTGCACCCTTGGGGAACCTTCACTTCACCAAACACAGTGTTGTTTTCCAACGACTGCTCCCTCCCGACGGCGGGTCCACAGCAGGTGAGCAGGACCAGGCTCGGCCGTGATTCGGCCGTCATCAGGCTGTGCTTCCGCCGTGCTTCCGCCGCGCTTCGGCCACGCTTCCGTGGGCCGATACTCAGCAGCAGATCAGGTCTGGCACCTCCCCTGAAGCCTACCCACCATGGGTGGCCCCACCAGTGATCAACGTCCTGGTGGCACAGCATCTGGCCCCAGCAGTGCACAGCTCACCAGGTAGGACAGGCGGGACAGACAGACGGGCCTTCACCAGGTAGGACAGGCGGGACAGACAGACGGGCCTTCACCGGGTAGGACAGGCGGGACAGACAGGTCTTCATCAAGTAGGACAAGCGGGACAGACAGATGGGCCTTCACCAAGTGGGACACACGGGACAGACAGACGGGCCTTCACCAGGTAGGACAGGCAGGACAGACAGACGGCCTTCACCAGGTAGGACAGGCGGGACAGACAGACGGGCCTTCACCAGGTAGGACAGGCGGGACAGACAGACGGGCCTTCACCAGGTAGGACAGGCGGGACAGACAGACGGGTCTTCACCAGGTAGGACACGCAGGACAGACAGACGGGCCTTCACCAGGTAGGACAGGCGGGACAGACAGACGGGCCTTCACCAGGTAGGACAGGCGGGACAGACAGACGGGCCTTCACCAGGTAGGACACGCGGGACAGACAGACGGGTCTTCACCAGGTAGGACAGGCAGGACAGACAGGTCTTCACCAGGTAGGACAGGCGGGACCGACGGGTCTTCCTCTAGAGGCTGCCCTGCTCCACACGGCTTTGTACCAACCTGACCAAGACGAGCAGAGGCACATTCCAGCCTAAGCCGTATTCACAGGTGTAGACTCAGGGTTTCAACACGGCTGTTGGAGACATTACTCAGTCCACACCAGGTGAGGGCGTCTGTAGGCCACAGAGTAGGGGTGTCCGCTGGGCTTGCGAGGCCCGTGTGTGGCGGGTAGAAAGACGCAGGAGACCCACTGGGCTTGTCAGGTTGATTGTTAAAATCCTTCTCCACTGAGGTCACCCTTTGGTGGGCATCCACACAAGACACCAATGTCTTCACATCTTTGGCCCCTCCAGAAACATCTGACCACGCACCTACCCCTCCTCCTTGTCTGCAGTCTTATAATCACATCCCATCCAGGCGCCTGGCGGTCTAGCCAAGCCATTGAGAATCATGACCCAGCCAAGCTGACCCACAACATGATGAACACAGGGATGGTCCTTGGGGAGCAAAGGGTTAAGGCTGTCAGCTGGTAACTAGAGGTGGGCACTTCAAGGTCACACGGGGAGCCTCAGAAGAAAGGCCTGGTGGTCTGCTTCTGACAAACTCAGCCACTGAAAGCTCCGTGCAGGACAGCTGTGTTCTGATCCACAGGGCGTGGACTTCAGTCAGAAACAGCTGGACAGCAGCAGGGTTGGTTGGACGTTGTTTCAGAGATGGGAAGGAGGAAGCACCCAGCAGCCACGCCTTTGTGGAATCTTGATGTCCTGCTGGGTGGCTCTTTCCTGGATGGGCTGCGCTTTGTGGTAGGTCAGCTGCGGCCTTTGCACGCACCTGGGTACAGGCTGGACAAGCACTCCCATCGGGACTGCACAGTCCTTACAAAAGGCTCAGGTCTCTGAATTTCTGCTTCAGATAGGACACATGACTTCTAGTCATATCCCATTGGCCAAAGCAGGTCACAGAGTGAGGCCCAATGTCACAAGGCGGTCTACAATGACTGGCTGTGAGACTGAGGAGGGGGCTATACAGTGGGAATAATACGTGAACTGCGGAGTCTCAGGTGGGCCACTGCTCTGCACGGTCCCGTGAACAGTCACTGGTTCACAGCCAGCAGAAGAACTTTCTAGATGCTAGGCAGCTACAGAGGCTTAGCAACTTTATGAAGCTTACTGATAAGTTCTTCCACAAGACCCTGACACATCTTTCTAGAACTGTCATGGATTAAATTATGTTCCCCAAAAATCCATGTAACAATTTAGCTAGGCTAGGATTCCTGGGATTGTGACAAATTCTTCCACGTTATGACATTACTGAGTGTGGAGGGGTTATTGTGTTATTGCGTTGTGGCTTGGAGCAGCCTCTTGGAATGTATAAAGAACGGGAGGCAGGCTGGGATTGGGGGAGCTCCCACCACCGAGGAAGAAGCACCACGAGCACCTTGGACCTGGGGTTCCCACGGCAGGACGCCGTCGTAGCGAGAGTGGACTTTCAGCTTACTGGACTGTGGCAAATAGCATTTCGCTTTCTGAAGCCATCCACTTGGGGTGTTTCTGCGAGTGCAGCACTGGGTGACTAAAGCGCGGACGTTCTCAGGCGCGCTCTGCCCAGGCCGTGCAGGCCGTGAGGGCAGGAGCCTCGTCTCCTCGCTTCCTTGAGTTACTTCAAAGAGAGTTTGAAGAGCATAACAGCAGGCGTCTCACGGGGGGCCCAGCTGTCACAGCTCGCTGGTCCTCCTGCTCCCGCCTGGTCCTGCCACCAACACCTACGGAGCACCAGCAGTGGGCAAGCCCTGAGCCGGGTGCTGGGTAGACACGGAAGGACAAGGACCACAGTGCGGCTTCCACTTCCGGCCGTGACAGACGAGCTGGCATAGAGGAGCAGGCCACCGTCAACAACGGGGAAACAGGAGCAGGTGTGGGGCACACATTAGACAATAGTTCTCCATGGCCTCTAGGAGAAGGTAATAAGAGAGGGAGCCCCACGCTCACCCCAGCTGTTGTCTGGGGGCACCTTCCAGACTGCACTGTGCAGGGGAACCCAAACAGGGCCAGGCAGACTCGCTGAGCTGCGGAGGGACAAAGCCGGGTTCAGGGAGGCTGAAGTGACTGGATCCCGCAAGGTAGAGTAAGAGAGAGACACAAGGAGCCTCGGAAGTGTGCACGGGAGTTCACCCGAGTCTTTGACTCAATACAGACCCCCTGTGTATGGGGTGAGACCAAGGAGGCTGAGCAGAGATGAGTCACTGGACAAGAGACTGCAGGGAAACTGAGCCGAGAGACTAGAGTTCACACAGGGCTGGTGGTGTCTGAGTTTGGACCAGCAGAATGGGAAGGCCACTGCAGCCCAGGATATTCTGTAGAGACCCCAAAATAGCCTCACCTGAGAGCTAGGCTTAAACTAGCCCTGGAATAAAGCCTTCTCACACAAGGGTCTAGATCATCCAGATGGACCTGTATCCACTAGACTAATGGAATTGGTAGTTTCTAACTTTCCAAAACAGGAAACACCATGCCCAGGTGGTCACATAGGTGAATTCTACCAAATAGTTGAGAGATAGAAAACACCAGCTCATTACAGAAACAGAAGGAACACTTCCTAACCAACTTCATGAACAAGCATCACTGTAACGCCAAAACCAGGAAAGGCGTTACAGGAAAAGGAAAGCCAGACACCAACATCTCTCAAGAATATATATGCAAACACCCTCAATAAAAACATTAGCAAGTTAAACCCTACAGTGTGTAAAAGAATCACACACCATGACCAAATGAGATTTATTCCAGATGGCTTTGACACTGCCGTGTGTACACCAAGAGTCAACGATTAGGTACACAGATGGCAGACAGCGGAGAGCAGGGTTCTCACTGTAGGCAGGCTTCTCTGCATAAGAGGGCAGGCTGCAGTGAGCCGTGACGGAGTGGCTAGAGTTTGAGAGGTCAGTGTGAACTCATGTTTAGTTTAATAGAGATGCACACAGATTCACAGAAAAACATTCACAGGTATGTGTGTGTACATAGGTTAGTGGTATATGCATGTACGTTTCCTTGTATTTTTGCTCCAAGCACCTAGAAGCAGACGCCCAGGAGCAGTGAGCACCCTCAGTGCCTAGATTTTGGTCTCTACGCCACGCGCCAACAACAGCTAACTCCAGACCTGGAGGAGAAAACGCAATGGGTGAGCCTGGAACACCTCGTGGTGCTGGAGCATCAGGAAATGCTCAGACAGAACAAAACCCCTTTGATGGGCCATGTTGAAGGGACACCGACGCCAGCTGATGGAGCTCCCAGTAACCAACACTGCAATGTGAACACCAAAATAAAGCAGTGTTAGATTAGAACCCAGAGAATAAAACAAGTGCTCGTGAGTTCAAGGTGATGTGAACAAGTGACTGGATAAAAAAATGGGAGGAAGAGACAGCTCTCCGGTGCAGGGCTCCAGATGATTCCGGCTGGAGCAGGAGGACCCCAGCTGTCCCGTGCAGCTACTCCACCTCGAGGAGGTCGATTGTAAGTCCCTGGTTCCTTAGCATGGGCTGCACAGGGTGACTTCATTCCAAACAGGACAATACAGAGAGTAGGGAAGGGAACAAACAGGCACTCAGCCACTCTTTTCTGCCCCTTTCCTCCCTGGGTGACCCACGCCCACACCAACAGTGACAAGTGGTGATGACAGGCGCACTGATAGGCTCTCTGCCTCGGTGATCGTCCTCCTGAAACTCGTCACTCCAGTTGAATCCTGAGAAAAACAGCAGATGAGTCCTATACACGGGCGTCCTCCAAAGTGCTGGCCAGTCATCCTCCAAACCGTCAAGGTCATCAAAAACCAGGGAGCTCCAAGAAACTGTCCCAGCCGGGGGAACCGAGGGAGGCGCGATAACTCAATGTGACGTGGTGTCGAGGAGGGGATCCTGTGCAGAAATAGGACATTAAGGGGAAATTAAGGGAATCTGAACGCAGTGTGGACCACAGCTAATAATCATGGGTGCAGGTAGTTGGCTCGTTAACCATGACAAACGTACTATGCTATTTTAACATCCTGATGCAGGGGAAGCCGGGTGCAGCTTACATGGGAACTCACTGTAGTCTGCTTGGGATTTTTCCATAAATCTAAAACGGTTCTAAAAAGCAAGGTTCATTTTTTTTAAGTAAGGCATGTTTCTGCATGTAAATTATACTTCAGTAAAACTGGTTTTACAGTCTTCTTAGTGTGGCTTTCCTGCTCTTTTTTTAGTCTTATAAGTAAGAAAGATAACAAAGGGAAAACACACATACAGTCACAGATCACGGCTGTTGCTCTGAACGAAACCAGTAGTGAAAGGCAGAGAAACCGAGGCAGGGCTGGTCAGGGAACTTTCCAGAGGAGGAGAGGCCAGGGTCTGCGGATGGCATGCTCTGCGGCCAGTCCTCTTTGTCCTCCAACGTCCCTTCATATGCCTGCTTGGCCCCGTGATCACAGAATATGAATTCATCCATGAGACACTCAAAGACACCATGGCCAGCAGTCTGCAGAGTCAGGTAGAACCACGGCAGGCTTCCTAAAGGGCTAGTTTTCCCAGGGAAAGGCTGAGGACCTCGGCACGAAGAGGAAGCCTGTCTAGCACTCAGTTCGACTGCAGGTAGGAGCATGGTGACCGTCCTTCCTATCCTCCAGGTTTCTAGCGGCTCACCTCATGGCCGGGCTGGGGTTCCGAGCAGATGGCACTGCAGCGGAAAGCTGGAGGCCTCAGTCCTGCCCCCGTCCCTCCAAAGCACAGCTGGTGTTAAGTATAATGGGGTTTAGGGAATTTATTTTGCCAATTTTAGAACCCACCATAAAGAAGAAATACGAGAGAATTTTATGAGGTGTACTGTATATCTTTAATACTCGTGTTTTTGCTTGAAATGCTGAGAATACCAATACATTCATGGCTTCGTGAGGAGGCTCTCAGCCCCATGGTTAGCAAGGAGTTTTAGCAGAAGTTCAACAGAGACAGGTGTGGGGTGGCCCAGGCCCCAAGGAGCCAAGGGGCGAGGCTCAGACAAACGAGCGCCTCAGCTTTGGGAAGCCTGCACGCATGGCTGCATGCATGGACATGTGTGGACACACGTGATTCCATGTACACACACGTCTTTCTAGACAGAACAGTTCTGGGGAGAGAAAGGAGTTGGGGGCACCCTCAGAAAAGAGAGAAGCTACCTCATCCCCAGCCCAGGCCAGGGGATGTCCCCTCCACCCTGCCCCAGGCCTGTGTTGGTCACTGGCAGAATCAGGTTAGGGGATTCACAGCCCCACCATAGACCATGGACTCACCTCTTCCGATCCAGGCTTTCCACCTGTCTGCAGAGTCTGGCTCCTGAGCTGGGCCCACGGGTGCTCAGACAGCCCAGCCAGGAGGGCCTGAGACCACCGATGGGCTGGCAGGGGGTCCAGGTTGAGTCATGGAGCCAAAGGCTGAACAGCCAAGCTCCGTGGCGCAGAGTGGGGTCAGAGCTGCCTGCTCCATCCTTCAGCTGTGTACAAGGGCCTAGAACTGTGAAGAACCACGCCCTGGGGTACCCCAGACCAAAAAGGAGTTTTTTAGGGACGGGGGGCCTGTGAGACCTGTGCTACACACAGGCGCATGCACACACACATAAGCACGGATGCTCACACCCACAGCGCACGTGTATACATACTGCAGCGTGCAGACACATGTACACTTCCACGGCTCACACATGTACACACACATGAAGTACACATACACACATGTGCCCATACGCACACGTGAACACACATGAACACACTCTACAGATTCACACACAAGACTACCCACCCACACTCATGCACACGTGTGCATACGTGTGCAAGCACACTCACATTCACGCACACGTTATGTACATGTGTATGCAATACAGATTTGCAAGCACACATACATGTGCTCATGCCCACACACATGCCCCCCATGCACACACATAGGTTTGCACATACACACATTCTTAGGCTCGTATACACACGTGTGTGCTAGCCTCGGGGTCTCCATTCCTTGTGACTGAAGGAGTTCTAAGAGCAAGACCTCTCCCCACGGCTGCACCTGCCCACCCCAGGGTGGGGGGCCCGCCCTCCCTGAAGGGTGGCACAGCCCACCAGCTCTCAGACGTGGACTTGGTGCTGCTTAAAGTTATTTATGGCCCCGACCTCTGTGTTTGTTTAAAACCAGCTGCAGGGTTCATCCTCTCTGCCACTTACGCAGCCATTACCGGCCATCGCACAAGTGCCGAAGAGAGAGTCGTAAACCACAGTGATTTACGAGGTGGCGAGAACGCGGGACTGACGAACGAAAATTAAATCCTCCACCTGAGCGGTGATCCAGCAGCTGCTGCCTCACACATCATGCTGGAGGACTTGTGGCTGGGTCTCTCTATGCTGGTCTCAGCACAGTCCTGGCCACCTCCCTCCACGCCCCAGGGCCCCGTGGCATGAGCAGCTCAGGACCTGGTACCAGGGCCTGGCCTTTTCCCAGCACCACCTCTGTCTTGCTGTGTGGCCTTGGGAGTGTCCTTTCCCTCTCTGGGCCACTGTGGTGGAAACTGGCCACTCTGGGCCTCAGCTTGTGCTAAAGAGAGGCATAGGCAGGTCAGCTGCAGGGACTGTGCTGGTCACGGTAAATGAGAGGCAGCAGTACCTCCCCCAACGTGGTACCCCACCTTCCTGCCCCTGTTTCCAGCTTGGCTTGCTCAATGGATAGCAACTTCTGCTCTTGGGTTGGGACCTGCTTAGGACAGCCTCCTGGGCCTCGGTCAGTCCTGTCCTCCCTCCACCTGAGTGTCCTCGTGCCCGCCTTTGCAGGAGACCTTCCTCCATTGCCTCATGTTCCCAAAGCCACAGGCAGAACCTCCCGGCCGGGGCCACCCGGAGTTCAATGGTGGCACCCAGGCATTGTCAAGAAGCTGGGAAGGAAGTGGGGGGGTCCTCCAGCCAGGGGTCAGAAAGCCCCGTGGAAAAGGAGAGGGCCGACAGAGGCAGCACTGTGCCCCACACAGAATACACCCCTCCAGTGATTGTGAGCAACATGCCTGGGAAGGTTCCAGAAGCCAAGGAGAATTGAAGAGCTACAAATCCTCATGAACATCCCCATGGAAGCCCCTCACTCATCACCACACCCACTCTTGGGTGCCCACCCACCTGTGCACCCTATTTAGACACATCCAGCGTACTAGCCCCACCCTCTGCCCTGTGCTGTCCCCCCCGGCCTGGACCTGCTGTTGGATCAGAGCGGCTCAGGGCGGGGAAGAGTGAGACCTTGGCAAAGCCAGCAGACTGCCTCGCTCCCTTGGTGGGCCGAGACCTGAGGGGGGAACACCAGGGCGCTGTGCTGGCCCATAGAGCTATAGGTGGCCTTGGAAATGAGCCCCTCTGGAGAAAACAAGCTTTGATTTTTCAATTAAAGCCTGTTGCAGACCATGTCTGTGCTCTGAAGAAACATTCGTTTCGCAGACAGCTTGTCGGCTGCAGAAGGGCCAGCAAAGCTGCATCCTTGTGCTCGGCAGTGGGACTGAGAGTCGGCCTGGCCCACGCACCCAGGCAGCAGGAGCTTCCACTTCCAGGAAGCCCCCTGGGGCTGCACTGCCTTGAGTGAGTGGAGCCCACCTCCCCCCACTCTCTAGTCAGAGGCTGGACCCACGTGAGGTTCTCGGGACCCTGGCATCCTGACTCAAGGCCAGAGGACCTTGGGGACCACCAGCCAGTAGACAGGAGAAGGTGCCAGAGCTGGGCAAAAAGGGGCCCACAGGCACCTCAGGCCACCCTGACCTGTGAAGCTGGACCCCTGCCTCTGTGTTCCTGCTCACGACCCACTTGCCCAAGCCCACCAACCCGACCGCTCCTCACCAGGGCTCCCCTCGCGAGACTCTGACCACCCTGCACCCCAGGCTTTACCATGTCCAGGTCCTCCTGGGGCCTCACCTGCCCCCCAGAAACCAGGCAGAGGTCCAGCAACAAGAAAGGGACCCCCAGCAAAGGCAGAAATTAAAAACGGGTGCCAGAGACATTCAGTAGTGGTCACCTAAGGAGGGTGTTACAGTGAGGGTTGAGGGTGAGTGTTTAGAGCAGGTAGGAACCCAGGCTCCAGATGGCCCTCTCAGGGGCCCTCAGGCAATGATACTGGGGTCACAGATCTGTGCCCATCAACATGGGGCCACAGAGGGGTTAGGGCCCCACCCAGGCACCCTCCTCAATTACAAGGCAGGCAGAGGCCTCACATGGGTATCCCGGGGCTGCTGCTCCAGGGTGCAGCCAATGGCGCTCGAGGGGACAGGAATTCCCCTCACAATTCTGGATGCTCAGGGTGCGGCATCACAGGGTAGGAAAGGCTGGACCAGGGAGGACCTGCCGCGGCCAGTCTGATTCCAACTCCAGGTGGCCCTGCGTGTCACAGAGCGCCCCCGCTCCACGGGGCCCTGCGTGTCACAGAGCGCCCCCGCTCCACGGGGCCCTGCGTGTCACAGAGCGCCCCCGCTCCACGGGGCCCTGCGTGTCACAGAGCGCCCCCGCTCCACGGGGCCCTGCGTGTCACAGAGCGCCCCCGCTCCACGGGGCCCTGCGTGTCACAGAGCGCCCCCGCTCCACGGGGCCCTGCGTGTCACAGAGCGCCCCCCCCCCACGGTGCTGTCTCGCCTGTCATCGTGACAGAAGCAGGTCACCAGGCTCCAGGTGGGCTCCAGCCAGCAGCCTTCAATGAGCAGCCAGCCTCCAGCACCAGCAGGACCACCTTCCCTGTGACATCTCCAGGGAAGATCACTGGCCTTGTGGCAGCTTCTGGTGTCCCCTGGCTCTGCGACTCCTCTCAGCGGGACGTCTTCCTGTGTTGTTCTCTGGGAGCTCTGTGTCTCTCTGGGTCTGCCTCTGTGCCTCTCTGTCTCTCTCCCTGGGTCTCTCTGGGTCTCTCTAATTTGTCTGAGCCCCTCTGGGTATATCTGGGTCTCTCTCTGGGTCTCTGGGTCTCCCTGTCTCTATGTGTCTCTGGGTCTCCCTAGGTCTCTCTGTCTTTCTGTGTCTCTGGATCTCTGTGTCTTCCTCTCTTTATGTGTCTCTTTCTGGGTTCTCTGTGTGTCAGTGTCTCTCTGTCTCTCTATGCATTTCTGTCTGGGTCTCTGGGTCTCTCTGGGTCTCCCTGGGTCTCTCTGTCTCTGTCTCTCTGGGTCTCTCTGGGTCTCCCTAGGTCTCTCAGTCTCTGTCTCTCCTCCTGTGTAACGATACCACCCAGATGGATGAGGACACCTGCAGCGTGACCTCACCTAACTGACAACATCTGCAAAGGCCACATGTCCAGGTGAGTCCAAGTGACAAGCACAGGAGTCAGGACTTGAACACATTTTTCTGGGGCCACAATTCAACCCATATCACACCTGGAGCCCCCAGTACTTGCAGCCCCTCAGTAAAGCAGGAGAAGACCTGAAGTGGGGACAAGAAGCCAGGTCCCTCTCCTTCTAACCCACTGACCAGGCTCGCGGCCTCGATTCCCCACCTGGACCAGGATGCACACCGGTGGGCACCTATATGTCTGAGTGTGTGACCTGCTCAAGACCGACTGCCTGCTGAGGTGGTCCCACCCGCCCCCCTGGGTCTCCCTGGCAGTGCCGCGGCCCAGCCGGCAGCACCGAGTCTGAGTGCTTGCCGCATCCAGCCCTTGTTTGTCCCGGGCATAATTGAAAAGTCGATACGTTGCAGTGTCTGTGCAAACCGCCAAATACAATTACTTCCAATTACAGAGAGAACGATCCCACAGCCGGCAGCTGCTTGGCCACAGCCCGGTGGCCCTGCCCTCGGGCAGGAGGTGGCGAGCCCCACAGGCCACTCTGGAGCACCTGGGACCCAGGGGCATCGTGTCCCCTTCCAATCAAGCCTTCCTGTTTGCGGCTCTGCCCAATGGTACTGCTCCTGCCTGATGAATGACAGAGCTTGATGGCCAGCCTGCCGAGGGGACTAGCGGTGACCACAGTCATGCAGACACTCTGTGCCCGCCACAAAATACACCTTGTATGGGGACTTATTACGTTTTTATTGGCTCCGCCTCGCTGGGGACCTGGGCTGTCGACCATTCCCAGCCATCAGAGTCATTTGGCTTTTATGGGTTTGTACAATTTCACCCAGGGGACAGATGGGGCAAAGCAAGAAGAGGACCACTGGGTCCTTCCAAGCCGAGGGCAAGCCATGGCCAGCAGGGGAAGCTGGTGGATGTCTGCTGCCTGCCAGCTCCTCCACCACTGCCATGCCATGCCCCAAAGTCGCAGGTCACACTCATCCGTAGGGAGCTCCGCCTTGAGTCTTGTCCCAACCTGGGGTCCAGTGTGAGCTCAGCTCTGCACTGTGTCCCCCCAAACACAGCTGAGCCCTCCCTGTGGGGCCAGAGACACCCCATCCACTCATGACGTGTGCACTTGGTGGCTAACGGGGGCACAGGCTGCCTGCCATCCAGGCAATGTACCCTGACCTGGGGTGGCTCTGCACCCCGTCACCCCATGCCACGACACAGTTCCAGCCGGGAGTACAGTCTCTGCTTCCTCTGCAACTGAAAGGGATGAGGGAGAAGCAGGAGCACGGGGCACAGCTCCCCAAAGACTCTGGGCCCAAGGCAGCCCACCACCACCACCCTAAGGCCAGGAACCCAGAGACCAGCCTGCGCACGCTTCCTGCCGAAACCCACACGCTAAGAAGGCAGCCCCTTCCACGGACACCTCTCCTGCTGGCTCTCTGCTTCCTCGAGGGCAGCTGGGTGGAGGGGCGCCCTCCTCACAGAGCGGAGGTTCTGGGGCGCTGGCCCTCCCTGCACAGTCTGACCGGCCTGGCCTTCTCAGGCAGCCTCTGCACTGGCTGCCCAGCAGGCCCCAGCCTCTCGGCACCAGAAAAGCGGCCGCTGCAGAAGAGGCAGTGGCTTCACTTTCTTTGCCTTGACTGAGCTGTCGTTGACACAGTCAAGCCGCACATCCACCTTCTAAGTGTACAGGTTGGTGCGTTTTAACACACTGGTGAGGACCCCACGGTGCCAGGATTGAGCACTCGGCTACCAGCCAGAGCATCAATGGTTCTAGCCCCCCAGCGGTCCCAGCCCACGGTGGCCCCACAGAAGATCTAGTGGCCTATTTCCATCAAGGTTACAGCCAGAAAACACTGGGGGTAGACTTTCTCTGTCACACGGGTCACCAGCAAGAAAGTCACATAGATAAATACACCCGCAAAGCCACCCCGAAAGTAGAGGTGAGTATCGAGGCCCTCTCCATCGCACCCATGGATCTCTGCGCCCTCTCCCTGCCCTCCCGTCGTCCCTGTCCTCACCTGCAGACCCTAAGCAAACACTGACCCCTCCGCTGTTACCGACCAGTTTGTGTTTTCCGGAATTTCATGTAAGTTGCTTACGGGGTGATGAGGGGCCTTCACTTTTGTGGCTTGTTTCACTCTGCCTGTCACCTGAGACTCTCCCATGGCACGTGTCAGTAACTCCGGGTTTTCGTCACTGTGTTGCCTTCCCCTTGTGGGCACGTTACAGTTCACTTGTCAGACACTCAGCCTGTTCCCGTGTCTGCCTGTTAAGAACGGCTGCTCTGAACGATTGCGTCCGCGTCTTGGTGGGGACATGTGCTTTCCTCTCTCTTGGGACGGTCCCTAGGAACAGAGTGGCTAGGTCACGCAGTAGGTGTGGTGAATGATTTAGAAGATTGCCAGCGGCTTTCTGAAGCGGTTGACAGCCTCACGTCCTCACCAACGGCGTCTGGCTGTGGGTCTGTTGCCCCACCCACCTCTCAGCTTTTCTTCTCTTTCTGACCCCTTTCTAAATGGATTTTTTTTGCAAGTCCATTGTATCTTTTCTTGGCTTACTGGCTGTAACTCTTCATTTTGTAATTTACCAGCTGTTTTACAGCTTATGAAGGAGCCTGATGACTCAGTGATTAGGCACTCGGCTGATAACTAAACAGTGCGTGGCTCGGGCCCACGCAGCTTCTCAGACCACACGGTCCGTGGTTCAGGCCCTCAGGCCCACCGTGGCTCCTCGGACCACCCGGGCAGTGCCTCAGGCCCACCGTGGCTCCTCGGACCACACGGGCAGCAGCTCGGACCTACAGCGGCTCCTCGCACCTTACAGTCAGTGGTTCAGGGCCTCAGGCCCACCACAGCTGCTCGGGAGGAAAGACCCAGTGATCTCTTCCCGTAAAGCCCACACGGTGGGAGGCCCTGTGGGCAGTCCTGCTGAGTCCTGTGGGGTCATGCTGAGTCCTGCGGGGTCACGCTGAGTCCGGCGGGGTCACGCTGAGTCCTGCGGGGTCACGCTGAGTCAGGATCAACGTCTTATCAGACGACACCAGCAGGTTTGCAGTGGACATCTGGAACTTACCACAGTTTACCTTCACGTGGTATCAGACCTCCTCACATACGGTATAAGAAGGTTCAACGCTATGGAGGTGTGGAAGTCTGACATCATGGTTTCATGTAACAACCCGGTCAATTTACTGTCTTAGTCAGCTGGCACTGCTCTAACAGAAATGCCACAAGATGACTTAAGCAGACAGAAGTTTTATTCTGTCACAGTCCAGGAGGCTACAAGTCCAAATTCAGGGCATCAGCTCCAGGGGAAGTCCCTCTCTGTTGGCTCTGAAGGAAAGTCCTGGTCACCAATTGTCCCCTGGACTGGGAGCCTCCAAGGTGCAGGGACCTCTGCTCCTGACACTGTTTCCTTCCTGGTGGTGTAAGGCCCCCCAGTTTCTGCTGGCTTCCCTTTCCTTTAGATCCCAAGAGACCGCCTCGAGTCACCAAACAATCACGCACGGAGTCCTGCCCACCAACCCAACCGCAGCCCACCCCCCTCACTGCCATCCTACAGGTGGGATTCGCCGCCTGTGAGGACATCACACAACACCAGGAACTGTGATCTAGCCAAGGCGCTACATGTATTTCAGGGGTCACGTTCAGTCGAGGACACTGGCCTAGTAACGCTCACTGGTCCTGCCCCAGGTCCTCATAACCGAAGTGACAGAGGAGGAAACAGGGTCAGGAAGGGGAGGAGGACATGGACGGTGTGACTAATCCCATCCGTGAAGAACGGCCCCCTTCGCCACGGGACCGGAGGAACCGGATGGCACCCGGCCACCCTTACTGGACATTTCAGTCAAAGACTCCACAGCAGACACCTGGTGAAAAGGGGGAAAGTCAGAGCACAATTTCAACTTCTCGTGGACTCCAGGTTTTCTGGAACAGTGAAGGCTGGATGAGCCCTGAAAGTTCTGTCCTGAGGTCCCCGTTAACACTTCAACCAAAAACACACCCTGACGTTTTCTTGAAACCAAGCAATCATTTAGCTTAACTAGTGGAAACCGTCTGCCCTGAGCCTCACAGTCTGCTAAGAACTAGCCGTGTGGGGTCAAACTGCCTACAGTGACTGCAGGGACCAGATAACAGCAAAGGTTCCCCGAGCTGACATCCACGGAGAAGGGACAGTTCGGAAAAGGAGGGGGACAAAGGTGGCACAGCTCAGAGAATGTGGCCGATGTCACTAAACGGGACATCCAGAAACTGTTGAATCAGCTGTGTTTTCTCTATGCGTCTTCTCAACAAGAACAGTAACAAAATAAATAAAATTTAGGTAAAAAGAATACTGCAGCAGCAAATTGCGGTTTTTCCTCCCAGAACGCTGTGCTGCAGTTGCTGTGGGTTTTATTTTTACACATTCCATAAACACCACACTACACTGCAAGATTTCTTCTTAAACAATCTGTTATTTTTTTAAGAAATGCGGACAAACACAGTCTTTGATGTTTGCTGTACAAGTACCAGGACAGGCAAGTTCCCTTCCGCCGTGTGACCCGTCCGTGCGTCCCGGCTCTCCCTTCCTCCAGCCTGCGGGGCTTCTTTTAGCATTCCTTGCTGCACGTATCGTCTGGTGAGAAATTCTTTCCACTTCTGTGACTCTGCAGAAGATTTCACTTTATCTGTGGTTCCAAAGATATTTCTGCTAGAATAGAATCTTGAGATTGATTTTTTTTTCACTTTTCCTTCGGTTCTTCAAAGACGCGTCTCCCCCACCTCCTGGCGGGAGTAATTTCCCCCACGACATCAGCCGGGCTCCTTCCTTCTGTTCCACGGATTCTTTTTTTCTGGACTGCTTCCTGAGACTGTCCCTTTACCACCAGTTTTAGACAATCTCGTTACGACGTGCCTGAGTGGGGGCTTTTGTTTTGGTTGTCCATACGCCTCACATGTGACCTTCGTTGAGCTCCTTGGATCTGGGTTTACAGTTTTCCTCAGCTGTGGAAAATATTTGTCCGATATTTCTTCACATGCTTTTTCTGTCCCCACCTTGCTCTGCTCGGTTTTAGGTGCTTGGGTTAAGCTTACACTCAGCCACTTGAAGCTGTCCCACGGGTTACTGTTACGGCCTCCACTTCTAAGTTGTTTTCTTTCTCTGCGTGTCCTCTTTCGGATCGCTGCCACAGCTGTGTCTTAAAGTTTGCCAATCGCTTCTTTTGCATCTTCCATTCCTCCACCCAGTCTATTTTTCCATCTCACACGTAGCAGTTTTTATCTCTAGGAATTTGACTGTGGTCTTTTTTTCTATCCTCTGTGTTTCTATTTAACTCTGAGAACATATGGGACACAGTCAGGATAACTGCTTTAACGTCTCCGCTAATTCTAGTGTCCGTGTCAGCACTGGGCTGCTTTGGATGATTTAGCTCCCCATTAGAGGGTTTATTTTCCTACTTCTTCTCCTGCCTCTTCACTTTTTATTGGATTCCAGACATTGAGGATTTTACCTCCTTGGGTGCTGATGTTTTTTATTCCTAAATGTGTTGCTAATTTCCATTTCCTGAAAGATGGTTCAATCACTTGGAGAGAGTTTGAGCCCTTCAGTGCTGCTTTTGAGATTGGCTAGCGCTCAAGTCCCGGAGTCATTCTTCCCTCGCTGAAGTCAGACTCTTCTCTGTGTGCTTGACCCAAGGCCCCAGGATCAGGAATAGGCAGCCTCCCTGGGGCTGTGTGACACCTGGCATTTGACTTCAGATCTTGGATAGTTTCCTCGCACACAGATGCAGACTCCTGCTCTGGGATGTTCAGAGGGAACCCTCTGCTGACCTCCACATCACCTCTGCCAGCAGCTGTCCCCTCCCCAACACTGTCCCATGAGTTCTCGCCACCCACGTCTCACTCCTCAGTGCCATCTCCTCATCCCGGGAATCTGCCCCCTTTACCTGGATTTCCCGCTCCTGCTGTCTGGCCTGGGAATTGTCTCCAGCAGCAAACTTGAGAAATCCCAGGACCCACGTGGTTTGCTTCCAGACTTACAGGAATCACTGTACTTGGTCATCCCGTGTCCAGTGCCTTAAGAACGGGCCTTCTTTATTTTTATCCATTTTTTTTGTTTGTTTAAGGTGGGAAGGTGTATACAATTCACAGCCCTCCATCTTGGCTGGAAGCAGAAGTCCAAATTTTATTTGATTGCGATTCATCTTAATTCCAGCAGCTCCTTGCAGCTAGTGTCTACTGAACTGGCCACATAGCTCTGACCACAGGGTCCATGGGAGTGGGACCCCCGTTTTCTGGGCGTCCTGCAGGCAGCCTTCCACAACCTTGCATCTCAGAGGTATTTGCTAGGTGAACAGTTAATAGGAAAATACCATGGACATCAGCCTGGAGGGGAAGCTTCAGGCAGCCTGGCCCCCCAGTCCCTCCCTGCCAAGCACTGCAGTCCAGGCCCCGGATGGCACACTCTTCTCCCCCAGGGGGGTCTCCCGCCTACCCTGGGTTCCCTCCACACCTGGGGTTACAGTGCCGCCTTGTAGCCAGGGAGTCTCCCCTGTCCCTCAGTCCCTCATCTCCTCTCTTTGTCTCCCCCAGAAGAACTCTCGTGTCCTGATACCACCCAGCCCCCCAGATTCCCAGGCCAGGCCCTCCCATGCTGGGGTCAGGACTTCTGCTCTTCTGCCCTCCTGCTTAAACCCAGAGGATGGAGCCTGAGTATGCTCCTGGCTTAGGAAGAAAGACTTCACAAAGGCTGGCGGTGCTGCGGCCTTGCCCCGGTGGGCCGCTCTCGGGCCCAGCCAGGCCTCAGGGGCACCCACAGCAGGGCAGGTGCTGGGCCGCTGGTCAAGGAGCTGCTGGAGACGGGACGTCCTGTTCTGTGCTGCCCCTGAGGCGGTAACGAGAGGGAAGCCAGGCGGCAGGCACTTTCTCTTGGTCTCACCCGGCTCCGGCTAAGGGCGCGTGTCCCCCCAGACACGTAAACAGAACAGACGGGATGCAGAGCTGCCCTGGGGCCAGCAGCATCCTAACCAGCAATGAGAGGGGCCTGGGGCTGAGTGGGCGGTGCAGGGCTGTGGGGTGTCCCAGACCCAGGGTCTCCAGACTGTGCAGGGCTGTGGGTTGCCCTGGCCCAGGGATATCCAGGCTGGGGTGCTGCAGGGTGCCCTGGGCTTGAAATGTCCAGGCCGGGGTGAAGTGGGGTGCCCTGACCCCGGGGTCTCCAGGCTGCCCAGGGCTACGGTGGGAGAAGCCAGGGCAAAGGGCACAGCAGGGTCTTGGCTGTTTTTATGGCTTTTTACTGAAGTGGAGCCACGCCCAGATGTTCCCTCTGCTCACCCCTACACTCCTCGTGTCCCCCATCTCCTGCATCTCAGGCTCGGGTCCTGCCTCAGTTTCCCTTACACCACCAAGGGTGGCTTTTGCTCCCTGGAGGCCGCTCAGCTCCAACACTGCCACGCTCTCTCCACTCGCCCACAGTGGTGGCACACAGTCCCCCACCCGTGTCAGTGTGTCCTCTCCCAGGCTCAGGTTTGCCAGGACCTGGGGCCAGGAGATCCCCTACCCATTGCTGACAGAGCTGCCAGACACACACACACAAATCACACCCACATCGCTCTCATACTCACACACAGAAATCACACCCACATCGCTCTCATACTCACACACACATCACACACATCACCAAAATAGAAACCACTGCCATACCCATGATGCTCTCCCATGCATCACACACACCTATGAAACCCATCACACTCTCACATGTATCACACACCCACGTATCACACAGCTATCACACCCTCAACACATTCACACCCATACACATACATCATATAGCACACTCATCACACTCACACATCACACTTTCACATATATCACACACACCCTGTGACACAGCCACACATCACCCACCTAACACACCACGCCCATCACACATGCACAAATCATACATACACCCATCACACTCACACACACCTGTCTCTCTCTCACAGACACACCAGGATCTAGGACTGCCAGTGGAATCCTACTGCTGACAGGGCTGCCACACACACACACACGTCACACAAATCACTCATCACACACATTCACGCACTCACTATCACACCCTCTTAGGCACACACATCAGGACGTAGGGCTGCTGTAGAACTCTGTTCACTGCTGACAGGGCTGTGAGAAGCCCAGAACACACGCCCATCACATGCACACCCACGCACCCACACCACTGCGCACAAATGCGCGTGTGCACGCGCATACACACACCACTCCAGGAAATCCACGCACTCAGACCCGTTCTGCAGGAGCAGACCGTTTCCCTGCCCGCAGCCCCCTGGGGTGGCCTCTGCAGGCCCTGGGAGCCCAGCCCTGAGCCGGCATCAGGATGCGCAGGCACAACACAGCCACCTGCGTCCCCACAGCGTCGGCAGGCACGGCGCTGCCATGGCAGGGGGACCTGGGATTAAGTCTGCAATTGCCTACTTGAGAGTGCTGGTGTCCGAAGTGTCCCCTGGCGCCCCGGCCCCCAGAGTTGAGGACCCGGGCTCTGAGCCCCCTGCTCACTCAGCACTACCGGGCCTTCTGCGGCCCCGCCTGTCTCAGGCAGTGACTCCAGCAGCGCTGCGGGCCGTCCCAGGTCGGGCTCCTCTGCGCACCAAGAGCTCTGCACAGAGCAGGCGCTTGGGAAGGGGTGCGTGGAGGAATTCCACGTGTCTCTCTCTGTCTCTCACACACGCTCACAACTGCACACAGATGAGGTCATGCTGAGATGCTGGTGGCACACAAAGGAACGCCACGCGCCTCACATGCGTGCACACTCACACACGCACAGGCACAGCTCCACACAGAGAGGATCACGCCGGTCACTCTTCTGTGTCCTTGTGGCCCCTTTCCCATACGCCTCTCCACCTTTCTCCCTCGGCTGGCCCCACCCTCACCCCCCTGCCGACCACCTGGCCCGCCTCCTCCCATGCCTTCTGTCCAACGTGAGGCTAAAACAGATGTAGTTCACTGCCCACATCTCCAGACAGATCTCAGGTGAAAGCCCCGGTTCCCTCCTTCTCCAGGGACACAGCGGTCACCCAGCTGCAGAAGTCGTTGGGCACCTGGGAAGGCGGCAGCCGCCCACTCACTCCAGTGCCCTGGCCCCCAGCCCAGCCCCCATCCCCCAGCCCCCAGCCCCAGCCCCAGCCCCCACCCCGGGCCCCTCCAGCCCCTACAGCTGCCTGAGTTTGCAGCCCAGCTTGGGGTCAGGAGAGGACAGGACAGGGGGCAAGGAGAGGGCACAGAGCACCAAGAACTTGGGCACCCCTGCCCCAGGTGACCAGGCATAGCCAGAGGCCACCATACCAAGGGTCAAGGGGTCACCAGGCAGCAGGAGGGGGGTCCCTGGAGTGTGAGTGGTGCCAACAGCTATGGGGGGGGTATGATTGGGGGACCTACAGGGGACACAGTGGCCTCAGCAAATGCTGTCTGGGTGGGAAAAAAGGGGACAGCCTGCTTGCTGCTTTGATCAGCCCTCATTGAGAGGCTGGTCCAGTCTTTCCAGGGACCTGACTGCCCCTCAAGAAAGAGTCTCCGGGGTGGCAGTACCAAAGTGCCACTGAGCAGGGGGCTTACAGACAAAAACCAGACACAGAGCCATCAAGCCAGTTTTGACTTAGCTCCAACCCACAGTGACCCACAGGACACAGGAGAGCTGCCCCGCAGGGTTTCCAGGCTGTCATCGTCACAGAAGCAGACAGCCACACTTTCTCCCCAGAAGCAGCAGGTGGCTTCAAGCCACTGACCCTTCAGTTAGCACTGCTAACCCTTCCGTTAGCAGTGAGCACTTAACTCCTGCACCACCAGGGCTTGGGGTGGTGGGGCATTTAGGAACAGGTGTTTCCCACCTCACAGGCTGGGTGTCTGAAATTGGGGCTCAGGGGGCTGGCAGCCTCCACAGTCCCCAGGGGAAGAACCTTCCTTGGCCCTTCTGCAGCCACAGAGGCCCTCGGGCTGTGGATGCTGCTTGGCAGGCCACCTCCCTGTCTGTCTGCAGCTCTGTCCCTTCCCCTCTCTCGTAAGAGCTCTGCTCAGACTGCTCAGGAGCAGTCTGTTCCAGTGTGGCCTCCTGCTGACCTGTGCTAGGGTCAAAGACCCACTGCCAAACACGGTCAGCTCCCAGACACCAAGATTAAGACTGTCACAGCTTTGGGGGACACATTTCAAACCACAGTACGCCCGTTCCTGGAATGGAACATCGAGGCTGGAAGGAGCTCAGGATCTGTCTCAGTGAGGGAGCTGTCGGGCTGGGCTCTGATCCCAGCGCCCCTCCACACTGGACGTGAGAGCGCCCCACCCCTCCAGGCATAGCTGTCAGTGGCCAGGGGCAGGGGGAGAGACCGGCAAGGGAACCCACCCCCGGAGTCCCGTAGTGGCCTGGCATTCCATGCCTGCCTTGAAACCTGTCCCCAGGGCTCCACTCCTCGGCCTTGGGACCACAGGAGGGTGGGTGGTCTCTGAGGGCCCAGCCCCAGCTACCGCCCACCACCAGGAACGGCAGCACCAGGCCCCACCCGGGCAAGGCGGTCAGTACAGCTGAGGCTAGTGGGCATCTGGGCAGGTGCACCCCTGGCCCTGGCCCTGCTCCGGGGGGCTCCAGAGTGGGGAGAACAGTGCGCCAGTCAGGGGGACCGCAATCCCACAGGGTGGCGACAGGCGGGGCTGTTTTGGAAGCCAGCCTAGCCAGTCAGAGGCTGGAGGAGTTGAGTTTCGGACTTCCGCAGCACCCTCAGGCTCAGGGTCCACGCAGGGCCGCAGGAGGCCTGGGGAGGGGAAATTGCCTCCTGCCCCTTCCCCTACCGATCCAGGAGGGACTTAATTGGAACCCACAGGAGCCCACCCCCCACGCCCTGTTAATCCTGGACAGGCAGGCAGGCAGGCAGCGGAGGGACAAAGGGCCGCCTGCCGACAGGGGAGGGACACTGGAGAGGCCTCACAGGACGCTAATTGGAGCCTGTGATGGGGTGGGGGTGGGGCCGTCCCGGACCCAGAGAAAGGGGAGAGAAGAAAGGGGCCGAGTGAGCAGAGCAGTGTGAACAAAGGGGCCCGCAGCCCCCTCCCCCTGGCCAGTGCGGCTCCAGTGGCCACAAGGCCCTCTCCAGCCAGCAGCTCTCTGCCAGGGTTGCAGGCCTGAGCCTGCAGCTGCTGGGCCTCTGGCTCTGAGGAGGGGGTTTCAGCCTCAGGACCCCACCAAAGACTGGAGGACATCCCCACAGAGGCCACCGGGAACACTGGGAGATGGGTGGATGGATGGATGATGGGGGCGTGGATGGACGGATGGGTGCATGGGTGCAAGGATACGTGGGTGCGTGGATGGGTGGGCTGTCTAAATCTCCTGGAGCTAGTGTTTCTGAAGTACCAACGAGGGGTAGCTTTAAACAACAGAAATGGATCATCTCACGGCTTGGGGGCTGGAAGCCTGATTTCGGCGTGAGCCCCAGGAAGGCTCCCTCCTTGGCTGCGTTGGCTTCTAGTGTCTGTGGAGATCCTTATGTTTCTGGGCTGGGACCACACCTGCCTCTTATCACACAGCGACTACCCCCTGGGTACCTGAGTTTCCGGGTCTCTACCACTCTTTATAAGACTCTCCTCAGAAGGTTTAGGGCCCACCGAACCCAGCGACCCTACTAAAATAAGTTGTGAACCATGTTCCTCCAAGCTGTTTGGTTTGGAGCACTGTACTCCTGTGACCCCATGGCCACAAGAAATAAAGGGTAACATCACAGAGAATGGGGTTTCTGGAACTCTCACGGTGCTCATGCGGGACCCGGGCACAGTCTGAGAGGTGGCTGATCAAACAGAACAAAGGGGTGCTGCCTGGCCTGCAGTCAGGAAAGGTGTGTGTCAGGGTTGTGTCCTTTCACAATACCTACTCAGTCTGTGTGCTAAGCAAATAATCCAGGAAGCTGAACTACATGAGTGGGAATGTGGCATCCAAATTGACAGAAGACTCAGTCACACCTGCGACACGCAGATGACACAGCCCTGCTTGCTGCAAGTGACGAGGACCTGAAGCCCTTACTGATGAAGATCAAGGACCACAGCCTTCAGTGTGGACTGCAGCTCAAAGTCAAGAAAACAGAAGTCATCGCAATTGGACCAGGGTTGCATTTCACTTGGATCCGTGATCAAGGCCCACGGAAGCAGCAATCAAGAAATCAAAAGACGCACACCACGGCAAGACCCATTTCTGCCAGGTAAGTTCCGACTCTGAGCAGCCTTGTAGCAGCGGTGAGGGAGACCGACCCCGCGGGTACAGCTGTGGGCCCCCGCGTGACAACGGTGAAGGAGACCGACCCCGCGGCTGCTGCAGTGGGCCCCGGTGTGACAGCAGTGAGCAGCGGGCAGCATCGCATCCTGCGTGCACAGGGGCCGCTGGGAGTTGGACCGACGCGACAGCTCCTGGTGGCAGCCACACACCTGCGACAGGACCCTGTCTGAGGCCGGAGCCTCGCGGTGTTGGCAGGTCCTGTCTGCATGCGGAGTAAACCTGATTCCTTCCCAGCAATCTAAACGCAGAGAAAACACAGGGGCGAGCTCCAGAAGCAGGTGGCAGAGACCACCAAGGAACGGAGAGGGCGGGGGAGACGACAGCCCACAGAGCCCCAGACCTTCCCCTGGACCGACAGGAGAGCCTTCTCCTGAATTCAGACTTCGGGCCTCCTGAGACTTCTGTTCTTCAAGCCCCCTCGCCGCGCCACTGTGGTGTCTGCAGCGCAACAGCACTAGAAGACAAAGACCTGTGACAAGAGTCCTAATTCCAGTCAAGGTGATGTTCACAAGTACAGGGTTAGGACCTCCGTGTAACTCTTAGGGGATTACGATGTGACCCATAACCCCAAGTCAAGGCCCCGAATGGGTCGGTGGAGCTTCTCCACCAGGGCTTTCTGTCCACACTGCCCCAGCCTTGCCCACTCACAACTCTGGCCCTGACGCCCACCTACACAGCCCTGGCCCTCCCCCACTCCACCACGACCCTGCCCCGCTGAGCCACCGTCACCAAACAGGGCCCTCGGAGGTCAGCCCTGGCTTCCTGGTCTCCCAGCCGAAGACCACCTGGGACGCAATCCCCAAGCTCCTACTTCCAGGTGAGTACCCAGGTGGGGGGCCATGTGCCCACCCTGGAGTGGGGGTTTTCTAACCCCGTCCTCACGCTCACCCCCGCCCCCAGCCCCCTGCAGACTGAGCTCCGCTGCCTGGGCCCTGCCCCCCGCACTCCCCCTGCCCCCCCAGCTTGCGTTCCCCTGGGCTCTGTGCTCCAGGGACCCCCTCCATCCCACAGGGGAGCCCCATGCAAACCCTCTCAAGCCCTGGGGAACCCCTAACGGCACAGACCCTTGTCCCCAAGCCCTCCACCCCACATGGGGAGACTCACCCAGGAGTGGCCTGGTGATGAGAGTGAGAGCTGAGCAAGGCTTCAGGCTCCGGCTGCAGGCAGGCCCGCAGGCACTGCCCCGCAGGGCCGCGGCTGCCTGAGACACCGCCTGACCCTCCCCCGTCTGCCTCGTCCCAGAAGGCTGGTAGCCAGCTCGCTGGGTCTCCTGGCCATCCTGCAGGGTGCTTACCCCACCGGAGGATGGCCGACTGTTGGGATAAAGTCTCCCTGGGTGGGGAGCCACCAGGGAGCCGTCCTTATTCAGCCACAAGCCCACTGTGCGCCAGCCACGGGCAGTGCCTCTGACATGCCTGGGGAACCTGAGGCAGAGGGCAGTCTCTGAGCTCAGCAGAGCCCTGGGATGACGGGGCTCGGGGCTCCCTGGCCTCCCCCTCTGCCTCCCTGATCCAGCCCCAACAGCCAGGCCGGTAAAGTCCCTGGCCCTGGCCCAGCAGCCCCACGATCAGGCACAGCCTCTGGGGTTGGGGCCAGGACGGCACCTGCGGGGCAGAGTTCAGTGACATCCAACTCTCAGAGGCAGCCCTGAGGTCCCACCAAGTGAGCCCCAGGAGGGAAGCAGGGCCAAAGACTTCCCTGGTGTCCATCCCCTTAGAGGCCCTTAGCAGGGCTGTGGAGAGCCGCACAGATCCTGTGCAGATCAGGCTGCTGCCACTCACTGTCCCCCCGTGGGCCCCTGCCACGAGCTAGGCCCCCAGAGACGCCGTCCTGAAGCCGCAGGGGGAGCAGGCTGCAGCCCACACGCTGTCCGCCAGAGAGGGCCCTCAGGAAGACAGCGCAGCCCGGGAGAGCAGTGAGCCGGGACATCTCCAGGCAGGACCTCTACTGCCCTCCCCACCCAGGGCCTCCATCCATTCTCGTCCAGCAACTGAAGGGCATGGTCACCCTCATGCCAGTAGCATGTCACCTACCACTTGAGGCCTCCTGCTCCCCCACCTGCTGGAACCACGCCCCTACCGGAAGCCATCACCCACCCCCACCAGGCCTTGGCGCCCCAGGCTGCCCCGAGGACTGCAGTCTCTCCAGACGAATTCCTCCCACTCTGCTGTCCACAGGGGACCCTGTCCAGGACCACCCGGTCGGAAGAGAAACAGGCTCTTCTCTGCCCCGAGCACCAGGCCCTGGCCCACTGGAAAGAGAAGCCGAAGTGGCCGCGAGAGGGGCCCCCTTGGGACAAATCCGCCCTTTGAGGACCTTGAGGTTCCATGGGGCTGTCAGTTCCCAGACTCACATCGACAGAAGTCCCAGCCCCAAAGTGGTGCCCTGCAGGGACCCAGAGCCCAGCCACCTTAGATGGCTGCCCCTGTGGGCTATGTACACACATGTTAGTGTTGGTGCCCTGGTGCCCTGCAGGGACCCAGAGCCCAGCCACCTTAGACGGCTGCCCCTGTGGGCCACTTACACGCATGTTAGTGTACATGAACATACAGGTACATACAGTGCATACATGCACACACAAAGACATTGTGCACATGTCTACTCAAGTATACACACATACACCTGCACACAGGTGCACACGCACACACACAGGTACACACACACACACACACAGGTACACACACATGCACGTGAACACAGACGCACACATGCAATCTGTCGATTAAATCCACAAACTCAGGTGTTCTTAGTGCTACACACCTCACAACTGAACATCACTGTGGTCACCTTCCAGGGGCTCCCCTTGGCAGGTTTGTGCTGCTGCCAACACCTGGCCCACCCTTCACAGTGATCTTGGGACTCTTTCTGGAATGGCCATTGTTCACAGTGGCAGGTTCACCAATTTACTTGTATAACTGCCTGGGGGCAGTTTTTAGCCAGTAAACAAATAACTGCACTAAAGCCCCCTCCCTCCTCACCTGATCTGGCCCCCAGTGACTTTTTTCTTTATCCAAAGAGAAAGGAAATATTGAAAGGAAGGCGTTTTGATGACATTCAGAACATCACGGGAAATACCAGGACAGTTCTGATGGCCAGTTCAGAGAAAGAGTTTCAAAACTCCCTTAAAGGGCGGACCAGGCGCCGGCGTGGTATACAGCTTCCCGAGGGGTGGACTTGAAAGGCGACCACAGTCATAGCCAACCATGACGTGCATGGCACTTTTCCTAGGACGAATTCACGCACTCGATTGGCAGTCCTCGTACATGAATAAGCACGCAGAGACACACATGCCCACAGGTACACACACACACAAGCACACACACATACAGGTACACACACACATGCACTCCTCCTGCCTGGCAAGAGAGCACCAACAGCCCCTACAGGGTGCCGGCACCCCAGCCTCTGACTCCCCTCCCCAACCCCTGAGGCCCCACCCCGGGAGCGTGACCAGAGCAGCCTACCCACAGGGTGCTGAGCTGGCCTTTCGCTGCTCCTGGGCCCAGGGGACAGCTGAGGAGCGCAGCCTTCACCATGGGCCCAGAGTAGGAGCATTCTGTTGGCTTCCCGTTCTTTCAGCAGACAGAGACCATCTCTTGGCGGGGGAACCCAAAGCGCTGACCCTGCCTACTGCAAGCCTGGAATGGCAGGGTGGGGAACAGGGCTCCTGACCAGGACAAGGACAGCTTGGGCCCCTCGCATCCAGCAAGCTCCTGGGGAAGACCTGAGCCTGATCAGCAGAGTCAAGTTCAAGGGTATATGCTGTGCGGACGCCCCTGCGCTGACAGCCCTGGCCCCCTGGCTGGTCTGTGACAGCAGCTCCTCCTCCTGAGAGCAGGGTCCTCATGGGGGCCCCCCACCGGCACCACGGCTGCCAGGGCCCTGTGAACACTGAGCCAGAGCCTGCCTGAGTCTGTAGGGCTGCATCAGGGCTGGGGTACTCGATGGCCACAGTGCGTCCACCAGCCCAGGAGCAGGAACCCAGGGACAGGCACCTTGAGGACACACCGTGTTACCACCCATGCCATGTCTGCAGATGACTTGGAATTGTCCCTCTAGCATCCTGAGCAAGGCTGAGTTGGAGGCAGGCTGGGGTCCAGCAGGCGAGCTTGGTCTCAAGCCCCAGCTCTGGGTCTGCTCCCGTCTTGTGGTAGGAAGAAGGTCACACAGGGCCATATCCTGGGAGCTGAGAGGGCTGTCTGTGGGCAGGGTGGGTCTTCAGCATCCCCCACCCCAAGGAACTGGGCCTGAGCCCCATTCTGCACGGCTGGGTTGGGTATCGTACCTTGTTGCAGGCTGATGTTTGTCCCAGAAAGAGATATGCTAAAGACCTAGAGCCATGTCTGTGGGTGTGACTTCTCTGCAAGTAGGGACTCCCACTGTTGTCAGTTAAACCAGGTCACAGCAGAGCAGGGTGGTCCTCATCCTGAGCCCTCCTGAGCAGGCTGCCGTGAAAGAGAACAGACATGGGAACAGGGTCTCAGACAGGAAAGCCTCTATCACAGGAGGACCTGACTACACGTCAAGAGGCAGCGAGACGGGCCCCGCGGCCGACAGCAGCAGGCTGTCCCCTGGAGCTGCTGGGGCCGGCGGAGCCTGTCCACACCTGAGCTGGGATTTCCAGGCCCAGAACCACAAGGGATCAACTTCAGTTCTTGAAAACCACCCATGAGGACCGAGTCTCTCCTTGCTTCCTTGCCCACCTGTAGGAGCAGGCCTACTCCAGAAGGGAGCTCCCCCCCCCAGGACAGGTCACCTCCCCTCCAGAAGAGCAGCACCCTACTCGGGAAGGGGTCAGCCCCACCAGGGAAGGGTAAGAAGCAGTGTCCAAGCTCAGAGTCCAGCAGCATGTGCCCCCAGCCTCCAGGCCACGTCTCTGTCCTTCCCTGGGCCTTCCAGGCCCCCCCATCTGGGCTTCCCCACCTGTCACAGTGGGGAGCAAAGGGTGAGGTCCCGCAGTCCATGCTGGGGGCTGCAGATCTATTTGGGACAGACAACCGGGGTTGGTGAGCACTGCTCATCCCACAGGGACAGAACCCAGAGCTGGGCGGCTGGGTGTCGGGAAGGAATGCACTAAGCAGGGACTCACTTTCCAGTGCTGCTCCCCCCTCTGAAAGTGCAAGCTCTGGCATTTATGAGGCTCCAGCTCCCCACAAACCCAGATTCCAAAAAGGCCAACAGCTGGCCAGTCCAGGCCCAGGTTTACAAAGGGTAACTTGCTTTTGCTCTGCCATCAAGGAGCCTGAGTCCATGTCACCTCCCGAGCTCTGCAGGGGTGCTGCATCCTGGAGACCCCCACATGCCCACAGCCCTGCACCCTGAGGAACAGAGGGGCATAGGGCCTGCCAACGGCTGGGAGCTTCACTAGAGCCAGGGCTGGGGCAGCCGCGCTCTGGCACTGACCCGGCCCTGACCTAGCCCTGTCCCCAGCCCTGACCCAGCCCTGCCCCTGGCCTCCAGCTCCTCTGCCGTCCTAGCACAGCCCGTGCGGGGGTCCCTAAGCATTAAGAAGAGTGGCCGTCAACAGAGGAGGGATACAACAAAACCCAGCACCTGCAGACAAGACAGCCTCACTCAGCTGTGAAGAGAAGGGGCCCCGTGCAGACCGTTCCCCGAGTGACCCAGAAAATGTCCAGTGGGGTCAGTCAGTCACACAAGACAGACACTGTGTGGTCTCAGATACATGAAATGAACAAGAATATAGAGACCAAATATGACCTGTGGTCACCAGGGACGGGGTCGGGGAGGCACTGAGCTCATGTTAACGACAGCAGCAGTGGAGTGACCCGGACGGGATAAGGAGAAAAGGTGCACAGCTTGGACAGCGCTGTCACCGTCCCTGCGCCGTGCACGTGGAGAGCGTCGTCACGGCCCCTGCACTGTACACGTGGAGAGCCCCGTCACGGTCCCTGCACTGCGCACATGGATAGTGCTGTCACGGTCCCCGCGCCATGCATGTGAAGAGCGTCGTCACGGTCCCTGCACTGTACACGTGGAGAACACCATCACCGTCCCCACGCCATGCACGTGGAGAGCGTCGTCACGGTCCCTGCACTGTGCACGTGGAGAGCACCATCATGGTCCCCGCACTGTGCACATGGACAGCGCTGTCACGGTCCCCGTGCCGTGCACGTGGAGAGCGTCTTCACAGTCCCTGCGCTGTGCACGTGGAGAACACCGTCACCGTCACTGTGCTGTGCATGTGGAGGCTGCTGAGGAGGCGTGTGGTGGTTACATGTGTTCTCACCACAGCACAGAAGAACGATGACCACAGATTGCTCTCCCTGGGTGACGAGCTAGGTGGGGGGAAGGGACGCTCCTTCTTCCTTTCTTGTTTTCTCCTCTTCCCCGCAGCGACCACGTAAGACTCCATAACACAAGGCGGCATCTGATTCTAGTGACCGCAGACTGGGTACTTAGAAACGACCCTTACCCTGAGGACACCTGGAAAACCTAGATTTGTTTTATTTATTTATTTTCATTTATTTAAAAGCACATCAGACTTCAGGGAACGAATCGCGTAGCACAAACCTCAGAGGAGGCCAGGCTTCGGGATAGAAGCCAGAACTCAGGGCTGATTTTGCTGGAAGGCCTGGGTGGTTGGACCAGTGGCCCCCCACTGACCGGTGCCCTTGGGGCAGCGTATCGGGAGGGGCTGGGGGCGGCTGGGGAGGCCCGCGAGAGCCGGACATCCCCATCTTTCCTCCGGGGCTGCAGAGACGACGTGTTGGTAGTGTGACACAGGGCACAGAAGGAGCAGAGTGAGTGCTGCCCATCAGAACGTCTTCTCTCTCTCTCTTTAGCTTTGTCTTGGGGAGCTGGTTGTGGAGCGTTCCCAGCACAAACACTGGGAAGAACGGAGTCAAAGCCCAGAGGTGGTGAGGGGGACCCTAACAATGCCCCGCTCTGAGGTAAGTAGGCTGTGTGCAGCTGGCACTTGGTGACAGTGACCTTAGCAGTACAGAGAAACAGTCATCACCTTAAGCTTCGACCAAATGTTTCCAGGTGACACCTGGAACACGCAAACCAAAGTCATCCCCAAGAGAAGGCGCTGCCGTCCCACCGAGGCCTGTCCAGCCAAATCCCACTCCCGGCAGCCCATGCACTGCACAGGAGAGCTCTGCTCCATTCAGTTTTTAAGGCTGTGACCTTTCAAAACGAGACCCGTGAGGCACTGCTGGGTGGGCTCAGACCACCGCCCCCCGCTCAGCTGCTGAGCGCTCACCATGGCCGTCAGCCACTCTGTCGGCCCAGGGCTCCAACAGTCTCCAGCACACACGACGAGCCAGACACGCAGTACAACAAACCTCCGTCATCTGAGCCAGCCACAAGCAAAAGACGACAAACATGGACCTGCAGAGATGTGAAGGCTGGAAATTATAAGCACAAGATTAAAAAAAAGAGTTCGCTGTGTTTACAGGATCAAAGACGATCTCAAAATGTTTGCAAGAAAGGGAAAACTAGGAAACATATCACAGCAGATTCTCAACAGAACTCAGTAAAAATGTCTAAATGGAAAAACAAAACTCGGAGCCAAGCAGGCGGATCCACCCTGAATACCCCACAGCGGGAGAGGCGCGGGGGCAGCCCCATCCAGACCCAGCAGCCCAGCCCCACAGAGTGGCTGCTTCCATTGGGTGATTTCCTGAGGTTCTCATTCTCCTGCCAACCCCCAAAGACAAATGAAGAGCCGATTTATAAAGATTCTGATAGGTAAGGCAATGATAATGAAAACAAAGAAAAAAAAGAGGTATTTGACTTACATCAGAACTGAGCTGAACCGAGAGACAGTTCTGAAGAGCATCCAGCATGCAACGCAGCGAGACGCAAACACAGTCAAATTACATTTCTGCATCAGCAAACATGGAGAAAACGTAATTCAAAAGCATCAGACATGTAATTCAATAGCATCCATCTGTTAGTTTGTCAAACTGGTGGCTTGCAAGCTTCTGTGACGCTGGAGACCATATCACCAGCATCTCCAACACCAGCAGGTCACCCACGGTGGATGGGTTTTGGCTAAGCTTCTAGACTGAGAAGGAAGACAGGCCTGGGCATCGGCCTCGGAAATCAGCCGGTGACGACGCCCCTGAGGGTCACAACAGGATAGTGTCCTTGACGATCCTGGATGGTGAGTCCCCTGAGCTGGACGGCCATCAGAACACAGAGCACCACAAAAGGGAGCTCAGCAGACCGGCCGCTGTGAAGATGACACCAGACTGGGCAGCGTGATCGTCAGCTGGACCGGGATCGTCGTGACTCAGGACCACCTCGGTGACAACCAACAGCAGGGACACGTCTAACAGAAGTTACCTGAGACTGCAATAGAGAAGACAGAAAGAGGTATTGAGAAAATCCAAGAACACAAGGCAGAGACAAACCTGTCCCCGTGTGGGAAGGCACAACATTGCAAAGGCACCAATTCTGCCCAAATTGATTTGGTTCGATAAAACCCCAGCAGGGTGTGTATCTGTGTCTGGGTCTTTGTGGAACCTGACAGACTGACTTTAAAATGTATTTGGCCTTCTAAAGGGCTGGCAACAGCCCAGAAACCTTAAAGACGAACACAGGGTGAGCACAGCTCTGCCGATACCCCGAGAGCCACTGAGGCCACAGCAACCGGGCCAACGGAACAACACCGAGATGCCAAAGGGACTCGGGGAGCGAGTGTGGAGGACAGACGATCTTTTTCAATAAATAGAGCTGTGTCGACTGGCTCACCACCTAGGGAGAACGGAACCCGACGCCTGTCCAAGCGTCCCGTGGCTGCTGTAGCCAAGTCCCTTGAAGTGGAGGGCTTAAAAGAACTGAGAGTCGCCGTCCCAGTTCTGACAGCGGCCATGTGGACTTGGTGTCTGCCAAGACAGCCCCTCCAGGGGCTCTGAGGCAGAACCTGCTCCATGCCCTCGCTCGGCTTCTGTGACAGTGATTCTCGGTGTCCCAGGCCCCCTCTCAGCTTCCGTGGTGGCTGTTGTTTCTTGGCACTCCAAACCTGGCCTCCACCTTCGCCTGACATCCTCTCTCTGCTGTGTGGCTCTCAGTGCCTCTCATACTGTCTTACGAAGATAGCACTTGGAGCAGGTACCCTAGTATGGCCTCATGTGAACTAAAGTCTTGGAAGGCCCTGTTTCTAGACAAGGTCATGTTCACAGACGTAGGGGTTAGGACCCGAACATTTTAGGGGGAGGACACAACCTGTAAAACAGCCCTAGTCCCACTATACATGAAATTAACTTCAGGGAGGTTTATAAACCTGAGCATAACAGGTGACATAGAAAGCTTCCGGAAGGTGATGCAGGGTAACGACACAGTGGCCTCCGCACGTCATCACCGTTGCTAAGCTCTGTCCAGTCAGTTCTGACTCAACAACTCTACATGCAACCAGACGAGTGCTGCCCGGTCCTGGCCGCCTGCTCAGCGGCTGTGACAGACAAACCTGGGGCTGCGGCCACTGTGTCAGCCACCTCAGGGAGCACCTAGATCTTTCTTGGTGGCCGGCCGCTTTACCCAGCACAGCGTCCTTCTCCAGGGAGAGTCCCTCCTGACGACCTGTCCGGAGTGTACGTGATGCAATCCCATCATCCCTGCTCCAAAGGAGCCTTCCGGCCCTACTGCCTTTGGGACAGAGTTGGTCATTGTCTCGGCAGTCTGTGGTCTTCACGATTCTCCTCCAGCATCACAATTTGAAGGAGTCTGTTCTTCTTCAGTCTACTTTATTCCTTCACATAGGGAAAAAACTTTTAAATAAAACACCAGAAAGAAAGATTACTAAATTCCACTGCATTAAAATGACAGCGAAAACAGTCTCCATACAGACAACGGGGGCCTGGTATCAAGGCCACATGAGGAGACGTGACAATCGAGAAGGAGAGCACAGCCTAGAGGGAAAACGGCCACAAACTCCAACAGAACTTCACAGAGGGAAAAACAGCCAATAAATATGTGTTAAAGTGCCCAACCCCACTAGAAATCAAGAAAATGAACAATCAAACCACCATTATGTGTATCTGTAATACCCACCGCGTAGGCAAAAACTGTAAATGCTGACGACGCCGACTACGAGGCTCAGGGACTTTCCATCCGCAGTGGGGGCAGGGTCACCTGGCACAGGAAGGCAGACTGGCGCTGGCTGAAAGAGTCCGAGTGAGCGGATGGCCCACTCGGCGACCCTGCGGATCTGCTCCCGGCTAAGGACCCTGGGAGAGTCCACCAGCGTGGTGGTCACGTGCAAGAGCATTCACAGTCACACTGGTCTGTACCGCGGACTGAACTGTGTCTCCCCAAATGACCCTACGGTAAGGTCCTCTTGGGAACCGTGGTTGTCCTGGTCCTGCTAATGAGGTCACACCAGTGCAGGTGGGCGCTGAGCCCCGTCACACGTGATCTGTGAGAAGCTCAGAGCTACACAGGGGATGGCAGACAGTGGGCAGAGCCGTCCACAGACAAGGGGCCCAAGGACACCTGGTGCCGCCACGAGGAAGGACCAGGCACGGCAAAGGCCTTGATTTGGACCTCAGCCTCCAGAAGAAGGAGAAGACACATTTCTGTCCTGTGAAGCCCCCACCTGTGAGGTTTGTGTCCCTGCACAAGGAGGACAGCCACGCCGGCCAAACCTGGCAGCAGCCCTGTTCCTCGTCAGCGACGAACTTCGCTAAATCCGTGCAACGGCATCCACACAGCCTGCGAGGAGACAGACAAGCAACGGAGAAGCTACGAACAGCCAGGTCCCCCGGAGCCCTGCTCCCCAGCCTGTGCTCCTGCGGGGCGATGCCGTCCTGTAAAGAGCGGCTGAGCGTCAGCGTCACAGCAGCCGGTGGGGACAACAGACAGCAGCAGGGTCGCGTTCGAGCCCATTCACAAGAAACCCTCCAGTGGGAGCGCTAGGCGAGCTCGTGCTGTGGCCGGTGACGGCGGTGAGCCGGGAAATCCACGCGAACGCCCAGCAGCTCAGCAGGCCCGGTCTGAGGGCGGGAGGGAGGGAGGCTCTGGAGACGGTCACCCAGACATGCGCTCCCTGAACTTCGCCGTGTCCTGGTCAGTGGGCACAGAGCCCACCCCTGCCGGAGGCGACCCCCTGCAGACTGGAGCGGCCCTGCAAGGTTTTCCCGGCTGTGCTCTTTGGAGTAGCAGGTTGCCAGGCCTTCCTTCCGAGGGGCTCTGGGCGACTCCGAACCACCAGTCTTTCTCTTAACAGCTGCATGCTTCACTGCCGTGCCACTAAAACCAGAAAGCCAAGACTGCTGCCGCCGACTCATTTCTCACTCTCAGTGACCCTAAAGGGTGCAGTACGACTGCCCCAGGGGGTTTCCAAGGGGCACCAGCCGAATTTAAACTGCTGACCTTCTGCTCAGCAGCATTGCTCTGAACCACCGTCCCACCAGGGCCCCAACTGCCCCTCTGGGTCTCCCGTTGTCCCACCGAGGCCCCCACCATCTCTGCAGGTCTCCTGTTGTCCCACCGGGGCCCCCGCTGTCCCACTGGGGCTCCTAACGACTCATCATTGTATATTTATGACCTAAGCGCATTTTCAGGTGTGTGTTTTTTCACAGCAAAATCAGTGTTAAAACTAAGAACATAAATGGTTTGATTATTCGCGTCATCCTGCTTAACTCAGGCAGGAATCTCTGACCACCACCCTCACACTGAGTCCCAGCACTCAGGAGCTGCCTTTGCCTTGGGTGCACATGACAACTCTAGACACTTGGACCCACAGACCAGCACCCCTGAGCCCAGGCTGTACTCCTGGCCCCTGTCCTCTGGGCCTGGGGTGCCTCATCCTGGAGGCCACTGTGTTTGGGGGTTTGCAGCAGAGCAGCTGCGGCCCCTTGGTTGTAGCAGCCCCTGGCCTGGACACAGGAATCGCCCTAGGCGAGGACCCTCCCTCTCCCTGGGTTTCCTTCCCAACACACGCAGAGACAGGGTGAGAAGTGGGCACCACAGCTGTACCTGGGCCCTGCTCCACCTCTGCCAGTGAGGGGCCTTGCTGGTCAGGTCGATGGCAGGAGACGGCACCAGGGCACGTCTTTGCTGCCTAGGTGCTGGGTGCTGAAGCTGCAGAGCTGAGAGTCCTCCTCCTCCCGTCCCCAGGCAGAGCGGGCCCCCAGCAGGGTGGGGCATTGTCACCACTGGCTTTGAGCTTCTTGCTGCCCTTTCTCTCCACAGGCACCCATGCCAGCCCCCGGCCTCCTAGCCCCAGAAGCCCAGCTTCCCTGCTTGCAGCCCCTCACCGCAGGGCCCCTGCAAACTGCCGTGCCCACCGCCATGTCCCTACAGACCCCCTCAGGACCCCCCCAAGTTGGGTGCCCTGAGAGGGCACCCAAGGCAGGCACCCAGGCCTGCTCTCCAGGCACCCAGCCAGCCTCTTTCTGGCTCCCTAGCTGGACACCATGCAGCACGCCCTCCTCTTTGTCCTGGGTTATGTCCCCTGCCAGGCTATTGTTCTCAGCCCCGTTCCCCAGCACGGACACTGAGGCCCGGAGAAGGCGGTGACACAGACCAGCCACATGGCCTACAAGCAGAGGTGGGCTCTAGCCCCCCCAGCCACATGGCCTGCAAGCCGGGAGTGGGTGCTAGCCCCATTCCAGTCACCTGCTCCCAATTCCAAGGCCCACTGCTAAATATATGGCATGGCCAGGGTGCAGAGACAGGTGCTGGGTACTTCCCAAGGAGGAAAGAACAAACTGCCACCCAGGTGGGGGAGGGTCACAGGGCCAGGGGACCATCCACCACACCCAGCCCACTGCATTGCTACACTAGACCCCTGTCACACCGCAGCCCCAAGCAGAGAGGAGGGCACAGATAGGAGGGCTGAGAGCGTGTGCTAAGTCTGCAAAGACAACCCCGGACTCAGCTGCCGTGGTGAGCTAAGTTCATGACCACCAGTACCAGCAACAGGGATCTAGGGTGCCATCAGGACACCAGGGCACCCAGTCCCCCTGAAACAGACCCCGTAACCTGTACTCCCCCACCACACCGTGTCCATCGGGAACCAAAGCCCCACAAGCCATCTGTGGCTTGGGTACTTGGAAACTCCTCCCTGGCATTCCTCAGGCCACCAGGTCCCAGCACTGAGCAGTCAGAAAGGACAGGGACGATCCCATCTATTATGAGGGTGACAGGAGAGAGGTCAAGAGAAACCACCTCTGAAGACAACATAGCAAGCCATCACCCAGTTGAGGGTTGAATTCTGTCCCCCCAAATATGTGTTGAAGTCTAAGCCTCAGGCCTGTAAAGATGATCCCATTTCAAAATAAGAGCTTCCTTTCTGTATTTAAATGAGGTGGCATGGAGTGGAGTGGGGTGGGTGGGTCCTTAGCCGGGTCACTTGGGGGGCTGTCTCCTGAGAAGAGCAGAAGGATAGACACCGGGGAGACAGACTACACCTGAGATCAGCTGCCCCTCGCCCCCCAGGATGGCCAGCAGACCCAGAAAGCCAGCGAAACCAGGACAGCAGTGGCAGCTGGAACCCACGTGGCCGAGAGCCTGATTTGGACATTTCTGCAGGCTGTGAGGCAATCCCTCCAGCTCTTTAAAGCTGCTCACATGTGGCGTCTCTGTAAAGGCAGCGCCAGGAGGCTACCAGGTCCGACAATTGAGCCTGTGCACTCATCCTAGGAGAAGTGCTACAGACCTCACTGCTGAGTGTCACTAAGGTCACCTTCAAAGCACCTAGGCCGTGCCTAGTCCGCCCTTCAGAGCAATCCTGGAAGTCTTTCTGGAGTGTCCACTAGAGCTGTCGTCGTATTACGCTTGAGGTCTTGAGTGGACCAAAATGTCTTCCTTTCAACAGTTCCTTTATCTTCAGGTAAAGAAAAAAGTCACTGGGAACCAGGTCAGGTGACTAAGAAGGGGATTCCAATACAGTAATTCGTTTACTGGCTAAAAACTCCCTCACAGACAACTATACAGTTAAGTTCACGAACTTGCCACCATGCCACTCTGTGCAGTGGCCATTCCAGAAAGAGTTCCAAAACTGCTCTGAAAGGTGGACTAGGTGCTGGCATCAGTGCCTAGCTTCCCAAGGGGAGGACTTGGAAGGTGACCATAGTGACATTCAGTAGTGAGGTGTGTAGCACTTAGAACAGTTAAGTTCGCGGACTTCATTGGAGGACCCCTATATGACAGTGCTCCCTACCCCCGCCCAGGTCCGAGGGGCACACCAACCACCGAGGCCAAACTGGGCCCTGCTCACCACTGTCCTGTGACCGTCTCGCCTCCCACAGCCCTGGCCACTGACTAGGGAGTGGGCTTCCTTACCCCCCTGCTGCTGCCAAACCAAACTTCCTCCCCAGTGCCTCACACACTCCAGCTCCTTCATGGCCAAGAAAGGTACTGCCCACTCTCCCTCGTGCCAGGCATGGGCCCCAGGGGCCCTCATCACTGGCCACGGCTCCAGCACCCGGGTTACTCGCCTGGGCCTTGGAACAAAGACACTGAAGTTCTTCAATGCATTGAAAAGTACCTCAGTGGTCTGAGATATTCTAACGTGTATAACTGGAATTGAAAAGGAGAAGGTCAGAAAGGGGGAGAAAAAAAATGTTAAAAAAAAATAATGACCCAAGCCCTGGCCATGACGGCCTCACTGGAGAATTCTACCAAACTTTTAGAGAAAGGGTCTTGAAATGCTTCCAGATTCATTCTATGGGGCCAGCATAACCCGGATACCAAAACCAGGTAAAGACATCCAAAAAAAAGTAAAGAAAAAGAAAATTACAGAACAATACCCCTCATAAACTTACATGCAGAAATCCTCAGCAAAATTTCAACCAACAGAATTCAACAATATATCAAAAAAAACAATAATTCACCATGACCAAGTGGGATTCACACCAGGGATGCTGAGATGGTTCAATTTCAGAAAAGCAATCAATGTCATCTGCCACATAAATAAAAGAACCACTTGATTTTATCAACTGACATGTAAAAGGTATGTGACAAAGTCCAACACCTACTCGTGTTAAAAACTGTCAGTAAAATAGGGATACAAGGGAAATTCCTCAACATGATAAGCGCCATCTATGCAAAGCCAGCAGCCAACATCATCCTAAATGGAGAGTCTGAAAGCATCCCCTTGGAGGATGCCCTTTGTCACTAGTCTTATTCAACATTGTGCTGGAGGTTCTAGTCAGAGCATTCAGACAAGGTAAGGAAATAACAGACATCCAAATTGGTAAGCAAGTAGCCAAAGCATCTCCATGTGTGAATGATCTGATCTTACATACAGGAAGCCATAAAGCATCCACCAAAAAAAAAAAAAAAAAAAAACCTACTGGAACTAAAAGAAGAGTTCAGCTTAGTATCAGGATATAAGATAAATGTACAAAAATCAGTTGGATTCCTTTACACCAACAAAGAGAACATCAAAGAGGAAATCACCAAAGCAATACCTTTACTATAGCCCCCAAAAGATAAAATGCTTGGGAATAAATCTAACCAGAGACATAAAAGACCTACACACAAAAAAAAAAAAATTATAAGACTCTATTGCAAGAAACCAAAACAGATGTCCATAAGTGAAGAAACCTACCTTGCTCGTGGACAGGAAGACTCAGCATGATGAAAACGTCTGTTTCTACCCAAAGCAATCTATAGATACACTGCAATCCTTATCCAAACTCCAAGTGCATTTTTTAATGAGATGGTAAAATAAAGCACCAGCTTCCTATGTAAAGGGAAGAAGCCCTGGATAAGTAAAGCATTGCTGGAGAAGAACAAAGTGGAAGGCCTCACACTACCTGGTGTTAGAAACTATTACTCTGCCACAGTAGTCAAAACAGCACAGTACTGGTATGAAAACAGATATATAGACTAACGGGACAGAACTGAGAGTCCAGATATAACATTATACACCTATGAGCAGCTGATATTTCACAAAGGCCCAAAGTTCACAAACTGGGAAAGAGATAGTCTCTTTAACAAATGGTGTTGGCATAGCTAACTGCCTATCCATTCACAAAAAAATGAAACAAGACCTGTATCTCACACTATGCACAAAAACTAACTCAAAATGGATCAAAGACCTAACTATCAAATCTAAAGTGATGAAGATCTGGAAGGAAAAATAAGGAGCAGACGGGCAGCCCTAATGCACAGCATGAAGAGAACACAAAATGTTTCTAGCAATACACCAACTCCAGAAGGAAAAACAGATAACTGGGAACTTCTAAAAATCAAACATACTCATCCAAAGTCTCCACCAAAGGTGTAAAAAGTCTACCTATAGACTAGGCAAGAAAAACTTGGATACAACAAATCTGATCTATATCTAATCTCCAAGATCTCCAAGATACTCCAAAACCTCAACAAGAAAAAGTCAAATAACCCACTTAAAAATGGGCAAAGGATATGAACAGACACTTCACCAAGGAAGACATTAAGGTAGCTAACAGATACATGAGGAAAAGCTTACAATCACTAGCCACTAGAGAAATCTAAATAAAAAATAGATAGAGATATCATGTCACCCCAACAAGGATGACATTAGTCTGGAAAATAATAAATGTAGGAGAGACGGGAACAGTTATATACCTGGAAAATGGTATAGCCACTTTGGAAATCCGTTTCTGCTTCCCTCACTTGCTTGTTTAATCTCTTTTATGTCTTAAAACAGGCTGACTCCAGATAAACTCTAAGATAATCCTGGCTCATTAACACAACAAAGACAACCCACTCCCAAGCTCAACTATAAGCACAGACACAGAGGTCAGCATCTGCACGCATTTGGGAGGGATACCATTCAGTGTACCCCCATGGTCATGAGTGGCAGCCCTTCTCCTGGCTCTGGAAACAGCAGCAGGAAGGGCTCTGTCGTGCCAGCACAGTCCCCTGTTCCACCAGCAGAGCCAAGGCCCGGCCCCAGACCTCCGCGGCCTTGAGCTGTCCTCCTACTTCCTGCCTGTCCAGCCCACAGGCCAGGTGGGAGCAGACCGGGTTCTAACGCTCCCGCGGGGTGGGACAGCTGTGCGCCTCTGGATCCCGCCGGCAGAGCCGAGGGGGTCAGACCGCAGGACCTCCCCGCGCGGCCGGTAACCGGGGTAGTGGTCTCCATTCACCGCGATGACGAAGACGGTGACGCAGAGTGCTGGCGGTCATGGGAGAGGGACGGCGGTCACAGTGAGGACGGTGGGGATGGTGACGATGACGGTGACGGTGATGGTGATGGTGGCGACAATGGCACTGACGACAGTGACGATGGTGCTGAGGGGGATGGCACCGGTGCTGACAACGACGCTGACGCTGGGGATGGGGCAGTGACAATGGCAGTGGCAGCGACGATGCTGGTGGTGGTGACGGTGGTGGCATGACAGCATGGGGACGGGGATGAGAGTGACGGTGTCACAGCGAGGACGGTGAGGACCGTGACGATGCTCGTGACAACCATGACAGCACTGACGGTGGCAGTGACGAGGACAAGCCCCAAACTGAAACCAGCGCCGCTGAGTCATGGTGACCCCCAGCGACCCTGTGAGGCGGAGCGCAGCTGCCCCGCGGGTGCCCGAGGCCGGGTGCAGGAGGCCGGGTGCCCGAGGCCGGGTGCCCGAGGCCGGGTGCCCTTTGGGAAGCGGGTGCGCCTCTCCCTCGCAGCACAGCCGGGAGTCGAGCCGACGTCGCGGACGGGTGCTTCACCGCTGCGCCACCAGGGCTCTTCCCGGTGGACCACGACCGCTGGGGCGATCCCGACCCACAGCAACCCTGCAGGGCAGAGTGGGGCCGCTGTCGTAGGTTCCCGGGAGCACCCTGTGGGTGGGAACCGCTGACCTTCCTGTTAGCAGCCGTGGCGCTTAACCACTGGGCCACCAGGGTTTCCAGGATGGTGACAGCCAGCTTTTCCTGGACACCTGTTGCCTACCCAGCGGTCCCCACTCACCCATTCCTCAGAGGCTCTCAGCCCTTCAGGGAGGGAAGCAGCCTCCCGCCCTCCATGGAGCCACCCCGAGGCCCCCCGGGAGCCACCTCCAGGGCCAGTCATGGGCTCAGACCATGTGCCAGCCCAGGCCACCAGCTACCAGAGCAGAGCTCGGAGGGGGGTTTGGACTAGGGTCCTGGAAGAAGGACCTGCCCCACCTGCACCAGCCAGAGCAGGGCAAGCAGGGAAACAGTGAAGGCCTCCCGGGGCCGAGGAATCAGCTCAGTACCCTCTCTGACACCAGTCGATACTTGCCAGGCACCTGACAAAGCCTGGCGGCTCTCGGTCCCTGCCCTGTGCTGGGGAACGTGGGAGAGCCCCACAGCCATGAGCTACCCGTGGCCGCCCTAGCCCCCCACCACCCCGACCTCATCTTCATGCTGCTCTTAGTCACGTCATACGGGGAGATGCAAATCAACAGACCCTCCCTGATCACCCCTTCTCCCCTACCTCCGACACTTGTCAGCCCCGCCCCCACCGCTGCCAGCTAATGGGGTCCCTGCCTCCCACGTGGGGGGCCTCTTGAAAGGTGCTGATTGCTCTGAGCCCCAGCCCGCGTGGCAAGGGGCTGCCAACACAACACATGCTGCCCGCCGCAGGCTTTGTCTCCGATAACAAAAACAGGATCTCATTCCGCTCACAGCCCCGCGTCCAATCCATCAGGTCAGGCGCTGATAATCCGAGTCCCGTGAATGCGGAGGGACCCCAACCGGCTCTCCCGGGCTGGGAACAAAAGCTGCCTTAGACTCTTGGTGGAGCATCTGTCAGCAGGGATGGACAGCAGACCTGCAGAGAGAGGGGTGCAGGCCCGCCGTCAGTGAGGCTTGTCCTTTCCCTGTAGGGGCCTGGGGAAGGTGCCGCAAGGAAGAGTCAGGCACATTCCCTTCAGCCTCAGTTTCCCCTCTGGACACCTACCGCACCTGGCTTTTTGCACTTGAGAGCACATGTATACAAAGGGTGTGCAATTGCACCTGGCCCGCAGCTGGTGCTCTGCTAGTGACTGCTAGTCCTGTTACTATTCATAGCCTAACTGTTCGAACTGAGATACTGGGTGATGCACAGTCAGTCAGACAGACAGACAGGCAGACAGACTGACAGATTGATGGCAAGTGAGTGTGCAACAGAACAAAGCATGACCTGTCCCCTCACCGCCCTCACCATCGCCAGCACGTTGGAGACCGACGCTTCCATCTCCCTGAGGGTCTCCCTGGCCCCCACGGGACCTCACCTTCACCAGCCACGAGGGCCTCCTCCAGTGACTGAGCCCTCCCAACCGACGTGTCCGAATCCAGTGAGTCCGACCGTGTCCCGCCACATCGCGGGGTCCCTGGCTGGTTGCAGACGCAGCTCACAGGCCTCTCTTCTCAGTCTGCCTCAGCCTGGCAGCTCTGCCAAGCCCACCCAGCATCACAGCAGCACACAAGTCTCCACTATGGACAGACACACGCCCCCGCTGGTGGCCACACGTGCAGCTCCTTGGCCGGAATCACATCCAGGCCTTTGGCGTGGAAGGTGAGAATCTACTGCTGAGCCACCACTACCTCTAGCACATAGTAGTTGCTTAATAAGTGGCCACTAGCACACAGTAGGTGTTCAGTAGTGGCCTTCAGCACACAGTAGGTATTTGATGAGTAGACTCTAGCACACAGTAGGTGTTCAATAGTGGCCTCTAACATAGTAGGTGTTTAATAAGCAGCTGCTAGCATGAAGTAGGTGCTCAATCAGTGGCCTCTAGCATACAGCAGGTGTTCAATGAGTAGCCTCTAGCACACAGTAGGTGCTCAGTGAACAGCCTCTAGCACACAGTAGGTGCTCGGTGAACAGCCTCTAGCACACAGTAGGTGCTCGGTGAACAGCCTCTAGCACACAGTAGGTGCTCGGTGAACAGCCTCTAGCACACAGTAGGTGCTCGGTGAACAGCCTCTAGCACACAGTAGGTGCTCGGTGAACAGCCTCTAGCACACAGTAGGTGCTCGGTGAGCAGCCTCTAGCACACAGCAGGTAGTTATTCAGTGAGCAGCCCCTAGTATGGTACTGTTCACAGCGTAACTGGCCACACAGAGATACCTCCCCGTCTATCACATGTCACCTCACAGACAGCATGTCCACACAAACACTTAGAACTGACCGGCATGCTTAAGCCAGGTCTGCCATGTCCAGAGGTGCCCTCCGGACAGCACTCCTTTGGGAGGGCGGGACAAAGTGGCTGGCAGGCACTCAGACAGACAGCCTCCCTGGTGGGAGTCACCCTCAGCTTCACAGAACGCACGATCACTGCTGGCAGACAGGCGGGCGATGCATGCTGGTGAGGAGCACGTCAGATCCCACAAAGCCTGTGCACCCGAGCCGTGATGACAAGATGGCTTACAGATGACACGGCCGGGGAACAGGTCCCCGGAGCCCCCTCCGGGAGTGCTTGACACCACTGCTCCGTAAACCTCTATTAGACGCCTGCTCGGTGACAGCTCTAGGGTTTCAGGGCCCTTCGGAGGGGGGTTAAGGCACACAGCAGGACCACAACGCCTTGGACAGGGCCCCACGGGGATGCAGTTCCCTCTGAGAGGGGACTGGCTCTGGGACCAGCCCTCTGAGAGGGGACAGGCTCTGGGACCAGCCACCCAGGACAGGCACCACTGATTAGGACAGGAGGGAATCACAGCCTCAGCCAGGCCAGGAGGGCTCTGGGAGCAGAAGAGAGGCTCTCGGTGTCAAATTGGGCCACCTCTGCAGACCCCTGGACACCACGGCTGACCCCTCGTGGCTCTCCCACTCTCTCCCAGAGGTGCCAGGCCCTCAGAGCTGCAGGACTGGCCTCTGCACACACCTCATCCTAAATGTAGATCTCAGTTACGTTTAGTGGCCTGGCCACTTCCCTAACCCCTGCTCCAGACCTGCAGGGATGCCCCTTGTCTCGGTGCTGAAGCCCCAGGCGCCCTGGGACCAGCGCCTGGCGCCCGTGGCAGCTCCTCACCGGCACCGCCTCCACCACAGCGCGGGGTTGGGCTGCAGTCTCGCTGAAGAGTTGGTGCTTCCCGTGCTAACACCACGCACTCAGCTGTGTTTCCATCAGAACCGTGCCAGACAAGTAAGACCCCAGCTGAGGGCAAACTGCTTTCCCCATCCAGGGACCTTCTTCTTAAAGAAGTCCCCTCCCCCTGAATTGCTTCAGCTACAGATCCCACAGGATCCCCTCCTGATCCCCACAGCGGGCAAGTCCCCAGGGCCAGGCTCTGTCTTCTGTGTCGGAAATGTGGAACGACCCCATTCAATTCCCTGTGGTCTGTGGCCTGGGCTAGATTGGCGCTTCCCGGCCTGGCCCCTTCCCTAATTCCGGGAGCACAGGCAGAGAGTCCAGAGGAGGGGCTGCAGCTGGCAGGCCCTGAAGGTGCTGGTGGATGCGCCCTGGAAGTCAGGTCTACAGCTGCCAGCATCCTCAGGGGGTCCCCAAGGAGCCAGGGAGCCCGCCCCAGCCCTGGCACCTCCAGAACGGAAACGCTGGGCTCGCCAGTGTTCCTGCCACTAATTCAAACACTAATAAGCTGCCCCTAATTTCTGTAAGACAGTGTTAGCCATACAAAATGAAACCCACATGGTAAGAAGAAGGCAGGAAGCAGGCGGCCTGGGAAATGGTAATTTATGGTGTGTTTGCTAAGCTGGCCAGGGGCCCTGAGGGAGGAGCTGTCTGTCCTCAACGACCGTGGCCGCATCTTCTTAAAGGGGCAGAGCCTTCCGACATACCCCTGCGAAACAAGGACAAAGCCGGCTCCCCACGACAGGTGCCAGCAACTGGAACCCAGACAGGGCTCCGCGGGGTCCACAGACGACGCAGGGGAGCACCGTGACGGCGTCAGAAGCAAAGCGTGTTGGTCTGGAGACCACCTTGGGCCACCCTTTTGTCGTTTCAGCAAACAACTCAGTGGGATCTGAGGGGCACAGGCAGGCTGTCCTGGTGCCCGAGAGCTGCCGAGACGCAGATGCCACAGTGGGCGGCTTCACAGCCACAGAAATCGACTCGAGGTAACAAGTCTGAATCGGGGCATCTGCTGTGACAGTGGCTTCTGTGAGCCTTGGTGTCTGCTGGCAGTCCTTGGTGTCTGTCTCCCCCACCTCTGTCTCCGTGTCCACAAACAAGAACACGCACTGCCGTCGAGTCACGCTGGCTCACAGCCGCCCTGTAGGACACAGCATAGGGTTTCCGGCACAGAACCAGCTGCTGCACCTTCCTCCCGCAGAGCCTCTGGGGGCTTTGAGCCACTGACCTTTTGATTTGCAGTTAAGCACTTAACTTCAGCCCAGTTCTCAGGGAGGGGTGCCTCTCAGATGCACCCTGTCCCACACTGTATTTGACCACTGCATTTGTCCCCCCTTCAAGCACTGCCCCGGCTCAGGGTGACCCGACACCAGAGTCACTCTGGACCAAGCCCGTCTCCTCCCAGAGCCCCTGTGCTGTCACCGGGAAAGGGAGCTGTCCCATGTTGGGGGCAGAGGGCTGTGAGAATGAGAAAGGGCCTCTGGGGTGACTCACAACCCCCTAGCACTCGAGACCTGGGGAACAGGCCCTTCCACAGCTGGGCCCACATGCCACCAGGTTACAGCCCCAGGAAGCAGCCACCACCAGGACCCACCGGCACCCTTGCCCACCCAGCCCAGACTCCACACTAGGATGCCACTGGGCCCTACCTGGTCACTCTATCCTCCACCAGCACCTCTCAGGGACCCGGGGATCTCCACGCCCAGGGGACTTACAACCCCCTTCCTGGCACGGGAGTCCCAGTATCCAACGGACCATAGCCACCCTGTCCCTACCTGGAAAATGGGGCTGAAATCACACCAGTGAGGCTGTCTCGGCAGTGGTCTGAGCCCAGGACCCCATCCTTGGAGAGACTTGGAGGTCTGCACTGGACTCAGAGGCCCCAGACCGAGGTCAAATGCAGTGTGGGACAGGGTGCATCTGAGAGGCACCCCTCCCTGAGAACTGGGCTGAAGACTGCCCATCATTCGGCCAAGGCCTGAGGAAGTGGCCGTGTCTGTGGACAGGACTGAGTGGGCTGGGAACTGTGGCCAGGCTGGTGGACCAGAGCTGTGTCTCAGCTCCCTAGGCCTCGGGGACAGGAACACCACAGAGGGCGGTTTGGAGGACAGACGCTTGCTTTCTCGCAGCAAGGGGCTCAACGTCTGAGTTCGGGGTGCCCGCGGCCGGCTCTGGGACCGTCCTGGGCTTCTGGCTCCCGCGCCCCCCCTCGGCCCGCTCTGCGCAGCGTCCACCTTGGCCCCGGTTGTGCTGGCTGCCCTCTGTGGCTGCCCTGTTCTTTCTTTATCTCAAAAGCAATTAGGTTAAGACACCGCAGACAGAGGCAGCCTCACAACACAACAAAGAAAATCCGATTTAGGACTACAGCCACACGTCCAGGGGACGCAGTTCTAACAGTTCAGCCCACAGCACCCACTGTGGGGACCCCGGCAGGCAGGGGTGAGGTGCCACTGCTCCCGGGGTCACCTGAGATCGTGTGCCCTCAGCCGGGAGCATCCAGCCCCATCCTCAGCCCCTACCCAGACCTCCCTTCCGGCCTCTTTCCGCTCGAGACCTGGGGCCAAGTCCAGCTCGGGCCACCCCTCCCCCAGCTTCCTGCAGAGCACGGGGGGAGGCGGGAAGGGCACCGGTAAGCCTTTTGCAAGGCATTTCCCCAGATCCCAGGCGCTGCCATCCCATTAGCGGGCCCAGCTCCTGGGAAGGAAACGGAAGATCAGTGTTTACGGATTCGGATTCGAGGCTGGGATCTTGAAACAGCAAGTGGGGATCTTCCCTTGTGCGGCTGCGGTCTGAAGGGTGCGACCACAGGTTTGTTCTGACGTGTGGTTTTTTTGACTTGTGTGTGTGTGGTGAAAATCGTGGAACAACACACACGCCACCTCAGCAACCTCTCCACGCGCAATCCAGGGACCCCGACGGCCCTCTCCGAGCGGTGCGCCCCTTCTCGCCCCCCCCACATCCTTCCACCGCACAATCACGGCCCTTATCAAACCCCCACACCCTTCCTCTTGCTCTGGGAACCACTAGTAATCTTTGCTTTCTGGATGTTAGTCTATTTCATATAAGTGAGAGCACACCGAGTTTGTCCTTTGGTGACTGACTGATCGCCCAGCGGGACGTCTTCCAGGCCCATCCCCGTGGCGTGGGCAGGAGGACTGGTCGCTGTGGCAGAGGGGTCTTGACTGCGTGTGGCCGCCACCTGCCCCCTTCACCCACGTCTGCTGGTGGGTGTCTTGGCCTTTCCACCTTCCGGCTGTTGAGGCCAGCGCTGCGGGGAGCACGGGCGTGAGACTTCCCTTCTGCCAGACGCAGACCTTGGGTGGGCAGCGCTGGCCAGACTGTCAGTATGGGGTCACCCCGTGAGGAACCACTGCGGCTGCACGATTTTATGTCCCTCAGCGGTGGCACCAGATTCCATGGCAGTTCGGCCGCATGGCAGCCACTGGGTGGCTGTGAAGAGGAAGAAGCCTAGTGCCGCTGGCGGCAGCACCCTGCGGGGCCCAAACCCCAGCTCAGCCAGGCGGCCGGGCAGGTCTGTGTCCTCAGTGCCCCGGCCCTCAGTCAGGTGGCGGGGTGGGTCTGTGTCCCCTCTGTCCTCTCAGCACCCAGAGCTGTGGGGCTTCCTGACAAAAGGCCTCAGTGGAGCTGCCTGGAAGAGACCGCCTGCCGCCCATGGCCTGCCACCTTCAGGCCCCACGCCCTGTGCTGGTCAACTCAGCAGGGGTACAGAACTCTGGGAAGAACCAGACTCAACCTCCCTTGAAGGCTCCCACCCGTAGGGACCCAGGCAGCACCTGTGCCTGGTCCCTGGGGGGGTGCATAGGAGAGAATGAGGGGGTCCAAGGTGGCCTTGAAGCTCCACACCCTTGGCCGTGAGCTGCCCCAAAGCCTCACACCAGCCCTTGGGGTACAGGACCTCCGTCTGTGGGGGCGGCCGGGCGGGTGAGCCGGTGTCCAGGGCAGGCGGGAAGTGTGCGTGGCAGCAGCCACCTTTCAGACTGTCCCCCTGCCCAGTGCCCGTCTCTGAAGCCCACTGAGGCCGTCTGCCGTGAGGAAGACGTTGGCCTCAGTCTCTCTGACATCCTCCCTGCTCGGCGAGCCCAACAGCAGGCAGGCACAGCTGTGACAGCGAGGGTGGCCTGGCAGCCTGACCACACAGCCGCTTGTCTCTGGCTGCGGGGAACCCCATCTGCTGGTACCCCATCTGCCCCCCACACCTTCAGTCACATATCTGCACAGTCTCAACATCACAGAAGGAGGTGTCTGCAAGGAAGTCTCCTCTGCGCACCTCTGGGGAACTCTGCAGTCATGCTGTGCTGGGGTCTCCACAAATCGCCAAAGAAAGGGGTGGGCCTAGGTGACTCCCCCATGGTCATCAGTCTCCAGGAAGCCTGGGGAGCAGTTGTCAAATCCCAGAAGTCCAGCGGGATGCGCAGAGAAGGGAAGAAGCAAAGGGGAGAGCCTTTAAGAGGGAGGTTAAGGGCCTGGAAGTGAACTGTGCCATCCAGCCCCTGCCCCCTTGGTCCTAAGCAGGAGGGACCTACAGCAGGGCCCTGCTGACATGGGAACTGCACGTCCCGCCCTGCAACAGGGGCCTGGCACAGAGCTGGGGGCCACCAGCATGCCAAGCCACCACCAGCCACAGCAGGGGCCTGGCATGGAGTGGGGGCTCACCACCAGAGTGCACAGCCACCATCCACCACATTGGTGATGTCAGCAGATTGCCCAGCAGGGGCTGGGGAAGGAGGGAGGAAAGGCCAGCCACGTTGGAAACCCAAGGCACCCCCAGACCGGGTCCTGATGGGCACCCCAGACCAGGTCCTGATGGGCACTCCCAGACCAGGTCCCAAAGGATACCCCCAGACCAGGTCCTGACATGTGCCCCTAGACCACATGCTGATGGCTGGCGGTCTGAGAACCCACAGGGCTGGGCAGGACACAACGGAAACAGGCCAAGACTCCCTCCTCTTTGTGTCTCAGAGTAGTCAGCTGCACGCCGGGCTGCCCAGGCAGACTGTGCCTCAGCCACCTCTGTCCTAGGGACCTACCTGTGAGCCGATGCCACGGGAAGGTGGCAGGACAGAGCCCCCCGGCCTGGGCGGCCACGGCAGAGCTCTGCCTCTGGGGGACTGCAGTCTGGCCACACTGCCATCCTCAGAGCCCTCCAGAACAGCGAGTCTCACTGACGCCGTTGCCATGTCTCTGACGCAGCTTCCCACTGAATCCAGGGCACCACGTTGGGGGTCCTGCCACCTTACTGCTGACTGCACTTCTGACCTTGGAGGGCAGCAGCCTCCCTCGGGCATGGACCGGGCCCCTTGCCAAGGGCCTGGGGCCAGCCCTGAAGAGCAGCGGGGAGCCACCCCCACCGGCCGGGCAGACGGGACGGTCATCAGACGCCAGGGCCCTGACCCTCACGAGCTTGAGGATGGCTGTGGGGGCCCGTCGACGCGAGTCCCGGTGTGGTGCAGGTGTAGCATGCTCAGCCTCGGACCTAAAGGGCAGGGGTCTGAGTCTCCCCAGAGGCACCTAGGGAGAAAGGCCTTGTGACCCCACAAAAGGTCAGCCACAGAGACCACAGAGCCCGGTCATTCCTGACCACGTGGGACTTGCACCAGCCAAGTTGGCACCACAGCTGGCCTGTAACTTGCAGACTGCGGCCTGGTTTTCCTGAGAGCTGGTTTACTAGCAACCACTGCCCGCCCAGAGCAGGGTCCAGGGACTCAAGCAGTGAGCCAGCCTGTGCCACCCTGCACACAGCGAGGGCTCTCCGTGGGTCTGGAGTGCACTCACCACGGTGACCCCGCCAGGAGCCTGGCTGTTGTGTCACGGAGCAAACAGTCCAGCACATTTAACCAGCCTGTTGGACACAGAGGCTGCTCTGCCACATCAGGACCCTCATGTGAAGGAAACGCATGGGCCCCGGACTGCAGGCTGACCACATGGCCAGTGGCCCACAAGGGTGTCTGCAGAGGGGCCGGGGAACTCAGGAGAAGAGGTTCCCACCTACCCAGGGGGCAGACCCCAGAGACCCACAAACCCCATTGCCAAGCCTAAGGGTGAAAAGTCGCTCCTCAGCCACCCACAAGGTGGGATCCTGGGGTCCTCCACCTGGTGCACAGCCCCGGCCTTCCTGCCCCTCCTCGTCTCTCCTTGCCCACGCACCCCTGTCCCCCAGAAGGCCTGCTCAGCCATGCTGGTCTGTCCTGGGAATCAGTCTATGCTGTGTCCACCCAACTTGCCTCCTCTCCTTCCTGTAGGCTAAGTCCTCACCCCCCATCACTGGCTGGGCCCCCATCACCAGGGAGTGAGCCTTTCTCTCCCCCTCCGCCACACTCCACCTACTAGGGGGGTGGTGCTGGTTCACTCAGGGACCCTGGCACCAGGAGGTGCCCAGGGAATTGAGCTGCGTTGCCCAGTACAGAGACCGTCTGGAAGAGATCTCAGCCGTCAACACAATCCCCACCCAGGGGTGCCATGAGTGCCCAGGGGGGCTGGCGGCTGCCCGATCGGTGCTGGCCTGGGTGGGCCAGTGCACAGACATGCCCCCATGACCAGTGGCCTATTCTCGGGCCTTGCTCGGGGCCTCGTGGGCCAGGAACAGGAACTCCAGGACACATGGAAAGAAGGCTGAGCAGACCCAAGGGCAGTACGAAGACTCTCAGTGGTCCCAGTGGTCTCATGCCATGACTCTTCCCCAAAGCCCTAAAAGCAATGCCCTTTGTTTCTGTACATGGACAGGGAAGCTGAGGGACTGAGTAGCCGCCCTGGGGCACGGGGTAGGCCGGGACGCTCACATCTGTACCTGCTTCAAAGTGGAACTCACCTTCTCCCAGCACACCCTCCCGCCCTCCCCTCCTCTCCCTTCAGGGCCCGCTGCTAGGCAGGGCTCTCGTCCAAGAGCCGAGGGGGCAGACCAGAGTGGCCCTCACCCTGCCCTTCCGGGGCACAGCATCCCACAGTGCCTCTGGGCCAGAGCCCCCACCCCAGAAGCCGCAGCATCTGGGCTCAGCAGAGCAGAGCTGGCTTAGCCCCTGTGAAACAGGCTTTGTGGCGGCCTGAGGCGGGCTCCCTGCGAGCTCCCTCCGTGGGGCCAGCTGCCTGCCAGGGGACGTGGCCAGCCCCCTCCTCTGGGAGCCCACCCTCCAGAGCAGCAGACCCAGAGCCCCCATTCACGCCCCTAAAGCCAAACACCACTTCAGGTTGAGTCAAAGCTGCCATAGGCATTTGCAGAATGGCAGTAAATCCCGTCCGAATCAGGAGCGGTGCCCTACATCACCGGGGCCATCGTAAATACACAGCTGCCTGCGCTCAGGGCCCTGCTCGGCTCCGAGGCCTGATTTATTCATGAGCCGGCTCAGCCCCGGGCCCCCACACCGCAAATCGCGCCTGTCCTGCCACTCCGCAGCCCCCGCTCGTCCAGGACGGCGGGTGTTCACCGGCCCGGAGCCCGGCACTGCCCTGTGTTCACTGGTGGCCTGCTGCCCAGCCACAGAGATGGCTTCCAGAGCAGCCTTCGAGGACAGCAGCCTGGACATCCTTCCTAAAAGAGACTCCAGAGGCTAATGTCACCAGCAGTGCTGCTGGGAACCCGGTGGGCCCCGGAGACAGGACACATCCTGAGAGAGTTGTGATGGGGGTGCTGGGGTTCCAAGCAGCTGCTGAATGAGACCGAGTGCGTCCTCCCAAAGACACCATGGGCCACCCCTCCCCACCGGCCCGCACTGGACCCTGGCAGGCACCCCATGTTCAGCAGCTCTGTGCCTCCCAGCATGTGGGGGGGACCCCCACCCGCCTCCACCTGGCGCCCACCCAGATGTCCAAAGGCTGCGGGGGTCCTCAGCATTCATCCCCACGCTCACTCCCCAGCCCGCCCTAGCCACCAGCTGCCGTCTCAGCCTTCGGCCAATCGCCAGAGGCGACCCAAGAGCACTGGCACCTGCCAAGACCCCTGTCGCTGTCACGTTGGAAGGGCCACAGGAGGACGGCCACGGAGAGCATCCTGAAGCCGCCTGTCATTAAATATTGATGAAAGGCAGAGAGGAGCAGGCTATGCAAACGCTGATTGATTTTCCAGGGTAATGAGGCTGGGGGGAGGGGGGCGGCCTTCCGTTCCCCTGTCACCGCCTCCCCACCGTGCCCTCCCTATCTCCCCCTCCCCACCCCCATCTCGCTCCCCCATTGACCCCCCACCTCCCCCTTGTCATGGTCCACCTCCCCACCCACCTCCCCATCATCCCTCTCCCATCTCCCTCTCGCCATCTCCCCCTCCTCCCCCTCCTCGCTGTCCCATCATTCCCCCATCACCCTGTCTCCCACTCCCCACCTCCACCTCCGCCTCGGTCCTCTCCCGCTGTTCCTCTCCCCATCACCCCTCCCTCCCCCTACCCACATGTTTGGGGATGGGGTCCTCAGGCCTTGGACGCTGAAGAGAGGGTGCCCTCGGGGGGTGGGGGAGACCTGAGGAACTGTAAGGAAAGGATGAGCTCTGCTGGGCGGCCCCCGAGGGGGAGTCACAGCCCAGGAGGGAGAAGCGGCCCCTCCACTGGATCACCCGCCCCCCCCCCGCTTCATACGAGTATCAGGCCGTGATTTATTTTATTTATTATTTTGAAATTATTTATATAGTAAATGCTTAAAAATCAGTGGTGACACCCATTTCTGAAAGCCCCGTTTAAAAACAAAAATCCCCAGGTGACTGACCAGAACTCTCCTGTACAAAGCAGAAACTTCTCCAGTGGAAATCAGTTTCGGTGAGTGAGCCCCACAGAGGACGGGCTGTTCCCCTTCCAGAGCTCATGGGCTGTGGCCAGGGTCATGCTCACTAGGCAGAGCACCTGTCCCGGCTGTCCACGCCGAAGCCACCGGACTCCTGTGGCTGGAGGACAGGAGGGCACCCCCTCTACCCACCTCTGGGAACGAGAGGCAAGGGGCAGACCCCCATCCCTGCAACCCTAGTCACAAATCCAACAGGACAGAACGCTCTCGGGGGGGTGAGGGATCCAACAGCCCGATGGCCGGGAGTGGTTCAGCCCCTGCCTCGCCCACCCTCGTCTTCGTGTGGTGTCTCCCTGTACCTGTGTCCAGAGTCCCCTCCTCTCCTAAGGACCCCAGTCATTGGATGCCCCTGTGAAAGAGCCTGGTGGTACAGTGGTTAAAGCCTCGGCCACTGACCCAAAGGTGGGTGGTGTGAGCCCCCAGCTGTTCCACAGGAGGAAGGCGTGGCCAGCTCCAGCCCTGGAACCTTCCAAGACAGCCGGCTCCACCCTACCAGCTGCCAGCCATTATGACCCGCTCTGCCACCGTGGGTTTGGATTTGGTTTTGTTTTTAATCCAGGGTTCACAGTGATCTCATCACATCTTGATCACTTCTGCAAAGACCCTATTTCCAAGCAAGGCCCCGTTCTCAAGTTCCCAGGTTAAGACTTCAAAGGAAACTTGGGGGACACAGTTCAGACCACAAGGGCAGAGGCTGCGTGGGGCACAGATCTCCGCCTCCAGCCTCCCTGAGTTCCAGCCGCTCCTCTGGGAAAGGGTCACTGCCCTGCTCCCCTGGTTGTCCTGACGATGAGCTCCCAGCGAGGACCTCAGGATCATGGGGTGGGCTGCCCCCCCATCTCCACTCTCCCTCCCCCACACCTCCGAGCTCCCCTAGGGTCAGGTGCTGGCCAGCTCATTCCAAGGTGCGAAGAGGCTGTCCGTGCAGGCAGCTTGTGGAGTGAGGCGCGAGGGCCTGAAGCCGTCCTCGTTCACCCGGCTCGGTCCCCCGGCCAGCACTTAAGTCTCTTTTCCAGAAATCACTGAGCACATCCTTTGTCCTATCACAATGACAGGGATGGCAGAAATAAGCACAAAGCATAGCTGACAACAGCTGGAACTCGTGGACAAAGCTGTACCTGAGCCTAAGTTGACATGTGGCTTCTTGGCCAATTTAGGCTGCAGACTTCGACCCAGGTGAGCACGGGTGAGCACTCGTGGTGGGGGGAGGAACAGGCCGTGTGGGGGAGGTCACCGTCTGCAGCATACAGCGCTCGGAGGGTGACAGAAAAGGACACCAGAGAAAAGAGAACAACAAGTGATTTAACTATTCTGCACAGAAACGGACTCTAATCAAGGAATTTAATTATCTCTGAGGCTGGGAGGGGGCCAGAGGTGGGCTGAAAGACAAGAGTCCCAAGGCCTGGGATCTGCGGGTGGCCTGTAAGCGGAAAAGGGGACTTTTCAGTCATGGAGACATTAAGGCTCTTGAGATGGAGAGGTGGCCCTGGATTTTCTAAATGACCCTGTTATAGGCTGAATTATGTCCCTAAAAAAGGTTGTTGGAGTCTATGGTGTAACACAGCCACTCGTGGTGTGGTCCTGTAACTCCCCAAAAGTGGCTGGGGAGACTGCAAATCAGCTGCTGGTGGCCCACCAAAGGGGTCGGACAGCGCATGCAAATAAAGGGCACAGGGCATTGCCAGAGCGAGACCTTGCCAACAGGTGTACGGAAGCCTGTTGTTGTTGTGGGGCCCGCTGAGTCAGTTGTGACCCACAGCAACCTCATGCAGAGCCGAGCAAACCGCTGCCCGGCCCCGTGCCGTGCCCACCCTCGTTCCGGAGCTTCAGCCTGTGGTTGCAGCCGCTGCGTCGTCCGTCTCTCTGCGTGAGGCTCATCCTCTTTCTCGCTGACCCTCTGCTGTCCCGAGTATGTGGAACCCTCAGGGCTGACTTTCCAGCACCCCGCCAGCTGACAAGAGCCAGCCCAGGAGCAGAGGGAGGGCCTCAATACCATCAGGAGAGAAGAGCGGGGCAGAGCAGATCCCCTCAGCTCAGGGTTTCTGCACTGAGACCCTCCTAGACCCAGGAGACAGAGAAAGAGAGAGCTGTGACACCAGGCGTGTGTGAGATGGGGCAGTGAGCTTCCCGGCCCACAGCGCCAGAGACAGAGCACCTTTGGACAGGAGCCTCCTGGTGAAACGGGGTGCCCCCGGGCACTGACTCGGCAGAGCCAGGCTGGCAGACTCAGAGCAAGAGAGCCAAGCGCCTTCCAGCTGAGGCTCCTGGGTGCAGCAGGGTGCCCCCCAGGCACTCACTGGCAGAGCTAAAGAGATTTGTAGCATTTGCCTGAGCAGGGCAGAGGCCAGCCCACAGGGCCAAGGGACAGAGGAGCTGAGGGTCCAAGGGTGAGAGAGACGCTTGCCTGCAGTCACAGCTGAGAAGCAGCAGTCCCGACAAGGAACTCCAGCCTGCATGGCTCCTGGTCCTGAACAGTAATTGTCATGACTTCCTGGGTAGATCCCGTGACTGGGACCACGGTCTGTGAGTTCTCTGCGCCCACTGCGATGAATTCCCGAGCCCAGCAGAGAGCGGCGAGTATCATGGGTGGGACAGCGGGTGCCACAACCAGGGGAGGGTCTCCGAGGGCGGTTCGTCTGACCTCCGCAGCTTCGGGCCAACGCTCATGATGGCCCTGCTTCTCCCACCTCGTGAAGTGAGATGAGGAAGTCCGAGGTCCACAGGCCACGTCTCCGAGGTCCGAACCTCAGCCTTGGAGGTTAGGACACCTTGCGGGGAGACAGGCTCTTTGCAGATGACATCAGTTAGGTTCACAGGTGGACACTTGGAATGCAGCAGGTCCTGACTCCATCTGACTAGGGCTTTGTTATTCAAGAGCAGACAGTGGACAGACAGACACACAGCAGGAGGGACAGCCGCGTGAAGGTGTACCTACAAGCCAAGGAGGGCCTGGGGTCCCTGGAAGCCAGGAGAGACAGGAAGGGTCCTCCTGGGGACTTGGGAGAGGACAGAGCCCCGCTGACACCTGAGTCCTGATTCCTCCAGGACAGTGACAGAAGACGTTCTGTTGTTTAAAGCCGCCCCCGGAGACTCACACAGGCCCTGCTGCCACCACGCGTAGCCTCGCGTGCGACGCAGAGGGGCGTCTGACACACCGAGACGACAGGAAGGCCGTGCGACTGTGCAGGCCGGGAGCAGCGTGGCACGGCGTCGGGTCAAGGTGAGACGGCAACCTCCCGGAGCCGGGGGGCAGGGACAGGCCTGCAGGCCACACAGCCGGGTCCCCGGCCCGCGGTCCCCCTCGCAGAGACGTGAACCTGAGGAGGTGTGTGTGAGGGTCAGGGTGTGTCTGTGAGTGTGTGTGTGAGAGAGGAGGTTTGTGTAAGAGACGTGTGACTGGGCATATAAGGGTGTGACTGACGGGGCTGTGAGTGTGAGGGGGTGTGTGTGATGAGGGTGTGAGGGCATACAGAGGTATTGTGTATAAGATGTGTGTGGGGGAACGTGCGGGTGTGAGGGTGGGGGGTGTGAGTGCGGGGTGAGGGTGAGCACATGTGTGTGAATGTGAAGAGGTGGGGGGTACGCGTGTGTGTGGCCTGACCCCTGACACTTGACCCCCCAGGGCAGCCCTCCCTTGCACAGTCCACACATCAAGTTTTCAGCCTCACTGTGAGGTGTCCTCATTTTGCCCAGTGCCCTCAGCCCCCTAACTTGGCTTCCCCACAGTCCTCTTTCTCTGGCTCTGTCTCCCACAGTCCCCAAGCCCATGCTCATCCTGACCCTGCCAAAGTCCACCCTGGCGTGCACTGGCCATCAGTCCCACGTGGGCCTGGAGCCTGACAGCCCACCTCCTCGTCCCCGCTCTGCTGGTGACTCTCCATGGCTCCGACGCCCCGATCCCCCACCGTGCACCCGGTGTGTGTCCCAGATGTGTGCTGGACGCGTGGTCAGCAGCTCAGGAGGTGGCCGAGAGCCCCTTGCCGTACACCCCCCAGCCCGTGAGCAGCTGCTGCAGCAGACACCAGCAGCTCTGGCCACGTCCCCAAGGCCTCACCGTCCCCACGCAGGCAGCGGCCTCCCACCACATAGCTACCACTCACCTGGGCCTTCCTTGGTCCCACAGGGAGGTGACACCCTGAGCAGCCAGTGGCGGCTGAACCTCAAGTTGAAAGCTGCCAGCACCCTAGCCCCTCAGTGGGTCGGCCAGAAGGCTTCACCCCGTCCCAGGGCCGTCCCTCACTGCTCATGGCACACCCCCTCCTCTGGCCACTCTTTCAGTCCGCATCTCAGTCTGCCTGGTCCACCTGTGCTTCCTGGGCCCCTTGCAAATACACCTGCACCTGAACCCTGGTCGCAGGCCGAGCTTCCAGGGGGCGACCTGGTGTCTGTGAGGGAGAAGAAGCCCAGGCACACCGTCGGAGTGACCCACCCGGGACCCCACACAGCAACCTGGAAGAGCAGGCGCCACGTCAGGGCCCACTCCCGAGCCCTGTCTGAGCCCCCAAGCTCACCCGGCCTTTACTGAGTACCCTCCTCCTGGGCTCCGTGTCCCCCTGGCCCGAAGGAGGCTGACCCTGAGTGTCTGGCTCCTTGGAAGCAGTGAGAATAACTTGAGGGCCTACTAGGCAGCAAGACCTCAGCAGGGCAGAGGGCAGGCGAGACCCGGGCAGGGCGGGGGGCGGATGGGGCCCGGGCAGGGCTGGCAGGCAGGCGAGACCCGGGCAGGGGAGAGGGCGGGCGGGGGACGGGCAGGGCGGGGGGCGGGCGGGGCCCGGGCAGGGCAGTGAGCAAGGCAACCGGGAACAGGTCTGTCTGCTCCAGGCCGCGGCTGGCCACTCACCACCACAGCCTCTCAGCTTGTCACTTGTCATTGCCCAGATGGATAGGCTGGGCTTATCTGTGGGGCTGGAGTAGGGATTTATGTACTGCAAAGACTACTTTCAAAGCCCGCAACGGTAGGGGAGCCATTTCTCCACAATAAATTCTGCCTCTAGCATTGGGATTTTCTTCCCGCTCATCGTCACATCCCAGTTCTCCTGGGATCAGAGCCGCACCACGTGTCGGGGGTGGAGGGGCTCGCTCACCCCGCCACAGCCGATGGAGGGGTGAGCGGCGCTGTGTCCACCCCCCTGCCCTGCCCCCGGCCTGGTCAGAGCTGACCGCCAGGGCGCTGACCCCGGGCCTGTGCTGAGATCCTTCTGAGGAACCCCAAGAGCCAGATCACCTGTAAGGCGAGCAGTAAAGCCACCTAAGGCGACCCTGCCAGGGCTCACCCCTGCAGTGATTCAGCACCCCTGTCCCAGCCCCTCCACCCCAGCCCACCCAGTCGTGGGTCTCTGAACTCCGGCACCCCCTACTCATGCTTGGCTTGGATGTCTGGATCCCTGGCGCGCTGCACAGGGATTGCCCAGCTATCTGGCCTTGGGCAAGTTCGCACAGCATGTGTGCCCACCGCCCCCGCCAGGCTGGCTGGCTGCCCCTGCCCGCCTCGGCCCCGGCCCCACCTGGCCCTGCCACGGGCACACAGACCCTGGCCCTGGCTGCTCTTCACCAAGCCTTCTCCCTCGCCGTGACTGCTCCCCAGGCCCTCAGAGGGCAGGCACACAGCCAGAAGGACTCCCAGGGCTTGGAGGACAGGCGTGGTCCAGCCCACACATGCCACTGAACCCTCGGTCTGTGGCCTCTCTGTGGCAACGCCACGAACAAGCTGCTGGGAGGCTCCGACTCCGGTCTCCTTAGACCTGGGCGTGTCTCTGTGGCAATCCTGCTGGTCAGAACAGGAATGCCACCAACCTCACACTCTCAAGCAGCCGAGAGGGCGGACGGTGGGGACCCGTGTGCAGACGGAGCCACGACCGCAAGCCCTTCCCTCACTAACCAGGTCACCATCTGCCAGGACCCGTGGGCTCGGTGGGGGGTGGCCCGTGGGGGCAGCGTTGGCCAAAATGGCTCCCGAGAGTGGCCTCCAGGCTGAGGAGGCTGGACCCTGGAGTGTCCTCCCTGCCCGGCAGGGCCGCACACCCAGCCCCAGCCCTGCTCATGCCACAGGGTGGCTCAACTACAACACAGCCCTCTCTCCACAAAGAGCGGGCCGGGGACACCCGTGAGCTGCTGGCCTACAGAGACGGACCCAGAAGGTCTGACCAACAGCGGGGAAGGGCTATGGGGCCAAGGATCTCTTCAGAGGAGGCTGAGAGGGCCCTGGAGGCACCCAAGCTGAATGAGCACAACTGTGTATAACGCACCTTCCAGGATGACAGGTCCCCGGCTATGGTGTGCGGGGTGACACACACAAGCGGCTGACGGGAGTTCAGGGAAGGCAAGGAAAGACTAGCAGAGGCTGCAGCACTGACCAGAAAGCCACTGTTTTACCTATGAGGAAACTGAGGGAGAGCAGATCCAGCCGGGGCACGGCAGGGGGCTCAGGCGAGAGCCCACAGCTCCCAAGCGGCCCTGGTGGTTGGACAGAGAAGGGAACGTGGGTGTCAGGTGCCAGGAGTGAGAGGGCAGGGAGCCAGACGGGGCAGTGCAGGGAGAAGGGGGGCTTCAGGGCCAGAGTGATTGCTGCTGAGGACTCACAAACACATGTGCACAACATGTACCAACACAGGCACCATGTATACATGCACATGCCTGTGCACCTGTGCATAACGGGCACAGACTCATGCACACAAATGTCTGTGCATGTATACATACACAAGTATGTGCACACAGCTGCCCAGGCACAGAGAACACAGGTGCACACGCACACACGAGCCCACAGGACACAGGTGCACAGGTGCACATACACACACAGTTACACAGGTACATATGCAAACACAGGACACAGGTACACAGGCACACACAGGACACAGGTGCACACACACACATGCACACACAGTTGCACAGGTATACATGCAAACAGGACACAGGTGCACAGACACACGTACACACACAGTTACACAAGTACACATGCAAACACAGGACACAGGTGCACAGGCACACATGTGCACATAGTTACACAGGTACACATGCAGACACAGGTGCACAGGCACACACAGGACACAGGTGCACAGGTATACATGCAAACAGGACACAGGTGCACAGGTATACATAGGCATACAGGCATAAAAGTGCACATGGACACAGGAGCACACAGGACACAAGTGCACACATGCACATGGGACACAGGTGTGTGCACGCATAGGTACACACACATGCCCAGGCACATAAACATGGGTGTACACATGCACACAGGCACACACAGGGACACAAGACACAGGTGTGCATGCACACTGGATGCAGGTGTACACACACACAGGTGCAGATGTATACATGTGCATACAGGCACACAGGACATAGATGTACATGCACACACAGGCACACAGGACGCAGGTGTACACATACACACAGGCAGACCAGTGCACATGCGTGCACAGGAGCACACACGCACACAGACCTGCACTGCACCCACAGTGCCCGCATAAGGCCCTCCACAGTGACCACCACCACCCCAACTCAAGGGGGGCCCCTTGGAAGCTCCCCTCACCCTCCATTGGCCTCAAGGGCAGACTCTGCCCACCTCACAGAGGGGGCAATAGCGGAGCCCACGGAGCAGTGCTGTTCCCCAGGAAACACTGCAGAGCAGGTGGGAGTGCACATGCGTACATGTAAGCACATGCACACACACATGCGTGAACTTGCTTGTACATGCATGTGCGCACACTCAGTGCACACATGCACGTCTACTCAGGTGAGACTATAGGTGCACGTGGATGCAGGTACACACACATGCAAACACATATGCACACACATTCACATGTGCACCCAAACGTGCACTGACACACATACACACATGTACCCATGCTCCGTGCACACACTTACACATGCACACACATCCAAATGCAGAGCAAGAAACACCCTGGAGCCCTCCTAGCCAGGAGGCCGTGGACACAAGGGGGGATGTCCTGTCCTCAGGGCACTGGGGGCCTCTGACCTGCAGGACAGTGTCTTCCCTTGAGGCAGGGGGATGGGCTGTTCAATCAGAGTCTCTGCCTCGCTTCTTCCAGGCCTGGAGGGAATGGGCAGCACAGCCCAGCCTCAGCCCTGCTCCTCCCAGGCCTGGAGGGGATGGGCGGCACAGCCCAGCCTCAGCCCTGCTCCTCCCAGGCCTGGAGGGGATGGGCGGCACAGCCCAGCCTCAGCCCTGATCCTCCCAGGCCTGGAGGGGATGGGCGGCACAGCCCAGCCTCAGCCCTGATCCTCCCAGGCCTGGAGGGAACAGGCTGCACATTGGGCTCCAGGAGTGCACAGGGGGGTGTCAGGTATTAAACCACTAATTGTCTATTGCTAACCCACAGCCTCACACCCGAGACAGAGGCATTACATCCCCTCACACGCATAATTTATCCTCCGTTAATGCCCGTGACAACCTGACAAATTAGATCTCTTTTAAATTTAATCTGTCTCTAATAGTTAGCAGAAGAGGAGAAGCTTGTGCTGGTTTGAATATTTAAACCATCATATAAAATCTTTACACCCCAGGAGCCAGAGTGCTTTAAGGAGCCTAACATTATCTTTTGGGAGAAGGGTCGCACTGCTCGCCTCCCTGTTGCAAATGTCCCATCTTCATCTGTGGCTCTCAGGCAAGTCACAAATAGGATTAGAGAACCATTTCCTGAGACGGAAACCACCAGGATTTAATGGAAAAAACAGAAGAGGCGGCCAAGCCCCAATTTCCTTTCATGACACTTCCGGCTAGGAGATTCCCTGATTCACCTCCCAGGCGGCCCTGCAGAACCCCGTCCCCCAGTGGGACAGAAATCAGACAGAATGTGGACCATAGGAAGTAGGGGGTCTTGGTGACCAGCCCAGGAGCAGAAAGCCACTGATTCCCCAGTAAAATTCACCCAACAGCCTCGCTGAGGGCTTGACTGCGAGGTGACCTGATCCTGGGCCCGGGACATCCGTCCCTGGTGGGACCTTTGGGGACAGTGCTGCCAGCCCAGGATCGACCCAGCTGGGCAGGCTCCAGCTGCCCAACAAATGTAGACACTGGAAAGCTGAGCTACAGGGAATTCACCGACCCAGACAGGGCATCTGACCCATGGCCTCTGCCTGTCCCCCGACACCCTGAGGGCTGAGGCATGGATCCCAGTGACACCAGACAGATGGGCACCTTGAGGCCCACTGGTCTATCACCCTCTTCTCCTAGGTGCAAAGACAAGAGAGCCCAGGAGCACCAGGCTCACAGCAGCTTCGCAGGAACTCTGGCTGTTGCCCACCAGGCCAGCCTCTGCCAGTCCACAGCCTCCTCCTCTGCCTTTGTTTCCCGCCCCAAATCACCATCTCCTGTGCCAACCACTGCCAGCCCCCGCTGGGCACGTGGCTGTCTGCTGGGCCTGGACACTGGGCCGAGGGCAGGAACCTAGGCCGGCGAGGGGCAAGGCCCAGACACCAATGTCTGTGATCTCAGTAAGAACAGACTCAGAGCACTAGGGACAGGCAAAGACTATGGGTGCACAAAGAAAGAACAATTCTCCTTCATCTCGGGGACTCAGGGAGGGCTTCCTGGAAGGGGCAGTGTCCGGAGGCTCCCAACAGATGGTCAAGATCCTGACAGATGGTCTGGTGTCTCAGTTACCGTGGGCTGCTGTCCCAGAGACACCACAGTGGACGGGGTCTCAGTCACCTGGTGCTGCTGTCACAGAGACTCCACAAGTAGGCGGTGTCTCAGTCACCCAGTGCTGCTGTCAGAGACACCACAAGTGGGTGGCTTTCCCAGACGTTTCTTCTCTCACAGTCCAATAAGCAAAAAGCCCCACTCCAGGGTGCCAGCCCCGGGGGAATCTCTCTCTCCCTGTCAGCTCCAGACAAAGGCCCTGGCGTCAGCCTCCGCCTGGTCCAGGAGCTCCTCTGTGCAGGAACTTCGGGTCCAAAGGATATGCTGTGCTCCTGGTGCTGCTCCCTTGATGGAAAGAGGTCCCCTTGTCTCTCTTCTGGCTTCTGTGTTTTATGTCTCGTTAGTGACTGGCTGAAGTTGCTGTCCAGCCTTGTGATCTCATCAGTGTAAACACTGTTAATACATCTCACTAACGTCCCAGTGATACAGTTTACAACACACAACAAAGTCACGTCACATCACACCAGACTGGGAACCAGGGCCCGGCCAAGCTGACAGATGTCTGGGGGTCACAACTCAGTGCGTGAGAGGTGGAAGAGGGGCCAGAAGGGAGTAGTTTGCGGAGGCAGGGAGCCGCTTAATTTCAGGGGCAGCTCACCCCATTTCCCAAGGTCATGTGAAAGAAGGGGTGGTGGGCTGTCGGGCTGGGAGGGCCACAGCGGCTGCGCGAGCAGGGCGGACAGGGTCACGGCAGGGCCCTGGGGCTGGTCCTGAGTGCACCAGGCGGCGCTGGGCAGGGCAGAAGGAGGGCTGGGGAAGCGGCCCTCCACTCACATGCCCTCAGGCCCCGCGTGGCGGCCCCCTCCCACCCTCTGGGCATTCTAACTCCACACACAGGCCCAACCTGAGGCCCCTGACACCAGCGCTTCCTCCCACTTTCTATCTCAGCGAACGCCCCCGGGAAGAAAGCAGAGCCGTCAGGGTGGTCGGGGCAGGCTGCTCAAACCCAGGCCCGAGGCTGTCACAGCCAGCCTGAGAGCCGCCAGCTGCCCCGAGGGACGGCCTGCAGACCGTCCCCATGACCCCCCTCACACTGCCCCGTGACCACCCTCACTACGACTGTCCCCTGTGACACCCTCAGACTATCCCCTGGGTGACCACTCTCACTGAACTGGCCTGCTCCCTCCCACAGGCCTTTGGAGGGAGCTGTGCCTGTGTACCGGCTCAGGTTTGCTGGGCAATGGAGCTCACAAGTGCACATGAGTATTTGAAGCACACACGCCACGTGCCATCTGTCTGGGCTGTCACCAAGACGCTCCAGACTTGAATTCCCGGACAGAGTATGAGTCCCTTGGGTTGAAATGGACCTCCTCTAAATCCATCCCAACCTGCTGAGACACAGCGCACAGGTCCCTGTGACTGCTGTGTTTCCTTTTGGATGTGATGTCCTCAGGCACAGTCTGCATGTGTGCTGCTGAGCCACTGTTCCTGGTCACCTCACTGTCCTTACCAGTCATCCCTTCCAACCAGGCCACCATGCCTGGCCACCCACACCCCGTTATACTCTGCTCCGGGTTGGCACCTGCAGAGCATTCCCAAGAGATCCATGTGTGAACTAAGAGCCTGTGAGCCTGGGTGCCCGCAGGGGGAGTGCCAGCTGCCAGGCGCCTGCCTGTCTGTATCAGAGGTGCGGTGGGACTGGGCGTAGGAAACAAAACGCTGACTTTAAAATTAGATGTTAGGGTACATTCTTGACACTTAAAATTCTCTTTTCATCTGACTGAAGACAGCACAAAATCCAAACACCACCACCAAAGAAGCTGAGCCCCAGGCAAGTCGCCGCTGGCCTTTGGTGCCATGTGTCATCGGCTGCGTCTGCACACCCCTCGCAGCCACGTGCTCCTTTCTGGGAGGCTCTGAGAGCCATCCCAGCTGCACAACCTGCACGTGCACTGCTCCCCGACACACACGCTTGGGAGCAGGCCACCGTCCACTGCCCACCAGTCCCCGGGGAAAAGCAGGCACAGGCTGTCCGGCCACACTGCAGGAAGGTCTGGCTGGCTGCCTGGGACAACAGCATCACGAGGCCTCAGGAGGGGCAGGCGCTGGCCCCGGAGTCCTCTGTGAGGGATGCTGGGGCCGAGGCCTTCCTGGTGGGAACCCTGAGCAGTCAGGGAACAGGAGCCTGAGCGGTGCTGGGGGGTGGCACTGCACTGGAAGCGCTCATCACTCAGTGCAGACCAGGGGCTCCCATCCCACCAGTACCCCCCTTCTGCTCCCGAGTCAGGAGTCTTGATGTTCAGGGTTCCGTGAGTGAGGGTCAGCCCTGGGCAAAATGAGAAGGTCGCACGGCAGTGACAGGCCTGGTGGGGGTCCTCCCTGTAAGCCAGCCCCAAGAGCCCAAAGGTGCCAGGCTTACCCCTGGGGGACCACATGTTCACCTGGGCCCCCTCAGCCTCGCTGCCCCTCACTGTGGCCTAGCACCTGGACCCTCGACAACCTCAGGGCTGCCCTGATCTCTGTCCAGGTTGCTCTGCAGGAGGGTCCAGGGGAGGATGGAAGCCAGAGGGCTCCCCGAGAGGCTGCAGGCCAGTACCCGTGCCCTCAGAGCCAAGGCGGCAGGCGGTATGGACTGGAGACTCTGCCTCGGCTTCTGTACCCGCCAGCCTGCACCCAGAGAGTCCGGCTCAGCTGGCAGGTCCTAGGAGGAGTGCGGGGTCACGTGCTTGCACTAGGACCTGACTGGTGGCCCCTCCAAGGGCCTGAGGGCAAAGATGCAGGATGAGGTTGGGGTGAGAAGTTCTATTAGAGGGACCCGAGGGGTGCATCCAAAGGGCCACAGGACAGGTGGGCCAGAGTTTCAGCAGCAGGACTTGGGGCATGGGGACAGAGGGTGCCTGTGCACATGGAGAGACAGTCACAGTGACACCCCTGCCCCACAGGCCCAGGATTCCAGGCGAGCAGGCAGGTGGGCATAGGGAGACTGCAGGGTGGGGGCTGCACCCGGGAAGCCCCCAGGCCCTGACCAGCAGTCCCCTGCGCACTCTCAGCCCCTCTGCCGGCTTCCAGCACAGCACCCGGAGATGGCGGTGCACACCCGGGCATGTACACACCTGGGCATGTGCACACCTGGGCACTTACACACTTGTACATACACACCTGTGCATACATACACCTGTGCACTTACACACTTGTACATACACACACCTGTGCACACACACCTGTGCACTTAGTTACACACCCGTGCATACACACACCTGTGCACGTA